>OY720420.1:72839359-74089359 GCA_963082815.1 Melanotus villosus
TATAGAGTGTCGAACGAAAGGCTAACGAGAAGAGTCCTCGAAACAAGAGCGCTGTAGAAAAACAGGAGGTACAGATCAAGGAGAAAGTGGAAGGAGGAGGTAAAAGAAGCAGCCGAGGAAAAGGAATAAAATGGGAAAATATAATAAATGCAGCGAGAGATGTACAAGAAATAAACTCAACTCAAACGGTCTTACACTTTACGGTAGAAAGACCTAGGATTAAGTAAGTAACTTCAGTGCCATTTATTTTCAAACATTTAAGTTTAAAAGCTTGTGCTGCCCCTAGAATGTTGTTGTATTCAGATTATTAAGTTTCAAAAAGATTCCAAATATTTTTATTTTAAGAATTCTAACCTCCGGGTATATTAAAAATTGACCAGAAAGCTTTAGCAAAACCCTCTGACGTTTCTTTTTATGCAGATTGTTTTTCAAAACTTCCACATTTAAATTTCTTGTTCCTCCTCTTATGGTGGAAAAAGAAGCCGATGGCCTGTTATTAACTCAAAATTTCAAGTTTGCGCTTAAAAAGCTTTAGGTTTAAATTACAATATAAAAATTAAAAATACAAATTTCAGATCAGAAGGATTAGGACTTCCGACTTAAGTTTCAGATGATTTAAATTAACATTTTAGAAAATTTATGGTTAAACTTCAGCAGTTTTAGATTTAATAACATTTAAACTTCAACTCTATTCTCAAAAATCAGGAGTTTAAATTTTGAAACTTTTAAATTTTAACTTTTGAATTTAAAAAAATCAAGTTAAAATCCTAGTATCGCATTTCAGATTTTTCAGAATGCCAAATGGGCATAGTCTTCAAAATTCGAAGTTAAAGTTTAGGAATTCTATACCAAACTTCTAAAGATTAGTATTTTAAACTTGAAAACTCGTTTAAATTTAAAAAGTCCAAATTTAAATTTCAACATTCTTAGGTTTAAATTTCAGAAATTCCAAATTTAAATTTAACAGATTCCATGTTTAAGCTCAAAAACTGGGAGCGTAATTTTCAAATTTTGTAAGTTAATTTTGAAGAAATCAAGTTTAAACTGTTAAAACGTAAATTATAAGTTCCGAGTAAAATTTGAAAATTCCAAGTAGACATTTAAAAAATGAGTTTAAACCTTTAAGATTCCAAAATTAAATTTCAGATAATCCAAATTTAAACTGTAGCAATGTTAGGTTAAAATTTTAGAAGTTTCACATCTAAACTTCAAGTCCCAGACTCTCAGACATTGCCACTCTAAATTTTGAAATTAAGTTTAAGTCTTGAAAATCCAAGTCTAACGCTTTCAAATTCTAAGATTATATTTTTCAGAAAAAATGTAGTTTCAAAATTTTCAAGTTTCACAAATTCAAAGTTCTAGGTTTATTTAAAAAATTTTAAGCTACAAATTTAAAAGAGCCAATCCCAAACTTCAAGATTCCAAGATTAAATTTGAGAAATTATAAATCTAAATTTTGAAAACGTAGGTACGAGTTTTAAGACTCCAAAATTAAGTTTCAGAAAATGTGAATTTAAAATGTTTTCAATTTCGAGTTGCAAAAAATCCATGCTTGAATTTTAATATTTCAGATTTAAATTTCAAATTTTTGTAATTTAAACTCAAAAGTTGTGAGCACATTTCTGAAAAATTGCAAATTAATTTTGAATAATATAAATTTAAATTTCTAAATTGCAAGCAGGTACAAATCCTGTAGAATAGATAGTTAATGATTCACATTCCCAAGGCAATCAGGTCCTTTCGAGCCAACAAATCCTAGGGAACTTACCAAACTTATACACCAGTTTCCCTTGAAAAAAGCTCCTTCCCACGATACTATTCCTAATGTAGTACTTCAAAACCTGCCCGCTAAAGCACTGGCATTTTTATCTAGAACCTTTAATGCCTGTATGAGAATGGGCTACTTCCCACTAACTTGGAAGCACGCAGTAATATTACTTTTCCACAAACCAGGCAAAAACGCGAACGATCTCACCAGCTATCGTCCAGTAAGCTTGTTCGGCACACTCTCCAACTTACTGGAAAAAGTCATTCTCCATAGGATTAACAAGTTTCTGGTGCAAAACGAATGCATTCCTCCATTCCAATTTGGTTTTAGAAAGAACCATTCGACCCACCACCAACTGTTGCGTCTGGTAGAAACCATTGAAAGGGGCTACGAAAACAAACAACATAGCCTAATAGCCTTTCTGGATTTTACTCAAGCGTTTGATAAGCTATGGATAAAGGGTCTCCTTTTCAAACTGTCACTAGCCAAATTACCTGACTACATCTTACTACTTATAAGATCATTCTTATTGGACAGAACATTTGCAGTTCGCATTAACGCTTGTTACTCACAAAACCGTAACATAGAAGCTGGGGTCCCTCAAGGTTCCATATTAGGCCCTATCTTGTTTAATTTATATGTGAACGACATACCCTCTCCACCCAATTCCGTTCTTGCAATGTTCTCGGACGATACGGCTCTAGTAGTCCAAGATTGGTGCATAAATAAGGCTGCCCAAACCCTTCAAGAAATTGTGAACATCGTTTCCAGCTGGTGTGTTAAATGGAATATTCTATTAAACCCTAACAAATGCGAAACTAAAATTTTTACGCTCAGAAGACCTACTTATACAAATTAACAATGCTGATATTGAATGGAATCCAAGACACTCATCGGTTAAATATTTAGGAATCTATGTCGACAAGAAGCTAAGCTGGAATTTCCATATCAATAAGAAATTGAATGAGGCTCATGTTAAATTAGTAAATCTTTATCCTTTGATCAACAGAAGATCTCAACTACGGCACCAAACATCAGTATTGCTATACAAATCTGTTTTACGTCCTACATACGGTTGTCAAATTTGGGACTCAACTTCAAAAACGAACTTAAAAAAATTACAAAGTTTTCAAAGTAAAATTCTTGGAGTTGCCATTAACTCTCCATGGTTTGTCAGAAACAGACATATACATGACGAACTAGGAGTTCCCTACATCAAAGACTTCATCCGTTCTGTTACCAAGAAGTTTTTTGAAAAAATTCATACTTGTCCAGCAGCCGCTCACTATTCACTGAGAACAAGGGACATTCATACGTGATTAAAAAGGAAGTTAACCCAAGACGTATTCTGCACAAGTGATTAGTGATTATCGGTTAATTAATTAATTAATTATAGTTTAGTGACAGGGAACCCTCTAGCTCTAGGGCGACCCGAAACCAATTATTATAACCGTAAATATGCATGTACTTATATAAATGAAATCAGTTATGTATAACACCCAGTGTGCTGCTCTGAGTTATATAATATTAAAAAAAAAAGATAGTTAATGATTCGAGTAAGGTATAGGTATTGCCAATAAATCCCCACGAGAGTGCATGGCCAGCAACATGCAGAGTTAAGGCCTCCTAAGTCTTTTATACAGTGGTTGTTCCGCAGGTTATATGTACGGGGTGGTGTAGTAAGTACCACGCCTTCAACAACCACCTGCTTACCTTCCCTACTCCATCCGCACTGTAGCCACCCCGGCGATTAATGATTCAAGTAGTCGGCTAATTTTATGCTTCCCTGAGAAGTATAAGGGGTCAAACTCGACACAACAGACCTTCAGAAAATAGAAAACACTACCAAAAAACAAAATTTTAAATTTAAATACGCAACGGTTTGATATACTCGTAAAAATACATAAAAATATTTGATCATTCACTTTCCGATTCCTTTTATATCCTCCTACCAAACTGTAACATCTGTGCTTTCTTCAATTTTCGTTTTGTATGCTAACTTTATTTCATGTACCTCATAACGGAAAGAATAGCTTACATGAATCTTTTGACAAAATTGAAATTTTTTTACTTAAAATAACAACTCTTTGATTTTATTCATATTCGATAAGGAATCTGACAGCTTTTTAAATTAAAGTACTGAGAAGATTTCGATCATCTTTTCATAGAATTTAAAGAAAAATTAAGAGTATTGAAGTTATTGTACTTTCGCACTAACTTTGTTTTGTAAAAATTACAAGAATTCTGAAGAAATTTCTAGACACTTTAGTCATATCCAAGATTGTGTGGTAGAAATTCGTCAATTAAAATGAAAAAGAAAAAAACTTTGATTTGATTACAAAGAAAATTAAAACTTATTAGGACTGTAAATACTTTCATGTTTTACAATTTTCAAGCATAAATACCTAGTTTGATAAATCATTAAATTACAAATCTGTGACGGTTTCAAATTCACATGTTTATAATTTCAGCAATTTAAGCCGGATAAAGCAATTTAAATGCCAGAATCCTAACGTGGTTTCACCAGAGACATGTTCTTTATAGCATGCGCCTTTAATTACAGTAAATCGACTACAAATACACGTACTTATTTTGTGAACATAGGCCGCGTGAGTGAAACTTTAGGAATAGTTAAATTATGTCTGCATATTTAATTAAATTTGAGGACCTTGTTGTAAACGAGTAAATGGCATTGAAAGCGTCAAAGTGGTGAATATTTCGAGTTTGTATTTCAATAGGTGTGTGTTTAATGTGGAATTAATTAGTGCGTGTTTGCATTTAAACACAACTAAGCTTTTCGTTTTAATGACGATGTTTTAAATTTTTGCTACTTTTAAGTTTCCGAATTTTAAACAGTATTTGACTAATGTAATTAATTAATAATTCCAATTTCACATTTAAAATTGCAGTTACCAAGTTTTTGGTTTATTTATTATTAATTCAATTTAAAAGTAAGTTGCAAAGGAAAATTGCCCTGATTAATTTTAAAAGAATAAATAACAAAGATGAAGAACTGATAAAAGCGCAGTTTGGATTTTTCAAGCTTTTTTGCTGAAATTTTGAAATTGAAGATTTTATCTTCAATTTAATGCATGATTTTAGGAGTCGAATTTACGTTCCACATTCTGTGATACTAAACTTTAAACTTCAACTCTATGTTTTACCATAACAGAGGTGTAATAAAAAGAAAAAAAAATTGTAGAACGTTCCGAAAAATTACAGATTTCAATTTAATTCTGTCAGTCAGCTTGAAATGCCAAATGTTGCGTATTACTTTTTATAGTTTATAAAAGAATCAGGGGTTATTGAACGATTGATTAAAAATTAAAGCCATGTCGACTCATACAAGGGTTTACTATGGGTTGTAAACTAAAAATAGCTTTGAATTTTGCACCTATATGGGATATCATTTGTGACGCAATTCTACAGTTGGGTGGTTCTGTCGTAAATTTCACTGTCTGGAAATTATTAATTTTTTTATTAAAGGATTTTTCTAAAAATACGAGCACTGTGCATAGAAACTTTAAAATAAATTCATTAGGAAGTTCGGTTAATTTTAAACTAACACTTTTAGATAATTGCCTTGCATTAATTTATGATTTTGAAAGACCTAACGCGAAATTTTCCTTACATTTCGTAGAAGTTTTTGTATGACAAATGATCTACGTTGTATTACGAAAATAACTACGAATTTTTGTATAAAATAAAGAAAATATCTTTTTATTACATTCGATTTACGATTCCTTTAAAAGACCTGTTTACGTCAAAGCAAAAATTGTGGGCGTCATTTTGCCGATATGACGATTATGTATTTTTCGAGGCATATTGCTTTCAGGCAGAATCCTTTAATACTGGAATATTTTGCTGTTTTGTTTTGTCATCGAAAATAATTGACCCAGACGACCTACGTCTAGGACTACAATGTCATTTTTTTGTGTCAGAATAATAGCGATAATAATGGCCATTTTTATTTTAAGCACTTTTTTTAGACGGTTTTGTAAAACTTGTTATAAGCTCTTTCTCGGTTTAATAAAGAAAACACAAAAAATATTTTGTGTTTGAAGCATTAATGGAAAGAAATATTTAATTCAGTCTTAAACTCAATAAAATAATTAACTGACTACAGAATTAGGTAATTTAATAGATTTAGTTTTGGAAAAATTTCTTTGTGCCGCCTGATTCTAAGATTATCATATGAAAAATATCATCATAAAGAAAATACACAAATATAAAGCTGTAAATCGAAATAATAAAGAAGTATGCTAGATTTATCCCCTCTACTGTGGAACCTGGTAGTGAATGATCTCTTAAAAATACTCAATAATAAAGGGTTTTACGCCCAAGGATAAGCGGACGACATAGTCATCTTCATAAGGGGCAAACATTCAACTATTACGGCCGCCCTTGTGCCAAGGGCGATAAAATTACACAGTGTGAAACGAAAAACCTTAAAGTAAACCCTCACAAAACAACACTAATACCCTTCACTACGTAAAGAGTTATAGGGGCATTCCATAACTTCATAATAATGTATTCAGGTTAGCCAGGAGGTTAAATATCTAGACATTACACTAGATGGAAAACGGAACTGGAATGTATACCCGAATAACATTGCCAAAAATGCCGCTCGTAATGGGCAAACGTATGTTTGGAAAGACATGGCGACTGAAACCAAAGATGACCCAATGGTACTATACCGCGGTAATCAGACCTTAGTCTGGTGGTCATAGGTAGAACAGAGAACAGCCACCACAAAACTGTCCAGGATTCGGACTGGTATGTATCTGTGGAGTTATAAATAGTAGGTACTCCAACGGCAACTATGGAAGCTCTTTTGGGGTTAATTCCCCTGGACATATATTTGAGAGGGGAAGCCTGGATAAGATGAAAATCACTGGTAGCTGGGACACTAACCAAGAATGATGTGGACACCGACGAATGCAGAAAACAGTTGCAGGGGTCATACATCTGGACATATATCTGAAGGGGAAGCCTGGATTGGAGCACAGGATGAAAATCACTGGTAGCTGGGACACTATCCAAGAACGAATACAGGAACCCCCATCTTAAGAATGGGTACTAATTACATTTATCCAGAGTATTCTTTTGAAAAACCATTCACTGTGAGACGTGATCGTAAAGACTAAACTCAAGAAACCCCAGCCTACCTCTCGGAAGGGATAGTCTGGATACAAACGGATTCCATACAGTGAAGGGTACAGGGGCTGGAATATATGGCGTCAGACCAAGAGAGAACATCAGTGTATCTCTGGGAACTTAAGCCACAGCCTTTCAGGCTGGAATATTTGCTATAATACTGTGTGTTCAGGAAACGCGAGTATACCCATAATAAGACAGTCAAGCAGTCTAGTCTTAAAAGCACTTGGAATCATTTCTTATTAGTTCAAAACTAACGAGAGAATGTCTGAAGCACCTGACCCTTTTAGCTGAGAAGGACACAGTTCAACTCATTTGGGTGCCAGAGTCCCCAAGCATAGAGAGAAATGAAGCAGCAGACGCACTCACAAAAACTGGTGTAACCACCCTGTTAATAAGTCCAGAACTTGTATTCGGAATATCAAAAAAAGCATCAGAACAGCGATAGGAAAATGGACTGTTAAACAACATATTTCCCGTTGGGTTGCAACACACAGACAGAAACTGGGGAAAGAAATAATTGGTAAGCCTTCACGCAGTCTGATATCTGACTTATTACACTTAGGTCGTACTCAGATTAAACGGCTGGTAGGACTTGTCGATCTGAAGAAACACCTACAAAAAATACAAATATACGGGAGAAACACACTGTAGATTATGTCAGGAAGAGAAAGAAACAGCCTCACACATAATCTTTGACTGTTCAGCACTGTACCGCAAAAGACAGCCACCTTTCGGGGGAACGCCACGTGGAATAGCTGTCAAGCACGAGCACCGCGTAAAAAACATCCTACAACTCGTTGAGGGCACAGGTTTACTTTGATTGGATCAGGGCGTACAAAAGACCAAAGAGTCGAAGTCATGCTAAATTTCGTAGTGTAAAGGAATAGCAATTACCTTGTAAATCAAAGGTCTCGGGTTCGATTCCTATCGATGTCGGATGAGATTTTTTAATGCGAAAATATTTGAAACTACACGAAGTTTTAATTTTCTTTGAGAGGAAAGTTTGTTTTTTAACAAATATTAGTTTGACATTTTTAGCGAAAACCATAGATATAATAAAAGTGTTTAGAAACTTTTTCAGAAAAAAATTTAGTTGTAATTTTTAACATAACAAAGTTACTAAAAAAACACAATATAATAAGAATAGTATGATAAAAAAAGTTTATACTTTCAAAACACCGATCCTTAATTGCGCCAAGAATTTCCCAGGGTTTTGTTTTATATTCTTCTATTACCTCAATTTTTTTCCTCAGCCATTATGCCTTATATCTTTCGCATTGATCTCGTGCGAATTTTCATTTCTGCTAGTTCTATTTTCACTTTTCCTCTTAATAACGACTAACGACTTATTAAGCGGCGTTAACTCACTAAATGACAGAAAGGTCACAGGTTTGAACAAAATCATACCAGAATTATTAAACGCAGACAGTGAGACATCAATGGAAACTTTAATAAATAAGATATGCGCCGCGAAAACGATAACAATCCCACTAGAATGGAGAAAGGGGATAAGTGAAGAATTCAAAAAAAGGAGGCCAAACAAAATGTGAAAATCGCCGAGGTGCAACCCTACTAAATGTGATACGCAAAGTAACGAACGACAAGGTTGATTCTAAATAGAATGAAGGAGGAAATCGATAAGTTACTGAAACCAAACCAAGTTGGATTCTGGAGCAATAGGTCATGTACGGAGTTACGGACCAGCATAAACACAAAAAATATTTTGTGCGTTTCCAAAACATCGGCACCAGCAAAAAAATTATATAGGAAATATGACGAGTTTTGTGTTCGTTTACCACCAATTTGTTTGTGCTGTACTACTATTTAACATTAGAACCCACTATAGATAGTAGTTCATTTAAATATTTAGATGAAGCCATCAGAATTATATAATCTGCATAGAAATAGGGTTTAACGATAGAAAATGAAGCCACCATGGCACTTGTATAGATTGTAAAGAGCACAGGACCTAAAGTTGACTTTTGTGGAACACCCATATATTTATGGCATATTATGTCGATATGTTACTATTAAAAAATACACTTTGCTTACTATTTTTTAAGAAGAATTTTATTAATTTTAGTAGTGCAAACATTTCTGAAACGAAAAGCTTTCTGTAACCTTTCAGCTTGAATACGGTTAAACAAAAGACTTCAGATGAGCTACTTTTTTCTACCTCTGTATATTTCGTAAAAAACTGTACAGCATGAAATTTAAACATTTTCCAAAACAGATATTTTGGAAGTTTCATTTAAAAAATATTAGAAAACGCAGTAAATAAATCAAAATAATAATTTATAAAATACCAGGATTTCAGATTAAAATTAGAATTCCATCATTTATTTCCTCAACAAAAACCCTAATAATTATATTTGGGAAATTAACATCCCAGAGCAATTTCTGCAGCTTCGTCTTCAAGGACTACGGTGACGCTACGAAATGTAGGTTTACAACTGCACAAGGTAAATAATCCTCTCACGCACCATAGGGATTTTAGTGTCCTATATTTTCTGAAAAATCACTGCGAAGAGAAGCGCGTATAAGGTGAAAAGTTACGTACTTTAAGTACTGAGCTTGTTGAATAAATGGAAAGGTTCATTATTTAAAGTGTTTTTTACATTTTTAACCCTGAACTGTAAACTTATAGAAACATATTATAAAAGCTTATTTCTGGAATATCAAAGTGTTTCAGAAATATTAGTTCTTAATTCTCTTAGTTGTCTTTGTCTTTTTCGCAATTGAAATACAGGACGCTTTAAATAAGTGAAGGATAATTTTAATGTATTTCTCTATCAGCCTTAAAACCAAGAATAAATGTTAAAGTTAGGTTTAAATAAAATTGAAAATTCAAGGAAATTAAAGTCATCCTGAAAAAATTAATTTCTTTTTATGTTTCTTAATACTCACGTTACAGAATAATCGTGATATAAAATATAAAAATAACTCATCAAGTTGCTTAGTTTCAAGGTTGGCAATAGAAAAAAGACTAATTTTAGCACAAAGAAAAATTTTCCCGAAAGAAAAAACTACAAGTGTTCTTTAAAGGGCATTCTATCTTCATAAAACTTTAATAATAAATTTGGGACCATTATCTTGTGAAAAAGTTTTGTAAGTTGTTACGAACTTTAGAGTGTATTCTCAGTTTCTAACATTACTAATAATTTATCAGGGAAAGAGCTAATTTTTGTAAAATATTAGAGCCGAAAACCGACATTTATCGTAATTTCCCAGTTTGCAAGTTTCACTTTTAATTATGTCCGAGTTGTAGTTAGGGGTTCAATATTCAGTTCGTATCGAGTTTCGTAGGAAACAACGTAAATTGTTAAGACAGGCTAAAATGAACGTAGATAAATCAGGTAGTGATAAATTTGAGTTCTGGAATCGGTGGGAAAAGAGAAAAATATTTACCATTCTCAGCAGGAGGCGTAGTGGGTGTTGTTTGTTGACTTTGGTCAGTTTTTTCTGCCTCTTCCCTTCCGTCGTCGTGGTCAGACTGAATTTCTCCGTTATCTTCGTTGTCGGACTGGGAACCTTCACCTGTAACCGCAAGAACTCTCTTAGGGATCCACTTTGCATGTAATTTACTGATGTTGGTGTACAGTTTGGTAAGTTTATTTACCAAACTGTGGCAGACGTAATATGTAGCTAGACCGACTTACTTTGAACTATTACTAAAGCGAATTCGATATAAATTGAGAACGTTCGTTGCTAAACCCGGTGTTCATCCTCTTTCTTAGTAGTTTTTCAGAATATTAAGTAGCTAAATTTGTTGAAGCTGAGATTCTAAAAAATTAAAAATTTTTTCGCGTAATAATAATATATTGAAGATTACTTTCGTTGAGTTCCCATTAATATTGAATCGCTAAAATATGAGTTAATATTTTACAAAATTTATCTAACAATAGCTAATAAATTTCTGGTATAAAATTAGAATGCACTTAAACAGTTTTTATCTTAAAACTTTCAAACAGCAAAGCTATATTAGTTTATCATTCGCCAATTAAAGAAAAAAAATTGTCAAAATATATTTTTAACCTTTCTAATTCCTTAAGGACTTTAACTGAATAATATTATTAAATTAACTAAATAATAATTACAAAATCTAAAGAATGTTTCATGTAATTTAGGTTGTTGATAAAATTAAAACTAGGCCAACTTTAAGTTGTAAAAGTTTAATGGATTTGTTTATTTTTTCGCAATGAAATATTCTTAGAGTAGAGATTTTACAGAACATAATTTTCACAAGACTGCGGCTTTAAAAAGTTAGTGGTTGACAACATTTCCTGAAAATAATTTAGAAAGGTCTCAAATGATTTTGGATTTAGAGAATCTCCAAAAACTTTAAAAAACTATTATTAAATTTACGAAGGTTTTTTCTAAATTTAAATTAAATAGTTTTTAGGTATCAATTTCAAGCATTTATTTAGAAAATAATGCCAGTTTAAAACCAAAATTAATTACGTAATTTATTGATGGTTCGTCTTTAAAATAATGACTTTTTTAATTATTTCGGAATTCAAAATTCTTTCCTAATTAAGGGAAACTGTGGTGAATATCAAACACTTTTCTGAAATCTTCTATGACAGTTTCGTTGTTTCTGTTAACTTTCTTTCGCCTTAAGCTAAACCTAAATTTTTAAAACTTTCGGAAAGAGAGGTTGTGCCTAAAACTCTCTGCAAATATCTGCTCAAAATTGATTCGCAACATATTAATTCGAAATCTGAAATATCAGATGTCAAATGTTCATGACCACAGTAATTTTGAAAACTCTCCAATTTCAGTTTTTTTAATTGATGATTCTTTTAATAATAAAATCAGTCTTATAAGGTGTACAGTCACGTGCAAAAGTAATGACACGCCTAAGATTTGTTATTCTATGATAAACAGTCTTGCAGCAGTCGATGAGTAACTTTCTTATTCTAACTTGTTAATCCTACCTACAAGGTCTTATGGTTAGTGGCTTTGGAAATCTTGGCACCGAAGCAGCACATACTGTGTTGCCTGCTTGGTACTTTGCACGTGACTTACATATTCATATTATTATATTTTATAAAGTGGGGTTTGACGAAACAAAACGACACAAAAATTAGCCTCCCTGTGTCTTTGTATCTGTAACCTCTTTTACGTTTCGGTGTTGAGGCTGGTGCGCTAGCGTATGAGGCCTTTACGGATGCAATGCACAATCCGACCCAACGGTGCGGGTTACGTGATTGGTGTGCCGCTTTATACCTTGTACAGAGAACATATTTTTAAAAGGTTCAATATTTGTTCAGTCTTGTATTACGGAAAAGTTGCAAAAACGAAAATATGTTAGGTAAATAGAAAATCAATTTTCATCGACGTAGTATAAAGGTAAAATTGATTGGAAAGATATTTTATACAAATAAATATTATTAATTTTTAATAGAAAAAAATAAATATTTTACAAACTGCGTTTTTTATTATAATACATCCAAAACAATTAAATTGCCATAAAAATAATCAATTTTTAAAATATGGATTTGCCAAACGGCTTCTTTTTGGAAAAGTTGTTATTTTGAAATGTAGATAAAAATCTTAAAACAATTAATTTTAATATTATTAAAAAAACGATATTTCTTTTAATAACTGCAGAATGGTCGACTAGCGCTTACGGGAGCTATCACGCTAGTATTTCGTAAACTAATCTGGACCATTAATTGAGACTTACAGGAAATGTTTAACACACTTCCCTCTACTTCTCCACAAAAAAAAATAAAAAAGCACACCACTACAACCTGCGCAAAACAACTTAGAACTTGTAACACCAGAATGGTTGCGTAGCGCTCGCTTACGAGCGCTATCACCTTTTAATTATGATTTCGTATATTAATTTGAACAATTAATTTAGGCTTTGATCAACGAAAATTCTTATAACTAGTTTGAATTTAGTATCATATATAGGCATTTTCATATATTGGAAACATGCGAAGTATAGTACACCAAAAGCAAATCGAACTTGGCATTTAATAACAAATTAAAGCTTGCTTCCTTTACATTTGCATTTAGAAACCATATCGTGTAATAAGAAGAAGAAATTGCGTTAAGGATAAACTCATCTTGGCCGATAAGGATGAATTGAGATATACACACTTTTACTGTTCTACAGTGCTTGAATGCAATTACATATATATGTTTAGAAAACAAACAAGGTAACTTTGCATTCTATTGCAATTGTTTCTATAAAGGTTCCTGCAGGATTAAGAATAATTTAACTTCTAACAATAAATGTACTAAGAAGGTAGTTTTAAAAGAAGAATAACTGTCAGCTTATGTGCAATTATTGTAAGTAAAAATTAAAGCTGTTTTTGTGAGTAAAATCCAGGAAACCCCAAAGTTAACCTTCAAAGCAGGATTGTAAAATGTTACCTGAATAAATATACTGCAAAAATTTGGTCTAAGTACATGAACGACATTTCTCAAATGTAGTATAGGAAAAGGAGGAATTAAAAGAAAATGGAAAAGAAGAAGAGCAAAGACCTGATATTATGTAACTAAGAACCGTATGAGCAGAAAACCAAATATTTGCTAGCAAGAAGAGGAGGTCTAGTGGGGGCAAGTAATCTGACCATAGTGAGTGCTGAAAATTTTTGAAAGGGTCGAGAAATTTGATTACTTAGGAGTTACTTTAACAAGCAATTGTACAGAAGATGTGGAGATAGAGAAAAGATTAAATAAGGGCAATAAAAGTGCAGGGCCTCTATTAAATATATTTAAATCAAAAGAGGTAACGAGAAGAAGAGAGGTGCATGTGTATCAAACTATTATAAAACCTGCAGTGCTTTTCAATTGTGAAATGTGGATATTAAATACAACTGCTGTGGAAAAACTGGAAATATGGTAAAAAAAGATTCTCAGAGGAATTTATGGATGAAAACAAATAAATGGAATATGGGTTAGAAGGAAAAACAGGGAGCTAATGGAACTTTATGAACAGCCCAACATTGTTGCCACAATTAAGTCACAGAGAATCCGGAAACACGAGTAACCAAGAAAATGTTGAACGGCGAAATTGAGAGTAGGAGAAGGAGAGGCACGCCTAAAAGCAAGTAGCTAAATAATGTACAAGAGGACTTAAGATAATTAAATGTCACAAACTGGGAACGAGTAGTGATCGCAAAGAAAAAGTGGAAGAGAATCGTGGAACTAGCCTTGGGTCTTCAGGGTCTGAAGAGCTGAGCTTGTATATAAGAACCATAAGTTCAGTTGTACATCAAAATAAATTTCCATTACCCAAAACAACAATAATTCAGTGTTAGAGTGCATATTTACAGTATAACTAAAAAATATGCGGAATATAAAGTGTATATTCATTGATACCTTAAATGACCTTAAAATCATTACCACATTAGAACTCAATGCTGGGTTGCTTAGTACATGCAGAGAAGTTTTAATTGTTTAATGATTCTAGTTTAATTCATTCGTGTATAGCAAAACAATCTGTGGTTTAAAATATTTGGAAGTGCTATTAATGTACAGGGTGAGCGAAACTCGATGTCTCAGCTCTATTATAAGAAAAGGAAAAACGATAGAAAAAATCTGAAAAGAGGTTCTTAAATGGAATTGAGTAAGGTCCATTTTAAGCCGAATTTGCATATTTTTGCATATTTGGAAACTGGAGTAATGACGTCATCGAATTTCTTTTTCCCAGAAACATACCTATATTTTGGCATATTTAAAAAGAGCTAATTTTTCTGAACAAATTTTGTAAAGAAAACAATTTGCTATCTTTTTCCGTTAAAAAATTATAAGCAAATTTGTAAAAAAAAAGTATTATCAAAAATTCGCAATCGTCGCGATTTAAACAAGTAGCCTTTGGAAACAAATAGCAAAGTCGCATCTGTCAATAATTAAACATTATCAATTAGTATTATTTATTAATTTAATATTAGAAAACACATAATATGTTACCTACATACTTTGTTTCTTTCTGTGGTAATAGTTGTAACATATTATTATGTGCTTTCTAATATTAAATTAATAAATAATACTAATTAATAATGTTTAATTATTGACAGATGCGACTTTGCTATTTGTTTCCAAAGGCTACTTGTTTAAATCGTGACGATTGCAAATTTTTGATAATCCTTTTTTTTACAAATTTGCTTTTACTTTTTTAACGGAAAAAGATAGCAAATTTTTTTCTTTACAAAATTTGTTCAGAAAAATTAGCTCTTTTTAAATATGCCAAAATATAGGTATGTTTCTGGGAAAAAGAAATTTGATGACGTCATTACTTCAGTTTCCAAATATGGAAAAATATGCAAATTCGGCTTAACATGGACCTTACTCGATCCCATTTAAGAACCTCTTTTCAGATTTTTTCTATCGTTTTTCCTTTTCTTATAATAGAGCTGAGACATCGAGTTTCGCTCACCCTGTACATGACAGCAATGCAAATCATCTCCCTGAGTGATGCTATACTAAGACGCTATCAAACGTCTATTAAAAAAATCTGTATGTTTTAAGCAAAGAATATTTAGCTTGATATCTTATTTAATTTCAAACAATTATTTATTTATTTAGTCATTTACGGCAGCAATGGTTGTTATTCCGACTTTACATTTGACATACCAACTATTCACTAGCTGAAGAACAAAAATCAAAATGTGCAAAGCCCCCAACACCTTAAATATAAATTAACCATATTTTCGAAGTAGTACATTTGAGAAATTAACTTGTAGACTTGTACACCTTTTAGTTGCAGAAATATTAATTTTTTTAATGAAAACAGGGCGGTGTCGGAGCTATTTGCCGATTTAAAAGATTTTGGCATAGAAAAAATCTGCTTGTACTTGTACCATACCTAATATTTTCTATATTAAGAATAACCAAACTAAATCGCTTCTGAACTACATCAACTTTAGAAGAACTTTATCACATGATGGTGTACTTAATATTAAATCTACTAATTATAAGAATTTTTCTTGACCAAATCCTGAATTTTTGGTTCAAATTAATATACCAAATCTTAATTAAGAGGTGATAGCGCTCGTAAGCGCTACCCGACCGTATTAGTGTTCTATGTTCT
The DNA here is from genome assembly GCA_963082815.1 of Melanotus villosus. Taxonomy (NCBI): domain Eukaryota; kingdom Metazoa; phylum Arthropoda; class Insecta; order Coleoptera; family Elateridae; genus Melanotus; species Melanotus villosus. The sequence goes on from OY720420.1 coordinate 72,855,337, forward strand.
TTTTTTATGAGCAGGTTGTAGTGGTATAGTTTTTTTAATTTTGATGGGGAAGTAGAGGGAAGTATGCTAAACACTTCCTGTAAGTCTCAAGTAACGGTCCAATTTACTTTTCGAGATATTAATTGAAAACCGAACTTGTTGCGTTGCACAGTGCGGATTGCCTACCTTGGGTTCGGTTATACGCTAATTTCATGCGCGTGTCTTTGTCTACATACACTTTATTTAGAAAAAAATTATGCTTTGTGCTATAGCAGTATTCTCTCGACAAGGTCGTTAGATATTAATTTTTGAATATTATTTTTACGTAAATAACGTTTTTTCATCGAAATTTTTTATTTTATTGAATGGACAATGAGCGTCAACTTTGATCCCATAAAGGTTTTGATATGTTATATTTACAACATTAAAAAAAAATCATTCAAATCTGAGTAGTTTGGACCGGTTCCGAGATAACACCCAACGTACCTAACGTTTCTCCACTATAAGGCTGTATTAGATGTTTACCATTTTTTTTTCTTGTCATCATGGCGCAGTCAAAGTCAAAAAAAAGTATGTAATTTTGCAGGAATGTCCCAAACATGGAACAATTTTGAAAAATATTGAGCATGGTATTTTGCAGGACTGTCCCAAAAATGGAACAATTTTGAAAACTGAGACAAGGAGCGGAAGTGATTTTGAAAAGTTTTTGTTAACTAAGCAAAATAAATACAAAAGGAAAAAGTGCAATGTAACATCAATATATCTACATAATTCTTCTAAAAAAATCGGTTTAATTCTTCAGCAGTATTTAGAGAGAAACTCCATAATACCTTAGAAATTGCAACTAGAATTTCGAATATTACATGTAACTTCCTTATGTTGCGTTTTGAAACAGGACATACAATTTACCGGGTGTTCACTTGAAAAATTACCAGTCCCAGTATTTTAGTGTACAAACACCTGTAAAGAAACCCAAACCCCCAAGGTACCTACTTCACCAACTTCACCAATATTGTTAAAAGGGATCTGTTATGACACAGAAACAAATAAATAATTTGTGTCATCCCCCTAGCCTCCAGAGCCACTTTGCTATAAATGTTAAATAATAATAGCACATTTTAAACGTCCTTTTATTATTTATATTTTGCCATCTAGTTTTTTAAAATTGAGGCTCTCATTTTTGAGTAGTGCCCACTTGAATATTCAAAGTTTAGAGTGCTCATTTTAAAAATACTCCCAGTTTCACTCCTTTTGTCCACATTGTTAAAACATGTCGGAAACACATTTTATTTTGTATGAACATCTTATCTGGCAGAGTTCATGTAGTTCTAGGAGGGTCAAATCATCTCTTAAAAGTTTCCAGACACCTTTAAGGTTTTAAAAAAATGGTATTTGTAAAAAGGCCTTTTTGTAAGTTGTAGTTTTTTTAACTGTAGACCTCTTCTCTTTTGTAAAAATAGGGAACGTTTTGTGCGTGAAAACATTGTTTGAGTGAAACATTAACAAATTATTGTTTTTTTGTGAAATAAACTATTGACAATTTTTACTGTCATCCGTCTGCTTACAGATAGAGTGGAATCATCATTAAAAAGTTTTAAGATTCATACTTTTAAGGCCATACAAGAACAATGAAGTAAATTAAAAATGAGCACCACAAGCACTACTTGAAAACGTGACGCTCAAATTTAAACTAGATGGCAAAATGTATATAATAAAACGACCTTGGCCCTCCTTTCCCTTTAATAGTTTTGACGAAGTGACTCTGGTGAAACAAATGACTTACCTTTTATGTTAAATATAGGTCCCCTCAATGATATTGTTGACGTGTCACGGGGTTTCCTTTATAGAGGTTTGTAGACCGAAATACTCGGGATGGTAAATTTTCGAATAAACACCTGGTATATTACATTATACACAAGAGCTAGATATTAAAGTTACTTGAATCCTAGAAGGTCTCTGGATACAAAATATGGGCTGAATGGAATTTCGCCAATATGTAAAACTGACACTTTTAAAAATAACTAATTAGAATTTTATAAAGGCAAGGAACCTATAAAATGTGTAGCAAATGTCAACTAATTAAAATTAATTTAGTTTAATATCCAACCAAGCTGTAGCTTGGAAGTTATATGTAATAAATTTATAATTTGAATATTTTCTAAATTGCAACAAATTTGTAATACATTTTATTATATTTTAATTCTGTTCCATGCTTTAGTTTGCATAGAATCGAAGATGACCCTACAGAAGGGAAAATTGACTAATGGCAGAACTAAAACTAGAAAAATATTCATAAATGTACAAATAATTGAGGAATTTGCAACAGAATATGTAAATTATTTAATACGAAATAACTAAAGTGCCTTGTGATGGTGGCAGCAGGCAAATTCCCGTAGGTTTTATTGCTGTAGCTAAACCCGCGCTAATCCAAGGCGTAAAGAATGTATATTCATATAAAAATGCTAAAGAACCGGGATGGTACAGTATTCCACCGGAGATTTGCATAATACCTTCAGCAAATAATATTTTAAGAACCTCGTAAAAACTGTGGTAGACAAGGTGGTCATAATCCTCCGTACAAATAACGCAATAAAATATTTTGTCGTTCGCCAATTACTCCCTTCGATAAAATGCAGAATACGTTTTGGTTACACTGTTTTTCCATCAGTGTAAAACTTTAAATAACCCCCTGATATGTTTATATTTTACGCCATAAAAGTCCCGTGAATTCATGTGATCCCTTCCGAGCAATTCCTGGTGAAATGGAGTAAATGTTTAGGGACGACTCTATCACGTACGTTGTCTAAGTTTTTCTTCTTTAAGCTATAAAGGGTCAATATTTCGCTGACAGTGGAAGACATTTAACGTAATGTGACGATTGTTCTGAAAAGGATCTTAGATAAAACATCCGGAGTTATTTCTACCCTCACGTTTGGAACTGTGACATAGAAATGTGTTGTATAATTTCCCAAGAGGACTATCCTCGAGGATTCTGTACCAATTAGTGTTGAATATTACCAGTTTGGGGAGGGAACCGGAGACCTCTTTGTTGTTATTGTTATCGTCCTGTTGCCGTTTTTTTGTTAGTCACGGAACTCTAATCAACACAAAATGGAAAACACGAAAATACGAGTACGTTTGAAATTTCCGGATTTATTTTTGGTTTGTGCTATATTTACGATTTGTAGTTTTTACACATGTGAAGTCCAAAGAACACGCTTCAAAATATGCCAAAAAGAACAAAATTGCATGAATTTACGTTTAAGGATGTTCAAATGCTTTTATAGAAAAATCGACTTTCAAATTTGCGTCGGTAATTGTCGGGAACTCCGATTTTATTTGCAAGTCCACGAAAGGTGTTTTTAATGTAAAATTTTATTTTCGTTTTGGTGTGCTTTACAGCCCCCGAAAATGATGATGCGCAATAACTGTGGAGGTTGTGTAAAACGAAAATTTAAACATTGACCTAATTCTCTGAAATATAAATCTGCTTTTAGCAGATTGATTACCTTTAGGTCTTCCTTCCTTCGGGATATTTTCCGGCTGCGTTTTAGACTGAATGTAAAATAATATATTTTCACGTCGAAGGTGCTTATCTTGAGGTGTGGGTTGAATGAAAAATGTTAAGAAGAGTATATTTCACTAGTAAAAAACTGGTTATAAATAAAATTTCTTTCGGTTAATATATCTTGGCCTGTCGTTATTTTAAGCAATATTTTTCAATAAATGGAGAACTTCCAGAAATATTGGTTCCGAAAGTTATCAGAAAATCCAAGGTTAATTCCTTAAGCCCAGGAAACTATCGATCTCACTCAAAATCACTACAACTTAAACAAAGTCTCCGGGTGGTTAAAATCAATGTTTGTCTTTGAACTATGGTCTGTCACCGAATTGTGAAACTTGAGACCCCGCATTTCCTGAATCGATAAAGGGCTGTTTTAAGTTAAACACGACCGTTCAAACAGGACCACAGAGAATGGGAGAGTTTATCATCCAAGTTTCCACAATTGCGGAAAATTACAATTCTAACTTTGTTACATCTTACTAAAAGGCAAAACCTTCGGTTATTTCAACTTTGTATCTTAATTATTGATGAGTTGGTCTGTCAAAGTTCAAATTCAATTACTGTAACTTGATCAGTTTACTAATAAATGGATGTTCTATAAATAAACCGGGAAATGTTCTCGATGTGTTAATGTTATGGCAATTTTGCGGTATTTCTAATCACTCGTTTGCTTTGAGAAAAGCTTCAATATGACCATTTATGGAGTTAAAGAAAATTGGTCACCTTTATGAAAGGTTAACGTTTTTCGGCCGACACTGAAAATACATCAAAGTCCCTTTTGTTATAAACTTACGTCATTTAAATAAGCTGGGGCGTTATTCAGAAAGTTTATTAATTTAAAACTGAAGTATTCAGTTCTTTCATACAAAATTTCACGGTATTTGTTTTTAATGAAAATCCCAAATGATAAAACCCACGCGGACAAAAAATTGTTACGATGGAAACGTTTTGCTTGCGTATTTCGTTAGTTATAAAACAAAATTTTATTAACTTGGTAATAAAATTTCCCTTTGAAAAGTTTATCCACAGTATACATTTCTAAAACTTTTTAATAAGGTTAATAAAATAATAAACTGAATATAAAATAGAATTTAAAATGGAACAACTTTCGGTGCAGATTCAATATTTCTAACTGAAAAATGAACCGTCGCATGTTATCAAGTTGGTTTGAACAAATTTTTGGCAAGATTTTCTGACGTATAACGAATAACCAGTAAAATTACGTGGTCGTAAAGTATATAAGGGGTGGTTTGATTTAAGGACGGATCGCAACTAATCAACTCGCCAAAAAAGTATTTTCGGAAAATTGAGGTTAACCCACAAAATATGCTGAAGATCTAGATTATTGATAGTTCAATTTGCGATAGTTTTTTTCTAAACTTCCAGACGATTAAATTACGATTTAGTTATTTTTAGTAGTAAAATATAGCAGCGGGGTTGCTGTTCATAAAACTCGAGAATGCTTGACAGAATTTTATGATGATCGAGTTGCAACTCTAGATGAATCAATATTTTCACAATCATCTGTAACTCAAGCTCTGTTTGGACACTGTTATTGCTTGTAGTTATCTGTTTGATTTCAAATTAGGTGCTTTATGACCTGACGAATCATTCTTAAAAAAACATTTTTAGAAATATCATTTTGATTCCAATGAAACGTCTGTTCTGCTAAACTGCAAGAATTCCAGCGTACTGAAAAATATTCAAGGCCTACTTTGATGTCCTCATTAACATAATTTCCTAACGGCGAACAAAACAGGCCATTTTGAATTTAAAATTGTAAAAAGAAAGTATTTTAGTAGCTTAGCTTGGCTATTATAAATTCTTATGTAAGAATAACGAGGGGCATTTTTCTTGCAGCCAATTTTAACTTTTAAACGAGCCCTGGAAAATAGGATTTCATTTAAATCAGAGGAAAACTTCCTCAGCTGTTCAGTGTTTCCTGAGTTGCTTTTAAAAAACAAGATTGCATTAGCGAAGTTACCTCGAGTGTGTGCAAAATACCTTTATTTTTTGTATTTTTTACGACCTGCACTTTGCAGCGAATGGAAATAGGAGCGAATTCAGCATCAGTAACGAAACTTAAAAGCATAGAAGCATTTAAACCTAACAGAACACTACGGAATGGGACCGAATGTTGTAAAAGACGTGTTTTACACGGGAGACATAAACTCTTCTCCGAAGTGCTTGTGCTTCTGAATATCGATTTAGGTCTCGGCTTTTCCTTTCCTGCTACAGTTTTGCGTGATAAATTGTACCTTTGCCACCAGGTATTAACGTTTCCTTTTCCTCAAGGAGAGGATTTTTAATACTATTTCAATTAGAGTTATAAATAAATTTAACCTTTCCGGAGATATATTAGAATTTTCCTCAAAGACCGCCTTGGCTTGTTTAAGGAAAAAAGAATTAAATTTGAGTAAGAAATCAAAGATGGTATTTTGGAAAGTTGAAATATCCAGGAAACCTCCGTGTTTTGCACATCAAAAGCATATTCGGCATCACATGTAAATTTTTGTTGGGCAGAAATACATAACGTCGTCGCCTATCAAGAACGCCATGAAGCCAAGAGAGCTTTCCTGTCTATATTGCTTGTTCTTGTCGGTTTATATTAAATTCCAGAATGACGACATTGCCGACGCGGTTCATATAAGTTTGCCAGTGTTAATTCGCCTAAAATATTGGCTTGGAAGTAGGAATAAATTGTGCAATATCTTGAATTTATGTGCCGAACTAACTTATGTTTATGTACATTATAAATTATTCATATTTCGTAAAGCACGCCCGTATAAGAAAACTACATTAAATCGCTCAGTGCCATTTTATGTACTGAAATATTTCATTCATCTTTAAATAATGAGAAGACGAAGCGGGATTTCTGGAAAACGTATAAATCCCCAATTAACTCGACTGAAGTTTGCAAAAGAAAACGAATTTAGTTAAACAACAAAAGTTTGGAAGTTCAAATTACGGTTGTTCAAAATTAATATTTTCCATGTACACCTTGAGGAACGTTTAATGACTTACATCTTAAGTTTTATCCCGCAATATTACATTGGGATAATTTATGTGAGAATTATGAGTTAAGGTGTAGTTAATGAAAATATACACCGGAAACAGAAGTTACTTGGCTTCTTTTATAACAAAATTACGGTGATTAACGTTAACTTGGCAATTATTAGATTGCATGCTCGACAGTAGAGGAAATTTGATTCGGTTAGCTTTTAGAAAGTGCAAGTGGTTGTTACTTAATAAGTGCGTGTTTTCAGTTATATCACATGCTTCCAGGAAAACGAGAATGAGAAGTTTCGATGTTCACATTTTCAATTTCAATTTAAAAGTGCCAAATTATAGAAAGTCGCTTTAAACCTTTCTGACGTATCAAACATGCGATACGTGACCCAGAAAACCTTGATTATTGTAATTTATACATCCTTATACATTTTTAATACACAGAAAGGGTCCTCAATGGTGTGAAAAGCACGCAGGATCAAGATAGGCCGTTGAAGGTATTAGCAAAGGGATTTTCAGCGAATACTGAACCCTTACTGGTTCTAAATTTGCTTTGACTTAGGTTTATTAATCATGATACCGTTTAAAAAGCTTTTTCACCGTACGGAATTTTAAGAAATAATAAAAATAGATTAAATAGCGAAGAAGTCTTTGTTACTAAAATTAATTAAAGTTTAACTAAGTTAATTTGCATATTTTAATTAGGTATCTTAATAAGTGTTTTCGCCTTAAGATAATCCTTAAATTTATTTCTTGAGCCCAACACTTTCTTCGGCGGTTTGTTGTTTATACTATAAAAAATCAAACTTCGAATATTCCGACGATTATTAACCGATTTTGGGCTACTTTACTGTTAGATTCGCTAGCAAAATTCAAACTTCAGTTATATCGTAAAAAATCAAATGTCCTTTCTTCGAAAATTCAGGATTTTTTAATAAGTGATCGGATTTTTTTGACAATTTTTCTCTTGAATTCGTTAAAAAAAATCAAACCCCGAATATAACTTGAAGAATCAAAATTGAAATTTTTAATTATTTATATTGTTTGCCATTTTGCTTGATTTTTTATAATTTGGTTGACATTTTTGCTTGTTGATTCATTATGAAAAATGTATGTAAGTGTAAAAGATGTGTACCAACATATACAGCATAAGATAAAAGAAGTAGCAATAGAGGCTTATGCCAAAAGGAAGATGAAGAGGGAAAATATAAGTGGCCAATTAACGACAGTACAAGAAATAGAAAAAGGTGAAAGAACTATACCACAAATGGCCAAGTGCAAAATCTGAAACAGATCTACGACACTATAAAGAACAATAGAGAGGTTAAAAGACTAATATGTAAAGCAAAAAATGAAAGATGGCAATATGTAGGTTCATACATCAATATATAGGAGGTGCAAAAAGCTCTGAAGCCTGGAAAGTAATAAGACATTACGAACAAACTCCAAAGAAAAGCTACACATGTTACATGTACCATATAATACGGATTAAGAATGGAGCGATTACTATAAAACATTACTAACAGAACAAAGGCAAGAATTCCTTATACACCGGAAAGGGACAGTTAGGCGCGCATCTTTAGGCGCGCATTTTTAGACGCGAGTTTTTAGACGCTGCACCATTAGGCGCGGACGTCATTGGCCGCAGGGACGTTTAGACGCGAACACTTTAGACGCCGAACCTTTAGGCGCTGGAAACTTTTATACTGATATTTACCATCTAGCGGTAAGTCAGTCTTATAAGGAAAAGACGATATGTTTAAAATGGTTAAAAAAAATAGTAATCAGGGATAGTTATCTTGCATCAAGAAGCATAATTAAATCATACTTAAAACCATCTTTACCTGTAAGTTCTATGTATATATTTTGTAAAAGATAAAAACCAAGGTAGAAAAAATTCTGACTCATTTATTTTGTTTGTAGTTATTTATAATATACCTGCGTGTTATAAATGCGCATGTTCTTTTGGAACAAAAGATATTGAAATTTTGCAGGTCTTTGCAGATATCAAAAACGTGGTAGGGTTTCTCAATATTATCGATAAATAATATAAACTGAGAAAAATTTTAATTCAATGTGGCAAACTGGAATTCTTTCGTTTTAATAATGACAATTAGCATCTTTACAAAATTAAACAAAGTCATCTAAAAGCACTTAAACAAAATTACTACCAGTAAATATGCTCTTGTTATTTTATTTATTATGACAATTTTTAAAATTCAATCAATTAGAGAAGCGTTTCTTCTTGCGCTGAATAATTTCTCATACTTTTTAATAAAAATGTGGAGCATGGACGTAAAAATAGATTTGGAACCTTAACAACTGAGTACATTAAAATTGTTGAGTGCAGCGAGAAATGCATCTGTAAATAATAAAATCGATAGAAAAAGTACGAAACTTAAAAGAAAATAAATAAACTTTAACTTGAAAACTATTTGGAATTTAAGTAATTTAGAATTTAGTTTAAATTTAGGAGAATGGTTTAAAACATTGCAGTTATTTATAGTTAGTCAATAATAGCATTTCAAGAAAGACGAATGTCTGCCTTCAAGAAAATAAATTAAGATCATAGGAATACTTTAGGGCAACTGCATTTATTGGAGGCTCAGGGCCAAAGCTGTTTGTAGCTTTCATTCTCAAACGGATGTCCATTCTTACTGGGATAACTGTTAACTAATAATAACAGTGAAATAAAAAAGAGGGATGACCGGAATTCAATAAATCTGTCAAAATATATTTGTCCAGATTTTAACCCATTTGTGTACCTACCTAAAAAAAATCTTCCGACTTGACGTTTGGGTGCGAATTATTCAAAAACGGCAAATATTTTGAAATAAAACTACACATTTGTTTTTTAATTACTATTTTCTAACACGTTCTATAAGCATGCGTTTGAAGCACTTTTTATCATCACTGAAAAATAAAAACATATAATATAATTTCAGCAATTAGGCAAGAGAAAGAAAAATAGAAAAACTTCAGAAAGTTACCTATTTTATAAAGTTTTTATACTAATAGTTGAAAGAATAACAACTAATATAACTATTAGAATTTATGTAATTGTTAATAATTATTGTTGTTTTATAGTCTCACCATTTTGCAGTTTTACAATATTTCTCAAAACGTATGCAAAACGAAAAACATTTTTTATTTAATTTTCAAGCAGCTTGATTGATAAGAAGTTTGTGTATCCTTTGAAATTAAAAAATTCGAAAAATTTAAATTAATAAGAGTAAATTATCTTTATCTTTCAAAACAGAAAAATATTCTAGTACTAGTTTAATCTATTTAGAATATAAACTCTAAAATCAAGTTATATTAATTTTTAATTTTACTAATAAATATCGTAATTCGAATAATAATTTACTTAATTTTTTTTATACTTAATTTTTTTGCCCGATGTAACATGTTTGGTTCTATGGAACATATTTGTAACTAGTTAAATTTAAATCAGTTTTTATACCTTTATAATTAAGAAGAGAATCTCTTATTATAAAGCAATTTAGTTTCAAATACGCTTCCAACGTTCAGAAGGTACAATTTAAAACAGATCGTATAGCTTTTAATGCCTGGCGTCTAACCGTCCCCGCGCCAAAAAACGCCGGCGTCTAAACGTCCCCGCGCCTAAAGGTTCCTGCGCCTAAAATGCCGGCGGTTAATAGCTCGCGCCGTATGGTGCGCGCCTAAAGATGCGCGCCTAAAAGTCCTAGACCGCTTATACACGCCGAAGAAAACCCTGAAGAAGAACAGCAAGAAATGGTCCCAATCATAATAGAGGCTATTAAGAGAGTCGTAAATTTAATAAAAATCAACCAAGTGGCTGAGTCAGGAGAAATTCAAAGAGTAATTGAGAGCGGAGAAATGCCCGACGAATGAAAGAATGTTTCATAAAGACAACAGGAAAAAATGTGAAAAATATAGAGGCATTAGCGTGATAGCAACGATGGGTAGAGTATACGGAAAACTGCTACGAAACAAGATAGAAAAGACTATATGGAAGGATAAATAGGTGAAGAACAAGTTGGTTTTACAGTGGGAAAATCATATATAGCCCACATATACACAGTACAACAATTAATAGAAAGAAGAAAGTGAAAAACAGATATATCCACGTAGCATTTATAGACCTAACAAAAGCTTATGACACGGTGCCGAGAAACAAACTATGGGATGCCTTCATTGATGCCGTAACAAATCTATACAAAAACAACACTGTCAGTATAAAAAGTAGAAGTAAACTGATAAGCGAACTTCAACGATCCAAAGGACTACTACAGGGGTGCTCTACTTCCTCAACATAATTTAAAATATGTCTAGATAATGCACTCGAACCTTGAAAAGGAAATGGAAAGGTACGGGTGTACTAGTGAAAGACGAACATCTGTACACACCATGCATTGCTGATGATCAAGTCATCATATCGCAGGATGAAGCCGACTTAAGCTTTATGATGCGAAAATGTAAACAAGACTACACAAAATCCGGTCTAGTAGGAGAAGAAGAAACGAAACATCTATAGATAGAAAATAACATGAAAATACTTAGAAGGAGCTGAATAACTCAAATACTTAGATTTCTTGATAAAAATGGAACAACAGAGGAAGAAAGAAGTTCAACACTAGGACCACAAGTAAACCCAGAATATTCCATGCTTCCTTTTCTTCTTCTTCTTCTTCTTCTTAATCTTCTTGCATAGGCTACTAGTCTGTTCTTTAAACCTTGTGTTACATCTCTTTTGATGTGGATACCCAGCTATCTATCTAACGTTTGGAGGGCCGTCCTGGATCTCTTCTTCCATCTGTTGATCTATCTTTGCTTACTCTTCTTGCTAATTTGTGAGTATCTATCCTATCTATATGTATACTAAAAAGAAAATTTCCCTGTATGTATGTTCCAGTATTTGTATTTGTATAGTAGGTACACATGTCCCTGATGTCCTTGTTAGATATTCTGTCTTGTAAAGTTTACCGCCGTACTGTTCATAGTATTTTCATTTCGCATGTGCTCAGTAGGTGATTTGTCTTTTTCGTGTCAGCCCTGACCTTTCCTCCATATGTTAATATAAGTCGCATAACCGTTTTGTAAATTTTTACTATCGTTTCTGTCTCGTCATATGCTTGTGGCGGCATACGAGGTTATTATGGCATGCTGATATCCTAGATGCTTTGTTGGCTTGGGTTTTCACCTCAAGGTACATGTTTTTGTCACTAGTGATTTTTGATCCTAGGCAGCTAAACGCCATTGTTTGCTCTATTACCTTTCCCTCTACTTCAAGTACTTCGACTAGGGTGTTTTGCCATAACCATACATGGTTTTGTCTGCGTTTATGCTCATACCATGTTGCTTAGCTATGATATTGAATCTGAATATTCCATGCAATAATTGAAAGTATTATAACCTACCGTGTGGGGAGTGAGGAAATCCTAAAAAGAATGGAGGAATAAAGGAATATATTACAGTTTATAGAAGAAAAATGATTACTCTGGTATGGGTATGTAAGAAGACCAGGTGACACAAGATGGATAAAAAGAATTATAGATTGGAGTCCCAAGAAGAAAAGAAGAAAAAGAGAAGAAAAAGGAAGAAAAAAGAGAGATTCGCCAAGAAGATCATGGCGAAACGGGTGGACAAAGCAATGGAAAGGAGGGCTTGAAGAAGCAATATGGGAAAATCTAGATGAATGAAGAACCTGCTTAAAAGAAGAAGGCAGCCAGCCATGTCTGTAGAAATCCTATATGTTGCCATCCTGGGTTCGTTTAAAATTTAATCTCGAATATATCTTAAAAAATCAAAACTTTTCCTCTGAAAATGGAACCGTCCATGATGATTATTCATTAAATTTCTGCCATTTTGCTTTTAGATTTCCTTAAAAAAGTTAAACCTCGAATACGTTTTAAGACTGAAAATTCCTCTCTCTGGAAATTGAACCTTTCAAATAATTATTCATAAATGCTTTGCCATTTTGCTTTTGGATTGGTGTAAATAATTAAATCTTTAATATGTTTAAATAATTTAAATTGCCCCTCCTGAAAATTGAACTTTTCTAACAATTATTTATAAATTTTAGGCCATTTTGCTTTTGGATTCCTCTAAAACATTAAATCTCAAATAAGCCTTGAAAATCTAAATATCTCTTTTTGAAAATCAAATATTTTCTGCCATTTTGTTATTGATTTCCGGTAAAAAAGTTTTATCTCGCTAATCTAAAATCTAAATCGATCTTGAAAATCATTTATTCATAGTTTTTTGACATGTTGCTATTTGAGTATTTGTTTAAAAAAGTTAAATCTCGAATATGCCTTAAAAGATCTAAATTAATCCCCCTGAAATTTGAGTTTTTCAAACGAATATCTATCAAATTATTTAGCAATTTCTTTTTAGATATTTCTACAAAAAAATAGGCCTTTTATCACGAAAAATTTGAGTTTCTAAATGATTATTCATAAAACTTTTCCTCCTGGCTGATTTTTTTTTCAGCAAAATGTTTTTGTTTTACAAACCTGATGGATAAATTTGTCACTAGGATTCGGAACCCATCTAAAATAAATGAAGGTGATCTAACAGTGACAGTCCCCACTGATAAAGAAAATCAATCTGAAAATATAGAAAAACCTCAAGACAAATTCCGGAATGATCCTATAAAACAAACCTATAAATAACTCTGAAATTTCAGGGAAACAAAATCGGTCGGTGTAGCTAAAATCTTATTGAAATTTCGATTTCAAGAGACAAATAAAATACCTCCGCAGTTCCTGATGTCTATAATTTTCTCAAATCATATTCTTCTTGAATCATTTGTTATGGTAAATAGATTGTAGAAAATAATTTGGGATTATTCAGATTTTTATTTCAGAAAGGAAAATGTCCAAGAAGCACAAAAACCGAAAAAGTTAGTTTTTATGCTGCAAAGTAAGGCACATCTTGGAAACAGTATTAAAAACGCTTCGAAATTCTTTGAGCTGGATTGTAAGCAAAAGCTCGTTAAAAATTTCAAACTGATTTAACAAAAAATTGTTATTACAAATGAAGAGAAAATTTATGGAATTTCTTGGAAGGTTGTTTTTATAAAATTGAAATGTCAACGTCCTTTAGTTAAAAACTTCAAAGTTCCCTTAAACTTTCACGAGCCGTTTTAATTACATACACAAACTCACTAACTTCACAAAACTCTTGATTAATTCTGAGTGCTAACTGCCTAAAATGAAGTAAATAAATCATTTTAAAGGCAGTCAGGTTCAAGTTAAGAAAAAAATAAGAAGAGAAAAAGACCCTTAAATACCAATCTCAATAAAAATGTAAATGTCTACATGTCATAACTGGCAATTTTATTATCCGCTGAAATCTCGCGGGCCATTTTTTCACACATAAACAGAATATGACACTTCTTTAAGGTGCTTAGGAGCTTAGGAGTAGTGTTTATGATAAGTTTGAAAAAACAGGACGAGAAAGCGTTGTCAAAAGGATAATTGAGATGGATGGGGCTCATGTTGAATTCAAAATATATGGAATATTCCTAAAAATAATAATGGAATAAAGAAGGATCTCGAAAAATAAAAGTGCCCTTATCGCATTTTTGGACAAGCTTTTAAGAAATATGATTGATGCATCTATAAGAACGATATTTTGTGAAAAATGGATGTTTACTTTTTAAAATTAACGAGACGGGAAAAACTGGGTATTAATCGCGCCATAGCGTGCGTTGAAAGGCTTGTGCTTACATGCTGTGCTTTTAAACTTTGGTTTGTATAAAAGGATTACTTATCAAATAATAACCGATGCTTTACTTAATATCATTTTTAAAATTTTCCATTTTATATTTAAAACTTAAGCTAATGCAGTTATAAACAAAATTAAAGTAGGTACGTAAAGGATTGTGGGGTTGATTTTGCTTTGTAACTTTAGCTAGTTTGTGTTTATTTATGCTAATTTGTCATTATCTCATTATCATCATTCGTTTTCAAAATCGCTGCTTGTTAAACGGAACGGTAAACGATTACTTATTTCACGGATTTTGGCTTAAAATGGATGTCCTTATCAGTAATACTGGAAAAAATTATTATTTCGGTTTGTTTTCTTTATTCTGTATAAAGCATTACACACTTCTTCAACAAGCTTTTGTAAATTGTGTTGTTGACAACCTAGTAAACCTAATAAAAAGAGCAATTCCTTAATTGAACAATTAATAACAATTTTAAGTTAGTAACTATTAAAAAAGGAAGTAATCTTGCAGAGCAAGTTTCATTTACTTTAAATTCTCGCAAAAATTAAACCTAAATCAAATGTTTGCTGCAAGAATTTTACAGATATTTGTAGTCGAGCTTTGCTAAAATACAATTCTCAGAAAGTTTCAGTTTCAACAAATTTCTAAGTCGAAGGATTAATTTTTTTGAGAAATTTAATTGTCAGATATTTATCATGTAACAATTGTATTAACAAAGGCTAACAAGACAAATATTTGGTAGTTCAGTATATAAGGAGATGAAAAAATCGGCCATAAGACTAAAGAAATTGAAAATATTATTTGTCTTCAGAATGTATGTTTTAATATGAATTTATTCTTAAGTTTCGTCAAAAAAAATCGGTTGCAGTACAACTAAACTAATTTGAAATTTTCCAAGAATAAGTAAAAGTGGGATTCAAGGAAAGCTAGACAGAGCCTTTGCACAACTTCTTTGACTTACTACCCTCACTCACCCGATGCACGCCGGATCCCCACCTGAACATCGGTCGTCTGCTATAACTAATTCCTACAATAATGCTCTTTAATAACATTTAAATTGTTTTAGCAAAATTGTTATGGGGCTTAAATTTCCATGAAAGTTTTATACAATAATATTAATTAGCTTTACATAGTGATTTCAATCAAGTCTTTAAATCAACACTGAACGAGACTGATTTAAAAATCATAAGTTTGCAATTATTACTTTTCCTTACAGTAAAGGGGGGTTTACATTTGCATTGATTAACTTACGCCAGTAACTGTGCCAGTATTAGAACTTTCGTGCCAATAAACGTTTACACACGTGTTAGTTTGTCGGTTTTTTTCTAAAGTTGATGCATTTCTGTTATAACGGATTTTGGCTTTAACCGCAGCGGAACCGAATGCGTCTATATTCATTGCATTTGATATTTTTCAATATTTGCTAAATTATGATTCTGTTAGATTTTATTTAAGTTCAAATTTTGTAAAATGGGTTTTGCTTGTGCCAAATATGTGTATTCATGGACTTATTCGCAGTATGATGCAAAGAAATCTGAATTTCTCGGTATTGATATACGGAGTACGATTTCTATAGCGTCCTAGATTTGACATTTTCAATTACTATGATATTGACGAATATCGTATCATATCTTTAGTGATTTGCCTTTGAAGCTCAATTGGTAGAGCACTGGCGGGTAAAGTCAAGCGTCAGTAATTAAAATCCCTGCGCAGGTATATTTTTTATATCTATGTAAAATTTTTGTTAAAATTCATTAAAATCAAAAGATTACTGCACGTATGGGAAATCTTAGATTTTCAAATTGATGTGGTCATGTGGTGCAAATGCGCCTTTAAAAAGATCCAACTTCTGAATACAGTTTTTGTAACCAAAGAACTATTAAAATACAAAATACTTGCCAATTAGTAAACTTTAATCTATTACATTGTAAGAAAAGAAATATTTGGAATTTTTGTTTGTTTGTTTTAATTAGTCTTCTATAGTTTAAATATTCTTTTAATCATATTTGTATCAACTCTAACAGCTCCAGCTTTAGACCTCTGCGTTCTTATTTTGACGCTCATCCCAAAAATATTAAAAAGATTAATCTTTAATCTATGACTTGGTAGTCAAAATGAAAATTGGGTTATTGAAAAATAATTTTCGCATTTCTAGACACATTTTTAATAAAATATACAGGGTGCCCACCGAGCAATTTTTCGATTGTTATTTTCTGAAAGCCCGAAATACGTTAAAATAATATACGCGACGTACAATGAAAACAAATTGAACTAAGAAGTGATGGTACCAGATTGAAAATATTCAAAATTAATAACTTCGTACTTTTTAGGCAAACCTACCAAATGGGATGTGTTATAAAAACTTGAGAGGATGGATATCCATCTAGCAAATCAAATAGAATAGAGTATAATTACTAAAAGTTTAGAAGAATCTGAGTACACTATTGTATCTATATAATCGACCTCTTAAATTTTATTTCGAAAATGAACACAAACTTCAAATTGGCTTTGCAGTGGCGTTCGCCGAAAATGAGGTGAGTTTTTAAAAACTACTGAATAACTTAGACAACTAATAAAGTGATTGATGTCCATACTACTCGAAATGGGAATGGTGATAAATAATAGAATGTATAACAATAATTAATAAACACGAAGTCAGTTCCCACAAATGTATTTAATCTTAGATCTTAGCTACTCATTAACGTTTTCGTACCGACTCCGGTACATCATCAGATGATACAAAATACTGCTAAAAAACAATGAAAAACATAATAATTTCAACTTTAACTTTCACTTTCACTTACGGCTTAACTAAAGACATGACTTGAAAAATAAACAAATTGAAAAGAAGCTTGATATATAAAGGATACCCCACAAATTATTGTGTTTTTCATTGTTTTTTAGCAGTATTTTGTATCATCTGATGATGTACCGGAGTCGGTACGAAAACGTTAATGAGTAGCTAAGATCTAAGATTAAATACATTTGTGGGAACTGACTTCGTGTTTATTAATTATTGTTATACATTCTATTATTTAGACCACTAATGTCAGACCTCTATATTAATATAGCATAACGTATGTAACTAAAGTTTTGGGAAAAATTTTCAAATCTAATAATACAAACTATAATTTTTTTACTTAAATTTATACTACAGAAAACTATTCAGTGAAGGTTTAACGATAATTATAATGTATCACATAGCAGCTAAAGGGCCATGGGTTTCAATGGTTCGCAATTATATTATATTATTTTTAATATGAAAACAATCATACGAAAAATTTTCCCAAAATACGTTAAGAATCAACGATGAAAGAGTTATCAAAATGTATAGGGTGTTCTAGTTAAAGAAATACAAACGTTAATTTAATGTATTTTATTGAATTATGAAAATTCTATATCTAGAAAAATATCACTTCTCCAAAGCAGTGAATCTTAAAAAATTTAATTTCTGAAAAAGTTCATACTTCTAACGCCCTATATACTTGAATATAATTTTAAAAATGCAGCAGATCGATACATTTAACTATCTAGTTTCTTAGTAAAACTTGTACGATTCTGATAAAAAACATTGCCAAAAAATTACAACTCGCGGTGACATCCTGTAAAATAAAGTTCAAAACTGTTATTTTTAGGGAAAATTTTTGCAAATTGTTACTGAAAACTTTGATTATATACCTAACTTTAAACTGGCAGGTAAACAGAAAAATCGTAATTAATAATGAAGATAAGATAAAATTAGCTTTATCATAACACAAAGTTTTTCTAAAAATCTCAAAGTTGATTTAAGGCATTTTGAAACATTTCCTGGCGATTATATCAAGGAACTAGAAAAGTTTGTGACTTTTTTATTAGGTTGGCAATGCAAATATTTGTCTTTCTGTGACAATTCTGTATTTAGAAACTCTCGTAGTCGTTCCCACTTAGATTTGGAGGGTTATTAATAAATAATTATTTAAATAATAGTTTACATGGCAAGGCCTTTGATGAGCATCTGGTACTAAGATTTTCATTGTGATCGAAATACTTAAATAGTATTGAAAGATGTTTTACAAACTATTAAAATTAGCAAAATAGTTTTTGGAACTAGAAACGAAGTTCAAGCTTTACTAACTTTCCAGTGCGAAAAATCCAAGTGGCAACTTGGTTTCCACAGAATAGTAAAGTAGAGAGACAAAAGTATTTTGTTTTCAGTATAGAAATGTTAATTTTATCATAAAAGTCAATAGATGAAAAACTTTGTTTCAAACTTAAGTGGAAGCTCAGTTTAAGGCGACTTAAATTATAGCTTAAGTATAGCGAGTCTTGGTTTAAGGTCTACAAACTTACCTTCACTTTGAGGTTTCAATTTAAAGCAACTTATTTTCAATGCAAAGTCAATGCCAAATGAATTTTTTTAAGAATGAATACAATTAATGCAGAAAAATGAAGTAAAAGTTTTTAATAAAAGAACCAGAATAAAGAACTCTTAATAAATAAAATAAATATGCTAAAACAAAACAGTCACATCACTTTTCTAAAAATGCAATTCAAGCCACATCATATGTATTTAACAAAAGCACAGAGATGAAATTTTAATAAGGAAATAGACTGAAATTGTCTACAGAGCTGACAGTTAACTAGAAATGTAGAAAATTAAACTGCAAAGCTTCGCCCGCGGTTTTGTGTTTTTGTTTACTTTTATAGAGATTCAGACATTCATTTAGTCCGGGGTGCTGAAATAATGAAACAAAATAGAAACGTGAAAAGTAGATTAAAATTAATCTAAATGGATTAATGAGTTTGTTTAAAAAATATTGCGGTTTATCATTAAAAATTTGTAATTTAGATAAAAGGTAAAATAAGCCCCAAATTTGACGATTTTATTTTTTTTATATAATTCGCAACATTGAATTTATCAATTTTCATATTGCGAATTTATTTTCAACGGTAAATTGGCAAACAAGCAAAGAAAATACTACAAGATTTAATATAATAGGAATTTGTTTATGTTCTTAATAAAGCAAACTACGATATTTTTGTCCTTTTAATGAGAACATCCTCCCTGATTCAGATTTATACAAATCGCAAACGTTAATTAATTAAAACTGCGACCATACCTTTTAGATTAAATTAAATGGCCTTTAAACCACCATACATAAACCTATTTAACAACGAATATCAGTTGCGACAGATAATAAATCCAAATCAGTGCTTTCAGAGAATATTTCGAATTTGCAGTTTACATCCATAAATGGCATACACGCATATCAAATGCGCACAAAGTCAGCCAGATCAATAGATCCATTTGTGAAACGTGTTCTGATTTTGTAATTAGCCTTTATGCTTTGGCAATTTTGAAATACAAGCAAAGGATTTAATACGACACAAAGGAATTAAATACCAATGAATGCTCGAAACTTTTAGAACTAAACAAAGTGGAAGTGGAAACACGCCTACACTTTTATAACTTAATCCTATCACTTCGAGTTTTGTTGAATCTTTTTTGCACGGTTCGGGTACAACAAAAGATATTTTGTTGATTTTTTAAACGGATTTCGGGGGTGTTTTTACCCGACTGCGAAAATTTCGCCGTTGTGGCGTATTTATTAAATAATTTAATCCTGTTTTTATCACATTCACATATTGGATTTTCTACGTGTAAATGTGATAAAAATAATTGTAGCAGTTTTATGCTTTTGTATATTTCAGAAATAACGAGCAGTAATGCACAAAAAAGTTAACAAAATACAATCTCATTTCCATTTTAAAGCCCTTTAAATGTTTGTACGTAAAATACCAACTAAATGGAATTGCTGTAATAAAAATTTTCGGTTTACGGTTCTATCTACTCGTACATAATTTCCAGAGTTAGTTATACTGATAAATTGCTTCAATCCCATCGTTTCAAGTTTGGATTTCAAGATTAAGTGCCTTAAACTCCAAAATCGGGAAGACTTATTTTGTAATTTATCAATCTCGTGAAGAATGATGACTTTTGGGAATATTTAATGTGATATCCTGGAAAAATTTAGGATTTTCGTTTGGAAATCTGTTACAAAAAAAACTAAACAACGGAATTTGAAGAAAATAGTAGTAAACAAGGGTGATAATCTCGTCTTTACGTTTTTGCTTTGTTTTTTTGGGTTTTTGCTTGCCGCTTCGGTTCAACTGGCAAAACAAAGAAGGCGGGAACAAATTACATGTTTGGATGGTTTTTCGAAACTGATGAGGAAATGTTATAGCTTTAGGATCAAGCAGGGACGGCTTTAGGCACGGAGTTGAGACACCCGTCAATGTACCTTCAGAGTAACACAACTGTAGAAGATTTTGCATATTTCTTAAAATTTCAATCACTAAAAATTTAGACTTAGATATCAACAAATGTGACGATATTCATGCAGTTAGTTGGATTTATTTGATTACTTTTAAGGTTTAGTTTTCAAATTTTTCCTTTTTTTAGAAAACGTATGTCGATTCAAGTCGAGTCAAAGTTTGGCCCACTTACGGTCCCTTTGCTTAAAGAGGCCCAAACGCAACTATTTTTAGGGCTTCAAACATTTCTCGATATCATTTTTCACTAAAAAGATAATGTTAGGCTTTTAATTGCATTTGACTATTTTTCCTTTTCTTTCTGTTTTGGTGGAGGGAGCTCCCTGAAGCCGGTCCTGAGTAAATGTTGTAATATTAGATGGCAGGTTGTTATTTGTATAGAAATAATCACAAAGTAAACAAAATTATCTGTAGTTATTACAAAACAGCTCTCAGCGATAGGTAAATGAGTTTAATAATTATTTCTCATTTAGCTGGAATTTGTTACGTCATGTTTAGGAAAAACTGCATTAATCATCTACTTTTTTCTCTAATTGTCTAAAACAACCATTTCATAGACAACAAATTAAACAAAATCTAATTTATCCCAGCTTAGATTTAGCAAATCTATTTTCTAAAGGACTGTTGTGGCGAGTTTGACGTTTTATATTTCTTTGTTGGGATTTTCGCCACTAGTTATGTGAGTTATTAGTTAATTAATATAATTCTATTATAGCAACTAGTGGCGAAAATCCCAACCAAGAATATAAAATTAGTAAAATTAGCCCAAAAATTTACTTCTACCAAGAGCGTTTCTAAAAGTAGCACATCAGAATAAATATTTCACGGTTTAAACTTAATCTTCATTCTTACTTCATTATTACGTAAGATTAATTTAAATTAGAATACCCTACCTCGTTAATTCGTTATTCACAGTTGAAGAAACCGAACCAAACAGACAGTAAAACAGATCATGAATCACCAACGACCATAACAAAACTTTCTTTAATGACGTTAATTGCGATACTTTGGCACTGTTTGAAATTATGGCAACCTGAATGCTTCCTTTGTCGCTTTTATCAAGCGATATCTCTAGATAATGGGATTTGTCAGGTTTAATCTACCAATTAATAGACACCTACATGAAATCGATCTATGCTAATAATATGTGATGGAATTATGGATAAACATAGGTAATAATTTCGAATAGATGGGTTTAATTTTAGTACCTATTATCAGGCATCGCTATTTTTTCATACAGAAACAATAAAAGCTTAAGATTAAGTAGGCTGAGAAGTATTTTATCTTTAGCCTACGTTGCCGTTTTTATAGTTATTTAGTTATTTTAATTTTTCTTTTCCATGCATTTCTGTCCTGTGCCATTGTTTTAACTTCACACCAGTGTATTCCTCGTTTTTCTGCCACCTGTCTAACTTGTTCTTCCCTACATTATTTCTTTCTTGCACCCTGGCTTCATATACTTCTTTCGCTATTCTGTCGTCCTTCATTCTATGTATATGACCAAGCCAACTCAGCTGTCTTTCTTCTATTACTATTATTTCTATAGGTTTTACCTTCAGCTCTGCTATTATTACCATGTTTCTTATCCTGTCCTTTCTAGTAATCCCCTAAATTCTTCTTAAGAATCTCATCTCCGTGGCCTTGATTCGGCTTCTATTTCTTTTTGTTGGAATCCAGGACTCGCAGCCAAGGGTTAGCGAGGGTCTTACCACTTTCTGGTATACCTGTCTTTTAATCTCTTTTGGTATTTCTTTTTTCCGAAGAACGTGTATCTGAGCATATTGTATAACCTTCCTACTTTTCTTATTCTGTCTGTTATTTCTTTGTCTTTGTCTTTTCCGTTGTATTCTATCATTGTTCCCAGCTAATTATAGCTTTTGACTTGTTCCGGTGTTTGTCCATTTATTTCTATTTTGTGTTTTTTTTTCTTTATTGACCACTATATCATCGTCTTGGTTTTGTTTATATTTATTTTCAAGTTTATTAATTTTAGTTCTCTTTGGTATTCGTTTAAATGGCGCTGTAATTTTTCTTCAGAATTTGCCGCAATTACCATGTCGTCCGCAAATAACAATCAACGACTATTGAAAATAGCAATGGGCTAAGTACACACCCCTGTTTCAATCCTATCTTAGAAGTAAATTTTGTAGATTCGTCGTTGTGTGTTCTTACTTTGTTTATGTTATTCTTGTGTAGGGCTTGGACTATTTTTATCAACTCCTCCTCTACTCCTCTTTTCCTTACGCATTTCCAGACATCGTTTCTCTTTATCTTATCGAAGGCCTTATTCAGGGCTATGAATATAATATGAATTTCTTTTCCTTTACTTATTAATTTTTCTCCTACTTGTCAGGTGTAAATATTAGGTCTTGGGCACTTTTACCCCCTCTAAACCCATGTTGTGCCTCTCCTATTGTGTCTTCTATCTTTTCTCTCAGTCTATTTTCTATTATTCTGGTAAAAACTCGTTAAGGAGATTCTTCTGTAATTCGTACAACCTTTTGCATCTCCTTTCTTGTATAATGGCAATATTATACCAATGTTCAAGTCTTGTGGTATTTCTTTTATTTTAATAATATTATTTAGTAAATCTTTAAACACTTCCTTTGCTTTATCTCCCATATATATATATTCCTTTAGTTCACATATAATGAATTAATTCGTTAGTTTGGCATTTGCAAATTAGGGCATGAAATTGTGTGCAGACATACTTAGCGTATGTCAACCCCACTTCGTAAAAACTATTTTATGATCGCACTGTATGTTTTTAATTATGTGATACGAATTGTTTTAAATTGCAGAATGTGTAAGGATAATAATAATAATAATAATATGTGCTTTATTTAGTAATATTAGTAATTATTTTAAAGATAGGTATACGTATGATAATTTCCCCCAACTAAATAAACAAACAAATATTTTTTATTGGTTTATTTATAAGAGGCCTGCTTCGCAACCGGCTTACACAGATTCGAATTCCGACGGAGGCGTCTGAATTTGAACGAGACATTGAGCTTTGAATTCTATTATTGGAATTAGTTCCAAGAATAATTCGTTTATAAAATAATTTTTATACATAAAAAAATAACATTAAGTGCATTCAACTTTAGAAGAAAACTTTGTTGTAGCGGTTAATACTTAGTAATTTCGAATTAAAATTTTTATGTTTTCGTTCCTTTTTGGGAAACATTTATGATAATACATTAACACCTATTTACAAGTCTAAAATTACCTTCAATTCTTGTTTCATAATAAATATCAACTATTGTTTTAAACAACCATATGGCCCCACTAAAAACTATAAATGATAAGCATAATCACACGTAAAGACCAACAACTGGTAGAAAGGTGAACTATTCAAATATGTAGGTATCTTAAATCTACATTTTCCTCTTTACATACCAGAGATAAACACCCTTCCGTGTTTACATCGCAGTGCTTATCTCAAAGTGATAAGGATCAATTGTTAAAACAAATCTAGCATGATTTTTTACTATGCTTACATAGGATTTTTTTAAAACGTACATAAAGCAGAGCCAGACAATTTTTCACTTTTAACGGTTAAATTTTGATTATCAGTATTTTTCAAGGACTTTTTAGTTGAAAAGAAAATTAACAGTTAGCAGCCTTAAAAAACCTTTCAAAATTGTGAATTTAAAAGGTTTAAACTTAACTTGAGGTAGTTTTCAATACAAATTAATCTATTCTGAAACTGTTTGTTGTTAAAAATTGGTAACCCGAATATTGCACAGCTTTGGTGGTTTTGAATGTTTCTTTCTTTAAATTTTCCAAATAAATTTTTGATATTCTAAACAACGAATTTTAACATATGGAATATTACAAATGATTCCCTCAGATGGTTGTGGTGAGTTTTTTTCTTGTTAAAAAATCAAATGTTAAAGCTGAAAATTTTGAATTATGCGAAACTACAAAATTAAAAATGTAGTTAACTGGGTCGACCCTGATTTTTGTTTACAGTTTTTTTTAATTTTGTGATGCCTTCACGAAGGACCATTATATTTTTGAAAATTAGGTCTTAATAAAAACCCTTGAGTATTTTTGGATTTAGCCCGAAGATTTAAAATTTAAATAATCAGTTTTTTTTTTAATTTTTAAATGAAACTACAGCTTTCTAAAGTTTTACTTTGTGTATGATTTGCAAATTTTTACTTGCTTTGCTGCGAAAGTCTCGTTGATGGTTTTGAAACACATAATTCCAAAATTCTACCCCATCAATAACATCAAATAATAAACGTAAATTTTTGTTTAGATTAAATTCCATGGCTATAGCCATAGTCGAAGGAGCGTCTTCTCGATTTAGACCGAGCCACTGTTGAAGTAGAACGAACTCAACGTTTTGCTTAATTTTACACATTCGTAAGGTGTTCGGTTAGAAATTAGAAGAGGACTTGCTTGTAAGAGTGATGCTTTAAATCACTGGCTTCTATTAATCCTCGGTTAGCTCCCAATGAAGACCTTTACGAAACTGAATGAAACGCCGAGTTTTTCTACTTCAACAGTTACACGGTTCAAACCTGAAAGACGCGCATTTAAATAATTAAAGTGAGAAACAATAGACAGAGATGGAAAATGGAAAATGTATTAATTTAGAATGTTCTTTATCCACTTGAATATAAATAAAAAGTTAGCATAAGTAAGAATGGTTAATTTGTGATAATACTTGAATGAAATTATTGTAGTCCAAAAAAACAGAAAACTTAATTATTAATTACAAATCCTGACTTGATTTACATGCAAACTGTTGAATTTTTCAATAAATGCGTCGGTTTCTATATTTGCAGGTTAAAAAATATAGCATAGACAAATTTAGTTGTTATAATTATGAATTACCAAAACTAACACATTAAGGCATCAGTAACAATTCTTCATCCGTTAGATGGATCAAGTTCCAAACCCTTTGTTGCTGAACAATTTCAAATTTAAATTAAATTTAAAAGTCTTTTAGGGTTTTAGTTATAATTTCGCGTTAACAAGTGCTGTTTGCAAACCATGTTCGTTATAAATTAATTCTAAGTTTTATAAGAATCCTAATTTGAAAATATTTGAATTCATTTATTAATGTATTTTTATTGATTTTAATTAGATAATAAAATAACATAATTTTAATATTTAGAATAATTACTTTGAAAGTTATTTGCTTTTAATTCGAATTCTGTTTCCGGATAAGTTCTTAGCTAATTTGGAAACTAAACTTCAGCTTTCCAAATCATTGTAATTTTTCAACAGTTCGTAAACTTTGCTTTATTTAATATGAAATCTTACACTAAGAGTTTCATAGGAAAAAAATAGATGATTCATAATTTAGGCCACAGTTTGAAGTTTGAGAAATGAAATTTTAAACTTTAATTTCATGATTTATTTTCAAATGATGAAATATGAACGTCTAAATGTTTATAAATTTTTAGTAGTTCGTAAATTATGTTTTACTAGACTTACAAATAAATTTTTAAAAGTGATGTGGCTAGACTTGTGAAAATCTGGATCGGTTTAAATTTTCTCTTCGAATTCTATTTGAATTTAATGTCATTAATAAATTTGTAGGTTCAAAAACTACGTTCTTAATTAAATCATGGAATAATACCTTATAATAAATAATTATTTTAAAGGATTTTTTTCAATCTAAAGCTTGAATAAATAAGTTGATTTTGCGAAAATTGAAATTTTTAATTTAAACATTATTTTGTAAATTTTACTTGCTTTGCTGTAAAAATTTTTAAGTTGCTATATTTTTGAAATAGAAATTAAATTCGGATAATTCAACATTTAGACCTAATTTGATGTTAAATTGACTTGATTTCTAAATGCAAACTCTCTAAATGATTTTAACCTCTATATTTTATAGGAGCAAGTTACTGAAAAACTAAATCTCAATTTTCTTTGATTTTGAAGAATCAATTTTTAAAAATCTTGAATTTTTTGAAAATCGTTTTATACATTTTTTTAATGAAAAAGAAAGCTTTAATCATAAAAAGGACATTATCAGCAGAAAACTAACTTCTAAATTTGGTTCGTTAAAATGCATATTCGAATTGACATCTTAGGTTGTATTTATATGCATTTTTTTACAAAATTTAAGTTTTAATAGTTTTGATTCGTAATTCGTATAATTCGTAACACAGATATTGTTAGATTTTAAGGTTGAAGTTATTACTTAGTGAAAAAGTGAACAATTTTAGTGTATGAAATGATCTAAGAATTTTTATTTATATGTATCCTTTTTTAAAGCTAGCTTACTGTCATATTAAAAAAAGACTAAATGTTTTTCTCAAGCTCTTCAAACCAAATTAAGTGTTTGTTTTGTAAACTAAACCCCGTAGGAATATTAAACTAAATCAAATCAGTATTTATAAGAGAATTTTTGGCATTTTAAATAAAAAGAAAACTTGTACGTTTGAAATTGAAATGCATAATCTAAAAATACCGAAATCGTTATAAACCATCAAAAATAAACAACAAACCGTCAAATAAATAAAATGCAATTCCAGTAAGCAGATACATCCGATGTTCAACAAAAAAAAAGGTAATTTCGTTTATTTAAACTAATGCACCTGCGGCAAGCACACCTAGAAAATCGATGTAGAATGCAGAACCTTTTTAGAGGATTTCCATCCACTTTATGCTGTGCTGTTTTTACAAACGCTGGGTTCCAGCACACGCGGTATAAAATGCTTTGGGATACATAATGGGAATGAATTTTTAGCATATTTATAAAAGTAGTGAGAGGCACGTGTGCAAACAAACATTTTGATTTAAAACGTTTTCTAAAAATATTTTTCTATTAATATTGAAAATAATCATCGGCTAAGTTTTGCTTCTGGTTTGTAAGCTTTTTATTTGAGAAAATAATCACAAGCATTTTAAACATTACGTAACCGACGAGTTTAAAACTGTTTTGATTGAATGTTCAATATTTCTGATTTTATGCAACGAAAAATTCTAAATTCTTTGTTTAGGAGCTATAAAGGTAAAATCTGAATGTTTACTATTACTGCAGGCTTCTGTGAGAAAAGCACGAAGGAAAACGGCAAAGTTACGAATTTATCGGTTAGAGCACAACCACTTCTATTGTAGGACTTAAAATTCGATTCACTGGATCGGCACGAAGAGGTTCGATACTTCATCCAGATATAAATAAAACCGAAATTAAATTCTGGATTAGGTTGTAATATTTGAAAGGTTGATAAATATTGGTTAAACACTTGTAATTTTTAAAAGTAAGAAGTTGGTGTTGGACTGATTCACCAGGGATTGTTATTTATTTCAGCTGAAATTGCGAAGTTTCAGTTACAACCGAAGTTTTCCAAGGAGTCAACTTTCGATATTACGAAATAATTTAGGTTACTTTGTAATTCTCTAACGGATTCAGAAATAAATTTTAAAGACTTGTTTTACTTTTTATGTCTGTCACTCCTATGTTCGGGACATAAACATAAAGTTATTTATTCAGATATTCAAAACTCAAACAAGCGAAACTCAAAG
Organism: Melanotus villosus; assembly: GCA_963082815.1. Lineage (NCBI taxonomy): Eukaryota > Metazoa > Arthropoda > Insecta > Coleoptera > Elateridae > Melanotus > Melanotus villosus. The sequence goes on from OY720420.1 coordinate 72,883,422, forward strand.
TCAAAAAAGAATATAAAATCGAGCCATAATTTAAATGCAAATTTCTAAATATTTGAGTTATGATAAAGTATAGAACTAAGTTCTCCCTTTTAATCTTTAGTTTTTTCGATAAAATATTTACTTTCAAAGTTTCTTGTAAACTGCCGAAGTTCTTACATTAACGGAAGCATCTCCGAACCAAAACAACCTTATAGATCGATTACTCGTGACAGTCATGGAAAATTTTCTTCGCGTTTAGTGCGAACGAAAATCAAATCTGACAAGGGAATAACTGTGTTCTTTTTGCAGATTTAATAAGGAAAATTCTAAAAATATCCGACCGAAATGATTTTTCTTTTAAGTTATAAATGATAACTGCGCACTCCTCGAATTCTCCCCAATTATAAACAACCCAGTTTTAGATTTAGCTGGCTTTGATTTAATAAATATAAACTGCCCATCATAATCAGTTAGTGGAGATTACGAAAACATTTTCAATCTCATGAAAAGTTTAAGGGGTTCATATTTGTTGGTCGTCCATGTTTGCAGCCCTAATCGTTGCAAATATATAAGCCGGCACGTTTGGCTTGAAACAATGAACGTACGTGCACATAGCTCACAATCTGTTTCCTAAAGCTCTTCAAAAGCTTCGGCATAAACAGGACGCAGTTTCAGATTCAAAGGTCCGGAGGGATATCAAGGATGTCTGGGTAATTTTAACTGTTTCCAAGTTATGTTACATTTCTGAAGAGGTTATTTAAGGAATTCAATTGGAAGTTCGTTAAAAGCATCGAAAATTAAGGCCCATGCTTATTTGTTCATACTTTAATGGTTTTTCTAATTTTGTTCAGCAGAATTTGTTTACAATATTTTAATGTAATTGACATTTGATTGATATCATCCCACTACAATGACAAAATTTGTTATTTCTAAAGGTTCCTCCTCTTTAATTTAAATTATATCCAGATGTTCTTTTTATGTTTTATTATTGCTGCGAGTTAAGACTGCAAACTAGATCGTTCGCATGGAATCTGAAAGCAATGACTCAAGGAATATTCTAGGGAGACGATATTATGTATAAAAGGAATAATCATGTTAGGAGAACGTTGTTTATGTTTAATATACCCTGAATTGTTTCCTCCAAGCGGATGAGAATGGAAACTTTAGAATCAATAATTGGGGACACATAAAGTGGGAGGGTTACGCAAGGAGCGAGGCAGTTCAAGTTTAACATACGTACAAATAAATTAGTGGGATAAATTCGTTACTGTATAAATAAATACTGCACAATCATTTAGTCAGAAGTATTTACTTGTAGCTGAACAGTTTAATTGTTTAAAATAAATAAATTCTATTAAACATTACAACATACTAAATCAGTTCGAAGTAAAGAAGCCCAAAATTTCTTTTTGATTTTTTGTTCCAATAATTTCGAAAGATAATGTAAATAATATTTTCCGGCTACATACATAAATTATTGAGAATGTTGGCCATAAAACAATGGATATCAAAATCGGCGAGACAGTAGAAGTAAACAAAAACCTTTGAAAAAGCTGACGTTAAAACTCGCAACGTCAGCCTCTTTTCTGCCGTTGGAGTAGCTGTCGTCCTTGTTGAATGGGGGCGTCGAGCAACAAAAAAGGAACAAATAAAATTTTTTATAGTGTTTACGTACATAGACGGATCGTCGACTGTCAACAACCCTTTCAGATGATGTAAAGATTATAAAAATAAGGTTTACAGATACTTCAAGTCATATCTCTATCCTTACTGTGCGAAAATTGCAGTTTTAGGACTTCCTTTTGATCAGAAATAAAAATTTATACGTTTGCTCGTAAACTGACCATTTTAATACCCTTAGTTGGAATTACGTCTTGAGTTGGTAAGGTTTCAGAAGTGGAAAAGTCACTAACGAGGTCTTTAACGTGTTATAATAGGATTGAAACGAGTCATACAAAGGAGAGTGCCCTCAATTCGTATTCTTGGGCTTTAAAGAATAATTATATATCAACCTTCTTAGAAATGTGTCAATGTGAGTCTTTAATTTAATTTAATTCAATTCCTTCAGTTATAGGATTTCACTTACGTGATAAATTCGAAGAAAGGGAATTGGGACAAGGTTAAGTTTATAGGGGAAATACTTTGTAAGACTTGTAATGAAAACTGAATTTGGAAAATTGCCTTTGAGTTGTGACGAATTTCAGAGAGGAAAAATTGGAAGTTTGAGGAGAAAATCTATATTATTATTTTACAAGCTTAACATTGTGTCGTTATTAACATCACGAAACTTTTTAAAAGCTCCCCAGAACATTACGAAAGTTTGAAACGTTAAAATTATTGATTTATTTGTTGGTTGATGATTACAATTAACTATTACCTTCGAGCAAAAAACATTTCATTCTCTGTAAAATTTTGTTTATAATAAAAATTCCGTCATTTGTTTAAAACGTAAACTGTAAATTTCGAAAGGGTATTCGTTTCGAATTTGTTTATCTTCAATTTAACAGAAAAAAAAGCAAATTTAACAGGTCAGTGCTTAACTTTTCGTTTGTTTTTTTTTCTGAATGTTTTGGAAGAGAACAAAATAAAAACACAAGCAATAAAAAGTAAAACTATGTTTACCAAAGCTGTTAATAACAGTTTCAGCAAAACCCTGTAAATTTTTCATTAGTTTGGCAAAGCTGGAACTTTCCCATTACTATTTTGTTTGTGTAAAGAGAAAAATAATTTTCGATTTTAAGATTAAAAGGGCAAAAGGAGATAAAGGCAAGAAGAAGAAGGCTACCAAGGGATGCGATGTTAAAAATTAAAAATTTTAATTGCATAAACACCGAAATTATAATTAAATACTCTTAATGATTGAGACTTTAGTCTTGATAATTTACTTAAAAATAAATCTGAAGATATTAGCAATTAATTTAAAGACAGTTTTGAAAGCAACAGAGAAGTTTAAGGAGACCTTTTAAAATTAGCCAGTTGTGTACTCTTTTCCTGAAGGGTTTTTGATAGCATTCAGATGCCAATCGTTAAAGTTTTTAAATCGAAACAAATACAGGATGTCGATTTTATAACCTTAAACCTCAAAGTTTCAAAATAGGCAACACACATGTCAATTCACAACTACCTAGGATTTTAAATAAATTTAAAAATTAAGATTAGAACAATCCTTGTAGTGGTTACCTAACTATAGAGTTGCGAGTTGAGTGATTACTATAGTGAATAAATACTCAATTATTGTTGATTGATTTGTACTCATTTTATCTAGTAATCCCTAATAGGTAGACTTAAAATGAAATAAGAACAACATATCACGTGATCGGCGCATAGCGCGAATTTCGGTCGAATTATTCCATTTCCAAGTTTCTGGGGGAAGACGCATTATTCAGTGACGGCCGTTAGTACAGTGCGATTCTGAGTTACCGGTGGATTTCTGGATTGTGCATTGATTTGTATTTTTGTATTTTGATTATCAGTGGTTCAGTGTTTCTGCAAAAAACTGTTCTTTTCAGAACAAATTTGCTTAGAGTTGATCGTGTTCAAGGTAGGTTTGACAGAAATGATTAGGTTTTCATTTTATAACCTAATTTTCAACGTCTTTAGGTTATGCCACTGGCGAACTTTTACTGCGCATACAGACATCAGCTGATGTGTTGTTCTTACTTTAATATATCTCTAACACCCATCACGGATAAATCTCATTGAAGCAGTATGGGTGGTTGTCTATTCGGAAGGGGTTACGACATAAAATAAAATCTATTTTTTTTTCAGATTATGGTTGTAAAACAGCAGGTTAACTTCACGTTCTAAGAAAGTACTGTAATCACAACATTTTCTTTTAGATAGTTTCAATACAAACCAAATAGTGAACTCTGAATGAACTCTGTATAACGACAATTTTAAAAGCTTAGTTAATTTTCTTGCTGCATCATTTTTATAGATAATTTGTTGGATTTTTGTTCAGTATATTAACTATACGAGCAAAAACTGCAATTTTAGATTAAAATATAAGTGGAATGCGTTCACGGTTTTTAAAAAATGGGTTAGGTTATGTTAAGAAGTACTGTAGACGGCGTAAATAAGATTGTTTTAATCGATTTGTATACAGTTTCATTCATTAAAAAAATTCCAAAATTAGGTACTTCTTGATCTTTAAAGGCCTTTTTTGTATTATAAATCGCACGTGCAAGTAAAATCTCTTAGAATTAATAATTCACAACAATTGTCAGATTTATAAAAAGTAAGAGATTTTGGATTTCAATATTTTTCAGGAATAATTTACATATCGTTCAATTAAAAAAAAAACTCGCAGACTTTTAACTTCTAAAGAATTTAACTCAATTTCGAAAATTTTAGTTTGAAATAACTTCAAAATTCTTCATTAAATGTGAAATTTTTGCTGCCAGAAGTTTTTAATTTTGGAAATTTTACAAAAGCTCGATATCTCTGAAGCTTTATTTCTTTGTCATTTTAAAAGATGGAATTTCTTATAATTTTTTATAAATCACACCAACAATGCATTTTAAAATTTTCGGATGTGTAGTTTGCAGATCAAATTATTAAAACTGTTAATTTTGAATTTTGTGAAAATCTAAATTTCAAAATACAAAATTATTAAAATTATTCAGGAATAAAGTTTTGGTTTTAAAAGCAACATTATTAATTAAATCATAGTTTTATAGTTTTCAGTTTTTAACTGGTTTCATTTTGTGGCTTGGATTAAATTATATCATGAAAATTGGAAATGTTTATAATGCACATTGTATGTGTCTACTACAAAAGTATTTTAGTTTTTAGTTTTAGTTTTCAGAGCTACCAAATTTTATGTTATAGCATAGATCATGGAATGCTCTAATTTTTTTGTTTTTGTTTTATTTTTTTTTCTTTTAGTTTTAATTCTTGTTAAACAAAGCTGCGAACAGGTGCATACACACCTCTGCAGAATGTAGTACCAATAGCGCAATGTTAATGTATCTGTATTGTTACTATTTCTGTAACCTGGTCTAAATAAGAAATAAATAAATAAAATAAAAATAAATTTGGAATTAGAATTCTTAAATCAACTTATTTAGAGAGCCTTCTAAAATTTCTGAATCAATTCTAGTTTTATTTTAATTTATATGATTTTTCATTAATAGATTTATAGTTAGAAAACTCGGTCTCAATCGAATCTCAAAACAGTATATAATTTTTAAAATTTGCTTGATTTTTAATGGAAGACTTCAGTTTGAAGATTTGCTTTGATGTGAAAATTTTGATATATGCTGACTGTTCTAGCAGAACAATACTTATGTAGATGATTAATGATTTAGCCTTAAACTTTTTTATTTACAATTTTAAAATGGTTTCAGTTTGAAGCTTAGTTTTTGCAATAGAAATTCTGATGTTTAAAACAACTTATTTGAAAATTAAATTTCAGTTTCTAAAACTTCATAGTTTATCAATGGCTTGTAAAGATTGCTTGCTTTCGTGTGAAAATCTTTCATTAAATTCAGAAAATTTATAATTTAATCGTAAACTTGAGCTTTAAATTAGATTAGGTTAAATTCTTTTATGTGTTACAACTTAATGTAACCTTTTTTTTGCGTTAGAGGAGGAGAAATCTTCAAAAGATAGCGTAGTCCCAGGGAGAAATCTCGCAGGGCGAGTCGGATTCACCTGGGAAGGTGATCCAAGCGCCTGACTAAAACTTCTCCTCTCTTCTCTTCTACACCATTCTACACCGGAACCGCCGCCTCATTACTTCAGGAGTATCTCATTCACCCTATGTTTTATCGTGTTCTACTCTTGTTCATCTCTTTAATCGCCTCATTGTCTATCCCTCTCTTCCATTTCCTTTTCCCCGATAACACTCTTCAAGGTGCCCGGCGCCGCATCCTAATCTTCCGATGATCTCGTCATAATCCTAGTGAAACTATCCGGTGTAGGCTGTTCTCCGAGTAGTCGCTCCATTTCGTTCCGTTGCCTCGACCATCTGACACACTGGAAGACAGTATGTTCCGCTGTGTCTATTCCGCCGTAATAGAAACATGCATTCGCATGCAGCCGTGTCCAGTCAGGACCTGGGTTGTATAGTAATTGAAGGTTCTGGCTGTCCAACTCGAGATGATACTGCATATCAACCGTTTGGTCCAAGATGCTTTGTCTATCAGGTTATCCCATTTCTCTTGCCATTTTCTCTCCGTCTACTCTATAAGGATCTTCCTGTTTTTACTACCCATTTCTTGGTATCCCTTCGCTCTCTCATCGGCCATCAGATCTATCGGTGGAACCCCGACTATAACCTGTAATGCTTCCGCTGTACTCTATTCTATGTAGGAGCGCGAATGTACAACTAAAGCTAGGACCTGTTCACCGGTTCCCATGTTGTAGGGCGGCGTCACGACCAACGACCATCCGCTTTCTTCGCCGCTTCCACAATATAAGATTTCATTTTCTTATTCTGGTTAAAAATAACTTCTAGATATGTGACACGCTGCCCACAGTCCACCCTTGTATCTTGAACCATAAAAGACATTTGTTCAAGGGTGCGCCTACCTCTCGGTATCACAGTTTTGGTTTTGCCCGGAGCAATGTTTATTTTATGTGCCTTAAGCCAACTGATTATCGAGTCTATGCCATGGACCATTCTTTCTTTCAGGTTTTATACTTCCCTGGCTTTACCCACGATAGCTAAATCATCCGCATAAGCAACTAGGTGTACGCCGTCCGACATTGCCAATCTCAAGACTTGATCGTAAAATATATTCCACAGAAGTTACCCAAGAACCGACCCCTGTGGTACTCCACATGCCAACTACATTGTCGTATCGTCTCCAATTATATTATCAATGTTGTCTCTGTGAAGTAGCTGATTGTAACATAATGCAACCGAATCCAACCTAATCTAACCTACCCAACCTAGACGGTGCTTTATTTTGGATATATTTGTATCTCGATATACACTTAATTACCCAATTAACATATCTTTTTTTTAATAGAGCTTGTACCTGCTCAACAATATACATTGTTATACAAGGTATTTCTAACAATTAGTACAAGACAAAATGAAATAACTTGAATGGTAATTAATAACCACTTGAAATAATACTAAAGTCACTTAGGTTTACCGTTTGATTACTAGAATTATTTGAAAGTTAATTTGGCACTTAGTCATCACCACTATCACTTAAATATGTGTTTTGGAGTAGCTTGTGTTTTAGGCGGGTTTCATACCCATTATGTCAAAGAAGTATTCATACTTCTTTGACATAATTCGTAAAAGGTGGCACCGCTGCAGTTGATAAGATTTTTGTGAAAGGTTTTAGTCAACTTAGCAATGTATTCTTGAATTGTAGGTATATGCCTAGTTCGTAGTGAAGCTGTTGATTAGTGATGAAGCAAGGAGAATTGACTGTCATTCGAAGGATTTTATATTGTAGGACCTGGATTCGGTTCAGATTGGTTTTCGATGTATTGGCCCATATCACACACCCGTAAAGAATCAAAGGTCGTATGAGTGATTTGTATAGCAGAGTCATGCATTCGACTTTCATGGAGGACTTCCTGTTTACGATTGGGTAAAGTTGGATTAATCGCGTATGACCCTGATTCAGTTTTTTTCAGTATATGGTATTTCCATGTAAGCCAAGTATCGAGGTGGAAACTGGATAGGATGACCGTTGATAGTAATAAAGGATGGATTTTTAATGTTTCTAAGTGAAAATATTTTCGTGATGCACTTAGAATGATTAATTGATAAATTCCATTGTTTGCACCATCTGTTTATGATATCGGTGGCAACTTGCAGTTCAGCGATTGCTTATTCTATAAGCACAACCGTATCGTCTGCAAACATCGCAAGGTCTGCGTTGGGGACGGGAAAGTCAAACATAAAAATGTTGAATAAGATGGGGCCCAGTATACTTCCTTGTGGGACCCCGGCGTGTATAGCTCTAGTAGTAGATAAACTTGCATGTACATTGATGGCAAACGTACGATTTTCGAGGAACGAGAACAATAAGGATTTAATGTACTCGGGTAATTGAAGAAGTGTAATTTTGTATTTTAAGCCATCTGCTCACACGCGATCGAAGGCTTGAGCTATGTCTAAAAATAAGGTTATAACGTATTGTTTACTTTCAAATCCTCGTTCGATGGTCTCGGTCATACGTTGTAGTTGGTGACAGGTGGAGTGGCCTTCTTTAAATCCAAATTGAAAAGTTGGGGGAATGCTCAGTTTTATAACCTCTTCATATCTATGGCATCGTCTGTCCAATTCTTATTTCGAACTTCAAAAATGCTAAGTAACTGGCACTGCGGCAAAGTGGGAGTGCACGTAATACTGAAATATACAAAGTTAAGCAAGGACCTGCTTGGCCGAACTTGGTCACCCATCTCTACGGCTCGGTATGTCCGGCCCCCTCGACACTGTAAAGGTATAAGAGGGTAAAAGAAAAAGACAAAGAAAAAATGCTAAGCATGACCTGGCCATCTACTATTCAAATATAGACTGAACTGTGTATACATATAATAATCCTAAAATTTATATTTTATTTTATAAAAAAATGTATTAAAATTAAAATTCAGAATTTAACAAGCCTAAGATTGATGGACGTATCTACAACAAAAGCACTGAAATGTCTATAGTTCACCTTCCGTACCTATGCTACTGGCTACACAAACAGACTGCAAGTGTATATATCGTAGTTGGAATTTACGTGTTCTTGGTGATTTATAGCTTCGTTTATAAATTGTGTCTCATTGTCAGCATGATTAATTTCTGTTAGTTTCTGTATTTGTAGTGTTTCCTTGTAGATTTTGTAACCACTTCGTTATGAAACTGTCAGATCTTGACATTAAGGGTATGTTTTTAAGTTTAAACTATTTCAGAAATTTAATATTAAAATCATTTGAAATTCTCGCCTTGTGCCAACGATGTTTCTAGCTCTTAAATCTTAAAAAGTTGATATTTTAGTAATTTTACACTTAATTTAATAATGTACCAAGTGCCCATTTTATTTACGCCCGCGTGAGAATAGAAAAGTAGTTAGGCAGTTGCTACTTTCCAGAGGTTAGTTAAGCTTTTTATCTACCATAATTCCCTGTCTATTTAGTGTACTGTCTAATGGACAAAATGTTATATTCAATTGTGAATGTGAATCTCCTAAGCCGAAAATAAAAGTTTCTGGAAATAAATCTCAAAGTAAAATTTTAATTGAAACACGCAAAAAACATTTTAAATTTAAATAAGCAAAAAATATAAAATTCATCTAGCACAGAATTATTACAAAATTAATCCCATTAAAATTTAGTAATTATCGGTTTTCAGACAAACGTTAATTGAATTTTATGAGTGAACCTGCTGTTTCAGTCTGAAAGCGTACACGAAGCAACTGTTGAAAATTTATGAGAAACGTTTTAATGTATAGTAGCGAAATAAATCTTAAGGACGAAACAGTAGGCACAATTACAAATAGAAATTTATAGTATAAGCAAGGTCTGCGGTTTATACAGGCAGATGAGCGGATGCTTTACACATTTAGTAATCAAACAAAGCAATATAGAGAAAGTTAATTAAATAGGCTTTACACTTCAGTTGCATGTAAATCTGAGATTTCTAAACCTACCAAAGACTGTAAGGGCAACATTTCGATATACCAGAGCGGCTTTTGAATGCGCGGGATAATTAGACTTTAATGAATTGGCTTCGATGCTCCTTCAAGAATTTACATGCCACAAATTACGTCTTTATTACAGCATGGTCCGTTATATTTAAATTTTAGAACACGTCCATTAAATGGATTTTGTTGAATGGATAATAAAATATTGCACCAATGTAATCTAGTTACGAATTTAACCACCGAACGGAAAATCGTTACTAAATGCACCATAATGAATTTCGTCCTTTTTGACCCAAACTTGGATTTCCTGAACGTTAAAACCGGGGTTGTCCTGGACATTAAACTTCGTGCTTGCCACTTGAAAATCCCTTGCACAAGTTGAAGTTTTCTTTAATTATCATAACAAAATTTTTCGGTTTACTGAATAAAAGCTTCTGTTTCTCCGGAAATTTTAATTAAATAAATTTTAATGCAGAATATAAGCCACTTCAGCTCCTTTTACAAAATTGAAAGACAAAAGGAAAAAGAAATAATCAAATGGCGTCGTTTTGATATTTCTCAAACAATAAGGCTACATCTAAACATTTCCTTTTAATTTCATCCTGTTTATTTAATAAAAACTGAAAGCCTAAAGAGAGGAAAAACAGAGTCATCGTTCTTAAAGATGAAATAGAAATGCTAATGTATTGATCTCGAATATAATGAAGTTCTTCGTTTCTGTTTGCATTTGACAACTTCAATACGACGTTCCTGATGGAAACCGTAATATCAGATACCGTTAAAGGAAAGCCTACTATTTTATTCTGGCGAAAGGAAATTCATTCTTCGAAGATTAATGAGGATATTCTCTGTTATATCGTGGGATGTATTAATGTGACAAACACGAATTGCTTAGTTACAGTTTAATGACGCATCCTAATCACTCTCTGCTGATATAAATTGGGGCTAAAATTACTTTCCCGTAAAAGAAGAAGACATCTTTAACAAAACGGCTGACATTCTCCCCATCTTACTGAATAACACAAGGTCGAACAATAGGACAACCCACTGCAGTCGTAATGTGAGTTTGTTAGACTTTGATCTTTTCCCAAAGCTGGAAAAATCGTTCCGCTGAATACATTTTGTAGGAATTGAGGAACTTTTCCTTTAAAACGGCTTGAAGGTTTTAACATTTCAACCTTTAGGACATTTTATATACTTAGTAAAGAAAACGAGTTTTTGGGTGCAATATCTGTGAGAGCCTTTTTTTAAGTATAATTTGAATATCAAAGAAAGAACAGTAAAAAAAGGTCATTGCACTGTAAAACTGTGTGAATGTTACGCTATTTGAATTGAATATCGTTAACAGGACAATGTTGATAGCACACGCCTATACAACAGAGATAAATGGTTATTTTTAAGTTACTAATAAAACGTAGGTAACCGCTTAGTTTAAGTAAGAAAATACGAAGTTGAGTTACTAAAATTTTCAGGGGTTTTACTAGTATTTCCAACAATTACTTGGATTAATTCCACAAGTTTTTGCTTCGATTTATAATTTACAGGGTTCACGTTTAAATATTTTACTGCTTTGAATATTTTACGTCCCTAAAATTGCTTTAACAATAGTTCAAGGTGTTCATTTTTTGTAATTCTAACAGTTTTCGTAATGTTGCTTCATTAACAAAGATTTAGATTTTTTAAAGTATACATTCTGCCATATTATTTAATTCCTACATGCTCAACAAGTGAAACTACAGTCAGGCTTACGACCTGCATGAAAATTCCCTGTTTTGATTACGTTATCGTTTATAATACATACCTACACGCATTAAACAAACCTATTCATGAATTACTATTTAAGGTGTGTAATCATAACTTAGAAGTTGTTTTAGAATTAACAATAGAATAAGAATTGATTAACAATGGAAGATAATCATACTTTAACCAACTTTGATTTAAAATTATCTTTAAGAAACAACACGTTATTTTTAATTTAAAAGAAGGCATAGCAGTATAATTATTCTGTAGAAGAATAAAAATTCTGTAGAAGAATAAAAAAGGCAAAATATGATAGGTTCTTAAAATAAATATGAATTTCATTTCGTGTGCTTGTGTGATTAATACGATTTGAAATTGTCTGCTGAAGTTTATAATGCATTCATGACGTTTTTAGGCCATCGTTGGCCATAGTTTAGAGTTATTAAGTTGGCACAACATTCGTTTAAAGAAAAGGAGCAGCCTGACTGCGTGGGGCATGCTGTGTTGCCAAGAATGGCTTGTTAGAATTACTCTCACTTGAATAACATATTACATTTATAACGGGTTTTGTTATATAGAATATTTGCCAACTTATCAAGCATAATGCATGTTCTGTTTGAAGAACGTCAGTCCTTTATACTCTAACTTGATTACCAAATCAAATGTAGAGTTGGTAGTAATGGTTCCATCGTGAACTCTAACCTCAGAATTAATTAATTGTATTTTTTTATTAAACTTTATATACAAACATTAAATTCTCTCCTGCATTATGCATTACAAATGACATTTTTAAAACAATGCTTAATTTAAAAAACTTTCCAATCTAACAAGATTTTTCGGTTTCATACTGGAATTATAGTTGTAATTGATTCGAATTTGGTATGCTTCAATATTCAGATTAATTTCAAAAGAATCGCTCCTTAGCATGGCCAACTTTTCCCTAAAAATGGTGAATGCATTATAAATAATATTTTTAAAACGAAATTTAATTTTAAAAACCTTTCAACCTAATTAAAATTGTTCGGTTTCATATTAAATTCCAGTTACCCCAATTTCGTGAAATTATAGAGATTTAATTTATTCGAATTTGGTATGCTTAAACATTCAGGTTAATTTGAAAAGAATCCTTAAATCGGATCACCGTTAATCTTATCAGAAAGAATGAAATTTAATTACGAAAGAATAATATAAAGGAAAGGAAAGTCAAAATGCTAACATAAAATGTTTTAATTTTATATAAAGCTGGCAGCTTCTAAAAACGGTTCTTGAATAATTTAACGGATTTTGTAGTTCATTTAGCACCCAACAATAGCTCTAAAATTACCTACAATTATGCTCCCCGAGTTCGCCTTAGCCACCCATTTTATTATCTCGTGGATGGTAATTTCTTTAACAAATAAGATTCTGTTTTATTACTTTAGATTATCCTGCTGTACTAATTTTCTAAAAATAGGAAATTAGTTTTGCTTGTTTGGTATGTAGCTGAGGAAATCAAATTTAAGTTTTCGTGTAATAATTTGGCCTAATTGTAAATGCTATAACATTTGAGCATTTGCTTTGAAATTATTTTGTTTCTTGCTCCGTTTTTAAGGCCTCATTTAAACAGCTGCGCTGTTATTTTAAACGTTTTTTCAAAAACAGTCAGAAACTTTGGTAGTGTAAACCTTTAGTCATTGTGTTAAGGAATTATGAAGCCCTTGTCGTGTTTTTCCATAATCCCATTTGTGCTAAAACTATTAAACTCGCAGATCTAAAATCGGAGGTTTACGTTCAAGAAAATGTACTTACTTTAATAAAATTACAAATATCAAGTTTGTCTGTAAATAAACTTTTCCAAAACCTGCGAAAATCTGCGACATGTTGAAGATATTCATACCCTTTCGAACCTTAATTCTAAGTTAAACTTCTTAAAATGCAGAATATTTATTCGTTTGAACCTAAAATTGTTTGTGAGTAAAACTCGAATGCTATAAACGGAAGTAGGGCTGAAAATTTTAAAAATTTACTTCCTTTGTATTTCAGTACTTGCAAGGGTCTTCTTGATGGGGTTCTTAAGGGAAGTTTTATGCAGTTTAATTAGAAAAGTTTTGTTCTGAAACAACTTGGATTTAAAATTGTGCAAAGGCACGATGCTTTTATGTTTTTGCATTAGCTGTAAAGTGAAATGGGAATATAAAACAATTTTTAGTTTTCATTGCAGAAATTTATGAAAAAACTGAATTCTTACTTGCTGAAACATGGGTTTTCATTATTAATGTTTGAAGTGTGATGATAAATTCTTTTGAATGTTGCTAAAATAAGTAGTTCAGCTTCTAAACTCGTTGTTTAGAAGATTTTCACTTAAAATATCAATATCACACACGCAAAGAAGTAGATGTAGTAAATTCAACATAAAAAAGTCCAAGTTGGTGTTGTATTTTGAAAATAAACGTCATTTTTAGCTTTACAGGAATCGAATAAAAACGTTTGCGTATTCCCACGTATCGAAAAAGCTGCAGAACGAGAAAAGCTTTGGTGAAGAAACCCCTCTTTAACAAATTATAGGATACAAACTGCAGATAAAGTGGCCAATTTCCGCCATAAGTATCAGTTACAATCTCAAAAGACTCACTAATTGAATGTTTACTTTCCCGATATCTCCCAGTTAAGTTTTTTCTCCTTCGTAAAATAAAATTATAACCGTTCACACATCAAGTGCCTTTACCCGATGTTATTAAAGGAAACGCTTATTAAAGTTCCTGAGCTGAATGCCGAATTGCTAATTGTACTGCCCTTCGTTCTATAGGGTCGTTTTAAGCTAGGTTATTACTTGTACACAGAACCGTGCTCTGTATAAGTGCTTAACGTACACACGCGAGCTAAAGTAATGACTCAGTATTTGGGTAATAGACAACCCAACTCACACTCAATACGTGCACACCCGTTTGGAACTGCTGTACTCATAGACCAAACACCAGGTAAGCAGCTTACTTAAGTAAACATTATTTAAGTAGGTAAAAGGATTATTTTCTGCAGAGCATTTTCTGCTTTTGTAGAAACCACATTTGTAACCCTGAAATTGTTCACAATTATTGTAAAGGAGAGAATTTGAAAAAATAATGAAGGAAAACTTAAAATAGTCAGGTGTAATAGACACCACTTCATCTGTATTATTACAAATAAAATTATATATATACGGGAGGGTCCTTAAGTAACCATTACTTGTGTAAATAAACAAAAAGAATTCAGCAATTATCTAATTATTTATAGCAACGTATATTTGCTATAACCTTTAGTTTGTTGTTTTATGGCAAAACGATTTTAGAAGAACTGCTTTTTATCGCATACCTACATTCTGATCTTTTTTTCTTTGTTTAGTAACTATTACAACCTATTTTGCCTTTTTGTAGATTTCTATTTCTCTACATTCAAAAAAGAATAATTTTATATCATTAAAAATGTTGACGTTTTATTAAATTGCATAGGAATCAATTAACTAACCTAACCACAAGGAATTAGTGTCTTGTAAAACCTGGAGACAGCCCTTTCCTACTTCTAATTGGAATTTTAAAATTGCCGGCGATTTAAATTTGTATTAGAAAATGATCTATAATCTCTGTCAGTGTATTTAAAATAGTAATCTGTTTTCTCTCTTTTATGAATAATTCGTTCTTTTCTGTCTGCTAATACAAAATTTATTTAATAAATATTTTGTTAATTTGGAACAATTTAGAAATGGCATATTGTAACATAGTTTGATGTAATGAGCTTTGAATATAAAGTTAACTGTGTTTCTCCTGGTGAAGTTTAATATTAGGGACATAACTTTTCGGAATTGAATATCGTAGCATTTTGATTAAATTTATCCCTTTTTTACAACGTTTAATAATAATATTTCCTTATTGCAATGCAGGTATATTACTTTCCAGCGGTTGTTTTTAAATCAATTCCTTTTTTATAATTTTTCTGGCTTCTAAAGATATGCTATGTGGGATTTTTCAGTCTAATACGTAATCTATATGTAGTGGGCGTTTGAGCCATAATATTGTTCTAACTAGTAAATAAAATTTGAAGTGAAGGCTTTTGTTGTAGGATTAGCACGTTTTGGTTTTAGACTTTCATTAAGTAGTCGATATAAATATTAAACCACAACAGGGGCGGCTTGTTTATAAAGGTATTTGGTCCACGGTGTACCAAAAATATATAGTGGTTATTCCCTTTTATTTTATTCCAGACTGAACAGAAATAAAAATAGAAATAGTGAATTTGAGTGCGGTAATTTCACAGATCAGCTGGCAGTTGTGAGCGAATTTTTTACTAGTATTTATTGAAAATTCCCTTAAAATATAAACTTTAGTAAACTCAAAGTTGATGACATTACAAATGAAAAAAAGGCAATTTGAAATTTAAGAAGCTTTTACACTATTAAGTGGGAGTTGCCTTTTTTATGATAAAAATGTCCTAACAAAGCAGATTTACATCGTCGTCGCCGTACGGCATTATAATTACATTTAAATTATCAGCAAATCAACTCTACGAGTAAGACAACTTTAGTTTTTTATTATAGCTGTGAAATTACTATTTTATCACATAAATAAATCACTGAATGAGGCGTCGCGTCGTGTAGAAAAGAATTGAATACCTCAGTGGGTATTCTACACTATTTTTTTTTCTCAGAATTTCAATTGAAAACAGGGGATAAGTGTAGCGCCCTTGGCTAAAAGTAAAGAATCAACCGGCAGTTTTGAAACTTTCGAACTATACGGAATCATGTCAAATAAAGAAATAGAAATTTTTACTTTTTCTGGAATTCCCACATTAGAGCTATGTAAGGGCTGTCTTCGATAAAGATAAGCATTCATGTTCTTCTTTCTACTGCAACTCTGTTTGCTAAAAAAACATCTTCAAATTATAACGTAAACAAAAGTGTATCGTAATTTTTTTATTTTTTTAGTGACTATCGTCTAGATTCTAGATGATAAAATTTCATTTTAACATGAAATAAAGAGCTGATAAAGTACAATTTTAACAGTGAGGATCGAATAAATTAATTAATTAAATAATTAGATAAACCAATCAAATTATGACCTTTTATTGTGATACATATTTATATGGTTAAAGTTGACATTTTACCTCAAAATAAACCACTGGTTAAAATTAGAAAGAAAAACTACTTCAAAGTAAAGTAAAATTTTTAAGGCTTAAAATCTTAAGCCTTTAACAAGATCACTACAATGAGAGTCTACCTGCCTACTAGTTTCCTAAGAAGTGCTAAACCATAATAAAGAAACTCCTAAACTATTAAAATATCGCTTGTCTTTGCTAGACAAAAATTTAACTTCTTATTAGTGTTCTTTGTAGGGGTTTTATTAATAAATTTCCTATTATCTGTTCAGGTTCCTCTAAAGTGATTCTAAACGATTGTTGGCAAACGGAATCTGCGTTATTGAACGAAACGAAAAGTCTAAATCTCTCTGTAGGTAAATAATTTATCAAGCTATTTATCTACCTATGTTATCTTTACTGCTAAGCTGCTTACATTACGGTCACTCCGTGGACCCAGCAGCAGTTCCAAACGGGTGTGCACGTATTGAGTGTGAGTTGGGTTGTCTATTACCCAAATACTGAGTCATTACTTTAGCTCGCGTGTGTACAATGACCGTGCACTTTTACTCCTGTAAAAAATAACGCTTAACTGTCACGGTTTTTGGTGGAGGTATTAGTACAATGAACAACGTCCAGATATGTGTTACATCTCATGAATAACAATATGTACTGTTATTCCCACGAATAGCAAAAACGTGGAAATGTGAATTTCTAACAAAAGCTTTAATTAAAGCGAATTTTATTCAGAAAATGCAAGTAGTAAAATGTGCCGTTATACTTTTACCGAATTGTTTAGATTATTTTCTCGCGTAATTTAATCCAACGAAGTTGAGTTCTTCGGTTCATCCTACGCTGTATCTTTTTTATATAAAAAGTCAACAAGCATCGCTAGGAAAAACATTGAACAGAAGCCAAAAAAAAGTAAATAAGTCCAAAGTCAATAACCACTCAAAGCATAACCCTGTTAGTTCGCCCGAGTTGGCAGGGTGTTCAATCAATAGGTAACCCATTCTCCTTTGTTTAAATTAAATTACAGCTTTGCGATGCACTACCAACTATGACTACTTCCCATAGAAGAAATCTGAATCTGCATTTTTGTATTAAAATTTATATTCTCGGATTTTCGAGTTATTCAACTTTTAAAATGCTATTAGAATGGCGAAAAAAGTCAAAATTTAAGTAAATTAAGGTTAGATTGCAGAAATTAATAGCTCCGTTAACTTAATCTGAATAATTACAATCAAAATTTCGATGCACATACCGAGTAAGACATTCATAAACACTGTGATTAGTTGTAAATTTAACAACGCCCTGCGAGGGAGCATGACCAGCAACATGAAGGGTTAAGGCCTCTTAAGGCGCTTCTCATAGCTCGGCTGTTTCGCCCGCTATAAGTACGGGGTGGTGTGGTTACTACCTCGACTTCAACAATCACCTACCATCCCCAATCCACCACTGTCTTTCGGTTTCCAATTAATTTAAGTGGCTGGGTAGGTCACCCGCCGAGCATCCGACTCGGGTTTGACTTCAAGACCGTCCGTGCTATATTAGTCACTCCGGAAAATTTAACAAAATTATAAGTTTTAATAAACTATACTTCGAGACAGTTGAATCCTAGTTTAAATTGAGGTACGATAAGCCTGCTCTGAATTATTTATTTAGTTTTACTCTAGCATGAATGGCTCGTGTAAAGATTCAAATCATAAACCAGGTATTTGTTGTTAAATTCAAGTCAATCTACCTGAAATTAAGCTGATTTAATCTGCATTCATGCAGATTAAAAAGTCATTACGGCTTCAACTGGATGATTTTGAATCCAAGTCGGTTTTGTTCAATTCAAATCTCATAATGTAATGAAGCCATGCGGGACTATTTATTCCTGTTGTTGTTTTAATTAAGGTTAGTTTAACCTTGCCAACTGTAGAAATTCAAATTTACTTCTTGTTCTGCTGCTTAAATACTAATCGGTTCAGTTAAACGAATTCAAATTGAAAATGTGATATTGATCTACTGCGAGGTGAAATTAATGTCATCCAGCCAGTTTCGTTTGAATTTAATTGTTAATACAAAACTGTGATTAAATACTCGTACAAATTTGCATTCCAAAACTGCAAACTAATTTTGAATTTTTTAAAATTACATTTGACATTGGATTATTTTAATTAACTAACATGGATGTAGATGAAATACTTATGAAAGAATGGGATGTTAATAATACGAATTTTAGGACTGAAGAATAAACAACTGACAAGATTCAAATTTCATATGATTGAATCAATCGTAAATTATTAACAATTTCAATCTTTGAATTAAAACTTTGGATTTCTTTTATATATTTCTCTGAATAACCTACTAAAAGCTGACAAAACTGAAATAAAAAAAACTACGGCTTAAGTCGACGGATGTTTTACTGAAGTCACAGTTTAAGTAACTTTAATCTAAGCTCTTTCTTAAACTTGTATCGATCTTTATTACTTATACTTATATTTTTATGAATTATTTAGTATAAATCACCTAAGGTTTATGTAAGAATCCAATCCTTAAATTAACTCCTTATTGTCAAAGTTGAGTTTATTTGTAAAAATTTAATTCACTCAATCGGATTTCAAGTCCTAAAATATTTAAGTTGAGCTTCTACTTAAACCTGTACTGAAATACCGGGTCTTAATCGGTTAGAAATTTTATTTAGCAGTTTATTTCGGTAATTCAAACCGAAACTTAGCTTAAGATAGCTTAATCTTCGGCTCCAGTGTAGAGTGGGAGTGATTTCAGCTACAGTTTAAGACGACTTAAGTTGAGCTCCTACTTAAAACTGTATTGAAGTACCGATTCTGGCGGGTTTAAGATGGTTTTGACTTAAGTCGGCTTAAATTATAGCTTAAGAGCAATTCGGGTGAGCTTAATTCATAGTTTAAGCAGGTTAAAACTAAGCCTTTATTTAAATTTGTATTGAAACGCCCACCTCTCTTATATCACTTTAGTCCGATAATTTAAGATTATTTTCAGCTTAGATCGATTCAGTTTCTTTTTTTTAAGCCACCGAGAATAATTTTTATTTTAACTGTCTTGTTGTTATTAAGAATTGATTTAACCCGACAAATTGCAGAAATCCAAACTTATTTAGTTCTTATCTTCTTGCTCAAATTTCATTTGGTTCAATTAAATGCATGACTTGAATGACTGAACGAACTGAAAGAAGGAACAAACTAAGTGAACTAGCAATGCCACGTTGCCGATTCAACGTTTGATCCACATCGCACTCAAATCGAATTCATTCGATTTAATTTGAGTTTCTTTTTAACACAAACACTTTTCATAAAGCTCTACTGAGGTGACGTTACTTAATTCGCTTTGAACAAATTAAGTCATCAGACTGACTTCAACGAATTCAGTTTTCAATCCCAATCCCAGTCGATTAAGTTTTGATCGAATTGATTGATTGCCATGTTTTCGAAAAACCAACCTGAACAGATATTTTCCTTAATTTTGTTTGTTTGTTTTGAATAAGATCGATTTAACCTAGTAAATTGCAGAATGAAAATATTATATTTATTCTTTATATTTACGTCCAATTTCATTCAGGCCTCCTAATTGAATGTATTCAAAGTGACAGAGCTGTATCATTGATTTAATGTGATTCTGGTGAATTTTATTTTGTACAACCTGATCCAGTCGGTTTGGCTTCAACTTATTTATTTGTTATTATAAATTATAAAACTACGATTGTTCATAGGTTTTGATCAATCCCCAATCGTAAATAAATTGAACGAAAATTATGTAGTTTCGCGGTTCCTCTAAAGAGCTGTATAAAAATTGAAATAAAAAACAGATTTAAGTAAATCAAGGGTAGATTAAGGAGGGTCAGTTCCAGCAAAGAATTAAACAGAAACCTAGTTCAAGCCAGTTTAAACTCAAACTTAAGTCGGTGGGCTATACTTAAGCTATCGTTTAAACCAGATTTAAGTTTGCCTGTAGTCATTTTTATTAGTCTTCTTCCATAAATTATTTATTTTAACTCCACGAAAAAAAGTTTATGTAAAAGCTTCAGTTTCTAAACCACCTGCTTGTTTTTAAAATCAGTATTTGCGTATGTAATGTGGTTTAAATCAGTCTGGCTTTTCAAATCCAATACGTGAATCTAACTTTTTTTTATTGAATTTCGATAAAAAATATATTTCCCCAAAGGAGTGAATCCTATAAACATTTAATTTACTTGAATTTAAGTTGATTGAGCCTTTTTTCAATCTGTTTCAGTCAAAGTAATTCTTATCGTTCTTAAAAATTGACAGATTTTTAAATTTCATATATTATATCCTGTTCCGATTGAGGGTATCTAACCAGGCCTTCTGCTGATATTGGGTTGGATTTATTAGACTGAGATAGAATCTATCTGATTTAATTCTGTTGAATCTAATTTGAGTTGAAGCGATCTTCAATCCGAGAGTTTTATTTAAATGGATTGTCTGATAATTCACAAAGTAAGAAAAAGTTTTCGATCAATCTTGATGAGAATTAGAAGACTTGATTATCAATTACTTTCGGCAATTTATATTGATTTACGATTGAAGTTTAACATTAGAAGCCGATCGATTTTACTCCTCATATCTTCTTTGATTATTTTCGAGTGCTGAACTAATTTTTTTTTAATAATTTGTGACATTAAGCGAAGCAACTTATCGAACAAATTCGCTTTAAGTTTCAATCCAGTTTGTTTCTTTGATTCAAATCTCAATCATATGTAAGTTCATCGCTGTTTATTCTGCTGATTCTTCCTTGATGGTTTCTTACATACAATTAAATGAATCCAACGTTAAGTAGAACTTCGAAAACAGATTGAATTCTAAACGTTAATTCTAATCAGATATAGTTAAGTACATACATTTAAATTAATTTCTTTTGTTGATTTTTCTATAGTACTGTTTAAAATAGTAAACAAATTATTTACTTCCTGCATTTGAAAAGTAGCGTAATCAACATAAAAACGAACCAATTCACAACAGTTAATTAGATAAACAACAACAAAGATCCAGTTTCCAAAACCAGATACAATTAGAGACCTACATTTTACTTAAAATTTCTCAACCTAAAATCACGATCATTTAGAACGTTTACTAATGATACAAATCTAGATAGTAAAACACTTTTTTATATCAGTGTGAACCAAAATTTTGCTCGGTATGTGGCACAGTTTATTCGCTAATATACTATGTATATTTACTCTTTTCATCGTTACCTACTTACTTTCGGTGAAAGTCTAATTGTTATATTTTAAAAAATTTAATGATTGCGATGCTTCCGCATACCTGTTTTTATACGGACGCGTAATATAATTAATGTGAGATTGTTATAAACAATATGTTGTAGTCTGGGTTTATTGAATTTTCACACTTTTGTATTGATGTTTAAGTATTTTGTAGATATTTAAATTGTTCTCAGGGAAAAGTTCTATATACAAAATATTAGTAGCTTTATTTGCTTGGTTTTTATGAAAAAAGCCATAAGTTAAAGGTGGATTATGCTCTCAAAATTATAGGTTAGATTAGCAAACTGTGGGTTATGTTGGCATAAACTTAAAATTTCTTCAAAAAGACATTAAGTATTGTAGTTAAAATTAGGCTGCATTTTCAGTGGGCCAACTTTTTTAATGATTGCTTTTGTCTTTGGAAGTTTGTAAACTAATATATCTAGGTTTATATCAACAAATTACATTGCAAAAGACATACCCAGTGGCATTATCCATAAACTTTAAAGTCGAACATTATACAACAGGTAATAAACACACGCATAATACAAAATTACACCGACAGAAAAACATTAGCTGCCAACTAACACATCACGTTCCCCAATACTGTCGAGGCTTTCATTTAACTATTGGAGTGGGTGAAAAGAGCACATTGCAACACTCCACGATTTACGTTTATTTACATTTAACACTCATCATTGAATGAAGAAATCATAAATACAGACAGAGACGACAAAAACTCTCGTTTTATTTACAAATTTCGATTGCGTATTGTATTCTTGTGAGTATTGTGACATGTTAACACGCAGAAAAGAAAAACAATGCTTATTGTCGTGAGTTGACTTTTAAACCGCATGTAGGTATGCTTATTAAATATTACAACTCACACACTACAACCGTAGTAAATGAAAACATACAGGGGGACACGATGAAAACCCACAAATTTAAATAATTTTGTTCCTGTCGTTGTTTTACATTCCACTGGTTAGGTAAACGCCCACACCTAATTTTCGGGCCCAATGCGTTAGGGAAAAATTGAAGTTAAACCCCAAATTATTGTCCTAAAATTATCATTAAAATAACAACGAATGACCAATATGAGCGGAAGTAATGATGTACGAGAAATTCCTAATAAATGACAGAGAAGAGTTTGGTAATTTAAATTGGTGTTTGAATAACAAACGGATACCGGCAATATTGACGAATTTAAAAGAGCAAATGCATAATTCAGTGTGGCAGCCCACAGGGTATAATCACAAGGTCCGGTCACGTTATTTTTAAACCCACCGAAGCTTCGGTCCACTGTGGGTATTTGTATATTTTAAAATTTAGAAGCCTACCATTATTGTGTTGTTTTCGTGGTACATTATAAAAAACAACATATTCTAGTAAGTTACAATTATGTATCTAGATTTCCTCGGGATTATTCGGACACCACCGGAACAACTCGGAAGTTTCCGGAAATTTAAGGGGTTTTTGTCGATGCAAATGTACGAAATGAAATGTTTTTACGATGTTTTATACATAAATGCTCGTAGAGTTTTTTAAGGCTCTCGTTAAAATCGATCTAAAAAATAAAAGCGTGGAATATTTTAACTCATTGTAAATACATCACCGTCGTAAAAAAGTTTTTTAAACTGACGGTGATTGGATTAAACTGATTCCAGACTATTGTTAATGAGAGTTTCTAAAGAGAAGAAAAATTACATTTTGATGTCCCAGGAGTGTATAACGCAAAAAAACGAACAACATAATAATAAATTATTAATTATAAAGTAAAATTTGCTCTTAGTTATGAAATTAATTGTGTAAATAAATTTCCAAAAGAGTTATATTGCTTTTAGGTCAATTTTTAAACTTAAGTGATTTTAGTTCATTTGTAGGGATATTTTTAATGTTTACCAACTCCTTCTTCAGCAGTTCAAAAGCTCTAGAGTTTTCAAACTGCAAAATACCGGTAAGCCACCTTTGGCACTGACATGTAATTATGTTCACTTCAAATGCTTTAAATTTTATAATTTTATGCTTTAGTTAACGTTGACCTTTGGCCCACGAAAAAATGATCTTTTTCTGACCTTTAACGAACCCTTTGTGACATTTACCAACATTTTTTGATGTAAATAACAGATTAAAGTCTTTTAATTTAGATCGTGCTTTACTTGTTTACCTGTTTTTAATTTATTTATTTATTCTAGAAGTTTGTTCTATTCCAGTAGTATTTTAAAAAATTTAACTGTTTTTATTTACTTCCAAATATTAAAGCTCACATTGTTTATGCAATAATTAACATGCCAAGCTAAACAATATGTTCAAATTTAACGCAAATCCATTAAAACTCTTTGTAGTATCAACAAATTTTGCACAAAATCGTTGATGCGTTAAACTAGGCCAGTTATTTGCAACAAAAACTTCATAGATTTTTTCGTTTGATGTTGCTTTGTAATTTTCATTTAATATTCAGCCTTTATTTCATTTTAATTAACATTCATTTTCAAAGTTGGAAACTTTGTTAATTTTATGCCTCAATCAGCATTAACCTTTGGCTGAAATAATCACCAACAAGAAAACACGTAATTAATTTTTGGATCTTTAATCAATTTCGATTAATATTCAGCCGGTGTACTTAACTTGTTTTATTTGAAATTAGAACGCGGCATTCATATATTTATACTGGGTTTTTCATGTTGTTTTTTGTAGTTTATGAAATGAACGATTGAATAATTTCAAACACGAAAGCTCTATAAATCAATGTAAAAAGTATTTGCATTTCAACATAACGGTGCTCTTTCACTTTATTGACCTTCGCTACTTCAACTGCTGAAACTGAACGAATCCAGAGTTAATGTAATCGTTGTTGCAAGCCCCAAAATATTTACAACCAGATGAATAGTTAACATACTGCATGTGGCGAACTTTAACTAGTTTAGAACGTTACGAAATTCTCGTGATATTTTGCTAACATAAATATCTGCAGCATCTGATTTTGCTATGCAAATTGTTGCGCACCTGAATTTTGCCTATTCCTGTAGTTAATTATTCTTATTAGTCGTTCAAATTCAATTTTCCCGCAGAAACTGCAAGGAAGTTAATATCCTTCAACCGGATTTTAATGTGCTAGAAGTTATTCAAAGTGAATTTCTAGAATTGTTGAATTTGCACGGGTTAATATTTAACTAAACTAAGGGTTTGTATTAAGCTTACACGTCAAGTTTCTCTGACGTTTATTTAAAGCGTGCTCCTTGTGCCGGCTAATTTACTTTGCTTCTCTATTTTCTAGAGAAAAAATGTTTCCTCGGAATACATCCATCATAAGAACAATCAGGTAGGAAAATCTCTTTTAATGATACACTCACTTTATGAAAATTGTTTTTTTATGTCTTATGGGAACAATTTTTTCTGACTATGTAATTTATTAGCACTTTGTTGCTTGGGAAAATGACACCAATTTATTTTGTATTTTAAAATTTTAAATATTTTGTAAACCGTTTGATACTGCCCTTTATTTATGAGGTTCAGGTTCTGATTATGATTTACGCAGAGCTGTGGTAATTTTTCATTTTTCCTTAATTGCATTCTGCGATATACCTAAAACTTTTGTTCATGTGACGGCGAAAAAGCCTTTGTATTTCCTGTGCTGCATTGTTTTCAAGCTTTTGTTCGATTTCAAACACCAGAGTTCTTGGAATGCACCTTTAGAATTTCATATTTACAGTTTTATTTTTATTTAATTTTGTTCTGGCGTATTTGTAGCTCCAGCAAAAGAAGTATGCGTCTAAATATTTAAACCGATTAAACATTTAAACCGAAATGTACATTCCCAATCTTTGAGTTAATTAAATATTTATTTCAGTAAATTTTTCATTGCTGTTTAGAAGAACTACAAGTTTATGAATATTGGATGTTAATTAAGACCTCGTTGCTATCAGATAATCGTCTCTGAAAGCTTTTTATTTTATAAAACGAAATTGATTTTGGCACGTATTCAGCGTGTTTTTCATTTTCTGTTTTGGTTGATGTAAACAAAGAACCGTGATTATGGCAATAAAAGTGTTCATTGAAAAGAATTGCCTTGCAACGAACATCTGGGGAAAATAGAATAAATAATTACTTTGGGCAATTTTAATCGAAATGGAATTGAACGAAATCTAAAATTATTTCAATGTTTTGCATTACAAAGAGGGCGACGAAAACTAACCTAACCCTAAACATAAATAGTCTATCATAGATTTTCACTGTAAATTTAGAAATTAAAGCATTTATCAGAAGAAAGAAATTAGAATCCAATAACTAAAGTTTGGAAACATATTTCCATCAAAAAATTCCATTCGGTTTTATACAAAAATTAAAGGAATTAGCATTTTAAAATCTCATTTTAAAGATTGAATAATTTAATATCATCCCCTCGATTTTCGTGCAATCAATAAATTTGATTGACGTTTCAATATTAAAAGGACAGAAGTAAAATTCTTTAATTTTCTGTAAAAATTTTCCTACCAAAAAAGGTGACCTTTAAATTCATGAATTTGATACCCCAATATTTCCCTATGACGCTTATAATTTGAAATCAGTTTATGCAAACCGCTGCTATTTAAAAACGCATTTTATCAGGTTCAAGTAAATTCGCATTGCTTAATTAACAATCTTTTTATTTAAAACATGAGTATGAGTTAGTTTCAGCCTTTGCCAAGCAAAATCAATAAAATTAATTCAATAATAATAATGAAAAAAAGACAAACAAATTAAAAATGTTTACAAATAATGCTTTGATTTCCCACGCTTGTTTTCATGAAATGTTGCCAGCTTTGAATTTCCCATTTTAGTGGAAAATAATGCGAGCAAATATGTACCTTTGACTTGTCTCTACGGATGGACAACCTCCTACAAACGTTTCAGTTTAAATGGTAGCCAATTTACCACTAAACTGCTGACAATGTCTCTAATTTTGGCACAAAGCTTTACTAATTTTTCTCCTTGTGATATTTGACAACAGACGCTACCACTCACTTATTACATTTACACCAAAAGCTTGAAACTTGCACAGTCTTTCAAGCTTTGAAGCAGATTTTCAAGTATGGTTTTTAAGAATTTTTTTAAGCGAATACAAGATTATTTAACATCAAACCTACTTTGAACTGACGTTTATTCAATGCAAGTTTGATGGAGAAATTCAGTATTGAGGAAAACTGAAACCATAATAATTATAAAAAAGCAGGGGTAAAACAGTAAAGAATACGTGTCTCTTACAAGATATTTATAATTCAAGGTATGAACGAGAAAAATGTTTTGAAACTAGAACAACCCCAAAATATGAACAAATGCCTGGGAAAGTATATTTTCAGTATCGAGTCGGTTGTAAATTTTGGATGCAGGATGAACTTTAGAAGGTATTGATTTATTTATGCTTTCAAGATACATGGAATAGGTATTATGCCTGAATATTTTATTGTCACGGCAGGTTTTTACGTGGTTTATGTATCGGTTTAGAAAGCATTATTTAAAGGAGTTTTCAGAGGATTTTCAGTCTTCACGGACTTGAAGCTTACATTCAAGTGGCAGGAAAGCGTTTTGTTAATATGTCATCTCTTTCAACACCTTTCCTATTTTCTAATTTGAATTATTAGTTAACAATAACAGAAATAAATTTACTGTTTTATTTTGTAGTCTTTTCTGATAATTCGATGGAAATAATCGTTCCTAAACATTTTTTTTTATTACGGGGGGGTAGGTTTTCAGATTTTATTATTAATAAAGCCAGTAACTTTACTAACTCATCAGAAAATTCATTTGTTAGTAAGGAATATGGCTTACCTACAATTTTCCTGAATTTCCAAGGCACAGAGAACAGCGTTCTACAATTGATCCTTTGAATTAATTTTACCAAAATTGCTTATTATACCAAATATTAAGGGCTTCAAAGAGAATGTTTTGTTAAATTTAATTATCGATTGTATAGCTAATCAGCCTCTTCTGTCAAAAGCAGGTCTGTTTTATCCATCGAAGTCTTTTAACGTTTAGTTTCTGTAAAGATTGTCTGTTATACCTACATACAGAAATTTGTGTTAATGGAAAATAAATCCAAAATTCATAGCTATTGTTTCTATACTGATATAATTTAAAAATCATTAAATCTTAGAAGCATGACAAGAAAATATCAATTTAGGTAAAGAAACATCAGGCCACACATGGGTTAACAGTAGCATAATACGTAGCCTTTTGAACAATACCCGCTTATTACGCGAATAATGTTAGTACTTACTTTAATGTCATACAACATTAGAAAAGACGAGTGAAGAAGTCACCACACGCGATTGTAAATCAGTTTATATCTATGTTGTGAGGTAAATGGTAAAAAATGTGCTTTGGGTTTTTAACTTTCTTGTTTGTTTAAAATTCATTTAATTAATGAAAAATATTTAGTCTCCTTCGTTTTGTAGAAGCAAAGTTAAACAAAAATGTAAAAATAATTTTCATCCTGGGTTGTTTTCGTTAAAATTTGTTTTGTTTATCAAGCTCAGAGATGTAATTTATTTGCAAAGAAATCTAAACAAACGGTGTTTTCTCTTAAAAATGGAAATTTTATTGTGCTGCTTGCCTGAAACAGACTGCACAGCGACTTTCTTCTCATGTAATAAAAGGAACGCTCAGCTATCTCTCTTAATAGATCATAAGGATGTTTTGTAATTAACTAAAATCGGAAGAACTAATTAACATATCATACTCTCAGTAATTAGCATTAATTAAGTCAATTTACTAGTTACAATGCAAATTATATGTGGGAGCAGTTTGTTTCTGTGAAATTTTAACTACGTCGTAACAAAGCGAAACCGAAATTACATGCTAATGTATTGAAATCGAACTCTTGCTACTGCGGTTTGGATTTTATTAGGAATTTAAAGTAAATCCTCAACTTGTGGGGATGTAAAAAGGGGAAATTTTTAAGAGACTCACCATCGTCCTCGTGGGTGGCGCTACAATCACGACAGACGGCGGTCCTCTGTCCTCTCCTGGCCATTTGCTGGAGAGCGAAAAGTTGTTGCTCGCCGAGCTCCATGTCCTTGTATCCTTCCGGAGGACTGAGAGTGACAGCGTCAACAAATTCCAATGGAGGGGCAAATTTGGGACTCTGAGGAGTCGGATCGCTGTACCCCTCATAAAGGTTGCAGTTGCAGTTAGGTTCGCAACATGTTAATCTCACCATTTCGTGCTCGTTACAGGTACACACACCGTCGTCCTCTTCGTCGTCGTAATCACATTCTTCGCGAATTAAAATTATGTAATCGGCGTCGAAAAATTCATTTTTGTTTTCATTAAAAACTACGCGATTTCTCTTGTTGTCGCGTCCACGACCCGGCTTTTTAAGCAATGACTTTAAATTTTCACGGTCCGGATTGTGCTGCCTAGAGCGCTCCCCGTCCGTTCCCATGCTGCCGTCCCCCCGCATTTCGCTAATTATATGGTAATGCTCGTGTTCACACTCATCCTCGTCGTTGCTACCGTCTTCTAGTTCGTCGTATACTACGAAAAAATCACTGTCGGTGAAACCTGAGAAAGAACCGACCTGGCGCACATCGAACTCGCACCGGCTTCCACCAGCGAAGTCAATTTGATCTACACTTTCGTCCGTTTCCGGTAGTAAGTCTTCTTCTTCTTCCTCTTCTTCACTCTCACCACTTTGAATTTCACTTTTTAAATCGTTAGCTCCAGGTTCTGAGTAAACGACGTTCTGGTTGTCATCAAAACCTAAATTTTCGTTACCTAAACTTTGTGTCAATTTATCGACCACCTGTTCTACCTTTTCTTTGTTTTCTGTTACTTCTACTTCGTTTGTATGTTTTGTCGAGGATTTGTATTTGCAAGTTTCTCCATCCGGTTGATTAACATCGGATGGAACGTTTGTTTTTCCATCTGTTATTCCCGCTTCTTTGAGCTTGTTTTCCAAGTGCTTAAGCCTCGATCGCCCCTCGACAACTCTTCTGTTTAGATCTCTGCTGAAAAGCACATCCTTTACTTCGTCGGTGTTTGTATCGCAAACGTTCGAGGAAGGGGAATCTTTAGAAATTCTGTTTACAGAATTTTCGATTTTTTCGGCGCACTCTTCTATAACCTGCAGAAGTGGAGGTGTTGTGCCCTTTGACTGACATTGTGACACTTGGGTAGGCCTTGAACTTTGTTCCGACTGTTTAACTGAAGCACGTTCGCTTTCGGTATCAAGGGACGTATCAAAGACCAACCGCCCATTTTTGAATTCCCAAACGAGATGAATGTCAGTATCGGACGATTTTTCACTAGCGCAATCACTGAAATTTTTATTAGCACCTTTGCCACTAGAATTCTCGACGTCTGCACTTTCAGTTTTAATAAGTCCTTCTTGATTATTATGTGTATCACTTAAAGTGTATATTTCGTCGTTTTCTTTTAAATTATCGCTTAGAAAAGCTTCCCACTCACACTTTTCTGTCACACTACAGTTTACTTGTGGTGAATTCTGTGAGCAATTGAAGAAATTCGAGGAGTCCGCTGTTGACGCAGCAGAGACCGTGACAGCGGAGATGCGACTGCACCGCGGCGCCTGTGCGCACCGCGCGACGCCAATCGCGATCGATGCCTTCGCCGTCGCCAGAGTTTGTTCATTCCCAGCGCACGCATACGCACCGACATCCGACACCGAAGAGTTGGGCCCATTCACCGAGTCACGTCCTTCAGGGCAACTATTGTCTGCACACGGTTCGCTTACACTGGATAATGTTACATTACAACCGTTTGAACTTCCACCGTTTATTCTGGTGGCCTCGTCTTTAGATGCCGTACTCCCTCCGACCTTCACGTCTGCAACGGTACGGGAAACCAACAATTTTCTTAGATCGTTGCGTAACTCCACATACTCGTTTGTTTCTTTATCTGGCACGCGAACCATGCCTTTTTTGCAATTATGTGTCACTTCAACCGTGTTGTTCAGAACTGCCGCACCTCCATTCGGCGACGACACATCGCCGACGCACTCTTGGCAAGTTCTGGACACAACGGTTACATCTACGTGTGGCTTTGTTTCCGATGCGTTTATTGAGTCGCTTTGTATTTGGTCATTGTCTTTTGGTACCCCACCATTTGTATCGGTAAATACACGTTGACTGTCCCCAACATCGCGCATAATTTCTATTGTCTCGCAGGGTGCGGCGAATTTTGCGCATCCATTTGCATTTACTTTTCTATCCAGTGCCTCTAGTTGAATTACGCGATGTTTTCCTTCATTTGTCATGCAAATTTGCAGAGGCTTTGGTTCTTGCCTGTTAGAAACGATGCCCGTCTCGATCCCACGCTCAACATTCTTCGGCATATCCTTGTTTGATTCTCGCCCGCACACATTATTCGCTTCCGGTGTGTTTGCTTTATCGTGGTCACGGGCTGATGCACCCGTGCGACATTGTTTCGGTTCACCTAAATCGGTGTGCGACATGTGAAACGCCGTCTCGTCCTCTGGTTCCTTTAACTGCAGACAATATTCACCTGCATTAGTCCGTGATTGAACAATTTCATCTGGGCGCACAGATTCCGTCGAATTATCGTCCTTTGATGTCGTTTCATGTAAAGAACGAAATTCTTCTGGCGCTTCCAGTATGTGATCGTCTAAGTCTACGGACGCTAATCGAGCGCGCGGACCCAACGAAGAGGGCTCCGCAGAACCTGTAGTAATCTCGGGAACGGCACTTATATCTCTGATAATATCGCCGAGGTCGTCCTGTAATTTAGAATTTAATAAAGTGTTACCTAGCACGCTTTCCACGGGATTGTTTTCATTTTCTTTTAGTATTCGGTAGCCGTACTCTATATCCAACTGTTTTAATTCGAGATACTCCGAAATTGCAGCCCGTTCGCATTCTAATTCCTCTCTTTCGATTTCAGACACGTTTGTGTTGTCTAGATTGGTCACATTATCCTGTGCTAACTTTATCTCTCCCGTTGACATATTTAGCTCGTTATGGTCGAATGAATTTGCTATTGGAATCGCGAATCTATCGCCGAAATCAGACATCTTTAATCTGAGCTCTACTTCAGAATCGTCATACGAGAATGTGCCAAAACCAGGATCAGTTTGTATTTTATTCCCACCGGCATCGGACTGCCTTTTATCGCAAATTTTATAAAATATTTCTTCGGATATTCCTGCCTTTTCAGCAAAGTCCAGCTGCTGAGAATGGCAGCTATTACCATAAGTAGATTTGGCGACATCTGCATGATGCGACGGTTTAGCTTGCCACACCGGAATTTTAGATATCTTTTTATCCTTTCGCCTTTCCACTTTTCGGTTAACATCGATCAAAGCTTGTTTAGTTTCCTGATTGTCGTCTTCTGATGCTGACGTATGAGGACTCGTTTCTTTAGATTCGCCGTCTCCACTTTCTCGGAGAACTTCCAACAACCCGCAATAATCGATCCGCTTCTCCTCGTCCACCCACTCGGAGTCCGATGACATGTTTTGAAATATTTCCTCGATATTTCCGAGATTTGACTTGTTCGTTAGTATTTCTGAATTGCTTAGCGTAACTCGTAAATCAACATAGTTAGTTTCCTTGTCCTTTCCGGCAAATTGGACCACTAAGGTATCGAACAGTTCTACTTCCCAGCTTTCGTCATTGAATTAGTTTCTAATTCTAAACTAACAATACGTAGAGTCGTTCGATCGTCTGTAGTACTTTGCAGAAAATACATTCTCTTGTTGCAGTTCAGAATGCCATAAATGTTACAAACTCGTTTCGCTAATTAATCATCCGAGAGCAACTCGAGCAAACCGTCTGAATGCAAATTCAGCTGGCTTGATTATTTTCCCTTATTTATGAATCAATAACTTTTTCTTTATGTTAGAAGACCGTTGTTTAATCCTCGAACTGTTGATAACGAATTTAAGGGTGTTTGCGGATTTTGAAGGTGCCGTCTAATCTGCTTTGCTTAGGGGGTGACCAGTCAACCTGCAAACAGATATGAGGATTATTAGTTTAGTCGAGCACACATTAAAACGGTATTATGCTATTATTCTAGGTACCCAGTATTTTGACAGTTGTGGGTTTAGCTTTAATGATAAATTTAATTTTACTAAAGGCAAGACCTGGAAAATTCGATATAAACAGGCGTAGGTAGGAGTTTCAAGCATTCAAAGACAACGAAATGAAAATATCTTGTGTTTATACACACTTATATAAGCAAATAGAATCGTATTTTTTACAAAGAAAATAATTTCAGTTTGGTATTATTTTTCCGTAGAAAATACAGAAATGTAGGTATTCTATTTAAAATAATTCGGTTTAAATTTTATATATAAAGTATTATCAGGAAATTATTCAAAAAATTGGGTTTCTGCTGTAAAAATATTACGTTTATTTGAAAATCTCGAATTTCAGATAAAAAATTAGTACATTTTCCTAACACTCCGGTTCTGAAAATTACAACACGAAACTTTTCCGGAATTATGTTTTTATTGCCAAGTGGTGTAGGCATGAAAATAGGGCGATAAATTTATTCGCTAAAGATATTCCTGATGAGGAAGTAACGGGAAGGTTTTCCCAAGAGCACTGTAACGAGCGTAGTTTTAACAGTGGAGATGAAACATTTATATTATGTAGACCTCTAACCTTCTACTGGGACTTTTATTATTTCATTGGGATATTCGTTAATGGAATAGAAAGCTATTTACCGTAATGTATATGTAAAACGCTGGAGAAATTCCGTATATTTACTCTACGTATAATTTTGGCGGTAGCTTTTCAAGTACAAAAAAAAGTTAAATCAGGAACTAACAAAGGCAGGAATTATTAATTAAGGTAATTTGGGTTACTGGGGCTAAAGTGCTGTTTTTGAACTGATAGAAAAATTACAATTATCGATTTTAAAAAGACCATTTGAGAACTTTTGCATTCTTTGAAAATTAGCCTTAAATTTAAGACTCTCGAGGGATACATTTATAAAAATTGAGAAGCTGAAATCTTATTTGTGAGATTAAAAAACTGAAAGAAAATTTTGTTCGATTAAGCCGTAGCTAGAAATAAATATTAGGTCCGTTTAATAATAATTGTATTAGGTCGGCCAAATATAGAATAGGTGAATATTGAAAATTCAGCATAAAAAACCATTTTTTAATTATTATTTAAAGGAAACCTGCAAATCTAGGAAAATGAAACCCTAAATGTTTTTAACACCGAATACCATTTGAATTTTAAATTAATCAAGTGTCCTATTGATCCTATTGATAACCAATTGATAATCAATTAATTCAGTATGTGCAGATTAAATTAATTAAAAAATTCTAATCGCAAAGTACTCAAACGTCGCAGTTTCAAAGCGTAATATGAAGTTGCATCACGTAAACTACATCAAATAGGAATAGTTTTCAATAGTTTAATTAGTATGGGATTATCTAAATTGCATCGTAATTGTATTCAGACTGAAAGTTTTCAAGCAAATTTGATCTCCGAATGCAATGGAATAATAAATTCATATAAATAATTGAAGACGCTTTATAGTTACTTCAACAATAAATATCCCAATTTCCCTTATTATAACCTTGAAATAGCCTAGAAATTACGAAATCAATTTTTTTTTAGCCCGAAAAATCTTAAAAAGTTAAATAAAGTCAGATGAAAGCATACAATTTTCTAAAGGACCCCAATGATAACCTAAGAAAATTTTCGAAGTTAATAAATCACAAAAACAAGGGGGTGATTCGTATGCAAATGAAAAGTAACAACGTTCCGGCTTAGTTAAACCAGAAGAGTTTAAAGGTCAAAGCCGTAGATTTTATGTCCAGTGGAAAATTCGCAGCCGTTAAAAGCGTAACGCTGGAGACTTTTGCGATTATTCATGTGAGTTTCCGGATTTTGGCTTCCATGCAGGAGTGACTCAGAGTCACGATAGCCCTTGCATTGGCCCGGAACTGTCCCTTCGGATTTCTCGTACTACTTGGGATAGTAGTCGCTCGTGGGTGGAAGTTATATCCTAGCTGCCTCAGGACTAATCCCGACAAATTGAGAACCACAACCGCTGTGTGGTTGATCTCCGCATATAGATAGGCACATATGGGTTGCGATATACCAATTAATGTGATAAATTTGATTTCAGAACCAAAATGATTAAATATTTTGTTAGTAATTTAGAACATCGAGCTTTGTTTAAAAAATTATCAGTTTACATAAAAAACTTTAGAATTAAATAAAAATAATTCAGTGCTCTTGCAAAACTTATTTCCGTCACATATACAGGGTTGGCACGAAATGTGTAACTTCTGAAACACTATTACTGCCACTCAAATTACAAATAACATGTAGCCTAGGATGTAGAAAAATAAAAACAATAATAATAATTTGAACAAATTAAAATTTTATTTTTATACATATATAAAAAAGAAAAAAATTAAACCAAACATACAAACTAATAAGTTAGAACAAATATTATTTCTATTAGCTTACTACTAGGCGTTATCAATGCACAGGCTTCTATTATTATGTTTCTTAATTCATCTCCACTTTCAAATGGTGTTTGGTAAACCTTTTCATTAAAAAATCTAATGATAAAAGGTCAGAGCTGAGGCCAAGAATATATAGCACCTCTTCCAATCCTGTTGTCTCTATAAATGCCATCCAAATAATTTTTTACAACTGAATGGTAATGCATAGGGACACAGTTGTTTTTGAATCATATTATTTTAATATGTCTTCTAGTAACCCACATTGTGAATATCTTTCACCTGTTGCATTTTCGCAAAAAAATATGCATCAAGAATATAATCGCCCGATATACTACGTATACCAAACATTTACAGAAAATTCCCTCTGCAAATGCGTTACACATAAATGCAGTAGAGTTTATATTGAGTATAGCATACTGCTCTTTGGTATAGCAATGACTATAGCAACTACTTACAACGCTGAAATGTTGGAAATCTTAGCTTCATCATTAAACGTAAGAAAATTAAAAAAGGTTCAGTCGTTTGTTAATTTGATTTTAAAGAAACCCGAGAAATTGTATTCTTTCGGATATGTTAAACATTCAAGAAAAGCATTCTCAAGCGATAGTTAGAAGGCCTCGAATTCTACAAATTTGTTTTTTCTTCGTTCCATTTGGTTTTGCAGTAAGCTAGCATTCCAGGTTACCGCTGTATAAGTGCGTTTAAGGGCATCATAGTCCTTAAATGCCTTACAAACAAGTAATTTATTTTAACTACCAGAGTTTATACATGACTGTTCCATAATAATTTGGGGCATACATGTAATATCTAAAAATTTGAACTTGTTATTTATTGGTACGTCATGAAAGTTTGTATACAATAAAATCGGACCCAAAGCAAATCCTTATGGAACCTCCTGCTCTAATTATATAATGTCGGAAATAGTAAATAAATAATATGCTTCCTATGTAATGTTTAACTGAAGATAAACAACAAAAAATTTTCTGAAAGGCATTTCATCAAAAAATTAATTTTTGAAATTTCTTATCGAGTTTATATCTTTACTGTGAAATAAATAGTCTGATATGGTTGTGATTAGCTGTATTTATTTACGTTAGACAACTAAGTCTACGTCAGATAGTTAGTAAATGTGCAGTACAATTTACAGAAAGCTCAATAAAACTGTTAATTTGAACCTTGGGTTTTCATAGCATCAATTTTATAAATACAGTTCCTCTTCCTATTATGGCGGAAGCTAAGCCGATGGCATGTGAGCCCTCTTAGCACATATGCTGGGGAGGAGGCTAACCTTACCCATTAAATAAGGAGAAGATCAACTCCTAAGCATGGAGGAGCGTACGACATACAGTCCAGCCGCGATGCACGTCATTAAGAATCATGACGTCATAAATATAGTAGGTTTATATCAATATGTAACCCAAGAACGATTCTAATCTCCTGATAGTATAGGCAACCACAACACACACGTGCACGTTCGATATTATCGATTGCTATTGTCGATCGATTACAAATATAAACTAAGTGTTGGGTAAAGCGTGAAAATCTCTGGCACATTTACGTTTTTTTATTTATTATTCATCAGAAAAACTAAATCTATATTAAATTGTTAATTTTTCATTGATAATTGATTAAGCTTAAACCAAACGCATAATTTAAAATGAGCTGTAAAAAGAAAATAAACATCAGTTTTGTAAATCTAATGATGGCATTTATGACGTCATTTAAAATTAGCTCAATGACGTGCATCGTTTGATTTCACGGCTGGACTGTAGTATATAACGGCTTCTCCGGTCTCAAGAATCGAACCTAGGCTGCCGTCGTCAGAGACAAAAGCCTTTTACACGCGGTTATTTTGCTCCTCAAATACAGTTTAATTCTGCAGTTATCAAAATTTAAAAAAAATCATGGAAATAAAGATTAATTAATCTCTTAGAAAAGTTGTCCCCTTTTGCTTTTTCTTTAACGAAATATTATGTTGATAAATAAATGAATTTAAGTTGTCCAAAGTATAATGAAAACCAGGTCAAAGTTCATTTAAATTTTTTTCGCCGCAGCAATTAAAATAAATCCTTTTAGCACGAATTCTTAAAAAAAAGAAAGATTTAAAAAAATTCTAAAATAATTTACTACAGAAGTTTTATGAACATAAAAATATAATTAACTTTTTAACCTTTGGTAAAACTGTAATATAATATATGTCATGACATTTCCACTTTATGTAAGCTTTGCCTGTTGTTTCATTGGCATATTTCTTTCAAGGAATGAAGATGAAGCCCAACAAAAAAACAAAAATTTATAAATTTATAACAGTTTTGAGAAAAGTACAATTGATAGAATAATAATAAATAAAATACATATTTTTGGAATACAAACCAATATTTATCGGCACTTACATGACTAACACTCCGCGAGGTAGTATGGCCGGCAACGTAGAGAGTTAATTAGAGGAAATATCCAGCTTTTACGCATTGTATTATTATTCAAAAATTTTTGATCGACGTATTTCCATGAATTTAGGGTTCTTAATTAACTCTCTGCTAATCGGAAGAGGCTTAAGCGAAAATTGCTTTTCATTGCTGATACACGGAATAATAAAGGTAAAGGTATGGGCACTAACGCATCGCGAGGGAACATGGCCGGCAACATAAAGGGTTAAGGCCTCCTAAGTCGCTTTTCATATCTCAGTTATCTCGCACGCTATGCGCAAACGATGATATGGTATGCACTAATTCTGAAATACTAGTTTTATTTTTTATAGTAAAAATAAAAAATTTAAAATTCTACAATAAAAAAATATTTGTTTTAGAGCGTTAAAGGTTTTACTAGTACTAATGATTTGATACTATTCATTCCAACGAATTTTGAAAAGTTGTACATCCCAAAGATTAAATTAAGTTCATTTTAGGCAATTACAAAACACAATTTTTTGTTAAAATTTAATCCAGGTGAAGCTAGGGGGTTAAAATTTTAAATAAATTGTAAATTTTGCAAATTTCAAAGTGAGAACATTTGAGACAATGACGTGAATAGAAAGAACGAAGATTAATATCAGGATAATAGAATCACAAAATAAATTAAAATAATCAAGAATTTTGGAAATTCAGGAAATAATTTAAAAACTGCTATTAGCCAATTAAAAGAACCCAAATTCAAATCGAAAGCTTTGAAATGTGCACTCGCAAATCAAAAGCAAAACGGCCCATTTAATTAATTCAGTTATAAATATAAAGTTTAGTCGTAATAATTCAGAACTAAATATTTATAAATACATAGCTTTATACCAAGTTCTTTAATAAATAACAAACAAAATAGTTCAGTTGTGAAACTCTTTATTAATTAAGATTGTCTGCTGAAACTAAAACAAAGATCCTGCTGTAAACGAATTTTCAGAAATTCCTCTGCCTTCAGTATTTTCATTAAAAGCTAAAATTTGTTATAAACAACAATAATTTTATTTTAAGCTTCCATTGTTTACAAAACATAACAAAGAAGCTCGGATTAAATTATATTCCTGCTAGAGAAGAGTGAAAATTTGACAAAAAAAATATTGCGTCACTGTAATTATTCAAGGCCTCCAAAGGAGTAAATAAATAATGCACAACCTTGAATTTACTTCAGACGTAATAGTGAACTCGACTTTATTAAAAATCCATGCATAACAATAAAACGCAGTTGTTGTAGATTGGAAACCAACAATTAACCGACTAATCGCGTGTACATTGGAATGTTTGTAAAACATCCCACATTCAAGGTAGCAGTAGGATACAAAAAAACTCTATCCTGAAGCGGTACAAAATTAGCTTTTTTATTTTAAAAATTTTAAAAATAGTCTGATACGTACTTCTGTTTAAAATCCACGTTTTAAATTTTTAATTGTAAGCTATGTACGTGGGCATTAATGTCGCAAACCAGTGCTTGTTTTATAATTCAAGTAGGCTGGGTCTCTATTTCTAGATTTACAAAGACGCAAATTATCCTGAAGAAATATTTGCTGATAAAAACTATTTAACTATTCAGCTTACGGAATGTAAAGGATAAAATGTAGTTTCGTATATAAATTCCGAAGTAATTTTGTGTATTTAAATGATGTTTTTAAACACCCCCATTATCAACAATAAGGGATATAAAGTCAGAATTGCTGAATAAATTTACATTTCTGATTATTTTAGCAGACAGCTTGACTTGTCACTGTAATATTATTCACGGTACTACTTGAATTTTCACTTCGGGTAAAAGCTGAAAATATTAGCAACTCCAGTTTGTTTAGGCCTGAATTGTTAAACTTTTTGGTTTGTTAGCGAATTAGTCAGCTACAAATTATATTGGAAATCTTTCATGAATATTATTATTCTAAAAAATGGAATACAAAATATGTTTTGCTAATTTAACCATTCATTCATTTTTAAGTATTCGAAGAGATTTCCCAAGAGTTTTATTTTTTGTATAGTTCAGTCGTTAACAAAAGCAAAAAACCCAGAAGAAAAGGCAATCTCCTAACATCTAAAGGAAAGCTGAAAAGTAACTACAAAGCGTCAATTCTACCACTACGACTTCAATAATCTGTTAATAATAGCACGTTATCCTTGTACGCGGAGGTACGATATCAACACACAACGAACAGTGGTGTAAATTCTGCCCTTGACTTTCTGACATTATTCTGAAAGGAAAATTTAATAAGGTTTTCTGACGGCACGGCCTATACGTTATAGATCACATTTAATCCCAAAAGTGACGCCAACACTCCTCAAATTTTAATGATATACATTATATATAATTAAGAAGCACCATATTATGCTACTTGAATGAGTTTAGCAATGTCTTATCTCCGCTAATTCTGTTTTAGTAAACACATACTCGACTCCAGCTTTACGGCATTGATGTACATTGTTTTAATCCTCGTTTTAATTAAGTTCTGGGTTGCTCATGTTTACAACAACGTCGGCTTACAGTGTTTATTTATTTAAAATTAGGAAAAATATTTTACTTTATGGAGGTTTTAGTGTTGATATTCTGAAAAAGAATATTTGAAAATAGGTCATTTATAGATATTTTTATGTAGATTGAAATTCGCTAAGACATTTTGGTTTATTAATGTTTGTCTAAAATTGGCAAAACTGATTTAGACCAACTAATACTCTTTGTTCTTCTAGTTATTAGAACAGGTTTCAAGCCAGACAGATCAACAACAGATAATATATTCTACTTAAAACAAGCTGGGAATATAACATACAACTGTACTGCCTGTCGAAAGCTGTTACAATCAAGCAACCAGTATATTCCGATTACACGCAAATACAAATCCAGTACCAATAAAAAAGGGAGTCAGACAAGGAAACACACTGTCCCCTAAATTGTTTCCAAATGCCCTTCAAGATGTTTTTAGAAACCTAAATTGGGATGAAATGGGAATCAAGATAAATGGTGAAATCATCTAAGGTATGCAGATGATGTGATTTTAATATCTGATAACTCATACAACCTCCAACAAATGCCAGAAATACTACAAACGGAATCACAGAAAGTAGGCCTAAAGATAAACTTAGAAAAGACAAAGGTAATGACAAGTATAGAAAATCCAGAACGAATAACACTGGGAAATAAAACTTTAGAATAGGCAAGCAATAAAACCTAATAAAAGCAACCAAACAGTGGAAGAGTCGGAAGACTGAGTAAAATTTTAAGGAAGTTTTATATGCAACGCAAACACGGGCTTTTACAAAAAGAAACATAGACAAACTGGCAAAAGCACAGCGATCCATGGAAAGGTTCATGTTAGGAATAACATTACATGATCGCAAATCAAACGAATATATATGTCTTATATGAGCATTTAGGGATGACATCCCCGGCATAGCACAATCACAGTGAGGGCATTTGTGAAGATTATGGCTTAGTTTATGTTTTTTTAACTCTTTCTTGAAATAACAGCTATAATTACATTTGTCGCATTTCTTTAATTGTTTAGGTGGATGAAGTTGTATGTGCTGGCTTAAACTGTGCGGAAAGGCAAATATAAGGAATATCACCAAAGTACAAGATATTACAGAAGTAGTTATTCGGCAAAAATGGCGATAACAGGTGGAACAACATTATTCACAAGTAGAAATCATGGACCGGAAAGAGAACGAGAGGACGCCCACAGATGCGATGAGGTGATGACGAAAATGATGAAGAAAATCGCAGGATTGAACTGAACACAACGTAGGAAAAATACGTAAACGTGGAGAAACTTAGAGGAGGCTTACGTTCAGTATTGGACATGAAAGCTATAGAAGAAGTACTGCCTCTTTATCGATTTTAAAACAACTTATGACAAAGTTAAGAGGAACACACTATGGTGCGCCATGGCAGAAATGAGAGTCCCCCATCAATTAGTAACGCTAAATTAAATTAATTACAGAAAACCAACTAATCTGGATCGTTTGGGACAAACACAGGGTTAAAACAGGGAGACGCAATGGCACCCATGCTCTTCAATTTAGCACTAGAAAAGGCAATCGGACAAGTAAAAGTAGATAAACAACCATGGAACGATCTTAAATAAATTACATGTTACATTGTTTTAATAAGCAGGGACAGAAAATCTGTTACTACTGTAACTACCAAACTAGCAGATGCCGCTGAAGCAATGGGTCTAAAGATTAACAAAAATAAAACAAAGGCTTTAAAGGTAGCAAGAACGCCAGAGAGACATCAGAATATCATAGTGACTTTTGAGAATGTCGCAGAATTCGTACATTTAGGCATATTCATCAACTTAAGAGATGATAACAGCAAAGAAGTCAAACGATGACTAGTGCTAGCCAATATACGCTATTATGACATTGGAAACCTCCTGAAATCAAGAAACATAACCATATAAAGTAAACTACAAATTTGTAAAGCCCTAATACGACCAATACTAACCTACGGGTCGGAGGTACGGCTTATGAGTAAGGAGGATGAAAGAAGAACCGAAGTAGTCAATCGAAAAATATATATGGACCAATCAGAACAGGACCAAACGAATGGAGGCCGATAATGAATTGTGAGTTAAAAAATTTAATAAATGAATCCAACATCATAGTTATGATCAAACACCAATTGTTGAGATGGTTTCGAAACGTATGCAGGATGACAAATGCCAGAATGACCAACAATTCCGTCAAGTCTTAGGCCAAAAGGAAGTCCAAAAATTAGGTGCAGCGAGATAGTACAGAACGACCTTAAAGAGACGGGCATAAGGAACTGGAGAGAGATAGTAAGGGATAGAACATAATGGAGGTGAGTGGTGAAGGAGGCAATTATCCGGGTACGATAGACAGCCGAAAGAAGAAGAAGAAGAAGTTATTAGAAGTAATTCGTGCGTTTTACTTTTGGTAAATAATTGGGTTACTTCGAGGTCCATAGATTCTCCTGATAAATAGATATTTAGGTCTATTGAATCATAAAAAAATGCTACTTAAACATTTAAATAAATTATTGCATTGAAAAGATTATTGAAGTGTGTGGTATTCTCTCTAAATATTCTTAGTGAAATAAGAACTATATTATAGAGGAGCTGAATTTATTTACAACCAACATGAATTATAAATTTAATAATACTGTTAAAAGTCAGGTTTCAATTTAGTGGTAGATAAAGATGAAAAAAGTATTATCTAGTTCTGACTGAGATCAATCATTTTAAGGTACTTTAAGGTACAAAATCACTATGTATACTTGACGACCTACGTTCAGTTTTAACCTTTAATCCTTTAAAGAACGCGTTGTAGCAGAAATTTGTCAGTTTCTAATCCCAAAATTTACATTACTAAGTTGAAGAGATTGTCCATTAAATATTTATCACAATAATAGTTAAGTTTTAAACTGTCATAATTTTTCTGTCGCCAAAAAATTTTCTCATAGATGTGCTATGTCCATAAAAGGAAAACTTCAGTTAATTTTCAATGAGTTGCTGCGAGTTTCTTTTTTCTAATGAAATGATACTCTGGCCCGCTTTGACTAAATTCAATACGCATCTATGCAAAACCCTTCCGAACGAAAATAATAATTTTGAAATAATGCAGAAAATTTAAGTAATTGCAGAAGTGTAAATTGTTGAGATCCTTGGCAGCCACAAACCTAGATCTCGCCCGATAAACAAGCAATATATATTTTTAATGCACTTCCCAGAGCAG
The DNA here is from genome assembly GCA_963082815.1 of Melanotus villosus. Taxonomy (NCBI): domain Eukaryota; kingdom Metazoa; phylum Arthropoda; class Insecta; order Coleoptera; family Elateridae; genus Melanotus; species Melanotus villosus. Next base: position 72,926,676 of record OY720420.1, read on the forward strand.
CACAATTTTCTCACACTCAGTAATTGAGCAAGACGTTATCGTTATTATTAAAACTGAATCAAATAACAAAAAATCTGTTCCGGCAGATGGTGGAGCTAATTTTATTATAAAACACGTTTCAAAAGCCGTCGCCACTTCTTTTTGTAGCAAATCATTTATTTTCTAGAGAAACGTTCCCTCTGTAATTAAAAGTGAATAACATTACACCAATTTGCAACCCTAGCAGACCCTAGTAATATTTAAAATTATAGGTTTTGGTACCTCTTGTCTCTCACGTTTAGCAAGACTTGTAAATAAATATAGCATTTTAAGTAATAACCAGTAGGGCTTTAGAGCTAAAAGGTTGGTTTCAATACATATTTGTTTCTTTTCTGGAAGCAACGATCAAAGCGTAATGCCCTATTAAGATCTTTTCCTTCAACGTTTCTTCTTTCCAAGTAAACAGTATTGGGTAGAATGTTCTCTCCCGGGTCAGTAGTAATAGAAAATGATGCAAAATGATGTGTAAAGATGACATATTATGGTGAATATAGTCATTAAGTAATTACTTCATCTACACTACCTATTTAACTTATATATTTAATGAATAATGCAGAAATCACTTTACCATCAAATCAGTTTGTAAAAGAAAATAACATGTGAGAAATTGAAAACGAAATGAAGCTTGGTTTAGAAAACATTAAAAGTCACGTGCGTTACTACTTCTGATGTTTTTAGTTTAATAGTAGAAGTGTCTAGTTTCAAATTTCACATTACAAATAATGTTCTATCAAGAACAAAAAGTTTTTATAATCAAAAGTGGCGAACAGCAGTTATTATAGCTAATCTAATACACAAGTAATTGATGTAGCGAATGTAGTATCGTTTAAGCAGTGGCGGCTGGTATTTAAGCTGCAGCTTTGACCTAAATTTTACAAAAGTTATTAGCAGTACTCAAAAATAAAAAGTAATTTCCGAACAACGTGCCCAAATCTGGTAGGTTATAGTTAAAAGCATACAGTTTTATTTTTGAATGGGAGCAGTCGAAAACTAACGCTCAATTAGTCATACACTGCTGCCTACCGAGAACGGATTGTTTATTATGCATTCTGTGTTTACGTAGTGATAATAACAATAATATAAATGCTTATTCAGCAAACGAGTTGCTATTCAATTACAGAATTACTTCATAATTACGTACATAATATATACTTTACAATACGAATTCCGTTGAATAATTTTTAAAAATCCCCTTTTCAGGAGGTTTGAAGAAAAACTTGAAATTAAATCATTGGGACGGCCTACGCCTAAATTAACTTTAAATCAAAGTGGACAAAGCAAAAACGGTCCTTATAAAAGACACTTTATTAACAAAATGTATGAAGATGTTTCTTGGATATGTGGTTGTGAACTAAGAAATGCATTGTTTTGTTTCCCATCCTTGTTATTTAAAGGTGAACCTTCATGGAGCTTCAAGGGCGTGACAAATTTGACGCATTTGTAGAAGTATATTAAAAGACATTTTTCTAACACTAATATCTTATACTGTTTGTATGGTGCATAAGAGCTCACTTGTTATGTTTTCTTTAAAATACGCTTTCTCTATAAAATACGTCGTCAATGACAACGTATTTTATAGGCCTTTAAATACGTCGTTGCCTAGCAATCTTCGCATTTTGTGTATGAGATTATGATGCGTCTCAAATAATAATTTATTAAAATTTCTAATAATATATTAGTGAAAGAAATTGTCTGATATTAGTGTTAGAAAAAATCTTGAAGACAACTCGTGTTTTATAGTTTAAAAATCTAGGTCTATCAAATCCTCGGCTCACTTCGTTCGCTCGGATTTGAACTACGACTGTGATTTTTAAACCTTCTATAAAACACTTGTTGTCTTAATAGCTATAAATCCTACGTTAAAAAGAATAAAAGCATTCTTAAGAAACACTATGTCGCAAGAACGGTTAAATGCTTTAGCTACTTATGTTTTTCAAAAAATTAAAAACTTTAATTCTAAAGTTATAGACAAGTTTGTAAATTATAAAAACCGTCGCATGGACTTAATTTTCCGCCATTAATAAATAAAGATAAGATTTTCTCATTAATTTAGAGTTATTTTTCCTGCAGCCCTTACCCCTAAAAACTCACGAGCCGCCACTGCGTTTAAGTGTTGATTTTTATGTTAATTTTCATATAAAATTTTGACGTAACAGCCGGTGACAATGGTTTAGGTTATGTATGTGTATTTCAATTATAAAACATTAACATAATGTGAATCAATAACAGACATATGTTTTTAAGCCAAGCTTGATTTCGTTTTCTTTTGCTCACATGTTATAATAGAAAAAAAAGAATTCCTGAAAAATTAAAAAATAGTAAATTTATACACGCGCAACCGTTCCACCACAAATTCTTTATGCTGGTAATAGATTGTCTACAGCAGCACTTCTCAACCTATGGGTCGTGGTCCAATACCAGCGCCGAAACTATGGGGGGGGGGGCACGTGCCCTAGGCGGCAAATTTTAGGGGGCGGCATATTTTGAAGAAACGAAAAATGCTTTGCCAATATCTATTCTTGTCCTCTTCTAACTTGCGGTGTTAAGGTTGGGTTTTCCTACTCTTCCGTCCTTGTCCGTGGGCCTTGAGTGAGCTTTTTCCATTCTTTCCTACTTCTGGCAACTTTTGTTGCACTTCTCCTGTCCAAACTCCACTTTTGCAGGTTTTTTTCTAATTCGCCATTCCATGTCCTACGGGGTCTTCCTCTGGGTGTATCTTAATATCAGTTTGTCCTTTCCAGATAACTTTCACTTTCCTGTATTCTTGCATCCTTACTAGATGTCCCCGCCATTTCAGCTGTCTTCTTTATATTCTGGTTTGCAGGGATTCTACTTCTAACCAGTTCCTTATTTCTTCATTCCGGTTTTTATCCCTTTTTATAACTCCCGCTGCCATTCTTAAATATTTCATCTTAAAAGCTTGTAATTTGCTCCTTGCTTTTTCATCCAATGTCCAGCTTTCACATCTGTATGTCAGTATGACAATGTAAACACTTTGGTATATTCTTATTTTTGTCTCGGTAAACCTCCTTTTTCCTCACAAATGTATTACTCAAGCAACTCAGCATTCTCCTATTCTATTGATAATATCTCTTTCCACATCTCCTCTCCCATCGATTATAGCACCGAGGTACATATTTGAAATTTGATTTTGTCATCTTTCATTAGTAAATCAATTTGTTCCTCATTTCTTGAAATTGACATTGTTTCTATTTTTTGCTACATTTATTTCATTTCATATTTCTCCAAAAGTACATTCCAAATATTCATATTATTCTGCAAATCCTTCACCGTGTTAGCCAAAATGCTGTTAAATAGTACCAAATACAAATACATTTAGCTACTGCTAATTGTAATATAAAACAACTGTTTATAAATCCTGTGTAAAACTTTGTTTATATGCCGATCAAACAGTTAACCTCACGAAACTGAAACATGCTGAAATAGGAAAAATCAATTTGTTTGTTAATTATTTTAAATCGAATTTTTAAGACTAACATGGAGTTATGTGCAGTGTTTACTACTACAAAATGAAAATTCATTTGTTAAAAACGCCTTTGTAAACAAAATGTATTTGAATTTTCATAATGCAGATACGTATTTTAAAAGACTTGTACACATAAATGCATGTATTTTCCCTAACTTTAAAGTGTATATTCATCAACTCTCTCTAAACGAATAACCTAATTATCCAAAAATAGAAACAAAATTAATATAATAAAACACAATTTAATTCCAAAAGTTTCTAAAACACTCCTTTATTACAGCATATTTTATAATTACATTAAATTTATTACTCAACTTCTGTTTTTAATAAAATACACCCGATTCTTAAATCATCTTTATGTAACCAAGGAAATAAGAAAACCAAAAGAGAAACAGAAAAATTTCCCGAAAAATTAAAGATAACGTTTAAAAATAAGAAAAGAACCTTTTTAATAACCCACAAGAAGATTAAAACAAATTAATGTTGCTTTTGTTCCACTTTACGTTAATTTTAGAGTTTGCACCAGTCGTAAAATTATGAACAAGTTTCCTACATTTTCTGGAATACAATTTTTATCTTACTGTCTTACCAAGCGTACCTGCCCACGCTTTAATGTTATTACCTGAATTCATGTATTAGATTTGAAAAATTCTTTGGAGACGATGAAACGGAAATTAGAAAACCTTCTGAGGAAATTAAAAAGATATTAATTTTTGGGCGTGGATGACTTGGATTTTTGAACATTAATCCTGTTAAATGGGGGTTGTATAAATAAATATTTTAGAATTTTTTGAAAATGGAAAGCCAGTCGATTCTTGGTGGTGATAATACTACAAATAAAGGAAAGTTTTGCGAAGGCTATCGTATTAAATTGCGAAAACACATGGTCTTGACAAGAAATCGTAGCACAATAGCCGGGTGCTTTTCTATGGTTCATATGAAAATAAATTAATTTCGTGCCAAACTTTATATACAAGTGGTATATGTTTAGGTATTGTGTCAATAAAAATTTAATGTAATTTATGGCAAATTCAGGTGGAGGTTATGACAATAACGATTTTATAATTACTTTTGTTTCTATTGTTTTTCCGGAAACAAAGGTTTGTTATTCCTTGAAACGTAAGAAATGTAATGGGAAAAACATTGAAGAAATTCAAAGGAAATAAATAATTTTTTATTATGTGAAATGTGAGTGAGATCATAAAGGCTCTGAAACCTATTAACAGATTAGTTCAATGGAAAAGATAACGAACGAGAGTGGAGGCCTGCATTCGAGCTTGTTATTTTAAGAGTTTTCAAGGTTTAACCAGTTGAAGGAATAGTACGTTTTATGAAAAATATAAATTCAGCAAATAGTTTAGTACCTTTTGCTATTTCAGTAGAAATAATAACCAAAAGTGCTTCATGAAAAGCTTTAAAATCCAAACTTTCTAATTTTATTCAAATGTTTGCAATTTGCAAAATTAATAATTTAAGTATCTGTTTAAAACCAATTCTAGCAAACTCGCCTGAAGATATTAATCTGGCGCATTTTTTCGAATCTGCCAATTTCGGAAATCTTTCAAAAGAGTTTCAATTACTTATTACAATAAATCAGTGGCGTATTTACCATGGAAGCTAGGGAAGCACAGCTTCCCATACGTAAACTAAATACCTACAGCGCATAATTAAATTAATATACCTTAAACATTATATATTATCCTGTTGACCCGAATATGTATAATTATTTTCAATATTTTTCAATACCAATCGAAGCTCGAACCTGATGTCAACTGCCCGCTGCCAGATAACACGAACGACGAAAACACGACGTAACCCGAAACGGCTTTGTAGGCTACGAAGTTACAGCTTATCGCCAGTATAATGTTTTATTCACTGAAATTGATAGCAAACGCGTGTCCAAGAATATTATGTAATAAAATAAATACTGTTTTACTGTGGAATTGAAAAGTATATGAACGTGAAATTAGTTACATAATAATATATAAACAATACAAATATTGTATCAATGCAAAAATCGTTCGTTTGAAAATCGAACTAAAAATAGTCTTGTGTAAGCTGTAACCCGGCAGATTACACTCACTATCCCCGCCACAAGTGCATCTACCGAATGTTCCTTTTCCGCGCTTAAACGAATCAAAAGTTTTGTTAGGAATTCTACAGGACACGAAAGACTTTCTGCTTTGGGATTAATATCAATTGAAAAGGAATTAGTGCAAGAATATTCTCGTGAAAAAGGTTTTTATGATGACGTTATGGATGAGTTTGCAAAAGAAAATAGACGTATGGCACTTCATTTTAACTAAGGTAAGATTGTATTATGGTTTGTAAAAAAATGTTTTTTTTGCATCAAAAAATTTTTGTCCGCGGCTTTATTTTACTCTTCAGCTTCCCCTTTTGTGAGGTTCTAGACACGCCACTGCAATAAATAATTAAAGAGGATTTATTTAAAAACTTAAATACCTATCTTTAGTCATATAGGTAATCTATTTACAAAGATTTGAATAGGCTTCCCCGTCCTGAATATTTCAAAAGTGGGAGTTATTTTCTTTAAGAAATTCAGAACATTTCCCCGATGAAAACTGTAACATTTAATTTCAGCGTATACGTAAGGAAGATGATTTGTTTCCACTTTCTGTAATCTTCTTTTATATCAAGTTATATGGATCTTCCGCAACATTCAGCGTCGAGTAAAATATTAAATTTGGCTTTTCAATAATTCAGTTGGGCTTTTATCAATCACGAATTCAATACAAATACGGAAAATTAAAATTGTAAATCAGATTTGTTTACTTTAACATTTACACAGACTAAAAGATCTTATTTTGTGATTTATTTCTGATTTTTTTGCTTTTTGTTCGATGCTGCTGGAATAATTCATTTCTAATTGTGCGCTTAAAGTTTAAAGGGAAACCGTTGTTTCCATAGTTTTCTGCAGTTTTTGCTTGTTATTCAATATTATTAGGTTTGTATAATCAGAAATTTCTGGAATTTTTGCAAAAAAGGCAATTTAAAATCATATCCTTGGTTACATAAAGCTAATAGCTTATTTAATAGGCCGAGCAATTCCAGCTACGTTTTAGTGTGAAAACTACCGAAATCCTTTGTTTTTGCCTGATCTGGTATTCATAGTTTAATGGACTTGGAGTAGCTCCAACTCAAATATGAAGCTTTAAATCTCACCTGATCTTATTTTATCCGATTATGTTTTATTTTACTTTGTCTTATCTCGTCTTGTATCCAACATACAGTTAACCCATGAGGTCTACCAAAATCTGAAATTAGCTTCTTTTTCCTAATGTTGATAATTAATTCCACCCGAGCAATTTAAGTCCAAACAATGAAAAACCACATTAACTTTTACGACAGAAAATGTAAATATAAAAATGCTGAATTTCAGAGCGAAAAAATGAGAGTGTTTGAACAAAACATTTTCTCGTAATATATGTTAATGGTTTGTTAACGCAATGTAGGCCACTTTGTTGTTCGTTTATAGATATTCGGCGTTTACAAAAATTAAACTTGCTTAATGCCCATCTTTATTTTCAGTTATTAAATAAGTCAATAAACTTTCCGTTTTCGATAGCAGTGATTTCTAACGGTATTTAAGCATGTTTTACTATAAATGCCGGTTTTGTCCAAAGAAAGGGTAATCATTAATCCAAAATTAGAAATAAGGGAGGTTTCACTGTCTTCCTTTTATATCAGTAACTAATTCATTCTGATTACTAATAAAGAAAAGTTAGTTTTTCCAGGCTGTGAGTTTATTTTAACCGTAACAAATAACCATAAAAAGTAACAACCGTACATGGTCATTTCATAAGGTAATCTTTTAAAACTTGGCAATAAAGCGCTTCATGTTCTATCTAAACTCTCATCGTATGTGCCAGCATTTGTTCTACCTTTAGTTCAACTAGTTTAGATTTCAGTAGGAAAATGGTAAAATAATAATAAAAAACAGTACTTTCCCCGCTTTCCCGAGTAAATGACATAAAGACTGTAGTTTAACATTTCAAACATAAACATCGAATTATATAACGGACAAAAGTTTGCTAGATGATGTGGCTTGTAAACAACTGAAATTTACAACCGTTGGTAGTTTCGGTATATGATGGCGATGCTAAAATTTATTTTAGTAGAGTTTGTAGTTCTTATCTTGTACGTAGTAGATGTCCATACCGACCTTCGTTTTAGATTTTCAGGTTATAAAATTGTTCCCTGTAGAAATGAATTATGTATCTTGAAAATACCAAAATCTTTCTTGGGGCCTCAAACTGTTTTTGATTTAAAGCCCTTTACCTTTAAAGAGTTAAGTTTAGATTTGATAAATATTTTAAATGCAATTTTAACGAGGAAATGTTCTGGAATTTTAAACAAATTGTTGTAAAAGTGTAAAACTTGTAAACTTGTAATGCGAAAGACTGCCTGTTTTGTATGTTTCGAATGCGTTTTGTATTTATATTTCGCATTGACCGAATCTTGATTGATTTTACACAAAAACTTTCATGAAAACTTTATATAAGTAGGTAGATCTATTAATGGTAAAAATATAAAAATTTACATTTTAAGAGAAATTACATTTTTTAAACTGAAAAGTTCAGGTTTAGGTTCAAGATCGACATATAAGCCAATGAAATTTATATTAAACATTTCCACTCTGGGAAATTTTATCCGAAAAGCTTCAGATATCTTAACTAAGAGCGTAGGAGAAAAATTAAGTAGAAAGTTTTACAATACAAATAAAATTGTTTGTATAAAGACGCGTTTCAACTTCAAGGAAGGTAATTATATACCCAAACTTAGCGTTTCAGTTTATCAAGAATGGGTTTCAGTTTACTTGATACTTGTAAACTAAGCAATGGGTTTTCTTTAACATAACTGAAGTACCTATAAATTTGAAAAGTCAAGTAGCGAAAATAAAAGGAGAGAAAGAGAGAGATAGATTATTGAATTTAACAATTACCTTCGATAATAAAATATCAAATCACAAACATTTATCTTTTTCTACCTAGAAATGTCCTGAAAATTGCATCGGTTTCCTCAAGAAAGCAGTTACAAACTTTATGTTGATTACTGCTGAGTTCCATTAGACAATATAATGAATTGCTAGACTGACCCAAACACGCTTCAACCTCTTTAAACTGTTTTGCAATACCTCGAAATTTGTGACAATTCCTTGGAAAAGACACAAATTCCTCCACGTCTTCCTAAATTATAATTCTAACTTCGAGGAATGCTTTCAACCGCTTCAGAATAGCAATATATATTTCAAACTGCCTCGAGAAAGGCAAACCTGGGTTGTGGGTGTGAAGGCTATGGACACTCGGCCCCACACCCGCGCGGACCAGGTTGTGGGGTTACTATAGACTGTTCTGCATGAACGTGGATCCTTTTAACCATAACAGTAGTTCTTGAAGTTTGAAGGAATATGCAATTGAGCTACCTCTAAGAACACAGCATAATAGTACACAGTTTGCGATTACCATGGATAGTGACACGGAAAGTAAGCAAGGGGAAAAGGGTGAAGTTTTCAGGAGAAGTAGCCTGGTGTCGAGGTCTCCACCATTAAATAGGCGAGGAAAGAAGCATAACAATAGAAGATAGTCCGCCAAAAGGCACAAAACCAAAAGCGCCAAAAAAAGGGAATCAGGGGACAGTCCAGTGTTGGAAGAAGATACAGAGCAGGAAAAAGAAAATAGAAGGCTACAAGGCATGCTGGAAAAGATAGAGCTGCAAATTGGAAAACTGGGCAAATGGGTTGATGCCAACCCAAATACTAAAAAAAAAAAAATCAAACAAATAACGGAGTTACTGAAAAATACGACAATTAATGTAAAGGAAAGGAAGGAAAGATGAACTGCCCCCAAAAAAAGAAAAGAAACTAGAGAAATAAGTACACAGACCGACACAGATATTGACACAGAAGAAAGGAGAGAGGAGGAAATAAGAGAAAAGAAGGAAGACATGAAAGAAACTTCCACACAGACTAATATGGAAGAAGAGAAATACCAAAATAGAATAAAAGAGAAGATTATAGAGGACTTTTATTGGAAAGACCACAAAAGATATATCAAGGAGAATTGGCCGAAGAATACTGAAAACTACATAGGAAGCCCTTTAAATGTCTCCAGAGAATATGATATTGTTTTCATACTAGAAGGAGAAACATTACATGATAAAGGCATTATAAAGAAACTGAGAGAACAGTGCCCAGTAATAGAAGAAAGTTTTAAAATTAATAAAATAAAGCAGGGAGGAATAAGGTGTATAAGAAATGTAACTGTAATTGAAGAAGGCGATAGTTTCGAACCAAAAATACAAAACAGGTATAGGTATATAAATGTCAAATATTCTCAGCTCGACTCGGTTACTGAACTTCAAGTTTTGTCGAGTATCGAGCGTGTTCCGAGCATCGAGCGTGTTCCGAGCTTCGAGCTGTTATCGAATTTCGAGCCTTTGGCAAGCTTTAAGCTTTTACCGAGGAGCACGATGAAAGATGAGACAGGAGTGTGGGTTCGGCCAATTGCTTAAATTTAATTGAATATCGAGCATTTACCGAACAACAAGCCTTCATCGAGTTTCGAGACTATACCGCGTTTCAAGCTCCGACCTTTACAAGCAATTCAAAAAACGCTCGGTTCAACAAATTTTAGGCTCGATCTCGCTCAATGCTCGATCCGAGCCGAACAGAACCCGAGATTTGAGGTCCGTTCCCGCCTCTACTACAGATTTTCCTAAAATTCCCTGAATTTATTTTAGTATTATATTCTAAGTTGCCTCAAAGTACCCTTATTTGTCTCAATTTTTCCCAAAAATAGGGAAAATTGCTAGAAACTACCTCATATTTTTCTTAAGAGTTGCATCAGAAAAGCTTTAAACTGCCTTTAACTACTTTTAGGAAAAGCAGGCACCCGAGAAATTGTTACAAACTCCTTATTTTCTTCTAAGCTGTCCCGAACTGCTTTGAAATGCTTCGGACTGTCTCAATCTGTCTTACATACACTGTTTCCAAAAAAGAAGGGCAATTGTTACAAGTTACCCCAGATTTCCCTTCCTAGGTTTCCTCTTCTTCTTCTTTTTCTTCTTCGGCGGTAGCAGCACTCAGTGTGCATTGTGCATCCGCCATAAATTAAGAAATTCCTTCATACAAAGCCCCAAGGCTAGGCTCTTGTCCATAGAGGCGTTCCGTGTATCGTTGGGCTCTAAAAGACCGGCTCCAAGTAGTCGATGTTTCAGAATTAGTAGTCTGGGGCATCGTAAAAGGAGATCAATGGAGGTTTTATCTGCTTCGTTGCAGAATCTGTAACTTGGGTCCTCGGAGAAGCCCATCAAATGCATGTGTCTTTTAAAGAGACCATGGCCTATGAGGAGGCCTGTGACTACCCTAATATGCGTTCTACTGAACGTAAGAAGCTATTTGGAACTGGGTTTTGAAGGTCTGTGGATGAGTAGCTTCGCTTGTCTCAGTCCAGGACGCAAAACCCAGTATGAGATGAACTGAACGTGGTTTCAGCAAAAATCATTAGGAAATGCTACTTCAGATTTACGTAAACTGCAGTAGGTATTGTTTCAAATTGTTTCAGCATAACACAAACTATCTAAAAAAATATAAAAATGTGCTATAAAAGCCCTCAAATTTTTCTTCTCGAACAACTATTTTAGATGGCTTCAATTGCCTCTGAATACCTTAAAAATCTGTCAATCTGTCCGAAAAGGAAACGGGCAATTGTTTCAGTCTGCTTCAGGGTCCTATAAACTGTCTCTGCCCTGTAGAATGTAAGTTGTCCCAAATTGCCCTTGAAAAATCTCAAGCTGATTCAAATTTAAAAAAAAAATGCAGGAAATTGCCATAAAAGACCTTATATTCTTGTAAAATATCCTAAACGGTTTTGTAATTTTTGGCAGAATACTGCAAACTATTTTAATCTCCCTGAAAAAAGTTGGGAAGTTGTTTCAGACTGCCCCAGATTTTCCTAAACTATTCCAGATTATTTTAGAAGTGCCTGAAATTGATTAAAATTACCTCATATATCCCAAACTGCCTCATATTTTCTTAAACTTCTTTAAATTACTTTGAAGTGATTCTAACAGCCTCAGAATACGTGAAATTGTCTCAATTTACCCTAAAATTTATCTCAAACTGTTCTTGAATGGTCCAATTTGCCCAAAAAGCTGATAAAATTGCTACACACTGTCCCACACTTTCCTTACCTGTTTCAGATTATCTTAGAATGCTTCAAATGATCTAAAATAAATTGCATCAAAAGACGAAAAATAGCTACCAATTGTTCAGATTTCGGTTACCTGCTAAACTACCTTAAATTACCCATAAAAAATGTGTCAGATGAAGAAGAAACAAGATTCTGCATCAACGTTCAACCCCCTACTTAAATTAATATTAGATTTATTTTAAAGCACAATCTGAACACTAAACAGTTTCAACATTTATCTAATTGTCCTTAACTAAAAATGGACAATAGAATAAGGTTGAAAATTGGTAACCGCAGTTTTTACTTAAACCATATAGGTAAAGATGTCGACAATAACGCCCCGCGAGGGTTCATAGCCGGCAACATGGAGGTTAAGGCCTCCTAAGTCGCTTCCTATACCTCGATTGTTTCGCACACTATACCTACGGGGTGGTGTGGTAGTACTACATCTTCAATCTTCCCTACTCCACCACTGTGGGTAGGCCACTCGCCGAGCACCCGACTCGGGTTTGACCCCCAGACCGTTCGCGTTTTAGTCGAAAGCTTTAACCACTCGGCCACTTCGGCGAAACTTAAATCATACCCCTCATAATTAACACAGCAGCACGTAAATAACTAATATTTAAAAAATTCTGTCGATGTTCTGACACGAATATTACGTTACTTTCTTGGGAAGGAACAAAGGTCCCTGTTTCGCGCTTAGAAAGAATTTTTGTTTAGCTATGGTTAATCATTCGAACACTATTTATGTTAAATAATAATCAGCGTAATTGCAAAGGCACTTTAGACAAAATTCGGAGAAATAGTTTTTCAAAAACGAAAATCTAATTGTCTACTTTAAAATTAAAGATTTCATAATTTCAATAGAGTTTCAAATTTAAGAAGTAGAAGTTCTACTTTTTTCTGATATTTAGTTATGTTCTTAGAAAATTAATTTTTTATCTGAAATTAAAATATCCATTTAAGTTATTAGGTTTTGTAATAAATTCAAGTTATTAACTCTCAATTACATAATTAAATATAAATTATTTTCCAATACAGAAAACTACAATTCCTAGAAATATTCATATTTCTGGAAAGTAACTGGTTTCGTAGTGGTTGCTACTCATCAGTCATCTTAGTCCTATAAGCATTATTGGTAGTAGTACTATTCATTTATTTTTATTTTAGTTGTTTCTTCAAATAAATAATAATAACATTAATAACTTACAGCTTTAATATTGATTCACAACTAGTAACACATGAAATTAAAAAAATTAAGGGGGTTTTCTTAGAGATCATAAAAATCAAAAGAGTTAGGCATATTTTAGAAGATGATCTTCTGAATATTTTATAAATAGGTCAGGAGTCCAAACCTGAAGCGACGTCCTGAAATTTTAGTTAACACATCATAGGGTTCCCCTAAATTAAATTATCTTTACCTCAGGGTTTCACCGGATACATATTCATGTTTATTTCTTAAAAGGGAACTGACATGTCGAATTAGTTCAAAATTCATTTATTATTAAACTCCCCCGTAACATAATCCCAGGCATCTGAAAGTTTATAAAGTTATTATACTTGAAATGCTGATAGGAAACTTGTTCCATTTTAGTTTCGAGGATTCCTTGGCAGAAAGTTTAAGTCTTTACTACAGTTTTACTTAGTAATTACCATTTGTAATTAAACACCATTGATTGAATTCGTCGCCTTTAGTTGAAATTTTACCGAGACTTACTTATTTTGTATGCAAGACTAATCATTAAATTATGCAAGCAACGCCCACGTTATTAAAGTGCAAAATTTTAAGTCGGTATTATGCGAACCTAAGTTTTAGTGGGTGTTTCACTGAAACATAACAACCACATCCCATAAAACTTTAAAAGTTTCAACGTGAACCTTCCAAGCGACAATTTTCTCCGGTTTATTGTATAAAGAACTTTTCCCGGATGCAAGAAAACATTCAAATAGATGAAGTTGGCGAACTAATAAGATTTGACTCGATTAAACTTTGAAGATAAAGCTGAAACCACTTAGGATTCATTTCGATTATTGACCGAACAAATTACTAACATATCGAGTGGCCTAATTCGGAAATTTGCAGAACTTAACATCGTTTCCACTAAAATTAGTTGGTTTTGAACACCGATTTATTCTGAATTAAAATAAAGCATCAAAATTCGTTCATTTTCGGATACAGAATTAACATAGGCTGAAATCCACCGAAATGTATTCTAAGGCATGAGTATTAAATAATAACGACCTACCCACCAACGTCAGTCAGAAGGTCAGAAACTTAAAAGGAAATACTGGTTGGGGCTTCCTTTGTCGAATGTAAACCCAGTAATGCTGTTGTTTAGTTTCATGTTTGCATTTCATCCCTCCACAAAAATTAAGATTTGCATAATTTTGTAACAAAATTTGTTTTTGTGGGTTCTTTCCTTTTTTATTGCTTATTTCTTGTGTTATTGAACTTTTAGTTGAAGTTCATGGCGTCGCTTTTCTAAAATTATGCAGGACAAAGATTTGCAAAGGCGTCAGATTGTTGGGAAATAAGTAGGGGAATAAAAAATAATACTAACAGTAAATTCTGTTAGCTACGACAGTTTTTGTGTGCTTCTACTGAAATTTTCTTGCAAATATATAAATAGATTAATAACCTTTGGTTGCTACTTAAAGAAGGCACGGAATTTAAATTCGCTCGAAAAAATCCACTTCAAAACAAGAGATATTTGTTAGGTCTAAATTGCTCTTTAAAATATACGATTCTCAATAAAAAAATTGACCTAAATCTGAAGCATTCCAACATCGATTTCGATAAATCATCCGAGTAGTAATGAAAGTACTAATATCCCAATTTCTAAGAAATACGTACGAAAGCAGACAATTTAATCTCGAAAAAATCCTGTTATGGTCTCATCAACATTGTTTAAGACCTGTGAAATATAGGCAATAAAAACCCACATAGTAACGTACGTGACCAGTTTCGAGAATGATGGTAGGCTGGGAGCTTTCACTCTTTACTTCTTTGAAAATGAAAGTAATATAAGCAGAACGCCGAAAAAAAAAAGCTTAACGGCAGTAACGACACCCACACTAAAACTGTGAGAAGACTTGAAATGCGCAGTCATACAAGTTTAAAAAATTGGTGAATTGCTATAAAGGACAAAATTCGCAACTGGAATTATAATGACGGCTTCAAGGACTTGAAAGGACATCGCTACTGAGATCTCTCTGAAAACTCACGAGTTTTGTTAATTTCCAAAAATTTTAAGAGTTCAAAAATTTAATTAAAATCGTGGCTTTTATCCTTGGATATATTTTAATTTGCATCTTCTTCTTGCATACTTTGCAAAAAACTAAAAATCGTATGAACTCATATTTTTCTCTTCAGTCGCTTTGGTCCTTTAATTTGCTTATAAAAAACGAGATATTTACGGAGTTTCACCATCTTACTGTTTTCTCTTATTATACTTTTACTTTCCTTCTTGTTTTTCCTTTTTTTGCTTGTATTTTGAACGTCTGATTTTTCCAGTTGTCTTTAGATTTTAGCCCCTTTCTCTGACAGTGGATTTCAATTTAAAGCCTATTTTGGAATGTTTTTACATTCACCTTCAGAATATTTTCTTTCGTTTAATGTGCAATCGTCTTTCTATTATGCTGTTTCTACGAAGGTTCGATGTAATGTTTTGCTGCTTCTCAAGCTCTTATATCACTGATTAATCTTTTTGTTGTTATATTGGCTGCATACTTATTCCGCTCTGCTTATATTTAGGTCTAAATTCACTTTTTGTTGCTTATGTAAAAGCTATTCAACAGAAAGCTTCTTCATTTTTTACCTAGCAAGTATCAGTTTATGAACTATTTTGGGGTATCTTCATTTTTTTCTCTTATACTCGTATATGCCCTATGTAGGTAAGTATCCAGTAACAGAGTGGGGTGGGTAGGGCATTTAAAAAGAATGGACACATCAAGGTGTTGTAAAATTATTTTCAAAGGGAACTTCGAAGGTAAAAGACTTAAAGGTAGACCGCGGAATTGGTGGCTGCGTAATGTGGAAAACGATCTCAAAAAAGCGGGTTTGAGTAATTGGAAACAATTTACAGAGGACAGAAAGAAGCGACGCGAAGTGAAACAGAAAGTGAGAAAGTCCGATGATCATCCTGAAACTAAGTTTAGAAGCTCGGAAAAGTGGCTATGGTCCTTAACGGGCTGTCAAATGCCAAGGAGTAAGTAAGCAAGTAAGTAAGTAAGTAAGGTAAGCAAGTATCCTCTGTTTGATTTGTACTCGGGTTTGTTTATGACATTAATTATTTCAGTTCTTCGTTTGATATGATATTTGATTATTTTCTTTTAATATTCTGAAACATTAGTGCCAATGAACGGATTTGGGCTTTCTTCGTTTTATCTTTTTTTGGGAATAGAAATACATAAATAGTTATATTTTTTACTTTATGTATAAAAGGTGTTCTGTATAATATCCATTTAACCCAAAGATTCGTAATATGACGATAAAAAAACCAAAACTATGAGAGCAATAATTGTAATTTATAATTAGAATATTTTAAATTTGGTTTTAATATTTCTTACTTTTACTCTTTTTTCTCTTACCTTTTTTCGACTGATTTTTTCAATTTTTCATTGAACATTTGTTATTGCGGATTTTAATTTATGGCCTATATTGAGGTGCTTTCATCTTGAAATATAAAATATTCAGAATAATTTCCTCTGCTTCATTTGAAGTTCGTTCTATTCTGCTGTCTCTATAGTTCAATATTTTTTTCTGCATATTTATTCTTTAGCGTAGGTATGTTAAACATTAAATTTGTACGTTTCTTACTTTATTTATAGAAAAAGTATCCTTCCGAGAGATTCATGTTATAACAATAATGGAGAATTTATTTTTTATTTTGTGAACTTCATTTTAAACATGTTTCGTCTCGTAATTGTTTCTTTTACTTATTCTTCATTTGATGTGGTTTATATTTATTACAAATCTGAAACATTTCTGCCAATTAGTAAAAATATATGTTGTACATTTGAGTTAAACTTTGTTTGGTGTGTCTTTACACCTTTTATTTCAATCATAGGATTTAACCGAAAGATTTCTGATTTTGATAATATTTATTGTTTTCTTTTTAATATTTGGTTTTCTTTAACTTATAGCTTCTAAAGGCTTTTTGGGGCACATTCTTCTCTCCTTTCTAGGGTTTTCTATATCCAATTCACCTGCCTTTCTTTGCTCTCTTTTCTTTCTGGCCTGTTGCTATAATTGGTACGGTTTTGGTTCAGAAGCATCGACATCGATTAATTAATGCTTAAGTTGAATATTTGGACAGCCTCAGTAGATTTAATTATTCACTTTTGCACATATGCAGGCATATTCTCTGTATTTTATTTTATTTATACAATTTTCCATATAAAACATTCAAAATTAAAGATTTTTCATTTTATAAAAGAAAATTTTCAAAAATGATTCTTTAAACTTAAATATTTCAATTTAGGACTTAGTTTTGAATATACCTTTCTTTCTGTTGGTATACACCATTCAAAGAAGCTCTCTGGATTTAATTTATGCACTCTATTTTGGGTTTCTAACTGCTGGAATTCTTTGTTTACGCATTTATCATAGTTTTGAAGGACTGGAATCAATATTTAATTAATACATGAGTTACATAGCTGGATTTCTTCTGCATATCTGATCTAATTTGTACATATCCAGGCATAATTTTTTATTTTTTCTTCTATTTCTGCAATTCGAATAGTGGTAATGACTATAGCAGTATATACGCATTGACATACCTCACATGCTCAAGGTTAAATCTCGCCCAATAAATAAGAACAAAATAAATAAAATAAAACCTTTTAAATTGGAAATTTTTTAATAAGAAATAAAGTGTCTCTGACTGTGTATTTCACTTTAAGTTACATCTGGGATAAGCTTTCCTTTTGATTTTAGTGTATGTTGTAACTTATTAGCTACTACAGTTTTCGTTTGATACGTTTTTTGACGATGAATTGGCGTTATACACTGCATAAGTTGGTATGTTGTGTATAAGTATTTCATCTTTTTGTGTATATTCAAATATACACTTTTATGGTAGTTTGCATTATGCATTGTTTTTTTATATAAATCCTTTTAACTTAGATTTTCATGCTTAAGAAGAAGAGCTTTCGCAGTTATACTTTTTCTGGTTTTGTTGACTTCAATTTAAAGCATATTTCTCTTTCGTTTGGTGTATCGCATTAGTAGCCTTGGTACATATTTTCTGTTTTATATTAAACTTTTAAAGAATTCACGGCGATAATATATCCAATGAATTGGATATTTGAGCTTGTTCTACATACTTATTTAATCGTTTTTAGGTATATTCAGGTATAATATTTTATAGTACTTTAATTTATGTATTTTTTTATATAAATCCTCTTAATTTAGATAGTTTTTTCTGTAGTAGTTGATGCTGTGTTATTTTAGCACATATAAGTACTTGAATATCTACTTACATACATCAAGCTGAAAGTAAAGAAGTTACATCAACTTTAGAAGTGGTATATTCATGCATCAGTTTCTTTTCCAAGAAGTTTCTTTTAATCACAGTACAGCTCTTTGTTGTTATTAATAATATTACAAAAAGCTTATGCGTACATCATAAGCAGCTGTTTATTAAGAAATATATTATTCCCTTCTTTTTCTTCCAATAAATCTTAGTAGAATTTATAGTTAAGAAAAATAGTAAAATTAATATATTGTAATGCTTGTGCATTATGGCATGTTGTTATGGAGCATGCAGGCAAAGTGCAGTTGGTTTGCATACAAAATAACTACATGGATGTGACAAGCAGTTGTGAATCCCCGAAAAGAAACGCTGTGATGGAATTAAGAATTGCCAGGATGGTTTACATGAACTTTTGTGTTTAGCAGAAATAACCCCAGTATCAGAAAGTGTACCTCAAAATATTAAAGGTAACATAGACCACACATTAAATTAAAAATATTTGTAAATACGTACAAAATTGGAAAAATATTCCTTATTCTAAATTTTTGAAATTTAAAAGCGACTGTGATACTTTATTTACCTAAAACTTTAGATTTACATGTTTTAGAAGAAAAACTTTCACAATTATTCCTTTTCTGGGTTTGTGGACTTTAATTGAAGACCTATTTTGAAATAAGTTTTCGAAGTATCGAATAAGTAGCCTTGGTATTTTCTCTGCAGCTCTTCATTTAATACAATTTTAGCCTTTTATTAGTCTTGGAAGTAATCGAAACCGATTAATAAATGTACGCGTTGCATACTTGGACAGACTCTCCATATTGAATCTCTCTTTTAAAGATTTAATGTCTTTTATACATATTTATGCAATTTTGATATTTTTTACAATTCCAAAACGCCACTCTCTTATGGACAATTTTGAAATTTTTAGTTTAATACAAACTAAACTAAAAAAATTATTTCTAAAATTCTTCAACATGTTTTTGTTAAATTCTCTGTCACGTGGTTTTGCAATTCCGTGTCATTTGGAAGTTTAGAGTCATTTTGAATTTTTGGTAAATTCTTTAGTACGGTCCTGTCCTTTTTAATTTTATTTTCGTGCTTTGTTATGTTATTTTTGCTACAGTTAATTTCATTTTAGTCGAAAGGGCACGAAAGGTTAAGCCCGTCAGCGCATTTTCTTTGCAGTTCTACGAAATTTTTAAAAGTCATTTCAGTAAGCTTCGTCGTTGTAAAAGTTTCCTTTGTTAAAAATCCCAAGGTGACCCAATTCACGAGTATTTCATCGACACATGATGTCATCCTGTTCCGTTGGAAGCAGCTCCTCGTGATGCGGTTCGGGGAATCCCCTATAAGCCAGGCCACATCAGCTGACCTGTGCTAGCGTCTTTAGAGTCCTCTACAGCCCCCCTCTGCAGTACGTGACAACTCCTCGATAATGTCGGACGTCTTTTAAGACAATGGTGCAAGTTTATCGTTTCCAGCTTGGATCCTTAAATCACCGAAAATTACGACTTGGTTGAATTCACCAAAAGAGTGCCATATACTTCCGGAAAGAGATAGTTTTGTATGGAAGTTTTAGTGATTCTTGGAGTACCGTTCCCACACATTCACCTTAATTGGGATCAAGAAAACCCACAGCCTCTGGATTATACTTCATTGTTTTGCACCCGTTGTGGAAGAAAGAACATCATAGCTCTTCCTAGTCTCACGTTCGTCACGTTACTCCCTGGCCTATCGTTTAAGTACCAACATCTCGCCAGGTAAAAGCTACTTCCTTTACGCTGCTCCTGCTTTGTCGTTTATGTTTGTAACGTCAGTAGTGATTCCTACGATTGCCGCCTGCCAGGGCCTTCATCAATGTTGTTCAGTTTGTTTTATAGTTTAATAAGTACCGCCTTTATTTTGTTTTTGTGTTTTGTTTGTAACTTGTAAAGTAGTAACCAATGTTTGGCCAATCTGTTTTGTCCAGCGGTATTGTGTGAAGACTTTGTGAATCTCGCCTTGGGCGGATCTAATATTCACATTGTAAAGTTTGAGGGCCGCTGCCAACCAGAATTGACTAGTTTGTCTCAGTAATTTTGTGCTCAAGTAAAGATCATTTGCGTTCAGACTATAGTTCAAGTTTTAAGCCATTTTAAGTAAATATTTTGTGTTATGTTACATGTGTAAAATTTAACGATACTTATCGAATTTTTAATTTAAGATTTGTTGTTCCTTGTATTCTGCCTGGGAATTGAGGGGCTAAGTTTGTAAATGATTTGCCGTATGTAACGTAAATGTAGTACCCTCAATTCTATCGTCCCTTAAAGTAAGAGTATTGTTTTAACGTAATATTTTAACTGTCGCCCCTTTTCTGTAATTTATTTGTATTCATGTTTGCCTTTTGATTTACTAAATATTTCATTGTCAATTTAGTTTGGTCTTGTTATTGTGTTCAGTCCCTCCCGATCATATTTTGTGTTAGTGTTTTGTTTAAACTTTACGTATGTATACAGTGTGAGCCTGCTTACAAGTTAAGAATTTCAGTAAGTACGTTTATTTTCAGTAAGCAAGGTAATAAGTTACATCTTGCAGCGCGGTGCAGCAACCCCAACCCCCTCCGAGCCCTAGAGGAATTATCTGCGGTACGCTCCTTGTAACCATCTTTGGGTGACTTTCCGTAGTGGCGGTCAAATTGCATCCCCATTATGACTAACCCCCTATTTTAGAAGGGTTTTACCGTTTCGAACCCCCCTTCTCCACTGTTTTGCTAGCCGCGCATCTAAGGGACTTTATCATCCCCCTATAATGTCGTAGTGCGAGTTTGGCACGTGACATCTCTTTTAAGACAGGTCTCTTCCACATTCCAGGTTAAAAGATTAAAATCTTCAACTTATTTATATGAACTAACATATACTTTACGATTGCTGAATGGCTGTGAGTTTATATTGAAATTGCTGGGGCAAATCCAACATTTAATCTTGTTTTTTTTTTAAATTCCAAGAGGGAAGTTTCCTTACAGCCGTTCGAAAACATTTAAAAAATTATTTTTCACTTGATTTCAATATCAAAAAATTATGTGTTGAACGTTAAAGCAAAATTCTTGCTGATTTTGATGAAACAGACCCTTTCCCTGTAGCTGTGTTGTCAAGATTACTTTTAAAAATTATTTCGCTACTTGACTGTAATACCAAACGCTTTTTATGTTGAATGTTGGAACAAAATTGGATTTTGTTACAAATTGTAAGCATTTTAAACATAATTTGGTTACAGTTTTCAGAATCTATGTAATTTATCCCAGTTATACATTTCTATTTTTCAAATTTAGTTTTTGTAAAAAAAAATTCTGGTTGGCATAATTCAGTTATTTTTAAAATTGCTTTGCTCGATCCCTTTTCAAATTTCTAATTTTGAAAACCATTGTCAAAATTATTATTTATTATATTGTCAGACCTGTTGTTAAAACTAGTTTCAGCATTTTAGGCTTTTGTACAAAATTTTTAAATGCTTAAATTATTTATTTTTCAATTTTGGCTAAAACAATAATTTATTTTTCCATCTTACTTTTAATACAAAATACTTCATTTTTAGTTTTGTACTGTATTTACATAGTCTTCAACCTTGTTTACCTTTGAAGTTATTATTATATTTTACTAAAGTTTCTGTATTGTTTAAAAAGAAAGTAAAAATTACACATTTAAATGTGGATGAACGATTATAAACCTACCGTCGATTTATAATTAAGGACAAGTTTATCCCCTTTTATTTCGACAGTGGAAAACCATACTTCTTAGCTGTAAAATTAGAGACCTTTCCTGTAATTACAGCTATTTATTAAGTTGCACGGGGGTCGGTTTTATTTTACGAATGGCACTATTACACTACGCAGAACACCGATCGAGGTTAACATTGGAATATCACTGTGGGAGTAAGAAATACCTTCGTCGGGGCATTTAGATCGATAAAAGGAGTTTGGTGCTGTTATTAAAAATTTATCGTTTTTTCTTCCCCTCGGAGAACGTTTGATTGAGACAGCTTACTATAAAATGATTATTGTTAGAAGTTTTATGTAGCAACTTTTATAACAGTCTACCATAGTATATTCGAGGCATAAATTGCGTCGAGAGCGTTGTCTTCAAAAGATTTTTTCCATTTTCAGGATTTGCAAGGATTTTATTTTTAATGATGTCCCGATTCGTTCACATTTTATACAAAGAATGCCTTTCTTTTCTTTTGACGATGGTGCCAAATACAAACATTTTTAATTTTAATTGGATTCTTACTTGGTATAAAAAGAAAAATAGCTAACGATTTGCGAACAAAACCAGTGCGAAATTGAGTGGGAAGAAGATAATTAAAAACATACAATTAGAATTTATAACCGAATTTCGTCTTTAATACTTAAAACTTAATTTAGCAAAATAACGGTGTCAAATTCTTAATCTTCTGGAACACGTAATATATCATTATAAAATGTTATAAATAACTAGTAAAGTGTACTTATATAACAGGGGCTGCATTATAAAATGTGTCATGTTTTATAATACCCTTGTCAGTAATTTTTCTTCCTGAATATTCATCAACTTGCATGGCGACGAACCCTCTGTTTTAAAGACGTGTGGAAACTACAAACGGTTCGCTGAAAACATCAAATCATGCTTTGTTTCGTGAAACTTTACACAGGCTTAATTAAACGGGCTTTGGGAATGGTAATGATGAGAGTTTATGATTACAAATACGTAAATGTCACGATAAGCGACAAGATCAGCCTTAATTTACAAAATTTACCTTTTTCTTAATTAAGAGGATTTATTTCTCTTTATAAAAATTACCACACTGCGGGATTATTATTGCAGAAAATTGATGATTGGCCGTCATTGAATAGATTTTCAAAACTTTGTTAGTTCTCTTTGGCAAAATAATTCTTTGCTTTGGTTGTTATAATATAATATGATATTTTTGTATCTAAAACATTTTAAATAAAATTTGAAAACCTAAATTCAGAAAAAAGCAAAAGAAGATTGCTTACAAAAACCTCGAATAGAAAACTCATTTGCCCAGTTACTTAGGAACAATTCCCAAATGATTCAAACCGCCAACAGTTTTCAACAAGACCAAAACTAGGTTATTGTTGTTATAACTATCTTGAACAAATGGCGATTAAATAGATGAGCAAGATGCATGACCTCCTTACACTAACGCTTACCAAAATGAAGTAATAACTAAAATTTAACTGAAAAATTCTGCACTGAATGCTAAAACAAAAAATATCATAGTGAACCAAAAAAATCATCCAGTTGATCTCAGGGGCTTAAATTCTAAAATACCCAAACTACCACACTTGACACCCCGATGGAGCTGCTCAGGGTGGAACGCTCATCGATGCCCAAAAGGCCATTAAACATCATCCAGTATCAAAGTCTAGCAAAAGAAACATCCAACTGCAGTCTAAGACCGGAAAGGTCAACTAATACTATATGTAGTATGTTACCCTCCTCCTTATCTCGCCAATAAAACGAACCAATTCATAGCTTTCTTCAATGTTTTTGAACATAGATACATACTGACCTGAAGACACGATCAACATTTCAGACTTGACTTGACTTCTATATCATGAAAGGCATTTTACATACTATTTGAAATTTAATCTTCTTTGGAGCTATCTTCTGACTGCTTGCCACGCCTGGCTAGCATGAATTCCCAAATCCACAGCAGTAAAAAACACCTACTTTAGTTTAAAAAAATGCCAGTTAGCATGTGTTCAGACAAAATCTAGTCTATAGCTTAAATATAAATATTGCCTTTAAACTGACTTAGACTTAGACGAAGCTATCGAGCATGCCCATTGAAACAAGTTGAGGAAGAACTGGTTACTAACTGGTCTGGGTGTACCAAAGAAAACCTTAAAGAGAAGGCAAGTGATAAAACTAAAAGATCTGCCAAATAAACTAAAAAAAGCTAGGTGTCAAGCTTCCTAGAAAAACTATAGACTACATAACTAACTGACTTTTCGTTGTTTCGTTGTGGAAAGCCACAAAAAGGCTTCAAAAAATAAACCTGTAAGAAAAAATTATGACTGAACTTTTCTTTGAACTTTTCTAACAGAAACCCCTCAGAAAAATAAACGTCAAATAATCAGCCACTTGATGCAGCATATCAACTGGTAGCTCTACTAAAGCTTCTAGACAAGAGTGGACAAAAGCTGGTTGGTGGACTTACAAATTCTGTTAATGATTGTACTACCAATGTATTTTAATGAATTATGAAAATTGTGGAGGCTGGTGCGTTAGCGTATGTAGCTTTTACGGGTCTCTATGAGTAAATGGCTGGTGCGCCGTTTAATACTAACATACTGCACCATTAGTATTGGGAGGAGAGCGTCGTTAATTTGGTGCTCAACGGCAAGTGGTCACCAGGACTCCAGACTGCAGGAAAGTCCCTGATTCGAACCAAGGACTAACGTAAATAATGCTAGCCAGACGCTCTGCCACTGGCCCACCTTTACATTCATGAAAATTCTCTATACAGAAAAATATCACCTCCGCAGGGATTAATGACCTTCTGCTTTACGCGCCAATGTTCTACCAATTGAGCTACAGAGCTGCATCATCTGTATGATATTGACCTACATTAACAATTGGAAACTGTGAAATTTAGTGTGATTGCATCGTATCATATTGGAATTATATCGATGAAATCTCTAGCGCGGCCCACATTTACATGTACAAACCTGTATCTGATCATTTGCAAAAGGAAATTCTCCATTCCTATACCAGGATACGGCAGGTAAAATATTCAAGGAGCTACTACCAAAGGGAATGAAAATGCTCGTCCTCTTTAATGCCATTCTAAGGGCAAATTATTTTATGTTGTGATGAAATGTAGTCCAAATAATAGAAAAGTAAGTTAAGCATACGTGTGAAGAAATTTCCTATTGGTCTGTCGGCTTCTGAGTAGTTGCATGCAAGGTATTTTGATGAAAAGTTTCTGATACTAAGCAATGTGGATTTTGCCAGAGAAACGGGTTCATCACCTCGTTAAAGTAATAGAATTTGACGTCGAAAGCCACAGATACTTAATGACCTTTTTTGACGCCATACAGGCCTTTGACAGGTTGTGAATTTAAAATAAAAAAGAGCATACTACGCCTGATTTGTAGAGTACTGAAATCCAATTAACAGAGAGACGCCTTTTGATCAAATAGGATAAAGCCGCACTTTTTGATTCATCTCTTTACCTCATACATCCAGAGAATTTACAGACCAATGACAACACCGGACTTTGCCATAGTATTCACATCGGGGTCTAAATTTTTCCTCTCTTTGTTATGCGACTGGTTTGCAGTCTTATACTAGGGAAGTGTGTTCTCTGCAGTGGTTTTCCGTTACCTTTTGCAGAGTTTGTGACCGTGTGTTAAGTGTACAGTGTAGGTGTTTTGTTACTATTTGAAGTCGACCACTTCGCAGATAGAATCGTTAATTGTGAACATACTTTTGTAATAATCCTTACCACTGCGTGATATTCGAACCTAAGACTTCTAGCTAGGAGCATGGCACTCTTACCACTGCGCCAACGAACTTCTCTAGATTGGCAAATATAAACGCACCTAAATAGGACTGAAGAATGAAAAAAACTATCATGCATCGCAAAATCTATTTGTATTTGGAAGAAAGAAACGTACCCGCCGGTGAGGTTACCTAACAATCGCTTGCCACAGAAGGATAAACTAAAACACTTAGCGTTCTATTTGGACTACTGCCTAATTTGGACCAATCACAATTTGTATAAGTGGCTTCAACTAGATTACCTATATTGTTTATGGGCCACACTTCCATGTTAACTAGGAAAACGAGCTTCTCATACATAAAGCGATAATTAAACCAGCCTGGAGCTATTGGATACAATTATGGCAATCCGCCAATGGCATGGCATCAAATGAATTTCAGATTAAGGTAGGCGTAAGGGTAAGTGCAGAGCATGTCTTACAGTACTGCAGCGCACTATTTTTTTTTAATGCTAAAATTGGTTTGCTGTTTTGACAGTTCATAAAACAAAATATTTAAGATTAAACTAAGACATGCCTAAAAACGAAATAACCTACTGCATGTGAATTTCATTTGATCACCCGTTACATACATAGTATATCCCCTAACTAGAGGGCAGGATGAAAAGTCAGTGATAATCGATTGAGTTGGCGTTGATATCATTAAAAAAAATTTATTTTTGACATTTGTCAACCTTTTCAGGCCATCGTATAAAGTTTCATTCATATTTGTCAATTGGTATTAGTTGTGGCCGTCATTGAAAGCAGGCAGACATAGGTTTCTTGTTGAGATGAAAAAAAGTGAATTTCGTGTGTTAATAAAACACTATTTTTTAAGGGGAAAACCCATTTCTGAAACCAAAGCAAACCTATGGAATGATTCAGAAGTGGTTTACTGAATTTCATTGTGGTAGTACGAGCACGAGTGACGCTGAGCGCTCAGGGTCGCCCAATTGGGGTCATAACTGAAGAAATGATTAATAAAATCCAAGATATCGTTTTAGCCGATCGAAGAGATAAAGTGCGGGAGATTGCTGAGATAGTAAGCATCTCAATTCAACGTGTTCGAAACCTACATAAGCATTTGTGTATGAAAAAGCTATCAGCTAGATGAGTACCGCGTTTGCTGTTACCGGAACAAAAACGGGTTCGTGCGAAGATGTCAATGGAGTGTTTGGACAAGTTTAAGCGCAGTGAGGAGGAACTTTTGCATCGATACATCACTGTAGACGAAACATGGATCCACAAAGTTCAGTCAAAATAATCGGTAGAAGCTGGAGGAAGTGCACCAAAGAAGGCAAAGACGGCAGCAAAGGTTATGGCCACTGTTTTCTGGGATGCGCATGGTATAATCTTTATCGACTATCTTGAAAAAGGAAAAACGATAACTGGAGGGTATTATGCAGCGTTATTGAACCGGCTAGACAATAAAATTAAGGAAAAACGTTCGCATTTTAGTAATAAAAGAGTGCTGTTTCATCACGACAATGCACCTGCACATTCATCGGCTCTTGCAACAGCTAAACCACTCGAATTACGTTACGAATTGCTACCTCACCCACCATATTCTCCGGATCTAACCCCCTGCGACTTTTTCCTGTTTCCAAATCTAAAGAAATGGCTTGCTGAGAAGAAATTTCAGTCGAATTCTGAGGTGATAGCCGAAACAAACGCATATCTCGCAGAGTTTGACAAATCCTACTACACTGAAGGCATAAAAACTGTATCGAACTAAAAGAAGATTATGTTGAAAAATAAATCTATTTTGGTCCTTGTTTTATTTATCACTCACTTTTCACCTTTCCCTCGTATGTTATGCACCGTGATCTACAAAGGAACATACAAAAGAAGACTTCATCTCCCTATACACTCATTATCAACATCACTTAAGTAACCACTCTAACACTCTGCCTAGGGATCTCCTCGCCATTTTCAAAGATAGAAAAAAGAGAATTGGGCCACTATATGTAGCATAACATTTATAATGTTATTTTCAACAACGTCGAGTTATTCATTAAGCAACTAGGCTATAGCCTAGAGCCCAAAAAACGTAGGAATTGAGACCTGGTTTCGTTTGATAGTTTTTTTTTTCAGAAACAATGTTTAAAATATTTGTCTGAAATGTGTTCTTTTAATACATTCATTTGCAGACTTATTCCAGGTGATTATATCACTGTAAATCCGAAATAACGAAGAGAGGCTCTTAACTGTGATTTATTTCCATTTCAGTTGTAATTCGCCCCCGATGGTAAATAACTGACATTTGTGAATGGAGTGGAAAATAGCACTTGTTATTTAAACTGATATGTATTATACATATAGAAGGTCCTTTATTGGGAGGACTTTAAGAACATTATCTATTATTGTTAAGACGTTTACCTACCTGTGACCTTTTACAAGGCAACCGTCTCTACTATACCACGGAGGGTGGCCATTAATAAAATATTAAATAATAAAAAATCTCGTTAAACATTATTGAAAAATTATATTTTGCCCTTTTGCATCTTAAGACTGCTTCATTTGTAATAAAATTTAAAAGCTTAAAATTTAGAACTAATAATCGACTTTGTCTTTGGTCCTCCAAGGATTCTAACGTTAATTAAACAAAGTAAACGAAATTGCTCGTAAATTCTGCAGATACTTTACAAATGTATTAAACTTTCCTAAAAATAAAGCTTATTTTATACCACTCTACCTTGAGGATGTTTAATAAAACAACTTATACAAAGTGTAACGCGTTAGGTACAAACCATTGATTTCCTAGATATCAAGTGAGTTTAATGGAACAAAACGTACACCTCTTTAACCTTACTTACGACATTGTTTTCACAACCCAGAAGTTTTAAAAGGCTCTTAAATTTTAACGTCCTTGTAATTGCGGGAAATTTTCTTTAAATTGAAAAAGTAAGCTTAAATTCAATGAAATTTTAATTCATTGTGTTAGAACAGACAATTTAGTATTTACACTAAATTAAACATTACTAGTTTAAAATTCAAACACATAAAACCAAACTCAACAATAGGACTGACCGAATAATTTATTTAATTTAATAACAATACAGATTTAACCTCATTTACTTGGAAAATAATTTCAACTAAACCTATTATATTCGAATTAAATCATAATTTTGTCTCTGTTTGCCTATTATTAATTATTCCAACCGTGAAATATGTTTGCTTTAAATTATTACTGGGTTCAAGCAGAATTATCACAAATTTAGTTATGCGCGTAGGTAGAACTTAATATGGAGTTACATTTTGGTTTGGTTTAACTCTTCACACAGTGCCCACACAATCCATAAACTGCTTATGGGACTTAGATGACTAAATGTGTGTGCAATTCCCATAAACTTCTTCCAGGCTATAAACTTTTATCTCCTTTATGCAAAATCTCGTTTTTGGGCAGAGAACGTTTCCGTTATCGAAGAAATCAAGCAAGCGTGACTATCCGATTATAGTTTGCTTGTAAATATTTCAGACGAACAACAAATAACCTATTTATCCATATTCATTTATTTTCTTTAAATTTTTAATTGAAAGCAAGGGAATTTTTTTATAGGTGGACTATTTGGCAATGATTATTAATTTTTACAAATCGAATTATGGTAAAGATACATAAAATTGTACAACGTCGAATGTGAAACAAAGGGAAAGGCAACTTCCTTAAATGTAAAAGTAGAAAAGAACCGTGAAATAGAACGCAGCTTACCTTTTAAAGAAGCTTGAAGTTTCCATAGATACGTTTCTGCTTTCATCTATCACATAAAAGCTTTACAGATAACGAAATAACTAATCTGTGGAATAACTAACATTCCGTTTTACGAGACATCTCTAACTATCAATATTAACCTAAATTACTGTATTGCATGTTTCTTTAATGCCAAGAAAATAAAGGAATCCGTATAAAAACCTTCTGAAATCTGTCATCGAATGAAATTATTATCAAAAGAAATCTGTTCGGTTATTTTAATCTTTGCATTACTTTAGATTTTTTTAGAATTTGAAAGATTGTAAAAGCACACTTAAGTTGTCTTAATTTCGCACTTTAATTGAATTTCCTAATAATTTTTAACAAAGAAATTAACACATAAATATAACGAACGGCTTTATTCGCATGTATGTAAAACGCAACTAAATTTAGTTTCCAGTTGAAAACTTAAAAGGAAAAGGTAATTACAAACGGAGACAGGAATGTAAGCAACATCGCATGTCCTTAAGGAGGATGAGGACAGGATGGTACGATCCACCCTGGCACCCTCGATCTCCAAGGAGAAAACTCCTAACGGGGTGAGTTCAACAGATTAAAATATTTTGATAAGGTTATTTCGATCTGACGAGACGAAGCAGTTTTAAAAAGGAGGCGAAAACTCGACAACCCCACTTTAAAATCGACACCTGAATTATAATTAAAAACTTCCTCCGGAATTTTTGATTTTTTTATGCCATTTTTCCGGGTTGTCGATTTCCATTTTGCCTTGTAGCTACGCCGTTAAACTTAATAACTTGCGTGTGGGTTATTAGTTTAGTTGAGCTCGATTGGGAACATAAACGACTTCTTTCCCGGGGGTGTTTTTCATTTATTTTGTATTGATTGAGTCCTGATTGATTTAACAGATTTAATGATTTTTACATTGAGAATTTTGATTGCCATTACTTAATTTTGTTGTGATTACCTACTATTACTCTAGTAATTTTTTTTCCTTTTGGAAATTATTATTAAAATATATGTAAAAATATTAGGTTTTATCTTCTTTGCATTCCTAGACACCATTAGAAACCCTGTGAATATTATTAATTTAACTGGAGAGAATCTGCATTTTTGCTTAGAATTTAGAAAATATATTAACTTTGTTCTTTCTATGCTTGCCTTGTGGTTTTCTATTCATTTGCATCTGTGTTTCTATATTGCCTTCGTGCTTTTCTTTTTTCTTCATTTCTGTTTATCGTCTCCTTTTTCTCCTTGTTCTTGTTTTTCTTTTTTCTATCTCTGTCTGTTTCCTTCACTTTCCTATCTTACTGCATTTTTGTTGAACAAAGCTTCTACATTTCCGAATTATTTTCACAGTTTCGAACATTTGTTAATGTTTGGTATACCTATTATTATTTTCGTTTCATATTTTTACCTAAAATTTCAACAAAACATAAATTGTCTACATTGTTTAAACAGTCTTGCTAAATTTTTCTTTTTTAAACCACATAATCTTAGTAAAACGCAATTAATTAAATACCTTCCTATTACAATTTCCTAGCTTGTTCCTTTTTCAATTAATTCCTCATTGAAATCTTATCAGCTCCGTTCTACAGTTAAATTAAGAAATTTCCTTAAATTAACATAAGCTTCACTTTGACGTAGGTGTGAGCATATAAAAAAAAATTCCATTAGAAACAGTTTAGGTTATAAATAGAAGGCGTAGCGGTTAAATTTTAGTAAAGGGCAAACGGGGGTTAAATATATCTCTACTACGTTCCCTCTTTAGCCCTTTACTAATTACTTCACTTTCGAATGAGATTTTAATTGATTTTAAATGGGATTACCTAGCGCACACACGAAACTATTACCCGCCTGTTAAATGGGTCCAACTTCAACTTGCAGATTTCACCAAGTTGCCCTTTGGTTTGTTTTTGGGTTAGTATTTTCGTTGGCGTTTGTCGGATTGAATAGATTACTTGTTAAATAATTAATGATATTTTTATTAAGGAACTAAAGCTAATGAAAAAAGTTGGATTTTAAGTCATTTTAGCTTTCGTTTAGTCTTATTTATATACTTATTTGTCTGTTTTAATCTGCAAAAATATCCAAATTTATAGGATTCCCTAAAACAAACGCATATGTTAAGGGCAAATTATTAAGGGGTGGGCTTAACTATTGTGAATTTTAGTATTTCATATTTTCAGCAGTTCGTTTTTATTTTCACTGAAAGTTATGTATTTTCTTATATTATCGTATAATTCAGCTTTAATTTGCAACAATTTTCAACTCAACTAGAATCCCCAAAACAATAAGAAATATTAAGTTGGATCCAAAATACTGAAATTTTGGAATTTGCATTTTTAGCAGTCCTTTTTACTGTCATTCAGATTTTTCTTTATTTATAAGCAATATTAATTTGTCCGTTTATTTATTTCTAAATGAGGGTCAAATTTAATCTGTAAATATTTTCAACTCAACTAGAATTCACAAAACAATAACAAATATTAAGTTAGGCTCTAAAATACTACTGAAATTTTAAATTTTGAATTTTTAGCGGTTCTTTTCACTCTGGTTCAAAGTTTTCTTTTTATATAATCAATGTTTGTTCGTTTATTTGTTTGTAAATAAGAATCAACTTTCATCTGTACTCTCATCTCAACTCAATTAGAATTCCCAAAACAAGAGGAAATATTAAATGGGACTTTAAAATAATGCAATTTGAAATGTTATATTTTTAGCAGCTTTTTCAGTTTCTTGCAGTTTCGTTGTATATTCAATATTTGTACACATAAATGTACTTGTAAGTAAGAAACAACTTTAATCTGTAAACATTTGTCAAATCCACTCGAATTCCTAAAACAAGGGCAAATATGAGTTTAAAAATAATAATTATTTTCTATTTTCAGAAGTTTATTTTTTTGTTTGCTCATTTATTCGCTTGTTATTATTTTAATAAAAACAACTTCGACATTTTCAAATTCATTCTTCTTCTTCTTCTTCTTCTTCTTCTTGGAGTGGCATTATCCTTTAGAGGGCGTTGCCGATCCTCCTTCCAATTCAAATTCATTAGAATTCCTAAAATAAAAGCAAATAACGATTTTTGAGATTTCATATTTTCAGAAGAAGTTTTTAATTTTTACTGAAAATTTTTTATTCAGCATTTACTGGTTTATTCTTATTATTTTTTTTTAATTGTAAACTTTTTAAATACGTCAAAATTTCCAAAACAAAAGCAAATATTATGGGGTGTGCTAAAAAAAAACGTTTTGAGATTTTATATTTGCAGAAATTATTTATTTTTGTTTTTGAAACATTTGTATTCAAAGCTTTCTCGTTTATTATAACTTTTTAAATAAAAACAAAACAAAAGCTTCTTTGTGAATTCTAAGTTGGACTTTAACTTTTCTGTGTCAAATGTATTGATCCTTGTTGGTTGGACCTTCCTGGTGGAATGAGCTTAACTTTGATCTTGGAGAGATGGTGTTTTATTATTATTATTAAAAAGTATTTTCAACTGTAAATATTTATGAAATCCATTGGAGTTCCCACAACAAAACCAAATATTAAGAGTTTGTTTTATTATTCTTCTTCTTTCGTTTCGGCCAACTATGGACCACGTTGTTTCCCCCCTTTTGTTGAGCTTCAATATTTGCTTAGTATTCCGTATTCGTTTTCGGAGCTCTTCCTTTGTTTCCTTTGTCAATGTCTTACCTGTAATTAGTCTTGGATTTTCTTGAAAACCTTTATATGCTACAAGTGTTTTCTTAAGGAAGTCACGCTCCTGGATGTCTTCACGTGTGATATATACTTCCTGCAGATACCTTTCCATATCTATGAACCAGTCTCCCTTGGTTTTCTGGCCGAGAAAGTAGTTAAAGATCCGTTTAGTTAATCTCGCTGTGCTCATTCGTGACCATAGAAGGCAATCCTCCTTTTCCGAATTGTGTCCGATATCTTTTCCACGTGTTGGTATTCGTTCATTGTATTCGCCATATTCTTTGGTGGGACCCAGGATTTTTTGCAGGATCTTTCTTTCTTTGACCAAGTTCTCGATGAGACCTTTCGACGTACCCTGCGCCTCCTGTCGGATGACTGCGCAATAGTGTCTGAGCTTAGCGTTGAAGGATATTGTTCTTTTACTGCTTCTTTCTCGGAGATGTTGGGTTCTTCTATCCACTCCACTAGGTATTTAAACTTTTCCGTCCGCTTTATCCTTCTTTGTCCCACCTTTAACTGTCTTGGCGCCGATTTGATGTTCGTTATGAACTCCGTTTTCTCAAAGGAGATTTGAAATCCCGCCTTTACCACTTGTGTCTTGAGTTGCAGCTGTATCTAAAAAATCAGAAAAGATTGCGAGATCATCTACGAAGGCTAGGTAGTCAACTGTCAAATTAATGCTCCCCTCAGCCCCTCAGTCTAACGCCGTTTTCAACACCTTCCTTACTGATCTATTTGCGCCACTCATGGATAACTTTCACATTTGAAAAGTAGAGGCGAGAGTTCAGCCCATCTCCGTGATTGACCCTCGTTCGGATTTCGAAGACGTGTGACATCACTCTCCTAAATTGTACTTTTTTAGAAGTAGTGTTGGTCAAGGTCTGTTGGATAATCGCTCTTGTTTTGTTGTCTAATCCCAGTTCATTCAGGATGTGAATTAGGGTAATTCAATCAATTGAGTCGTTCTTGAAGTCAACGAAGGTCACCACGAATTTCTAGTTTCTAAGCTTCAGATATGAGAGGGTTTGATTTGAGATTCATAATCTGTTTAATGCATGAGCGTTCTTTCCTGAACCCTCCTTGGTATTCTCCTAATTGTGGATCCAGTTGCTCCCTTGTTCTAATTTGAAGAGCTTTCGGGTGAATCTTGTAGGTTACTGGGAGGAGAAAGATGCCATGGTAGATGTTCACCTCCATTCTGTCACCTTTCTTATAAAGGTGGTGGATGAGAGCTGGTGTCCAGCAACTGGGAAAATTTCCGGTTTCCCAAATCTCTCGATCGCCTTGTCGCCTGCGCATTTCCGTAATTCGGTGACTATCGAATTCTCGCGGATGATCCGTCTGACTCTTTCTTTTGTGGGTGACGATGAGTCTGGTTGGGGTGCCGACGAATATAGTTTTTGGAGCCTCGTAATTGAGGAGGGATTCAAAGTAATTTGCCAGAATCCGGCAGTTGTCTTTATCGTTGTGGGCCAATTTGCTGTCGGGATCCCTGAAGTGTAGGCTCGGAGGGGTGTATATTTACTGAAGTTGCGTTTGAAGGTTGTATAGAAGTCCTGGGCGTTGTTCTTCTTCAACTCCTGTTCGATCTGCGCCAATCGGTTTTTGTCGAAAGCACGTTTCACCGCGCGAATGATTTTTGCAGCTTGTTTTCTCGCGTCTTTGAAGTCTGTCCAGTTATGTTCTTTCTGCAAGTTTCATTTCTACCAGGGGATTGTCTTTGCTTTATCGCTGTATCGCATTCGCTGGTCCGTCATGCATGTTTCCTCTGTTTGTTTTAGTGGGGCTGTCTCCTGAGCCGGTGCTCCGACCATGGCCTCTTGGCTCCAAATTCTCTGCATCCAGGGACTCTAGCTTCTCTGTGAATTCTGGGTTGGACCTTAGCTTTTTTGTGTTGAATCTATTGATCCTTGTCGGCTGAACCTTCCTGGTGTTTCTCAGAGTGAGCGTAATTTTGATTTTGGTGAGATTGTATTTTATTATTATTATTATTTTATTTGGGTTTCTCACATTTTGTTTTGTGGTGTAGTGATCATGTGACGGATCTTGATCAAGTCACATGTTCATTATATTTATTACTGCTGCAGGAACTTTCTAACTATTGCCGTTGTTTTAAGGATAACTGCCTTCTGAATGTTTGTATGAGTGTGTGGGTGGATGTCTAAGGTGTTGAGGTGATCAATGAAATATTTTGTGGTTGTTCCTGTGACAGACATGATGATTGGTACTATTTTTACTGATTCTTGTTTCCAGAGCTCTTTGAGTTCGATGGCTAAGGGTAAATATTTTACAACTTTTTCTTGTTCTTTTTGTGTAACATTTGCGTCATTTGGTATTGCAATGTCTATAAGATAAGTTTTATTTTCTTTTTTATTAATTAGTGTGATGTCTGGTCTATTGCTTGCGATTGTTTTGTCAGTGTATAATGTTCTGTCCCAATATAGTTTATATTCTTCATTTTCGAGGATGTTTTCCGGTGTGTATTTGTAGTATGGTGTGCGCGTTAGTATGAGTTGATGTTTAAATGCAAGTTCTTGATGTATGATCTTGGCTGCTGTGTTGTGTCTGTCTGCATATTCGGTTCCGGCGAGTATTTTACATCCTCCCGTTATATGCTCGATTGTTTCTTTGTATTGATGACATTTTCTGCACATATCTGAGTCTATATTTTCTTTGAGTATGTGTTTTCGGTAGTTCCTTGTTGCTATTACCCCGTCTTGTATTGCTAAGGCAGAACCTTCTGTTTCTGGAAAGAGTTGTCCTATGGTAAGCCATTTGTATGACAGCTGTTTGTCTATTGTTGGATCTTGCATAATATTGTAGTGTTTACCATGTAGTATTTTTGTTGACCATATCTCTTTCTTTTGTTCTGTGGTTTGGGCGTGTGTTTCTTCTTGTATGTTTTCTTCTCTTAAATTAAGTGGTGTGTATTGCTTATCTATTTTGACAATGGCTTGGTGTAGTGATGTAGTTTTGTTGTGGAAGTAGTTTCTTAAATTTTTTATTTGTGAGGTATGTAATGCTTGAATGTCTATTAAGCCTCTACCGCCTTCCTTCCTATTAATTGTGATTCTTTGAGTACAAGAGTTTGGATGTGATTTACGGTGTTTTGTGAGATTGGTTCTGTTAAGTCTATTGATTTCTTCTAGATCTGTTTTCGACCATTTGACTATTCCAAATGAATATGTTAGTATTGGTATAGCGTATGTATTTATTGCCTTGAATATATTTTTAGAGTTCAGTTTAGATCTGAGTATGAGTGTAAGCCTGTGTTTATATTCACTTTTAAGTTGTTGTTTGATATAGTTATGGTTTATACCTGTATTCTGGTCGAATCCTAGGTATTTGTATATTTCTCCCGATTCCATATTTTTGAGAGTCTCGTTATTCAATGTTTCTGTTGTTTCTTGAGTGTTAAGTCGTCCTCTTTTTATGTGGAGCATTTTACATTTCTCGATACCAAATTCCATTTTTGTGTCTTTTGTGAATTCCTCTGTTATTTTTAAGAGTGCTTGTATTTGCGTTTTGTTTGAGGTGAATATTTTTATATCATCCATATAGAGGAGATGATTCATTGTATGTTGTATGATGTTTTGATGTTTGATTTTAAAGCCGTATGTTGTACTGTTGAGTGCGTTTGAGAGTGGGTTAAGACACAGGCAGAACCAGAGTGCGCCGAGGGAGTCACCTTGGAATATGCCTCTATTGATTTTGATGTTATGTGTTTTTATTTGTGTTTGATTGGTTGTTAATTGTATTGTTGTTCTCCAGGACTGCATGACTGTGGATAGAAAGTTTTGGATGCTTTGGTCGATTTTATAAATTTCTAACACTTTAAGTAGCCAGCTATGTGGTATGGAGTCGAAAGCTTTTCTATAGTCAATATAACAAGTTACCAAATCCCGTTGTTGCTTTTCTGCCTCTTTCATAACGATACTATCTATTACTACTTGTTCTTTGCATCCTTGGCTGTGTTTTCGGCAGCCTTTCTGTTCTTCGGTTAGTATGCTATGTTCTGTAAGATGTTTGTTTATTTTCAGAGTGATGACAGCTGTAATTATTTTGTACAGTGTCGGAAGGCATGTTATCGGTCTGTAATTGGCGGGATTTTGTGTTTGTTGATTTTTTGGTTTAATGTATGTCTTTCCTTGTGTTAGAAACTGCGGCATTCTGTGTGGTTCTAATATGATCTTGTTAATGTGCTCCATAAGATGTTTATGTAGTGACGTGAGTTTTTTATACCAAAAATTGTGTATATGGTCTATTCCAGGTGTTTTCCAGTTATGGGTTCTTTGAATAGTTTTTGTGAGTTCTTCGGTTGTGATTACATGGTCTATTTGTTGCGGTGTGTTTCTTTGTTTCTCTTGTTCTGTATTTATCCATGTTGCTGTTTGATTATGAAGTTTCGCATGTGACCAGATGCTTTCCCAGAAGTTTGTAATTTCGCTTGTGCTGGGTGGTATAATTTGTATCTCTTCTTTTTTCTCTAGATTTTGGTAAAATTGTCTCTCGTTTCTATTGAATTTCATGTTTTGTGTTCTTCTTTCATTTGATTCTCTGTATCTTCTTAGTCTGGTAGTATATACTGCTAATTTTTGCTTCAGTGTGTCTAATATTTCTATTGGCGTTTCTATGTTATTGTTTATGATATGCTGCACGTGTTTCATAACTTTTCTTGATTGGTTTCCTTTAGTGTACTGTGTAAGTCTTCCTATGTCTCTTCTCATTTTATCGATCTTGTTTTCAAGTCTGATTTCCCATTTGGGTTTTCTTTTTTCTCGTTTCTGAATAGGTTCGTCTAGGATTTTCTGTTTGTTTTGAGTTATCACTGTTGTAGCAGCAGCATATATTAGTATTATTATTATTATTATTATTATTATTATTATTAGTATTATTATTATTAAAAAATTTATATTTTGTATTTGCAGCAATCGTTTTGACTGCCATTTTGATTGTTCATCTATTCGTTTCTATGTTGTAATTACCAACAACTTAAATCCGCAAAAAAATTGATCCGTTAGAACTCTCAAAGTAAGGGCGAATATTAACTACGTAATCGAAATATTCCACTTTGTAACAAATTAGCACTTAAAATCCCTACTCTTGTTCTAAGGAGATTTCGTAAATTTATACACGATCAAATAATATTCACAAGCTCCCTCATTTCCCTCGTAATTCAAATACCTTTCTAAAATATTATGCAGAAATTTAGGTTATTATAAGAACAAAAACCCCGGTGTACGTAGTTAAGACTGATTAATTAATAAGTTTGACTTAGCCTGTTTGATGCAACATCACGTAAGCCTTTTGCAAACCGCATCAGCCTTATTAAAGTACAAGCCAACTTCTCGTGCATAAGATAAACTTTCCGTGTCTCCTGTTTTTAATATGCGTTCGATTAACGATCTGTCTGTTTTATTACGAAGTCTAATATTAATATAAAATGTAAATTGGTTGTTGTGCTGTAACGCAAAAAAAAGGATACGAAAAATTAAATAAGCAAAAAATCTTAGCGCTAACTAATCAGGTTGAAAACTTCAAGCAGAATTTTAACGTGAAAGCAGATTTTTTAGTACGCTTTTAATGATAAAAATTTGTAGTTTTATTATTTCCAGCAAAATATAGGTATGAAGCTTTCAGTCGTCAATTGAAGACGAATTTCAAAGATTTTGCTAAAAGAAAAGCGTATA
Source organism: Melanotus villosus (assembly GCA_963082815.1). Lineage (NCBI taxonomy): Eukaryota > Metazoa > Arthropoda > Insecta > Coleoptera > Elateridae > Melanotus > Melanotus villosus. The sequence goes on from OY720420.1 coordinate 72,965,508, forward strand.
AAAGAGCTTTTCGATAAAAGTATCGTTTATAAATAAAAATATAAGCATCTCAAGCGGATAGAACGATTTATTATTGAAGAAAAATAGACTAAAAGCTTAGACGAAAAAAGTTCAGAGGTAAAATAAGTGCTTGAATCTCTTGCGACTTGAACTTAAAAAAATAAACAAACAAAAATCAGCAAGCTGGTTATTTTTGGAGAATTGTATGGATTTATTTTGTATTTAATCAACGTCCACCATGAAGAAAATTCTTTTTCTGTGAAGATGTACGGTTTCTTTTTAAAACATACAAAGTACAAATGGTGCACAGAAGCATGATTAGCACAAGAAATTCACAGGAATCAGTGCATCAGCGGAAAACGTAACCAAACAATACGAGAAACCACACAAAAGCTGAACTAAGTACATTCAGTAGTGAGCTAGCTGATGTACTACAAGATGCCAGCAAATCCGCTTTGCATAGAATAGTTCTGAGTATGTTAGAAATAGACGTTTTGCTTTTACTAAAGTGTGTAAATAGATAATGAACTGTATACGAATAAGCAGCATACAATATGTTGGGCCTTGTTCCAAACATAATGTAAGAAATGTTTAAGAAGCTTTATCTTCTCTTTTGTATTAGAAAATGACATTTGCTTTAGTTGTTTTAGTAAGGGGGTTGAAGGTAGCTGCCAATAAATAACTGGTGCATCCAAAATAGGACACACCGTACCAAGTTAAAGCATACTATTCTGAATACTCCATGAAAAGGTAAACATATCAAACAAAATTCGAAAGTAATTCTTTTAAGTTAGACCTCAAAGGTTACGTCTCTAATTATCATCTGGGATTTTTCTCCATGCGGTACGATTATTATAAAACATGCAAGTTAAATCAGCACAGATTTGAACTTTAGTAGTTATTTCGTACGATTTGTTTTTAAAGAAGCCTTTCGACACCAAACAACAATTCAAAAAATATACGAACAGGAATGCGGTAAACCCAAAGCCTACGTAAATTCAAGCAGGGATGTCCCTGACCGATATTTGAATGCGTACGTTTCCAGGCATTATTTTAGAGAATCCTGGTGACAGAAACAGGACGTCAGGCCAAAGGAAGGTACGATAAAAACGTTAGAATTTACGTATGTAACAACGAGATATGGCGACGTAAATTCAGATGGTTTTGCAGTTAAATGAAGTGAAAAGCGTTGCTATCGAATACAAAGAAGTGAAACTAGAAAGCATTTGAGAAGTGAAAATAAAAAAAAAAATAATCCAAATCAATAAAACAAACTTGAAGATTAATAATTGTTGAATGTATCCTCTAAAACTAGATTATTTACTGTTTGAAAAGCCCTTCAAAAGCTTTAATCTGGAGTACCATTTTCACTGATCCAAAGGTTTTGATAAAGTCCCAAATTACAAAAACAAATCGAACTTTAGCTTTTTAATTTACAAATATGAAACTTTTGAATTTCAGAGAAAAATCGAATTTCTGATCATAAAGTAAAGGTTAAAACGATAATTAGTTGTGAATTGTTAAATTAAATACTATAATTTCAGATTTAAAATTCTTTTTCTGGTCTTAAATTAAATTAAAGATTTTCATTGAATATGACATTCTAGAGTAAGTTCTACAAATTCAGCTGTGTAGGAATACTTAAATTATAATGTTTGAGGTTAGAAAATAACTTATAGACCTTTCTGAAATTATAGGTAGATTAAGTGAAAGATGTAGATTAAGACGAATGGGATGATTTGATTCTTAAGGGTTTAGGAGTTAAAATATTGCATGACATAAGATTAATTTGCTTAAAGATTTAATTTCTTTGTTAGTTCTATTAGTCTTCCATGGAAATCAAACGATTAACTTAAAATTAGTAAAACAACAATTCTTAACCCTTCGAAGTGTCTTAATCTATTTCCAAAATTGAATTCTTCGATTGGTTTGGCTTTACTTATTTACTTATTTACGTGTGCATCTGTGCATGAAATGTCGATTAATTAAATTTACATATACCAACGATCATCACATAGTTTACATTTACAGATGTGAAACAGGGAAGGTTTAAATTGACAAAACGAATTTCAGATGAAATTGAAATAAATTAATTCATGAAAAAGGTTCAACTAACCTTCTAAAACCGATTTTTCTATTAAAGATCAAATTTCCAGATTTTACTTATTTATAATACCTACCACAGAATCGTAAATTTACAATTAACTATCTGTCAAGTGTCAATTCAAAATGGTAACAGAAGGAACAATCTAAAATATTCAGGGCGACTCAGAAAGCTTACAGTAAAAGAAAAAAATATATTGACTTTTCAATCAATTTTGTTCCTGATAAAAAAGTCTGTGTATCCGTGACAACTTGAGAAATTGTATTTAAAAGAATTATTGTAAATCTTACCATTTCGTAGGATTTTTTGAAAATATAGGAACAAAAGGAAACTATGTCTATTTTGGAAGGTTCTACAAAAATCCCATTAAGACAAGGTGTTCGAGATTAAAGAAATTTGATGGACAAGTTTTGATTTTAATTTTTTCAATGTTTTTGTCGATTTAATGTTTAAGTGATTGTAATTTAACTGTTCAGAAATTATAAATAGTGTTTAATTATAAATGTTTTTCGAAAGCTAAAGGTATCAGCACTTACACTCTGCGAGGAGGTATGGCCGGCAACATGGAGAATTAAGGCCTCCTAAGTCGCTTTCTATACCCGGTTGTCTCACACACGGGGCGATTTGGTAACCATCACATCTTCGACAACCGCCTTTTCCAATAATCTACCTTTATATTTCGTTGAGAAAACTAATTTTTATGTCATATTTTTATGAAGCGTAAACTTCGATTTAATGTAATAAAAAACCGAGTATGTTACGAGGCCGATAATATTGTTAACGTCCTTATGACATTTGAAACATCAACATCTTAAAGACTTGAAAGTTTAACTGCCTTTTAATTGTTTTTTTATATTCTTTAATTTTTGATTTTTTCCAAACTTTCTTAAATTTTAGACTGCTTTTGCATTTTTTAATTTTTAAATATTTTGAGAACACTTAGAAGTCCAATTAACATTTTTTTCTATTAATATGGGTTACAACTAAGCTAGCTTGTACGGATCAACTTCTTAAGCTTCCATTTTTTATAAAAATATTTTATCATTTTATATGTATGACAACGGTCGCGCGATCGTGGCTCAGTTCGTTCAGCGTGCGTCTGACCACTGAGATAGCCCGGGTTCGATTTCCAAGGCCATACATGCACTGAAAACATGCGACCACTCCCTCGGAAGCCAATGGCAAACCACCAATAAAAGCCTTCTCTGAAGTAGAAGTGGTCGAAGTGGAAGGCACTTCAGTGTTTCGGAACGTACTTGACAATTAGAGAGAAGAACGGCAACGCATAACCGTATACATTTTTTTTTTAAAACCGTGTACACATCTTTCCAACAAATTGTTTAATTTGCTTCCGATGCTATAAGCAAATTTTACTGATTTCTGATTTTATGAAGCCGAAAAATGACAAACTTATGATAATAAACTACAGCATTTAGTCGCATTAAAATCAACATTGAATTTCCATTCAGAACGAATAGAATTGCTGTTCAGAACTTTTAACTTTAAAAGCTATTAGTTTTAGATTATTAACAAAGCCAAATTTTTTTTAAATTAAATTCTATAATTCCTTATTTGATACCAGTTTAAAAAGTATTATGAAATTAAATTAAATTCAAACTTTGATTATAAAGCTCTACAAAGAGGTTATTATTCTATACAAAAAAGGAGAGCCCTAATTTGGAAAATTGCCGTCCAATCAGCCTGCTGTCAATACTCTATAAGTTGTTAACAAGAATAACAAACAAATAACAAACAGATTAACCACTAAATTTGACTTCTATCAGCCGGAAGAATAGGTTGGGCTCAGGAAAGGCTTCAGCACGATTGATCATATTCAGACTCTTCGAACTCTAATTGAAAAGTGTACAGAATATAGCATCTCTCTTCATCTAGCCTTTGTGGATTATCACAAAGCATTCGATTCGGTCGAATGAAGGGATATTTTAAAGGGCATGCGAAATGCGAGAATAAACTCTAGGTACACAAGACCACTAAAACATATTATACGAAAATGCCACGATTTATGTTAAGATTGATGAAGACACCGTTCTGATAAAATAGGAATAAAACGCGGAGTGAGGCAGGGAGACCCCATTTCACCCTGGCCCTCGAAGATATAGTTATTTAAAACATTATCCTGGTAGAAAATTAGAATTAAAATAGATGGCAAGTTTTTGAGTCACTTGAGGTTCGCTGATGATGCGCATTGATCAGTAGCGACATAGAAGAGCTTAAATATATGCTGGAAGAACTTCAACGAGCATCTTTAAAAGACGGACTTACTAGGAACATGCAAAAGACCAAGATAATGAATACAGAAAACATAAAAGTGGCCATCGGAAACCACAATCTAGAAATCTAGAATTAACAGAACAGTATAATTATCTAGAACATGTAATGGAAATTGGGAAGGAAATTCAGACTTCCGAAATAGGTCGACAAATTAGTCTTAGCTGGGCAGTATTTTTAAAGCTCTCTCTCATGTCCTGAAAAACTCTGAAATGCCTACTATGAGTCTCAAACGCAGAGTTTATAACACATGCATCCTGCCTGTCACAACCTACGGCTTAGAAACAGCGACACTAACCGTTAAAAGTGCCAACAAACTTAGAGTCTGCCAACGAGCAATGGAACGTGCGATGCCACGCATCAGCCTTCGAGACCGGATCTGCAATGAGTAAATCCGAAGAAAAACAAAGGTTGGGGATGTCGTTGGCAGAGTGCACGATTAACGTGGCGATGAGCGGGCCACGTGGCCAGAGACAATGTGAAATGGACGAAGACAGTGTTGCAGCGGAGATCATGTGAAAATAAAGGAAGTGTTGGAAGACCCCTGGCAAGGTGGAGAGATGACTTGCAGCAAGTTGCGGGAAAAAATTGGATTCGGGTGACCCAAGACCGAAATAAATGCAAGAGTATGGAGGAGGCCTTCATCCAGTAGTGGATGTCAACAGGCTGAAAAGAAGAAGAAGAAGAAGAAGAAGAAGAAGGAGAAGAAGAAGAAGAAATAAAGAGTTCTAGAATATAAAGGATTGTGTTAGAGTATTTAATTTCGTATTTTCTAGACTAATAAATGATAAATTCTAAATTTAAAATTCGAAGGTCATCTTTTTGATATTACTAATATTATCAATGTAATTTTCTTTATCTTTATTTGGAACACGGTTAGCCATATAAAAATCAGCTGGTTTCGCCAGGTATAATTTTGAAGAACGTAAAATTTGCTGTCAATCTATATTATTTGAAGTTATGGAGTTTGCCTAAATCACATAATACATAATTCAAAAACAATACGTTTGAAGCATTGGCTTTACATGGCATGGATGGTACGAACTTTACACAATACGGCACTCAAACATTGTTGTTTACATTTACGTGAATTATAGTTATCATATTAAACTATCAATATGTTGAAGAATACTTGCCTCTAAAATTTCTTTGTTTGCATAATAATTGGACTTCTAAACGAAAATTCAAAGCCAGATTTAAAACCTTCCTCTCTTCTTCGAGTTTTTTCTTGTCTGCATATGCCTGTGGTGTACGTGTGTCAAGTGGCCTACAGACTTAAAGGACCTACAGCTTAACGTGGGCACTTCTACTCCAGAGAAGACCTAGTAGGCAGAATACCTCGGTGGTTTGCCATTGCCTTCCGAGGGCAGCGGTCGGGTGTTTTCGGCGTATATGCGACCCTGGGAATCGAACCCGGGCCAGTCTCAGTGGCCAGACGCACGCTGAACCAACTGAGCAACGACCGCGACATAAAAAAACCTTCCTAACTATGAAATTTGTCGACTGAATAACCTGAACATGAACTTTTCCTTTCAATTTTATGCGCTGATAATTTCGTAATTAGTAATTTACAAATCTTAAAGGAAATGGGATTCCAAAATTTCTAAATCTACCTGAAATAGATATCATTTGATATCACTTTCTATTTTAGATAACGCAAATATAGGGTCGAAATTTAAATTAAAACCTAAAACCACTTACCCAAAAGCTTAGTTTTCGATCAGATTCCTTTTCGTTTTGAAAGAATTCCTGAAACATAAAAAAATCTTTTAAAAATATTGTTCTTAAGGTCTAATTTCGTTAGGATTAATATGCATAGTTACATTCGGGCCCAAAATCATATTAGTTCACTAATTTGCATATTTGGGATTTTAACACAGAATAAGAAATACCGTAAGTTCAAAAAAATTTTAGATAAGGGTTGGCGCCATGGGAAACAAAAATAGTGTCTACTGTAACACGTAAATTGTTTTTTCGTGCGTTTCTGAAAATCTTTAAAGTAGTAGTAAAGCTTCTTTTATTTATTTATACATACTATAAACCACTTGACTTACTAAATTCATGCTTTCGGTAGATAAACTGCAAATCTGCCCTAAATTTATTTTATACCAGGTTTGTTAATATCAAACAATGTTTCAGGAACTGCAATGGTTAAGTCTAAAGATTTAGAATATGCAGCTGTATTTTTAATACAAATACGTCTTCAGTTACAGATAAATAAAGTTAATTTTCCGTTCTTATTAGCAGGAATGGACAGGTTTTATCGATGTTACATATTAAATTAAAGCGCGCTATGTAGATGTTTGTCTGTTCAGATTTGAAAGCTTTATCAATTTTAACACTAACAAGACTGAGATCATGCTGACTACATGTTTATGAGGCATAAGTTTCAATTTAATAAAATAAAAGGCTAGAAAGAAAGTTGGGAAACTAATATTTCTAATATGTTGGAATTAAATATGGTTCTTTGCAACGTTTTAAATATAAAAAATTTTAAATTCAGAAATTTTAGCTTAGGTTATGGTTGTTTTTTTTATAATTTCTTTAATTTTATTAGAGTTGCTCTTGTACAGCTTGTAAAGAGTGTTTAATAATAAAACTGTTTGGTTCAAAGTTGGCTACGACTTAATGAACGCATATCGCTCATGTTATTTTGATATTCTTCAGTGTAATTTGCTATGATTTCTGAGTATCTGTTTAATCTACTCTTTTCTAATTTTACGTTCTTACAGAACAAAATGGCTTTTATGCTTGAACGAAAACCTTTCGTATACCTGAAAGTTATTTCTAGAATTAAATAAAAACCAATAGCTTTTGGATATGCTCTGCTATTGGAAACTTTCTAAAATAGCTTCAGATATTACTGTTTTACAACGGTTTGAACAAAGCACATGTTTGACAAGTTTTCGTAAACTTAACTTAACAAACTTATAAATGAAGTTACAGCGGTAGTCACTGAAATAACCTTAAATGTGCCACTTTTATTCTTCGTTCATCTCAAGTAAACCTCTCTGTGGAAATATATCTTAAGACGTGACAACCGATTGGTACAATAGTTAATAAATGTGGCCTAAAATTCAATATTTCTATAAATATGGAAAACGGATTACTTACTGAGAAGTGTGAAGAACTCAATAACATACACTCATTTTTTGAAAGTACATTTCAAGTTCTGACGTGTACTGAAATAGGCGGAGAACACTTTCGCGATCTTTTATTATAATAATATTTAGAAAATTAAATATAAAGAAAAGCTTCATTCTTTCGTTATAGTAATAGTACTTCTGCAATTTATCATATTCAAGAAATCTAAAGACAAATTGTTGTATGATAATTTATATCTACTTTTTAATTTCATTTATACTCATTAGCAGATTACACACGGCTTTCAAGTCCTGGTCGACTCCAAACGGGTTAATAATTTCAGTTTACGCAAACTCCTAAAGTTCAAGTTTTATAAAAATGTGTTACAAAAGCATCACATTCTATCTCGGTTAAGATCGCAGCAACTGCAAGAAAAACGAATTTCATACTTTTTCCTCATTTACTACATAATCCGGCGATATCCTATCGGATTTCCACATTTATAAACCTCTAGAAAGTATTTTGCGTGGACGTTGATTTTACCTCTGGTGATGAAGCTACGGAAACTGGTGCGTGAGTTGGGCTTTAAGGGGCAACCAAAAGAATTTTCCCACAGAGAATTCCCGAACTTGCTTAGCGGTGTACCAAGTAGAAGGGAAAGTTAGAAAATTGTGAAAACGTGCCGACTTACCTCACACTTACTTTTAATTATATTTACTTCGGTAATTAGAAGTTTGTTGTACTTTAATATGAAATTCGTGTATGTCGATTCAGAATTTGATACTGGGACAAAGTCAGCTGAATAAATAGAAGGAATTATAAATAAATACGTTATGCTGCGAAGTTTGAAACTTTCAGGGTTTCATTTGGCCATTCATATAACGCCAACGCACCATTAAAATCTAATGATCGCAGATACAAATTTACTGTTTCCCACTAATTACGTTCCAACCTACTGCTTTAGTTAACAGAATTTAATACGATAGGATTACTTAATACAACGTCCAATAGGTAATTAATAACACTAATGGGTTTTATAATTTTTTTGTCATTTTCTGTTCCGAATTTTAAAGTATTTTTGCTTTATTTGGTTTCTGTGTTAAACCTAATAATTACAAAAATCATTTTTAATCTTGAATCTGAACTGAAGTTTTACATAAAATAAGATTACCTGAAAATAATTTAACGTCCATTGAACATTATAAATGCGTGCTGAAAGTACTAAAATTAATATGGGTTAATACCGAGTGTTAAAATATTACGATTAAGTAAGAGGCTACTTTAATTCAATACAAGCCGCATATTTTATAGTGAAACGTTTTATAAAAGTTCCCTAATTTTATAAAAATTCCAAACTATTCAATTGAATTTTTTTAAATGTTAAGTCGGATATTAAAAGAAAAATTTACAAAAAATATTAACAGAATCTTGAATGTCATTTATAGCGTAAGTCTTTAACATAAGAATATATTTCTGGTGTAATTTTGAACTGTTCTGACTTTAAATACATATTTAAATTGCCGGAATAAAACCGTCAGAGAGGGTTTTATTACCCTCGAGATTATTAAAGTGTTCCACTACGGTTGGCAGTATTAAATAATTGGTGCGAGTAAGAGTTAGCACATCGGTGGTTATCGTTGAACAAAAGAATTCGAATTTGAAGTTCGACATTTTTGCAACTTTTCTATAACAATAATAGTTTAGGTAATTTTATAAATAAGTATAAATCCAGAAATAAAATTGGTTTTGGTATGATTCTCATCGATTAACAAAGCCAAACAATGTATGGCCGATTTATTACTTTTTTGTTTCCATCTTCCTATGCTTTCCCTTCTTTTTGTGTTTCTTCTGCCTTTCCTTCATTCTCGTTATGCATTTTCCTCGCTTTTTTCTCTTCTCCACCTTCTTCCTCTACTTTCGTCCATTTTTCTTTTCCGTCTTCTTCTTCTTCTTCTTCTTCGACAGCAGCCTAAGTCGGTTATTCATATCTATTATGTGTGTTGACTTCTTCTGCACTTAGAACCAGCAATACGTCATCGAAATTTTTTCTTTTTTAAAATTTCGTTATTTGCAAGAAAACTGAATTTGCAAATAAATATTCAATTCAGATCTAGAACTTTCCATAAGTATGAAATTATGGAAGGAATGCCTTCAGCATGAAATTTTCATTTGGATTTTAATCTTTTCTGCTGTTAATTCTATAATTATGAATTCACGGATCGTGAACGAAATTACATCCCAAAGATTCGTAACTAAAACCCTTAAAACTTGGGATTCGTTTGAACTTCCAGCAACTAAATCCAACATTTGAATCTTCGACTTTTCAAAATTCCTACTTTTTAATTATAACTCTCTAATTTTTATTTACAGCTTTGAACTAGAATCAATTTAATATACCGGGTGTCAATGAAACCTGGGGCAACCCTATTTTGTTAAATATATCTTAAAATATCAAAATGAAATTTGGTATACATAATATACTCCTGAAACTGCATTATTTGATTTAGAATGCAAGTTTCTGTTACTTCTGGTTTCTACGGAACTAACATCAACTTTGTTATTTTAAATGGAACGCCCGGTATATTTATACATTTTTGGAATCTCCATTTAATTGTACGTATGCTAGTATCAGTTTGACCTGCGTAAAATGAAAGTCAGGGTGCGCCGACACTTAAAACAAATTGTTTTTCAGGAATGAGGTTTTTTCTTCTATTGTCTTCATCATCTTTTTAGAAACAGTTTTTCTAGTAATTTATTTAGTACAGGTAGCAGACTTATTGGTAGGTACGAGGTTACATCATTTGGGGATTTGGATAGTTTGTGGATGACTATTATTTCTTCTGTTTTCCATTATGGTGGGTAGCCCATGCGAGTACAGCATTGAATATTAGTGTTAACAGTACTTCTTGGTAGTTCTTTAATATACCGTCCGGTAATAAAATTAAAACCGGGTATTTTTTGTGGTTTTAAGTTTGATTTTATCATGTGTAGGACAATGACATCTGATGCGGTGCCTCGAGGTCTCTCGTATGTCTGCTTCTTCTGCTAGTGTGTTTTGGGATACCATCTAGATGTTGTGCAAATATAAGCCTTCTCTCTGAACGTGCCCATGATCAATCTTCTTTGTAAATAGGAGGATGACTATTTGCTTATGTTAGATTTCTCGTGGTTCTCCATAAGGAATAATCAGTATTAGGTGTATTTGTCAGGCTTTCCAGGTATGCTTCGAGGGACTTGTTTTTGTGATTTTTAATAATGTACTTTAGTTCTCTGGAGACATTCTCGTATCGTAGCTTATCCAATAGATATCTAGTACGTTGCCAGATTCTTCTCAGCCGCCTTTTCTTCGCTATTTTTTCTTTGATTTCAATGACATAGCGTTGGTTTAATTTCCTTGTACCGCTTCCGATGCAGAGTTTTGCATTAGAGTAGCAAATTCATTCACCGCTTCTTCTATATCAGTTTTTGATTTTTTAGTGGGATATACTTACAAGTTTATATTTCGGCCAATGAGTTGTTTGTAGTAATTCCAATCCGTTCTTTTGTTAGACAAGGTTAGCGGTTTCTCTGTTTCTATAATGGTTGTGCTAACTGAGACTATTACAAGTATATGGTCAGAGCATAGGTCCAGATTTGATTTGACACCGAGGTATCCTTGGGCGGTATCTGTAAGAAGAAATCGAGTAGATCCGGTCATTTCCCTGGATCCGTGGGCCAGTAAGTTGTTGAAAAGGTTGATAAGAAGCTAAGCTGAAGTTCTGGTACGATTTGATAGAGTAGTCTACCTCTACCAGGTGCAGTTAGCCGAGAACCCCATACAGTATTCTTGGCATTATAGTCGCCCCCTACCAAGGATCTATTCCCAAGCGAATTAAGGTACGACCATCCTTTCGACTTCTGCACCAGCTGCACCAGACAGCCACACGGTACAACATGAGCATCTCGGTCCCCAAGACAAAATCTATGGTGATTGCGAAGCAACCAATCAGATGCAAGTTAGCAGTGAACGATACTATTGTGGAGCAGGTTATGTCCTTTAAATACCTCGGTACGGAAATATTCGCTGACCAAAACAGGATAAGCGAGGTGCAGGTACAAGCCAATAAAGCAGCAAGGATAGCCGGCTGCCTGAAAGACATCATATGGACCAACAAACATTATGAAACGGAAGTCAAAAACAAAGATCTATAAAACCTGCGTGCGCACGGAAATGCGCACCCTCCGAATCATTGCGGGACACACACTGTGGGATAGAATCCGTAATACCCAGATCCAACAGATAAGTAACATGCCGGATGTCGTCAGGTGGACTCGACAGAGAAGACTAGCCAAGATAGCGAGATCCAGGAGACCATCAGGAAGACCTTCAAAGCGATGGATGGACAGTTGGACCTAGACGTCTCAATCTCAAGATCCACCGTGAACGCAAAGAGGGAAGAACAGGCACTAGCCTATATAGAAGTAGAAGAGAAGAAGAAGAAGACCATCCTTTCTTTCTTTGGGGGGGGGGTAGTTTGATGGACATACTGAGAAGATTGTAAGGGGGCCGTGCCTCAATGACGACACTTGTCGCCTGTAGAAAGTCTTCTTCATACTTTCGTATTTCATAGTGCTTGATGTGCTTCCTAATTAATATCACTGCGCCTCCTCTTACTCTCCTGCCAGCGTCTGGGTAAAGAGTGTGATATAGGATAAAGCTGGGTATATTAATATGTGGATTTGTTTACAAAGTGTATTTCTGTTACTAGAAGTACGTCAATTTTGTTGTGTGTGAGAAAGGTTTCCACTTCTTGTCTATGCGAGATGCGAGGCTAATCCGATTGCATTCCACAGGACTATTTTATGCCGTAAAGCCATGACTGTTATTTTTTGTGTTGTATAAAGAGGTTGGTTATCTGTCTTGTCACTTAGTCTCTGTAATTTAATTTAACCTATTCAAGAAGTATTTTAATTTCTCAGTCAAAACTAAATACCACGAAACACCAGAATTTTATTTTAATATTCAAATTTCAAATTTTTGATTTACATTTTCAAAAATGCTATTTTTGGTTGCAAAATCATATTTTTTTAATTGACTAATATGTATTTAAAATTAAAGTTTAAATTTGTTTACTAGAATTCATCAGTAATTAAACCCTAAAATCTTCAACAGGAAAGAAAGACTTATAAAATTTTCTCATTGTTTTCTTTTAAACTTGAAGAATAAGTAAGTACCTACATATTCAAGCCTTTAGGTATGTGAATAAGACATATTTATCATCGAAAATCCTATTGAAGTTTAATTATTCTCAGTCACAATTGCAACCCATGATCGACACTCAAAAACCACATTGAATTTTGCTTCTTCTCAGCCAAAACTGACACCCGGAATCCACACTCGAATTTTTAGTTGAATCTTCAAATAAGAATCTTCAAAATGTTCAAAAATATCAGGTTTGGTCAGATAAACGTATTCCCTAATTTAATATTACTAGAAACTTAAATTTCAAGTTCAAATTTGTATCCTCGAATTCAAGAATAAAAAATTAAATTCTAAAATACTTAAGTAGGAAAGAAGGTTTTCGTTCAAAAATTATACAATTTTCATATTAGTTTTTTTAAGCTGAAAAAATAAAAGTATATATTCGAACATTTCTTGGGAATAGAATAAAAAAGTCATCGAAAATCACATTGATTTTTAATTCTTCTCAGGCAAAATTAAAACTCGGAATCAATATAAATTTAGACGTTAAATTTTAAAAAATGCCACTTTGGGCTAGAAACTCGTATTTCTTAATTCAATACGATTAGAAACTTAAATCTCAAGTTTAAATTTGTTCTCAAATTCAGGAATAAAAATTAAACTCCAAAATCTTCGAAAAGGAAAGAAAGGCTTCTCGTTTAAAACTCTAAATTGTACATATTCAAACCCTTTTTTGAAAACAAAATAGATAAAGCAGCGAATTTCATATTACTTTCTAAATTAAGATCAAAGGGTTTTGGAAAATAAAACATTTGATTCAAAAGAGTATTGAAATCTTAAGAACTTTTTAAAAACTCTACTACTAATTTGATTATTACTAAAGAAAATGTGAGCGTTTATCTGAAGTTCTTGAAGTTGTAGCATGTCTTGTCCGAGATTAAATGTTTTGAGGATATACTTTTTAAATATTTTTTGAACATTTGTTGTGGTGAAATACCCTCAAAAAAGATATAGGTATTTTTGATATGCAGAATTTACTAATATTCTGTAAAAATTAAATTGATTATACTTCGCAAGTATATTTTTAAAGTAATAAACAGAATAAAGCCTTTATAAACTCGTTAAGTTGTTGGTGCCACGTCTGGCTATAATTACAATAATTTCATATTTCCCTCATTAGCACGACATGATTTTTATTTAATCATTTTTGCTATAAAAAAATAAAACAGAACAAAAGTACTTCTAGTCACAGTATATCATGTACTTATTAATTTGATTTTCAAGCGTTCATCAATCCAATAAGCATGGATTAAATTTTGATTAAATTCAAAAGCGGACACTTCATGGCTTGGAGATTATAATATAAATTTAACAGCATGTTATAGTTGGTTCTGAAACAGAAACTGCAATTACAAATTATATCGCGTTTCGGAGCTTATCCGGTTACTTTATGCATTATTAGCAGGGTTCTCCAACCACTAATCAAATAATCGATTCTGTCCAGCTTGCGGTTATATGCAGCGGCTCAAAATTTAACCAGATAAATTATAAATTCCTTGCAAAGAGCATATAACATTTAACAACGTCTATTTTAAGGCCTGCTCGTTGATCATACCCTTAGGCAAGTTTAATAATGAAGTTTGTTAAATAAACGACACTTAGGTGTACCTGGAAACTGGAAACTATAAAGTGGATTTATTGTTTCCAAATTACCCCATTTTCAACTGACCTAAAACGTTTCGATACAACACAACGGGGGGTATTCGTTTTAACAACCGAAAATAAAGTCTAATTTCGTGTGGAAAAACCACTTATTACCTTTCAGACCGGCATCTGTAGGACATCGATTTTATTTCCAAAGCGGAAAAGTCCCCTTGTTGATACCAAATAAGAGAAACGTGTTTCCGTTACGTTTTTAGTATCAAAAAAGTCTCGACATACTCTTCCAAATATAACAAATCAGACCTATATATAGCTAGGAAAATCAAACCCGTACATACACTAATCGATAGCTAATTTAGCAAAACATTATTATTGAAGTAAACAGGTTTCCGATTATTAATTAAATAGTACTAATTAAATTGACTATGTTGTTTGTAACATAATCTCGTATTACGAACCGGTGTAAATTTAATCGTTGTTTTATCTTCTCGAAACTTTATATCAGATACGACCAGGAAGATGTCCACAATTAGAAGCGATACAGTTTTCGACGGTTAACAGGTTAAATTGTTCAGTTCACGTAGCAGAAGTAATTGAAATTGATTTTGTCTCTAGCAGACACTCCAAGATTCAGTTAGAGGGGTTTAATTGATAAGAACTTTAAAAATATCCTCGTCTTCGAAGTCTTAACTTTCAAAGTTTGCAATTTCGGGAACAAAAAGAAGTACGAAGCTTATTTTGGTAATTCCATTATAAACTGATGATAAAGAATTTAATATTAATTTAGTACAAGCTTGGCATATATAAATTTAAAATCTTTTTATTAAAAAAAAGTTACTGAAAGTTAAAACCAGTTGACTTTTTATAATTAATTTAAAACGACGTAAATTGGAGGTATTATCAAAGTAATCTCAAACTTCTACAAATATTGTACCTCTTCAACTTTCTCTATTAATTAACTTGTCAGATACAACAACAAAATCATCCAAAAAAGGAAGCTAAAGGGAAACACGACACACTTTTCGCTTAATATAGAATAAAAAGAATTTCTGTCCCAAAAAAAGAAAACGCTTAAGAAACGAAACAGCACGCTAAATTACCGTGTTTTTCTTTTCTCGTTCTTTCATATCTATTTATTAAAGTGAAAATATGGAAATTTTATAAAAATAAAACGCAATGAAGCGGTGCTTATCTACAATTTCCAGTATATTCTCTTTATTTTCGTAATGTGTTTAAAAATAAGGTTCATGTTTTGGCGCCTCCACCATTTGTTTTAAAGCTTTTGTTGCTTGGATATGGAACTTTTATTTTTATTAATTACATTTTGGATTTCTTTTTCTTTCTGCTGAAATAAAGTCGTTAATGACTTGGTGCCAAGTATTATTTATTTCTCGTATTTTATTGAAGCCACCAACAGCGATGGCCTTCATATTTATTAAAAAGTAATTTATTTAAAAAAATTATATGAATTCTAAAATTATTACATACATACTATCTATCTCAAATCCTTTCAAACGGATGCGGTTTTTCATCCATTTCGATTTCAAGTTGAAATATTGAATCCAAATTAAGACTGAAATTCCAAATCAAATCCAAATATGGGACTTTTGGCCTTTTAATGCAAATTTATTATTTTAAATTTTAACTTTCAATAAACCAGATAAATTTAAACCTTTTTTAAGAGAAAACTGAATACGAGTCGTTATTACCGAGTTAAAGTTCGAACTCTTAATCAGAATTCAAATTATATGCTATCTACTATATGTACTTTACAGTTACAATTTTAAATATTTTTAAGTTCAAATTTTAAATGTACCGTTTTCAATAAAAGAATTTATTTATAATTACTTAAAAATTAATTTTCAAATCTGAATATGTGTCCTGCAACCAATTAATGATAAGACTTAATGCTTTAACATTCGAATTTTATGTGAATAAAATAACGAAAATTTTCAAATACAATTCTTATATTACAATCTTGAAACATTTTGGGAGCTTTTAAACCCTTTTTCTTGCAAAAACGTTTCAAAGCCACAACATTTTCAAGAAAAATGGAAATCTAAAACAAAGAAGTAATGAAGCAGTAATAGTTTACTATATTTCCCTATTTTCGCAATAACTTAAATTTAATCTTCAAGTTTTTGGCGCCTCCACCAAATTTTGGAATAGTCTTCTGTTTTCTTTGTATTGTATTTATTAGGTATTTATTTATTCGTGTTAAATTGCATTACTTACTTAAACGAATTTTGTTATTACTACTATTAAGCTTAACCGACTTTTCTTAATCTGTTAAAAATAATTTTAGCCTTAAATATTCAATAATTTGAAATAAAATAAAATATAAAAATATTTTTGCCATCAGGATTCTCTCATCCTTGATTTTTACGTTGCTTTTTGAAATGACGATTTTGGTACACTTTCGTCGCTGATAAATTAGTAGTATTA
Source organism: Melanotus villosus (assembly GCA_963082815.1). Taxonomy (NCBI): domain Eukaryota; kingdom Metazoa; phylum Arthropoda; class Insecta; order Coleoptera; family Elateridae; genus Melanotus; species Melanotus villosus. The sequence goes on from OY720420.1 coordinate 72,982,274, forward strand.
TTAATAAGAGATTTGCTTGTTCTTCTGCTCTCTTTCTGATCAATAATGTAATATTTTTCTATATTGTGGGAATTATAGCAGACGATCGATGTTCAGATGCGGGTCCACTATGCATCTGGTGAGTCAGTAGTAAGTGGGGTGCGTGAAAAGTACGACAGTTTTGAAAATACTAAAGTATGAAATGTAATTTAATTAAAATAAACAAGTTGTGCAAAAGCTCTGTTTAGTTTTCATAGAATCCCACAATATACTTTCATAATTCGGTAAAATACATTAAATAGAATTCTTGATAATTCTTAAGTACGAGTGTATTTGCGAGAGGTTCTAGGAGTTATAGCATCCTTCAAGAACGTCATCATGTTTTGGAAATATATCCATTTCGATTATTTTAGGACTTCCTCACCGGAATGTCCTTTATCCAATAATTTTCAAGTTCCCTACGGAAGGTATCACGAAGACTTCTCCATTTGATTTTCACAACGCTACCTGCTAAGTGATACATGCTATTATTATTATTAAGCTATAATTGAATGTAATGACTTCGTAAATAAAATAAACATTATAGTATGGTTCTAGGTTCCTATCAACTGGATTAGCATTCAGATTGCTGGCATTTTTCTTTAGAACGTTTCATGGCACTATTAGGAATATAGTTTATGGAGTTTTTCAAGATATATGGAAAGAATTTTATGTCATACACATGCCATTTCCTAGCAATCATCATCAGCATGCATTAGTTGCAGAAGAGTTCTTTATAAAAAATGGAATTTTCCTAACTGCGTTGGCTGTATTGATGGGAAAGATATACGCATTCGTTGTCTACCAGACTGTGGATCGATGTATTGGAATTGTAAACAATATCATTCAATTTTTCTACAAGCTGTTGCTGATGCCAATTGTAGACTTTTGTACATAGATGTAGGTTCATATGGTAAACAGAGCGATGGTAGTATATTTTCGTCTTGCTCTTTGAAGCGTTAAATGTACAAGAAGAAATGAAAATTCCAAATACAGAAATTTTACTTCCACGTGTGTTATTAGGCGACGAAGCTTACCCATTAAAGGAATATTTAATGAGACCATATTTTGATACAGGTATTACTGCAGAAGAAGAAATCTATAATTATAGATTATCACGGGCAGGACGAATAGTAGAATGCATTGTTGGTATTTTAGTTGCTAAATAGCGAATTCATAAGAAGGAAATAGAAATTCACCCAGATAAAGCTGATGTTCTTGTTACAAATTACATTGTCTCCTCCACAATATCGTAATAGATAAAGAAGATTATGCGAAAGCAACAAGGACCAAGACCAGAAAGCTTTCGAGCGGGTCCAAATTGTTACGGAAGGGGAGACTTTTTGTTGTTTGCATTGGCGTTCGTAGTGTTTGTTGTATCAGTTTCGTTCGCCCCCCCCCCCTGGAATTTTCCCGCCGCGCCGCGAAGATTGCTGATGACGTACATATCCTTCTCGTTTTGAGACCACTCTATGAGATCGACTTACGTACTCCATGCTGCCGGCCATACTCGCTCGTGGAGTGTAAGTGCTGTTACCTTTGCCTTTACAATACACATAATTCCAAAATTCCGCAGCCAACCCTTATAATTTTTTTTTTTTTGAGCGCACTATACATTAACTTAAATTGCATAGAAATCTAAATAAAACGTATAACCTAAATATTTTATTGGCATCCTGTTTTATGTTTGTGATTTAAGTACACCGCATAAATATGCAAACATAAAAATCTTATTTATCAACTAGCGTTTTACGATTCGTATAAAAATATAGCTGATTCCATAAAAATATATGAAGATTGAACCTGAATGTTAAGGCAGGTGCACGATGCCTTAGGGAATTTCATATTCTTATGAAGTTTTCCTGAGTGAGCGCAATCCCCAGCCAATCTATGAATATCGTCGAAATATACTTTGTAAAAAAAATTCCAGGAAATGATGTAGTAAATTTTAATTTTGAAGTAGGCTCACGCGAACAAAATTTCGTTCCGCTATAAATGCGTTTGTTCGAATATCAACGAATATAAAATTGTTCTAACCGAAGTTATATGGCATACATATCTCGTTCCCTCCTACATTCCGGTGTGTGTTTTCAATATTTTTCCCCCAGATTCCACAGATGCTGTCTGATTGGTTATACCAGACTGAGCATAGACGTTTCACCATTTTTAATTTCCGGGTTCAATTTTCGTCAACCTCGGTTTCTGACAGTTTTCGGGTTTTGAATAGTTTCTGTATTTCATACGAGTCGAATGTAATGAAAATTATATGTCTGACTTTTATCGAAATTGAATTAGGACGATCAGGTAGGTCGTCTCGTTTTCTCAAAGGAATCTGACCTAAATAATTTTATATATTAATGCTGTTTAAATTCGACCTCGCAAATAAACGACAGAACACCGAACAATTCAACACGGAAAGATGAAAACGTAGAAAACAACAAAGCTATGAAAGATTAAATTGAAATGCGGGCAAATCTAGTGATGAAGTGGTTGTTTATGCAAAATGGAAAGAAAGGGAGCGGGTTTTGTAATCCGTTCCTACCTCGAGTTTCGCACGTTAAGTTTTCCCTCCTCCGGAATACTTCTGAGACTTCAAACACGACTACCGGTCCCAGATGTGCATAAACTCGAGAAAATTGCGTCCTCTTTAAAAATATTAAAATTCTATATTAGCACCTGATATAGGGCAAAATGCGCCAACAATTCCGCCAGTTATGAAACAATTTTGAGGAATAAAAAAAATATTCAAGTCACCTTGAATATTTAAAAAATAATGAAGAAGGAAATTGCGAAACATTTAGAAGAAACCTGAATTTATTTTTAGTATTTCATGAAGTTCTGTTTTAAAAATTAAGCCGCAAATCTTAAGGGAGTAATGCTGTATTTTCGATGAAGAGTACTTTCGTATTTTCCAAATTCCTCCTTTATTATTTAATCAAAATTAAACTTCAAACAACAATTTATTGTTAAAGGTTGAATAGGGGTACCCGATTTTGAAAAATGTTTGTAATTAGCGACATAAAGAATTGTAAAGTAAATACATTTTATGCATTTTATGCAATATTCATATTTTCCAGATTATTCTGAAACTACTATAGTAAAACAAAATCTTCAACAAAGGAATTGGTTTTAAAGGTTGATTGGAGGTGCCCTTTTTTCAAAATTTGTTATTATTAATTGAATAACAATAACCAGAGTTCACCAACTTCACTCCTATTTTAAAGATATATTTAGCAATATATAAAAAAGTTTTTGTTGGCTATATACTTATACAAGTTTCATGAGCGCATACATTTACTGACTTTAAAGATGCTAGAACGGATAGTTTTCTTTTCTTTCAGAAAACTGTAAAAATGAAACCCATGTATAACGCATTTTTCTTAATATACGGATGTAACTTTCAGGGACAATCTAGGAATTGTGGAGACCATTGGTCGTATTTGATAAGTCATTTAAATTATGATTTTGATAAAAACTCAAACAAGGCCATTTAATACCAATATTTGTCCGATTTAAGAACTCAATAACTCCGCCATAGTCGGTCCCAAGCCCGGAGAAAGGAGGAGGGTATATTTTTAGAACTGGCTAGCAACCTCCTGGAAATATATTGCAAATTATGGTCAAAGTAATGGTAACATAGCCTCGGATGATGGACGGATACCCTTGATGATGAACCAGACGCGAACAAGGATAACGCAATGGGAAAAGAAAAATATATTTAGAATAACTTGCTGGAATGTCAGATCCTGGAATTCCAAAGAACAAGAAATTTTGCTAGAGCTCGCGAGACACAAAATAGATATAGTTCTTAAATTCTAACTACTACTACGGAACCACTCATTTTCAACGAAACCCTTCGATCAGGCAAAACCAATAGTTCCACCGGAATGTCTTCTATTCTGTTCTTTCGCATTATACATTATACTGATCGCAGGGTTTCGTTGAAAACGTGTGGTTCCGTAGCAAGCTTAGAATTTAAGAACTATATCTGCTCTCTGTCTGAGACTAATCATGGTGTATAGTGGAAAAAAGAAAAATGAGAGGGCTCATTCTGGAGTAGGACTATTGATTCATGAAAAATTTGAATATAATCAACAAGGTCAAATATACTAACGATAGGATTTAATAGTTAACATTAAAATTTGATGATCAATATCTCCACTTAATAACGATTTAGGCACCAGATACAAACAGACCAAAAATTTAAACAGAAGAATTTTACAGTACGCTATAATCAGAGATAAAGGATATAGCAATAAAAGATAAACTATTTATAATGGGAGATGATAATGCCCAAGTAGGAGTCGCAGTTGTGGCTGGAGTAAAACAACGGTTCAACGAAAATGTGCTAAATACACACGACAGAATAGTCAAAATCAGAGATCCGTAATTGATTATACAGGATGTATCGAAAACCGCGCCTAATATGTGTATCCCGCGATTCTACGTCAAAATCCAAGCAGAAAACTTCAGTGCCAATTTGCTGTTAACTCTTTAGTTATGGAGTTCGTAGCAGCCTTAGGTCGTATTCTGGTTTGCTTCCGTGTCATATTTTTATAAAATAATGATTTTTAGCTGTAGTTTAATCAAAAAATTTTTGCAGTGCTTGTGCTTTTCATAAATTAATGTTGCAACGATGTACAATGCAATCAAGCGGGTTGCTATTGGTGATACCGCAGGTGATGTAGTATGACTGACCTCACAGTGTTGCTAAGTTTACAAGACTTTAATTAACAATTCTTCAAAAACTACACGTTTTGGCCTGAAACAGTTATACAATTTTTGATCCAGTTTTTAACGCAGGATCGCGTGGTGCGAATATTATGCGCCATTTACGATACACCCTGTATAATCACAAGTAGAGCAGTACAACCTAGCCAGATCATTGATGTAAGAAGCCTTTTATCTCCCAACATAGGATCTGACCATAATATGGTCCTCTGTAAGCTTCGCATGAAAGTAGTTATCGCACGGAAGAAAAAGCTCGTTTATGTTCAAAAATTAATTATTGAATCGCTAAGAGACGACAGCATTAGTCACTTATATCAAACCCGATTTAAAGAAAATATTTATACAAATGCTATAACGACTGAAGACAATATTGACAATGTCTGGCGGAAAGTAAAAGGTAACATAAATTCAGCAGCCTTAGAAGCCTTGGGACAAAGAAAAATAGATATATACATGCAACATGTCATACCATAACAAACCTTGGTTTACAAATCAGGTCAAAATACTGGCAGAAGAAAACCGACAAACATACATACAATACGAAAACAACCAAACAGAAAATGACAAACAAAAATACATAGAAACAAAAAACCGAGTAAATACGAGAATAAAAGAAATCAAAGAAGAATACTGGAAGAGATTTAATTTGAATATGGAAAGTGATTTAGATGACTCACAGAAAAAGATCTGGAAGTTATTAATAGCTCGCAAGAAAAATGTTAATGAATATAAAGAAATCAACGCTATAAGTAAAGAAGAATGGTCAGAGCATTTCCAGAAGTTACACAATAATGGCGAAACCGACCAAGGTGAAGAAAGACAAGAATATCAAGTACAAAGTCAAGTAGAATATTCTAAAACAAGTGAAGGACAAGCAGAAAGGGCCGTGAAAAAACTGAAGAATAGAAAACCGCCCAGCCAAGATAATACAAGCAATTAATTAATTATGTAAGTATGGAGGAAAACCGTTAATACATGAAATTACGAAACTGTTTCAAATGATTCTAACCAATAGTATTATTCAAAAAAATTTGACAAAAAGCATACAGTACCAATATACAAAAAAGATCCGCAAAATTAGCTACGTAAATACATAACAATCACAGAAGAACAACAAGGCTTCAGGCAAAATATGTCGACGATCGACGCGATTTTTATAGTGCGTCAGATAAAAGAACATGTGTTTTATAAACATGACAAAGACATTTGATAGAGTACGACTAAGTGATATTATGAACATATTAGTCAATAAACAAAGAAACACCAAATAACATCAGAAATATAATACAACAACTTAACAAAGAAAATATGAGGAAAATACGAGTTGAGAAAGAGCGTACAGAAGAATTACCAGTGACACAAGGAATCAGACAGGAAGATAGCCTAAGCCCTTTACTTTTGAACCTTATCATGGATAAGATAATAGAAGATGTAAAAAATTCGGACAATGGATACCGAATGGGAACGAAGGACATAAAGATACTGGCATATGCAGACGATGCAGGCATAGTAGCAGAAACTGAGGATGATCTACAAAAAATGCTGCATAAATTTCACCACAGTGCAAATAAATACAACATGCCAATAAACGTAGATAAAACAAAATCTCTTACAATATCTAAAGAGCCCATTCGGTGTAAATTAGCCTTCAATGACCAGATTATGAAGCACTAATGAAATTTACATACCTAGGAACTGAGATATCAAATCAAGAAGATCTATACACACAAGTACTAAAGCGGCCTCGATCGCAGGGTGCCTAAAGGATATAATCTGGAAAAACACATAAGTGTAGAGGGAAAAACAAAAATATGTAAAACCTACGCTATCGAGACCAAAGAGGATACTAGCAAAACCAAATAGCTACTACATACTTACGTATCAAAGAAATGAGAATTAATACTAAGGACAATTACTGGGAAGACCTTATGCAACAGAGTGAGAAACAGTGAGATAAGAGACATGTGTAATACTTAGGACATAGTACCAGAAGACGAATGTGGCGGCAACATGTAGAATGAATGAATGACCAACAATTAGCAAAAGTGTGTATGACCCAGATACCACACGGGCGGAGACCGCCAGGAAGACCATCAAAACGCTGGCGAGATTGTTGGACATCATCCTCTCAGGAACCGGGCTAACCAAAACACAGGTCGCTGACCTAGTTGAAGAGTAAGAAGAAGAAGAAGAAGAATTCAATAAGGGAAATGTGTTTTGTCTGTAAATCGTCTTTTTATTCGGATAGTTATGAATTCACACTTTTATGATGGTATTTTAAGTTCAATTAATTTTCGAAACTGTTTTAAGGTTTGAGCAAAAAAATTACAACATTACAAGGATCCTTTTTCTTCGTAGAGTGCCTTTGCCTAACCCAGATTGGCTATCATACGTAATAGAAATTCTCACTTTCGATGCAGCTAGCCTAAATAATTCTACAGAGCAGCAATAAAACCAACCTCGCAAGTCCTTTGCCCATGAGGTTCGTCGTCTTCCTCCACTCCTCTTTCCTACTATTTTTCCCTGTATAATTAATTGCAGCATACCATACTCTTCTCGAAGGTGACGTAACCTTTTTCAACAGGATATCGAGATATGAATTGTGTTATGGCAACCGTCTAACCACAGTACTTAATACGAAAGTTTACTAATTTATTACAAAAATCGATTTATTTCAATTTTCTTTAAAAACTCGTTAAGAATTGTTTGCTTATGTATTCTATAAAAGACGTAAGATTGCGAGTACTGGCTTGGTCATTTAGCACTATCCGATTAGAACTCAAGAGACTTGCATTCGTGGACAGAATCTTTAACTGTCAAACATCTTGATCTTGATAGGGAACTTACCGTTTAACTTCGTACCAGAAAAAGGCCTCCTGGCCCCATTCGGAATCAAATCATAAAATTTTAGTTCACACTACTACTACTTTACATCACCGATACTAATTCCTTGATAGTTTAGCTCGTTTGTAAAAAAAGAATTAGAATAAAAACGTGGCACTATCAAAACTAATAAAAAGGGGAACAACAATGGTAAACAGTAATTTTACAACTTGTCTTATGATTTTAGTAAAATATGTTTCACATTCTTCTTTAACAAACCGTCACGTTAATTATTCAATGTTATTGTAAATGATGTTAACAAGGTAGATACGAAGAAAAATACAGTAAAGATGTAGGCATACTTTCAACGTTCGAGAATATTTGTGCAAACCTTTCCTAAAGTTAAATAAAGGAAATAGCCAAATTAGACTGTACCCCGTTAAAACTACAAAAAAAATGATACCGAAAAGTAGAGGCCAAAAAGAACGTTGAAATAAAATAAACGGAGTTCTTGTTAGCACCGGCAATAAATAAAAAGCTGCATTTGTATTATGCTATTTATTACACACTATAATTCTGTTACATCCAGGCATTCTGGGAACTAAAACGTCTAAGGTAAGCTTTTTTCACTATTCTATTTAAAATAATTCTAGTGTATTTAACTCAATTAAAAAAGACAACAAAGCAAACAATTGGACAGAGTAATAACTAGAGAAAGGATTTTATGCAAACTGCATATAATGTAATTTTTGCATATCTTTCGAAACAGTCAATAATGTGGACGAATCATGGTGTTTAGAGTTAATTGACGCCAATTAATTAATGCACATTTTGCATATTTAGGCAAAGTTTGAACATTTAAACGTTTTTGTGCATATTCATGCATAAATTTCATATTTTTAGTTTTTTTCAATTGGTTTCCAATTTTATGTAATAGTAACTTTTTTGTATAGCATCATAGTTTTATTGTACCGGGCGATCCAGAAAAACGGAATTAGAGCTGTTAAGGTTAGCAACATTGCTTCTCATTTTTTTAAATTTCATATCAATGGTAATCTGATTTGTTATTTGAAAAATAAATTTGACATTTTATAACCTAAAATAAAAGCATTAGTGGACGTAATTACATTTATGGTTATTAAATAAAGTAAAATTATTTATTTATTTATTTAGACTGCCTACAACCAGGCATTTACTTACTATTATTTAAAACACGGACAATAATATTGTTGCATAATTTTGACAGTTAACGTAACCTCTTCAATGGTCAATAGTGTCTCTGTTTACGCTCACAGTAGACGAATCACGGGATACCAACTTTGGTAACTAGGTCACGGCCTGCTCTAATTCCTTATTTTCTCGATCACCCGGTATTTTGTATAGGTAAGGTCACAGACAGCTTACTAATTGATTTTCTCAGAAGGCCGGGTACACAAACATGGCCTCTTATAGCGACACGAGGTTCTGCACTAAGCCCTTGTTTATTATAGATCATTGTATATTAAATCATTTAAAAATCAAATCCATTAAGGATTACCTGATAACCGACTTTGAAAATTCGTGTAAAAATGTAAGAGGTGAAATTTGGGCAATTATTTTAGAAATTCGGTAAGGAAACAAAATCCTGGTTATATTGTTTTAAAAGACATAAATAGAGTTCTCAATGGTGAATTTCTTGAAGATTTAAATCTATATCCTAATATAATTCCAAAATTTGCAAATGCTCCATGTGCATCGGTAGATGTTAAACGATCGTTTTCACAAATACATGTTTACCGATGGAAGATATAAATTTCTCCTTGAAAATTTTGAAAATCATTTAGTTGTAAGTTGTCATAATATTAAAAATTATTACGCATTTACTGTAATTTTGTTGATAAAATAAAGCGCCTTAGAAATGTTTTTTATTTCTGAATTTTAATGCGTATATCGGTTTTTAAGTTTTTAAAATTTATCATAAATCGTTTTTAAAGTCGATTTTGAACACATGCTATTGCATATGCGTGTGCATATGCTCAATATTTACTGCATATATTTAAAAAATAGTGTACATATATATGCGCATATTTCAGCAATAATCTACTGCATATATACCTTTCTCTAGTAATAACAATAGCCAACAATAAAGGAATTTATAATAATAGAAATCGGATAAGATATAAATTACTTTAAACGGTACCCCATTTTGCACTCTTTATTGTAAGAAAATACTGCACGTGAACTACTTCTTCAGACATATAAAAAAATGTCAAGTCAATCCTATATCGCCCAGTAGGAATGTAAGGAGGAAATTTCGAATAATCCGGTGTCCAGTTACAAATACTGTAATTCCCCTAAAAACTGAACTACATCAAAAATTCTGAATCACTTATGATTTTTTCTTTTGCTGACCTGAACAAAAGGACATTTAGCTCCGTTTCCACATTTATAGATGTTTTGCAGGCCAAAATCGTCTTTCTTAAGTAATTCGCATACGTCTGCGGAAAAAGTCAGAGGAAACTGTCGATATTCGTTACTGGCAAATTTGAAGGCTTGAACATTAACCTAGTAATTGGTAATATATTTATTCCGTTCAAACAATATATGTAACATGAAAATTACCTTAAAATCATATCGAAAATTGGTCTTCATAATATAAGTAATATTAATGGCGAGAGCTGTGCGATTATATTTAAAATTCCGAATCGAGGCATTCATATGCTTCAAGTTAACACTTGCCACTTCCGCCCGTTCTGGTATAATAATGTAATCGGTTTGACGATACTAAAAAAAATAGATACATAGACGTATTGAACTTAATTAGATTAACAAAATATTACCAAATATACTCCTGAAATGAGTAGCAAAATACAACATGTTTGGTTCACCAACATTTTAGCATTGAAAGTCGTATGCGCCTTTGTTAAATTTTTGCTTTCAACCTTCATGCTCTGTTTGAATTTTGAACATATAATGACTAAATTATTACACAAAAAATTTGGACTATAGCAAAACATCTAGATTAGAGATAAGTACAATGTGATTTTTAAAAACTCAATTGCAGCAGGCCGTATTCTGACTTAATACAGACAGTTCTAAGGTTATTAAGACAGAATTCGGCCTGATGCAATTGACTTTTTAAAAAATCACGTTGTACTTGTATGTAGATAAAATTATTATTTGACGCAATAAAGCAGAAAACAAAACACAGACAGACACAGAGTATTCTAGTTTTCAGGGTTAATTAGTTCTCGTCCTTTTTTATCTGACCCAAGACGTATTCGTTTGTTCTCATTTTCATCCATGATATTTTTAATAGATCGATAATTCAATGGCCTGTATTTTATCCGCGTCTCTTGTTTTCATTCCATATAGGAAGATTGCAAAGGTGTAACATCTTACAAATATAGTTCCGTCAAATCTCTATTGGTTAACAGGTTTTTCATTCTGATAAGAACAGTCCTCACCATTTCTATTGTTTTTGTTAATGGTTGTGCCTAAATACTTAAAGCAAAAACACACGAGGTGGTTTCTGACGAATCGGCCGACGATCCGTCCGGTGTTACGTGTGTGGACTTTCGTCGGACCATGCAAATGGCTCAACGATTCGTCAACCCGCCTGTAGATCCGTGTGTACGGTTGAACTTATTATAAGCAATTCACGTGCAGAGCCGGCGGGATTCGTCACAAACCGCCTCGTGTGTTCTTGGCTTTATACTTCCTTTCAACGCGGGTGTTGTTTATTATTAGGTTTGCTATGATATTTGGTATTTTAGAGATGACCATAAACTTTGTTTTCTTGAGATTAATTTGTCTTCGATTCATTACTATCCCCGCTGTTTCTCCTTCTACAGTCTCTTGGAATATAGCTTCAGAGTATAAATTAACTACTAAAGGTAAGATTACATACCCTTGCCTTACCCCTCTTTGTATTTAAATTTCATGTGTGATTTCTTTTTCAACTTTACTTTACTTCCAGTATTTGATGTGATTTAGATATCATGTTCTTTGATTGACTGAGTTCTAAGTATCGTTATTAAACGTATTCCTATCTAAACATTTTTGCAGTAAAGTATTTATTCCGAAAAGGGCATGTCTGATTCCTACACCATTAATGAATCCAAATTGCGTGTTCTAATTTCCCGCCTGATCTTTTATATTGTAATAAAGCGATTTTGGGCATTGGCGAGCGCATTGATATGACGTGTTATCTAAAGTCCTTACACGGGCGAGATGCACGTAGATGACTGTGAAACTGAAACACGATACTGCACAGCTCTGTAAATGATGAATTATCATTCTTTGAAATGCACAAATAGGCGCATTCGTAGTTTGAGGTGAATGCACGTAGTATCAGCACGCAAGGTGGAAGCTAACATCTTATATAAGAAGTTGCTCAGCAAGAGCTCTTGATGGTTGGTGAAATCATCAGGGCAATCATGTCCTTAAGAAGTAAGACTATTCTTCGGTATTTATTAAATGTAATTCAATTCACTTGCTAATAGTTTGGATCAAACACTTTGTTTCATTTATTAACGTTGACGTTTGTACGTACTTGGAACTTATAGCCAACGATGTTTAAGTGTTTTGTCTTTAACTTTAATTGTAAGTAATATTTTGTAAAACTAAGTCAAAGTCGGACAATATATACAATGTGTCTACGGATAGGTGATACAAGAGGAAAAACTTTTTTATTATTGATTTCTCAGCAAATTTTATTCTTGATAATAATTTTTGCTGTGTTTAAAAGTCTTATTTCTCATGTTACTTTTGCTGCAGGTAATCATTTAAGACTTAAATTCACAATTTTCCTCAGTTTTGGACCTTGAAAAAATTTCTGAAATTTTTTATTATTGATTTCTCAGAAAATTTTATTCTTGATAATAATTTTTGCTGTGTTTAATAGTCTTATTTCTCATGTTACTTTTCCTGCAGGTAATCATTTAAGACTTAAATTCACAATTTTCCTCAGTTTTGGACTTTGAATTTGTGAATTTAAGTCTTAAATGATTACCTGCAGGAAAAGTAACATGAGAAATAAGACTATTAAACACAGCAAAAATTATTATCAGTAATAATATAATAAGTGCATAAAAAATTATCGATAATTTTAGGGAAATGTGCATGAAAGCAAGTTGGGCTGAAAAAAGCACGAATGCACGAAGTGCATGAGTGCTTTTTTCTGCCTCAACTTGCTTGAATGAACATTTATCTAAAATTATAAATAATTTTTTTATGCACGTATTATATTTGGTAAGAAAATTTCATAAATCAAAATATTAAACTGGAACCATTTTGACATTACTTATTCGTTGTTTGAACAGCATAGGTGATTTGATACTTGGCGTGATTGCCAAAATTAAGGTAGATAGATATATTATTATTATATTAACTTAAATGTCAAAAAATTATCAGCAGTTGCACATGTGCAATTATCGATAATTTTTTGACAAGAAAAATTATCGAGTAATTAAATTTTGTTGAATGTTGATTGGTTAAAATAATTTCATATCTAGAATGTGATTGGTTGTTTAGGTGACAGTGACAGATGTATGAAATTTTCAAGAATAAAATTTTCTGAGAAATCAATAATAAAAAATTTCAGAAATTTTTTCAAGGTCCAAAACTGAGGAAAATTGTGAATTTAAGTCTTAAATGATTACCTGCAGGAAAAGTAACAGGAGAAATAAGACTATTAAACACAGCAAAAATTATTATCAAGAATAAAATTTTCTGAGAAATCAATAATAAAAAAGTTTTTCCTCTTGTATCACCTATCCGTAGACACATTGTATGTGTGCCTTAATTTTGTACATTCAAACAAACAACTTTACAAATTAAACGAGGACACATATGTACAACTATAATACTAGACCATCCAGTGACATGACATTGAATTTTTTACGTTTAGAACATAGTAGATACAGTAAAAACTACTATGGCCCATTATTTAATAATCGACTTCCATCAACCATAAAAAAATCTTAACATAAAAACTTTTAAGAAAGTAATTTGTAAGGATCTGGCAAAAGAATGCTTTTATAGCATTCAAGAATGTTTAAATCAAATTTTAACTTCATATAACCTGCTTATTAATTAATCAGTAAACTTTTAAATTTTGTAATTACAAGGTTAATCTAAATTGTGCAATTCTTAATTGAATATAAAATGTTTGTCAAAAAAAAACAAAACTGAGCTTGTAATAACAATTTGTTTCAATTTTAGTCATGTAAAAAATATTTTATATTTTTAGATTTATCTTTATAATAAGGTTTTACATTAATTTTTTAAGACGAAACTATGACTTTGTAGTTTTCGATTAATCTAGGTCTAATCTAATCTAATCTAACTGGGGCTGGCTATCATAATAGCAATTCTTACTTCCCATGCAGCTGCCCTAAATAATTCTACCGAGGAGCAATTAAACCAATCACGTAGGTTCTTTGCCCATGAGGTTCGTCGCCTTCCTCCACTCCTCTTTCCTATTTTTCCCTGTATAATTAGTTGCAGCATACCATATTCTTCTCGAAGGTGACGTAAAATTTTCGACAGGATATCGAGATATGAATTGTGTTATTTCAACCGTCATTAATAATAGGAAAGTGTTTTATGATTTTTATTTTTCACAAAAATCGGTTTATTTCAATTTTCTTAAAAATATCGTTAAGAATTATTTGCTTATGTATTGGAAAAGCCGCAAGCTTGCGAGTACTGCCTTGTTCATTTAGCACCAACCGATTAGAACTCAAGAGACTTGCATTCTTGGACAGAATCTTTAACTGTCAAACATCTTATTGGTAGGGAACTTCCCTTTTAATCTCGTATCTGAAAAAGGCCTCCTGGCCTCACTCAGAATCAAATCATAAAATTTTAGTTCACACTACTACACCTTTATGTACATCAGTACATCACCGATACTAATTCCTTGGTAGTTTAGCTCGTTTGTAAAAAACGAATTAGAATAAAAACGTGGCACTATCGTAACTAATAAAAAGGGGAACAACAATGGTAAACGGTAATTTTACAACTTGTCTTATGATTTTAGTAAAATATGTTTCACATTCTTCTTTAACAAACCGTCAGGTTAATTATTCAATGTTATGGTAAATGGTGTTAACAAGGTAGATACGAAGAAAAATACAATAAAGATGTAGGCATACTTTTAACGTTCGAGAATATTTGTACAAATGTTTCCAAAAGTTAAATAAAGGGAATAGCCAAATTAGACTGTATGCCGTTAAAACTACAAAAAAAAATGATACCGAAAAGTAGAGGCCAAAAAGAACGTTGAAATAAAATAAAACGGAGTTCCTGTTAACACTGGCAATAAATAAAAAGCTGTATTTGTATAATGCTATTTATTACACATTATAATTCTGTTACATCCAGGCATTCTGGGAACTAAAACGTCTAAGGTAAGCTTTTTTCACTATTCTATTTAAAATAATTCTAGTGTATTTAACTCAATTAAAAAAGACAACAAAGCAAACAATTGGACAGAGTAATACCTAGAGAAAGTATTTTATGCAAACTGCATATAATGTAATTTTTGCAGATCTTTCGAAACAGTCAATAATGTGGACGAATCATGGTGTTTAGAGTTAATTGACGCCAATTAATTAATGCACATTTTGCATATTTAGGCAAAGTTTGAACATTTAAACGTTTTTGTGCATATTCATACATAAATTTCATATTTTTAGTTTTTTTCAATTGGTTTCCAATTTTATGTAATAGTAACTTTTTTGTATAGCATCATAGTTTTATTGTACCGGGCGATCCAGAAAAACGGAATTAGAGCTGTTAAGGTTAGTAACATTGCTTCTCATTTTTTTAAATTTCATATCAATGGTAATCTGATTTGTTATTTGAAAAATAAATTTGACATTTTATAACCTAAAATAAAAGCATTAGTGGACGTAATTACATTTATGGTTATTAAATAAAGTAAAATTATTTATTTATTTATTTAGACTGCCTACAACCAGGCATTTACTTACTATTATTTAAAACACGGACAATAATATTGTTGCATAATTTTGACAGTTAACGTAACCTCTTCAGTGGTCAATAGTGTCTCTGTTTACGCTCACAGTAGACGAATCACGGGATACCAACTTTGGTAACTAGGTCACGGCCTGCTCTAATTCGTTATTTTCTGGATCACCCGGTAATTTGTATAGGTAAGGTCACAGACAGCTTACTCTAAAAGTAATTGATTTTCTCAGAAGGCCGGGTACACAAAGATGGCCTCTATAGCCACACGAGGTTCTGCACTAAGCCCTTGTTTATTATAGATCATTGTATATTAAATTATTTAAAAATCAAATCAAAGGATTACCTGATAACCGACTTTGAAAATTCGTGTAAAAATGTAAGAGGTGAAATTTGGGCAATTATTTTAGAAATTCGGTAAGGAAACAAAATCCTGTTTATATTATTTTAAAGGACATAAATAGAGTTCTCAATGGTGAATTTCTTGAAGATTTAAATCTAGATCCTAATATAATTCCAAAATTTGCAAATGCTCCATATACATCGGTAGATGTTAAGCGATCGTTTTCACAAATACATGCTTACCGATGGAAGATATAAATACCTCCTACAAAATTTTGAAAATCATTTAGTTGTAACTTGTCATAATATTAAAAATTATTACGCATTTACGATAATTTTGTTGATAAAATAAAGCGCCTTAGAAATGTATTTTATTTCTGAATTTTAATGCGTACTATATCAGTTTTTAAGTTTTTAAAATGTATCATAAATCGTTTTTAAAGTCGATTTTGAACACATGCTATTGCATATGCGTGTGCATATGCTCAATATTTACTGCATATATTTAAAAAATAGTGTGCATATATATGCGCATATTTCAGCAATAATCTACTCCATATATACCTTTCTCTAGTACTAACAATAGCCAACAATAAAGGAATTTATAATAATAGAAATCGGATAAGACATAAATTACTTTAAACGGTACCCCATTTTGCACTTTTGATTGTAAGAAAATACTGCACGTGAACTACTTCTTCAGACATATAAAAAAATATCAAGTCAATCCTATATCGCCCAGTAGGAATGTAAGGAGGAAATTTCGAATAATCCGGTGTCCAGTTACAAATACTGTAATTCCCCTAAAAACTGAACTACATCAAAAATTCTGAATCACTTATGATTTTTTCTTTTGCTGACCTGAACAAAAGGACATTTAGCTCCGTTTCCACATTTATAGATGTTTTGCATGCCAAAATCGTCTTTCTTAAGTAATTCGCATACGTCTGCGGAAAAAGTCAGAGGAAACTGTCGATATTCGTTACTGGCAAATTTGAAGGCTTGAACATTAACCTAGTAATTGGTAATATATTTATTCCGTTCAAACAATATATGTAACATGAAAATTACCTTAAAATCATATCGAAAATTGGTCTTCAGAATATAAGTAATATTAATGGCGAGAGTTGTGCGATTATATTTAAAATTCCGAATCGAGGCATTCACATGCTTCAAGTTAAAACTTGCCACTTCTGCCCGTTCTGGTATAATAATGTAATCGTTTTGGCGATACTGAAAAAAATAGATACATAGACGTATTGAACTTAATTAGATTAACAAAATATTACCAAATATACTCCTGAAATGAGTAGCAAAATACAACATGTTTGGTTTACCAACATTTTAGCATTGAAAGTCGTATGCGCTTTTGTTAATTTTTAGCTTTCAACCTTCATGCTCTGTTTGGATTTTGAACATATAATCACGAAAATGTTACACAAAAGCAAAACATCTAGATTAGAGATAAGTACAATGCCATTTTTTAAAAACTTAATTGCAGCAGGCCGTATTCTGACTTAATATAGACAGTTCTAAGGTTATTAAGACAGAATTCGGCCTGCTGCAACTGAGTTTTTAAAAAATCACATTGTACTTGTATGTAGATAAAATTATTATTTGAAGCAATAAAACAGAAAACAAAACACAGACAGGCACAAAGTATTCTAGTTTTCAGGGTTAATTAGTTCTCGTTCTTTTTTTATCTGACCCAAGACGTATTCGTTTGTTCTCATTTTCATCCATGATATTTTTAATAGATCGATAATTCAATGGCCTGTATTTTATCCGCGTCTCTTTTTTTCATTCCATATAGGAAGATTGCAAAGGTGTAACATCTTACAAATATAGTTTCAACTTCTATAGTCAAATCTCTATTGGTTAACAGGTTTTTCATTCTGATAAGAACAGTCCTCGCCATTTCTATTGTTTTTGTTAATGGTTGTGCCTAAATACTTAAAGCAAAAACACACGAGGTGGTTTCTGACGAATCGGCCGACGATCCGTCCGGCGTTACGTGTGTGGACTTTCGTCGGGCCATGCGAATGGCTCAACGATTCGTCAACCCGCCTGTAGATCCGTGTGTACGGTTCAACTTATTATAATATTTGGTATTTTAGAGATGACCATAAACTTTGTTTTCTTGAGATTAATTTGTAGGTCGTATGTGTGATCAACCATCATCATTTGCAGATCAAAAATGTTATTTGCCAACATTACAGTATCATCGGGATATCTGATGTTGTTTACCGGTCTTCGATTGATTACTATCCCCGCTGTTTCTCCTTCTACAGTCTCTTGGAATATAGCTTCAGAGTATAAATTAACTACTAAAGGTAAGAGTACATACCCTTGCCTTACCCCTCTTTGTATTTAAATTTCATGTGTGATTTCTTTTTCAACTTTACTTTACTTCCAGTATTTGATGTGATTTAGATATCATGTTCTTTGATTGACTGAGTTCTAAGTATCGTTATTAAACGTATTTCTATCTAAACATTTTTGCAGTAAAGTATTTATTCCGAAAAGGGCATGTCTGATTCCTAGACCATTAATGAATCCAAATTGCGTGTTCTAATTTCCCGCCTGTTCTTTTATATTGTAATAAAGCGATTTTGGGCGTTGCCGAGCGCATTGATATGACGTGTTATCTAAAGTCCTTACACGGGCGAGATGCACGTAGATGACTGTGAAACTGAAACACGATACTGCACAGCTCTGTAAATGATGAATTATCATTCTTTGAAATGCACAAATAGGCGCATTCGTAGTTTGAGGTGAATGCACGTAGTATCAGCACGCAAGGTGGAAGCTAACATCTTATATAAGAAGTTGCTCAGCAAGAGCTCTTGATGGTTGGTGTAATCATCAGAGGAATCATGTCCTTAAGAAGTCCGATCCTTCGTACTAGTGATTTTTATGACTATTTTTCTGTACTATTTAATTAAATGTAATTCAATTCACTTGCTAACAATTTGGATCAAACCCTTTGTTTAATTTATTAACGTTGACGTTTGTACGTACTTGGAACTTATACCCAACGATGTTTAAGTGTTTTGCCTTTCACTTTAATTGTAAATAATATTTTGTAAAACTAAGTCAAAGTCGGACAATATATGTCATGTTAGTTGAACCAGAATTTTAATATAAAACCTCTCGCAGCAAACTCCCACGTGGCGTAGCTGGTGCTTAAGAATTATCAGAAATTCTACTAATTATTGGTGGTTATTATTAATTATTATCATCACGCCTTCGTTTGCTAAATGGGACAGAGTAGCGGCGGTCAATTTAATCTGCTGAAATAGTATTGTTTATTTGGTCTTTGGTCTAATTAATAGTTAGGAGAAAATATCCCCAACAAAGATTGCAAATAAGTACCATGAGATCGAAAAAAAGATGATTCTGAGCAGGCCTTGACTAGTACAACACGATTGGCAAGACTGATTTCAAAATGTGGCAGCAGGTTAGAGGTTAATAAATGTCAAATAAATTAAAACGCAAAACAGTATTTATTTAGGGAACAAACTGAAAACTAAGATGAATACATGTTAGAGTAGGTGTTCAAAATGTGATCCTTCACTAGTATTACAACGATAAACTTAAATAATTCTGGAAACAAGATTGCAAAACTGACTTACATTTGAAATGTCACTGTCACATTATAATTCATAGGCATTCTAGAACCAGTGTAGCCAATCGTGTTGTACTAGTCAAGGCCTGCTCAGAATCTTTTTTTTTTGACCTCATGGTATATATGTCATCAGAAAAATTTAAGTCATTTTATACTTTTTTGTGGGTATTTCATCAACAGTTCCTCAAAAACACTACCACATACCCGCCACAATAAACGGTCCGAAAAATTGTTTGTCATATTTATTTAATAATTTGAACAAAGTAACATCGTTTGGTTTCATCTTATTCACATCGTAATAATTTTGTGAAAACAAAAAGCTTTGGACGCATCCACTAAGTATTGCAAACGAAATAAGAAATTGTAAAACGCCCTTTTATTTCGTTTCAGAAATACGATTTGTTTTTCAAAAAAAAACAAATAATAATAACTTTTTATATATCTACCCATTCGATTGTCATTTACATCTAAGCATATGAATTGGAGTTTTTCCTTTTTCTAAAATTTAAAAAATAAGATAGTCTTTCAAAGATAATCACATTTTGACTAAACAAATTTCTCAAAAATCTTTTCTATGTTTCGAAGGAATTTCTCCGTTAGCTTCCTGAAAAATTTAGTATTTTGCTAAATTTTAAATGTTCTCTTTGTTTCATAATCCAAAATTGAAGAAATTATTAATGTTTCTGTGGGGACCCTTATCATACCGGAGCCATCTTTTAGTAATTTATACCTTCGGCATAAATTTTGAAGTTTATTCCTTAAAACGACAACCACAAAATTGGCAGATTTCGTAAAAATTATTAACTGCAAACGTTTAAATTTAAAATAGTAAATTTTGCAACGTTTGGATGCATAAAAAAATCTAAGATAATAAATTAAATTATTAAAAGAATAAAATCTGAAATGTGCAGTTTTATAACACTTCGCTAAAATAACATTAAATTTAAAAATATGTTGATTTCAAACGCTTATTAGTTTTTTTAAATACGATAATAGATTAAAAAATATTTTTCGTTGAAATTTGCTCTAAAATAAAATACGAAATTTATTTGTTTTAAATTAAAACTTTTATGCAGTTCTTTAAACGAAGTTTTCAAAATTCAAGTTCAATTTATGTAAGAATAAGTTACATTACACAAGAAAATGGAAGCTTAAATAATAAGATTGAGGAACGAAACTATAAAATAAATTTTAAAATTTATATACTTAGTAATTATATCTTTGTTAATTAAATAATATTGTTAACAGTTCAATTCGATCTGTAGGTGCTGATTTAAGTAACTCGATTGGAATGTTTTCCGGGCAAGGTGCTACATCCTTTTTCATTAGTTTTAGGCAACTTCTTACTTCATCTATTCACATTCTCTTGTACATGTAGGTTGCTCTTCGTATTTGTTAATTAGAAAGCTTTCTCTATCTTCATGTAGGAACTCGTAATATTATTTCCATGTATTCAGTCTTATCAGGTTAATTTTCCCTTTGTCTTTGTAGTTAGTTCTTAGCGATTTTAATATCTTCCAAGCTTTATTTACGCGCGTGTTTTCTAAGCTTTCATTTATATCCGAACACATTTTGTCCCATTCTTCGTTTTTTACTTTACTAACTTTTTTGTCACTCTGGGATATTGTTTCATATCTTCGCTGTCTTGTGTAGAGACTGTAGAGAGCCACGTCAAATATAAAGTTTTCTTCTCTTTAACCAGTTCCTGAAGTTCTTGGTTCCACCATGTGTTTTTCTTGTAAGTATGTTGTGAATTATTTAATAAATGTATGAAAATAGTAGCAGCTGAATGGAGTAAGCCGTATACCATAGCAATATACAAGAAAGGAAGTCGAACAGACTGCAGCAATTACCGTCACAAGCTCAATTATTGCACAACTGCACGGGAAAATAATTAAGAACAGAATTGAAAAGGACGCAGAAGAGTCTGAGAAGCCGAGCGGGTTCACTGCTGAGAGATCTTGTGTGGACAACATCTTTGTAATTAAACAACTATTAGAAAAAAGACTTGTCCGTGGAAGATCAGTACATTTGGTATTTATTGACCTCCTCAAAGCATATGATAGTGTACCACCAAGCAAGTTGTGGCCCAGTTTAGAAAATACTGGAATAAATACGATATATATCAATGCTGCGAGAGATTTATATTTACAAAAAGAAGGTCTCCCAAGAATTTAAAGTATCCAGGGGCTAATGCAAGGGTGCAGTATTTCACCTACGCTGTTTAAGATCTACTTAAACCAAGCCCTAAGAGGGTGGAAAACAACATGTGGTAACATGGGTATCCCTACTGATAACAATATGTTATCCATACTCCTATTAGCGGATTATCAGATTCTATTGACCGCCAACGAAGTATATAACAAGGAAGCTACAACATTAGTACGAAATGTGGGAACTCACCATAAACATCAATAAAACGGAGTACCTGGTAGCGGGTGAAGAAGGAAATTAATTAATTCTGAAAACAGGGCTTGTAAAAAGCTGCTCAACATTTAAATAGTTAGGGATTACGTTTTCGCAATCCGCCAATAGTAATGAAGACATTAGAAACAAGATTAATCAGGGAAAAAGAGTGATTAAACAACTATATTCAATTATATGGAGTAAAAGCATCAACTAAAAGACAAAGACACGTATAAGTATATAAAACCATCGCAGAAAATATCGCCACGTATGGGTCTGAAGTGTGGGAGCTTAATAAACGTAATAAGGAAAAACTTTCTGCATTAGAAATGGATTTCTGTTGAAGAAGTTGTAGGTTATTTAAGCTGCAGAGTATAAGAAATGAAGAAATAAAACGGGGAATGAATGTTGAAGACAATATACGTAATAGATACCATTGAAAGAAAAAGGTTAATGTGATATGAATTCGAAGACTTCCACGGTCAGTGTCAGTGTTAACAGAACGTCTTCCGGGTTGAAACTGTGTCATTGTTGAGGCAGAAGAACTCTACGTTTCGCCCAATTTAAAGTGTTAACGTGGTATGGTCATATGTGCCAAATGGATGATACACGAAGGCCTAACCTAAAATAATATGGAAGTGGGTGCCTTCAGAGAGACGTAAGCGTGGAAAACCATCAAGAACTTGGAGACAAGGCGTCAGGGAAGCCATGGATGGAGACTGGCGTGATGGAAAATCTTGGAAATTGGGAAGCAGGAAACGGCCATGAAGCTATAGAGAACTTGCCAGTATACTATATATAATTATATATTTAAATATAAAAGAAATCGTACGAGAAAGTTTCAAAAATTGAAAAAGGAGAAATATCTAAAAGCCTGATTTTACTATTCATCTAACAGTTTTCAACAACTTTCAGTAATTGCTTACATCTATAATTATTTTGACGTTTAAATAATTAAAAATGAAGGAATTAAATCCGAATTTATTTTTTCAGATATTTAACAAAGGATTCTTCTACCATGAGATCGAAAAAAAGATGATTCTGAGCAGGCCTTGACTAGTACAACACGATTGGCAAGACTGATTTCAAAATGTGGCAGTAGGTTAGAGGTTAATAAATGTCAAATAAATTAAAACACAAAACAGTATTTATTTAGGGAACAAACTGAAAACTAAGATGAATACATGTTAGAGTAGGTGTTCAAAATGTGATCCTTCACTAGTATTACAACGATAAACTTAAATAATTCTGGAAACAAGATTGCAAAACTGACTTACATTTGAAATGTCACTGTCACATTATAATTCATAGGCATTCTAGAACCAGTGTAGCCAATCGTGTTGTACTAGTCAAGGCCTGCTCAGAATCATTTTTTTTTTGACCTCATGGTATAATTATAAACAGCGAACCGCGTTGCAAATGACTTACAATTGAAACATTTCTGTTTTCAAATGGGGTAATTGTAAACTAGGGGTAATTAGATGGGCGCTGGAAGACCTCCGACCCTCTCTGTGGAGGTTGAAACTGAACTGGAACATTGTATCAAAGCCAAGGCAAGAATGGGATGTCCCTGAGATAAAGATGAAATTAAAGAAATCGTTGCGGAAGAGATTATAAAAAAATATGATCTAACATTTCCGGAGAAATCGTGTTTTATATTTAATTCAGACGAAACGGGATTTTGTCTGATCTCAGACGGCTTAAGGCGATTGGAGAAAAGGGTATCCCATTATGCACAGTATCTGGAGGATCCGGCAGGGACTCTACATCAGTCTTGGTGACAGTTTCCGCTGACGGACAGTATCTCTCTCCCCTAATAATATTTAAGGGTGTTGCGGTTCAAGCGCGCTGGACCTCGAGCCAAGCATATCCTGGAACACTCTAAACGACGTCGTCCAATGGATGGATGGAGGAGACAATTTTCAATGAATGGTTAACTAAATCATTTATTCCACATGTCTTACAATTAAGAATTGCAAAAAATATGTATGGCCAAGCGGCTATTCTGATATACGATGGACACAAGACCCATATCAGTTACAGAATCATAAAAGCCGCCATGGACAACAACACCCAACTTGTTAAACTACCGTCTCATCTCTCTGATAGATTACAGCCACTGGATAAAACTGTTTTCAAGCCTGTAAAAGACGATTGGAAGAAGAAGTTAATTAAATTTGATAAAAAACAATTGGAACAAAAAGAGTCTGGGCGCATGTCCAAGTGTCAGTTCGTTCAACTGTTGGGAGAAGTCTGGAAAGATTCTCTGAAACCTCACAATATTATCACCGGATTCTCATCCACCAGAATATTTTCCTGTGACTCAACCAAATTTCCATAGTCTCTCTTTGATCCTGTGCAGCTAGATGTTTACAAAAACAAAAAGAAAAATGCTGCAGCAATAGGAAGTCCATCAACCTTAGGATTCAATTCAACCTTACAGAATGGCACTGAAGAACTTCCTTCAACTTCTGGTTCGCATCTATCCCTGACATCAAAAGCCGATGAGTATCAAACGCCCTTACGATCAATATCACCTGAGCTTGCTGTAATCCCTAAAATTCCTCCTGCTACAGATCAACAAACCATTGTCATGAAAGAGATGCCTCTTGCAACCCCTTCCCCTCAAAATATTATAAGCATTTTTGCTTCCAAATTAATCCCAAAGGCTGTGATGATCACCAAACGAAAGGAAGTTATACCGCGCCTTAAACCATTAAAGTATGGCGAGATTCTTACTACACAAGAAGTGCTACTGAAGCAAAAGGAGGCTAAAGAGGTAAAAATGAAGAAAAAACAGAGAGGCAAGGGCAAGAACAAGAAAAACAAAACACTTATTATTGATGATGATGATCATCATACTACTCCGGACGATGTAGTATTGTGTCAAGATGACTCAGACGATGATGTCGAAGATTGGGCAGAAAACATCAGGATGGAAACTGTCCCTGAAGTTGAATATCAAACTCCAGTTTGGAAAGATATTGTGCCAGGGAAATTACTTTTGGTTGATTTTTTGGGTGGCCTAAGAAAGAAAACCCATTAGAAATATGTCTGTCGTGTGGAAGAAGTCGATGATGACGATGGAGATGTTGTTGTTCAGGGATACCAAAAGGCCAACCATCTTTCCACTAAATTTGCGATGATTCCGCGAGACATATCGAGCAGGACAATCGATTCTATTGTTGCTATGTTGCCCGATCCAGATACTATAGACGAAAATGGAGAAATTTTAGTAGTTTTTCGTGGCCAAATCAACGTTCAGGAGAAGTAAACATATTATGCCTATTTTTTTAATTCAATAAAATGTATCTTTCTGTTTTTTGCGAAACTTTTTGTTTCTATTGGGGTAATTGTAAACATGTTATATGAAGCATAAATCTGTGCTGAAGTGCTACTTGGTATGTTTGGTTCATATTTCCCCCTGCACAATTTGCCTTAAAAGTAAGGGATCGAAAGATACTTGTTCACAATTTCCCTGAAGTTAAGGGGTATTTGTAAACAGTGTAAGGTAAATATGTTTTTTTTAATCTTTGGAAAAACCTTTAAAATTTACTTTTTAATGCACATATTTCATCCCCAGTTGGTCGTAATATCATGACTTATACAATAATGAGAAAATTATATTGTCCAAAATCATTAATGCAAAAAGTTCGTAAAATAGTTTAAAATTACCCCACCTGACCCTACCTTTTGTTAGTCAATGATATCCTCAACTGTATTACAATGAGCAAAATTAATTAAACGTGCGTATGAAAGCATAAAATGTATTATATAACAGTTAAAAACAATCAAATAAAAAAATATCAAAATAGTTTTAATTATTCTATAGAATTTGCCCTACAAATTTTAATCCCAAAATTCTATCTACCAAAACAAATCGATAAAACAATGGTTGCATAACTAAATCATTTAAATAAAGGGAAATTTCAGATATTTGGATGACATAAACGTATTTTGAAGCGCGGGGATTCCACCCTTGTTAAAAATGTAAAATTTCAAACCAGTGATTAAAAGTTTGTTCTGTCAGTCTGTGATCGATGAGCGTAAAAAATTTCGTTGTTAGCGGACGACGCTTCTGAAATATTTCTGGTAAATGTTCGATTTTCCCTATTTTTGTATTAACAGAGTTAGAGTTTTCAATTTTTTCTTTTAATAACATTTTGGCGACTAAAGTTATTAAGTTTTATTTATTTACTTTAGGTGTTTGCTTGCTTTTAAATTATATTTTTAATAGTTTGTACATCACGTTAATTAGCGACGTCTAGAACGAACCCAGAATTCTAAGAAACTTCATAAAGTTGAAAGGCTTTAAAAGGAAATGTAGGTGAGGTTATTTCTTATCTACCTTGTGCTACAAATGCTATGCGAATTTCAATTTTGATTTAATTAAAGTCTTCGTTAGATGAGTATCGTACACAATTCCTTTGTTGTTGCTGTTGAAAATCGAGCTTTTTCTTGTACTTCAGAAAAATAAGGTGCTATCTATGATGTCTCTCTCACTTAATTAACCTGATACAAAGCTTTGTAGTCACGTTCACGGTTCTCTTTTCAATTTTTTAATGACTTTTAGCTCTTATCTGTTTCGGGTAGAACAATGTTAGGGGTAGAACTATTGCGTTTTATCAAATTACAAGAATGCTTTGAGATGTTTCACGTTTTGTTGTGACAAGTTTGATATCTTGTAAACATAAATGTGCCAAGTTTCATTTGAGAAGAGAAATACGACGAGCAAACCTGTTTTGACAATGTAATATCTAAAAAGCTTATTGATAGCGGATATGAGCGGTTAAGAAAGAGGGAAAACACTTTGTTAGCAAAAATACCTAAACTAATTAAACCTAAACAAGGATTATGAATTTCCTCTTTAAGAAAAATTAAAGAAAAATAAGCTTTTTAGGATTCAATTAGTTTTTTTGAAATTTTTAGTTAATAGTAGTTGTTAATGCCGTTTCGGTTCATGGCTCACTTTCAGCATGACAGGGAATGAAGTAGAAGAATTTTTTGCCTCGAAAAGTAAGGAGTGGTATAAAACCGGAATTTGCAAATTTGAGAAAAATGAGTTAAGACCATAGAACATAATGCTTTTCTAAAAAATTTTAAGTAAATCTGCACGAACTTTTGACTCGCTCTCTGTGTTACGAAATCACAACGCGGTCTTCGATTAGGTAGGTCGAATTAAAAATGAAACATTTTTTGTGATGATGAGGCTTCTATTGGGATACTCTGTGACTTAAGCCGTACATTTAATTGTGTTAATCACGATATTGAATGGGCTTTATGATTATAATAATAATAATAATAATAATAAATTGCCTTTATTTTAGAAATACAGACTTAATTTTATATATACATGTAAACAAATTGCAGGGCGAAGTTCAGCCTAGCAAAACATGCTGGCTGCTCTACCACTTAACCCTGCAAGTGGGAAAAGAAAAAAGTAGAGGGAAAAAAAAAGAAATAATAAAAAAAACAAAATATAAACATAGAAAAAATAAACATAGCCACGCAACAATTCCGCAATTCTAGCGTACAGTTTAGCACCTACGCATTACCACATTCCACTTTTATAAACTACATAGCAAATCCAGTTTGTTCTCTATAAGCAGACACTTAAGCCGGCACCGAAACCTGCCCAGTGTTAATGATTTGAGGTCCAGAGGCAAAGAGTTATACAACTTAGAAACACAGTATGCAAAGCAATGTTTACCTTGCTCCGTATTTAACCGCGGCACACTTAACTTGCCCCTAAACCTCAGATTTAGATTGTGAACATCAGTACGATAGGTTATGGTATTATAAAGATATGGCGGACATTGAGTGGTTATCACCTTATGATAGAGACAAGCAGTATGTAAATAGCGTCGACTTTGCATATTCATCCAATTTGCATCTTGTAATTTGTGTGAAATTCTTTCAAATTTCCTGATGCCAAATATTAACCTTAAGCAGGAGTTTTGCATTTTTTGAATTCTGTATTTGTCTTGTGCATCTAAACATGGGCCATACACCGTATCACAATAGTCAAATTTTGATAGCACCAAACTGTTACATAACATGATTTTAATTTTTTGGCTTAACATCTTGCGAGATTGAAAGATTAACTTAAGATTGCAATAAGCACTTTGCAGACATTTTGATACATGAGCTCTAAACCGCAGATCGCTATCCAGAATCAAACCTAAGTTTTTTGCAGAGTCCACCATAGGTATTGTTTCTGAATTTATTTTGATATCTATAGCATCCAGTATCTTAAGTCTATCACATTTCCTACCAAATACTAATACCGCAGACTTATTCGCATTTAATACCAAGCCGTGTTGCTGAGATATTTTTGCTAGTGCTTCAAGATCTTTATTTATTTCATCACAGGCTAATAGCGTATCATCAGGCTTAAATGCTTTGTAAATTTGCGAATCATCTGCATAAAAATGAGATTGACATGATTGTAATACCGATGAAAATAATGACGTATATAGAGTAAAAAGTAGTGGACCTAAAATTGATCCCTGTGGTACACCTGACTCAAGCTTAACGTATTGAGATATTTGACCACTCAGTTTAACAGCTTGATAACGATTTGAAAGGTAATTAGATAACAGATCAACGGAATCTTGGTTCAGTCCAATATAATGAAGTAAAGCTAACAGTATTAGGTGATTTATCGTATCGAAAGCCTTAGAGTAGTCAAGAAGTACTAAAATTACAATTTTACCCTCATCCTTGGCTAAGATTATATCATTTATAATTTTGGTTAGTGCCGTAGTACAACTATGACCACATCTAAAACCCGACTGTACATCTGGCAGAAGGCCACATCGTTGGATATGTTCACGCAATTGTTTTTCCAATACTCTCTCAACGACTTTGGACAAAACTGGCAAAATGCTAATGGGTCGAAGATCTTTAAAGTTTGTTGGTTGCGATGTTTTTGGCAAAGGAGTAACAAGAGCCCGCTTCCATACATCTGGAAAAACGGATTTTGTAATACAGCTATTTACCAAGTGCACAATCACAGGAAGTAAAAGCGGGATACAAAGATTTAGTAATTTTGAGTTTAAATCATCAACACCGGTAGCCGTGGTTTTGATTGAAGACAAAATTTTCAGTACCTCCATATCGTCTGTAGGCCTGAAACTGAAAGTAGTTTGTACAGATTCAGCAACATTATTCAGATAAAATTGTAACGTGTCAATGTCCGTATTTAATTTTGGAACACTATTAATAAAAAAATTATTGATTTTATTACAGTCAGATAAATTTTGTGGAAGATTGACTTTAGAATTACTTTTAGTCAGGTTGATACTTTTCATTTCGCTCCAGAATAACTTACAGTTAGTTGCATGAATTGTGTTATAATAAGTTTTTTTTTCTTGTCTAATCGCACCTGTAGTTTGATTTCTCAGTTGTTTGTAGTACTCCCAGTGCTGAGGTTCATTAGTTCTTTTAAATCGGCTTAGTGCTACGTCACGTATATGAATCATATCTTTAACGTTATTGGTTAACCATGGTGCATATTTTTTTGTAAACCTAGAGGTTATAAATGGTACGTGTATATTAAAAAGTATAAGTAAATTATCAACAAGAAACTGAACTTTACCATTTATATCTTCAACATCATATACATTATCCCATGGGATCGAACGCAGATCAGCATCAAATTGGTTATAATTAAAATATCTAAAATCTCTATATTTCCGAATAACGGGTGTAGGTTTATTATAAGTTAATTTAAGTGAGACACATACTAAATTATGATCTGATATTTCATGTACAGTTACTACTGATACCTGTGAAACCGTGTTTCTATTAGACACCATAACATAATCTATAAGTGTAGAAGAAAATTGCGTAACCCTTGTGGGATCATTCACTATTTGTTCTAAACCAAGGCTCTCAAAAAAGTCAAACATATATTCAGTAGCAGAACTTTTGGTATCTAAAAGGTCAACATTAAAATCACCTAAACAAAAAATTTCCCTACATTTAGGAAGTATTACTGAAATTGTAGTTTCTAAAGAATTCAAAAAATCCAAGTAAAAACGTTTATGAGGATTATAAACCACTCCAAAGGCATAACTATCTCTATCTAAGGCGACAGCCACCCATAATTGTTCTATATCGTAACTGGACGGTAGAATAGAATGCTGCAAACAGGATTTAATATAAAACGCCACGCCACCACCCCGAGTTGGCCTATCCTTACGAACAACAGTATAGCCATTAATATAAATAAAATTATCTGTAATATCATTAGTTAACCAGGTTTCGGTGCAAGCAACTATGTCATAATCATTATATATAACATGATTCTTAAAACCTTGGAAGTTGTTTAAAAGAGATTGTACGTTAAGGTGACAACATTTTAAAATTTGCGACATTTGCCAAAAAATCACATCGTAAGCACGATTGACCGCGTTATTTTTGTGGTGCCT
Organism: Melanotus villosus; assembly: GCA_963082815.1. Taxonomy (NCBI): domain Eukaryota; kingdom Metazoa; phylum Arthropoda; class Insecta; order Coleoptera; family Elateridae; genus Melanotus; species Melanotus villosus. Next base: position 73,012,631 of record OY720420.1, read on the forward strand.
TATTGCTATACTAGATAATGAATATACCTAAACTCAGAAATGTATTTGTACCTGAACACAATTTTATTTTAAAAGCCCATTCAAATAATAAATAGATACGTATATGTAGGGATCCCATATGTCCCGATTTGCCCAGGACAAAATATCTAATTTTTTTATTTTAAAATACCTACATAGTGCTAACGAATAAAATTTATTTCTTTTAACTCTTAATTCTACAAAATTTATTGTGTCCCGGTTTTTTGTTAAAAAAAAAAAAAAAAAAAAAAAAAAAAAAAAAAAAAAAAAAATTATGGTATTAGGGGCGTTCCCTTTTCTTGGTTTTATAATTTTTTCAAAGGTACTTCATGTATTCATGGCAATATATCACGTACATTTAAATTTGATGAAACTGAGATAAATGCGGGAGTCCTTCAAGGATCTGTGGTAGATCCTTTCCTCTTTATTATTTATATTTACGGGCGTTTTAATTTACCATCTATGGATCTATGCGGACGATATTTCCCTTATTGTTTCGAATAAATGTAATATTGAATTGATAAATAATTGTGAGGACTTCATGGTAGACGCTGGCCGAGTAAACATCATTTAAAAGTGAGCTCCGACTATTTCACTATTTTCAAAGCCATTTTTCAAAAAACGCAATTTCTTAAAAGTTATAATTACAGAGTGACAACGGTACTTTCAAGGTTTCAAGTATCAAAGAAATAATAAATTGACGCTAATTATAATAAAATTAGTGAAATAAGTACATAAATGAACTAAAGGTGGGCTACTAAAAGTAAGAAGAAGAAAGCCCTAATAAAAAATAAAAACAAAGGTAACGCAAGCAGGAAAAAGGTCCAGCCATATTCACGATGAGAAGGAAGTTCAAATGGCGATACCTGGTACACCTGTAATTCATTCCAAGAGCATAGGTAGATACATAAATGCAAACGGTACATAAGTAGCGTCACCATTAAGGCTCATTTTCGCTTGACTAGTGTCACTAATCCTTCCGCAGATAGTTTTTAGCCCATCGAAGGAACCAGAGGACACAGGCTTCAAGGCTATGAAACCATTATTTCTTTAAAAACAAGGTATAATGAATATTGACCGGTCGACTCAGTCCCAAAGGAAATAAATTTATTTACAGGGTTAGTTGACGCAGGTAGAGAAATAAACGACACCTAACTAATTAATATTACATAAAAAATATTAAGAAATATAAGTAAATAATAATTCTAACACTAATAATTTTAGAATAAAAGCAATAAAGCATACGATTTTTATACGGATCTACATATATATACGTTAATAAGCTGAGTTTTAATTAATAAATGCAGATATGAGAATCATACAGATAAGTAACACAAAAAGTAGAAAGACAGCAAGAAACCATAAGCAATAGACTGGTACGAGGATCACCGTCACATGCAAGTAAGGAAAACCCCAGGAGTCGGAAACTACTTATTTACAGCAATGATGGATCAATTAACAGAAGCTAAAAGTAACAAAGAAGAACTTAGGAAAGAAACCGTGGACCTAAGAAGAAAAATCGCAAAGCATGAAAATGCAGTTAGAAAACAAATTACAAGGAGTAGGTTTTGAAATATGATCATTTAGGTCAGAGCTTCAGCTCAGCTATGCAAAATCAATGCGTAGAAGATTTAGGAGGAAGATTTGTCATGAGAAGACATGGGCAGAGGATGGAAACTACCTACCCTGGATTTCGTTAAAGCAATCGACAGAGTTTCACAAACAACCCTGTAGAAACATTAAAGGAGAGCGGAACATCATATCACCTAATAAATAGAATAATCAAAGCAGCACTAGTAGAAAATATCGTGATGTAGCAGTTTAGACAAAGAACAAAGCCCCTTGCTAGAAATAAAAAGGAATAAACCAATGGTGTCCACCCTCATTTCATACTCTTCACCTTAACACTACGAGAACTATTACTAAAACAACCTAAGCGAGCTCGCAAATGCAGACGATCTACTTATTTTAGTTGTAGAAGACACAACGTGGGATGAGAAACAAACATCAACTAAATCAAAGCCATGATAACACAATCAAGGCTGTTAGCTGCGATGCATTGGAGGAAGACGGAGGCACTTACAAGTACTCAAGTACATATATGTAACTCAAACGTTAGAAAAGGCAAATCAGCACAATAGTTCAAACACAGCATAGCGCTTAAACCTTTTCACAATAACATCGAACGAAGACGAACAGACACGAACAGACAACTTCACTGGAAGCACTGGAGGGGGAAATAATAAACAACCCATTAGCAGTGGAAGGCTTCTAATCTAACAATTGTTACGTGATTATCCTGCACTGCGACATTTAAAGGGGTCGTTGGAAGTCCTGTGGCACTCGGCTAGCAAAACAGTGGAGAAGAGGGGGTCGAAACGCTAAAACCCTTCAATAAGAGGGTGGTCATAATCGGGATGAAAGTTGGGTGCCACTACGGAAATAATCACCCAAAGATGGTTACGCAGAAAGTACCGCAGTTGGTTCCTCTAGGGCTCGAGGGGGTTGGGTTTGGTTGCACCCTACTGCAAGTTGTGACTTACCTTGCTTAATGAAATACAAACTGCTACTTGTAGATAGGCTCACAAAGCTATACACGATTATTCTAAAGTGAACACAATAAACACAAATAAAAGGCAGTAATGAAGTATCAATGAAATTTAATGAATGCAAGTAATACTCAAAATATGACACAAAAGGGGTTCATAAATTCAATCTTAAAGTATATGATAAGGTGATTAAAGGAGACAACATTTATTCGACTTTAAGGCTGCCTTAATCGCAGTCAAAAGAAATGATCATGGCCAATCCAAAACTTAAACTAAAAATTCAATTACAAATAATTACACACATGCGACATGAAATACGTAAAAATACCACGGCAATTCGCAATGTTTCTAAATTATTAACACTAAAACGAAACGGTAACACACACTAGTTGAAGACTTAATACTTGTTGAACGAAATAAACGGAAGGAAGGATGCTTGAAGTACTTAAATTATTGACAATAAAATTTAACTGATGCCTTTATCCACAAGTAAACACAAAAATTAATAAACCAACCTGGCCAACTGGTTTGTCAGCGGTCCTGAACCTTTACAATGTGAATATACAAATCCGCCTAAAGGCGATTCACAAAGCCTTCAACCTTACCACCGGACAAACAAATCGACCAGAAATCGGCTATTAAATTATGGCTTGACACAACTGCTGAAACACAAACGGCAAAAGCAGGTGCAGCGTAAAGGAAGAGTAAATTACCTGGCGAGATGTTCGTACTTGATCAGAAGGCCAGGGAGTACGTGACGAACGCGAGACTGGGGAGGGCTTGTTGCTGGTAGCCCAAATGGAAGCGATGGTGTCCTTCTTCCTGGAAACGGGTGCAAAACAACGAAGAATAATCCTAAGGCTGTGGGTTTTCTTAATCCTAATTAAGGAAACTGTGTGACTTTCATTAACTTTCCCACAGAAAACTATCTTTCCGGACTTATATGGCACACTCTAGTAGAATCCGACCAAGTCGTAATGTAATTTTCCACGAAAATTACTGGTAATGAGAGGCCTTTCCGGTGATTTAAATACCCAAGCTGGAAACGGTAAAATTGCACATCCTGTCTTAATCCGGGGCTTACTATGAAGACGTTCGATATGTGGGAAAAGTTGTCACGTACTAACGAGGGGGGGGGGGGGTAGAACATTACAAGACACTGCTTTGGCGTAGCTCAAGATCAGTCGGGGCTTCCCCGAATTAACAATGACGAAATAAAGCAAAGCAAATTACATTACCCTATTTGGTCATGCATTTGGGAATTTCTCCGAATCTGTTAAGAAAGAATATACTGAACAACCGAACAAATATTACATCACCATATTTAAGAATTATGTTGCAATCGAAAAAGAATGTGCTGAAATGGCATTACTCACGCAGGTACTGCAAGCTTCAGGACCGGCTCAGACTTAAAAAAAAAAACAGGGTCGTACTAAAGAATTTTACCAAAAATTAAAAATGACGCAAACTTCCCAAAATAATACAGAATTGCAAAACCACGTGACACAATACATAGAAAAAATGTGGAAAATCTTGTTACACACGGATCACTTGTGTGTACCATAATGAATCTGAAAAGAATAGGTAAGAAACAAAAGCGTATCGCATATATGAGATTTCATGATGAAGTAATAGAAGAACAGGAAGAAGAAATAAATAACAAATAATAATATACAAGAACAGGGAATCAAATGATAATAATATTAAATTAGAATAAAGTAATATGTAACAGATACAGACATGTCTGGGCCAAAGTGACATTTAGAAGACTTACGAAATTTACTGAATTTGTAGAAGTAAGTTAGCATAAGTACATAAGATATGCTTAAAACCATCTCAGTCATATATTCAACTACCATTGAATATGTGACTTACTAACTACCTCGCACTGTAGAGGCGGTATCTAGCGGCTGGCATCATAGGGGTGTTAATGATTGAACTGATAAATAATTGTGAAAATATCTTATGCCGCCTAATTGCCGCGCTTCTACAAATATCATTGTATTTAAATTTAGAAAAAAAGTTTAGTCTTTATGTAGTTAAAAAACACTCAGAAAAATTCAATTTATGTAGATGTTCCCAGTAAAATTTGATTTCGTTTAGAAATACCCGTAAATCGTAAATTTTTACAGTTATATACCTATCAATAAAATTCGCAATTGAAAAACCAATGTAACATTCTTAATTTCAAAATTATTTTTATTATTGACTTATTAAGCATTTATTCGGTTCTTCATTGCTAGAATTGTGAAATATCTGTACCTACAGCAGTTAGATTTGACGATTTCTTATATAACTTAGCGTTGTGTTGATAAAAATAAAAGTGAGTTTTTAAAATCAATACAGTTTTCTTTGACCAAATTAATAAACTATCATTAAAAACATAAACTCAAATTAGCAGTAGTCTATTAGACCAAACTGGGACACAAACTTCTACTTAAAATAGAAACAAGGGTCCTATTAGTGTATATCCAGTTAAAACCTGGATGGACGAGATCCCCTTTGACAACCCACAGCTTTATTGAGTGGCTACCCGAACTTGAATCAACCATTGTCAATGTCGCAAACTCGAAGTCCTTGACAAAGACATTCCTTTGATTATTCTCTGTAATTGTAAAATCGATCCCCTTCCTATCACTTCTTGATAATTATGGTTCATTTAAACGTTTCTGTGATTGCGGAATTTGGTTTTTGCCTTCAGAGAATAACGTTTTAGAATTGTGCTTATCCACTGTGAATATCGAAGGGATTTTTTTTACTCGTAAAGCACATCATTTATTTAGATGTTTTAATCTAATCCAGTTCGGAGGTTGGTTGTAAAAGAAAAGAAATTAAATTTTACGCCAACAGGACTGTAAATTCTTCAACAAAGTAGAAGTTTTTTAAAAACTTAAGGGCAATAATTCAGTTAGTTTGGGTCGTTCGATATAAAAGGGTGCAAGAATTCTTTCGGTTCCTTTTTACTGGTATTCTGTAGAATTCCACTTTTGCTTTTTTGGAAGAAATCCAAATCAAAACCAATGAAACACACTGAGGTTATAAGCAGTTTCCTATTCATGGTTTTTGATTCAAACTGTTACTGAATATAGATGAACACCACACGATCTACGACCAGGCCTACACGAACTTAATGTTTCTTATTTTTTCCTTGACATTTACAAGCAACGCGTACTTATAATTCATTCATGAAGTTGTCAAGTGTAAAGGTACGAAACTGAGAAGTAAATTACGCAGAGTGTTTGTTTTATTTCAGTTTTCAGTATTTCACGAACATAATTTCAACTTATAAAGTTTCTTGAAAATTATGCTACTTTTAAACGTCCAACATTAATAAAAGAACCTACATCAGATTTTACTGAAATTTAAGCACGAAGCATATTTAAATAATATGCAAACGTACCCTAAACAATTCTATAACGTTGAAATTATGTTTACCTGAATTTTGATGGAGGCACACATCCCAGCTTTTGCTCTAAACTACTGAGAAACGTTAAGGAACTAACTTTTTTTATTTGATTATTGCTCAGGTAATACTTGTTTGGTAAATAAGCAACAGGTTTATCTTATATAGCTCAAACAATTTTAGACTTGGTTTCCTTCATGAGAATCCTTTCAAACTGAATTTTTAAACTCATAGAAATAACAGGTGATTAACAATAATGTTCAGCCTCGGGGAGTTATTGATTGTAAGACACGTGCACTGTTTTACTTCCCACGAATATGTACAAATTTCAAATAAACAAAACATATTATAACTTAAGCTGACTGTCACTGTCCAATTAAACTATGAAAATACGAACTAATTTATGGTTAAATTTCGACTGACAACGTTCTCAACGTTCTTGTAACATTTTCTTCTAACTAATCTGACGTTTGCATTTACGTGACGCTTAGTTTTTAGTTAGGTTAGGTTAGCTAGTAACAAATGAAGGTAATGCATTAATACATGCCCTGAGACTGAAAGTTTTTTTTGATCACACGTTATAACTTCGAATAATTTTTCTTGTTTTTTTATTAAGGATGTTTCAGTTTATGCATTGACATTTTTCAACAATTTAATTTTTAGTTTAATTTCAATTATGTTTACATGCATTTGATAGACCTTGACGAGAGTTAAAAAATTAATCCTGCTTTAGTTTCAAATTGTAGTTTAAATCTGCTTAAGTATTTCTTAAACATCAAAAAATCTTAGGATTATCTAAGAATTCCCGCCAAAACATTCCAAGAATCCTGTGCAATACAAGCTTTAGGTTTGAAAATTTGATTAAGACTTTTCTATTTAGGTTCCTTAATTCCATTATAACTCCCCAAATTTGCTATTTGATTTATGTCTAAATAAATTTAGTGGAGGCGTCTAAAATACGTCAAACTAGGTAAATTGCTCTTTTGATGGGTTAGAATTTAGGGTGTTTTCACAGGCCTTAATTTACGGGAAGCCAGTATTTCGACGTAAATGTCAATTAGTATGAACACAAATGGTCAGATAGCCTTTAGTAGCCAAAATAATGCTTTTCTTAAGACTCTCATAATATTTATGCAAATTAATAAAGATATTTTAAAGAATTCTTCGCAGCGATTCGAACCACTGCCCTTCGGTTTCAAATAGTTTTCCTCTAACTAAACCCAATTAACTAACTAATACTTTGTATGATGATTTCATGTTGTAATTTAAAATGATGTTTAATTATCTTGACACGTATTGCTTTCCTTTTTAGCATATTCAGATTATTTAAAGCTGTGCAGTTTTATGTTTAATCTCAGTGGGTTTTTAAATGTAGCTACTGAAAGCAAACTAAAAATACCAATTTATGTTTAATTAAATTTAGTAGTATTAATCTTTGCATAAAAAGGTGTTGATAAGATACAGATACTTAATTGGTGGTTCATCTAATTTACTTTTTGAAATGTGGCTTAAGCAAAAACGTAATTTTGATTACATTAAGGAACTTGAGTCGATCCAGTATTCATTATTATCAGAAGGTGAAATTTTACAAATAACAACATTTTAAACAACAAACGTATAAATAGGAGGTTTATTTTGTCGAGAATGAGAAGATTTTATTCTTGATGATATAAAGCTAGTTCAAATAGTTTATGCGAAAAAACACAAGAATACTTTTGCTATTAAATCATACTCATTTTAAGTAAGTATAAAAATTTAAGCGATTTGATTTTAGTTTTACTATATTTTAAGGGCCTCCAACGTTTAAATTCCGTGTTTATTCCAAATTATTGCATTTTATGTCAAAATAACGTTGAGTGGTCATCCCTAAAATACGTTTGTAGATTTTCTGTTATAAATTCCGATTCTGGAACATAATAACAAATATTTGGTTCTACATGAACTACAATTTTAAATATTCAAACTTTTATTAAAAAAACCAAAACCAAAATTTTGTCATATTTTCAGGTGAGTCTTATTAATATGAAAGATGAAATTCAATTGAATATCAATCACGCTTATTTTAGATATAAAAACTGTCAGTTACAAGGATTTTTTATTTATTTCAGGCTCCTCCACCAAAATGTTCATCAAAAGCAATAAAGAAACTGGTATACAATGTATCCCATGAATGCTGCGACAAGCTTATAACTCGTTTATTATAATATAAAGAAATAACCTTAACAAACGTTGAATGATAGGAAAATAACTAAATTTAGTTTGTTACAGCATTTTCTGTAAAACCGGAAGTATTAACTCGTTTTTTCAAATGATAGTGTGGAAAATTTTTACTTGTATCCTGTAAAGTATTCTTTTCTGTTTCTGGTGATATCAACTAATCTGTACTTTCTTTCGTAAATAAGTTAATAAATATTTTAGTTCCTACGTAAATCATAAATTATTAAACTTCATGTCTAGAGAATACAGATTTGTCGTCTTAACTGCTTTGTGTTTAAATCAATTCTATACTAAATAATTGCCTAGTGATAGCATTTATTTGGACGTTTTATGTGTTTTCTAATGTCATTTGTGTAAAGCAAGTTATCTATCAAGTAACATTTTAATTTACGATAAAACTTCTTTAAAATGCGACTTTGATCTACGTAGAATATATATTAAAAAAAAAAAAGTTGGTCGAATAAGGTGGCCATCATGTTCACTCTATTTGACTCCCGGGGTTGTTTCTTGTGGAAATATTTAAAATCAATATCGCCAATATCATATAATAATCAATTAATTTGAAGGATCTGCGACAAGTTATCGTTAAGGCAACTATAACACAAGTCAGTTGATATCACCATAAAAAGAAAATAGTCTACAAGAAACAAGTAAAAAATTTCCACACTGCTACTTAAAAAAACGAAAGTTGATACGACCTTTGTTTTTGCCGAAAAGCCATTACAGGATAGGTTACTGGCAATCTTTTAGTGAATTTCGTATCGTTCAACTTTTGAAAGATCCTTTTTTGCATGTCGAATAATAAACAGTTTTTTTTTATTAATTTTTACTAACAAGGAAAGGCTTTTTATAATAAAAACTGACAAACAGTAACGTTGCCATGGTCTTTAAATTCTGCTCATTATGTAATTTCTAATGTGTAAGAAATGGAGGAAAATGCTGCATTTTTAAATATTACGATTTTAATTTAAGTGACTTCAGTCTTATTTTTGAAGAAATTTCTGTGAGAAACTGAAAAAATGGCATGCTTGTAATATAACTGATTTTTGCAATTCTATAATAATTAATGAACTTGTAATTTTTGTCAAATATATAAGAATTTTCAAGCTACAGTTTTTAGAACTTTAAATCTTCAATTATTATAATTCATACAGACTGTCAATTCGCTAAGTATTTTATGTTATGTAATAATAGCAATTCCAATACGGGGAAAATCTATGGAAATGTATTATTTTAGGGTTTATTTCGGTCCAGAAGCTTTTGCATTTTACCTTTGAAATGTGTTTTTAATCTAGCGATTCTGCACTAAAAAAAAATGTAAAAGAATGAACATTACCTAGTTACAACGTTGTTAAAAAAGCCTGCTATAAATCTTGTGTCATTTAATTTATGCTTTTAGGGTTTTGGGCAAATTGGTTCGGTTGCTATATGTTACGTACTTTCAATACATTCACGTTAATTCCTTCTCAAATTGTAATACATTACAGAGATAGAACTTTTCACATTCTAAACTCTGCAGTCAAGACTTTTTTTAGATGCAGTTGGTTCTGCCACGAAAATTGCATCATTAGTGAAAACAGGGCGTCATGCAAATCGTCGAATTAATTTTTGAGCTATAGTTCACAACAGCATCAGGTTTCTGGTTGTAAATCTGATTCTGTTACGCAAATCAAAGGCTCAGAATAGTAATAATTATACAGTGCCCATTAAATATTTTAAATATAAATTTTACTTTCAGGACTTTCCAAATATTAAGTCTTATAGACAACATGTAGTAAATATATTACATTAACCAAAAGAACATAGGAGTTTTTAAATTTTTGTAGTGCTATTCTACACAGATTTGATCCTAAGTAAATTCTGATAACTATAAAGAACGATATAATCATCTTCCAGCTAATAAGGAAATTTAAGGTTATTTCTGAGGAGTTTTCTTGATTTATTATCAGTGACGCTGGACGGAGTCGTATTTGCAATAATATTGTAACGAGATACGCCAGCTGCCAGGTGGAACGTGAATCATTTCGCGTCGATGCGTCAGCTGCTCCAGATTGTTCCCTGACTCATCGTTCCACAGCAGTGTAGAATTTTCTGGAATGGAAGCTTGCCTATATAAAAGGCGCATTCTCTTAGTGAACTTTGTCTAATCCAGCCTACAAAACGGTCGCGAATATGTGCGTCGCTGAAGATAAATAAATACGTGAATTAAGTTGTTAAATAAATTAGTTAGTTTACCGATATCAATATTAGTGTTGTGTTTTAGTGTTAAGTTGTTATTTCGTGTTTCTTCGTCGTTTAATAATTTTAATATTTGTTAATAAATACAGTAGACACGCGGTAACGTGAACATCGGGTAACGTGAATATCCGGCTAACATGAACAACATTTTTATTATATTGACCACCGTATAACGTGACCACACTAACCCTCACTAACGTGAACATTGTTTATGATATATGAAAACAATAAAACATATTGAATTTCTGACGTTTCCTGTAACTTGTTTACATGTCTATGCCGCATTAAAGGTATTTGCAGACATAACAGCGTTGACGGTGCACAAATGTGACTGCATAATATCTGTTTTGGTTAATTTTGGGTTGTCTACTGATACGCGTTTTTATTTAGTAGACAGTTACTATTAAATACGGCCGTTTTCCATGGCGCCAAATCTCTTTTAAAGCTGATGCGATGCATTAAAAACGTAATTGTTGCTTGTGTTCAGTGTGTTTAATTTAGCAGTAAACGTTTCAATACAAAATTTTCGATTTTTTTCTGCAACAGTAGTTTGTATTTTAATATAAAACGTTAATAAACAATTTTTACTTTGTTTTTGATCTTTTTTTATCAGTTTCTAGTAGAAAATCATTACTATTCGATAGCATGAACAAATCGCAAACGTGAACACGCCTTGTTTTATTTTGTTCACATTATCGCGTGTCTACTGTAATTCACAAAACGAACCGAAGTTTTACATAAACGTTTTAAAACCGTTACAATATGTTTCTAAAAATATAATTTTTTCAGTTTACAGTAAGCCATGTTAGGTAGATAGTTTCGTTCGTTGTCAAAAGTTACTCTTTATTATTATTATTATTATTATTATTATTATTATTATATTATCATCACACCATCATATTATAAAATTAGTAGATAATTTGCTGACATAGCAAATGAGCATCAGACTGAAATACAGTTTCTTGTTCGAAAAGTTGATGTTTTTAATCTGAAGAAAAATTGTTTACTTGGGCTAATTGTATATCTCTATAATCGAGATTGAAATCTTTACGATTGAGATTAAAATATTTCTGTTTCAAACCTTAGCCCATTTTCTAATTTACTATAATAATATTAAATTCAGATCTGAATTGTGAGTTTACAGATTAGAGTTCCAAATTTTATATTAGGCTATTTAGTATTAAATCTAAACCATTAACTGGAATTCACATCCAAACCAGTACTTGAATCAATCGTAGAAATTTAACTCGAAAATCTGAATCTCCCATTTTTAAGTTTTTGTGATCGAAATTGAAACACTTCTAAACAGAATTCGACCTTTCCCGATTAAACCCTTAAACCGTTCTTTAGCTTCAAATTTTAGTATTTAATATTAAACCTTAATTTAATGTTATTACTTAAATAGCAATCAAACTGGTATTTGAATCAAATCGTCGGATCAGAATCTCATATTTTTGAAGTGAATTCTAAGACTTTCGCGGTCAGTGTTAGTGTTAACAGAACGACTTCCAGGTTGAAACCGTGTCATGTTTAAGAGTTTGAAGTACTTCTTAATCTTAATTTAAAAAGGTAAACGTATCGATCCTTACACATACGTCTTTGAAAACCACATACCTTCCCTACTCCACCACTGTGTTTCGATTCCCAATTATCAGTGACTGTGTAGGCCACCCGCCGAGCATCCGACTCGGATTTGACCCCAAGACCGTCCGTACTGTAGTCAAATGTCTTAAGCATTCGGCCACTCCATCGCTAATTTTAATTTAAAATAAAACGAAAATACTAGGATTGCTTATTTAACGAATTCAAACGCGAATTTAGACGAAAGCGAGTGAAATTCAAGTGTTATTTAAACTGAATTCGAACTTTCGCGATTACAATCCTAGCTCACCTCTTCAGCTTCACATGTTAAATCCAGATTAGACTTTTAAATCTTTAGATTAGAATCTCAAGTTTCGGGCTTATTTAACATTAAACCTATACTTCAAGTTTTGTTTAAATCGTATTAAAACTACCATTTAGCTCAAAATTCCGGATCAGAATCTCGTATTTTTAAAATAGTTCTAAATCTTATTTGAAAATTAAAAAGAAAGTACTAGAATTGCCTACGCAACGAATTCAAGTAGATTTAAAGTAAAGTCTGCGACTGAAATTCAAACCATGGCGATTAAAATTTGAACTCACTTTTTAAGCTTCAGATATTAAATTCAGATTCGAGCGTTGAATATTTGGAGTCGGATTAGAATCTCAAGTTTCAGACTGAAATTATTTAATATTAAACCTATTAACAGTATATTTAAATAGCATTCAAACTGGCATTTCAATCAAAATTCCGGATCAGAATCTCATATTTTCGAAATACTTCTTAATCTTGATTTAAAATTAAAGGGAAAATACTAGGATTGCCCGTAAATTGCATTCATAATAACATTAAAAAAAAAATAACCAGGATTTGAGACATTCAAAAAAACTTTTTAAGGATTTTCCGAAATAATTAAATTTTTACAAATTTCACTTTTAAAAATGAAAATAATGGTTTAGTGTAGCAATTGGAAGTAAGGTCTGAAAGTGGATCGACTCCTAAAAATGAATCGCATTGAAGTGAATCTTCTTTGAGTCCTGTGTGAAGCGATTGTTTTAAGATTTTTAGTTTTGCAAGAGTGCACCGCCGCCAGCAGTTGAACAATGGACATAAGGATTTACATTCATGTTGGAAATTAAGTATTCAATTTTGGAAATAAAGTTTTCATATGTTACGTTTACAGCACAGAATTTCATCTTTAATTTCGATTCTAAAATCAAATTGTTTGAGGTCATGAATCTTCAATTTAAATTAAAAAGTTTAAATACAAATTTGAAAATCTGCATATTTAAAGTTCAAGCTTTTAACCTGCGTTGAAATACTCTTTGTATCGTTTTGCACACATTTTACTCTAATTATTGTGGTTCATACAAAAACTGACTTTTGAAAAATCCTGTTTTCGAATTTTTACCAAAACTAAATAAATAAGATATAATTAAAACAATGACTTATTTTAAAATTTTTCGATATATTTAATATTGATGAATTTGGTTTACTACAGTATCCTTGTGCTCGCGATGGTTTCAAGTCAAAATGTTAAGGTTCTTAATTACGTAATGAATTAACTTTTACGTATCAATTCTAGAATTTAAAATTTTCGAATTTTACAAATTTATCCAAAGAATCGGTTTGATTTCTAAAAACTGACAAACTCATTATCAACGAAACTTAAATTAGCTTATGATTTATGTAAATGTTTATACATATAACAATAAAATGTCAAAAGAAAAAAAATCTTATTCTTAAGATGCCATCTTTATTTATATTCCAGAGAGTTAGAAAATGAACCGTAAAAGCCCTCGTTTTTTTAGAAAATTACATAACCGAACGTTCTTTCACGCTATGCAGTTACACTCCCAACATCAGACAAATTTGATACAATTTTATTCAAGTAAGGTAGCACCTTCTCGCATTTTCCTCCCTGAAGCGTCTAAAAAATTTGTCACCCGAAATCGGGTAGTAGTTTGGAGGTTCGTGGAATGTTTATGAATAACTTGGCGAATATAAAAATTAGATTCGCATACGGTCCCGCGGTCGACATGTTCTTTCCTGACATTCATTATTTCTGTCTAGACTATTTTTATCCGTAAAAACGATAGAGAAACTCGACTTGTATAACTTCGCTTCGACTTTTTATCGCTGTTATGTTTGTCTTTTCCATTTATTACTTTATTAAAGCAGACGGACGAAAAGCAAAATCGCTTTCATCATGTTATAGGCTTCTTCAGAAAATCTAATTATGTTGATTATAAAAAAAAGTAGAAGTTTCAATTAGTTAATTAAAAATAATTCCACTGACTAGTTTTCACCAACACACAATAACAAACTAACGATGTAATCAGAATCACAAAAGAGTGAATCTAAATAACCGAATAAGCCTAACACGTTCCATGCTGGCTGGCATTTAATTTTCACATGAATAAATACGGTTTTAATAGCTAAACTTTAAAGGTTTAAAACTGAACAGATTTAACAGCCTGAATAATTTCTGTAATTGAAGAGATTCACGTGTAATTTTCCCATCTCGAAGTAGGAGTTGCTTGCTTGCTCTATGTTGTACGTACACCAAAATGCTTAGTTAGCTGAGAAAATACGGTCGGAGATGTGTCGGTGGGGCTGAAAATGATATTTCGTGAGCTAGCATTCGTACCTAAATTAAAGTAGTTCATGCAGCTGTACATAAACTGTATATCTCCTTTTATGGCAGCTTTAGTTAATAACATACAGTTAAGAATTGTCTTAAACCGTAATTACGTTTAATTTGTTTGTTATTTCAGGTAATGATTTAGATAGAAGTTTCCCTCGCGAGGTAATTTTAAATTCAAGGAATCTCGCCCTTAAAATTGTTATGAACGATTATACAATTAAATTTTGACGTAGCGCTTTATTAATAAAACAAACAAGAAAAAGCACAGTCGATTTTGTAAAATGTTGAGATTAATTATTCAGTTTAAATGTCGAATATTTGTTCTGAACGAGGAAAAAATTGTATCAATGCTGTGAACAGCATTTTGTAGTAAATGCAGTAGAATATCCTAAAATTGGTATGAAATGGAAGGATTAATTAGCGATTTAAACAAACAAAAACAAAGCTAAAACTTTGCCGGATTGAGATCAGGGGAACGAACAGGCCAAGTATTGGGAAAACGTTCGCTTACGACACAATTACGATAAGTGTATTAATAGTAATATAATAAGACCGAGTCAAACTATTAAAATCATTTTTAAGCACGGAAATGAGCGATAAATATTCAGTAACCCAAAAAACAGTTTTTTAAAAACCATTTACCATGGTCCACAGATCTTAACAAACAATCTCAGTCACTTTACGATTGCAAATATACAATACCTTCTAATTTTCGTTTCCAATTGGAATATTTTAATCTATGCTTCTAATTTCAAATATTTCAAGTGTAAAGCTTAAAATTAGACTTTTACCTTATTGATTCTTTACTTCATTTCCAAAGCTTCATTTTTAATTAAAAAAAGGCGAATAACCCGCAACATTTTTAAACCAGTGTAATTTACAACTTTAAAAAATTTCAAACTGTAATTAAAAATTTAATTCCAATTATACAAATATACTCGGAAAAGGAAAAAGCTTTAAGTATTTAAAAGCCCAAGCTGTAAGAACAAAGTTGCAAGCTGCAGCATTAAAAATCTTTCAATTTTTAATGTGGAAGTGTGCAAATTTTAAGGTGATTAAAGAACTTCTGCTATAAATTTTCACTGCTGCAGATTTAAACTGAAAATGCTTTGCTTTGATTGTTTTTCTGTTACATTGCAACTACGAACCAAATAATAAACTTCGCAGTTACTCTTAACACTTACCACTTAAAAACTTCTTTTTTATAATTTTGAAGTCCTAACTCGTATTGCAAATAATCATTTTATGGTGAAATTAATTTCTAGAAACCAGTCAAACGTTAAAGTATCCTGAAAATTAAAAAATTATTAATTATACATGCCGCCTACGTTCGTTAATTTTTGAAGGAAATTTATATGAAAAGTGGGAAAGCCTCAATAGTCAGGAAACCTGTAAATTAATGAAATCACCGCATTGAACAGGTTGAGAAATGTCCTTTATCGGTATAATTAACCAGTTGACAGTTTCTCTACGTGTCTTTTAATCCCGATTTGTCTGTTATTTAATAGCAAATTAACACATTTTATTAAATACTTACCAGAAGCCATTATGGGTTATTTTATGAAGCTTCTTAATTATTGTTGCTACTTTTGAGGTTTTTTAAATGAAAACGTTGAACTCAACTGAAAGAGACAAGCTTTAGCGAAGCAGTGGTCGAATTTCGGACAGTTTTTCGACCAATGTAATAATAATAATGTAAGAACTTTGAAAAGTACGATTGAAGGACACAAAAAATTTAAAAAGTAGCTGAAGTTTCTATAAAAACATCAAAGCTATTTTAAGATTTTAAATGGAATTTATGGCTTTTTGATTTAATTTTCGTTAATAAAAACTATTCTGTTAAATGTGTTCCACAATTTTTTATCTCAAGGTTTCCTTCTATCTGAATTTTTATAAACATTTCTAACCAACTGCTTTCATGTAAATACAAATAAATTGCTGGTATGGTTGAATACAGGTTGTCTCTAAATTATGCCGAAAAACTTCTACAAGGCAATTTTCATACAAAGTTAGATGTATGTTTTGTTGTTCTTTTCTTTAATAGTATTAAACCAACTTGATTAAATTTTTTACTAATGGCATTTTTCACTACCATTTAGTTCGAATGTCACTGAACTGAACAAAAAATGGCAAGAGACAAAAACGTTTTCTTACTGAATTTTACATGAATGGATGTAGTGGAAATTAGATTATTCTTACCACAAAAAAATTTCCAAGGTGTTAATTTTGCCTGCCCCCAAAAACACGCTTTCAGTCAGCGATATTTTTAAATTTTTGCCAAAATGGTGGTTTGCCAAATTATTAAAGTGTTCCAAATGCTTTCTTCTTGTCCTTTATACTTTTGGAGATTTTGGAGATAAGAAGTTTTGTTTGAAATTTTAGTGCAAGCAAACTTTGATTGGCTTTATATCCACAGGATGAATTTTTGGATATAGGTAAATCAGGTCAAAATGCTAAATTTTTTTCTAAATAATGGCTTGTCGGTATAATTTAGAGAAACCCTATATATTAAAAACGTTGTTGGTTATTATTTCAGGCCTTCGCATGATTTTTTTCGCGTAAAATTTAAAAGCAATTCGGGCATCATCTTACTTTTATTTTATATTTTTGATTTATTTATAACTTCAAATTTCCATTTTTATTGTTCATGACGTAAGTCGAGAGGCCAATTAGTAGGCATATGTATAGTATGTTTAAAATTAATGCTATTCAGTCGTGTTTCATTTTATGTTTCCTCTGCTTTTGAAGTCTAACAATGGGTTTTACGGAATAATTGATCTGAAAGTATTAGAAATCAATTGGGCAGTATACCCGAAGAAACACAATTCGAATGTTATCAAGGAATAATTGTTATTTTAAAGACTTTTAAAATAGCTCGTAGGTTTTTAATGATAATTTTTAAAGCAGCTTAGAATATTAATAGTACATTATATCCGAGGTGGAAAATGTTTCATTACAGCCGAGGGCTTATGTATTACCGAGAGGCGAAGCCTCGTGGTCAGACATAGCGTGAGGCTATGATAAAACTACCACCGAGGTATGTATACTATTTTATTCACAATTATTAATCACTGAATTTTATTAATATTTTTTGACAGCTCTATTATAATTTATTTTAGCCTACTTTAACATATAGATCTATGACAGTGTCGCTAGGCAACCAACCGTACATGAACATTTCCCGTCCGTGGGTGGGAAGTGTTTTCTGTTACTTCCCACCCAAGAGATTGTCATTACAGTTACTATAATGATAGTGAATAAAATTATTTCACTTGCAGGCCATGATCAGAGAATATTCTTACCGTAAAATGTCAAGGTATTTAGGACGATATACAGGGTGTGTAAAAATTCGCGTGCAAGCTATCGTAACTTTATTCGTTGGACAATAATAAGGCGAAATTCTTATAGGAAAAGGAAGTTAACAGAATTTTGCAAAAACGGCTTCCTTTTCGCGTTGCCAATTTTGAACTTTGAAGGCTTCGCACGAGTTGAGGAAGCATCTGGTGACTTTATCGCTATAAGAATTTCACCTTATTATTGTCCAAGGAATAAACTTACGGACAGCTTGCACGCGAATTTTTACACACCCTGTATATATTTTATATGTTTAATTTATTTAACCTAAGGTATAAAGCCAATTTGTATGTTTAAAATTTCATCAAAACTGTCATCTTTCATTTCATACCTCCTTTGCTTTTGTAGTCGTAACAATGTATGATTTTAATCGTACAAAATTATATTTTACGGTACGTAGCCTACATTGTTTCGAGAATATCCAGATGTTAAATTCCGAATAAAGCTTGCATTCATCAGTCACTGTTGCATGTAATGCTCGTCGGTTACACAGTTATTCTATAGGGATTTTAAAGCACAAATTGCACCTGACTACCCTTCACCATAAAAGACCGAAACAACCGCATCCCTCATAATTACTACAAAATCCGAAACATCGCCACGTTTAAATTTTGGAACCGTTCCATTTTCGTGGTTATAATGAAGACGTTTTCCTTTGCTAAAAGATCTCATAAAGAAGTCGTTTTTGTCACTTCAAACTCAAGTAGTAAACTTTTAAAGAATTTAAAGTATTTTGTTTGATACGTACGAGCATGAATTTTAAATAAGTTGTTTACGAAGTATAAAATAAGTACAGCAAGGTCGGAAAATTTTCTAATTTCTTAAAGTGAGCGTAGCGATAGTTAAGTAATGGAACTTCTCCAAAAGGGGTTTTAATTTGTAATGGTCAGGAGAAACTGAAATTAGCTGTAAAGTCTCGAAGAGATGAGTGCTCCCACGGGAAACGACGCAGAAGCTTCTCGGTTAAAGTATACGAATCAATAATTTACAACACGCGTATAGTAAAATAAAAACATTCCTTGGTACACTGATAACATAATGTACTTAGTAAAACGTACAAGCTCACCTAGACGTGAGCAACTTTATCTTAATTAAAGTGAACATTAACGGCGTTGAATTTTATAGCCGATGAAGGCAAAGGCATTAAATCTAACTCACCCGGGAATTTCAGAAATCTAAAAAAGGTTCCGTAAACGTAAAACCGGGGAAATCACTTTACAAAGTTTCGATGTTTACTGATCAAACAATAAACTCGCATCTGGCTTTTATCTCCATTGTAACAAGTATTTAAATTTCTAATTCCGTATGCATAGCTAAGCGTAGTAAAAATTTTATAAAAGCTCTTTGAAATTTATCGGCGAACACGCAACGTGAAAATGGATAATTTTACCGTTAATCACGTACCCTGCTCACAGTAAATGTTAACGAGCCCTATCTTAACCCCTTGACCCAAATTTTTAAGGAACATTTATTTTTCCTGTTTTACGCTGGTTTATAACGGTCGGACAAATTAGGGAAAGTCGCGCTTTCTGTAATGTTAAAAGTCTGCCTAATTTAAATTTTAATCAAAATCAAGAAAGACGTTGATTTAACTTTAACATATATTTTTTTGTGGAGTTCTGTCAGAACGTAACCATGCTCCATTTACTTTTACAGTTGGTAACCAAGGGGTTTTACGTTTATTTGGACTTCTCAAAGTTATGTTAACCTTCCTTTTATTAACTAAATTATTTGTCAATTAATACCAAATGCTAATTTTTTACTGTGAAAAACAGTTTGGATTAACATACACTGACAATTTAACCAACATAAAGTCACTGATGGGTTCTCCTTCTGACTCAAGTATTTATATTTGTAGTTAAAAATGGCCTACATTATCAAAAGTTCTAACAAAAATTTAATCAGATTTTGTATATTGAAACACTTTACAAAAGGGTTCAAGAAACCTCTGGCCTTTTTTCCAACTTACAGCGTTCAAAAATCCCCTCAAGAGATTAGCTCTAAATTTTAAATAAGGTTGTTAGAAATAGAAAATATGAAGGCTAAAAATTTCATCTTCGGTAATTACCCCAAGAAAAATCGTAATAACCGTTTAAACTTTTTAATTCCTGAGCTTTCTTAATCAGAATTTAAGTATTCATTTTGCTTGTTAAGTGTCTTAAGATGAGATGACGAAATTTTTATCTGATTAGGTGATTTACTTCTGAAGGCTCTATGGATTGTCCTCAACACTTACCAGACCACCAGCTTTTTAGTTATTGGTTACTGAGGCATTTTATAATATTAAGCGCCGGTATATTAGTACAGATTTAAGTTGAAGTCTAAGTAGGTCTAAATTAGGGCTTAATGGAAGCCTTGCTGCACTTAAACTTTAAGTTAAACTTTAGTTCAAATCTGGACTGATATACCGACCCTAAAGGCCAGTATTTCAATACAAGTTTATGTAAAGGCTCAATTTACAATATCGAACGTCAAAAGCCCTGCAAACCACAAATTGTCTCGGTGTTAAGCTTGCTTGACAATGTTGGTTAGAGTCAGTCTCTGAAGAAATTCTCTTCTCCAAATTACAAGAGTAGAGTTGGTTGAGACACAACTCCTGATACGAAGATATGTCCTTCACCCAATCGTCAATGCGGGTGGTAGTTGCAGAAACACGTATTTGTTTGTATTAATTAATGTTTGTAGAGTTATTGAAGTAGACCACAGGTTCAGTTCCTTGAGTTACTCAGAATATTTTTCAAATCGTGTAATTTTGTAGGGTTGAATGTAAGGCGGAAAATTTTCTGTGGACTTCGAGTAAACTAATAAACAAACAAGTAAACGAACTGCCGTAACTTGTCGTTCTTTAGAAAATCTCTAACTAATTTTCAGGAATAATATTTGGAAGTCTATTTGCTTACATTCTGTAGCGAACAAAACCGAGTTTATTCGAAACAATGAGTAACTAACACAAGTTTTTAGTTAATTTAATTAATTCAGAAATATATTTATCTTTTAATTCTTTGTATTCGAAATAATACATCTGAATTTAAATTTTAAACAGCCGACCTCGATGGCGTCAAGGTTAGCATACTGGCTTGGTAAACCAGAGATCTCGATTCTCGGTCCAGGTAGGTGAGATTTTTAAGAAAGATTGAAACTTCAAAGAGTGAAAACCCCTTGGATTCGGCAACATTTTAATCGGGTAGTGCCAATAACCATAGCAGTCGATGCGTATTGTAATCTTTGATACCCAGAAGCTTAAATTTAGCCCAATAAATAAACAAAGAAGTTTTGAACAAATGCTTTGAAACTAATATGCACAAAGCCCTCATTGTTTATTAGTATAACGTAGATATAGAGTTTTTCGATTAATTCGGTAAATTTAGTGCTCCAGAAGAAATCGCAATCAAATTACTGTTTTTGGCGAACAAATTGATTTAAAACGAAGCTAAAATTCACTACAAACAAAAACTGCGGATAATATTAAAGAAAATGTAAAATAAGTTATTCAAATGAAATAAAAAAGAAACGCTTAGATTATGTTGCTGCTAAACTTTGCAGTAAAAAAGCGTCTGTGTTAATTCATAAAGTAAAAACCAAACCAAAATGCAACGCTACTTCAATTTAAAACTGCAAAATGTTCAAAAAGGCAAAGTAAGCATCTTGTGGTACTTTAAAGTGGTAGAGTAAATAGGAAATAATCATCCACAAGCTGTTTGAAAAGTAGTTACACTAAGACCTGTACCAAACACAAAAAGATCATCATTTTTTTAAATCAACATGTAACGTGTGATATAATTACATATCTAAAGATCCAAAGTTTTACTTATTATTATCAAGTAAAGTTCATACATAACTATAAAGAACATCTTAAAAAGGCAACGGGCCTTGCTATCTTGCCTTACCACCTTTGTAGTAAGGATTTTTGAATTCAAAGAAAACATGACGAGGAGCGGATAGCCGCGTGTAAAAGAACTCAGTCTCTCCCGTAGGCATCTTGGGTTCGATTCCTGAGACCGGCGATATCCTCGCCGGAATTTAGAAGGTCGTACGCTTCTCCATGCTTCGGAGGGCACTAAAAGTCGGCGATCCCGGTTATCATATTAACACCTTTGATAACCGTTATAGAGGAAGAAGAAGAAGAAGAAAGAAAAGATGGCATCAAATCTAGAACAGTTTTTCGTCCAAATTTGCTTTTATTCAAAACCACTAAATGTTAATAATATGCTTTTAGATACAAGCAATTAGTAACTTGAATAATCCATATCTATCATGTCTAACGCAAAAATGGACGATCAATAGGTATCTTAATAATAGTTATTTACATAACAAGAGAATAACTCTGTCGAGTATAGAAGATTGTACAACCATGCGAGACAGAATCCATCACTTACTCCCATGGTAGTATTTTTTCCATTGCTGATACCTATGTGCTTTTATAAAAGAATTTTAATAATCTTCATCATAAAAATATTACATTAACTGCCACTACATTAATTACTTCACTTGCTTCCCTAGGAAGGTAAATGAACAACTCCATTACATCGTAATAACCAATAAAGAATATTAAAATCAAACTCCTTTATGTATGCTAAAACCATATGAAAATGCAATTTATTAAATTTAGCTTCTAATGGCAAATAATTTTCCACTGCTGTCAAGAGGTATTTAGAGGAGTTCAGTGATTTATTCTGACTTGCACGGCTGCCATTTTTTAAACTCAATAGAGTAAATCTCACTTACCTCCCTTACTATATAAGTAACTGATAACTCTACTCTCCTTGTATACAATTACAGAAAAATTTGGCCTTCTACATGGATATATTTTCAGAGACGTCAAAAGTAGGAAGAGTAAATAATCCTTGTTTACCGGAAAAATAACACATTTTAAAAATCTTTCTACTTTTGTCCCCAAAAATAAATATTTCTGGATACAAATAATAGCCAATCTACAAATACAACAATTAGAATTAATTTCATCGATCGCTGTTGGGATCCTTTGCAAGACATTGAACTGCGTTACAGTGTTTCTTTCAAAATTAAGGAATACATGTCTTAAATTGGACTAAAAGATTAAAAAATTTTTACCAAAGTCAGAATACGAGCATATCAAGTTCAATAATGGTAAGGGTAACAATATGAGCAACAGCAAAGTAACAATTCAGAGGATTTACTATTTCGACATGGCAAGATTTTAAATATCTAGGTTCAGAAGTCCAACATACTGGTAATCCCAACAAGGATATGCAGAAGAAAATGAATATAGCGTAGCTGAAATGGCGACAAATGAAGAACGAGAGCATTAAATTATCAAAGAACAACAAATTATAAAAAATGAAAAGGCTGGGATGGTTGTATGGTGAAACGAACAGATAGAACTTAGGGTCAAAGTAGTTACTACAGGAAACAAACCAAAAAACGCAAAGAGGGCAGGCTGTATTGGTTTGGTTAAGTGGAACATCGTGCAGACAAAAAGAAAGAAGGGGACTATCAGGATAAACAGAGTAGATTAAGATAAAACAGATGAACAAATTGCTTAGCTAAGAATGCGAAAGAGTATGGCGAGGCCTAATGTGGTCAAAAATGTAGCAGACTTGACCAGAAAAATTGATCCTAAGTCGGTTAATGTGCTAAACACAAATAATTATGTTCGGATATTCTTTCTTGCAAGACTATCAGGCTACTTAATGGACGTGTTCTGGAAAAATTGATATATGAGCATTGAAAATAAAGTTATGATATATACAAGCATAGTAAGACCGGTAATAACGTTGCTGCGGAGACACGAGCTGATACCCAAAGAATAAACTGTATGGCTACGAACAACTGAAATACAGGACATCGTAAAATTCACAAAACAACGTCGAAAGAATTCTTAAAACAGGAATTCCGATAGGGAAACACCAACTAGGCAGACCACCTAAGCGTTGGATTGAAAATTGGACTTAATCTACACTGGGAACGCCTCCTTGAAAAAGGTATGTCAACGAAACAAACAGGCAAAGCCTACATAAAGTGGAAGAAGAAGAAAAAGATATTCTTTCTAACCTGGCAATAATAAATGTGTGATGGGTTCCACAAGGAACTGTCATAGGCCCGGTACTTTTATTAGAATTTGTAAATGGGTTAAACGTTATAGTTGATAAGGCCTTTTTTGTTGCTTGAGGGAATTATGTGGCGCGTTTTAGTTTTCAACAAAATCATTCAAATATCAAGTGACAAACGTACCTAATCTATTAAGAAAGAAAAGGTTTAGATAAGCGATTTCGTGAGAACTACGTTCTGTAATGTTCCCAAGGTATTATTTTTTAACTTTTGGTAATTAGATTTGCTGGTTTGGCAATTGGAATGCCTGTGCAAACAATTATATGAAAATAAATATTATTGTATCTATTATTATTTTTTTCTAGAAATTCCATTTTCAAGGATTGATACCTTTAGGGTAATACTTTTAATTCGTTAAAATACATTAAAAGTATTATTATGTTAAGTAAGTAAAAACCTAAATAATTTCAGTTATTTAATTAACATAAATGCAGAAGTACAATATGGGTACTTAGTAGAGCACAGGGGCTCAGATCTGGCGAATAGGGGGGCTGGGGAACCACAAGAATACCTTTTTTCTACTAAAAATTTGGTCGTGGAGACTGCCGCGTGAGACGGGGCGTTGTCGTGGTGCAGCATCCAAGTGCCTGGTCGCACACGTGCCGCCCTCTTTCTGAACCTTTCAAGGACTTTAACTCACTACTGATTATTCTCAATGTCAATCGACGGTCTTACATCATAAGAGTCCTCACTGTTTCTACATTGTTGTCCGTTAATGTTGAAGGTCTTCCCGTACGAAGTTCGTCTTCCACTTCTTCTGGGCCCTCTCGTGCCATCTGAACACCTGCGCCCTGGATAGGGAATGTTCTCCAAGCTTTACCCTAAATTTGGTAGCACAACATTGCTCAAACTTAGCCGATCCATTTTCGTAACACAACTTCACTTCAGACGCTCTCGACAATCGCGTAGCAACTGTAACAACTTCAAACTTATACTGAGTCTACGGTAGGGGTTATTCTAACTGGCGTGTGAAGGGGAGGCAGCAGCGTTGTCGGTTTGCGCACAGCGGTGCCAGTATCGTTATTTTTCTGCCAAACACCTCGTATGTTTCCAGAGTGAAAGTGTTTCATTTCACTCTATAGCGATTAAATTTTGAATTTTTCAGTAGTATATTAATTATTTAGAAGAGGGGGAGGCCGTTGCCTAACAATGGGACATAATGGGCTCATAATAATAATAATAATATTAATTATTTAAAAATATTAACCACGTACGACTTGTAGGTAACGATTTTTTGGAAAGCATATACATACATTACTTCCTGTAAGCATTCTGAAACTTTTACGACTTTAAAAGTTACATTTTGCTGGATATAAACTCTCATTTTGCGCTCTGACCTAATTAAAAAGAGTCCAGTTTCATTAAGTACCGCCTATAAAACTTAATCCCACCTTAACTAGTTAGTAATTTTAAAAAGAGATTCTCATATTTACAACTTAAATTAAATAAAAATTCTAATATTCAACACAACTAAATATTTTAGGTCATTTGTTGGTTAAAGAAAACTCCTAATGTGCTCAAATAATCTTAAATAATTAAATAAAACTCGTTAATTTCAAAGGCTTTATAAGACCTGATAATAAAAGTCTGCGAAACAGCTTTTCCGCAGCTTATAAATAAAAGTATCGATAGGTGCGAGATAAAATTAAAAATCTAACGCCCTCTTTATTTTAGCAAAGGAAAACGCTTTCAGCGATATTTTTTTCTTGATATAACAAAAGATTTTTCTACCACGCGTTTTAGAGTGGGTGTTTCTCAAGAAAAGTAAAATTAGAATATTTTCTATAAAAAAATTACACTTTCTGGTTCAACGAACCCTCATTTTTTAAACCAAATTCAGATAACTATTTTTACAGAGTTATAAATAATTGCAACTGTAAAAATTAAAAAAGAACGCGAGGATTTTCCATTCATAGCGACAAGGGAAGCTAAGTAATCTTTCTCAGAGCTAGGTTTCGCGTTCTGCTGCTCTTAGTTTGAAACTTCGACGCCAGCTTACTTTTCTCAACAGAAAAAGTGACAGAACAGACGAGTTTTAACCTCAAGAGAAACAAGAAAAACTTTCCAATTCTTGTTTTATTTTTTGGTGGAAAGCTCGGGGATGTTCTTTGATAATTCTGTAGTTATTCGTTTATCGGGAACTTTTGTTTAGAGCTTTTATATACGATTATATTTTATAAGGAAGTTGTAGAAATATCGTTTTTGTTGTTACACATTTCTTGTGTTTGACTCAAAACACATATTCTGTGTTTAAAGGAAAGTTTTATTTACGAAAAATATTTCTTACCTGTTGTTGAAGTCCTTGCGAAGAAAGAATCTGAAACAATAAAATATTCCATTAGAAACGTTAAAAACCCCAAACTTAGTTTAATGGACAATTAAGGTAGATAGCAGAAATTAGCAGAAATGCGCACATTCACTTTCACTCGGAAGGGTCGAAAATACCCTTTAACCCGTTTAATTTCTACCGCTTCCGATGTGAAAATTCAATGTGCGTGCATTAACGGCCAAAAAAAGCAAACGAACCTTCTCATATTTCACCATTTTCGGTTCGCATGTAATGAAATTACAACATAAAGCACTCCTGTCGTTTTCTTTGCGTTTTTTCAACTTACTATGTTCAGGTCTGTGTTTTATTTGAAACAATACAAACACAGAAACCAAATTTCACATTCTGAAATTGAAGATCAACACTACAAATAATTTTATTTAAAATTAATAATACAGTTTCCACGTGCTTTAATTAGGTTAAGAGTTTAAAAATCTCCACAGAATTGAAAAGGTATTTTTATACGATAAAAGGTTGGAAAATCATGGTTTGACTTGCAAGTTATGTTAAATCACCCCTAACCTACTTAACAGCATAAACATCGATACATTTATTTTAATTCGCTTATTAAAGGATTTACGGAGCTATTAGCATAAAATATCCCCCAAACTTCTTGTAATTTTCCAGGGAAATCTCTCATAACCGAGCTAAGCTAAAAAGCTCCTGATTTATGGCATTAATAAATCTTACTTTTCATACAAGTGACCAATGGTTTATATTTATGATTGTATTATTGCGTTTAAAGAGTAATGGTAAAGTTATATTTATGCGTATCGAAATTGTGTAGACCTAAAAACGATTCACCCTCGTTTAATCCCAAACTTTTTGTGTACTCTTGTTAAACATGCCTGCTCATTCTTCACTGTCACTTACAGCTTTCAACGTATAAAAAGGAGGCTCTAACTTATAAAAACTGAATTTCCCATCTTTGCTGTATGCTTTCAGAGGGTTGAAAAATATAGGAATGATACAATATGATTCCCTACGTGAAATGTAGAAATTATTTCCCCCGAAAGTGTGCAACAGATTGTTCTCTGAGAACGCTACAAATAGAACTTATTACATTCCACTTCCTCAGAGCGATTTTATTACTGCAGTCTTATATTTTTTTCCTATAACCATACGTATAATATGCGGTTTTATGAAATCGTCTATCTAAAGCATCACCTTTAAACTTTTCACAAATGATTTTAATTTAAATAATGACACGCAAATTAAAATCGTTGATTGTGATACAAATGAGTTCATCTTGATTATTAAGGATTATTTTTTTTATACTTAAAGACCTCTCATGCCAGACAACAAGAAAACCAAAATTAAAAAATTTTGTTTAAATTTAGACCTTGACTTCAAATCTTTTAAAATGTGCCAAAGCTTAACGTTCAAAAATATTGCGTCTATATTAACCCTCGTCATCTCCACATTTCTTTCCTATCCCTAACCATCTTCCAACCCGCCGGGCCAGCCTGGACGATCAAGGACATCAAACCTCCAATCATAGCGAATTTTAAATCCAGCGGAATTATATCCCAGGTGAGTAGTAGCTCCCAAAGAGACAAATCCCACACCTTTGATAAGGTCTATCCCAAGAATTCTGGGGGGACACAAATTCGCAAATACCACCAAAAAAGCAGATGACAATCACAAAGCTAAACATAGCCACATACAACACAAAAACTCTAAGAATAAAAGAAGACATATATCAGCGAGTTACAGAGAACAGGAGAAGAACTAATTATATTGAAAACAAAAAACATATAATATAGTAACAACAGTAATAACATCACAGAAGGAGTGGGCTTCCTAAATCACAAAAAGTGGGCAAACAATATCAAAACTACTGTAAAGTAACATACATCATTCTCCACATTTCTAAAAATTATCAACTGAATATGTGCTGCAACAAGCAAACTCACCTATGAACCAGTGGATGAATTGCACAACGACATAGATCATTAGAAAAGAATAAAACACATTACCACGTCATCATATGAGACCAATGTTAAAGTTGGAAAACATCAGGAAGGCGAAAAAAATGTAGGTTAATACGGAATTGGAAACAGAAACGATAGAGGACAAATGTTGGTGAATTTCCTAGAAGAGCAACAACTAAAAGTAATGAATACATTATTTAAAAAGAAAGAACAACGGAAATGGATTTGAAAAGGCCCGTATGGCAAAGTGAAAAATGAGATAGACTTTATTATAAATTATAACGAATAAAAGAAACGCAATAAAAGATGTAACAGTCCTCAATACACAAATAAACGACCACAGATTAGTGAGAGCGAAAACAGCGATCAATACAAAGCAGTAAAGAAGAAAACTGACCAATTCATAAATGAAAAGGAGAGACAGAGACGATCTTAAACAAATGCAAGAAATGTGAAAAACCAGAAACTTTCACCAACATAATCAACTAAATGATTATGCAAATACAAATATAAAAGGCACTCTTCTGGGCAGTAGAAGAGTGTTCGCTAAGATAGTTCCAAAGAACCTCACGGGCTGAGCAGAAGGCCAACCGGAGGTATGTGCGCATTCTTGTGGTTCCCCAGTCTCCATATTCGCCGGATCTCAGTTCCTGTGACTTTTTTTTATTCCCCCGACTGAGAAACCATTTGAAAGGGCGCCATTTTGGTACATATCCAGATGAGCGTAACTGACGAGTTGAAAAGCATTCCAGCAGAAGCAGGACTGCTACGAACAATGAAAGAACGCCCCCATCGGTGCGTAGCTGCCCAAGAGAACTACTTCGAACCTTAATTAAAAATTAAAGAAAAGATTAAAAGAAATAACTACCAAAAAAAATTAGTTGCTCCACATATACTCGCCAAAAAATAACATTTAGAAATGACTAGAAAAGATATGGGTTATTTTATGCTGCCACGACTCTTTAACAAATGTTGATCATAAAAATAACAAATCCAGAGTCATTGCGTACAAAAAGCGCCTTTAATAGTGGCCTGCTAATTTTTGCGAGCAGTTTAGAATTGCGTTTCGTAAATTAAAGTTTTAAGAGTAAATAATCCCAAGGAAAACACCTTTCAAATCCTGAAATATGTACCAAAAGCTTCAACAAATTTCAAACAAAAAATTATACATGTGGAAAGTTCTAAATTAAGCAAATCCTCAGACAATGAAAGTTCTTAATCTTTCTTTCTCTTTTACCCTCTTATACCTTTACAGTGTTGAGGAGGCTGGACACACCGAGCCGCAGAGCGGTCACCCATCCAAGTTGTGGCCAAGCAGACCCCTGCTTAACTCTCAATATTTCACTTTAGGTGCACTTCCACTCTGCCGTACTGTCGGTGAAAGTTCTTAATAATAAAAACTTAAATATTTGTAAACTGTTTCGCTTAGCCCACGCTGTAAAATAACATAAATAGAACGTTTTATAATTACCTACAGTATAACACAAGCAAATATAATCGCGCCCTAATTCTGCAGGCAGTAAAACGTTATTTAATAATTAAACTTCTTCTTGAAACGGGTATGAATGCGTCAATAAAAACTAATATAAAATTTATAAATCCAGTTCTCCCAACATTTCTAGTAAAGTTTCCTAATTTAAAACCACTTAAACATCATGCTGTTTCCTTCAAAACATTATAATATCTTCCTCATACAAAATGGAAATACTAACTCGAATTTAATTCGTAAGAACGTCAAAGTACTCGAGGCTAAAAGAGCCGCACGTCGTATGAGATAATAAAAAATAATAGCAGAGCGTCTCCGTTTCGTGTAGCTTTCTATAATTACAAACCTTGACCCACATTTTTGGCTTGCTGAAACCTGAGCTTTTATTTATTCTAAAGAAAGAGCGAGGAGGAAATTTAAAGTATTTCTCAAATTTCGTTTAGATTGGGGTAATCCTGTACGAATCCCAAAAGTAGCGTCTCGGGACAGTCAAGCAAAGTACACTCTCACTTCAAAGCAAAAGTAAAATTAACTACCTAAGTTTTAAGGAAAACTTTCTAATGAAAATTATTACTGTTAACGAAAGTAAGTAACAATCTTGACTTGCAAAAAGCTGCTTTGTTAAAAGTTTTGAGATGATCTTTTGCAGTAGTATTTGGCAGAAATTTTAGTAAGTTTCAGTTTTGTTTTAACATTTTAATAAACTCGTGGGACTTTTTATAAATACAATGGTGGAAATGGAAAGCTTTTATAAGGGACGGTATTAATTTTCTTTACTATTGTAATTAACTCGTTTAAATTATAAACCCAAAGGAGGGAAACTTAAATATTTAATCTTAAAAATAACTTTCTTGGTAAAGCGATATTGGTGAAAAACCTATATTTTTGAAAGAAATCTTAGTAGCCCCTGCAAAATATCAGTAATAAATTTAAAAATTTCATTTCTCTCGATTTATTTTTAACTAGCTCACAACCTAAAATATATTTTTCAGAAGCATGGAAAAAGTGTCAAACACATCAATAAAAAGTTCTCGTATGTGGTCTTCAAGTAAATTTACAGGCAGGGCTTAACCTTAGCTTGGCATTGTTTAAAAGTTTGTTTATACTTTGTTAGTTTTCACAGATCAGCAACAATTTAAATTGGTTTATTTGGTCTTCAGGGAATCTTGAAGGCAGGGTTAGGCTTAGATGTTAAAAATCAACAAGTTAATTTGATCTTGAATCACCCTAGTGATAAATCCCAACTCTTCTAGTAAATCCAACTAAATAAATATAATTTCAGTTAAGCATCCACAATTATTTTCGTCACATAAATCAAAATAACAATAAAAAGATAACTCTAATCCAGTCCCTGACAGCAACACGAGATTGTAAGTTATAACCCCTAAAACTCCAAATTCTCTCGTGTATATTCCAGTTTTATGGCATCGCATTCAATTATAAACGTAATTGAGTATGAGCATAGAAATTAATACGAGTCCTTAATTAATTTTAGTTGTACATTAGGTTAATCAATGATATTCTCACAGTGAATTACAGTTTATGTAATTAATTAACGGTTTTAGAATTATTGATTCAAGTTTCCTATTAGGCTGAAATTCGCCAGAAAATTTTGTTGCTTTTATCAAAGGATTGTGATAAAATCGTAAAATTATGGCCTATTTGTGCTGGAAAATAACCTTCAACGAATATACTACAGCCTTGATTAAACCATTCCGTGAAATCCTATATCGGAATCGAATTTGTTTTATTTGTTATCCCCGGCGTTTCTATTAAAATTTATTGAATTCTTATATGAGCATTACGTCCGGATTCGGAAAGCGTACTTGGCATATTTTTCGGTGTAAGCGCTGTGTTTTTTTTTGTTCGAAAAAAGTTAACCGTGAAAAACGAGTGGAACATAACGAATGCTTTAATTTCCGTGGAAGCTTATAAAATGTTCTGCACCAGACAGCTTTTTAATTTGTCTACAGTAAAGGTTTAATTCGCCTACTTGCTTTCGTGTTGGTCTTGTTTTTTTTTTCTGCCTTTGTTGAATAGCAAACGCCTTGAAGCAGAAAATAAAAATTCCGAATTTGGAAAATTCCGTTTAATTTATTTTATCTCCCTGTAATTAGGACGACGATTCTTGGTAAATGCCTTGGGTTGTTTGCTTGTTAGCGGAGTGGCCATACTTCAGCTGTTGGTGTTCAAAAAAGAAAACATTTAAATGTCCCGACAAAAGCTCTTCAAAGCTTTGCTGTGAAAGCGCTAATTTATGAAGATTCGGGAAACTATCCGTCGGTATCAGTTAACAATATTGAGCCCTAAAACCGTTAAATATGTTTTAAATTTAAGCTGTTTTTATTAAACGAATTTAAGCAAAGTTTATTTATATTTTAGATCGTAGATGTTAAAGAGCTAAATTCATTGGTATAGATCAACCTTTCTTTACTATCAACAAAATCTCTGAATTTATCTTCAACTTGTGACGTAGGATGGCAAATGATCGAATACGAATTTCTAGGGCTATAATGTCACCCCCCCCCCCCAGCAAGATTATTGTTAAATATTTGTTTAAGTTAACATTTATTTGAAATCTCTGACTTCAAATATAAAGGTAATACAAAAATCTGGCAACACAGAGTACAGTAAAGGCATGATGATATACGTTACGACACATCAGACATATTGATTTTGACCAACGAGGAAAACTCCAGAAATGCTATGCAGTAATTTTTAGTATAAAACATGAACATTAATTGTAATAATTATTATAATCCTTTTTACATTTTACTTCACTATAAATAACATGTCTCAATCTTCGGTTAAACGAAGGATTTGGTAAACCCAACTTTGATTCATGACGGAAATCAAGTTGAAGTAATTCCAACATATTTATCAACAAGGTATTTTACACAACCTAATATTTAGGATCTGACAAGGAGCTACCTAATTTTCAGAAAAACATAGTA
Source organism: Melanotus villosus (assembly GCA_963082815.1). Lineage (NCBI taxonomy): Eukaryota > Metazoa > Arthropoda > Insecta > Coleoptera > Elateridae > Melanotus > Melanotus villosus. Next base: position 73,045,429 of record OY720420.1, read on the forward strand.
GCAAAACCCAATAAATTAAAATCAAGGCCTAATGTGGTCTAAAAGTCTAAAACGATTGTAAATGCTTTATATTTGTCATTTTTTGAATTTATTACTGTTTTCATTATACTTTTAGAACAATTTTGTAGGAGTTAATGTGAGATTAAATAAAACAATATATTATTTTTAAATAAGTGAATATTTAAACCTACATTTTCTATTTGTTTTAGCTTCATCCAATTCTAATGAGCTGTCCAACATTACATTAATTGGCATCGTTGAAAAAAACGCAAGTTTGTTAATTTTTTCATTTTTTTTTTACTCTTTTTTGTAAATTCAAAATGAGCATTTTTCTTACTGTTTAACTCTGTTGTGGCGTCCATGAAAGCAAGAGATGCACTGCATTACTAACTTAAAGGCCCGCCCACACACACGACTTATCATACATGCAAATCGTTGGACAAGACGTACGACTTGTGAAGTGTCCACATTATTACGCCTTGTCGTCCAATTTCGCCTATAACTAATCTATCAGTTCCGCAGCACCCGTCATGGAGGAAATACTTCTGTGGTCAATTTATGCTGTGTGCGTTGCAAAAAAATCTAAATAAAGGCATCAAGAGAAATCGCAGATCAAAATGGCCCAAGCAAGGAAACTGCGATATAGCTCTATAAATTCGCACACAAATTCACGAGAAAATTAACAAAGATCAGACATATTTCAATATGTATAAATACGTGGAGTGAAGCACAAATACTCTGAGCACTAATAAGGAGAACTTAACGAGATTGAACGATAAGTCTGTCCACACTTCCTTCTTGTCGTATCAATTCTCGGAAAATGATGCTCCAACATTCAGTCTTTCGACTTGTTGTCCAACCTCATTCCGTTCGTGTGCGTTCGTGCAAGGCGTACGGTTTGAGGTCCACACTCTCGGTCTTATTTGATACGATTTGTCTGATTCGACAAGACGTACGATAAATCGTTGTGTGTGGACGGCCCTTTACAGAATTTGGGTGATTGGGTTGGACTAAATGCTGTTCGTGTTATACGAGTGCGAGACATCTGGAGATCTAAATTTTGATATTTTTTCATTTTCATTTTGTTATTTTTATTTATTAATTTATTTAAAGATCTAATAAGCGTTGCTTGAATCTGCAAATAGGATATTTCAACTAAGTATTCAATTTAATTCTAACTATTTCTTCTTAGCATCAATTTCGGTTTTAGAGAGAATTAAAACTAACAGTAGATAGGTAGATACGTTGTTGAACAATACCTACGAGTATTATATAAATTAGCTTTTCTATATTTTTTATTTTATATAATTTATACAAATGCAAACGCAAATAACTTAAATTTATAGCGTTATTGTCAGAGCATTTTTATCTTAATCTTTACTTCATGGTTTTCGTGGTAAATTAACTCAGATAATGAATATTATTTTATTTTCTATTTCCTTTTTGTTTTTTTATGCGATATAATTCTGGTGAACATTTATCTTTCACCTTCTGTGATTTTTAAAACAATATGTAAAATTTAGTAAACTGCTTCATTTCGTTTTTGTTTTGTATTTAAATACTTGACTTAAAGTATTTCTTTTTTGTTTTTCCTTCAATTAGAAAAAAGTTATCTTTAACACTGCATTCCCAAACCAAAATGCAGTGCCACTGCTGTTGAGAATAGATATTTTTTAAATTATTAGTAAGTTAAATTACATTTACAAATTTAATATAAACACGTTAGTAAGTATTTAGTATTTGATTATAAAATGAGATAGGAAGTATTATACTACAAATTTCATTGATGAAGCTCCCACACATAGATAAAATTAAATAAATGCGTGGTCATTTTTTACTTTCTTTAGGTATGTTCTTGTTGTTGTTGTTAAACAGCAGTGTTCTATAGTAAGCCGCTCCTACATTTCAAACACCTTTAAAAAGGGATCTTATTATTATTATTATTATTATTATTATTATTGAGTAGCAATTTATAAGCTTCTTATTCTACATTTTAATTAAACTAATGCTTGTCAGGCACGACTTTGATGGAGCATAATTAGAATAAGAAACAACTAAAAACGATTTTTATATTGTACATTAAATTTATTAACAAACGTAAGCGTCGAAGTTGCAAAAAAGGGCTTAAGCTTGCTAACAAATTTAATGTGGAACATGAATATTAGGTACTATTATGTTTTTTGTTGTTTAATGTTTGATTGTTAATTGGGCAAAATCTTATTACTATTGTTATTAATTACGATGTCTACTGCTATTTTAAGTAACAGGTCATCACAATCACTGTAAATTTAAAACCTCTATTCAACGACCTAAAGACTTACATGTGTTTTAATGCAAGTAGCATTTCGTCTCTATTAATTTCAGGCATTTCTTCTGAGCCAACGTTGATGGTATGTCCTCTGTCTACATGATTTTTATCCGTTTGTGATTCAAAGAGTTTCTGATAAAAATCTTTACCAGCTCTACTAATTTGTATTTTATCGGTTACAACGATTCCTTCGGCATTTTGTATTTTATGGATATTCTTCCTACCTTTTGACATATTTGACCGAAGTACTTTCATATTTGCGTTGTCTTTGATTGTGTCTTGCATCATTTTTGTATTGTATGCTCTTAGATCTTTCCGGATATGTTTACTAATGTTTTTGTTTACCTGTTTGTACTCCCTTGTGTCTGGTTGTGTATTACGTCTTTGCTCCATAAGTTGAATTGTTTCTGAATTTAGTTTATTGTGTTTTTTCTTGGTTTTTGTGCATATCTTTTTTGTAGCTACTTTAATGCTCAACGTTATTTTCCGTGTTAAATCATTTAGTTAGTTACGAACTTTATGTTCCTGTATCCCTAGTTCTTCTATAATTATTTTTTTCCACATGTTAGCCATCACGGTCGTAAAAGTTTTTAGCAAAATTTGGAAGTTCACCTATTGAACACTCATTAAAAGCTCAGCGCTGAATTCTTGCTGGCATATGATAGAATAACTTGTTGCTGAATCCACTAATTATTTTTTTCTATTTCGTTTAAAAGATTGTATTTAGGTACTTCAAATGATATGAGTTACTAAGTTTTCAAATATTTTTTACTTAAATCCAGGCCTATTTTCATGAATTTTCAAGAAATTTGCTAATATTTTGTTTATTTTTCAGTGTCTATATTTTGCTATCTAAAGGTAAATAATGTCTAAAATAATCTCTAATCCCAAAACTCCGGTCGTAATAAAAGCAAATAAAACGTATTTTTATCAGGAAATACCAATCGAAGTGTTAATCCACAAGCCCATTCGATTAGTTCGCAATTAATTCACAATCCCCGCGGATTACCCTTAAATTACAAACGGATGGCATTTTGTTTTGGCAAACTGGAGGAGTATCTTGGCAATTACGGTGCAACAGAGTTGGTGAAACTTGGGGTTTACTTTGGCTGCACCGGTGTATACATCTCGTTAATATTCAGAACTCTGTGAATAGCATTTGGAGGAATATTGGTAAATTTAGTGAGCTGATAACGACCTCGCTAGCAGGTTGCAGCTGCCAGACAGTTTCCGGAGCATATAGCAGATAGTATACCAGAACCGTGTCGGTACTGTAATAAAGCCAAACCCAGCGTAATGTGTGATGCCTTGGAGAATTCAAACCTAATTTTCTACTGTAAACAGTTGGAATCTGTATATGAAATTGCGTTTCAATTTATGTGCACGTATAAACCGTCTGTCTAACGCCTTTTGTGCAAATTACTGTTTTGCTCGTTTTGTTACTAAATTACTTAGTAATATTAAATTGCGCCAAGTTTACAATTTACAATCCACAATAACCAAATCAAATTCTACTTTAAATTGGCAGTCCTTATTGATATAAAAAAAAATTCGACTCTGTATGCAAATTGATGATGAATTTTGAATTTGGTTCACCACTTAGTTGTGTAAATTCAAAATCCTTTTCAATCCAAAATGCTAATTTTAATAATAAAATACGAAGACCCAGCAATTTATAACGAAATCTTGCAATTACGATTACATAACCTAAATTTTAATCCAAAGTAAAGAACTTTCGAGTAAATTATAATTCTTTAAAATGTCTAAGTAATTTAAGATTAGTATATCCATATTCAACTGTTAAATCGAGAACAAGAATACATCAATCGTAAAAAAGAGTTTCTTCTGCAAACTTCCAAAATCAAATCGGATCTCAATGAAACAGATGTCTTTGCTTCTTTATACCCAGACTTCAATCTATAATAATGATGCAACATCTTGGGTTCAAAAACGACTTTAGTTCATTATCAAAATTTGCATCTGTAAATTCAAGATTCCAGATCAAATTAATAAAGAAATAATTTACAATATCGCATTGCATTGCATTGGATATTTAAATCCACAAATTGAAAGTCGAATTTACTGTGGGATTCTAAAAAAAGAGCACAACTTTATTTTAATTAAATTACATTTCGTACTTTAGTATTTTTCCAGCTATCTACCGCCGTTGTCGTACTTCTTACGCACGCGACTTACTACCCTCACTCACCCGATGCACGCCGAACCCCCACCTGAACATTGGTGGTCTGCTATAATTTCCACATTAGAAATTAAACAACAATTTCGGTTTGTTAATTCCGAATCAAATCCTGAACCTAAATCCGAATCCAAAATTATTCCAATACGTAATATCAAAACCTTTTAAAAATGAAATAATCAAATTATTTATATCTCCCTAAAGTCCCATTTCTTAACATATTAATCCAAAACAACGGTTCAATCCAACTTTGTTAATTCGTATTCCAAATCCGAATTCGCAATATCGATACCTCCTTACCAAACTATCGTAAGCCGCGAAATGCAAATTTTACAGGAGCAAGCAAAACATCTTGCACAGAAGTCTTACATCTCAAATCAAAAAAATCCTGGTGGTATCTTTTTGGTATTAGGTACATTTTGATTACATAAATTATCGAGATCTCGTTTTTTTAGTGTAGAAATATGCAGCCTAAATGAAATGTAATTGAATTTAAATTGGAAAATAGTAGTAATATCACTTTAAATGTATATTTTGGGGTCAGAATTGAGACAGAAATTATGGAACTCATAATTTTGAATCCTAAATCAAGAACTCAACATTCAATCCAACATTTGTAATAATTTTGCCAGATAAATTGACCTAATTCAGGCCTTTAGCAATCAAATAATAAATAAACAGCTGAAATACGGAATTAAAATTCAAATGTTAAGGTTGGGAATGTAAGTATTTTGGGACTCAAACTTTTAATTTAATAACTTCCGAGTTGTATTTTAAATTCATATCATGATTATTTTCAAAAACTCAATTATTATTTTTGATATTTTTTTACCTTTAAAAATTTATTATATTCTCGGCTTAATATTCATATGTATTTAGACCTTTATCGAGGGTTTTACGGTAGTGTTAATCACTGGAAAATACGGATACTTTGTATCATATCCAAATAAAACAGTCCTAAAGTCACCCCGAAACGCATCATTGATCAATGCACGTGTATCGAACATTAGAAAATTTATAGCTATTCGTTTTACTATCTACCCAACAGACTGTGTTTCTATAAGGTCTTTTATTTCACATATTTTACATTTGATTCATAATTCTCCATTTTCCTTCTTAACTGCTGCTTTTAGCACAGGAATAGCGTGCGGTGTTTAGTTTTATTTGCCACTTAATATCATTTTATAGAGGAGTTGCGATTTCAAAGAAAGGCAGTTCATTTGGTATAAATGCAAACTCCAGTTCGTATCAGCTTCAAAGCTTTGCACTGAATAAATATGTATAAAACTACAACAATTTCGAAGTAATTGCCGGAAAACTTTTAAATGTTTTGCTTCGTTATACTTACAAGAATATAAATTGGAAACTCAATCTTGCTTTTTTACTTTGAAAATTTAAAATAGAAAAGTTAAAGCTTTCATTAAATTCAAACATAAAAACTAAATACTTCTTTCAAAAATAAGCATAAATTGATTGAATCTTTTGTTTCGTGAACTTTCTTTTGAGTTTCTTAGAATTCCTTGTTTAAGGAACTTTTAAGAAAGTTCAAAGCAAAACCTTAGACTTGGAAAAATGGACAAAATTTACATCGTGTTTCAAAAAAGCCAGGTATATTACTTCAAAAATTGTTTCTAGAATGTCTTTTGTTGATTACTTCAATCGTGAAATCTAGATCAGTTTAATCTTCCGCATTTCGAGTGGATGGACAAGGTCAGTTTGAGCTATTTGCTAAATTTGGGGATTCGATTCGACCCCTCTTAAACCTTCATATTTTATTAAAAGGTAGAAACGGAGAAATTCCATGTCTTACTTTGATGGTTCTAAGATAAACTGGACGATTTTGCTTTGTATAAAAAACGATGAGAGACTTCTTAGATTTTATTTTGCCAGTCGTAATTTTTTAATTAATTGGTCCTTTTGATTTGTTTATGTTAGATAGAATTGGGATTTAGGGGGTGATGGTTTTAAAAGTGGTTAGTTTCAAATTTATTGGGATTTGTTAAAATTGTTTATTTTAGTTAAAAATGAAAAATGTAAAAAACAGACGAGGAATTTCTTAAGATTACAAGATTACTAAGTACTTGGATTTAAAAATTCTTAAAGATAGTGTGAAAAGGCAGATGCTCCTTAAGACTTGACTTTTTGGCTGCTTTACAGCCCTCAAGTTTCGAACACTTTTTATAACACTTAACTTTTCTAAGACCACTGATGAAACTCTTACAAACTTTCTATAAGTACATTTGTCACCACTTCACTTACGAAAGTTAATATAAACCAACTGAGTAAAACTTCTAAACAAGACGTTTCGTTTAAAATCTAACCGAAAATAATATACAGGTTGAATGGTAAACGGTGAATGATGTTTGTACCGTGCGGTTCAAAAACTGAGTAAAAGTTACACTGCTTAAGGCCCACATGGGTGGTTTTTAAAATTTGTTTTAAATTAAAGTTTAGTGAACTTAGCAAGACTGTATGGTAATTGTACAATCACCTTAGTCACCTATGATATTATGGAACAGTAGCAACTCAGCTGCTTTAATTTTATTGTTGTGAATCCTCCTAAACACGTCATTTACTGGTTGCTCCTGAGTATTAAGTAATCTCGTCTTGATACACAAACAAACCTTTTAACAGTTCCCCAAAACAAAATTCCAGTTTAAACCTCTTGGAGGTCAAACTAATGAACCATTGCGATCAATACATGCTTTTGAAAAGCCCCAGTGAGCTGTCATTTTCTTTTTTTGTCTTTTGTCCTCGTAAGATATTATGTTTAGGGTTTTATGTCCTAAGCTGTAGCCATCCTTTCCCCTAAGCGCCTGCATTATTTCGTCCACGATTAAATTAAATAAGAAGGGACTTAATTAGTCTTCTTGTTATATTCCTTTATTTATTGTAATGTCATTCGTTTCAGAGTTTCCGAATGAAAAATCATTCAAATGGTTTTTCATTCGTTATTCATTTCAAAGTTTCCGAATGAAAAATCATTCGAATGATCATTCGTAATTCGCAATGCGAGTGATTAATCGGAATGCGAATGATCACTCGAGTTGCATGCGCAAACTCATACTACGCTTATAATAAAAGAACCCTTTCAAAATGGAAGTAATACAGTGTGCTGTTATGTATATAACTTTATCTTCGTCTGACGCTTGCCTTGCAAGAGCGACAACCCGCACGTCCCAGGCGTCGTTAATGCCCTACAAAAAGAACTATATTCTGTGTATGGGAATTCATTCGCATTCGCATTCATCATTTGGTATTCGCTATTGGTTTCGAGTTTCCGAATGAAAAATCATTCGAATGATTTGACGGCAACAATCGAAACATTTCGAATACCGACGACAATCGAATGATCCGATTTTTTTCATTCGAATTCGCCCATCACTACTTGAAACTGTGGTACTTACCGTCCGTGCGAGACAACCGGGTATAGAAAGCGACTTAGGAAGCTTTAACCCTCCATGTTGCCAGCCATATTCCCTCGCGGAATGTAAGTGTCGATACCTTTATCCTACTCAAAACAAAACCATAGAGATATTGGGCCGTATTCTGATCTTATGTTTAAATCTGTCTCTAACTAAAGTCGTGTTTAGCGTAAACATAAAACGATATAGCTTTATATAATTTTATATGTGTATAACAGAGATACGCGATATTGCCATGGTAATTAAACATGACGTTAAATTTAAATATGAGTTCAGAATACCGACCTTTGTCATTTAATAATCAAATAGATATTCGTAATAAAAAGGTTGCTGAAAGTAGGTAAGCGGTAGACAGATTTATAAATATGTAACAATGTAGTGTTGCTTTGTTAAACGTTTATATTAATTTTAAAATCAAATTAAAATACTACATAGTCTTACTAAATGTTTATGAGCGTTGTAAGAGCTTAATACTATAATTATAATACTATTATGATCAAGGCCGGTGGCTCCTTGTAACTCCCGGGCTGGTTTACAGTGGCCCCTGTTTACAAGATATCCATGTTTAGCCTTACTGTTCAGTGATAGTCCTCTGATAACAATCCTTAGACTCTTTGATAGTGATAGGGTTCAAATCATGTGCTTGTAATGCGGAATAAATAATTCTTTGGCTGATAGTAAATATTCTTGCAATGTGCGGCGTACTTTACTTCCGTTTCCTTTAAACTGTATTTAAGATGTGGCCGATGTGAACAGTGTCTACCAGCCGATTGATTTGGATGCAGTTCTTCCAGTTTCTCGCATTTGGACGTCTTCTATGCGGATAACGTTCGGTATATAAAGCTGCAGCTGCATTAAAATTACCATGACACTCCCCTCAGATCAGAAGCATACATTACAGATTCTGACCAATACTCAGTAAAGGTGTTACGAGTAATTGGTATCGTCAAGTATCGGGAGCCTTTGATTTTACCTACTGCATTAAGTACTAATTACATACTTACTTCTTGATCCTTCGGAATTATTAGGAGTATGAATTGGAGTTATGAGTTTCCCAACCAGTCCCTTTCTAAAAGTGCAAGTTTTCGCCCCTGGTCTTCCACTGGTTTTCTCCAGTGTTTGAAACCTGCTGCTAGTAAAACACCTTGTACCTTATCTATCTACAACTTTAGTCTTTAGTCTGCCAAAGTTTTCCTTTTCATTTATTTCCTCACATCTGCTCCATGTAGTACTACTGGACTTATCACGAGTTTTCTGTATAGTTAGCTTTGCGCTAATGGATTGAGCAAGCACCGTAGGACGTAGTAACACCTTTTTTCATGATAATGGCTTCCACATACTTAAAAGATCCTTATTTTTCGAATCTTTACTATCAATTTCTAGGTTCAAATACTCCGAATTGGTTTTGGCGGCATCTGTAGTGGTAGTATGTCTATCATAAGTCCCACTTTTTTCCTTGATGTTAACATAATATCATCGCTACATGTTAGCAGCTGCGTCATTCTGTTGAATATTGTTCGTCCTTTGTTTATTAACATTCTTCTTCTCGATACTCTAACATCTTATACCACAGTCGTATACTTGATTAAATTCGATGACGAGGTAGAATAGTTTTTCCCAGTATGTTTTAAATAAATGGTCGAGTGTGGACCTGTCTTTCCAAAAAACGTTTTGATAATCCCCACTTCTTGTTTCCTAATCGACGTTATCTTTAGTGCAATCGTTGCGCTGCACTCATCCTAATTTTAGTAATGATGTTCGTCTAAATTGTGGCCCTTAGTCTTGTTACCTCCTTGAGCAAGGGTTTTATCAGAAGTGTCCGCCAACTTGTCGTTATTTCTTCGTCTATTCAAATTTTATTTATTAATTGATGTTATTTTTTCCAATCCTTTGCCTCCTTATTTCAACAATTCGGTCATAATTAAGTCCTCTCCAGAGCCTTTATTGTGTTTTTGTTCTCTTATTAGTTCAACAATTTTTTTCCCTGTTGGTGAGTCATCCACTTCTTCTGGATTTACATTTGATCCATTTTCCTAAGGTTTGTTTAAAAGGCCTTCAAAAAAAATTTTTTACATAACCTTTCTTCTCCGCCATTAAATTTCCCTGTTAAGCCTTTCTTGCAATCTCTCCTTTTGTACCCCTACTTGTATACAGAATTCTTTACTTTTTTCATTGTTGCTGCTTCCTCTATTATTTTAATTTGTTCTGTTCGTGTTCTCTTTTTCTTTTTCTACATGTTTTCTTGGTTCCTTTCTTTTATTGTGATGTCTCTCCTTATCTGCTTGGCTTAAATTGTTTACTAGTTTTAGTCTCGCCTCATATTTTTGTAGTATCGTACGTTTACATTCTCCATCATATCGTTTCTTGTGCCTTCTTTTTACTTTATTTAACCTATAACTTCTTCTTCCGCGGCATTACAGCCCTCAATGGGCTTGAGCCTCTTCAATCCTTCTTTTCCATAGGACTCTGTCTTTTGCTGCTTCCTGCCAGTTACGTATCTGGAGGATCTACAAGACGTCTCTTTTGATATTTTCTTGCTGGCGTTGCCGTGGCCTTCCTCTTCCTCTATTTCCGTCTAACTGGGCCCTGAAGATCTTTTTCGGGATTTGCCACTTTTCCATGCCCTCTACGTGGCTAGCCCTTTTTAGCGACGACTTGTCCAATTCTGCCAACTTCTGTATGGGTCCGTATATTTTTCGTAGGATTTTTCTTTCGAACCTCATGAGTTTATCTTTTATTTGCTTAGTTATGGTCCATGTCTGGCAACTATAGGTACATTACTACGGGTCTCACCATGGTTGTATATATCTTTGTCTTGCCGCTCTGCCTATTAGCTTAGATTTAAATGCGTTTGGTACCGCGTAATGTGCTCTGTTTCCTGCAACGATTCTTTGTTGAATTTCTTGTAATGTCATGGTTTTCATTTAGGATTGCCCCAAAGTATTTAAAATTCGTGGGCACCTCTATGTTCTTCCCCTCAATAGTTAAGTTTTGACATAGTGTTCGGGTTGGCTTTGTGGCGATGCATTTAGTTTTGCATTCGTTAATTTGTAGGCTTACTCTTGCGGCATTTACTTCTTTAACACTTAGTATTAGTTCGCCCTATAATATTTAGGTTATCTGCATATCCTACCACCTGGTATGATTTATTCATTTCACATATAACTTCAGTTGCCAATATGTTTCAAAAATATTGGCGAGATTTAGTAATATCTGAAATATTTTGAAAATCGGGTATGTATCATTCAAAGTAAAAACAGGTCTTAACCAATTACTGCAATTTGCCTAGCATATTCACTACATTAGACAAACTGTCGCTGCTATTTAAGATTGTAGTATCATCTATCTAGCTGGGATCACCTAAGGAAAGCTGTTTATATGTATAAATAATAAACAAAAGGGGTCCCAGCACAGATCCCTGCGGTGCACCATATTTTATAGTTAAAATGCTGATGATTGTTGTTTAAAGTAAGTTGCTGTCTTCTATTACTAAAGTAAGATTGAAACAGATTAATGCTGTGGTTATTAAATCCTATTGTTTAAATTTTTTTATTAAGATATCATGACAAACACAGTCACGGCCGGCAATAGAACACAAAACGAAGCAGATATATACAACAATTTTTTCAAAATCGTACGATATAAAATTTGGTTTATTGAAATATTTCTTCTAAAGCTTTGGTCATTTAATTGTATTTCGAAAACTTTAGCCACTACTGTCTCAGAACGGTCTATAATTCTCGATATAATTAGGATCGCCCTTTTTTATAAAGATACAACCTTGGAAATTTTTGAAGCACCAGAGATGACGCTTTCATTAATACTACAATTAAATAATTTTGTTAGGGGTTTAATAATAACATTTCGTATTGTATCAGTAATCTTTACTCTTCTTGAGTTTTAATCAATGTATTGTTCAAGCACTATCAGTAATTATTAGCACACTGATTACACGATTACTGTATTTAAGGATACTGTATGCCTTAATGAATCTGCACCCCATAACCACAATTTACAAAATAAATCGAAACAAAAATACTAGTAAAAGCAAAATAAATTTGAATCACAATAAATACTTCCAAATTATGAAAACATTTAAGAAACAGATAACTTAAAAATAATATAAGGAAGGATAGTCAAACCTGGCGTTTTGATCAGCATAGACTGAGACACAATTTTTCATCTGTGCCTTTTTCGATCTCAATTATAAAATAGGAAAACGTAAACAGGTAACCTGAGTACCATCGTACGTTATTCCAATATTTCTAAGAAGCACAAGACGTGTGGAATTCTCAAAAATGGAAGATTGTAGCTGAACCAGAGGTATAACAGTATAACAAGCGCAACTACAGATTGTTTATTTATTATGTTTACTAAACTACAACGGAAAATCCTTGTTTGATAGAACTATCCTACGGCAAGCAAACCGAAACATAACATAAAGCTGCCAACTCTTCATCTAACAAGTTGACATTAAATTTGTTTAGATATTGAAATTAAAACTTTATACCTCGATTTTTATTGCCGAATCCCATGGTGTAGATTTATCCACCATTTATAACTTCATTCGATATAAATTTAGGTAGCGTAAGGCTTTGCTAAAGATTATATTTGCTTATGAATTCTAAACGAAGAAGAAACTTTGTATACTCGAACGAATTTACATGCGGTTACATAACCTAATTTACGCAAAGGAAGCGAATAAAATTGGTTGTTTATACCTTACCCTGTCACAGTTTACCCTCCAAATCATTTTTTAGTGTTTGAAACGTTCAAACTCCCAACCATTTGCCGTGTCATAGGAATTATTTACTGGTTTTCCGAGCCAATATTTAATTTTCTTTTCTTGTTTCCCCTTAGTTTCGCTACGTTCTAGCCTTTATGAGGGAAACAAATATTTTTATGTACATTGTAAATATAAAAAAACTCATCTCGTCGTTTTAGTCTTAAAAATCCTTATTTACCAGCTACTTTTTTACAATAACAGAATTTTTTTGTCTTGCAAAAGTTAAAAATAGCAAACAGCGCAAAGCCAACTCAGGGGAATTTTCTGAAACTTCTAGCACTTCGGTCTATGAACGTCGTATTGTAACCACAATTTCAGCCAGTAATTTAATAAAATACGTAAGAGAATACTGCATAAATGAATAAAACATCCAAGAGCAATAACATTCTTGGTTTAAAACGCACGACAGTGGTATTTCAGCGAGCAAGTGTGTTACTCCAATTTAAATCACTTCGTAGCGTTTATCGATTTTATCGTGAACCTTTCAATACCTTTAGATAAAATCACGCACACAGGACTAAATAAAGCAACCGCACTTTAACCAATTAAATTTTTTGAATAATCAATCAATTTAAAAAATGTTTTTCAAGTAATTAAAAATTACAAAGCATACCTAAAATCCAAACTGTAAAGAAGTCTAGACAGTTGTTTTCCTAATATTTCAAAATGCGAGCAAAACAACCCATTTAAGGGCTAAATTTGCATTCGGTGCTTATCCTGAATGGAGTCTGCAGGATTCGAAAGCAGGAAATAACAGTTTATTGTTCCATATACACTCATAAATGGTTAGGTTAGGGAAAATCCGGTTAACGAATCATAAGCAGATGAAACCGAGGGGGTTCATTTGCATTTCTAAATAGACAGGATAACTCGGTGACAATTTAAGTTGGGGTGCTTCTAGGCTGTATTTATTTATACTTTAGACGTATCTGTAATATCTAACTCTACGCATGTATAGGGTGTCTCCCAATTGACTATAAGAAAATAAATAGGTTTTTAATTTTAAAAGCTTGTTGTAATTTCATTTAAAAATAGCAATTTAGCTTTTCTTCTGAAAATACGGGATTTCCTTTCTAAAAGACGTTTACGACATTACAGATATGAAATCTTCCACTCTTTATAAATGTATGCTTTCGCCCTGCATGTATATTTGACCCAATTGCGTCAAATAATAATAATAAAATGAAGATATTGACAAAGATTTTAATGACTAAGCTTGCTATTAGAAAGCAATGTATTAAATTCTGAAATACACGTACCAAGTATTTTATTCAGTTTTGCTAGAAATGTAAATCCAAATTGCTTCAATTAAATTTTGGAATTAAAAGAAAAACAAACGAAAATTCATCCATATGTTTTACTGGCTTTGTTGTTTCGGAACTTATTTTTGTAAATCAAAATTTTGTATAAATTTGTAATGCAAATAAATACACAAAAACTGCGTTGCCTAGTTTTGTTTTCAATATTTACTGTAGTCGTGAATCCAATAAACCTTTGTGTTTCTAAAAATCAGTGAAAAGCTCGAAGCACAAAAAGCATACATAATGAAAGCTATAAAAACATGAATTTTTAAAAAAATATTTTTGAATGCTTTATTTTACTAAAATTTTCATTATTCGAACATTAAACTCACACCTGAAAATGATCCTTTTAAATTGGGCGAATTCCATTACTCCTTGTTACAGATTTTGTGTCAAATAGCCGAAAATAAGGAAGGAATAATGGTAGTTATTAACTCGTTATAATTTTAAATAATTTAAAAAAAAATCACTTCAGATAGCAAACTCAACATTCAATTATTTATCTATTAACTGAAGATTTTACGTATATTCGAATAAGGCACTTCAGCCTGAAGCTTAATCTAAGGAATAACCTAATCTAACTCTATCATAAAAAGTTTTAAATTTAGATGTTAACTGCTCAGAGAAAATACATAATCTTAAGGTTCGTTGGCGCAGTGGTAAGAGCATTGCTTCCTAGCTAGGAGTCTTGGGTTCGAATCGCACGCGGTGGGTAGGATTCTTACAAAGAATTCCCTATTATTCGAGATCGGCACTCGAGCGAGTAAAGCCATTTAATCGTCTGGTTACATTTAACGATTCTGCCTGCGGAGTCCGGTCGACTGCAGATAGTAATAAAACACATTCACAATTCAGAACGCAACAGAAAATCGCCAGAGAACACATTTCCCTACTAATAAGGGAGATTAACAAAGTTCGACGCCAAGTCGTTTAAAAATGTGGCTTTAACCCCCTCATCAACGTCCTTAAATTTGGAATTATGTTACATACTTTACCCTCTAATTTTTCTTAACGAAATAATGCGTGAATTGTTGCAATTCTGGAAAAATCATTGAAATCGAACTCTTCAATCTTGAATTTCTCTTGAGCTTTGAAAGCTTGAGACTGAGAAATAAATATAATTTTAAACGGAAACGGGAACTTAAAATTCAAGTTTGTGTTTTCTATTTTTAACGAATTACTACTTAGTATTGAATTAAATTATATTCGGATATACGTTCTGTAGATAACTACTTGCTCGAAGTGAAGCTCAGAAAGTAACTAGAAAGTTTTGAATCATAAAACTGAAATCTCAAATTTCTCCTTTCACTTTCATACTTCTAAGGTTGAAACCGCAAAAACGTGTTTTCAGCTTTTAGAAAGGGTTTAATATTCAAACTGGTTCTTTCCACTTTTGTTAAGGACTTTTCCTTAGATTAATGTTCGTATATGCAAATAAAAACTCGATATTTATATTATAACTCAAGAATTATTTGTAAATTAGATAACTCAAATCTCAAATTTCTGTTTCGAATTTCCCACGAGAAAATAATTTCAAAGCTTGTAATACTTTTCGGTCTTCTTAATTAATTAGTTTCCTAACAAAATTTACTTTTCGGGCTTCTGAATGCACCCTAAAAATTCGAGAATTAATCGAAAAAGCTTTTCATTCGAAAATCCTAAAAAATTGAGATTATGACATCAAAGCTTTTGAGAAGAATATTATTCAAAAAATGCCCAGAAGCTTTACAAATAATTTATATTTGAATGTGCATTCTGGGGATTCGAAATAATAACTCGAAAATTAAATGGATAAATCTTAAATGTCAAATTTCTCGCCCAGGTTTCAAATTTTGGGGATAAAATTTATATTTCAAATCACGAGGGTAAATATAAAAATTTAAGGATTTTTCTGAGAAGTTTAAGTTTTAATTTTTCTAAAAGACTATAATTTCCAAAGTTATTATGAATTTAAAATAATATTTGTACGTATAAAAGTATTACCTCTGCAAAGGAATAATTTAAAACCTAACCTCAAAAATTCGGCATTTATGTCTGAATTTCAATTTAAAAATGTAATAAATAATTCAAAGTTTCAGGTACATAACTGAGAACTAGAAAGCTTTTAAGGTTCGACTTTCCTTAACGGAAATATTGACAAAAATCTCAATATTTTATATCACTTTTGTGGCTTTATTATTAAATTTGAAGAGCTGGTCGACACTTATAAAGGTTCTGTAAAAGGTAAGGTAGTGATGTGTTGATATGTTGATGTCAAAAGGTCAATTAATTTGCTGTAATCTGTAATTAATCAAAAACGTCCTATAGTTTCTGCAGTTTCGTTCGTTTATTTGTGATTATTTGGAAAAATCTCTTTTTAGCTTTCAAACTCTTGAATGTGTGAAAATATAATTTTAACCCTTTTATTTTAGAAAGTAAATTTTCTAAGGATTTGCTCCTTTGGAGAAAGGATGGAGAGTCAAAAATTAATCGAGTACAATCAAATTCAGCAGTTTAAATCTCGAATTTTATCTCTATTTTCATATCTCATTCATATTAATTCAAAATACTTCTTCTTCTTCTTCTTCTTCTTAATCAATCCATGCTCGTCCAGTGTTGGGCATAGGTCTTCCCTTTGATCTTCCATGCTTCTCTACCTTTTGCTTCCCGGCTATCATCAACCCATCGGTCCCATCCCATTGTAGTGGTGGTCTTCCGACACTTCTCTTCCCCTGCCGCTGTCATCATTCCAGCACTCTCGTGATCCACCTGTCGACGTCCATTCTCATGATTGCTCTGCCCAGCGCCATTTTTTGTTTGCTACTAACTGGCTGGAAAATCCATGCGTTGATTTTTCTGTCTCTTAATTTTACTCCGATCATACTTCGTTCCTTAGCTCTTTAAGCTTTTCTCAATTCCTTTCGAGAAAGCCCGATTTGAATTTGATGTATGATTCACCACATCTTCTGACTTCTGATACGCTAAGTCTGTCTTCGGAAGCAATAGATAGACCATTGCATGGTCCTATATCTACATAGCTTAGTTTGGGTAAATCTTATCGAATTATGGCCGTTCCCATAATCCGTGGGGCTAACTGTTGGTATAGTGCGAGATTCTGAAGATCTACTCCTAGTCGCCTGGGGTATTTGCATTTTGTGGTTCAACTTATACTTATTTACATATCAAAATTACTTAAGAGCCTTGAAAATTTGAAGCCTTCAAAGCAAGCTGGTCTAGTATAATATTCGTGTACGATTTTCTAATTTTGAAATACAGTAAAACACGCAAACTGAGGATTGAATTTACATTCGCAATAGGCAGGCTAAAAGCCGAATTTGCAATTAAAATTTTCATGAAAAGTACTCTGTATGCTTAGTTATTATTGCGTAGGTACAAGCGCAATTGTGAAAATGACTATATTTTCAACTTTAAAGTAATTAAATTTTGATAGAACTGATAAAAATGAAGGTGTTTCGTTCAAATCAAAATAAAAAAAATTCAAGGCCTTGCCCACGACTTGACCAATATGCACCCACAATTTTACAAGTTTTAATAAATTTTTTACATATTTTTGTACTAAAACGGAATGTTACATTTGTTATTTTCATTGTCCTCACCAAGACGGCACCGACTTACTTATTTAACGTTCCTTTTTTGCACGATTAAAACTAAATCAAATTTAATGGGAAATAAATTAAATTTTCTCGTGATACATTAAAATTAATGATACCCCGTCTTCAACCCCCCGAAGTTACGTTAAGTATCATTCAGTGACAGCAGACGTTGCTTTCCAGGCATTTATTGTGGAAATTCCAACCCTCCAAACAGCTAGAAGTCCATAGTAATAATTTCTAATTGCATCTTTGCGTTATACAAGCGATTAAGCTTATTTATAAAGGTGTAAATTAATCTTAACAGTACGAAATTGACGTTCTAAAACTGATTAATCCTTAAAGAGCCTGTTTATTATTAAAATCTGCGATTCTTTGAGTTCTTTCAGGAAGTTGTATTTGGTTATGGTAATGAATTTTTAAATTAAGGAAATGCCAAAATTATCATCAATTACCAGGGACGTATTGGCTGTAAGAGCATAGGATTTTATCTAGTAAAATTGCCAAAGGTGGCCCTATTATTTTTTTACAATTACAGTTTACCTATAATTCATGTACAAAATGTAAAAATTTAAGAAACTAAATGAAGGAATTTTGGCTCGTTTGAAGACAAATTCAGGTCCGGTTCAATACGCCTCTGCTTACTATTAACATCATCTCTAGGTCATTACTAAAAAATAAAAAAAGGCTTTTATAAAACAACGTACAGAAAATAGATGAAGCTGTTTACTTTCAAAAGATATTCAATTAACTTTAACTCATGCTATTCAGCATCAAACTGAGTTTAGATACACAATCATCTGCTAAAACTTTAGATGATACATGAAACTCTGCAAGGGTGTTATCACAAACTTACAGACAACAGACTAACATTATGCTGCAGCTGAATAAAATGACGCTTTTATCTAAGTAAAGATTCACCAAATGAATGCATAAAATTCCAGAGAAACCTTTTACCTTCCGGAACACGATAATGTATTCAAAAATAATAAAGCCAAAAGAACTGGAAACGAACCTTCGTTAAGAATCGATTAAAATTCGTATTTTAATGCGGCTGATTTACCGATATTGAATTAAGTTCTGGAAATGCCGATCTTGCCAACATTATTATTAATAGTCGCGATTTAATTATACGGAAATGATTTAACTCACTGAGCCAGAAACCTATTTTCTGTTAAAATTTCATTTGCACGAGCTCCTTTGTTAGGTTAGATTTCATCGACTCGTCACTTCGTGTAAACAAATTTAAATCAGTTTATATTTCAGGCTAGAGTTTACAGAAAATTTTATCGTTTTAACGAGAAACATCGACGAAATTTGGGTGAAGGCCGACACGCGTTTTCTTTTTAAGGTGTGCAAATAAAATGTGGAATATTGAAATATTGTCTTGAAAAATGAAACCGTATTTTTATGGAACGGTTTTCGACTTTCTCGAACATTAGATTCGATTCGGAATTTTCCTTAGGTTTCTGTGGGTTGATTTTATAGGACGTATAAAATTTTATTATTATTATTGATTGAATACGAATGTGATAAACCTGTCAGAATCACATTCTTCGAAATCTGAAGAAAATTTTCTTTCGCGCAACAGCAAATTCCTCGATTTGGAAATTAATTTATTATTTTACGAATTTACAATTTACAAACGCTTTTATTTTTATAACGCCAGCAATTAATATTCATGAAGATTACGCAACTTTGAAATTACTTTAAAAGTGAGCTTCGACTTCAAGGTGTTCTAGCAACTTGATATTTTTTTGAGACAATCAGTTTAAAACTAAAAGCTTCTTGAAATTAATTTCCTCTGGAGGATATTGATATCTTATTATTACAATTAGAAGCTTTCACGTCAGAAGTTTAAAAAGTTAATAAAGTCCCAGGTTAATACAAAAATTCAGTAGCAAGTAGGTCAAAGGTCTCCTGTTCGTTAAATAACTTGAGTCTGAAATTACCTAAAAAAATATATTAGAACGAATATGTAATTAGTAGACGTATTTCAAACAAGCAATTTCCGCTTTGACTTTTTTTACAAACATGCTCATTTATTTTGGCCGAAGGCATAGTACCATGAGATCGAAAAAAAGATGATTCTGAGCAGGCCTTGACTAGTGCAACACGATTGGTTACACTGGTTCTAGAATGCCCATGAATTATAATGTGACAGTGACATTTCAAATGTAAGTCAGTCTTGCAATCTTGTTTCCAGAATTATTTAAGTTTATCGTTGTAATACTAGTGAAGGATCACATTTTGAACACCTACTCTAACATGTATTCATCTTAGTTTTCAGTTTGTTCCCTAAATAAATACTGTTTTGTGTTTTAATTTATTTGACATTTATTAACCTCTAACCTACTGCTACATTTTGAAATCAGTCTTGCCAATGGTGTTGTACTAGTCAAGGCCTGCTCAGAATCATCTTTTTTTCGATCTCATGGTATTTTCATTAAAAAGTAAATCATTTATATCCATAAAACAAGCTACTGTTGCATAGAAAATGTCACAAATACAAACCATTTTACGTATGTAGTACATATCCATGAATTTCTATACATATGTATTTGTCCCAAAGCGAATTATTAAATGAATAAACAGCAACGATAACCTTATATTTAATTTAAAAAAATCTTTCAGAGTAATAAAGAACTTCCTATAGAATATTTTCGTAAAGCTAGTTGTTTGTTGTAAAGGGCATGCCACTCAAAGAAGAAGAAGTTTCTTTGTTTATTCAGGTTATATTTAGGTAGAGTGGGTAAGAATTTGATTCATTTTACATTGTCGTCATAGCTGACCCGTGTGTAATTTCAAGTAGGCTCTGTTGTTTTGGTGTGCTTGTTTGATCAGTAAGCGATGTTTAAGGTTACGGTTTCCAAGCACCTGAAACTCTGTTGTTTGTAAACAACGATGCTACCCCCGGATTTAGCAAAGCTCAAATAGAAAACTAAATCCGTGGCACAAGGGAATCGTATCGTTAACACAAAATAATAAACACTTGCACGTTTGAAAATAAACAACTACAGTTGTGATATTAATTAAACTTTTAGATAAAAAAGATGTTACGTTTTCTTTGGTCAGTAATTGGCTATGATTTTATATTATTATGTTGATAATAAAAATTAATTAACCTGTAATTGTGCCCTTTGTTCAATTCTTGATACATTGTTGTCAAATGTTTGTTAGATTTATTTATGCACTTTCGTTTTACTTTACCTAAAAACTACAATTTCAACTAACATTCCAATCGAATCACATACGTTTGTGTGTTTGTTTCTGATAATCATAACTTTAAAACTAATACAATTGAAGTTTTGCCAACGAGACAGGTGTATACTAAGGTAAGTTTTGTTTACCCAAACGAAATTGTCTCCCTATCATGTCTTACTGTTCCCTAAACAGATTACAACTGCTCTACATAAAATACGATCGTATCTAAATGAGGATCGAAGTCAGTCATAAATCCTATAACATGATTAGTGAGAACCAACGGAACCAACCTACAAACAATTTGACAGATCAGTGTATAAAATCTGCATCCTGTAAAGCAAGATACATTACTCTTTATTAATTTTGCAATAATAAAAAGCTAAAAAACGATGTTTATGTACAGCTCATAAAAATTCTTTCTGATGGAATTGGTTGCTTTAAAAAGAACAGTTTTTAAAAATTACATGAAACGTGTAATTCGTAGCTTTCACTTAGGCATTCTGTAATAAGAAAGGTATGTCACGTATATACATAGAATGTTAAGGAAAGATTATTTGCTTTTGAACTACTGGTAGCAAAGACAATACAGTTACATAATTAAAAACTTAACTCTTAAAATCGCCAACAAAAGATGTTTCTAAATAAGAAATTTTATGACGTTTATTATTTGTCAGCTTTGCTGAAGGGTTAAGGCCTCCTAAGTCGCTTTCATACCCGGTTGTCCCGCACGTTATGCGTACGGAGTGATCTGGTAAGCACCGCGCCTTCGACAACCGCCTAGCTTCCCTACCCCACTAATGTGTTTCGGATCCTAATTATTTTTAGTAATTGGTTAGTTCACCCGTCGAGCATCTGACCCGAGTTTGACCCCAAAACCGTCTGCGCTGCAATCGAATACCTTAACCACTTGTCCACTCCGGTGATTCTTTCATAAAGAGTAATATAATATTGTTTACGCTTAATAATAACTCCATCGCAATTTCCAATAAAAATCGCAATATTGTCAAAATTATAATCTTATACCGTCGCACCGCAGACTAGACTGTACTGAAATCACTGGAAGTATTGCATAAAATTACACTTTAGAGTTAAGGGGTAAAATAGTATTAATGCAATAACCACTCACAAAACGGCTAGTTGTTATGGGTTCGTGAAGAACCACGTGCTTTGTTTACATGTTGGCTCAATTTTTGTTTAGATAGGTAACCCTTTTTATTCGGTTATTTTTTACTAAAGCAATTTTGGGTAACATTTCTATTTAAATAACCTTAATAATAAAGCAATTGCCCAAGCAGTCAATAAGCTTTGCTTGGGCTTTGGGTAAAATGGAAATTTCTTGTCTTTATCTAGGTTGAAGAAAGTTATAACATTTTACCACCGCATCTGATCTTATCTTTCTCTAATTACTGAAGTAGTTATTGTCTATTTATTTTTAAAGTCATCAAACGTGTGTCATTCATTAATTTTACAAAATTCTACCCTGGGTCAAGGCCGACCCTGCAACTGCCACCATTTTTCCGATAATGAATTCTACAAGTACATACACTTATGTTTTTTTCTGAATAAGAACCAGTTTTACAGCACACGTGTAAGTTCAACAATAGTTTTAATTATGCCTAAATTAGGGCTTAAGCTAAGCTTCGCTAAACTTAAGCCCTATTTTAAATCACCTTAAGCCAAGCTTTAGCTTACACCTGCGCTAAAAACCGACTCTATCTCGTTTAGTAAAGTAGACTTACTTACTTACTTAATTTGAACGTCTGTAGCTAAACAGTTCCAGATTGAAGTAAAATATCTCAAATAAATTAGAAAATTTTGCCAACTTTGATCATTCGTTAAAAAAGCTTCGTAAAACCGGTCAAAATAATTACTTTATTAAAAATATGTTACCTTTGTTTCCCTTCACTCCTATTCTTTCTCTTGTTCCTTTCTTTGTTTTTTCAAATTACAATTAGAAAACTAAGTCTTCGTACCCTTTAAAACCAACTACTCGTGTATCAATAATTTAAAAATAGTTTTCATTGCTAGTTTCACCATCTCGGGTAACGGAGAAACTGATGACGTTAAATGATATACGATAAACCAAGTTCTAGGTTTTGTACTTTTTTTTAAATACAAAGTAAATAATCTAAAATCGTAGAAAATCTCATTTATCCTTCTGTTAACCCCAACAAGAATGATGGTTGCTCTTCTAGGAAACGCAACGCTGCAACTGCCACCATTTTGTTAGCAGCAAACTCTTTAAATTAATCGTTCAAGTACTCCGTCTAAATAAATCAGTTACGAAAGCAGTCGTGTAACAGAAAACTAAAATAAAGTTTGATGAAATGCTTTTCTTGGTTAAATGATTAAAAGCTTGTAGCAAAAATTAATTTAATTGTAAACATCTTGTTTGTTGTTAAACAGTTGTTTTTCATGTTTCTATCTTACATTCTTGTAATGTTTTGCAAATTAAATTAGCTTCATTTCCAGTTACACCCACAGCTTAGTTGATTGGTTAATTGTGCTGTTGTAGCTGTGTACTATTTAAAACTTGGCCGAATTCAGACCATGAACTAAATTGAAGAAGGAGCTTTATTTTTATCAAGACAATCGAAGTGCAAATCTTCAACTTTAAAATACGTATTTCGAATAATTACTCTCGTTCTTCACATTGCTAAATCTGCATCGCAGTAATTGTTGTTGTTTGAGAAACAAAGGGTGTTTTCGAACCTTAAAAGCTAATCTACGCTGCAAATTTCAATCTCGACGTGTGCAAAGGCTACTGAAAGTTTTTAATATTGCACTACGGAAATACGACTTTTTTCATGGAGATCCCTGGCACCTACAAGCCCAATAGATTTCTTCAATTAAATAAACAAACAAAATAATTAGGGCTGCCTTTAATTGTATAACTAATCTTTGATTTTAAATTATGAAAATAATTTGATTTTTGACGTAATTAAATTACTAAAGAAAATCAAATATATTTTAATTTCATGTCGAACTCAATACTAAAATTGATAATAATTGTCATTTCCCTAAATACAAACAAAGAAATGAAAAAATATCCATGAAAAAAGTTACTTTCCAACAGCTTTATCATCTTATTTTAAAATAAACAAGCGAAACCAACTTTTATCGTTCAAGTCGGAATTTTATCTAAGCCGAAGATGTTCTTTAAAACCGCCTTTGAGACGAATCGCTGAAATAACAATGACATTAAATTAAATTCTTAAAGTAGCAGAAATGGCAAAACAATTGATTTCCTCAATTTGTTTCGTTTTAATTTTCGTATTACGTTTTACATTATTAGAAATGCGGGGCTTCGTTTTAAATTGACGAGGACGCTTTATCATTTTCTTCTGTAAGGTAATTTAATAATTCCTTGTTGCTACGGAGTCAATCAAGTGTCCTCTTACATTTTCATCCCAGTTAGAAACTACGAAAAGTTTGACTTTTATACAAAACGAAGGCGATTTTCCTCGAATTTCGGTTCATTTACTCGTTCTAGTTTCTAAATTATAAACGTCAGCCTTTGTAATTTAAGTTATAATGATCGAAAACTTACTTCAGGAGTAGAAAATAATTCATCTTCCGATAAAAGCTAGAAGTTCCGAACTATTTTAAGTTACCAATTTTATAAAGGTTAATTGATTTTTGAAATATTGTTATGGTAGATTTATTTATAAAATGATCAAATTAACGGCGATTTTGCTGAAAATGCTACGTAATTTTTCTAAATTAGTGACATTAAAATCCCTTCCATTTTGCGAACTGGTGAAGCGAAATCTAATAAAATCTTGTGCAGTTTAACCCCAAGTTAGTATAGGTTAGCAGAGCACAACCACCAATGGACGCAGCTTGCAACCAACCGAGTAATTAGTGAGGAATTGCGTTAATGGAATCGTAATGAAGCGGGTAATGAGTCCCCCATTCGTAACAATTTCAAAGCACTTCTATTTAAAAAGACCCCGTTGCTGTCCTAAAATATTGCTCTTCGTCTACTTCTTTGAAGTCGATTTCACAAAGAGTTGGGAGCAAAAATATTTCAATTATTTTACGAACTTAATTTTACAAGACTTTGATTTACTTTACAATTTCACGGAGAGTTCATGAACTTAATGTCAAGTTGTAAGTTAAAAGTTAAGCAGGGCCAACTTAGATCGACGTATTAAATGCTTTAAAATAAAACCAAACGAAGCTGTAATTTTTCCCAAATGCCTAAAAGTGTTTCTATTTGTTTTGAGCCAGCGGTTGCTCCCACCTTTTAACAGAGGCGTGGAAATGGGGCAACGGAAATTGGGCTTTTAATTGAGGGCGGCCTGTGTGTCGCTGCTTAAATTACAGTTATGCAGATTCCCATAATGTTCAACCCTTTTGAAATTTAACTTCACACGCACCCTGTACTTTAACGTAGTTGTATTGCTAACATTGCTACTAGAATAGTAATTGAGATTATCGCTACACATTGCATATTTAATAATAAATGAAGTTTTGGTTGTGAGTTCACCTGCCAACGTTAATAAACACCGACTACAGAATTAAACAGAACTTAATTATGCAAAACAATATAGGAATAAGAGGGCTTCTCGGCTTTATTATCATTTTATTAAGACAACCTACTTTATGAATGTTGTTTAATAAGGATGTAGAATGGTTAACGAAAGCATAATTAAGTTTCCTTGTATGTACTTGAAATATTATTAAATATTTAGTCTTTGAAACAAAAAATAGCATGGTTTATTAAATTTAAATGACTCTGTGTCGGAAAAATTTCACAATGGGGAAATATTTCTTTAAGATTGAGATAAAGTTTATTATACTACATTTACTTAACGATGGATGTGGTCACAAGGACCATTGTATTGTGCCGTAAAAGGTCTTTATTACAATTTTTGACCGCCTAGGGGTCATTAGCTATCTATCCTACCTGACAAAATTCGATTTTCAGTCGCTCCACAGTTATAAAAATCCGTCTAAAACAGACATTCAAACTTTTGTTCTATTGGCCACTGAGTAGAACTCTAACTACGAAACCACCAGGAGACCAAAGATTTTTTTGCGATCTAATTCCACATCACTGTTAACTGAGTACTTCTATATCCTCAAAGGAAGGAACCAAGTACCAAAGTGTAAATTTAATGGATTTCCTAAAAGTTCACACCCATACAACGGACGAAAAGGCATCTCACAGAATCTCCACGGTCATTTTTACTACTATTAGGGTGATGTATTTAATCGCGCTCAGTCCACTCGGGTTCTTTGTTCTATTTCTAGAAGTGTATTGGTTCTATGTTTGATGATCTATTCAGAAACACTTGTGAGTCTTAATACTACTACTCTCTATACCAATACTAATAATGTTGCTCTAATAGCTCGTCTTTAATTGCCTTTTGCAATTTCTGATGTAATGCCAGATGCAGATTTCGATGTGTTTTTTGATTCTCTTTCTATGAGATTAGCTTTATCTTTTACTTCTACATCTTTGTGTCCAGATACTCACTTGAAGGTTGTTTTGCTCTACCAGGATAATCAGGGTTTTAACACGCCCATCTACCATGGTCGAGCTGAAAACCATTTATCTAAGAGCTTTTAAGGCTGCGTGACTAGCTGACATGATATGGATTCACCTTCCCCTCTAGGCCTTACTGCAGCATATCTAGTTATTGAGATTGCTTGTGCCTGGAAGACAGTTGAATGAAGACCCAGATTTAGGTTTACACCCTGTACTTGCTCTCTTTCTAGACACTGTTTTAAAGGCATCTGTGTATCAAACCATTTCTTTTCATCGTACGTGTTTTTTCTTTCTTCGTAAGTAACCCTTTCAGTTCCAGTAATAAGATAAAGTTTTCTGAGATTGTATTTTCGTTACAAAGCGGGATTCATGTTAAAAGAACGTCTTCCGGGTTGGGACCGTGTCATTGCTGAGACAGAAGAACTCAACGTTTCGGCCGCTTTTTTAAGAGGCTTCATCATCGATTATACAAGCAAACTACAAGAAACTTTACACAGTGATCTAAAAAGGGATATCCTAATGGTGACGAAAAATCGAAAAGCTAAGATCGGAATAGACAATCAAGGTCTAAACAAATCAGATTTAGCCCTGTGACTCATCACTTTCTGCGACATGTTTGGGTTAGGAATTGATGATGCGATTTTACGTTATTAAGAATGCCATAAAATAACTGACTTTCTCCAGACCCCAAGATTAAAAACCAGTTAAACCATTACAATCATATCAAAAGAGCTTGGCAAAGCTCGCTGGCAAATATGAAACATAGCAAAAGAGCTGATTTGGAAGTGGAAGTCTTGTTACTGCGACATAAATTAAAATATGAGCCAAGTTGAATAAGGTGAGAAAAGGAGAAGCCAAAACAACAAATAAGTAGTGATGGGCCGCCACATTTTGTTCAGCTTACCACAGGGAGTCGTTCAGAGCGAATCGTTCATTAGAATGACTTACTCGTGCTACATATAGTTACATAGGAAAGGATGATGATGGCACAGGCGCTCGCATATGGCACACAGCACAGCCTTCGTAATCGTAATTTGTTGGTTCTAATCTGGCTTAAATGTCGACTCGAATAAATGAACGGATTCTTGGGACATAAAAACTTCAAACTCAAAAAGTGCGAATATATTTCGCCATGCTCCCGTTTTTCGTACAATTCAAATGTAGTATAATGCCAATTTAAACGATTGGCACTCCAAAAAAGAGTAGTTCGGTATTGGCACATCAGAAGAAGTCATTCAAATGAACAACTCATTCATAAATGACACAAACAAGAAAGAAGCTAGGACAGGCACCGGTTTAGCAACAAGTAATACATGTATTTGCTGCGGAATCGACAGAATACCAAGCACCCCCTCCATATACGCTTTGTTGATCTCAAGAAAACCTTAGATAAAATCACTAGACTAAAGATATATAGAACCGTAAGAACCTTTGGCGTCCCCAAAAACCAAAAACCCGACAATATAATCCAGAACATGTACGGAAATATAACATATCAGGCGTAACACTGGGAGATCTATCACAATGACAAAAATAAAGGTAGAGGTGAAACGGGGTTGCTTGCCATGGCTTATTCCTTATAATTCTAGACTTAAGCATGCCAAAATAAGGATCTGCTGCTATTTTAATATCTATAATATCTTTTTTTATCGGCCTCCATTCTACGCGAGGAGTATGACCGGCAACACGGAAATTAAAACTTCCTTCTTAGACATCTATCAACCATCAGAAGGGTTTCGCCTCTGGCTTGGTTGACAAGTTGAGTTACCGTTACCCTTCTGCCTCTTGCTAAAAGAGTTTCGCCTCTGGCGTGGTTGACACGTTGAGTTACCGTGCTCTTTTAGTGCTCCCTTTCCTCCTGAAGAAGCCCCTTAAAAAAGTGGGCGAAACGTTGAGTCTTTCTGTCTCAAAATGACACGGTCCCAATCCAGAAGACGTTTTGTTACTCTATCAACCAGTTGTTGCAAATATTGAAGGAAAAAAGACGACAGACTCATAGGGCGTTATGACTTCGCTTGGGTGTAGGTAGCCTATCATGTTAGCTTTGGTGTGAATACCACCTTATTTTGTCAAGTTGCTCAAGTTGACTTTGAACAATACAAGTGGCGATGTTTTACCTAAAATCCGCTCTGTAATATAATACTATAGATTGTATCTATCAATTAAACTTACATGGTACAAAAAGGTTTATCGTCTGTCCTATTTTTGTTTTAGTAACAACATTATACCCTAATTTTCAGCTTTATTTTATTCTTTCACAAGTCAGAGTAAAATGTCCGATTTTCTGGAAGAACACGGTTCCCTGGAAACTGAATCCGAAGCTGCATCCCTCAGGTCTGCCTCTCATTTTTCATGTATTCGCCATAATTATTTTAAAGAGTTTTATACACCTTGACTGAGTTAGAAATTAAAAAATAATAAAATACTTGTAATAACAATCTAATTTCAACAGACCAGTAAAAATCCTATCTTGTTTAACACTGTTATACTTTTCTTTTATATATTATTTGAATTTTCCCCGTTTGCATTTGTAAGTATTGTAGTGCCACTCAACGAATTTGTTGTTGCTCATCAAGATGTCACCCTACCACCCTCCAGTTAGTTATTATTTGCTGCTCAATCTGGTAAGGTATGCATACATAACTCCACGAGTAAACTGTCAAACCACTGTTAACTGCTTCAGTCAAATATTAATATTCAAGTGTTAATTAAAGCTTTAATAATCTTTCTACTGTTTTTATTAAACCCTATTCTGTTCGAACTGTCTCTACTGTTTAAATCGATCAGAGACAAAACCAAAGGCAGTAATAGAGACCTTTCTGCAATAGATCTACAGCATCTTTTATGATTTTAGACGAAACCCATAAATCATATTAACTTACGATAATGTGGGAATTACAGACTACCGATGTTCAGGTGGGGGTCCGGCGTGCATCGGGTGAGTGAGGGTAGTATGCGGGTGTGTGGGAACTACGACAACAACGATAGACGTGCAAAACAGTTGGAAAAATAGAAAAATAGAAGTTGTGCAAAGGCTCTGTTTAGCTCTCCTAGAATCCCACTTCAATTAATTTCTATTTCTGAATGTAAACAAATCTACCTAGTATAAAGAAAGCTGCCGAATTTTTGCTGAAGGTGGAGTAGATTATTTTTTTATTTCGCAAATTTCGAACCGTAAGCTGGTTCGTCTTAGATTAAAGCAGGCAAACGTCTGGTTATAGGTACATCATGGTTTAGAGATTTTCAAAACATTTGCAAGAATTTTATTGATCTTCAAACATATTGTGACTGACTTTTTTATATAAATTTGACACTTAATTTTTAAAATAAGGGAGCATACATCGAATTTAAATTAAGAATTAATTGTGCATGAATCATTAGATTTTAAAAAGTAATCTCCACAATATTAGTCCTGTTTTGTCTCCTTTTCATTAAGCAGTTAAAAACAATCCTATCTCGTTATTCCTTTGTTTATTTATTGTGAAGAAATGACCTCAATTAGCTTTACAAGGAATAATCGAAAGGAAAGGGGTCTGCCGACACAGAAAGAGAATGTTTTAGAAAAAGAAATACAAGGAACAAAATAATTTCTTACCTTTTACTTTTGGAACACCAGGCAAAAGTTCTTCAGAACCAACCTGCAACAACAAAACGAAAATTTAGTTTATACAAAGCACATGGAAAATATTCGTTAATTAAAATTTTTATAATTTTTTTTCTCTTCTGTGATTATTCTAAATATAGGCCAAAGTATCGTAATTATAAAAATAAAGCAATCTTGAAACTTTTTAATATAAAATAACCAAGAGCAAAATAAATTTAAATTTTCCATACTGTCTTAGTTATTAAAAAAATGAGGTAAATGACTCAAATTAAAAAAGTTTTATAGGACGGAGGGAGAGAGAGAGAGCGACATGAACAGACAACCCAGTGTATAAATTAATTGTAGAACGACAGACTGATGAAAATTTCGCCCCAGTCTTATTTCGGTGCCCTGTCGCTTTAGAAGAACCGCAATCTTACGTTATTAATCACCGGGGTAGTCAAATCTTGATGAGCTTAAGTTGAAACTGTCGTTTCCCGGCAGTCGTATTTTTCATTATTTTCGTGATTAACCACCTTTTTTATCACCTTTGTGCTTATTTTTAATTATGTGGACCCCTTTCAAAGCCTTTTTTTTACTTACACTTCGTTTTTAAAACGACCTAATTTCTAATTCCTCATTTAAATTCCTGGCTTTCTTTCATTTCAGTACGTTTTTTGTGGCTCTTATCTCTCTAATTAACAGCGTGATTACGATTTGAGGTACGAATTAAAAGGAACCTGCAGACGCTCTTAATGAAGGACGCAACGTCCCTTTTTAAAATGATTTAACTGAATAAATTTGCAACAATTAAACTATGTAGATTGAACTTACAACTTGTTAAGTGTTAAAGCTTAAAGCACTAAATATAATTACAAAAGCTTCGTTGGTGTTATCTAAACCTTGCAATATCGTAAAAGATAAGCCTTCTTGTGTGAAATTATTTGAATTCCAAGCAAATAATGTGATTACTTTAAATAACCAAAAGGGATGTAGTAAGTATTTTGCTCTTCTTGGAAATCTAATGTAATATCGTACATTATATTACAGTGGGTGGAGAAAGCGTAGCTGAACACAAAAATATCATACCTGAAACGCTGGCCCAGTAACCTTAACGCCCACCCGATTCTTAAAAACCCCGGAATTTCTTGTAATGGTTTTAAGCAAGAATTGCGAATATTAAAAATTCACTATGCAAACTACGCGAAGAGATTCCCCGTCCTTCTATAAATTTGAGTTAACATTTTGAAAATGAGAATGTTGATAGACTATCTTATCTTTTTTGATTTTGTGTAGGTATTTAACAGGAATGTTAATCAAAATGCATTTTTAAATACCGGAATGAAGAGACCTTCAGTTTTATTACTCCAGAAACAGCTGTAACAAATTAAAACTTAATACAATCACAATTGGAATCGTTGATGAGATCGCAAATCAGCAAAACCTTTCGCGAAAATATCGAGATGCATAAAAGAAAGGGTCTCTCTAGCAGCCAGTCAGTTCATTTAATTATACAACAGTGCTGCAATAAAATAAATTCGTATGAAATAAATTATTAATTACTTATTTCGTATCCAATCTAGAAACGTTAAAACGATGGTAGAATCAGCGCTATGCTACGGATGCGAAACGTGGACAATTAACAGTGAGTACAAAAGAAAATTACAGGCCGTAGAAATGAATTACCTGAGAAAAAGCGCACTAGTTTTCAGGTTATAACATGTCACTAATGATGAAATTAGGCGCAGAGTGAGGGCTATATACACAATAACAGATAGAGCTGCGAGAAGAAGACTTAAATGGTTTGGCCACCTGCTCAGAATATATGACCAATGATGGCCAAAACGAATGTTTACATGGACTCCCGCTGGAAAACGTAAAAAGGAAGACCTAGAAGATCCTGGAATAATGGAATAAAAGACGCAATGTCCAACTATCAAGTACAGGACGAAAATGGTTAAAACCGAGACGTATGGCGTTTGAGAACTGGAAAGCCGCACTTTAATATACGAGTATGTACTATGTACGTATAATAATATATAATATAGAATATAATATAGTAATAACAGAGTATCATATAGGAATAATTGGTGAGGGCATGTTTTTACTACGTTTATAAATTGTCTTGCGCATAGCACTGCGGCGTCGTTTGTCTTCATCAGGTCTTCTATGGTACAGGTTATCTGTTGATTGGAACAGCTCGACAGATGTTTCATGGTCTGTTCTTGTTCGCATTCGCACTCAGAAGGACCCTGGTAATATTTTAATGCATGTATATGGAAGTGCAATAAACGGTGAAACCTGACACCTCGTACGTGCTTCAATGCAGTTATGCACTTGCCACGCGCATAAGATAAGATAATGAATATTGGAAGAAGGGGGTCAATTTTCTGTATAAAAGCTAAATGAAAATACATTAGAGACATGGTTTATATCCAGCCATCAACGTAGCAGCATGTACGACAAAAGTGACACCCTTCAAGATGATGTTCCAGTAAAAACATGTAAGATTGTGTTATGTTAAACTTAAATTGTAATTCTGGACTTGTAAAATATTTGTGTAAATTGTTTAACTTCGTTTTATGGACTTAGTCGTTTAAATGTAATCAGAACTTAGAGTAATTTATATTTGTTCACTT
This sequence comes from Melanotus villosus, assembly GCA_963082815.1. NCBI lineage: Eukaryota > Metazoa > Arthropoda > Insecta > Coleoptera > Elateridae > Melanotus > Melanotus villosus. The sequence continues at coordinate 73,077,959 of OY720420.1, forward strand.
TGAATCAGGACTTGTAATAATTTATATAATTTCACTTTGAATTTGGACTTAGAACCATTTATATTATTTGGTAAAACTAAACCACAGATATGAAATACATGAATGTTGGTTGAATTTGACTTTGAATGAAAACCTCTCGTAAAAAGCCAAGCAATGTTCAAGTGACTTTGGTCAAAGACTCTACATAAATTATTAAACTTATTTATCTTAATTACTAACAATAACCAACCAGCCACTTCGCCACAATATCTCCATTTTACTATTATTATTATTGTCTTTGGTTCTGCCGGTCTGTGTTTGGAGTCGGTTTAAAGTCTTCCAGGCTGTCCAGTCTAGCTGTCTAGCGTATTTCTGACTCTTGGATTTCCATTCCCAGGTAGTTATTTATGCTTTTTTCCGTTCTGAGATGCGTTTCTCTAGTTTTTTTTTTTTTGTCTAATACTTCAGTGGAAGTTAGAAAACTAGTCCTTGACTTTAAGCGCTGTTGTGGGGGGTCTTGGCTGTGTGGTGGGTGACTAGGGCCCCTAATTTGTTTTGCCTTTCTTTTTCAGCTTTTATTTTTCGTCTTATTTTAGGTGGTGCAATTCCTACCAGTTGGTAGATGTGATCTACTGTTGTTTGGTTAAGCTACCTGGTGATTATTCTGCATGTTTTTGGGGCATGTCTTGACCTTTCCCATATTGAACAAGCACAGTCCGCCGTTGAAGAACATAGAGCTAGAACTGTTGTTCGTACCACTATTGGTGTAGCACCCCAATTTGATGAGGCCAGTTTTTGTAGCAAGTTTTTCCGTGTGTTGACCTTGGCCTTGATCTTTTCTACGTGTGTTTTGAATGTTAGGGTTCTATCCAGGACCACTCCTAGGTAGGTAGGGTTGGTGGTGTATGTTGTTTTCTTCGTCCCAATTGATTTTAAATTCGTAGTTATGCAGCTTCTCTGTTGTTGAGGTGGTAGAGGCAATATTGAGTTTTCGTCCATTCGGATAGAGCGTCCTATAGGGTTCTTCTGTTTGTTGGAACTTCCTTTATTGTGTTGCTATGGCTAGGTCATCCGCATATATACAGCTTCTCGTATTATGGGTTGATAGTTTACATATACGTTAAACAAGATATGAGACTACAGACTTTCTTGGGGTAGTCCATTTTTTGGTTTCTGACATCGGCTTCGCTTTCTATTTAATATGACTTGAAACATTTGGTTCAGTAGAAGGTTGCGAATATGGTTAGTCAGTCATATGTCTTTGGTTAGTGTGCATAGCTTGTTCGTGAGTAAGCGATGGTTTATAGTGCCAAAAGCGACAGCGAAAGCAGTTCTTTCTTAGAACCCATTTTCGATGTACCTACTCTGTTAAATTTAGTATTTGGCTGGTGCAGGATTTTCCTGGGTGGTATCACGCCTGCTCTGGAATTGGTATATCCTCTATCTCTATAGTATTATTCTATTTAAGAGTAGCCTTTCATGTAGTTTGTATAGTGTGCATAACACCATATAGGCCTGTAACTTTTCGGGTTTTCGAGGTTCTTGCCCAGTTTAGGAAATACCATCACTCTCCAAATTTTCGGTATTTTGTTTCTGTTTTTTACAGCAATTGAGGGATGTTAGTAGCCATTTTTTAGTTGTCTCTGTCTGCGGAGTGGTTGACTGCGGATAGTAACAAGACACATAATACACTATACACTTAATACACGCTCGCAAACTCTACACGAGGCAGCGGAAAACCACTGCAGAGAACACATTTCCCTAGTATAAGGGGAATATAACAGAGTTCATGACGACAAGTCGTTTAAAAGATGTGGCTGAAGAGCACATGACACAGAAAAAGAGGAAGAAGTTGTTTGTCCAAAGTGTAAGATCTGCTCATTTGGTAGGTCATTTGGCCCAGCGGCTTTATTCTTTTTTAGGCTTTTAAGGGCTGTTTGGAGTCATTGCATGTTATAATATTCTGTGAAATGAATTTGGAATTATGACGATTAAGGTAAAACGTTACAATACTATCTCCAACTCCTATATGAGCTCAATAAAATATGGAAATTTCGTCTTAATTACTTCATAGAATTTCATTTGTACAATTGTAAATTAGGAAGATATTTGGGATTAAAGACAAAACAAGCCAGACAGTTTAATGTTTACCAGCGTAATACAGCCAGACATTTATTATTAATTAACTCCGTTATCGAAACTCTTTGTTAAAACATTTTCTGCAACCAGCATTGTAGTTTCAGAAACAAAGCTGATACAGAAGCGGAAGAAGATCCATACTGTACAGAACCTGGAACTCAAATATTGTTTTAATACTGTAGCTCACGCTTTCTATAGGATAAATGTGTGAATGCCGTGTCAAAGCCGACCATTTGCTATTGTTCTATTGTTCTATTAGTTTCACGTTCATAGATTCTTCTTCCTAAATCACGTTTTCTACATGAGCTGTTAATCCACTTCAACAAATTTCAACAAACCCGTTTTATTCCCCGTACCGTAATCGTGCAGTTTAAGCGTTCATTGGTTTTCAAAAGCGATGTCACCAGCGAATAACTGAATGAGGCAACATCAAAAATGACATTGAAGTGGGTAAACTTCATCTAACAAAAATTTATCATCGAGATTATTCCATTAACCACGTTTTAAATATGACCGTAAGAAACCCCGAGTTCCCATCTCTTAAGAATTTCCTTTTAAATTCGGAAATCGATCATTAGAAAAACATTGGTTTTTCATCGATGTTAAACTTATTCAAAATTTATTCAATCTACAGATAAAATACACAAAATCTCGTCCATAAATTCACGATCGAATTGAGAAATTCAAATAAAATGCCAAATGGAATGCAACTTTCCGGAAAATGCGGTAATAATATTCCCATAACTCCCCCAACCCGGCCTTGCTCCAGTTATGTCTAAAAGTAGGCAGTATAATAAAGCTCGGACGTCACAAAACGGTACATACAAACTTGATGCCAATTTAACAGGGGGTCGATTTCAATTTGCTAACTTAATATCTCACTCAACTTTAGAGTTTCCTGGGGTTTACTCAAAGAACTCCCAACATTATCTGGAAGTTTTAATATTTGAGGAGTTTAATGCGCAGCTTATAAATTTACGACACGACGGACGTTATAGGCTTTTTCTTCTGCATAAAAGCCGCACCGAAAAGTTTTCGCCGTATAGAAAAGGCATGCGCCAACAAACGTTCAAACAAATTCCATTAAAACATTTGTAGGTATTTTCTGCTGGCAGTTAAAGTAGATTGATGGTGATTCTCAAAACTGTTTGTTTTCCGGTTGCCTAATTATGCTCACCTAATGTGAAGAAACGGATTTTTATGTATCTCTAAAAAAAGTTACGAAGAAAAAGCCTTCAGGGGATAAATCACGATATCCCTGAAAACGTTTTTGTAAAAATAAATGACAATGACTTGCACGTAAATCCGTTCTTTATTAATAATCAAATTATTCATAGCAGATTGCACACGAACAGATGGCCTTACTTCCTAAATATCGGCTTAATTAATTAATGGACAGAATCATGGTGGACATTTGTAAATGAAACTGACTGAATTAATCAAATCGGTGACGGACGAATACATCTATCACTTCCAACGGCTACTTTGATATTATTGAGCGGCATCAACAAACAGTATTGGATGGATGCTCTTTATACATTATTAACAGGAAGTGATTGAATTTCACGCCTTCCGGAATACACACACCGCATTAGAATGATTAATTTTAACGCTTTCGAGCTGAAACCGCGGGTATTTTGTGATTTATCGAGAAAATTTTTAGTAAAATCGCAGTTGGTTATGAGTAATTATTGTGTATTTTATTTGTTTTTATTTCCATGGATAGCTTAAACATAAAATTAACATAATAATGTCTGCAAATACAAAATTTAAAACATGCTATAGGGGTTCATGGGTTGCTAATAGCGATACCTAGAACATTCTGCAAGCTTCTAGCGTATTTGAGAAGAAGTGGCGGCCGCCTATATTGAAGTAAATATCAGCAATTTGACCGAGTTAGTTCTTAATTCTGTTAATCTTAGTGTTCATAAATTAACAAATAAGTGTGATTATAATTATTTAGTTCCATAAAAAGGATTTAGTGAAATCGTTACAGTAACTAGAAGTTACAAAAAGCTAAATAGATAACAATGCCTTCTATCCCAAAATAAATTAATTAGTCGAAGAGTCGTCAGATTTAATCCAAAACTTCGTCAAATTGTTTACGTCAATGTTAAAAAGGACAAATTTTAATAAACGAATGGCAATAATTAATTCTGAACGAGGCAAAAATAAATGAAGCCAAGTTAAAGGTGGCTTCGGGCAAATTATACCGTTCCATTAAACCCAGTTGAATTATTTACAGATTTCAGAATAAATTATTATTAAAAAAGGAGCATACATTTTGCCCTTTTATAAAACCGTGCTAAAATTGAACAACTTCGTTTCTTAAAAAATAAATATTTCCACTTGAATGAAAACAGTACGAGGTTCATTAAATCACGGAGCTAAAAAAAGTTGTGGAAATTACGCAGACTTTTTAATTCTTTATTTGAAGGAAATTTATTTTACATTAGTTCAAGCCTGGGTGATTTATTTAATTTGGATTGGTCAGATTTTTTGGGATTTATCAATTAGGCAAGCTTTCAGCTTCGACATTTTAATAATCCGGGGGCTTTTATAAGCTTCATTTACATTTCGTCGAAATAGGATAACGTTTTCATCAATTTTTGTGACTATAACTGTTGCAATATACGTAACACCAATAACCTACGGATTTATCTAATTACGGTAGCTATCAAACGATCAAGTTTTATATTAATGCCAGCATAATAAACCGTGACAATGCCCGCAAAATCAATTTGTATGGATCCTGAAATCACAATGTGATCTAGATTGAAAAATAATGCTGTTATCAGTAAATCTAGCTACTGGAAATTTCTATTCAACCTGGTAATTTTCAATGTACTGTTGTTCCCCCAAGCTACAGATTTTCATCAGTAAAAGTAGATTCTTATAGTTTAATTTGATGATCCTTATCTATTTTAGTTTTTCTCATTTTGTTTATCCCAATAAAAACGCATTTCAGGTTTGTTTTCTTTATACCCTGGGTATTTTTGTTACGTTTTACGTTGTTGGTAATATTATAAATATTTCTGTTTATTTTAGAGATAAATAAAATTAAATCTTTTGGGAATTCAAAATATCTGTTAATCCTTCAAATGGTAATTAACTCTCGATATGTTGACGAAGAGATTAATTTATCAGCACTTAAAGCGCAGGTGATCACTTCACCTATAATAAAATTTTATATCATCAGTTATACAAACTAATTAACCTACTTAATATTATTTGAGTTATACTTTTATTACTTATGAGCATTTGCAAACAATAACCTTTTATTATGGTTCATTAAAACATGAAATTATCTGCAAGCACATGTGCAATTATTATTTAACATAGGTTAGTTCAGGTCTTTTCCCTGCATGTTTCATTCTGCGTTTTAAAATCTTTATATTTCGCTTTTTTTTACAGGTAAACCGTTCAAAGTGATAAAATAATTTTCTGTAAAGGGCACAGAAAATTCCTCTTGAAGTTTCATTTATTAGCAATATTTTAACGTTATGTAGGTGGCTTTTAAAGAACTGACGTAGAGTGGGAGTTTAATGTTTGAAATCGTAATTTGGGCTTGGAGGTTTTCAAAAACAAGTAAACGAATGGAAGTTTTTTAATTATTAGTCACAGGCAAGTACATTCACCACAAGTTATGCAGATGTATTCATGTTTTAAGACTTACTTAAATAAATTACGTTAAAATACTTGAAGCTGCAAAAATTAAATATAAAAAGGGTTTTTTTCGGAATTTGGACTAAATTTCAAATGTCCAATAAATATGAACAAACTTGATACACATCTAAAAATTTCTCCCATTTTTCTGTATCTAAATATTTTTATAAACAAAACATTTGGGTAGATTTGAAAAAATGTTCTTCTTTTTCTATTTAAATACCTTGCCCTTTGCTTTTATCAAAATTTCAACGTTTTTCAAGTTGTCTGTACATCTTTAATTTTCCTTCTACCTTGTTCTATCTTCTTTTTTTGTTTTCCCTTCTTTGTTTTTGTTTTATGTTATATATGTGTGTTTTCGTGTATTTCTAAATGTTTGTATTTGTTTTTATCAAAATTCCTACGCTTTTTTCTGTTCTATTTGTTTTATCTGCTTTTTTGGGTTTTATTCGTAATTCATTCTCATTTTCTCTTCATTTTTATCCATATTTCAGCATCTTCACTTCTTGTTTATACATTCAATTTCTCTTATTTTTCCACATCCAATCTTTTATTTACCTTTTTAAGAAGTTTTAAATGTTTTGTACTGGCATATGAAGAGTGTTATTTTGTTCTTTTGCTTCTTCAGAATTTTTTGTTTTTTAATAAAATATTTATTGCATTTTTTTCTTTGAAAGTTAATAATTTCTTAATTTTGTATTTATTTCCTGTTGAAATATTGTGATCCTTGCAAATTCTTACGCTTAATTCTTTGTTTTTAACTTTTTCTTAGCACCTTCAATCTTCATTTTTCCTATTTTCTTTAAATGAGTTTCTCTGTTGCTAACCTTTTCGCGTAATTTTTATGTCTTATTTTTAATGTAATTTGTTAGCAATTTTTCTGTGATTATTTCTATTTGCTCTTTGAGGACTTTTTAACGGAATTTTGCAGTTTTTTACTTCTCCAAAATCACTTAATTTATACGGTTTAGTGCCAAAGCTTTTTGTGTCTCTATTTTTATTTCAAGAATTTGTAAACTTTAACTTGAATCTGGTTCTCTGTTACTAGCCTCTCCTCTCTTACACCTCCAAAATTTTTATTTTTAATTCTTACATATGTTTATATATTTTGATTCTTTGTTTCTTCAGTTGGCAACCTTTTCGTGCATTCGTGTTTTTTAGTAGACCAAATTAGACCATCTCAGGGAGACAGTTTTATTGGTATGAACAAGACTTTTCCTGGTATACATTTGTTGGGTCAGTAAAAGTCATATTGTTGATTTTAAGGGCTTGGTTCACGAGTAAGCCACAGTTGCCGCAATTCCTTAATGTTGAGTTTTCCAAACAACACTTTAATATTGTAACGAATCGCATCAGCAGCTGCGGAAAGCAGCTGCGAGATCAAATGCGTCATGCGCCGCTAGAATTTTCCACCGTTGCCGCGAGAGATCTGGAAGCCTGTAGAACTTACGAGACTGAAAGTCTGCCTATATTTAAGGCGCACTCGCTTAGGCGGAGTCAGTCTAATCCAGCCAACAGTCGCGGTCGCGAAGTTAATATAAATATCCGTGAGCAGTCTTGAACTGATAATCGCGGCGTGTTTGTGAATACGTAGAAATAAATTGTTAAATAGATAAACTGTTATAAATAAATTACTTTAGTGTTCGGTTTTAATATTAGTGTTCCGTTAGTTTTACGTTAGTGTTTAATTGTTGTTCTTTATAATTATTTCGTACTTTAAGTTTGTTTAATAAATTAATTTACACCACGAACCGAGTTTACTTTAAATAAACGTAGTAAAAACGTTACAATATGGATTTTGGTTTTACCACAAATTTGATAAGGCTTTCTAATTTCTAAAGTTAATTATCCATCCAATTGGTAATTCTACGTACTTATTCTTTTTCTTCTGAAACTTCTTTCTTCCACCGTAAAATATAGGCCTCCACTAAATTTTGCCAAATTGTCAAATTCCGAGCTGTTTGGTGCTACATATAATTATATTTCCAGCGATTTCTTTGACGTAATTCAGCTACCTCTTCTGTGGTCGCCCGACGATTCTTTTTGTTGTTCTTGGTCGCCATCTCGTAATGCGATTCACCCATTCCCTTGGTGATTTGCGAGCGACATGTCCAAGCCAGTTCTATTTCAATCTTGTGATCCATTGGACATCAGTGACCTTTATGCGTTGTCTAATTTCTGTCTCTAAGCTTATACCTGGCATAGCTCTTTCCATGGCACGTTGTGTTGTGTCCAGTTTTGTTGCGCTTTTTAGCCATCGTCTCGGTGCCATAAGTACTTCTTAAAACCCAACTCAGCGGCGGCCGGTCTAATGACGCAGGTGAAGCGCTGCTTCACCTATATTTTCCGGTTAAATGTTTTTTTTATTCAAAACCCGAAATCATTTTAATTGTTTTCATTTTCTTTAATATGATTGATATAACAAAAAAAAATGAAATAATTACTTCCACTCCTAATTTATTAGTGGTTAGTAGCTATATGTTACACCGCAGAACACGATGTTTTTCATTTTCTTTTTTCAGTTGATACAGAAAAGAATTCTAATTTATGTATTTTATGGCCGGCGCGCAGTACATTGTACAGCAAGCCCCTGTATGTTATGCCGCTCCACAGTACATACTGTAGGCTACAAGCGTTCAACTGAAGCTATACAGGAATACTACGTTAAATTTTCGTATGTTTGCATACGTGCCGTTGCCATGATGGCAACGGCACGCTTACAAATAAATTTGTACAGAGAAGTGAAACAGATTCTACACCTTGCGTCAGTCGCAACCTGCCTTCTCGTTTCGGTATAACATATTTTGCTTTATCGTTCATTTTAACGGGCAGACAACGCGAATTACGATCCAGTATGTGTGTATGTATATTGTATGTACTTATGTAATAAATGCACACCCGTTTTATGATAACATCATCGATAAGTTCGCAAGTTTGAAAGACAGAAGAATAGACTTTATATTCAAGAAATAACAAACTTATAATTTCATAAGTAAACTCTAAAGTGACTATATAAGTTAGTGAGGCGCCATTTTTTTTTGTTTATACTTTATAGACTTCCTTGGAGTAATGGATTGTCTTTTCACGTTTTTTGGTAGGTAAGTGGATTTAATTTTAATGTTTATTATTACTCCTAATTTCTTTAAAATTGCTCTTAATACACCTTTAAAGAATAATTCCAAAATATATATTTTTAATTTTACATTAAGCGAACCCGGGTTCCATTAAAATCTCAAGTTGTAAAAACAGCAAATGACCTTGAACTTTGAAAAACAGGGGCAGCCCCCCGCACAACCGGAGGACTACCCCTGCATCTCGACCCCCAAAGGGGTGAGAGGGGACCTAATAATCTGCTTCACCCATTCCTAGTCACGAGTCACCACTGACCCAACTTAGTTTTACTCTTCTTGTATTTCTGCAGCTTGATTTTGTTTACCTGCTTTAGTTAAGTGGCCAAGGTATACATACTCGTCGACATTTACTATATTATACGTGTTTACATGGAATTGTCTTTGTGAATGTGACATTACTTTTGTTTTGTTGAAATTCATTTTTGAGGCTGAATCTAGATCCGATAGCATTTTTTGATGTTGATTACCAATTTTTTCCATGATAAACTTTGTTCTCGTTGACCTTAATGTATATAGTGGCGTTTTTGTAGATATCTCTCAAGAGTATTGTATACTGAAAAAACTATTCTCGCGTCATTTAATCCTGCAAATATATTGTTTCAGAGACTTTTCGAAGGTCGACAAAACCTAGATATGATGGCCTATTATATTCTTCACATTTCTCAATCAGTGTTCGTATTGTTTGCAGATGGTCAATGGTACCGTATCCTTTTCTGAAACCAGCTTGTTCGTTTGGTTGGTAAAAGTCGAGTTTATTTGCCAGGCGGTTTGTTAAAATTTTTGTCAATAATTTAAATAAAAAATGTGATAGTACGGTGACTGGTCTGTAATTTTCTGCATCTGTCGCGCCTCCTTTTTTGAACAACACAGTATTACTTCCGCGCTTTTCCAGAGTTACCACCTATCTTTAACATTTCTGTAGTTATACGGTCTTCTCCAGGAGGAATTTCCTCAGAGTTGACATTTTGTAAGATGGGTTCTGTTTCATTTTCATTCAGATTGGGCTCTTTAGACACACATAAGTCTAAATAAAAGTCTTCGATTGCCTTACAAATTTCAAATGTTCCCGTTATTATGTTGGCTTCTGTTTTTCATTCGGCGAATCTGTTGTTTACTATGTGACGTTTTATTTTTCAAAACCTTCATATTTTTATCTCTCGTATTTTTAGACTACTGTAGTTTCTGATTTTTCGTTTGATGGTCTTGTTTATAGTTCTGTATTCATTGGAGTTTTTATCTCTTCTGAGGTCGATCAGTTTTTGTGATTCCTCTGTTATTTTTCTGTTCGTTTCATGTCTGGTTTGAGCACACACTCTTTTCGCGACTGTTTGGTGATTTTCTGGCATAGATCGTCTAAACCTAAATCTTCGAGTTTCTTCATTATTTTTTAATTTGTCTATCGTTGGAAAACGTTTAATCTGCAGTAACTTTCTTCTTTCAATTTTAATATTTGTTTTGACTGCAGCTCTAACCAATCGATGGTCGCTGCCCGTAAGGAATTCATTGAACACCGATACGTCTGTTGTTACAAATTTATTGTTTGAAATGAAAATCAATTTCATTTGTAACTTTTTTTTTCCTGTGAGTTACATTCATCAATATTTTGAACGTTTTTAGTAAGAAATCTTAGAACTAGTTATAAAGAAATTATTAAAATTAATATTGTATAAACATATGTTTCAGAATAAACATTATCATTATTAAATAGCAAAAAACGCTGTACGAATTTCTACAAAATTTAATGCCAGCTTAACAAATTTAAAATCTGGCCAACTCCAACTTATAAACGTCGGGAATCATCTGAACATGATGAAGAAATTTTAAGAATAAATAAAGGCATAAAACAGTCGACTTTTTGGATTAAAGAAATAACCAGAAGATTTGCACTTCCTACTGATATTGAGCCCTCAGAGGATAAATTTGAAAGTGGAAATTTTAGAATCTTAATAGCTTTGGTTTTAGTTCAGGATTGATCAAGCTTTAATATCAAATCAAATCCAGAATCTAGACTGAAAATACAAATCTCCGAGATTCAAATTTTGCAAGTTCGAGTTTTCATTCAGGATAGAATCACCCCGGCTGGAATTAAATATTGATGTCTTTAATCTAATCAGAATATAAGAAAAAATTGAAGAATTCAAAGATTTCAATCTTTTTTTATTTGAGTTTAGAATTTTGATAACGCTATTTACTATTTGCGAATCTCATTTCTGATCAGGATTTAAAGATTTTTAATCTGCTTTTTAAGATTCACATCCTGAATCTGGACTGAAAAATACAAATCTCAGTTTAGGATTCGAAGATTCGAATATTTTTTTGATTTAACGTTGTCAGTTGGAATTTTAAGAATCTTAGTAGTTTCATTTCTAATTTGGGTTTAATTTCGAATGCTTTTCAATTCAGGTTGATACAACTTTCTTTTTTCATATTAAAGCCGCGACGAATAAATTTTATATTTATAATTAATTTAATTATGCATAAATTCTTATTAAGAACAAAATCTAACCCGTAAAGGTTGTAAAAATTCCATGTTCTTATTATCGGGCATTTATGAACATTTTAGACCATACTAAGCCATGTTACGGAAACAGTTTTGATGATGTAAGCAAACCATTTGTCATGAAATTAACGACTAAGCAATATTTGACAATAAATTACCATTCACGCAAGCTACAATTGGGCAAATGCCACAGTTACAGGCTATTTGATCTTCATTACCAACACAATAACCTAGAATTATAGCCTACTATTGTCCAAATAGGAAGTGATCGGTGTATGTATAAAATTACTGTAAATTAACGCGGTTTTTAAATCAGCTCTGGATATTAAGAAAATTATCAAACACGTTAAATTCAAGTATTAAGATTCAAAATGGTTTGCTTTTTATTTACATTTTAAATATTGAATTGAACGCACCTGTAAGGGAATTCTTCGGTGCAATTTAATACCAACACAATAAATTGGAATCATGGCCTACTAAAGTCTAAGCCGCGAATGCTCTACACATTCATTCAGGAAGAAAATTTAAAAATAAATAAAGGCATAAAACACGGGACTTTTTAAATTAAAGAAATAACCACAGGGTTTGAATACCCTTCTTGTCGACACTGTGCTCCCACAGGACAAATTTAAAAGTAGGTGACTCGGTTTCAAAGTTCCATCTTGAACTGTGGTGTAGTTTAATATTACAAAGAACAAACTCTTGTAAGGAACTTTCAACTGTAACCTGTAACGAACAGATCTAGTCAATTTAGTTCGTGGCACAGGGAAACATTTCCTTCTTCCCAACTTCATCCGTGTTAATTAGAAATCATGCGCAATTTAAATTTAAGTTTCTGCTACTATTTGAACTTCAACTTCTCAAACATAAATTTAGGCAATCTCTGGAGAACATCCTTAATTTAAAAATACATTTGTTCGTGAAATACCTCTATGATTTTTTTGATTAAAACATCTGTTTTATAACTTAGACTTTAAGATAAAAATAATTAGAATAAAAAAGGGCCCTGTGGTAGGATTTAATAAAACCCTGTAAAAATCACGAAATATTTAATAAATTAAATACATACCCGACACCTTAACGGTATAAGGGTTAAGAAAAAGAAGAAGAAGAAAATACATACCCCGGAAATCCGCAGTAACGATAACAAATCAGTTGTCGAAATATGTATTTGGTTTGTTAATATATTTTAGGGTATTATAGGATTACTTATTGTTCAAAAAATAAGGGCATTTTATATTTGTATATAAAAAAATAGTTAGAAAGCTTCTATTTACCTATTTATTTATTAATTTTTCAAAATAAAAATGCATTTATAACAGCACTAAAGATAAGAGCGAAATATCAGCAGAAAAATTTACACATTCAAGAACCAGATCTGTTAAACAATACCAACACGCAACACGCTAAAATAAAATATGGAAGTTATTCAAAAACATTTGGATTAAAAGTAGATTTGAAATATAAAACGCCGTCATATTTCCACTTTCGGTCCTTTGAATGCAAGTTATTGCTTGTAAAGTAATTTCAATGCGTTTATCATTTTTGGATTGACAGTAAACCTAAAATTATTATTATTCCAATTCTTCTTCGATCTTATATATTACGGCTATAAATAATCATTTTTCATTCCTTTTTGTATCTTCAGTACGAGTGTTACTAATCCAAATCTGAACTAAAAATTCGAATTTATACTCTGAGAATTCGAAACCCTTCCTTAAAGCAAGAGTTGATTCTCGAATACGAACCTGAATCGTTATTTGAGAATCTTAAAGTACTTTTGGCATGTCATTCATAATTTCCAGATTAAAATTAAACCAGAACTGCAAATAAAAACGCAGTTTTTAATCCTTTTGCAATCTTCATTATCAGGACTGCCGATTGAAATCCAAGAAACTGCATTCTGTAATTCACATGTTTGCTGCTAAGATTAATCCTATCAAAGCAGGAATCTAATGTTAAATCCGAATTCCAGTTTCAGAAATGAACTAAGAATTTACGTTTTCGAAACTCGAAAATAATGTTTCGTATCTTCAGATTAGATCAGAATTTTAAATTGTTTATCTTGGAATTGAATTTCAAATCCTCGACCATAAGAACATAATTGTAAATCTGGATTAAAGTTTCCGGTTTGGGGTCGGAATTCTAACAATTAAATTAGATTTTTAATTATTTCCAGTTTAAAACTGAATTTGGATTCTAGTTTCGATTTGAATTTAGCAATCAAAGTTTACAATTAACAAAGCGATATTTTCATATTATCTTCAGTTCGGATTCGATTTTCAAGTTTGAAGTTTGAATTCACAAATACACAAACAAAATCGCAAACTTAGATTCGATTTTCCAGTTCAGTCTCTGAATTCTACAACTCAAACTTATATTTACATTTTAAAATTATTGTGTTTCTAAATTCCGCTTTTTAATTCGATGAAATGGAAAGTAATAATGGTTTATGTATTAAAAATCATTTAACACTTTATTTACAGAATTTACCAGCAGACCCCGTCAATAATTTAAATCAAAAGTTAAATTTTATTTTGTTAAGATCTACAAAAATTATGTCTAGAACCTTTTACATCTCACAGAATTTCGAATAGGATTCGAAATTTCAATATAGATTAGAATTCTTGGTCAGGATTTGATGATTTGAATTTTTACGATTCAAAGCTTGAATTTGACTTGAAAAAAATTAGAATTCAGAAATTCGAATGTTTTCATTTGAGGTTAGAAGTTGAAGTCTTTCGAATTTTTACAGCTTATTTCAAATAAAACTGAATTGAATCTATGGCCAAGATTAGAATCTTTAATATGCATGCCCTCCAAGATCCAAATCTTGAATTAAGCCCTAAAAATACAAATCTTGAGATTTAATTTTTTTTAATTTGACGCTGACGGTTGGAAATTTTCAATTTTTACAGTTTTATTTGCTATTGGAGTCCGAAGCTCTGGTTAGGATTTGAACATTGGAACTGTTGAATGTAAAAAATAACAAAGTACAAAAAGCTCTGTAACTTAAGCCAGGGGATTAGATTAATTTGCGCTACCCTAATTTGAGTTACCATAAAAGATTTGAACCAAAGCTAAATGAACTTAATGAGGTTAAACCAGAACACGTACAAGTGAGTCGCCGAAAGGCAAAATAATACGCAAGAACAAAAGTCTCAAGTAAACGCCAGAGGTCACACACGAATCAGGCCTGTATCGTCCGCTTTCCGGAAATCGCGCACTTAAACTAAGAGTGGGCAAATTAATTGCTGCTGTAATTCAATACAATAAATGCTTATTAGCCTATTCGGTAACCTGAATTTACATAGATTTGGGGTAAGTACTATAATAACTGAAGGGAATGGGCTACATCGACCCGTACACCCTCTTAACGCAGGAAATTATAAAAGATCTACCTTGCAGGATAACCGACGTTGGACACCACTATATAGGACAGAAATTCTTCGTAGACCAATATCAGACTGCGGAAATCTTCTCGGTTCCATTAATCATCACAACGAAATGCCACTAACAAGGGACGGAACCACATAACAGGAATTTACATTAAACCTGGCCACACATCTACCAAATACCAAATCTGGCCAAAACTTTGCCAATAATTAACTGGCCGAAAATTTGCCAATTACTAAGTCTGGCCCCACGTTAGCGGGGTGTAAGCGAGAAAACAAAGTAGTAGCATACCTTATAAGATGGAAGAGCCCTCTGTAGAGTACAAGTAAAGTTGGAATAAAAGTCACACCATGTGATCGAATTACAGAAGTTTAAAACACAATAATCAGGGCACCAGCCAAAAGAAATTTCCATAAATCAAGGCACCAACCAACAGAAATTCCCATAAAACACTTCTGCTAATTCAAAATAATAATTTTGGTACTGGGATGATCCATCTAAATGTACAATAACTAATTATTTCCCAGTCACCAAAATACATCCAACTTGGAAGACCCGACGTGCCAGAAAGACCCGGGAAATCGAAAAGTCAAACTAGCAAAACCAAATTAGAAATAGATCCAAAAATCCTTAAAATGTAAAAATTTCTCATGAAGGTCACAAAATAATCTTTTAAGTAGGGTAAGCAATCCGAACCACTGGCATGCTTCAAATATTAGCTGTGAAAATTCTGTATTCCAATAAAATTGTAATAAGTGTTCAAATCAGGATCCAACCTCTGGTCAAAATTCGAATCTTTGATATGCACTCTTAGATTTGAATTAAGGCCGAAAAATACAATTTTTTTAATTTGACGTTGACGGTTGGAAATTTTCAATTTGGCAGTTTCATTTACTATTCGAGATCGAAACTTTTATTAAGATTTCAAAATTTGAATCTTTAATTTGCACTTTAAAATTTAAAAATAATGCTAATACAACAAGAATTCAGAGATTCGAATTCTTCTAAATTTGAGGTTGCAAGTTAAAGCCGTGGAATTTTTCGAATTTCGACAGCTTCATTTTCAATTCCGAACCTAATCTCGGAATAATTTAATTTAATCTGTATTTTAACCTTGAAACTTGGAATCTGATTTGAAAGATACAAATCTCAGGCTAGGATTCAAAATTTGAAATCGTTTTTGATTCTGGGTTGAACGTTTCAATTTGAATTAAGAATCACTTCTCTGATCATCATTTAAAGACTCAAACGTTTAATCTACTCGTACATTTTAAGCTTGAAATCTGAGCGTAAAATAGAAATCTCAGACAAGATTTCTGAGATTTGTTTTTTAAATTTAAAACTGATCGTGGTAACTCTGGATTTTTAAGAGCTTGATTTTCAATTTGGGATAGATATTAAGAAAACGACGAAAGAGTTTTACATGTGCGTTAGTTTCGTTATGCATCAATTCTTATTGAGAATAAAACGGAAATTTTTGGAGTATCAGTACTGCAAGCTCCTGCGTAAAGGTCAATCAAATTCCATGTCCTTGTTATCATTTATTTATGAACCTTTTAGGGCATAGTAAGCCATGCTAGAGGGATAGTTTTATCAATATAAACAAACCATTTGTTATAAAGGTGAAACTAATATTAGCTAAGCAACATTTGGCAATAAATCACCCTTTACGCAAGCTAAGATTTGACAACTGACACAGTTACAGGCTATTTAATCTTCATTACCAACATAACAACCTACAATTATGGCCAACTATAGTCCAGATAAGAAGTGATCGGTGTATGTAGTATGACAAACTTTATTTAGTTATTATAAACTAACTCAGAACGTTTGAGTGTCAATTTTAAGTGCTATGCATATTATCAAGCACGTCCAATTCAAACATTGAACTCGACATTTAGGTTCTCCAAATATTTAATGCTTCGAAATACATAGTTTGCTTTTAGATGTCGAACGAATTCTTGGGCACATTTTCCATTGTATTATTGACGATTTCAGCATTTTTTTGTTTCATTATTGTTCTTCTGAGAATTCGAACTATTTTGATTTAATATCGCAATTTTGCGAAGCATCCTCCTCTTTTATAGAAGGAAATATTTTTGTTTTATGGGCATTAATGATTATTTTACAGCAAAGATTTCAGCTCACCTTTTACAAAATAACCATTATGATCTGCATTAAAAATCGTGCAAAATCAGCGTTTTTAGAATTTAAAGCAATCAAGTTTTGCAACAGAGCCAAAACAATTTCCAAATCAAAGCACAAACGCATGCAAAAATAAAAATCCTTTAAAACATCGAGTACATCTATGTACAGACAGCAATCCGCTATTTTCTATGAATGTAACGAAACTAGATTTGCTCTTCCGATACGTAATTAAACTTTTTGAATTCAAACCTAAAGCAACCCTATGAGTTCTTTTATATGCGTACAAATATAGAACAGAAACGATACTGTAACATATGAACAAACCCATTCCATTCGCAACTGACTAGTTAATCAAACTCTACTTTGAATATATAACTAGATTTATGTGGGCGCAAGCCGAGTCCGTTTTCTCTTGACCATCGCTACTAATTTCATGAATACCATAAAGTTCTTAGATTAATGAAATTAGTTTCGTATGCATATAACTACAGAACGGCATTAGGATTAAATGGATCCGAATTAAAGATAACCTCGTGGAAATTAAATGGCGAAGTAATTTGTTTCTTTTCGATCGACAACGAAAACTGAAGTTCGGCTGATTGGCAACAATTGATCTTTAAACGTTAGTTGAATTCCCATTCATTTCACTTGCAAATTTGCGTTTCAAACCATTTTAAATGACTTCCCTACGTTAATCAATATCCATTAAGCCTTGTAACTTTTGCGATGGCAACCTCAGATGAAAGAAAATTCAAGAGTCGAGGCATTCTAGTTAGTTTAAAGTGAGTTTTTGGTTTATCAACCATTTCAAATATTTTTGGAGAAGAGGAGGCCATGCTTTCATTTTGTTACGTTGCAGGTCTAACACTTACTATTTTCTTCAAAGGAAATGTGTGGATGACAATACTCCGTAATCAACAGAAACCATAACCTTAAAGTACAGTAAATGAGAATCACATTACTAAAAGACAAATTTAAAAATATTCAGCCCCATTTACAACACTTAAACTGCTATTTTTCCATGGCCAAACCTTATCCAGAAACATTTAGAACGGATTTAAATTTAAATGAAATCCCTACAGGTTTTAATTTTTAGAAAACAATCGAGTCTTCTACAAATCTAAACATATTTTTAAGTGTTAAAAGCACAACTGCTTGTTTTGAAAATCCTCTTTGTGAAGCAATATTTCTAATTCCTGCATACTTTCCTTCCTTGGGCTTGAATGTAACTTGTGAATCGTAATTTATTAATTGGCCAAAATAAAAGATATTACATGTAAATTCCATATTTAGAAAAATATCACCTCCGCAGGGATTCGAACCACTGACCTTCGGCTATACGCGCCACTGCTCTACCATTGAGCTACAGAGGCAGATCACTGAAGATGTGATATTCGTCTAAATATAGTAATTGGAAACTGTGAAATCTACTATATTTAGACGAATATCACATCTTCAGAGATCTGCCTCTGTAGCTCAATGGTAGAGCAGTGGCGCATATAGCCGAAGGTCAGTGGTTCGAATCCCTGCGGTGGTGATATTTTTCTAAATATGGAATTTACATTATTTCGTTAAAAATATATTTCCCCAAAGGAGTGAATCCTTAAAATTTAATTTAAAATTACATGTAATTCAAGGCTTATAGTGTTTCACAGACATTAAAATTATTACCTTTATTTACTGTGAAAACTTATTTTGTGGTGGAATTTAAGATCTCATAAGTTTCAATACTTCATCTAAATCAGTGGATTGCAATATAAATTGAGTAAAAAGGCAAACACTTGAAGTTCTTAAAACCCACAATAGCAAAAATAGGAGAGCTAAAAAGGTCAAGAGCGGCTTAAATTGATATAAATTTCCCTTATATTTTTCAGTTTGTATAAATTGCTACGAATATCTTATGTAAAGGAGGTAGCTTGAGTTTACCACTTATTTATTGGTGTCATAACAGCAAGGAAGAAAGTTGGAATTTACTTGCCTAGGTAAGTAGGTACAATCTTTAATTTAATAACAATTATCGTCAAATTATTGTGTTAAAATTATTTCAGATTTTAACGGCAGTCTAATATCCAATTCGGAAGGATAAATTCCGAACTCGACAAGTAAATGGCATTTACTTTCGTTAATATTATACACTATTTCTATACTATACAAATTTGAAATTTCAAGATGGCGTAGAAAGGCAATTTTCCTATTTTTATAATTATACTTTGAAATACTTCAGCTTAAAATTTCAATTAAATTTTTCGAAAAACAACTAGAAATTACAAAAGTAACTCTTTGTGTTTTAAACTCCTGATATAACGAACTACTCTCTAAATATTTAACAAACACTAAAACTTCTTAAATATTCACGTCATTTCTCTTTCCCCTCAAAACTTATTTCTTTTCGTTCCCGATGGTTACATTTTAGGCATTCCCTCTTGATCTTGGTATAAAAATATCAAGGAGAGCAAGCAAACCGAACGAATAAAAGTAACAATGGAGTTTCTGAATCGAACTGAAAATGAGTTTTATGTACATAGAAATAACATAAGAATAGGGTGCTTTAAAAACAACATCAAGGTTGAGATTTCTATTCGAATATTTTACATTTAAAATTTACATTTTACAAAAGTCATTTAACAAATAAGAAAAGAACTTTTTTTGATCAAAAGTTAGGAAAGCTTAGAAAGGAAAATTTTTCGAAACTCTTAATTTGATTTTGCACTTCCATACTTATGAATTTGTTTAAACTTTCTTTTGTGCCTGTATTTCCTTGGCTATAATTTTTATTTGTTTTATATATTATAATAAATGGTTATGCTGATTTTATAAAACTAAAGCACATTACAGAAAGTGTCCATTTTATCTCACAGCCCCTTAATTAGCTTGGATAGGCCACCACCCACATGATTTTGATAAGGGTTTACCTTTTTCTAGGTTTACTGATAACGTGGAATTTGTATTGCATATTCAACAATCGGTTAGGCAAGAGGTTGCGGGATAGATTAGCTGTAATATTTAAGAGGCGTCTTCAGTTAGTCTTGATATTTAACCATGGAACGCTATACGATTCAACAACGCATGGAAATTGTTAAAATTTATCATCAAAATCAATGCTCTGTTCGCCAAACGTTTCGTGCGCTACGTCGAATTTATGGTCTCCACGGCTATCCTGCAGAGTCCACAATTCGCCGTCTAATGAATAAGTTGGAAACAATCGGGTCGTTGGTAGACAATGACAAGAAATAAGAAAAATAGTTAAGTATAATTTAAAAAAAAGGAAAGAGAAGAACAAAATAGGATATTAGGAGTTTATTTGGACGTGGGAAATGAAATCTACATCATAACATTTGCAACTGCACAACTCAGAACAAATAATAAAAAAGAATAATATTTGACAAAGCCGGCACGGACGAAAAGGAAATAAGAGCACGAATAATAAAGGCAAGAAAAATGATAGGATGTTTGAATGGAATCATGTGAAGTAAACATATAACAAGACATCAAAAATACAATGTAAACAACTAAATCAATAAACGTAGCTTACTGTATGCAGCTGAAACATGGAAAATCACAAAGAGAAATAAAGAAATGCTAGAAATAACCAAAATAGACGCCGGACTGTGTGAGAAATGAATATATTCGACAACAAATGAGGCTGCAGGACACGATTATAGAACACATCGAAGCAAAGCAGCTTACCTAGTACGGTCATGTATAGCATATGGCAGGCCATAGGATACCAAAACAAATAATGACCTGGATACCGCAATACAAAAATAAAAGGAGTAGACCCTAAAGAACGTGGAAGGAAGGTATCCAGAAAACGATGAGCGCAAAAAAGAGGGACAATAGGAAGATCGAAAACAATGGCGTCTAGATATCGGACAACGTCGACGCAAATTTTTATTTATAACTGCCATAACGCATTCCTTATCACGTACACCTTAGAAAATAAAGGAACTGTCTATAGTATGTTTTAGGCCAGATGTTAGGTTAGGCGCAATGTACGTCACTGTTAGCAGTGGAACTAAGTGCTGTCCATTGTTATGAAACAAGATTACATATAATTTTATTTACAATTACTTTATTTGTCATGAACGTATGAAATGATGCGATTTTGATCAAAACAATCAATGGTTGAAATAATAAAGGATCACAATTAAACATAAATGACAATACCTAACTTTTGGCATAAAGCATGCTACAGACAGCTCATTTGCTTTTCAAGCGCCAAACTTAAGTTCATTTATTCATTAACATTAATTATACGATTTTATTCTAATTCCTAAACGAGAACGCATTAGAAACTTCCCCTCAGTTATCTGCTAGACAAATGTCCTTACATATTTCTTAAACGTGCAATAAACAAAACAAGCGTAAAGCTCATTTAATTCTGTTTCATTAAAAACAGATAAGCAGAGCATCTTGTATCAGGAGGTTGCTTTAATTTGATTTTATCTACTAATGGATTACGATAAATTATTAGTAGTGGCTGAAAGCGCCTACTCCTTTTGAATTTAAATTAGTATAACAAGACGGAAATAGATTCACCTGACTTTGAAATGTATAGAACTTTACTAGGCGGTGGTGCAATGTTAAACAAGAAAATTGCCAGTCTCGGCACGACCGTAAACTAATTTCGTTTATGTATTACATAATTCAAATGTTTGAGCTGAAATTGCACTAGAGCAAATCGAGAACGATTAAATGGAAGTTAGCTAAAAACGTGAAAACGTTTTTGCGGAATAAAATTGACGGAAAACCCCCACTGTTTGCAAATTTTTCTAAGTACGAATAGGAATTTCCATATTCAGCTTTTAACCGAAACAAGTTTAAGTTTGCAAAACAAATTTACCTTCTCATACGGTGAAATTCTCCTTCGTGCATTTTTCGTTCCATTACGAACCATCTTCGCAAGATGTATTTTCGTATAATTCAATAGTTCTGCGGAATACGTTGCAGAACTTGCAATTCGTCAACACGTCAACGATAAATTGAAATAAAATGGAAAACTGCATCTGGCGCTGACAATATTTTACAAAAACGATGTTGCTTGTATTCTTGTCTGCAGGCTACATTACTGATTTGTTTTCAATACCACCCAAACCTCGTTTTCGATTATTGTATTCTGGTTGTAAAATTCAATACCTCCCTGATTAGTTGGTTCATTGTTTACAAATATTGCGTCGTGTGGGACCTTGCCCTAATTTATATTAATTGTTTTACACTGTAATTTAATTATCTCTTCGTTCTCGTATATTATTTATAATTAGAGCGTTAGATAGGTAAATTGAAGGATTTTTGGATGTTTCATTAATATTTAAATAAGTCCTTTTGTTTTTGTGCTACTAAGAAAGTAAGAAAACGTAGTTGGTCAGGCTTACCTATTTGAAAATTTTTGTTTCAGGAATTTCAAATGGAGTAATCCAAGATTTGGAGGCAAGTATTTAAACGTTTTATTAACCATTATGACATTTACATCAAAACGTTCTAATAAATACTTCGGGTTAAGTAATTTTACGTAATACTGGGGTCAAACTTAGACCCTCTTCTTCTGAGTGTCATGTCCTTTTCAGGATGTTGGCGAGGGGAATGGAAGCCACATTTTTAAACGACTTGGCGTCGTGAACTTTGTTATATCCTCCTATACTAGGGAAAAGGGGAAAGGTATTCTCTGAAGTGGTTTACCGTTGCCTTCGGCAGAGTTTGTGACCATGTATTAAGTGTATAGTGTATGTGTCCTTGTTACAATCTGAAGTCGATCCCTCCACAGACAGAATCCTTAATTGTAAGCAAACGATTAAATGGCTTCACTCGCTCAAGTACCGATCTCGAACAGTAGGGAATTCATTATAAAATCCTTACTACAGAATTTTTCATCTAGCATTTGGGTTGTGACGTCAACTTGCTCCGCCTAAAACTGTATGGGTAGACACGCGTTCGTACGCAGTAGGTAATGAAAACCTAGTTTAGAAGGAGATAAAGTATAGTTGGATTGTGAATTTATAAACAGCGCGTTGACGTAACAACCCAAATCCTATTAGTATCAAGATTAAATTCGAAGACTTCCACGGTCAACGTCAAAAGAAAGCAAGGTTGCTTCCTTCGTAGAACATTTCCACAATCAACACCCTGATATCAAGTTCACTATGGAAATAGAATCAAACAGTACTCTCCGTTTCCTCGATGTCCTGGTAACACACAAACCGAGTGGTTATCTTCCACAGTTTAGTCAGTTTATCGTAAACCCACACACACGGATAGGTATCTTCACGTCAATGCACATCATTATCCGGCATATAAACTGCCCGTAATCAATTCTCTCGTTCATTGTGTCTTAACCCGCTGGTCTTCATGTCGAGTTAGCCCATATCCAGGTCATCGAAAAAAATATTACACCCCTCACATAGGTAGGATTCTTAAAAAACATAACATCAAACCATCTTCAAACCCCCTCAAAAAGTATTACAGATACTCCCTTCAGTAAGATATAAGCTTCAATCCCTGTGATCAAGAGGCGTCTACAGCACCTCTTGTTCTTGTGGTTTAGTGTACATTGGAGAAACTAGTCGCTCAGTACACAAACGTTGCTTGAAATCGGCTCTCATCTCACACTCGGCTGTTGCTGAACTTAACGACACTGGTCACAAGATCTTGTTTGAAAAATCATCGATCTTTGCCAGTTCTCCTCATTTTTTCAACAAGAAAATCCGTGAGGCGAACCTGACCTCGAACAACTTGAATCGTGACACTAGTTATCGTCTATCAGATATATGTCATCGATACTGGCTCCACCCCCTCTACTCCTGATCAATCGTCATCTTCGTCTTTTGACGGGTTACAACTCGTCGCAACTCGTCGTACTGGACGGACGTGGGTTCACGGAGCTGTGCAGTTTTAATTCTAAAAATTCTAAAAATTACTTATGTTGTGTTTTTTGTTGTTATATGCTTAGATAGTATGGACTTATCTCAGCTTAAATACAGTGAATTAAAATGTGAATTAAAAAATAGGGGTTTGCGTTGTACTGGAAAGAGAATCGATTTAATAGAAAGGTTGAATAAATGTATTAATGGCGAAACTTCTAGTGAAACGGACAATGAAATCCTATCACAGAGTGTCATTGAGAAACGTAAAGTCAAAAAAAGAAGATTTTACTATGATCAAACATCAGTACTAGTTAGTAAGATTAAACAATTACAAATTAAGCTCGCGAAAATGTGTCAACTCGTAGAGAAATTAAATTCAGTGAATAAAATGTCGTCGCCAGAAAAAACTCAAACTAAGCAATCGGTTAGTGAGATTAACATTGAAAAAACAAGTAGTGTAAGGAAGATGTGTGATATAAATTGTATGAGAATTATGCGTAGTGTAGATAAACCGCACACATTGCATTCAGAAGATAGAACATTGTCAATATCCAAAATAAAGTCAACCTGCGTGCCTGTTTCTTTTGTGGATAAGGAGAAGAGCAGAATTTTAATACTGGCTGATAGTCATGGACGCAATATGATGCGATATATGAGTAACTATGTTAGTAGTAATTATAACGTGCAATGTTTATTTAAACCTAATGGCACTTTGAATGATGTAATAGTAGACATAAAGCAATTAACAGCCAATTTTAACTTTAATGATTATGTTGTAATTTTAGGTGGTTTTAATGATTTTTTATTACGACAAAAAGATACAATTAGCGTGAATGTCATAAGAAGTGTATGTAATTCGGTGCTTAATACTAATATTTTATTTATGACTATTCCATATTATTACGGTAGAGGTCCTAATGTAGTAGAAATTAACAACAATATTTTTAACACTAATTTAAAATTCTTTGAGGAAATTAGTATGTTAAAAAGGAAATGTAGTAATTTGGCAGTTGCAGACACAAATCATAATTTGGGAAGTACCTATTATACCCGCAATGGACTTCATTTAAATAAACTAGGAACAAATTTCTTATGTAATGTAATAAGCGATATGATAATGCAAAAAAGTAAATATTTTACGAAGGATTGTGTATTAAAAAATATCATTTGTGATGATTTTGCTGATGATACTCTGAATATGGCAAAAAATAATGGAGTAAACAATAAAACCTTAATACAAAAAAACACTCCCAATATTTTAGTTAGTAATAGTAACAGTTACCAAAAAAGTAATATAAGTAGGGTTGACGATAAAGGTCTTTACCCAGTTCTACCAAAAAAAGATGATGTTAGTGATGTTATCAACTTAAGTGATCCTGAAAATAAACAACATGGGGAAATGCAAGTAACTAAAATCATAAATGGGAAAAATAAAAATATAAATAAAAATTTTCAGAAGAAATGGCAAAAAAGTGGACCGGACATTCTAGAGTAAATGAAAATATTATTTTACATTTAAATGTTCAAAGTTTTTTAGCACATAGTTGTGAGATTAGGGATTTAGTTATTAAGATGCGGCCTCTAGTTTTATGTTTGACAGAAGCGAGGACTACTGAAGAAATTACTGAAATAGAATTAGAAATATTAAACTATAAGTGTGTCCGATGTAATTCTGATAGTCGGCATACAGGTGGAGTATTGGTTTACGTTAGAAATGAAGTTTCCTTTGATGTCTGTAACGTATTGAGCTATTTAAAAAATTTTTGGTTAATTGAAATAAAAGTAAAAATTTTGTCTAAAACTTACAATTTGTGTACGTATTATCGTTCGCCTAATGGCAATATTACTGAATTTTTAAATCACTTTGAGTTATTCTGTGAAAATATAATGGATAGAGAAGTTATAATGCTAGGCGACTTTAATTTTAACTTATTAGTAAGTAACAGTGTCAATACTAGATTACTTAATATAATACATAGTTTAGGAATGAAACAAGTTATAAACACTCCTACTAGAGTAACAGAAACATCTACTAGCTTGCTAGATTTACTTATAACTAATCAAAATAATATAATAGGAGAAGTATATGTTAAACCAAAAATAACTGATCACGACATAATTGCAGTTCATGTATTAACCAATCAAACTCAAACATTTTCTATAAACTATAAAATTATAAGAAATTACAGTGATTCAAACTTAAATATGATTAACAATAAACTGATGGAATGCGATTGGTCATACAATGCTAACGATATAAACATATTGTATAAAGTATTTGAGGATAATATTGCTAAGGTTGTAAATGAAATATGCCCAAAAAAACGTGTTAAATCTGGAAAATCTAGAATTCCTTGGTTTAACAAAAAAATGTTAGATATAAAGGTGGGGCGAGATAAGGCTTATCAGAAATATAGACATACCAAAAGTACCGATGATTGGAAAATTTATAAACAACTTAGGAATACTTTTGTTATGAACTTGAGAATAGAAAAAAGTAAATATTATAAGAGGCAAATCGATAATTTTAAAGATCAACCACAAAAAATGTGGAAAACATTAAAAACACTATTAAATTGTAAAGATTCTCAGAATTTTGATCTGTCTATGTTTGATAAAAATAAAAACTATGGAAGTTTAGCTTCTGCATTTAATGACTATTTTTTGATTAGCGTAAAGGGGATTGTAAATAGTATTCCAAGTACTAATACTGAACATAAAATTGAAGGAAATGTAAACATACAAAGTACTTTATTTGAATTTAAAACAATTAACATGAGTGAATTAAAGAATATTGTGTACAAACTTAAGAACAAAGTTAGTAGTCAATTAATTAATACATTTTTAATTAAAAGAATACTTGATACTGTAGGTTATCCTTTGCTAAATATAGTTAATGAATCTTTGAAAGCGGGACAACTGCCCTCTGCATTAAAAATAAGCACAGTGGTTCCTATTCCAAAAATAACTGGGGCAAAAAAAGCGGATGATTTTCGTGGTATTAACATATTACCGGTTATAGATAAAATAATTGAAATTGTTGTGCATGATCAGCTTATAAATTATTTTGAAACTAATAAATTATTGTACATAAATCAATCGGGTTTTAGAAGGAAGCACTCCTGTGAAACTTCGGTGCAGTTTTTGATAGATGAATGGCTAAGTGAACTAGATCGAAATAAAATTATAGTCGCCGTTTTCCTTGACTTGCGACGCGCTTTTGAAATTGTAGATAGGAATATCTTAATAAATAAATTGAGGTACTATGGTGTAGATGGGGTGGTTCTTAAATGGTTTCAAAATTATCTAAGTGATAGGTTGCAGGTAACAAAACTTAATAATGACATATCAGTGCCTAAAGAGAACATTTACGGTGTACCGCAAGGAAGTGTATTGGGCCCGCTTCTTTTTATTATTTATATTAATGACATAACTTTTAATTTACCCGATGTTAATGTAAATTTATTTGCTGATGATACACTTCTCTATATATCAGGTGAAAATATACAGCAGCTAATAGATGTTTTACAAAGTAATATGAATACATTAAACAAATGGATAATCAATAACAGACTTCAAATTAATGTTAAAAAAACGAAAGCAATGGTTGTGGCCACAAAAGCAATATATAAAAAGATAAAAAGTACTCTTTCAAACTTGATAATGAATAATGAAAAAGTAGAATGGGTTTCACAAATAAAATATTTGGGTATAGTATTTGACAATTACTTAAATTTCTCTAAACATTTCGAATATTTGATTAAAAAAATTGGCAAAAAAATTGGATTTTTTTCCAGAATAGCTCAAACTCTAAGTATTGGAACTAAAACTACAATTTACAACACTATTATTAAACCACACTTTAATTATTGCAGTACAGTATTATTTTTATTAAACGATACTCAACTCAATAGGTTACAGATTCTTCAAAATAAGGCTATGAGAATTATCTTAAAATGTGATAGGTATACTTCTATAGCTTTAATGTTACGAACTTTGAACTGGCTTTCTATTAAACAGTTATTAAAATTTAATGTCATGATCTTTGTATTTAAAATTTATCATAAACAAATGCCAGATTACATTAACAAAAAAGTTCAACGTAATAATGATATTCACCAGTATCCGACTAGAATTAACAGAAATATAAAAGTAAAAAAGTCAAACAAAACGCAATTTCAAAACTCAATATTTATTAAAGGAGTTACAGATTTTAACTTACTTCCACCAAACATAAAAAATGCTACCAATACTAATCAGTTTAAGAAATTGTACCTGAAGCATCTTAGTAACTAAAAACCTGTAATTTAATTGTAATTGTATGTTAATTGTAATTGTATTTTAATGTGTATAGCTGTAATAATTGTAGCAAATGTGTGCTAAATAAATCTACTTACTACTACTACAATCGGCATAAACTAGCTGCTTCCTCGTGTATTTCTTCAGGTCAAAGTCTGCAGCCAGACGTGCCTAGAGACGTGTTCAGTGTCCAGTTCAGGGCCCAGCTCCAGGTTGGTTGCACGTTGTTGAGATTTTCGGTTGTTTTTACAACCCGACTAATTGTTTTTAAACCAGGCTTTATTAAGCCTTGAGAATTCCTTAAGTCGAATGTCGTACAGGCTTTTTCAAGTCTAAAGAATTCGTAAATGTCGAACGATGACCACCATTGACGCGCAATCGTTGAGCCACCTGCCCCTTGAGGAAGCCCGGAAGCGTCTGGACGGCTACTACGAGCAGGTACTCGCGGTCAATCGTCAAATGGAGGCCGATCGCATCGTCGCACCAACCCCGAAAAAGTACGAGCCAGGGATGCCGAGGAAGTCGCCGAAGCCGCCCTCACGTTGAACCCACCGAAGCCACTCCCGCCGAAGATGCCACTGCAGATGACGATTTCCAGCCTCCGAAGGTGGCGCGAAAAAGGAAGCGCAAGAAGCTCGTGAAGCCAGAATCTCCCATACCGGAGAGTTCCACCTCCAACAGGTTCTCCGCCATTCCTCCCGATGTCAACCTTGACAATCAAACCCCCGAAGCCGCCCACATTCATTCCGTTTCCTTCGAACGAAGGATAATTGGGTAGCGACTTCCGCGGAACTTCGTTTCCGAGACCTAAACTTTACCAAGGCTAAGACCGTTGCCAACGGAATTAGCTTATCCCCCGCCAACGTCGAAGAGTACCGCGGTACACCTACGCCCTGGTGGCGGAAAACCCTTTAAAGGTGGTGCTCCGAGGTATTCCGGAGCCGATCGACGTCGCCGATGTGAAGGAAGACGTCGAGAACGAGGGATTCTCCATGATCTCTGTGGCCAGGTTGCGTAGCGGTCGCGATAGGATCCCCATCCCGCTGGTTTTAGTCAACCTGACTAGATCGAGCAAGGCCAAGGAGATTTTCCAGCCCAAAACCGTTCTATCCCTCAGAATCACGGTAGAGTCATCGCGAAGAAGAAACCAGATCGAGCAGTGCCATCGCTGCCAGAAGTTCGGCCACTCCCAGAGATGCTGCCACGCCGCTCCCAGATGTGTGAAGTGTGCAACGGCGCACCACATCGGGGAGTGCGAAAAGCCAAGGAAGGTTCCCGCCACGTGCGCGAACATTAAAGCCGATTCTTTTCGTTATTAGGAAGAAGTGAAACGATTATTTACTTTAGAATTTTTGTATGTTTATCGGTATTAACATAGAAGATAACGAAAATGGCCATCATCCGCTTCAATACAGTTCAGAACTCTTCGCCTGATAGTATGTAATGTAGTCCACACAGTTTTAACATTGAAAATGTTTAACAAATTGGAAGTGTGACGGTACACGGGGGTCCGAATCAAGATTTGTGTGACGCTTGGAAATTTCGCACTGTTTTGCATATTGTGACAGTTCTACGACTGCTAGGTGCATGTTTGTGGTGTCATTATGAAGATTGCGTTAATTGCAAACTTTTAAGGAGGTGTAGAAAATGTAAGATTCGAAAAACCGACAGTACGGGGGTTAAAACGATGTTTACACGCCAATGCGTTCGGTGCTGTTACATCGCATACTTTATGGAAGGTATAAGTGTGATTTTTAGCTTGTTGGAAAGAGGATGAACCAACGCTTATAGTACAAGCTGGTTTTGGGTCTGCAATGCAAAGGGGCGCTACAGCGAGGACTTTTCAAAGACCCATTTATCAAGAAATCGGCCGCGGTATATTTTTCTTTAAGCCTCTCAGTAGATAATCTGCCTTCTTAATCCATGTTAATCTATATTAGGAATGTGAAATATTAAACTCGGACTACGTTTATTATTCGTTAACATCCTAGTATGATAGATTTTTACAGGTTTACGAACGAAAGTAGGTCATTCATTTTTCATTGTTTCAGTTGTTACTGCTACAACTTCATTTCTAAGTTGTTTTGTCGGTTGACCATTGAGTTTTTTAATTACACTATTTTCTCAGACATGCTTGTAGGTTTATTTAAACCGTTGAGATACAAATGCATTCTTTAAACATTTTCTAATAAACTTTGAAGTGAATATATCATAAAGCTTTTATTTTTATTTAATTTTGGAAGTAACTTTCAGTCACGAAGAATTTTTTATTCAAAAGTAAATACCATTTTGTATCATAAGATCGAAAAATTGAGGAACAATCAGGACAGTTCATAAAAAAAACCAAATGCAGTATCTATGTAGCCATGTGTTCAGTAAACCATAACCAAATTCAAACGGTTTTATTATTAAACGCCCTTTATAATAATATTAATAATAAATAAAATAAATAACCATAGCAGCTGCCTTTAATTAAGAATAAATAAATATTACATATAGTTAAAGATCAAATTTTTATTAATTAGCTCTCAATTAAATTTCAAATTTAATTAATTTCATGAGATGTTTCGATTCACTAGTAACCCAACTTCAGGTAATATAACAAACAAAATACAAACCCACGATAGCTATGTAATAGCATAATCGTTAATGAAAACCAGTTGTTTTAAGCTCGGTTAAACTGCAATTTTCAGTTCTAGAAATTCAAAAAGTATTCAGCATTTACTACAATGTAATTTTGTTTATTTTTGTTTTTTTTTACTTAACAACGCCTTTTCTCAGCAAATCATCAAAACCTGCAAAACTACAGAATTAAACGTATAAGTAGAACACTTTCAGATGAGAATAAATAAAGAATAATTCTTCCTAATGTAAGGGTTGAACTTGAACTAAATTTCTAAATACTGAAAATAACCTAAATTCAACCACAAACATCTGGCCGTTCGCAACACTGGCTGCATTAAAAAGGGATTACTATCTCATCAATAAAAGCATTAAAGAATACTCAACTCACGGACAGAATTTTCCGGTTTCTTTTTAGAAAGCTGTTTTAAAAATGATACTGAATTATTAATCTTCTGCACCACACCATCAATTATTATTAATTTGTGATTGTAAATATATTACCGCTTGTATGGTTGTTTGATTTCCTGAGTTGACTGATTCTCAATTTTTTATTATATAATCAAGAAGATCAAATCTGCAAATAAAACAGTAAATTAAAAAAATTGATGATTAATTTTTAAATCGGAATGTTTACAAAATCAAACCATTTTAACCGGTCTGCAAACTTGGGGTTGTTTTAAAGAAAAGTTATAGTTAAAAGCGAGCTCCCACAATTCAAAATGTTTTGTGTGGGAGGCCCTATTTTTTCCCTCATAATATAGTTTATTTGATTTTTTATATTTCGTGCTTCAGTTATCCTGAAATAAGTTCAATAGAAATAAATCATCCTTTGAAGTTTTCTCTTAATACAAACGCCTCGTTCATTTTGATTTGGCATACACACGAACAATATATCAAAGTCCTTCTGCTTTCACACCAGCTTTTATCTGCGTTCATTTTCATTGAATCGTATTTCCAATTATACGACATAAATCTGTTGTTAAAAACAGAACAAAAACGACGCAGTTTTTGATGATTTCCAAGAAACAAATAATTTTTTAACGATTTTTGCGCATTTTAGTTTTATTGGTGTAGTTGCTCCATCGTGTAAAAGATAGTCAAAGATTTTCAAGACGTCATAAAAATGGCTTAATTTTATGTACGCACGTTCGGTGCAAAAAAGGACAAACCCTGAAACTTCAAAGAATAAATACGGAAATTCAAACCCTTCCGTTTCGCTTATTCAGATAAAATATTAAAGCCGGTTGGTTGTTTGTCTTCGTAATTATGCTAATTTTTGTAAGGAAGCTTTGTAAGCTTGCGAAATAATTTATGCCTTAGATTATGATTTATCTTAAAATTAAAATAATTTTTGCAAATTGTCATTAATTAAGACTAAGCTACTAAAATTCCTTTAACTTCTCGCTGCTTTTAGATGGGTAATCCTTATTTCTTTATCATTTTCCCTGATAATATTTTGAGAACTTGCTTTTGGCACAGAAAAGAAAAATCAAGGAAACCGAACGAATAAACCTAACAATGGAATATTCTGAATCAAACCAAAAATGAATTTTAGATATATAAAAATAGAATAAAGAACAGGGTGCTTTATAAGAACATCAAGGTCAACCTTTATATCCTGATATTTCGTACAAAATCTGCATTGAAAATAATTTAACTTTTGCTATTGTTATATGGGTCGATCGATAACCTGTGTGGGTGTAAAAGTCGCGTGGGCAATCTCCTGGGGCGGTTAAACTGTCAAATGCAGGATGTTAAGGCTTTAGAACAGGTTCAAACTTCCTATTTTTGAAGTCGTAAGAATATACGAGTATATAAATTAATTGCTTGTAAAGCAATTCATGTAGGCTGAATAGCTTATGTGAAACATAAACGATTTGGTGGCAGCGTTCGTTTGTATTTCAGTCCTTTAAGTTGTTACATGGAGATATAAAAAAATAACAATAATTTTAGGTTTAACGCATATTAATAATAACTTTGAATTTTACAAAAGACATTTATTTTATTAATATAGGTTGACGATCTGTTGGATAAAGAAATGTCAGTATTTAATTATCCAGTAGGCCAGGGTAAATTAGTTACCTGCATAACCTCAAACTTTCTCGAAGTGCTTAATTAAAACTTTTAGCAAAAGCAGCCAGATGGAATTGACAATAATTATTTCTAATCGATCTTTTCTTCCGAATTAGATTTCATTTTTATGTGATTAACACACACAATTTGCATGAATTCTATAATTATTCTATAGACAACGAACATGCCTTACTGCTGAAAACCACAACCTTCTTGATTTTACAAGCTATCGTTCCTCTACGGCTACGGCCTGTGCATATACTCAGTTTAAGTACGGAGCAGGACGTTTAGCCGCGGCCACTTAGACGCGGCCTACTTAGACGCAGAGACACTAAGACGCAGGGCAAAATGGCGCCAAGACATTAAGGCGCGAAACAGTACGTTGTAAAACATAATGTAATTATTAATTACCTATGCAGAATGAAATAACGGTGTGCCACAAGTTAAATTTTTTTAAAATTATTAAGTTGCCAGTGACAAGCTCGTACAATTATAATCACTAAATTATTAACAGTTAAGAAAGATAAAAAAAGGTATATTAAGATTATATTTCTATCTTTTTAAGAAACACTTATATTTGAAATAACATTTTTAAAATACGTATGACGGTTTTGTACAATTATGTATCATTAATAATATTTGGATTTATCTAAAATAATTAAAAAATCATTTAAAAGATCAACTCGTTGTAGCACCCGATGTAATTTATTTATTGGGTGTTTATACTAAATTTTAGAATTAACTGAATTGGTTGTTTACTTTGCAGTTTAATGTTCCTGCGTCCTAATGTTTCTGCGCCCTAAATTTTCGCGCCCAACTTTACTGTGTCCTTTTGTCCCTGCGTCCAAGTGTATATGCCGAAACGGTCGCGCCTAAGTGGCCCCGGCTAAACATCCCAGACTAACACCCCCTGACAGGTTATTAAAGGCACGAAATTAAAAAAAAAAACAAATTTTAATACGGATTATTTTTGAAATAAATTGAGGAGCAATTTAACTTATAAATACGATTTCATAAGGTTTATGCTATATTAGAAACAAAGAAATTTTGGCTTACGCTGAAGAGATTAAAAGGTAAAAATACACAAAAGAGAGCATAAAAGATAAAATATAACGAAAATAATATCTTTGCCAATAAATAACTGATTATAGGAAGATTTAGGAAATACTATGAAAAAAGTTTGAGAAGATAGATAATGCAAGACAAAAACACGAGGTGGTACAAACAGAAGAATAAAATATAGAAAATAATACAGGGTGCACCAGTCAAACCCGACGTTTTTTAAAAGGGTAGTACATGCGACGGGTGGGTCCGGTGATGGGGGAGCGATATTGTTAGGTTCCTCTATTGTGGAAATTTAGTTGCAGTGGAGCAGTGGGACCCTTTGCACTGCGCTTTCGTTGTAGAGGAGTTTTTAAAAAATGCTGAATCAGTGATAACTACGCAGTGGCGGTTTCTTCAACGTTTCAATGTTCATCCTTGTGGGAGGATTCCTTCTAGCAACACCATACTTCTGTGGATTCACAATTTTCGGACTACAGGTTCTGCTTTGAAAAGAAGGCAGGGAGGGTCTCTTCGAACACTATTGGCCGTTTGTGGGCATGGGGGTGCACCTAGCATTCAAGCATATCACCCCCCCCCCGTGAGGGCAGCCCCGGAACCGAAGTCCCGGAAAGGGATAAGCCCTTTCATCGCAGTGATCGAACCCTGATCACCTTCTAGTAGCTTCGGGTTGCAAGCCCCTAAGCGCGCACTAGTTAACGGAAGCGCTATCCTCGCCTCTACTGGCTCTGCATTGTCAGTGACCGAGTTGTTAGGACGCAACTCACACGCCGAGGAACTTCCTCTCGTTCCAGCGGAACTGTTTGAAACCTTTTGCCCCGCCGAAGCCAACCTCAATGGTTGGGTGTTGGAGTCACCCAACCCCCGGCGTACCAGAACTGATCAACGGCAAACTGGTCACCCGTTCGGTGCTTTCCACCTCGGAATACGTGCGGTCGTACGATGCATACATGCATGCCGTACAGCATGCATGATACACGCAGGCCGCGCCGCAATGATCCGGGTCCAGCTACCTACTAGTCTAGTGGCCTGCACCACGGTCCACTAGTCAGACGGCTCGGTGGTCTCTTCGAACAGTAAGAACTCTCCAGACTGTCGAGAGAGTAAGCGCTCGTCGATCGGCACGTCGGCATTCTCAAGCTCTCAAGGCTGTCAGATACTACTGTTCGACGCGTTCTATACGAACTGAACTTTTACCCCTACAAGATGGCGGTTGTGCAAGAGTTGCAGCACCGAGATTTCCAGAGGAGAACAGCTGTTGCGGAGACCATGTTGCAAATGATTGACATCATGCTTCTCACCTCTGATGAAGCACACTTCCACCTCAACGGTAGTGTTAATAAACAAAATTGTTCGTACTGGTCACCAACGAACCCTCATGAATTACACCAACAACTGTTGCATAGCGAAAGAGTGACAGTTTGGACTGGAGTGGGAAAGTTTGGCGTAATCGGGTCATTTTTTTTAAACAAATGATCGAGCTGTGACCGTCAATTCCGCACGTTATGCGGCCATGCTGCGCGAATTCCTCGTCCACGAATTACGTCGTAGTTGCATACCTCTCCAGAGAATTTAGTTCCAGCTTGATGGGGCAAAAGCCTACACATCTCGGAAGGTGTTCCCACGTAAACTCATCTCTAATCGCGGCGATATTGACTGGCTAGCACGCTCCCCAGACCTGTCACCCTGTGACTTTTACTTGTGGGACCATCTCAAAGGAAGAGTTTATGAAGAAAAACCACGAGAGCTCAATCAGTTGAAGGCAGCAATTGAGAGGGAAATTCACGCTGTGCAACAGGAAATTTTACTGAGAGTTATGCAGAATTTCGCACGGAGGCTGGAGCTATGTGTTGAAAACGAGGGTCATCATTTAAATGACATTATTTTTCATGTTATATATTTTTCTTTAAACATTTATTTTTTTCTGTACATTTCCAAACCTACTGTAACATTATACAAAAATTAATTGATGATTTCTTAGAAATTCATTGCGTATTTCTATTTCAAAAACTGTCAGGTTTGACTGGCACACCTTGTACAACAATAGAAGAAGTAGAGCACTATGCCTATCATCGGTAGCATTTAAACTACCAAGATTTTGGAAAATAGATTAAGAGAGGAAATTGAAGAAAGGATAAGTGAAGAAAAAGCAGTTTTCAGACAAACGATAATATTCTGGAAAAAGGCAAAGAATTAAGGCCAGCGTATCGACATAAAAGCAGCGTTCGGTAACATAGAGAATAACGCAATGTGGAAAATTCTAGAAAACTATAGAATGGAACCGCAATTACTAAAAGCCATTAAATCTCTGCATATTAATGTGGAAGGTTATGTGAGAACAAACCAAGCAATGTCTAAAGGATTTAAAATGTGTAGAGGGATAAAACAAGGTAATACAATTTTATCCCATTGTTATTCGTAGTTGTCATGAAAGACAAACTAAACGAAACAAGGATTTGAATTAGACAAATGAAACCTCCAATATCTAATGCTGATCTATGCGGATGATATAATACTGATTACCAAAAATGATAAAGGTATGCAAACCGCTATAGATGTGTGGAAGGAAAAACTAGAGAGTAAATTTAAAAATCAACGTGCACCAAGGTAAAACAATGAAGGTGAGCATGAACCAAACACAAATGATAGAGTATAACAGGATTGAACAAGTAGAAAGTTATACATTATTTAGGTACCGTGATTACAAAAAAATGTGAAAATGGAACATGAAATAACCAATAGAATAAATAAAGCAAACCAAACAAAAATGAAAATATACTGTAACGAGACGTGCCAGCCGTCGGGGAGGGCACGTGTGAGATGGTATGCGTCATCCGCCGATAGAAGTCTCTGGAGTTACCGCGAGTGATCGAGATGGGTCATCGTTCTGGAGGAACGTCGAATATACTGGATTGGAAGCCCGCATTGGTATAAGACCGAAGTTTTAAATAAACGTTTTAAAACCGTTACAGTACAATTCAATATATTTATCGACGCTCATTTATGCAGCAGAAAACTGAGTACTAACGGACAGTTTAAGATCAAGAATAACTGCAACAGAAATGAAGTATTTGTGGAAAACAAGAGGGCACACTGGAAGAGATAGAACCAACAATGATACAATAAGAAATATGTAGAACGTTGAACCAGTAAACCAGTAAAGAAGATAGAAAACAAACAATTGAAATGGTACGGGACATTCGCAGTATGGATGAAAATAGAATTCTAAGCATAATAACAGAGATGAAAGTAGAAGGAAGAAGAAAGAGGTAGGCCAAGAATGATAAATAGTATATTAAAACACAAGTTACAGAAGGCAAGCTTTTCACGCACGACTTCTGTAACGAATGTTTTATACTACTTTCTCTGTTTCGGCTTTCATTTATATTAATTTCTTTTTATAAAAAAGCATGCTAGAATAATGCCATTCTAATGCCGAAACAGAGAAAAACAATTAGAAAATATAGCAGGAAGAAAGATGAAGACTTGCCAGATATCAGAAGATTACAGAAGAACAGAAAACAGTCTAAGAAATGGACAGAAGAAGTATAGAAAAGGAAGAACACCCAATGCATGCCCTACAGGCATAAGGGATAGATGAAGGTTTCCGCAATTATTAATTTTGTGTTTTCCATTTGTTTAGTCGAATAGTTATAATTTTTATTAGTGTTTTATTATTAGAATTTATTTTTGTTGTTATTAAGATCCGTTTTAACCGATCACTAAAAGGAAAGTGTTAAAGTCGCAAAACCTTTAGATCAAACAAGTAATCTTTGCGACCGTGCTATAAATTGTAGTTTTTTTTCTGATATTATTTGCACCTCCAAAATTCCGAAAATTGCTTTATAAATTTTCCTTGATTTAATTTAAAAATCTTTATATTTGAGAAGTTGCAAGTTGTAAAGTTGTAAGTTTTTAGTAAAAAAATCAGAACTTGGTTTTAGGAACAGATGCAAAAGAAAATTTGAGTTTTTTGATAAATATAATAAAGAATTGAGAATTAGTCAACTCAGGAACTGAAAACCATACAAACGTTAATATTTACAATTTTTTGACCTTAAATTAATAATAATTAATTGTGTGGTGCAGAAGATTAATAAGTAAGCTTCATCTTCAAAACAGCTTTGTAGAAAGAAACCGGAAAATTCTGTCCATCGTTTGGGTAAGATTTAAAGATTTTACTAATGATATAGTAATCCCTTTTTAATGTAGGCAGTGTTGTGAACGGTCCGATGTTTGTAGTTTGTAGAATTTGGGTTATTTGCACTATTTAGAAATTTAGTTCAAGTTCAACCCTTACATTAGGAATAATTATTTCTTTTCTAATCTGCAGGTGTTTTTGTGTTGTACTGCGATTTACTGCGAAAAAATTTTGTTAAATAAACAAAAAAAAGGAATAACCAAAATTACATTCTAGAAAAGTATGTAAGTAGCTCAACGAATAAAATTAGATCCAATTTTGGTCTGTTAACATTAATACTTTTCTTGGAGGATCTGAAAATGCTGACATTGATTTGCTTCGTTATCTGCGTGTTCCTACACTTTTCTATTTTGCAGAAAATACAAGAGTTTGCTTTTTCATATGAAATGTAAGAAAAGTTCTAGAGTTCTTTTTATGTGTCCGGATACGGATCTAAGATTGTTTTCTTGAGATACACGTTCTGGCTTTAATATCAGAGTAAATAGAAATTCACGAGCAATGCAGCACTGGATTTTAATGTAAACAGGCCAAGAAATCATATATGAGTTGTGTGTTTTAAAACTCCTGCTGTTATTGTTTAAAGGAAGTAAAAACTAGATTGTAGATGTACATAAGTCAATTTGTTTCTGTTTATATTTAATTAATATTCGAATTTCAAGCTGTTTATTTTTATATAACTTCAACAGGCGAAAAACCTAAAACAACCAACAATTTCAAATTAAAGTAATCGAGTTATAATTAAAACTACCTTTAACAAATTCTGAAATATGAACTCTGCAACGAATTAACCTAACAAAACCCGTGTAAAGTTAACTACATATTTCTAAAAACCGAATATTTTATTGAAACTCACTATGTCAAAGTAACGAAATATAAATTTACAAAATAACAAATGTTCCTAATTTTAAAAAATGAGTTAATAAAGAGCTCAAAAAGTAATAAAGAGATCCATTTTTTATAAAAGCTGTTAAGTGCCCCACAAAATCAATATCAACAAAAGGTTTCCAAAGCCTTTCATTGAAAACTTTTACAAAAGAACTCTTGAAGAAAATATATGTCGAAAAGAAACGCTGAGAAAGGTCATCACGACATTAAAAAACTAAGAATTATGAATAGCTAACTAAACTATGCAAAAAAACTTTTAGTATTCAATTTTTTCAACATATTATTGTTTGAAGTATTTTAATAAAAAAATGTCCACCGGAGGAAGAAAAATCCTACCGCCCGATTAGTCTCACCTCATTTCTCCTAAAATCAATGGAGAAAATTGTAGACTACTATATTAGAAGTGAAATTCTATTAAGATCACCACTTCACAAAAACAGTTTGCCTGCCAAAAGGGGAGATTAGCTGCTCATGCCCTACACTGTCTAGTTAATGGCGTTAATGCTATTGAAAAAAGCATATCATCCAAAGAAGTAGCTATATGTGCTTTCAGATACATCGAGGGTGCCTTTGACAACACTTCCTATGAACTAATACGTAGAGCTACGACCGAAAGAGGTATAGATACCTCAACAATCATACGGGTAGAATTCATGCTAAGAAGCCGAAAAAGTATTGGAAGTGAATCTGCGGCCGTTTTAACCACAAGTTGTCCGTCATCTCTGCTGTGGTCATTGGTCGTTAATAACCTATTGAACAAGCTGTACCGACAGGCTTTCAGTGTCCAAGGTTACGCGGACGACCTGGCAATTATCGTTAGAGGCAAGCATGATGTAGCTATGTCCATCCTCATGTAGATTGCCCTCAATATTATTATCCAATGGTGTTTGATAGAGCATTTAAGTGTCAATCCATTCACAGGAAGAAGGAAACTAATTTAAGAGCTCCCACTCTGAATGAAACACAGCTGCAATTTTCCATGGAAGTTAAATATATGGGAATTGTCCTTGACAAAAAACTTACCTGGAACTCCCATTTAGAAGGGATTTTTACAAAAGCAACAATGGCACTATGGGTATGCCATAAGCTGTTTGTAAAGACTTAGGGGTATAAAGCCAAAAATGATCCATTGGACATACGAAATGGTTATAAAGCCCATTGTCACCTATGCCTCTTTAGTATGGTGGCCAAAAAATGAGCAAAACAGTTTAGGGATAACGGCTATGCGCTCATGTCCCACAGCAGCAATAGAAGCAATGTTAGACCTCCTACCCTTACACTTATGTGCGAGGAAAGAGGTAAGGTTAAACGCTTTCAGGCTGCAGCTGACAACTCACTTCAAACCAGGAGATCTGGTTGGACACTTAAGGATTGTAAATTCAATTTACCTGGAGTCCGCGACCAAACCATCTAATGTAATGCCGGAAAAGTGTGACTTCGATTGCTCTTTTCAAGTGGTCATTGATAACTGCGAAGAGAGTGAATCAAAGCGACTGCAGCTGGATAAAGGAAAAATGTATGGTGCACTGATAGTTCTAAAAAGGTCGGAGGGGTTGGTATAGGCACCTTAGGGCCTAAATGCAAAGTTTATAAACCGCTAGGAAACACCCCCACTATTTTCCCTTTAATTAGGGGTTTAGTTTGAATAATTCTAAACCGCCAGCATGTTTCATTCAATTTGTTTATGTTTACTGTTTCATTTCACTTTTGGTTTTGTTTATTGTTATGTTTAATTCTTCAGTTATTTGTCGGGTATTTTGAAGGTATTTATTTAAAATGTGAAAATGCTTTAAGTAATTCAAAAAATACCAACGCCTGGAAGCTGGACCACGAACCATAAGTTAAAGGTTTAGCTTAAAACTTTTACCTTGTCGAAACAAGCCATTTTCAGTGAAAAATTCATCTAAGCAAAATTTTTGTAATTATTTACGTATCTCTAATCGAAAGAACCTGTATTTCAATTTTACCTAACATGAGGTTCTAAATGCAAAATACCTAGTTGGTATCGTGCCCCAGTGTCCTGGTATAATTCGTATCATAATGGTAAATAACGAAATTTTTAGTTAAATCTAGCTTAAGCTCTAAACGCAAGCTTCAAGATATCAATAAATTAATATGTAATATAAGTTTAAGTTAGGTTAGGTTGGGTTAGATTAGGTTAGGTTGAATATCGCCCGAAATATAAAGGACTGGGAAGTGTCGGACGATGAGAATATACGTAATCACAATAATATAATATATTACAACATAGATACAACCAGAAGTGAAAAGAACAGAAAACCTAGTAATACAAAAGACAAAAGATGGAAAGTAGACAATAGTAGGATACAATAGATTAAAAATAAATTATAGGAAGAAATGAAGACCATTCAGGGAAACCTCGATGAAAATAGTGGAGTTGAAATCATAAACAGGACAGCAGACTTTCAAAAAGAAAAAACAAGGCAAGAGAAGACCGATATACTTACTGGTGGTCGCAAGAACTGACGGAAATAAGAAAAGAGAACATCGTGGCTAGAAAAAACATAACTAAAGCAAGGAAAAAGAACCAAACGATAGATAAAAAAATTAGAGAAATTAGAGAGAGCGTACCTAGAAAGTAAGAAGAAACTCAAAGCCGCAATATTAGAGGCAGAGGATAAGAAGTGGACGGAAATGTATGAGGGAGATGGTTTTAAAATAGTGATGGATAAAATGCATACAAGACCGAAAATACATTTCAGCGAAGAAGATCAACAAAAAATATCGAGACAACTATTCCCCGAGAATAAGAACATAAGATGACCGGAGAAAGACCTGTTAGCGGACGAAACACCGGATTTCACAAATGAGCAACTAGCAGAGGCAGCAACCAAAATAAAAACAAAGAAATCGCCGGGACAGGATGGCATAGCCTCAGAACTGGTCAAAGTGGCAATTGAGACACTTCTAAATGAATTCCTGGGCATTATGAATAGATGCTTAAGGAGCATTTGAAAACAGCAAGACTGGTGTTAATGCCAAAGAAAGAGCAAGATGGTCGGCAAACTACACATAGACCAATATGCCTGATTTTAGGTAAAGTACTATTTAATAGCTAGAAGACTGGGGCAAGAAGCAACAGTAAGCTTTCTGACAACCAGTCTTACTTGAAGAAAACACTGTCCAGTTATTTAATTGATAAAAATTGAGATCGAAGAAGCAAAGAGGGGAGAAGACATAGTGGGAACGACAAATGCAGCGGCGGATATGCTATAGGAAGAGATAAATAACAAGAAACTACAACTGGCAATACATAAAACGGAAGCCGTGGTACTAGCAGTGGCGTACATACGGGGGGGGCTAGGGGGCAGTCTGATATTTTATTTTTTAATTCAACCAAAATAAAAAATATAATTATTCTTATAATTCTATAGACGTAATAAAATGAAAATGGCACAGTGAGCAAGATCTTTATACTCCTTATAACAACCGAGCCCCCACATTGTATTTATTTTATTTTTTACCACCCTGATAAATAATGTCTGCATTCATTTTAAATATTCTTAAATAGTGGCGGTGTGGCCGCTTTAATTTTCTATACAAAGAAATAATTATCTAGAAACCTGCCGATGCCGTCGCACTGGTGGGCGTCAGCAGCGGTAACTTATGTCCTTTGTCATCATATCTTCTTTCCCGGTAATATTTATAAAAAAGTACATTATTTACGATTTATGTCGCAGCGGCAAAGAACCCAACCCCTTTTATGTGCAACTTTATTTTTAAAAGAGCCGCCGATCCGTCAAAATGCAAATGTAATGTATAAAAAATTAAAAATAATAGAGCAGTGTTCTGTTTTTCATTTCGACAATTTGCAGTTTGATTTTGTAGAGTAAAAATTTGCTTATATTATGTTCAGTGCTTAAAACGTATTTTAAATTGTTTTAACTGAACTAGAACTAGTATATTTAAAAAAACAAAAAAAAATGGTTGTTCAAGTGCAAAACATAGACAAAAAAATGCGCTCCTAAAATTAGCCCAAACTAAAATTTTGGCCTGTCATTTTTTCCCTATAATATCTAAGGGTCCTAAGGCCCCTTCAAGACATATTGCCGCCTCCGCCTCCCAAAGCTAGGTACGCCACTGAGTACTATATGAAGGAAGAACATTCCAAGAAGAATTCCTGATGATAGGAGGCATGAGATACGAACAATGGGTAAAATTAAATATCGGGGAGTGACGTTTGGCACGAATGGTGATGCAAGGGGCCATACCAAAAATAATAGACAAGGCGAACTCAAGGTAACCCAAGATAATAGAGAAATTCATGCAATCGACCTCTGTGCACAAGAGTGCCATAAGAAAGGTTTGCGTGGAGAAAAAATTTATATCTTAACAGACAGCCAGTCAGCTTTGAAAGCTCTGGGTTCTTATACTCAAGAGTCTAAAATAGTCACAATAGACAAACAATCCCTCAAGCAACTGGCTACAAAAAAACACAGTAACACTAATGCGGGTGTCAGACCATGAGGGAATAGAGGGAAACGAAGCTGCAAATGCCCTGGCAAGCTTCATTTGTTGGACCTGAACCATTCTGTGGCACTACTAAAGGCCACATTATGGAGGACGTACGTACTGGAGAAATGTCTCGGGACAAAATCATACGAAAAAGTTTACTGACTACTCGCAAAAGAATGCTACACAGCTTCTCAAACTCAGTGGTAAGACAAATCTGACCTATTCACCGGGCATTGCCCTCTGTAATAGCATCGTAAAGAGATAGGTAAAGCAGATAACTAAACATGCAGATTGTGCAAATCTTCAAATGAAACTGCGGAACACTTACTGGGCGAGTGCAATGCAGTAATTTGGAGAAGATTCTTTGGAAAGGTGGATCCCACGCCAAAAGCAATAGGGAAAATGACCCCTAAAAGAATTGTAGACTTTGCAAAAAGTCTACAAATCGTGGGAACGATATAAATTTATTGTAGTAGGGTTAAATCACAAAAGATCTCTTTAGGTCGACCCCTTAACAATCTAATCTCATCTAAACGATGTAAATTTAATTTTTATTCAATGAAAGGGTTAGTAATAATATTTAATTAGCTGAAAATCATAAATTATTTACACGAAAAGAGTATAACACCTATGCCTACAACAATACGTAATAATTAATAATAATTTTAAAATAAAAGTTCAAACTTTAATAATGGCCCGGTCCGGCGCCTCCACCAAATGTCTTGACGTCTTTGAATAGCAAATACACATTTAGTAATAAAATTTCTGTTTGGTTCAAAACTAAATATTTAATACTTACTTATGTT
Source organism: Melanotus villosus (assembly GCA_963082815.1). Classification (NCBI taxonomy): domain Eukaryota; kingdom Metazoa; phylum Arthropoda; class Insecta; order Coleoptera; family Elateridae; genus Melanotus; species Melanotus villosus. The sequence continues at coordinate 73,122,202 of OY720420.1, forward strand.
AGCTACCATTATATTTCCTAAATTTAAAATAATCCGTGAGACCTGTAATCAATAGTTGAACTTTTTAACACACAATTCTGCGTCGTTAAATCTAAAATAAATAAGCTGTAAGAAAAAGGGAGGAGAAAATTAAAACGTTTTAGATTGCATTGGCTTCACGTCAATCAAGTAAAATTCGTATGTTACAAAATATTGTTAAATGAGTTATAAACGGCTAAAAATTGTGTTCAAACCACGGCGCCTCCACCAAAATTCCTTGAATTTCTAGTTCTAACTTTATTATGTTAATCAAACTTTTGATAAGTCACGATTTGGGCAATTCTAACATTTTCTTACGATCAACACATCAAATATTAAAACTGTAAATCCCCTGACTTATAAGTTATAAGTATTCTACGAGCTTTTTTAACATTTAAACCAATCACTCTAGTATTGTTACTGAATTGCAAACCACCCACACTAAAATATAAAACAAATTAGGTTTCTAACTTTATAGCACGCAATAAAACTTGGAAGATATTGTCAAAAATAGAAATTTTGCCTACGTTCCCTGAATTCTTGTTAAAATGTATAAGAGCGCACATTACATTTGAATGTTTACGATCGTTACACGTTTTAAATGTGAAGTGCATCCGAAGAGTTCTATTCAAATGTGCATCTAGGAGAGATGAAAACATGACGAAAACATGGAACCTCAGCATACAAACAAGGTAATTTTAAAGCCTTTTTTTGCAAACAGATTCTGCAAACTTTGCACTCCGGGAGAAAAGAAATCGCATCTTGCAGTCTCGTTGCATCAACATCCAGACAGTGAGATAATGCATTGCTCACTTTCAGCACTATTTTCGTAGATGCACAGTGGTGTTATTATGATACCGGATGTTTTAAATGATGGAATTTTTAATAAATGGGAAACAAACGGAATTTTTGCTTTTCCGTATTATCTTGTGATTCATAGACGTTTTCCTTTAACACAGTAGCCCTTCTTTAATACTAATTTTAAAAAAAACTGAGACGCTTCCTCCAATCTTCCAACCAGACACGATTAATATTTTTAACTTCACAGAGCTTGAACGATTAAGTAACTCAAAAATGTTATCAGGAGGAAACATGAAAAGAAATTTATTGGGTAGTTTGGAGCGGCGAGGTTTCCCTTATAGATTTTTAGGGCAAACTAACATAACTGACATTATCATACGGTAAGCCCTACTACGCGACAGCCTAATTTTACTCAAGACAAGATGAAATGAGCGAGGATCGTTTTGTTAATAACGATAAGTGCTCTTATGCTTAAAACAAGGACAAGGCCACATCGTTAGGCTGTTAACAGCTACCTACATTGTTCAAAGCAATCGATATTGGCCGGGCTGCGGGCTCATACACGCCACTGCTATTTTACCACCGCCTCCGAAAAGTGAATAAGCTCCAAAATTTTTTTTCGAAAATATCCGTACACATATTAACTTCCTGTGTTTGTTAAATGGTAAATGAACAATGGCTGACAAGAACGTAACGTAAATTTTGAACGATACGGTTCCGGCAACATCTGCTTTTAAATTTACACTGGCAACATCTATCCGTCAGAATTAATCAGGTTTTGAAACAAATGGACGGATTTTTGGTCACTTTTATTCAGATTAAATGACTTTTCTACTTAATTAACCAGTTGGTGATTTTTATTCAATTATACATGTCTAAACGTACAAATTAACATCTTAAATGCTGCTTTACATCAACCGATAGAAATAAAGCACCTGTAATTGAAGTTTATTTTTATCAAGGTACATTTTTTAAACTCAGTGTGGGTTGCATAAAACTTTTGTTAAGTTAACGAATTTTCTAAAATTTTGAATACTAATTTAAACTGGCTAAAACAGTAAATGTTACCAAAAAAGATTGTGCCAATTGAATCTGCTCCTTATTTAGATAGTTAAATTCTTGTTCTGTTTTATTATAGGTAGATATGTTTGTAGTAATTATTAAACAAATGTAAATTTTCTGAGTTACCCTACAATTTTATGTTATTCAAAATATGTTGATACAATTTATTAATTATTGAGAAGAGTTCCTATTTTTCAAGCATTAAGCATAATCTTTCTAAGAAATTTATGTTTAACGTAAGTTGATTACGTCGCATTCCTATGTTGTTCTGTACTTTTTAGCAGACTTACACAATCTGCATATTATTAATTATCGGTTTTGCTCATGTTTTTGAGATAATATCTCAATAGTAAATAGTAAGCGATAACAAGACTATTAACTTTACATCAGTTATATCCAGTTTAAGAAACTATACAACATGCAACAACTAATGTTGAGAATAGAACCATACGAGGCATGTTGTTGATATAAACTGCCCATAAAAATTTAAATAATTTTTGAAATAATACTTGATTGTTAGTCGTCAATTACTTCACTTACTTCCTTAGGGAGGTAAATTCCCGCACGAGTGATAACAATCAAATCAAAATAAAAATCAATTCCCTCCTTCAAATGTCACATGGCAAATGTAATTTAGGAAATTAGCGAAGAAGAAAATAGCCTCCAAAATGTTCTGGTCCAATAAGTGGCACCTTCGTCTCTTTCACTTGCAAGAGTGTAACCAGTTTATTTTCTTCCTGATGGTCATTGAAAATAAGACTTTATACCTTTGCATATAAAGTTACAAATTAAGGTTAATAATTATCAAATTTACCAAGTATTACTCCTGCTGCTTATAAAGCTTCGTTAACGATGTTTTCATGCATATTTTAACAGTTAAAACGTGATATTAAACATATTTTTTGGCCAATGAGCTCGTGCTGGACCCCTTTACATCAACGTTTGCCTCATTAAACTTTAATTTTTAAAGAATTAACTCCTGGACGTCACATTAAGATTCTTGCACCTAGCGAGTTGCATTATGTGTTGCGTAGGGACTCAGATTCAAAGAAATTGAGGGCTTCTAGAGCATTTGATAAGATATGGATCTTCACTATAGTTTTCCAAATGCATTTTTCAGCGCAACAGTCAATCTTTCTATATCTGTATATCTACACTGAAATATCTATACTTCTTCATTCCACCTGTATATCATCTGTTTGCTAGGTAATCCAACTGCATTCCTTGCAATTTGCTCTCCTCGTGCTACTGATAACCGCTTGAAGAAAAGACTTCGAGTAATATCGTGCTGGAATAATTTCTATTTCGGATGAGCCAACTATATGGACTACGAAAGTTAATCAAAATGATTTACAGCTTAAGTTGTTGGGGCTGCTTACGCATTCTTGAGAGCTTTCTTCCTTTCCTATACCGCTTTCATTCTTTGGCTTTGTCGTTGTTTAGTTTCTTCCGATCACTTTCGCCTTAACTCTTTCTTCTTTTTTAAATTGACAATTTGCAAATTTACAATCTACTTCCATATGAGTACTGAGTAATTATGATAAATGTATAAGACGTGTAAGGGAAGCACGCTTCTCCTTATCAAATATTATTTCTTCGTTATAATAGGTCTTGATGCCAGGTGCTGCGGGGTCTTCTTACGTTGGGGCCATTGTTGTATAACTGCTCAATCAGGTTATTCACGTGTTTGTTACTTGATCCTGGTATTTAATAGCGATTCGCTGGATCTCGTGCGTGATAGTAAGGACTTTCTGGTCATTATGGAGCATCTGATTGCTAACGTACCATGGAGCATCTACCAATGCTGAGTACTTTAGACTGAAACATTTGGATGATCTTTAGGTTTGATGATTTGGTGCTTCCCCATAGTTGGAGCCCATGGGTCCAAATAGGTTTAATTATGGCTTTATATAGTAGAAGTCTGTTACTTAATGAGAGTTTGGATTTTCGACCAATAAGCCAATACATTTGGCGGAACTTGAGGTCCATCTGTTTGCGTTTTGTTTGGATGTGTTTTTTCTTAGTCCAAGACATTTTGTTCCTGATTGCATAGATATAGGTACATTATTAATTGTTACAGGTGGACAGGTAGTGTGTCGGTTGGCAAATGTAACTTGGACTGATTTTGCTTGATTTGCCTTCGTTCTCCATCTATTGTACCATTCAGTAAGGAGATCCAGGTGGGTTTGTAGTTGTTCAGAAACCACTCATGGATAACACAGCTACGTCATCAGCAAACGAGGCAATTCTAGTATTATTTGTTAGGGTAAGTCGGCCGTGTATGTTAGGAACAGTAGTGGTTCAAGGACACTACCTTGGGAGACACCTGATTCAATAGGATGGAAGTTGGATTGACATCCATTGTGTCTTACTGAGAAGTTTCTTTCAGTTAAGTAGAACTATAAGAGGAGATAGAAATTACTGGTTAGTGTGTTTTTTAACTTAAAGACTGTGTTTTTTAACTTAAAGACTCGCCAGCAGAAGCCACGAAGGAAATAAGTAAACTCAACATACGCAAGGCTCCAGGATACGACCTGATCACAGGACAAATATTAAAACAATTACCTTGAAAAGCTATTGTTCGTTTAACAATCATCTATAACCGTATGTTACGTTTAACCTACTATCCCAATATATGGAAATATGCTGAAATAATCATGATCCATAAACCAGGCAAACCCCCACACGAAACAACGTCTTATCCATCTATCAGCCTTTTACCCATAGCAAGCAAAGTGTTCGAAAGACTCTTACTAAAAAGCATCCACGAAGAAATTGATTTTCTATCCCTCCTTCCCAATCACCAATTTGGATTTCGAGGGCGGCATTCGACTCATAGAATAGTCAATATGATTTCTATCCGCCTAGAAGAGAAGAGATTTTGTAATGCAGTATTCCTCGACATCTCACAGGCATTTGATAAAGTGCGGCATCCCGGTCTCCTCTTTTAGTTAAAATTCTTTCTTAAACTTGATTTGTGGGTCCTCTTGTATCACTTTTCGGAAAGCTTTTCTGCGAAGGCCACGCAATCCACTTTAGTACTTATATTAAGTTTTCTGTTTATGACTTTAAGGCCTGTATCCGGTAGGACTCTTTTCCATTCTCGGATTATCTTTTCTAATACACAGTTGATTAAGATCGCCCTGCCGAACTCCTGTTTTAATCTCAAAAGGTTATGACATTTTTTCCCTAAACTTGACTTTGGGGTGGGTGTTCGTGATCAAGTGCCAATTGTTACGGGATATTGAATAAGAGGTAATATTGTATGGAGTCATAAGCCTTCTTAAAGTCGACAAATGTAACTACGTAGTTATTATAGTGTTTCGTGGTTTGAAAAATGACAGATTTGAGGTTATATATTTGTTCTATACATGATCTGATCTTCCGGAAACCCCCCTGGTACTCTCCTATTTGTTCATCTAATTGCATTTCTAATCTTATGCGCAGTATTTTAGAGAGAATTTTGTATGTTACTGAGAGCAGGGGAATACTTCTATAAGTACTCTCTATATTAGTATATTAGTAATATTACTGAATAAAGTACAAGTTATTATATCCTTTCTTGTGCAGAGGGTGAATTAGAGCAGTGGTTCCTTCTCCCGGAAATTTCTTTTTTACTCCAGATGTGTTATATAATTTTGGTTACGTTGCTTATCGCGCTGCTATCCGCGTGTTTCCATAATTCAGCTTCCTCGGGGGCTTTGTTGTTCTTGAGTTCTTTGATATCTTTTAATAGTCTTTACTTTTATGAGTTTAGTTGCAGACTCTAATTGATTCCATATCTTTAAATAAGAACTTTATTTCCTATCTTTAAATGCACAACTAAGTCTCCAGGTTTGTATTCTTCGGGTATTAGGGCACTTTTCTCTCACACATAAATATATAAGTACAACGTCTTGAAAGCTGCTGTTGTGTAGGAACTCATCACTTCTGTAACCACCATATAGAGTGTCTCTAAATTATACCAAGAAATTTCTACAACGCATTTTGGAGACAAAATTAAAGCATTTCGATCTGATTTACCTATATTCAAAAATTCACTTCTGCGGAGATACGGCCAATAAAAGGTTTGCTACACCTTGGAAAATTTTTATGTGTAAGAATAGTCCGTCAACGTAGAATCATTTTTGTCTCTTGCCATTTCTTGTTAAATCCAACAGTATTCAAGTAAATAAGCAAACACTAAATGATAGTGAAAAGTGCTGCAACTTGCTACGTTCTAATTTACTATTAATAAACTGCCCTTTAGTTACAACAAAACTTGCTCTATAAATCTGTATCTTAACATAATGCACCTTACGATTTACGTAGGTAAATTAAATCGGAATGCCTGAAAAATATCCCGAACTGCCTGAAAAGTATCATGTATAAGTTCTGAACTTTCCTTTTTTGGTATAACAATTTAATAGCACTATGTCACGATTTGTTTCTTATTTTGCTTTATTTGCCTATATGTGGTGCCAAATATTTCTTTTTCGATAATTTGTTATTGTAAGTTAGTTTCATCCAATAAAATCATTGTGGCAATTTTAGCAGACGATCGATGTTCAGGTGGGGGTCCGGCGTGCATCGGGTGAGTGAGAGTAGTAAGTTGGGTGCGCGAGAAATACGACAAAGACGGTAGACGTGCGAAGCAAGGCTCTGTTTAGCTTTCCTAAAATCACAAGAAAGAAACTTGCGACATTTATCTAATACCAAAGTAGCTTTTGAAAAAATCAAATTTATTATGTGAAAATCCCTGCGTTTTTTTAATATCCTAAAAATGTATTAAATAAGAAACGAAGACTCTTACATGTTTATAATTGGCTCAGATTTTCTGGGTGGAAAAATGCTTCTTTTAAAAATAAATAATGAAATATATCATAATTACCACAAAACTGGAGCTTCAATTTAGGTGAAATACTATAAAATTTATACGAAAGATGCAAAAGCTCAAAATGATAAAAATGATCGTCAGACAATTAATAAAGACTACAGATTTAACAGTTGTTATTTCTAAAAGCCAATTTCAAAACCGAACCATCATTCAGTTAAATCTCTTTGAAATATATCAAATATTGAAGTTATCAGAAGCCACCCACAGCCAACCCCAATTTTAAATATGTTAAATAGCACGATAAATGTATTTTGTGCAAAAAAGTGAAAATACCTTCAAAACGTTTTTTTAGTGTTAATTCACTAAAAGTTTGCAAAGTAAACCTTAATTATCTGCGCAGTTTGTAAGGTTTGCGCTAAAATTTCCTCCAAATTACACAACTAACTATTTATAAAGTGTAATTAAATATGTAAAACACGAAGAAGCCTGTAAATATTTTCGCGAAAACAAAACTTTAAATAAAAGAAACAATAATTAAGTTCAACAAAATATTCGTTCCTTCAGTTAATGTATGTAAATGTAACCTTTCCAATTTTAGAAAAAGGATGAAGAGTAGACGAAGGTCGAGGAAACTTAAATAATAACTAATTTTTTACGCTACAGTTTACCTCAAATTTGTAATTAAAATTCTTGCATAGGTAATTAAGATGATTCATATAAACACATGTTTCGTTTTTTGTTTCAACATTTTGTATTAATTTAGATTGTTCTTAGAGTTGACGTATTTACTTTGATGTAAAGGAATTTGCTTAATTTAGTTACAGGTGCAAATACAGTCGTGGAATTTACAGCAAACTTTACAAAATTCCTGCCAAGTTAAAGAAAATCTACTTATATATGAGTTCGAGGGAGTTCCAAACAATTTAAAATTCGCATGTTGAGCGTTGAGTACTTCATTAAAGTATTTTATATTGTAAGCAGTGTAAATTTTCACAAACTTAGAAGTTAATTATGTTTTGTGTTATTCTGTTTGCTTTTCCAAGATTTCAAACTTTCCTTTGTGTTAATTTGTCAAAAACAAAATAAAAACTAAAAACTTTGGTAATATTTTAATCAAAATTAAATAGGAATAGGTCATTACTTACAAAATAAACTTGGGATGTTATTTCTAGCAACATAACCTTAATTAAAACATGTAGCTCTTTCTCCCCTAACGTTACATGCTTTTACAAGTTTTCACCGTTCATCTACGCAAGATTAAACTCTAACAGAAATTTGTTATCATCTTCAAAGTATAGCCGCTTTCGGTTTCCCCAGTTAAAATATTAAATCCCTTTTTGGACGAGCTGGAAAATAATAACTGGTTTCTGACACTGGCCGCCCGTTGAGCGGCGCCCACACATGTTAGTAAAATTTCATTACGTTTAGTATTTAAGTTGTCCCTTGCTTCGAGTATAACTTTATTAGTATTTAACACCTATGCCACAGAAATAGAATTGGACGTTCTACACCTCTGCTTATCATACTGGAGTTGTATACCTAGTACGCGCGACCTATAAAAATTTTAAATGTTTCAGGACCGTAACACGAAGTGCTTTCTTTATGACTCTAGAATTTTTATGTTTTAGTAAAAAGGGACAGAATTCTGACATAAACTGAATGTGTAGGAAGGCGTTTGAAAATGTCAAGTGAAGAGGATATTTCAGTAGATTTCTTTTACGAAAAAGTTTTGATTTTCTTACAGGTAACAACCATTAATTATTTATTACATATTTTAGTTGTTCCTAAGACGAAGCAGTCTAAAAGAGTCAAACAAACATAAAGCCCACCTAATTTGAAAAAATCATTTCCCTGAGTTATATGTTTGCCTAAAACAATATTGCGGAAAAAACAATAATTAAATTTTTTGTTCGATCTAAATATTGAAGCCTTTTAACTAATGTTTCAAAATTAATTATATACACCACGCCAAAAGATCTTTAAGGCCCTATCGCTCTTTGGGCCTCTCTTTATTTAACGCTTCCTTTGAAGCGCTCTCTTCATCCCACGTATCCAAATTCTCTTTAGTCTTCGTCTACGGCTTGCCCAATTTGACCCATCAGAAAGATTTTAGATCTATCAGGACTAACCACACTTAGGCCTGAACACTGAACACACTAATAATTAGGGCTGGGACAAAATATCGATATATCGATAAAAATATCGATATATCGATATATCGAATAACGATATCTTTTTACTAAAATATCGATATATCGATATATCGATTTTTATCGATATTTATCGATATATCGATATTTATCGATATATCGATATTTATCGATATATCGATATTTATCGATATATCGATATTTATCTATACATCAATATTTATCGATATATCGATAAATATCGATATTTATCGATGCCATCGATATTTCTGGATAAATTACCCATAAGATCGATGTTTATCGATTTATCGGTAATTTTTTCTATCCACAACACCACAACTCCACATGCATTGATTATTGATTCAATAGTCAATACAATATAAATTCAAAGCTAACTACTGAGATTTCAGAAACGGTAAGGTAAATTTTGCTTTCGTTGTTTCGAAATGCTCTGCAAGCTTGTTGATTTTTTTTAAATCAAAGTAGATTCCCTAAAAATCTATAACATTTTCTAGTTACAGTAACAGTAACTTATTAAAAACAAAATTTTATTTTGATGAATATCATTTATAACTTGGTTTTACCTTTTCAATTTTAAGAGGCGATGACCCTACCAATACCTAATTACGACGCTACATATGTCATGATGTCACCGGATTTGGTTACCGATGTAAGAATTTAGTGTTTAAGCACGTTTTATTGATGTTATTGAATTATTTTTAGTGTGAATAAGCTGATGCCTTATTGTCGAGCAAGAATACTTCGTGAATAAAATAATCAAATTCCCAGCGGGTTTTACGACAACAACGCTTGCATAGTTCTAATATTACATATTTGTATTTCTGTTTCCTCGTTAAACTCATTATTTAATATAATATATGTCCACCGAATTGTAACACCGAAAGGTGACTAAAGGACAACATTGAAACGATTGTTTTTTGAGAGGGGGTGTTTGTAAAATTATATATATTTTACAGAACTGTTCAATATTTATTTACTTAGTCTTCGATTATTTAGAAGTACCTACAAACGTTTCCTAAATCGTCTTTACTAAATCACTCTTTAGTGCTTGTAAAGTGTGTGTGAATATTACATCTAATACAAAAAAAACCGTTTCAAAGTAAGTACATATTTTATAGTATGTTATAATAAACAGTGAATGCATCAAATCTATAAATACAGTGTGGCTTAAAAGTCTGGAACAATTTCATTATTTCCAATGAAAATATAACAGAAAAATCCTCAGGCAGGTAAATTTTTATACCTAAAAGAGCGCCAGCACCTTTTAGGGTATGTTAATATTTTTTTCCGTCACTTATGCTTAAGGTAATGGAGAAAAAAAAGCAACATATACTTTTTTTACTTCATCTGATAGATTTTTTCTCTTTTGTCAACGATGTAAGTTGTTAATAAGATTACATTAGTAAATTTCCAAAAATGCAAGAAAGTGCAGATTATGTTTTTTCTTGCATTAATTGCTTCTTACTGTGAAGGCATTTTTAGAAATTGAGGGTAATTTTTCTGAAAAATTTTCTAATTTAACCTTAAACTACACCGTTGAAAAGAGGAAACAATTCTCTATCAGATGAAGTAAAAAAGTGCATGTTGCTATTAAATATCTTCTTTTTATTCATTACCTTAATGAATTCGTTCCAAACTTTTTATCCGCAGGTAATACTCAAATTTTTGAGGCTCTGTTTTGTCAATTTTACAGCCTCAGCTGTATAAATTTTCTATTGTTAATGTATAATTTTACCTACTTTTTGTTGCTAATTTCCAAATTCTTAATTATACCATTAGTAATTCCTTTAAAATAATTTTTGAAACCGAATTTGAAGATAATTATTCATCATTTTATATCTACTATAGAAAAAAAAATCAAATATTGTGATAAACATTACTATTTGTAGTTCTGTTGAATTTGCAACCAAAATTCTAAACAAATTCGATTTTTAAGCTCTGTGCTTGATGTTTGAAGTTCCAGATTTAATTTTTCGAGGACTAAAATAAATATACGGACATAAAGAAACCCGTATCTTGATTTTCACTGTCCACCCTGTAAACGCAACATATTTACCTACTTGAGTAATACAAAGACATAACATTGTTTTAGATGTCATCTAAGCGTAGTTTTGTTTGGGATTTATTCAAGAAAAGCGATGGAAAGGTGACCTGCGTTTTATGCAATAAAGTTGTTATTACAAAGGGGAATACTTCAAATTTACATTCCCATTTAAAAAATCGACATCCTATGAAGTACTCGGAGTTGGAGCAAAAGAAAAATTTAACATTGGAAGAAAGCGACAGCGATAGAGGGTAAGCTAAAGTTGAATATTTTTATAATTGAACTATATTCACAACTTCTTAAATTAGTATTTTAACTTAGTAAATTAAAAATAGAAACTTGTTCTTCTTCTTAACAATAAAAAAAGTGTAAATTAATGAATGCAATTTTAACTTAACTAAACTACTAAATTGTTAATTCAAAATACTAACTTAGTGGTACCTAGCGAATGTCACTGAATGTCATTAATTTGGCCCGAGACACCTTTATTTCTTTTGCGTAGATGGTCCACCCTGTACATGCATTTTTAGAGCTTTAAAATATGTTTTTGACGTTTACATTTAAAAGTAACAATATATAAGTATGCTTTAATGCATGTCTAACAGTATGGATCTAATTTTTGTAATTATTAATTTTCCAGATCAGTAGACCAAGGTGTATCAGGACTATCAGGTACTTCAAGTTCAGATTATATTGAACCTAAGGTGATACTAGAAGCCACGACCGCCTATTTTTTATTACATGGCCTAACTACTCAGTCTTTTCTTTGCTTTCTTCTGATGGTTACTAAGTTGTGATTTTTGAAGAGCTGTTCATCATTTACTGTTCTTCATATTCGTGTTCTGTGTCACTTCACACCTCCTCTCACATGCATAGGCCATATTACTCTACATATTGTACATGGAATTTGGTGTTATATATTGTTTATTTTTGGTATCTTCATTTACCTACCCTTAGCAAGAGCCTTATTTCTATTTCATGATTTAGATTCCCACAGCTATACCTTAGAAATATGGAATGTTGCACTCTTTCAATGTTGTAACCTACTTCTGCGACTATTAGTGTTATGCTGTATAAATACAGGGTGGGCCATGAATTTGTACACTTTTAATTTAGTTTTCCCGGAGAACGCGCGGAGGGTAGATAGTTTCTCGGAAACACTAAATGTGAAGCAAACGGGAGGCCCATCGACTTCAAGGAGTGATGCAGAGCTTCCGTATACCGTGATCCAGCCTTATCAACATGCAAACGTTCAACAGAATTAGGAATATCGCGCACAAGTTTACGGTGTATTTTAAAATTGGATTTAAAATTACATTCATACACGATCCAATTGGTACAGGACTTAAAACAAAATTTACGAAACGCTTTTGTCGAAACAATGTTGGAATGGTTCAACAGCTTTGACAACATTTTGCTTTCGGACGAAGCCCACTTCAATCTAAATGGGTACGTCAATAAACAGAATTGCAGATACTGGAGCATGCAAATCCCACGATTTAAACATCAAAAGCCTCTTAATTCTCCTAAGGTAACTGTATGGGTAGCAATTTCGATTAGAGGCATTATTAATTACTGTTAACTCTACTGAGTATGTGAAAATGTTTGGTAGTCTCTGCCGCCACAGTTGCACGAATTTTCAGGTTATAACCGGAATACCTGGATGCAGCAAGGGTCACTTGCCATACCTCGAACGAGTCTCTGCCAGTGGTGAGAGTATAAACTGATTTCAAAGAAAGGGGACATTGCACAGTCTCCCAGAAGTCCAGACTTGACTCCAGCGGATTTTTTTTGTGAGGTTATTTGAAGAGTTGAGTGTACTAAACCCAGCACACTCTCTTAATTAGAAGAAAATATTCGAGAAGAGATGGCCGGAATCTCACAAGTACTGTAAGATTCCAGCCATTGCGGGCACGAATACAAGAACGCCAAAGGCGACAGGGTGGGCACCTGGACAACATTATTTAAAAAAAATAAATTCCTGTCTAATGTCCTTTTATTTAATAAACATTTCTTTTAGTTTTGTTTTTATTTAATTTTTAAAAGTGAACAAATTCATGGCCACCTTGTATCTTCATTAATCTTACAATCATATACTAAAGTTTTCATCATTTGGTTTTGCTTATATTGTTAATTTTCTGATGTTCGGTTTTAGAGGTTTTCGAGTACCATTTATGTTGCTCTTATATAACTTTACTATCAATCTCTGTATCCTTTTTGAAAATATTTTTCCATCATATTTAATTCTTATCTCTTAACGATCCATTCCTTCTTTTCTTTCTCCAAATTTTGTTGAACTTATTTTCAAACTTCTTGTTATGAATTTCCAAGATCTCATTCTCGTTTTGATAATACCCGTATATCTGCCATCCCTTCCTTCTTAAAAACCTCTCTCCACTTTATTTTAAACATTGTTGATGGTTATCTCTGTTATTTTAGAATTGGCTCTCATATTTTGTTTATTCAACGTTCCTCTATTTCATTTATAACTTTTAATAGGAAAGCTGCTTTTTTTCCATAAACAGTATTGCTTGCACTATTTTGAATTTCAAAAACTGCAAACTTTTCTTGGAAAGTATTGGCAACCCAGAGTTTGAAAGTCAACCACAGTTAAACTTTTTCCTTGAAAGGTTTTTCGATTGATTATCAGAAGTTTTATTATTTGTTTGCTTGTTGAAACTTCGTACATTACAAAACTGAACTTTAAACTTTATTTAATAAACTGCACAACATAGTAACAGTATACAAATTTGAAATGCCGCACGATAAATTCAAAGTTAATCGATAAAATCCAAAACTAAAACTAAAAGTTTCAATTTATAAATACGCAGCGTAAAGTAAAGAAATTTATTTATGTAAATGGCATTTAAACTTAAACCTAATTTAAAAATTAGCAGTTCCGAATTCTATATAGCATGGCACAAAGAAAACAACAACTTCATATTGCAAAACTAAGAATATTACGTTTATTAGTGGGTTAAAACTCAAATGGGTGAAAGAAATGTAGCTATAAAACATTAGAAAATGAAAGTCAATAAAAACAATATGTATTACTAATGGACAACAATCGAATCTCAATTAAATAATGCTTTACAGATTTAAAAGAAAAATTATTAGAAAGATGAGGTGGCTGAGCTTAAGTTTAAGTTATGTATATAGTCAGAAACATACTCGGTCAGAAGAACAAGATGATTTTTGAACTTAAACTAAAATTAAGATTATTGCTAAGTTACTTCTTAAAATGGGGCCAGGGTGGCGCAGTGGTAAGAGCGTCAGGCTAGCGTTACGCTAGTCCCCGGTTCGAATCTCGCTGGGTGCAAGTTTTCCCGGAGATCGGTATCGAGCTCTGGTGACCATTCGTCGTTGGGCACCTAATTAACGACGCTCTCCTCCGAATACAGACCTACGAGGTAGAGTAACAAGGTTCTATACGTACACACACATACACTATACACATGGTGCTGTATGCAGGTAAAAAAACGGCGCACCAATCACGTGACTCGCATGCGGGCCGGATTGTGCATTTCACGCGTAAGACCACATACGCTAACGCACCAGCCTCAACACCGAAAGGTATAAGAGGTTAACGATTACGATTACGATTACTTCTTAAAATTTTCAGGGCCCTAAAAAGACAAAATATAAAATGTTAGAAATCGAGACTCTAGCCTATGAAAATTTTAATTCCCCCTCTAAATTCGATTGGATTGTTGTTAGTAAGTTTCGTTTTCCTTCCAAAAATTAAAATATAACTATGAATAGGGTTATACTTTAAGTACCACACAAAGGAATGCCTTTGTGTTGTTTTAATAAACTTATCACAATTTTTATTAAATGCCCTTCGAGTGACTTTCATCCTCAGCTAATGAAATTCTGTCCCAAATCCATCACCTTTCAAGAGAAAAAAATCTTCCCTAAAGTGGACACTGCATGGAACATTGAAATATTGCCTTAAGTTGTCCAGTAAGTATTCAAGGATCCCAGTAAATTAATTTTCGCCTCTGAGTTTCGTCATCAATCATGCTTAATTAAATGGTGTTTTTTTTTTCATTAACGGCCGTGCTGGAGAAAATTACGTCAAAACTAAATGTTAATGAAAATTGTTACTTTATCCATTTATGTTTGTCTTTATGTGTTGTTAGAAAACGAACAAATTATTAAAATATTTTTACTTTGTTAAGGCATTAAAAAATAAATAAAAATTGTAATGTTTGATTTTTAACAAACAATGTTGTACATATAAACTTCTACAGCAATTTTATGCTTTCACCCTTGTCAAATATTTCGTTCAAGCGCCATTTTCTCATATCAAGCAAGAGTTTTACACCACGCATAAAAATCAGAGACAGATAAATACCTTAAAGAAAATACCAATCGTAAATTTAGTTTATGTGAATCAGAGTTAAAGAACAATAACAGTAAATTCCGAGATTTATTTAACAAGTGAAGAACAATGGTTGATATAACGTCAGCACAAACGTTTAGTTTAATTAAATAACTTTTGCTTATTTCATATAGGCATACTTCTTGCAAATATGTGTCTTTGGACCTTGATTTTAATTAAAACTTTCTTCCCTGTGTAAGCTCATTTAATTGCTTAGTTTATTTAATTGCCAACAAGTACTCGTATTTCATAGAAATGGGGCATTTTAATAGGGTTAAAAGGTGCTAAGTCTGTTGTTTTCTCGTAAACTTCTAGAATAATGGCCAAGCATCAAGAAATATTTAGGTGAACATTCAAACGCCTATTTGTAAAAACCTCATGAAGCTTCCCCCACAACTATTTATTTTGCATTTTTTAACTTTAAGTAGAGGCTATCAATTTTTACAAGTTTTAATAACTCTTGGCTAGCTTTCAGACTGAATCCTTTTTTAGAATATTTCTTGAACTCCAAAGGATTTTAAATTAAAGTTAATAAGTTGCTTTAAATCAGAACCGATTCTATATTTAGCATGAAATTAACCCAGTGGATTACATTTTCGATATCATTAATCTAGAACGAATCTAGACATCCAATTTAAACAGGTTAATGCTGTTAAGAAGTAACGATGTCGGTCTTTTCCCATTTCGAATATCAGATTTGAACTAACTGTATTTCCGGTATTGATAAGCAATAGGAATTCATAAGATTACTGTTTAAATTAAGTCAGAAAATTGTATTTTAAAGCTCCTTAGTTTATAGTTTCTCAAAGACTGTAGGCCACCTTTTCACCATGTTATTAGAAATGATTAGGTACTTTTCTTTATTAATCACGTCAGGGCTTTGCACATACATATGGATTTTATTAATTTAGCACAAATACCGAAAAACATTTTATATAAAAAGATAATAATTCAATAATTTGCTGCTAAACTGCCTAACGTAAAAGAACTGTACCAAACGACTCTCGTTTATCTTGAACGTTACAATAAAACAAACTATCTTAGGATTTTTAAGCTTCCCATTTTTTTCCTTTTGGTAAATCCCACGATTTTGCAACCTATCTTTAATATCCAGCAGTAGTAAACCAATACACTTCTATTCCATCGGGTATTTGCGTATCTTAGCCACCTCCCATCTTCCTAATGCCTTGGTAAAGTAGGTACCCCATCCTGCTCTTCGCTAAAACTTTTGACTTTCCTGAAAGTGGGCGTGGAAGAATAAAATGTGAATCTTCAGTCATGTTGCAATATAACTTCGTAACATATTTTCGACCAACGTGTGGCAGTCAAAAGCCTTTACGATTCTCTGTTTCCTCAAAAATTGTTCAAGAAAAGAGGTATAACTAAGGAGAAGGGTATCAGCTTTTAAAATGACCAGATCTCCCAAGCAGACATCTCATGTTCAGTTCTTGAAACCACCAAAGTTAATGAGGGTCTTCCACTCCTCCGCCCATCCAATACTTTTGATATATTTTTCTCTTTCTTTGTTGGATAAAGTCAACCTCTAAACTACCATAAGAGGGAAGGAAAGGAAATCCAACGTTATTTCATTCCACCCCGGAGAGATGAGGTGGCGTGCCGCTTTTAGGAGGGCAGAACTCCTCTTCAGCCACGGAGAACGGATATGTAAGGATAGGTTAAACTAGGATGTAGATAAACTAGGATAAAGAGCTTATAGGTGGAACATTACCTGCCCCGGTATTTACCTCAGAGATGGTTAACTCTGTTGAATCGGGAAAACTACCCAAAAACCCGATTCAAGGCAGTCAGTCGGCAGTGGGGTTCGAACCCGCTACCTCCCGAATGCTACTCCCGAATAATACGCGTGTGCAATGACAGGAATGCACTTGGACACGCAGCTCGGTGCCATATTAGAGGGCTCAAATCGCCTATATTCTTTGTGATAATAGGACAACTACTAATTATTTTAACTCGAGCAGAAAACGCCTTCTCTCTAGCCACACCTGGACATTCTAGTACAGCCTCATGGGATGCAAGATGTTTTATACATTCAGTTTACTGTCTCTATCCTACTGAATCCCGACGTCCATATGAATGGACACGTGGCGCAACGATAGAATGACCGGAAAGTAAACGGTTTTAATTAGCTTTTGCAGCAATTTTTGGCACAGGTGTTATTTGTAGATGAAGAATGAATCACTTGCCTAGCAACAATTTTTCAATGTATTTTTGTCGTAAAAAGACCGTGTCCATTTGAATGGACGTCAGTTTTGTATGCCAACCGAAATTTGTGGATTTTTTGTTGCAGAAGTTTTTGCCAACAAAAAATGTCTTGTTTTTGGAAAAGATGACCATATATTGCGTCAGTTACTAGAAGATTCCGATCTAGATATCTCCGACAAAGAAAATGATTTAGATAATTTTGATGATCCAGAAATTAGTGCAAATGAAAAGGAATTGGGCCAAGAAGAATTTGCAGATTTTGAAGCGCTACATGAAGATGGTACGAAGTTGGAAGAATCTGATGACGATAATTCAGATAACGAGCTGCTTGTAGTGTTCGTATTTAACACTTATCAACAACACTGCCACGTTCTCTTAAATGAACTAGATGGGGTCCAGAAATTGACCCTTATGCGTTTCCATTATGTAAAGACTCATCTCAGAACTGTTAGAAATGTCTCCATAGGATTAATTCTGAAACAACCCATTCAATCGTTTACATTGTTACAGTATGTGGGAGAACAGTATACAAAAAATAAAAGACTAGTGTTTCTTCTTATGGAGCACGAACCATTACAAATGATAGTATATCTGTTTAATACCACATACACAGCGATCTCACGACAATAGTGATTTAAATCGACATTCATAATTCTGCAAAAAAAGATAATGTGTGTGTAATGATAACTTGATGTTTCACAGATTAAATGAATAAGAAGTTATATGTCTTGAATTTATCGATTACGAAAAGGTGTTGAACAAAGTTGGACATGAAAAATTACTGAATCTTCTAGAGGAAAGTGAACTTGATGCTAAAGATAGCAGAATAATTAAAAATCTATACTGGTATTAAACCGCTATAGTGAGATCCGATGGAGAAACATCGGAAGATATCAATTTTAAGCGAGAAGTGAGTTGCCTTCTCTTTTATTTACTTATTATTTAGAAGTGACCTTTAAAGAAGCTTTCTCAAATAAAACAGGAAGAGTGACCAACAATATACGTATGTTATGCCGACAACACACTAGGTTTAACCGACAATATAAACGATCTTCAGGCACTTTTACAAGAAATAAATCAGGTGAGTAACGAATACGGTCTTAAAATGAACTTTAAAAAGTCCAAGTACGTGGTCATAAATAAAACATCCTCGAACTACCCAAACCTAAATATAAATTCAACGCCAATCGAGAAAGTCTCCAAACATATCTTGCTCGCATGGTATATCAACCCAATAAGAGGCCTTGGAGGCTTTCTTGTGAATTGGTTCGTAGATTTTAACTCGTCATCAGACCATCTTCTGCATTCCCAGAACACGAAATTAATACTAGAGTTCAAATGGCGAGCACTGCCTTCTTCAAAATAAAACAACTGTACCAACAACCATAATTTGAATCTCTAACTCAAACTCAGAAAACTTGAATCTTTCGAAATTTAGATTTATCGGCGAGTACTAAAGATATTCTGGACGCAAGCAGTTGCCAATGAAGAAGTTTTGAGAATAACAAATAAAGGAAATTATCGAATTCAATTAAAACCAGAAGGAGTATTTGGGTCACGTTACGCGGGGAGATACTAAAACTGCTAATAGAAGGAAAACGATCAAAACGAAGGTTATAGAATTTAAGGGAATGATTTGGATATACCTACCTGCATTAAATAATAATAAAATTGAAATAACCATAATGATAGTCAACGTCAGAAGGAAAACGGTACCAAATAAGAAGAAGAAGTTTTCGGACTTGTTTCCGAATTGTTAATTTATTTATTTACGTAAGTCTATTTTAGCAACTGGTCTGCGAAAACCAAATTAAGAAATATAAAATGTCATAGAACGTATAACGATATTGAAAGATTGAAAGACGTTGCCAGTCAAGTTAACGGTAGATGAGCAAAAAGTCTTCGAGTATCTACCCAAATCAGATAAACGAAATGGTAAAAACCACCTACTTAGTGGATGGAGGAGCTCAAACGAATTTCAATAAGTTAGATTGTAACTGCCTAAAAGGGTAAATTGGAAACACATGGAAGAGACTACGTCTAACAATGCACCGATGGGTTGCCAAAGATAAACTTGCTTTTCTTTCATGTACCTGTACTATAAAAGACAGAGCCTAGTGTTGGAAGATTTTTAGGTTATAATTGAAACCCGAAAAAAGTTCAGCCGGTTCCTTAAGTCAATTTAGGCCTCGTTGAGTTCGTTCTATGAAAACCGTCTGAGGATAGACACGATATTTTAGCCCTACAGTTGGGATTGTATCTTCACAAACTTCAGCTTCGATCCCTTCAGTGTTGTCTTCTACTATGTTTTCTAATGCAGCTGTAAAAAAACAGATAAAGCATTGGAATTATCCTAACGACCGAATAGAATTCTTGAATACCAGTCTCTCTTTTGCATGAAACAAAAGAAACTATTGCCATAAAGATTTGTTAGTTCCCTCCAAACCCAAAAGACTTAAACCGATGTCCCACGCTCAGAATTTTCATCAAATATTTTGGTAAAAATCTGAGTAAAATACTTTGACGTGAAGTCAAAACCACTTGTCTAAAATATTTGATGCACTGTTCCTAAGTCAAAAAATGTAGTCAAATATTCCACCCGCTCATTCGTAACGGTAATATCAGCTCACATGGAAATGAGCGAATGCTTACTTCGGCCGTCTGAAACAAGAAACCTGGTGAAATACTCGGTGAGCAGGCTTGCATGCTTGCATCTACCAGCTGCTACAAGTGCCATCTAAAAAAATGTTACTGGTTCCAGAGGACTTTTACCCTTAATTAGGGATCTCTACTATGTCATTTATGTAACGCATTATTTTACTTCGTATCTGTAGAAGATGCCTTCACATCAAAAATGTTCCCAATCCGGACAAGGAATCGATATCGAAATCTCTGTCTTACAAAGTCAGTATAGTAAGCAGGACACAATCGAAGTCTGTAAGCTAAAAGTCTTTAATGAAGAAGTATCACACAACAGTAGTTATACACGTCATTTTCACAATTGATTTTTCCGATTTGCTTCTATACGGGGTGTCCCAAAACTTATGGGCCATAGAGCAACTGGAGATAATAGACATAAAAATAGGTATTTTGAGCCAAATTTGCCTAAGTAAAATGTTACAGGTTAAAGAGATACAGGGTGTTGAAAGTGAAAGCTAATTTTCGAAAAATGATGACAATTTTAAAACGGTCGAATATATCGAATTCAAAATTGGTATAACTAGGTTTTTGAGAATGGGAAATTCGAATTTGATATTAGTTTGAAGGGCGCTTGCTACGTACTTCGTGTTGAATTAATTCACCCTGTATCTCTTTAACCTGTAACATTTTACTTAGGCAAATTTGGCTCAAAATACCTATTTTTATGTCTATTATCTCCAGTTGTTCTATGGCCCATAAGTTATGGGACAGAGAGAAGCAGGGTAAAGTTATACTTTTCGTTAGCTGAAAGTCGCCATTTTCTGAATCCAAGAGTTAAATGTGTTTTCTGCTCTTCTATTCTACTATATTATTATTTTAAAATATAAAGTACGTATGTTCCACTGGTTTATTTCAGCCATTTTCAAAAAACTTCTTTAGTCGTGCAGTAAATTTTCTTTGTGTTAGTCTTCTTCTCCTTATTATGTTTCGTTGTGCCTAAAGACGCCCTCCATTTTTTACCTATCAATGAATCTTGCGATAGGTTCAATGTAGTCTCACTTTAACTTTGTAACTCGTGATATAATCTTCACTAGTCCAGTCATTCGTTCTTTAAGCCCCTTGACGTAAGAATTCCCTTCTACTACTCTTCGTTCGCCGAATGTATTAAAGCATGTGGTTGTGGAATAAATATCATTAATTTGTCAAAAAATTTTAAGTGAACAAAACAATTAGAGTAGTTTCAAATTCGGAAAACACAGTGAGTTAAAAACGCCCGTAAGTTTGACAAATATTAGAAATCACAAATTAATGTTTTTACTAAATGAATTTGCAACTACAGTACGAGTACCTATACACTTTTGCATGTCGAAAAAAGAAAAATACGTTTAAGAAATTTTTTCTAAAATAGCTTGGGGCCTTCAGAATCATTTATTAAACAAAAAATAATAAACATTTACAGTTTTCCATTATTCAGATCTTTTCGACAGTGCCGTATCTAGACCAGGGCCATAGGGGCACCTACCCAGGGCGCAAACTCAGAGGGGGCGCAAATTCAGACTTACCTCTACTATTAAAAGGCTCAAACTGAGCACAAATTTTTTGGATAAGAAATAATTAAGATCCGGGGCGACGGGGGGCGCAAGGAATCAAGTTTGCCCAGGGCGCAAAATTGCCTAGATACGGCACTGCTTTTCGAAAGCTTTTGATAACAAGTGTTGGATATAAAAATTTTAGAAATGTTATATTCTTAATAAAGTGATAAATTACGAGGCTTCTTATTCTCGCTTTTATTTATTTAAATTCGTTTTCGAATTGCAAACACGTTAATTAGTGCTTCTTAAATAACGTACATCGACGGAAAAAAGGGGCCATAATAACAAAGAACAGAGGGATGACGTTATTTCATAAAGAAAATCTAATTACATTTAAAATTTAAAACGTGACTGTCAGTAATTCCCTTTTGTTTCAATAAAAAAGGTTTTAGCTACTCAACGTTTCATAGGGTAAATATTTAATCTTTAACAAAAACTGTGACGTCAAGGGATACATCGTTTTAGCGCGAAAAATTCAGCAGTGACACACATTCCGAAAGTGTACGATAATATTAAATATGGAGAGAAACATTCCATTTTGTAGTTTTGGAACGTATCGATTGGAATCGTTCCAATAACGAATATTTTATTTCGCATAGAAGAGTTCATATTTTTATAGTTTTCCCAACTTGATAAAATTTTTATTGCCCTTTTATTTGTACAGACAGGTATTCACTAACCAGCACGGCAAATAAAACTTTTATCACCTCTTTCTAACAACGTTAAGGGTCGGATATAAATTCAATTGTAGATGTCCATGCGTCCTAAAAACTTGCTGGTCACGTTCACTGAAAAAGTAACCAATCAGAGCTTTTTCGTCTGGCCAACTTTTACTTTGCCCTTCGTCTTATATAAGCCTATAATTCAAGGACTAGAGAAGTTTTGGTCAGCAAAACTTCTTTTGTGTTTTGCATAACAGTTTAGCAAAGGAAAACTTTTATTCGAGAAAACCAATCTTCTTTTTTCGCAGTTCCTTTCCAGTGAAACTAATCAGAATCAGTTAATCCTAAATAGAGGCGAAAATCTTCAGTTACGCATTAAGGTTTGTTATTAATTAAATAATAACAATGTTGACACGCTGGTGAATACTTTATAAACGTTTCTCCAAATCCAGATATTGTTTAAGTAGGCCTGAATAAATTAAGTCTGACCCGGAAAGCTCAAAATACGTCCAATATTTAATTTAAGTTCGCCAAATCAAATATTTCCCGTTCGAATTAATTTTGGTAACATAAGATCTTCAGTTTCCCAGGGGAATTTCAACATCATTAATTAAAATTCACCGTATAAGATCGAATCAACAGCCTTTTTCGGAAAGTTTCCTCAGGTGCACCTCTACATTTTATACCATCTAAAGTACAAACGTAAACACAGAAACGGAAAGGAAATAAGATTAAAAATACCGCAGAGAATTACGATTTTAACACGAAATGTTTCAGTGAATTAACCACACGGCACACACTCACCGGAAAAAACTGTAAAAAGGCATTCGGCGGGAGTATAGCATTAGTTGAAAAATTAGATTTTGAGTTCTTTAATGGATTTTTCCTGGCGCTAGAATTTTAGTTGTTTCGAATACGACGAACGTGTCTTAATTTAATGGCTGGGTTTGAGATTTTGTTACATTGTTATTTAATTGGCTTTACGGGCGAACGATTTAGATCGACGACATTGAAAACTCTAAGTAAAAATTTACTAAGTTTATTACTTTGATCCAGATTTTTCCATTAATCTTTCTATAACAAATGAATCTTTAATAATCTGATTCTTAAAAGAAAAAGCGTTATTGCTTCTAAATTTAATTGAGTTTGATGTTAATTATAGTAATAATAATTACGTGGTTCCAAAAATCATCATAATTAAAGATTAATGCAATTATGGGTATCATGACTTACTAGTGGGCTTTATTAACTCTTTTTACAATGCATTAAGAATCACTTGCACCAGTTAAGCATTTGCTTTGTGGCTATAGATATATCTCAAGAGAAATATGTGTGTTTTTTTTTTAAATAAACAATAAATGTTGTCTGCAGATTGATAAATTCTTGATATTCACATTTCCATATTTTTAGGACCACCAACAAATTTTCTGAATAAAAGGGGACCCAACATGAATTCTTGAGGCACTCCGCCTTGAGATAATCAAACTATATTGAAATACTTATCGCAAACGTATGTTACTGTAACTTTTAATTAACTATGACAAATGTTTTTGGAAAATCAAAATATACACTAACTAATTGTTTATGTTCTAGTTGATCTGCAATATAAAATAATGCTATCGATAGCAATAGAATTTGACTTCCTTGGTAAGTTTAGATGTATAACTGTGAAGTAATATGCATTGTACCGACTTATATCTGTGAGTGGTTTCGAAATTCAAAGGCATCAAGCCATGGAGGCAAAACAAATATTTTTCTTGAATGACAAAGGTCTTTCAGGCATGAAAATACTAAAATAGAATTATATTTTGTATAATATTGAAAATATTCTTTGTTCGGTAAGTGAGTATATACAGGGGGATTCAAAAGTATTGTCAATAATTATAAGGGTAAGTAGAGCATATCAAATATAGTACAACTTTTCTCAATAAACCATCTGTCGCAAGTAAACGGTATATAAGTTCAGAAAAAAAAATTGGTTTGGGGTCACTGAAATCCAAATTTATCAAACGCCTTACTGATAAGAGAGTTAAGGTATGTTACGTAGGTCAGTATGTCTCTCAGTATTCTTCGAACGTTTTAACGGAAGGTCAGCCTAACCTTTCCCGAATTAACTGACGTAATTTTAATTTACGGAAACGCTCTTCAGAATGCTGCAGCAGCTCTTAAAAAAAGACAGTTTATGTTTGTGTAGAAGTTAATGGAGGAACATTTGAACATCTTCTGTAAGTCCTGTTCCTCTTCATTAACAACAATTTTTTATAATATCACTTTTTAAACATGCTAATAATTGTTTACTGCCTGTCTCAAGCCTGAAAAAATGTGAGACGAAAGTGAAACCTGTAAATTACATAATTTTGTAATGTCTCATTTACTTTTGGAGTGTCAAATTTCTATCGCAGGCTTTTTAAATGCATGCTAGCCAGCGGTTTTCAGAAGAAGAGCTTTTTCTGAATTGCGACGTTTGCATGTTGCAGTTCTTGTGTAGTAGAGGCATACGTTTCAGATGTGATCTTTTTTTGTCCCATTTACGCCCTAATTTCCCATCAGCTTTGCAATACTGGTTAGCGGTTCCACCAAGTTTCGTCCAACATTCTTTCTACTTCTCCAGTGTGTCCACATCACAGCATGATTGAGTTTTAGAAATTCGCCTGGATTAGATGGCCTTTAAAACCCGACTAAAATTTTCGCTTACAATATGGTCGTACAGGACGTTGCCGATCCTCTCTCCGTATGTCTGTGGTGTGTGTGTCAGTAGCCTACAGACATAGGGGATCTACAGCTTTACGTGGGCTCCGAACTACGAAAGTGTTTGCAGTTTTACGGCAGAAAGGACTTACTAGGAAGAATATACCTCGGTGGTTTGCCATTGCCTTCAGAGGGAAGCGGTTGGGTGTTTTCGGTGTATGTGTGACCCTGGGAATCGAACCCCGGCCATCTCGGTGGTCAGACGCACCCTGAACCAACTAGGCCACGACCGCCTTTTCTTTGAATAGAATTTTAAAACACCTTAATACAATTTATAAAACAGTCTCAATGAAGGCATGAAATATCAAAATTTATCTTAATGTCTGTCATTATTATTAAGCTTAGAGAGATCTGAAAGATGAATAGCATAACTGATTTCTGATCGTAAGACAAATCCAATCTCTTGAGTTCGCGTTTCTTAAATATCTATATAAAACCCACAATTTTGAAAAAGGTCGAAAACAACCAAACAAACAAGTACTTAAAATAAAAACATCGCCAAATTTCGAAATTTAGGATATCATTTATTTCCGTTACATTAGAATTTTAATTTTTATGTTGGACATTAATCACATAACCGAGCGTTATGTAAACGGTAAAGTTTGGGAAACATTCTGCGTACAGTTGAAATTTCCCCTCCGCTGTAATTTTTTTTATCGTGCTGTAAAAAACTTTATGGCACATAAACAAGCGTGGGAAATGCAAAAATTCGGCGTATCGATAAAACTTGAATGTATCATCAGACACTTTTTGAAAAACGAATGAGTATTATTGCTTTATCTCTGACTGGTTTTCCAAAACTACCGATTTCATTTGCTTGATTTACGATGTTCAAGCTGATCATAGATTCACTTTGTGATATTTTTTCTAATAAATTTGAATTGACTGGAATTAAAAAACAAATAAATAAAATATCTTAACAAAAGAGGACAAAATTCTACAAGCTTGCGTTTTGAAATAAAAGCAAACTAAAGAAATAAATTAAAATATCAATTAATTTCCTAAGAAATAAAGCAAAAAATCCCAGTGAACGCAGAAATGGGAAGAAAAACAGGTATACGGAAGGCGTTCGAATGCTAAGAATTTTATAAAACCTTCAATTTTAAATTATTGACCAAGTTCATAAATCAAAAAATCAATATTATCCGGAATACTCAGCTTGCTGTATAATCGTAGTAGCTTCTGGAGCAGTGAATAAAATATAGGTTGCTTCGATTTTGTGTTACGAATTTTAATGGCAACCTGGGAAATTTATTTTTAGACAGTTTTGCAAATCAATAACAAATAGAGATTAATTTTATACGACATTTATTTGTCATTGAAGAATATTTTTGCAATGAAAAAAAAAAGCTCAACTGCAAAATTTTGAAAAACAAACAGAAAGTAATTAGATTCTTATTCATTATAGTTTTGGCTGTACTTTGGTGGAGGTGCTCTAGCAGCTACTAAAGAAGGCTTAGAAATCTAGATAAAAAAGTTATAGAATTTGCAACGTTGGTGTTTATATTGTTGAAAAACTAAAAATTCGAAAAATTCAACTCTAAATTAAGTGTATGCAAGAATCCAGATTTGCACCTAAGTTTAATATGTAATCATGAATCCAAAATGATCCACTTGGAACTTGCCATTTTATTGTTAAAATTTAGATTAATGTCTAAGGGCCTCTTATACCTTTCTCCTCAAAGTTTCAAACTTGATTTGAACTAGAAATTCCCTTGGTTACCATTGCGTTGCTATAAATAATTTTTGTTTAAATTGTGGTTCAAAGTTAAATAAATTCAGAGCAAACTAGCTTAAGTTTCAGTTTTCGATTTGAAAACACGACAATTGGAAGACTCTCCTGTTTTAGTATGTAATTTTTTATTTAAGTCTACGATGAAGTTTTAAACTGTTAAGCCTAAAACTCAAATTTTGACAAGGGCCAGAAACTCATATTTTAAATAAGGGATCGAATTCCAATACCAAAATAACAATTATGTATTTCAAATCGACATTTGATATCGAGCCTCAGTTTTTAATTTGAAGATTAGATGTTACGCCGGATTAAAATTTTGAAATCAACCTAAAACTGAAGTTTTAAGCTGTAAACTGAAAACATAAAACGAATCCAAAATTGACATTTAAACTTGAATAAAATTATATCTCAGTTTTTGATTTGACATCTAAACATTAGATATCACTTATAATTTTGAACGAAGATTGGGCGAGCTTATGATCTTCAAAATTAGAATTATTTTATTTACATTTGATAAGCTTTAGATTGTAAAACGGAGTTCCTAAACAAGATTTTAATATAGAATTCAGGCAGAGACACAGACATTGTCAATACAGAATAGTACTCAGTTCCACAACAAAGAGTTCATATTCAATGTATAAACCTATGGACTAAATTTAAATGTAGGTATAATTAGGAATCGAAATTCAATTTTTAGAAGTCTAAATCTCACATTCAATTCATATCGTTTTTCTGGAATTCTCGTGTCAAAATTAACCGGTCATTACTGTTTTTTATTCAACAAAAACCGTTTATTCGGTTAGCCAGCTTTTTTGCAAAAATCGATTTGCCGACAACTGTTAAGCAAGCATAAAGCATAAAGCAAGACTTGTAGCCAAAGGATGCATGCAAAGGAAAAGATTTGACTATGAAGAAACATATGCACCAGTCGCAAGCTTGACTAACTACTCTCAGAACACTTGTTGCTATAATAAATCACAAAAACTTAGAAGCACAACAAATGGATGTAAAATCAGCCTTTTTACATGGAACCATTAAAGAATGCATCTCTATGAAGACACCTGAAGGGTTTGACAACAAAGACGGGCTCGTAGGTAAACTTAATAAAGCATTATATGGCCTAAAACAAGCACCTTATAGATGGAATGACCGATTTAACAAATTTGCAGAAGACCAAAAACTTGAAAGATCCAAAAATGATATCCTTGTTTTTATACTTGAGTTACTGAAACCAGTGTGCTGTATTTACTACACTGTCACGTGTTTTTGTAATTTAACGTTATTTTAGGATTTTTAAGTCATTTTAAATTTATTTGTAAATTCTTTAGTACGGTCCTGTACCTTATTTTAATTTTCGTATCGATTATTTCATATTTGCTACAGTTTGATTTCATTATGTCTAGAGGACAATTAAGGTTAACTTATTTTGGCACGTTCTTCATTATAATTCTCAGAAGTTTTCAAAGTCACTTCATATGTTGCATAGTTGTCAAAGCTGCCTTTGTTAGAAATCACAAGGTGACCTAAATTTTACGCGTGCATCATCAAGGCATGATGTCATCTTATTCATTAAATTCAGTTTCTCGTGACAATGTCCCCGGGAATTCCCCGAGACGCGGGCTGTGGCGATTAAGCGTTCCACTCCCCTCTGCCTTCTTAGTGCCTTCAGTGCGTGAAAGATTACCAACCATGCTGAACGTCTTCTAAGACGTGGTACGAATTTATCGTCGACCGCTGGGGTTCTTATAATACCGGAAAGGTTTCTATACCGGTGATTTCCTCGTGGAGGAATCACAATAATCGACATGGTCGGATCCACAAAAAAGAAACCATTAATAATTCCGGAATAAATCAGTTGTGTGTGAGAAGTTTTTTTGTGACAGCGTTGTCGTGCCGTTTCTACGCAACTTCCTCCTCGTTGAGGGATCCCGTAAACCCCATTGCCGTTGGATTATTTATCGTCGTTCTTCACCAGTCTTTAAGGGAGAAAACATCTGCTCCTCCAGCTCACGTCCATCACGCACTCCCTGGCTTACCGTTAACTCGCCAGGTAAAGACCTTTTCTATATGCTGCTCCTGTGTTCTTCATGTTTATGTTTTTAACGTCAGTTTGACTTTCACGATTGCCTCTTGCTGGCAGGCCCTTTGTTAATGTTCTTCGTTTCGAGTTGAAAGTAAATAAGTACCGCCTTTTGTTATTTGTTTGATTTTTGTGTTTTAATGTGCAATGTTTAAAGTAATAGCAGACATCTAGCTTATCTATTTTGTCCAGTGACATGTGGTGAAGGCTTGTGAACCTCGCCTTTCGCGGATCCATGGTCACATAGCAATTTGAAGGTCTCTGGCAACTCGGTTAACTAGTTTGTTGTTCTGATTTTTGGTAAAGTAACGTAACGATTTTATTTGTATTTGTCAAGTTGAGATATTTGTGTATTATGTTGCATGTGAAATTATTTGGTAGGTGCTTATTGTTAATTTGTTTACTGTATTATTTGTGTCTTCCCATTCTTTGTTTGGAACTGAGGGACTTAGCTTGTGGATATTTTTGCAGTAAGTAACGTAAATATAGTTCCCTCAATTCTTCTTTCCCGTAAAGTAAGTCTCGTATTTATGATTTGTTTTAATGTAACGTAATAATTTTGATTGTCTTTTGATGTAATGTTTTTGTAGTCATTTTTGTGTGTCTTTTGATTCATTAAACATTTCATTGTCAATTCAGTTTGGTGTTGTCATTTGTGTTCAGTGTTTTATGATTTATGTGTAAAGTGTTAGCCTGCCTACAAGATTTAGAGTTTTGCAGTAAAGTAATTTTAGTAGCAAGGTGAGTTACATCTTGCACAGGATGCAGCTATAACGACAACCCCTTTTTATCCGAGCCCTTGGGAACCTTCCATGATGGGTTTCCTCCTTTTAGATCTCTGGGTGACTTTAGTCATGGTGGCGCCCTATCTACCGTTTACGACCATCCCCCTTGAAGGGTTAATAGGTGTTTTGAGTAGTATTTTAGCGAAACGAACCACCCATCTCCATTGCAGTCTAGCCGAGTGCATTCCGGATTTGACATCCCCAATTCAATGTCGTAGTGTGCGTTTGGCACGTGACAACACTATGTTGATGATATAATCATTGCAAGCAACCAAAATGATGAGATTGTGGATCTAAAAAGGAAACTTCATAAAAACCAATCAACGAACTCATAGGATGCCTAATGTATTTAATGCTAGGCACCAAACCTGATCTCAGTACATCTCTGAACCTACATATGTAGCCGAGCACAAAGCCGCCCGACAGAAAAACTCTGGGTTAGCCTCAAGAGAATTTTGAGATATCTAAAAGGAACTACCAACTCAAGTTATTTTTTGATAAAAACTGTGACCCAAAACTGGTAGGATATGCCGACTCTGATTGGACAGGTGACATACCAGATAGGAAATCTACATCGGGATGTCTATTTGCAGTTTTTGGAAGCAGCGCGAGTTGGAGTACCAAGAAACCAAGTACAGTTGCTATTTCATCAACTGAGGCGGAATATATAGCTCTCAGAAGCTACCAGAGAAGGAGTTTGGTTGTCAGGTCTACTTGAGGGTTTTGGCTATACAAAAACACGGTGTACAATATTTG
Source organism: Melanotus villosus (assembly GCA_963082815.1). Taxonomy (NCBI): domain Eukaryota; kingdom Metazoa; phylum Arthropoda; class Insecta; order Coleoptera; family Elateridae; genus Melanotus; species Melanotus villosus. Next base: position 73,152,719 of record OY720420.1, read on the forward strand.
AAGATAATCAGTCCTGCAGAAAATTAACTAAGAAGTGGAAGCATAAACGTCTAAATATAATTTTATAAAAGCAAAGCTCAAGTAGCGGATATATTGACAAAACCTCTGACTGGTGAATTATTTGCTACGCATAAATTTAATTTACGATTAAGAGAGTGCGTATGTTAATTTTGAAATGTTTAAATGTGTATTTTGTACCGATGCCTTGATTAAGGGAGAGTGTTGACTGAAGTAATCAAGGTTGGTAGAAACGAAATGTAACTATGTAGTTGAAAACCTAAAATATACATGAAAATTGCGGAAATTTCCGGCAAACTCTCGAAGACTTTAGAATGTGCTTTCGAACGACTGTACCATTCTATTATTAAAGTTTTGCTCATCATAATTTCTAGAAAATTTCTGAAAAAGTCGGAAAAACTTGGAAAAGTTCAAAAATGATTGACTGAAGAGTCCTTGGAAATTACCGTGATTTTGTTTGTGTGGAGTAATTCAACCTACTAAAATATTTGAAGGCCTTGAAACAAATTTCAAGAATATTCATGAATTGTTTTATAGATGTTGCTTTTGAAATTTGGAAATATTTTGTTTCAGTAGTAGGGAGTAGCCATTAATACAGAATGATCTAAGATCAAAAAATTCTAAATACTTGCATTTATTATTTTTGGTAATAAATATAAATTAAAGATGAAAATCTATACTAAAATTACGACAATTTAAAGTAATGTATTTGAAACCGAAGTACAAAAATGAATTTTTTTAACTAAAATTAAATATACGGGTAGATCGGTTTACACAAAATAATTCAGCACTCGGGTTGTCGTTTTTTTTTTTTTTCACTAATGTGCGATATTAAAAATCGGTTAAAAGGGAATAACCAACGCTTTGTGTGAGTAACAACATAAATGTAAATTCGTGAAAACTCGCTAACACAACCTCAAACCGTCATTCATTATTATGAAAATAATTTTTGCAATGTGGAAGTCATTTCATTTAGCTTATTCTGATAATTTCTAATTAATTCAGATTCGTTACATCAGATCCTTCTTATTTTATTTTCAATATTGAATTTAATTCATCGTCGGTTGTATCCAGCTTAATTTGACCTAACCTAACTCAGTTAAGCTATAACTTACCGTATTAATTTAATTTAAGCGCAGCTTACTTATTTAAGCATAACCAAACTCAATTTAATTTAATTCAACCTAGCTCTACTGATTCGCACCTAGTTAACTTCATTTAATAAATATAAATTATTTAAAACTATTTTAATTTACCTTAATTTAATGTAAGATCAGCTCAGCTGGACCAAACCTAACTTATTTTAATTTAATCTAAGTTTAGTTTAATCTAACCTTGACTCAGCTGAATCTATTCCAATTTTAGAACTCTTATGATCAAAAATTGATTGCACAGTTTTTTCTGCTTTTTGATTTCTTTATGGCTTAATCGTATTATTCGATTAAAAAGTTTAAACTGCCAGGAAAAGTGAAAACTGTAATTGATATACCTGAAACCGTCCTTGAACTTTTTAAAAGTCCTTGACTTCTTAAAAACATATCTGAAATACCAAAATAACAAAAAGAATTTCGAATAAAGAAATAAAAGCTTTGACATTCAAGGTTAAATAGAATCGTGATTTGAAACCTGATCCCTACTGAGACTTCTTTAAAGTTCCTGACAGTTCCATAAATCATACTTTGTTGATATTCCACTTTTCTGCTGGGAAATACCTGAAAATTCTAAAATTTTCTTTAAACGTTAAAACTTATGTACCCAAAATTTCTTAAAAATCCAAAATGTAAAAATGTAATTTAATGAGCAGATTATGAAAACTGATCTAGTATAAAACCTCTTTTTAGAATTTCAGAACTTTCCTGCGGTTACATAATTTGGATTTTCAGTTTATTTTTTTTAATTGCGTGTCCGGTCGCTCTTTGAATAATAAACATTTCTATTTGCTTATTTATTCCAATGACGTATTGGGAAGCCAGTTTTAATAATAAAAAAACTTCAATACGCCTACGAAAGCATTTGGAATATACCAAAGTTCATTTTCACGGCCACATTTCATATTCATAATATTCAAACTGATAACATTATTTCGCTTCTATATATGTTCTAATATTGAATATGTTTGTATTTGTTTAGGGCCCCATTATATTGTTGATAGAGACAAATGGCAAAGTTGTAACATACGTTTCCAGAAATAACCTTAACACAATTCTCGTTTGACATATTACCAGTTTGCTTTGCCCCAGTTTGTAAAATGTTAGGAAAAATTTAATAAAAACAATTTCGAAACGCATTTATGTAAAATAAAACGTACAGCTCCAGTCACTCGTGAAAATAGTATTGATTTTTAAGGAATTTTGGTGGAGGCGCCGGAATATTAAAATTTAAGTTAACTCAATTGTACGTAAACATTAAAAATAATAATAACAACATTTGAAGCTGACGGTTACGTTCTGAATTCATTTGCTGATGCTGATTGAATAATAATAAAATAAAAAATCATTTTAATCGGTTCTGTGTAAATTGAAACTTAAACAATGGAAATTTAGTTTTTACCTTTATGTGATGACAAGCCAAAGCAAAGGCTTAATTAAATTCGTGTTTGGTTTTTAGACGATTTTACGGCCAGTCTTTTTAATATAAATACCTTTAATTTAAATTTAACTTTAGAGTTATTTTATAAACACAACTTTCCCCACGTTTTATACGAATACGACATTGCCTTAATTAATTTCTAAAAGGTTAAATCAAAGTTTTATATCCCATTGGTTTCATATTAATTTTGGTGGAGGCGCCTGAATAGAGACGTAGCTGAGAATACAAGGTTTCTTATGATCTAAATTAAGTACATCAATAACAAAATTAATATAAAAGCCGACATAAAACGGTATTGCTTTTGCTTATTTTGTGATTTTCAAAACAGTGTAATACATCAATCCATAAAAACGTCCGACACATTATATTAATTACAGATTTTTATTTAAAGCCAACAATAGGTCATAAAATCAAAAATAACAACAATTTCTAAAATTAATAACCTTTTACTTCCCGCTGTTTTTCAAAGCAAACCGATTCAAAACGTTATCTAAGAAATAACAAAAAGAATCTTTATTTCAAGGATTTTCAATTGTTAGTCCTTATAAATCGATCTTAGTAATTAAATAATTACGTAGGTCGAAATTAAGTGCGGTTGTGCAAGTTCAATATTGTAATAGCTCTTTGGACTTTTCGACGGAATGAATCTCAATCACCAAGGGCCACTTCGTAAATTAAATTGTCTCAAGCTCAACTCAAATCGATTTCGAAGTAGTACACGTGGCCAGTGAATCCAAGGAAGCTCGAAGACTAGACGACCTTTTTTTAATGAAAATACTACAACCTTAGATCCCAAATTGTCTTTCATTACGGGTTACGATGCTGCCCCAATCACAATTTTTCTTTTTTTATACCTTGCTTCCAGACTTAACGTTGGGGTTTTTCCATTTCTTTTTACATTTAATTTACACGAAATTATTATTTTTAACAAGATTTAAGAAGGAATTTATGCAAAAAATAAATAAAACAGTTTAGAACAGTTATATACTTAATTTATAATTTTAAATGTTTATTCAAAATGTCAACAGTTTCGTACTTGTCGATAGAATGTGATCAACGAATTTAATTTTAGATTTATCCTAGCAAAAAAAAGGGTCCGATTATGAGATATACAGCTACAGTAAATAGAAGAGACGAAAAAGAGAAATCCTAAAGTTTATTTTAGCTGTCTCTTATTGTTTATTTTATTTTTTGTTTATTTCACAAAATTTTGCTTCGCAATAATCTGAAAATTCGTTCGCAACGACAAATACTTTCAGCAAATACACCTATAACTTTAGTTTACTATTCACTTTACATTCAACAGGAAAAAAACACGAAACTTCTTCCATTTGTTTATGGTTTATTATTAGCCTATTCGAGTAAAATTAGTCCAATTTTTTCTGTTAACGAGTGTAGGTACTTATATTAAATATTTTCACAAAATAAATGACATTTCATAAATTTCCAAAATAAATGTAGGTTAAGTCTAACCACATACCCAACAACAAAAAGCTCTCCCCAAGAAAATAAACGTCCTATTCACGAAATTTAGTGCTTAATGTAATGAGAAATACTTCCTTGAGTTGCTCGAAATGCTGCTTATTAATTACCGAAGAGAAAAACTCTAAGCAAAACATTGACCAATTAAAACCAAATTTTTGGTCTGAGTTTTCTCTCTTTTCTTATACTTTTTGCTTTGAAATTTAAATATAATGAATGCAGGGACAAGTAAGTTGTCAAAATAGAACATTTCGAAGTTAGAAACCTTTATGGAATCATTTACTATGAACAAAATTTAAATTTTAAAAACTAAATTATTAATTAAATTAAACTGAATATTGCAAATTTCGTATTAAATTACATTAAAATAAATTAATGTTTCTAAGGTTTGGCCTAATTAAAGTTAGAATATCTGAGTTGTGAGGACCAAAATCTCTGTTGTAATCAGTTGTGATTCTATTTTCTATTCTACTCTATTCGATGTTTTTTGATGTACAAAAACATTAACAATTTCTTTCAATTAAGCTTTCTGTGGACAAAAAGCATTTGTTAATTTAATAAAAACTCTTAACTGAAAAGCCTACAACCTTGATTAAACAAAACTATAGCAAGTCATTTTTAATCGCATAATCTTGTAAAACTTTGTAAATAAATACAGAATGGATTAGATAACATAATAGATATACAGTAAAATAATACGAATGTTAAGGAATGTAAAAAAATCACCAAGTTTCAAACAGTTGATAGCGCAATGTGATTATTACTAATTTTTCTAATTTTTGCAATTTGCTTATGATAAGATTAAGTTTTTTTACTTACTAATAATTAAATGTTACAACATCTTTCAAATGGGAAAAGTTTATAAATTTTCTTTTCTTATCATCTTTTAATTGTTAGTTAGTTATTTATTAAAGTGTTAGTTATTTTAATATCTATTATTAGGTATTTTACGGCATTTTTTAAAGCAAATATTTTTAATTTTGTGTAGAGTAGAAAAATTCAATAAACATAGCTTAAGACTTTTACTTAAAACTCACCATCTTAGAATTCTTGAATTAGCGAATGTAATCAGACTTTCTATGATTCCAAAAAATATCCATTTAATTTCCTTTTACCTTTTCCTTTGTAAAATATGGTTGGCACTCATGTATAGCTTCCATTAGTCATCTCCCCTTATTTATTTTGATTATTGATTTCTTCTTCGTTACTTAACAACCTGAGAATTCAAGTATGTGTTATTGGCTTTTATTCTATAATGTCTGAGTCTCTAAAAGTAGGTTCTGCACTTGTTCAATTCCTATAATCATTTACAGTGATTTTATGAATAATAAATTTTAATTTAGCCTGTTGGTAGTTCTTATTGACCTTGTTCATTATGTTAGTCATCGGCAACATATAAACTAATGTAGCTATCAATCCCCAACCGTTAGTTCCATATTTTGGAACTTATTTATGCCCTGTCTGAGTATACCTTAAATATAGTAGTAGTAAAATTCTCATCCTTGTGCCTTACCACCAGTTATTCAAGAACTTAATATTACACTCATCAATTTAATTGGCCTTATTATTTGTACCGTTCTATTAAAAATTTTCATCACTTTCCAAATTCCTGTTTTTATTCTAAATTCTTCCTACTTTGTAAACCTCATTGATACTCTGACCATAGACCTGCTTATCAGTTTTGACGTTACCTCACTGTTCACCAAGGTCCCCATCCCCGACTCGGTAGCTCATCGAACATTTACTAATTCAAAACGGCAAGCCTGCAAGTTTAGCCATTCTCGTTGAAAAGTGCCTTTCCTCCACATATTTCCATTTTAGTAACCAATTCTATAATCAAGTGACAGGCTATGGGTTCTCCTCTTTCTCCGATAGTTGTAAACATCTTTATGGGATATTTTGAGGCATGGAATCCTTTTAAAACCCAAGGTCTGGTTCCATTATGTAGATGACACTTTTATTATCTGGCCCCATTAGAAGGCATAAACTTGCTTCATTCCTAGAACATATCAACACCCCGATATCAAGTACACTATGGAAATAGAATCTAACGGTTCTTTCCCTTTTCTCAACGTCCTGGTAACCCGCAAATCAAATAGTCATCTTGCACATTCAATTTACCGCAAAAGGTAAAAACAAAAACGGATAAGTATTTTCATGCCAATTGACATCATCATCCGGCACTAAAACTCTCCGTAATCAGCTCTCTCGTTCATCGTGCTTTCACAGTGTTTCAATCAGATGGTCTTCATGTCAAGTAAGCCCATATTCACGACAATCTCGTCAATAATGAGGAAGGACTGAGGAAGGTTATCGAAAAACAATTACACTCCTCACACTCTGGAAGTTCTCAGAACACTTATGCATTCCAGGCTACTGCCTTCTTGCCCTATATTGGCCAAGTTACTGATCGCATAGGTAGGATTCTCAAAGAACATAACATCAAAACCATCTTCAAATCCTCTTCAAAAGTGTCACAGATACTCCTTTCAGTAAAAGGTTAGTCTCAACCCCTTTCATAAAGCAGTATCTCTTGTTCTTGTGGTTTAGTGTACATTGGAGAAATGGGTCGCTGTGTATACACACGTATTTGTCAACACAAACGTTGCTTGAAACCAGGTCTTCTCTCACACTCAGCTTTTGCTGAACATCACTATAGCGTTTGTTTTTAAGAATAAATTTGTAAAGATTTGCTCCTCTGGGAAAATATTTTTTATAAAAATTTTTTATGTTTCCACCTTGAGCTCGCGATATATGTATCATTGAATTGAGAACAAGTCAAGATCCCTCTACAATAGAACGTTAAACTTTTGTTTGAAACATTTGGAATAATTTGATCAATTTCCTAAATTCCAGAGTTCACATTGACTTTAAATTTGCTGTATACAACACTTTGTTTTCAAACAACAACAAGGTTGTCGACATATATTATTCGGCATTCGAGTCTGTCCTGGAAACATCAATGCAGGTGTATTTTCAAATATTGCCCTATCTCTATTTGAGAAGAAACTCAGTTATTGAACTGACTCAATGACTCGTTGGAAAGGAACTCTTTACTGCTGGATTATATTCGTTCAGCTTAATGCATAAACATTTGAGCCAGATTTAAATGACATTTAACTAGATGCTTGTTCAGGGTTTGAGAAACTATTCAATGATGTTAAAATGATGCCAGAGTTACTGCATTATCAAGCATATGACGACTGAGGTTAATTTAGCTTTCGCTGTTTTGTTTAAATGTTAACACAGTAAGAATTCCAACAGATTATATGTATAGACCCCCGGAGACCTCGAGATAGGATGGCATTAAGTGATAGATTACATTCCAAGACTCAACCTCTGTGAGCTGTATACTCCTTGGTATTATTTTAAAACATTAATTAATTCCTATTCAAACTTTGTTTGCACCACATTTTAAAACTTTTTAATTAATCCACGTTCTGTAAGAATCTTAAATGTAACTTTTTTTCGTGCAGTTACGCTGTAATAAATTTTATTTGTTAGTTAAACTAATATCAAGCTTCTTAACTCAAACTTTAAGCTACGCCAGTTTTATTTAATAACACTGTTCCATATTTTTAACAAACCTATTTGCTTTAGTTGACATTTTCACATAAAGGATCCTAGTTTACTTTATAAAATCAACAGTTAGTTTATATACTCGTTAGTGTGGAGGGGAATTTGTGAAAGAGCATATCGTTAAGTTCCTAGGAGATTAAACACAATTGCCATCCCCGTCTGGGGGTTAGCCTGGCAGTACATTTTTAATTATGTTTGGAATGAGTGACGGGGTTTAAAGGAGGGATTAAACCAGATCTGGTGACCGTTTACAGAATTTAGGAAAGAGATTAAGCTTGGTACTAACTGATCGTTGCTGGAGATAAACGTTCCCACCATATTTGTCACTAGAATGTCTTATTATCCCCCAACACACATAAGCGGAACAAGATTAAACTAATTGAAATTTCAGTTATTAGTTTTAGCTTCAAATCTCGCAAAATACAAATTATTGTTTGGGATTATAATATCAACTTCATAAAGTGCAAACTCCTGTTTATGCTGCGGCTGAGACTGAAACTTCGCGCTTTGAGTAATTTGCATTTGCCCGACTTGGTTCTACCATAAAGGGAGTAAAAGTGGCTGATAAAAATTTAAGAAAATGGAAGCGAGCTTGGAGGGCTGGATGAATTCTAGTAGTACTCGTTATTCTACCAATTCTACAGAAGCAATTAGACAATATTAGAGTCGTGAGCTACCTGGGGATTGGCAGGAATTGAATGGAAGCGCTGATAATACCCCTTATTACTGTTAGTTCTGTTTTACACGGATTCTGAATTCCACATTCCGTCATGCCCCTTTTAGTTGGGGTATTAAGGGAAATCCTGGAGTGAGTTTAATTGTTTGCCAGATTACGTAACACTCGTGTTTTTGATACGAGTTTCTCTAAATCTAGCTGCCCAAACTACTTAACATGATATCCCTCTTGGCCTTACTTTAAACTAGGCAACCGGTATTTTGTCAGAAATTAATTCGGTGCCTTGCGTTTTATACAAATGCTTACCTAATTCTCAGTTTAATTAGGTCAGACAAATTTGCTGAGCCTAAATTTCTAAACGAATTTACTCTGACTTCATTAAATAATTTTTATCCTAATTTAATGAGAAGATAATACTACTATATTAGAATCATATTAACTATCATAATCACACTCAAAGAGAGTCCTCCCGACCTTAAGACCTTAAAAAAAATCTGCTCGTTGTACTCTCGCCAAAAAAAGATTTATTCTACTAACCATAAACTCTCCAAACTTCATATAAATCACAGAATTTCTTTTCAAGAGAGGTTGCCCTTTTTTGTTCTTGAGAAGTCAAATAAGTCCAACTAAAATAAAACGCAGGAGGTGAAATAGATTTCACCCGTTTACGTGCTTATTGAACTACCTCTTAAAAACTCCCAACTTTCTTCCATAGAACTAAACGACTCTGTTCAGAGACAGGCGTGCTTCGTTGCTTTTCCAATAATTGAATGTCAATTGTCTCACTCATATAGATGAAGTCTTTACGAACTAGAAAATTCGAGCGTTTTCAAATAGTTAGTTTTTATTATTGTGTGCTTTTGCTATTATTCCGAATGTTGAATATGCAGTTCGTTAGGTAATTTCAACATCAATATTGAAGGTTCTAGGATTTTAATTTATTCCGAAAACAGGATAATTGTTTTACGAAGGTAAAGTTTGTTATGCCGAATTATGGCTGAAGTTCAGTTGACCCTGTAATGGTTGATTTTCGAAGATTTCAACACGTCTGCCTTTCAAACTGTTTGCATCATTAAAATGTCCGACTTTATATGACTTTAACCTGTGAAAAACTATTCTCGTATGCACCAGTTCTCCCTAATTTACTTAAGGATTTCTTATTAACCAATATTTTGCCTAAATTAAAACTGCTGTGTGTCATCGCATTTAATTCTGCCTATAATATTATGATGTTGGATACAATGTTTCTTATACAAACTGGGATTACTAGAAACTGCGAATAATAGTACTTTGTAAATTTTTTACGTAATACTCTACGGGTTGTTTTGGAACAACGTTATCTACAGCAATAGCTTTTGTCAGAAATTATCGTTTTTCATAACTGACAGACCAAAAACTTTTAGGACAGATCCAGTGGCGGCTCGTGGCTTGAAATTATGGGGGTGCTGCAGCTTTCGAAATATATTTACATACCAGTAACGATCCTTGATATTTTTAAGGTGCCTTTTAAATAAAACAAAACAAATCGAAATTTTACTCAATTTATAAAAAAAATAAGCTTACAGGAAAATGAACTAAAAAGAATTTTTATTTAAATATAAAATCCATTCTGCGATTTTTAGCTTCACAAAATTTTTCGATCACCTGTTAACCCTGTAGCAGCCTTGACCGTCTTCGCAGTGATGTTGCAATCAAGTTGGAAATACGAACTATTTATTATTTAATATTCCTGTTTATATTACACATACCGTGCGTGGTGTTTATGTATCAGCCCGTTGCCCCAGACGTCCTTGCACAATGACATCACCTAGTTTTTTCGTCGTATTCGCACGTATTATTGTTTTTGTTGGATCGGATGTCCAAGAGCTGAACGGCATGATGCAATAATGCTGAGATGCTGCCCAAACAGCAGCTTTCGGGCTACTTTTACCATGTATTATTAAAACAAACAAATCGCGGCGGAAGTTGCACCGAATGTACTAGGTTTTCGACGCTGTTACATTTCTCAGCGCTCTGAATGGAATCTACAGCTTCGGTTAAAATAATTCCTTTTAAAAGCGGTTTAATTAATTAAATTTATGTAATAATTATGCAAAATATTGAATGATTGTTATATTATTGATATTTTCAAGTACAAATTTAATAGGTAATTAATTTCCGTACTTTGTTCTGGGGGTGCTGCAGTGTCGCAGCGCTTATGGACCAGCCGCCACTGGACAGATCTTTTCATTACCTGATAACGTGATAACTTTAATTTCCAAATATTTTCCTTGATAACCTCTTGTTTTCATAGTAAATATCTGGCAGTAAAACTTATCAGGAGACGAAAAGACGAATCCCCTATGAAAAACTGAACGTTTAATCTTTGTCTATTTGATGATGCTGGGATTACAGGATCTGCAGTAGGTACACAGTGGGTTTTTGAGAAATGTTGAAATTTCAGTTTGTATATTAAGTTGAATATTCTTATCGTTCTCCGATATATTTTAATTTAGTTTGATTATTAAACATTCTCAGTTCTAGAATTCCGTTAATTATTTTGCAGCAACAACTAACAATATAATCCCGATTACTTGTCTGTGTATTTCTGTTCTTAAATTTGTTATTCTTCGGTTATGATTAGATATTATTTGGTTCAATTTAACAAATAGGTTCTAAATAGAGGATTGTATTGTATACTTTAAATGGAGTTCCATTCTACAGCGAAATTAAAAAATTAAATAAGGAAACAAAACGCTTTCCAGAATTAAGAGAATGGTATTATTCGGTCTTAATTCCTGCCCCAAGTTAATATTTAAACTTAAAAAAAATACTTATTTCCGCCGAAACACAAAGTGATTTTTTTGTGTAGCACTAACTAATGCTTTTTAATTTTAATTTTTTGCCACCACTACATCTAGACGCGGATAAGATTGCAATGATGGCATGTTACAGACTAAAGAAGACAGGTGAATGGAAAGGAAGAATAAATGGGAAAGAACATATGGGCATATTAGTAAAGGTCGCAAACTAACGTACCGGCCCTAAATATGCCCATGGATAGAATAAAGAAGCAGTATAGTTTTAAACCAAACTTTGAAGTAATAATACCGATGAGAAGAGAAGACGTACGAATGCTTGACTCTAAAGGGACTCTGTGTTGCTACACTAATGGGTCAGACAAAATTGAATACAACAGTGGAACGCATTTGTATACCAACATCAGGGATCAGTGTATCAATCCCCCTGGACAATAATATTACCGTCTTTTAAGCTGAAGTGATAGCAATTTTAGAACGTGCAAGACTAAAGCAAGTACGAGAAGCAAGACAGGAAACGCTCGGACAGTCAGCATGGGTGCTGGGACAGTGGAGTGGAGGGCAACGAGAAGGCCGATGAATTGGCTAAAGTAGGTACAAACACCACATTCACAGGACCAGCGGTTGGGGTCTCGACCAAGTCACCAAGATCGCAGTAAACGAAAAAGTGATGGCGGACATAAGAAGGGAACGGAGATATATAGGAGACAGGAAAAAAAGAATAATCAAAGGGTCGGATTTAAGCAACTCAATTTTCCTTAGAGAAGCTTCTAGGCAATCTATTAGAATAATAATAGGAATTTTGAGAAGTCACAATACAGTGAGAAGACACCTGTATAAAATAGGCGTAGCGGCGTACCCATATTACAGGCAAATGCATTTTATAGCAGTGCGAGAAGTATGCAGAGCAGCGGAGAGCAATATTTGGCAAGAAGAATATTAAACCGGGAGAGGTGAAGGACCTGGACCTAACCAAGATTTTAAAGTTTGTCAGATTAACGAAGAGATTCGGATAAGAGTAGACCACGAGGGGAGGGGGGGAACGGGATATGGACCCGTGAGGTCTTGATCGTAGGAATGTCATACCAGAACCCAGAGACTATCTATCTAATACCTAGGCCAAAATTTGGATGTTTACTAGCATGTAGATTAATAACAATCTGATCTTTCTAAATTTCTTTTTATCAAAAAATTAAGAGTACCTATCTTTTGTTCTTACTTTTACGTTTTTTAAACTTGGCATTTTTCCTATAGGAGGAAACATTACTGACAAAATTATTTTTTAGATTGTTTAAAAAGAAAAAACGATGGCAATACTTTACTGGGAGATATGCCTGGCGAACTTTCAAACTATATAAGTATTTGGTGATGAAATTTAATACTATTGAATTTAACCCTGTTCATTTTGTTGTAGTCTTATTTCAGTGCTATTTATTTCAGTTCTAATAAAATAATTTTAAATGGAACACCACCTCTGATAACGATGGAAACTTATTTTATCGTAAAACATCAATATTGAAGACAAAATTTTAATGTATTAGAAAAATTCTGCATATATAAGAAAATATTATCTACAAGTACAAGGAGATTCGAACTACAGGCCTGTGAAGGCGATATTTTTCTATATGCGGAATTCTCATGATACATTAAAACTATATCCTGAAAGGGGTGAATTCTTAAATTTAATATCTAATGTAAAAAAGAATTATTGCAACTTTATATAGTTATTTGCATAAGAATTAATAATTAAAGGGAGATTTGCTCCCTCAACCGTGGAAAATTGCATAGCGAGGGACTCCCATGTTATGTAATACTTTCTCTACTGCCGATATACAGATATTGGATAACAATCTATAACTGTCACTAAATTAATCACTTCGGTTACTTCCATAAGAAGGTAAATTTACATATAATTACTATTAATTTATTGATAGTCTACATTCTTCCAATGCTACCAAATGTCACATTAGTCGAAAAAGCAAACGAAATGTAAATGTACATTTTTGAATACAAAACATTTCAAAGCTTAAAAGCTAGAAATAAAATTTCCAGAAAAGAAACATTATTCAAACCTCGACGTTTATAATGCCTCTGAATATTTAAAACTACTCTTAAACAAATCACAACTTCCATAATATTCACAGACTACCAACTCAAAAGAAACGGTAAAAACAAAAATATTGGTTTGTTTCGACTAAAACAACTGGATTTTTCGTAGCTCATTTTGTGAAAAACTAAAACTGCTTTGGATGAAAGTGCAACCAACGTCTACAGTTGTTTCTATACTCTAAAAATTTACTTGAAGCCTGAATACTTAATCAAAAAATTAAATTCTTTGTAAAACAGACTTTAATCGGTTTAATCCAAATATAAAAATTTTACTGTTTTTAAACCATCTAACTTACAAATTTTAAAAGAATGCAACATTGTAATTTGTGCATAAATGTGTAGGTAAATTCAACTTATTCAAATACAGAAATTTTGGGATGATTTTTAAAAATCTACCTAACCTAAGATCACAAACTACAAAATATGTCTTATGAACGGGTTACTTATGCGTACATGAACATTACAGGCAACTTTGTCCTTTGCCACCCTTCAAATAACTCCAGTGTCACAACTAATGCAAAAATAGTAGCTATAAAATGCGAATTGGTTCTCCACTGGCACAGTGGCTCAACGTTGAAAGAAATTTACGATTATGTGTTGAAACCAAAGTCACTACTTGTTGCTACGCCGTCTACGACTGCAATTTAATATTACGCAGACTTGAAATGCATAATTTTAACTCTTAGGCTTTAATTTACTTCGGGATTCACTCTTGCGTAAATACTTTAATGTATCATAGCATGAGAAGTTCTCACAGGAGTTTCTACTTTGTGTTAATTAAAAACAAACATTAAAAGGTAAATTACTACATTCTTGAATCTAAAAGAAGCAATAATATCAGTAAAAACTTTCTTGAAAATACATTGAAAATAGCAAAGAGTAAAATCAAAAGGAAAACTTCATGCTTATTGCTGAAAATGTGAATTTTGCAATATTGCAAAATTTTCACTTCATGGAGCAACGATTTTTAAGCAAATGTCATGCTAGGACGCATAAATAACTTACCCACACGATTTTCCTGGTATTGGCGCCTTGCAAATCTGAAAAATACATTTCCGTTAAAAACTAGCACAAACCAAGTCACATCATTACTTCAACAAGTAGTTCTTTGTCAGAAAATATTTCCACCTTCAATAACAGAATAACTATACATATAGTTATGAAAATGAAAAATTCCAAATAAACCGCAAATTATTATAAACAAGATCAAGTCTATTTAATTAAGATAAAGTTAAGCCATTAAAGCTTATTTACATGGTTAACATTACAAGTTTAACCAATATAACGGCTTAATCTCTTGTGGAGGTCCAGAGGTAAAGCTCAAACAAGGCTTGTTTCAAAGTTAACACATAAGTAAAGCTGCTAATACTCCTATTCTGTGAGTCGCGGTTAAGACTGATCCACTAACACTCGAACAACTTCAAAGTTTGTAAACAAAGCTTCTCTGTGTCAGTTTTGATATGAGCAATTAAAATTCTAAAAGGCTCCGGGGTGAATTCGTTGGGATTAGAACTTGTTTTTAATTTTTAATTAAAGCCTGCATCTTTAAAGAAAAATAAAACAATTCTAAATGTTAATTTTAAACCTTGAATTGCTTTTCGTTATTGTAGATTGATTTAAGCAAAATTTCACAGAATAAAGATTTGTCTAAATGTTAAACAAGCTACAGGGTTACTCAATAGAGTTTAAAAATTGATAGGAAATAATTTTAAGATCACAAAAACATAGAACGTGGACATTTTGAATGATTTTGCTACATTCTTGTTATAAATTATCAATTTCATTTGTAAATTCGTGTTATTAATATATACAGGGTCTTTTTTATGTACTCCAAACTTACAGTATTATTTTAATTAATGAAGATTAACAAAAACAATTAAATGTTATCATAAACACGCACCAAACAGCTTTCTAAAGTTGCAAACAGGTACATATATATTGGTTTCTTCGGCCATAAATCTTCCCATATAATATCCCTCATAAGAAGAAGGTTGAATGTGAGGGGACATTCATTTGAAAGTTAAAAAGAGACGGTTTAGACTAGATATCTATAAACTAATGTATTTTATTCAATTTGATTTGGCTAGGCCTTTTTATACACCCTCTGCATCTTGCCATTACCGTAACAGAGATAAGAATAGTCACAGAGAAGAAACCCATGCGTTAGAGAAACAGAGAACGAGAATGAGGGAGAAAGATACGGAGAAAGGACTTAAGACTCGAATAGAACTTTTTATGTACCCCCTGTAACTGTATATTGCCATTACGTTAACATAGATAAGAATAGGCGTTAGAAAAAAATGGACTATATTAAACTTAAATGACATGAAAGATAAAGAATTGAGGACTTAGAACATGAGTTTTTCCAATTCTCAATCATTTCATAATTATAACAATGAAACTTCATGCTTTTAAACCTTTATCTAGTGCAATGTTATATACCAAATTTAGGAAATAACTATTCGATTGTTAAATTGTTTAGAAGCAGAAAATGTTGATAACATGCACTTCACCTAGATACACATATTTTAAGTGAAATTCCGTAATATATAATTAAATGTTTGTAGTGGTATTTAATGTTATTTTAGTTAAATAAATACTTATAATAATTTAACTAAAAGCATTTTGCTGTACTCAAATTCCATAATAACTGATTGTATTTTTAGTAAAAATAATTCATAATGGAAGGCTAGTTCTAAATCGCAATAAATCTCGTAATAAACTAATTGCTAAACGAAACGACCTACCCTGAATATGTATTTTCAATACATGGTCATTTTGAAAATGTTTTCCAAAATAGGAACTTTTATAATCATGTGAGACTAACGATTTAATAATATAAAAGAAAAAGAGTCAAGCACGTTTAAATAATTAAAAGCATAATAAATCCTTCGAAATATATAATGTTTTTTTTTTAATCCTATCCTCTTTAGATCAACAATAAGCATCTAAAGTAACTTTTTTTTACTCTTTCCTGTGCCTCGTCAGTTTTATTGCTTGTTATCATTGCAATCCTTTAGTTTAATCAATACCATCTTTCTCGAAATTTCATACTTCAGACCTACGTCTCTTTCTTTCGTTTAATCACTTTTATATTCCCACACTATTTTAATAATAATTATATCTCAATTTATATCTTTGAATACACTTACGTCTACTGCCAAAGCATATATGTACGTACGTTGTACTCGTAGTTGGCAGTTGTATTAAGAATGAGAATATAGTGCTTAGGAATCCAGAAAACAATAGGTGGAAACACACGTACAGTGGCTGATTAGAATACGTTTCAGCTTGTTATCGCTACTAGTCAAATCTTGATCCGCTCCGTTCAAGGAGTTACTCATAATTAGGATGTCAAGAGAGAAATCCCATTTAATGCTAATAAACATTTTATTTATTTATTTGGCAAGATCTAGGCTTGTTCGTGCCAGGGATCTTAATACGATTATAATTTGTATAAATCCGAGAAACTTACACCTCTGAAAGGATTCTTTATCGTACCAAACATTGTTTTGGCACGGTGCCTGCAGGTTTACCTCGTATCCGCAAGAGCCCAAGAGGGCATATTTTTACATATTTTGCCGCATTAAAAATCTCACAGACCTGGACAGGGAATCGAACCCAACATCTATGGTTTACAAGGCTAACCTCGACGTCAGCGAGGCCATCCCGAAAAAATATTGTAGTTCGAGAATGAATGTTTGCTGAAACGAAGCAACAGCTAACTGGCAAAATTTACAAATTAATTAGAGAATGTCCTAACAAGACATACTGTTCAGAACTTCAGCTGTTTACTGGAATTTAAAGAAGGGTCAGCATTACACCTATAACTGCACAATTTACAACTTGTCTTTTTGGCTCGTCATTTAAAATTTCAAGGGATCAGGTCACCCCTTCTAAATATCGCAGTTTTAGGTGGTTGAGGTTTTATGTTTTCCTTTCAGTTTTGTTGTAGATCTCAAATGAACAAGTTCTCTTATAAAATAGGTTCAACTTCATTAGAAAGTTGTATTTATAAGTTTAAAATAAATACCTTAAAAATTCTTCTTCTTCTTCTTTCTCCATCCCTTATGCCATTAAGCGTCGTGAATATTTTAATCTTTACTAGGTACTTCTCTCCCATCCATTTCCTAAATCCTTTTTTATCTCTAGCTAGCTGTCTTGCTTCTGGTAGTGCCTTCCCTCTATCAGTAATTATGTCTTCAATGTGCTTTTCCCATAAAATCCGGGGTCTGCCTCGCTGTCCTTTTCCTTCAACTTCCATATCGGTCGCAATTTTTTGTAGTCTATTTTCCTTCATCCTATGTACATGTCCAAACCACTTTAACTGTTTGTTTTCGATCTGATTTACCAAAGGCTCAACATTTGTAAGATATTTGATGGGTCTTTTTAATCCTATTAATTATTTCCTGTCTAACTTTACCATCCCTCGTTATTATATTTCCCAAATACATACATTATTCATTTACTTCTTCTAGTTTCTTATTTCCTACTACAATTTCTCACAAGGTCTCTTGTCTCTAAACTCTTTACTGTAACTCAGGCTATGCTTCTTAGAGTGGGTTGCACAAAACCTTCGTTAAGTTAATGAATGATCAAAGATAGTAAAAGAACATCATTTTTTGCTTGCTGAAGTATGATTTGCCGTATGGATTTAAATTTTGATTTTGTTCATTTTGTCGAACGATTCAATCAAGTTGTAACGGTTCATTTTCCGTTATATTATTTTGCTCCTTTCAATTGCTTATTTACGGTGAATGCATTTATTGAACCTCTATTTATTATATATTCACTGGTAAAAGATTGCGTTGTTAGTGACTTTTTGGTTTTGAGTAGGTTTTCTGATTTTAGGAGAGAGGGTCATGCGCGTTTGGTGATCGGCGTTGGTTCTAAAAATCTTGGCTTTTTCCGTTTGGGTTGTCTGCCGAGGCAGTTGAGTTTGGTGAAATTTATCCCGAAGTTACGTATTTAATTCTAATAGAATTTTCGTAATTATAACTTCCGAGATTTTCGGTTTTGTTTCACTTTGTGAAATTATTTTTTAGAAGCACCAAGATTGTGGTGGTAAGTGGAGATTTTTGTCTTATCATTGAACGCACGTGTTAATGGCGACTTTGTTACAGCTTCTTTCTTTTCTTTTGGTTTTATTTTCCATTAATTTACCGTACTCCGGCTCTTTTGGTTATTGCCTTTTTGCGGCTGCATTATTTATGGAGTTGAAGGATGCGGTATTATTGAAAAATTATTTATCATTGCTGGTTATTCGCCACTCGATCGCTTGGAGGATTCAAGGTCGGTGTTTATTGAATTGTAAAGTGTCGTCGAATTTACCTGGTTTTAGTCCATTTATTAAATTTCTTATCATTAAACTTGTGTGTTACCTTCGAGGTGATTGTTAATTTTGCTTTATTAAAATATATATACAATTGAATTTTAACGCCTTCAGCGAATTTAACTTGCATTAATAGGTACTAATTATTTCATATTAATTCTTTTTTTTGCTTCACGAAATAAATTTATATTTTTGATTGTAATATAATGTAACGCTTTAGGTTGGTTTTTCCATTTTATTTTATTAGCATAACGAATTTGCGTGTTTTTTTTCAAGGTAATAAGCTTGAGTTTAAACAAGGCTATTGCTATATATTTTTGATCGTTCATTTTTATTAGACTTGTTTTCACTCAGGTAATAAAGGTAAGCGCTTATTTATTTTTTTATTTATCCACCTTGATCGTTTTTTTTACCATTCATGTATATCTTTCTTTAATTCAACTAACGTTGATATTTAGTTTTTTTTGATTCTAACCTAAGCGAATTGTTTTGTATGTTTGATTGAATATTTTTGGCTTTTACTTTTTTCATTTAATTTGTCTGTTGTTAAATACTTTGAATTTATTAAACTTACTTATCTGTATTTCTATATTTTTTTTGAAAACTGAAAAGTTTTCTGGCGCCCAATTTTTTCCATTTTTTATTAGTATTCACTTTCTGAGTTTTAACTTTGATAAGGCAATCCTCGGCGATCTACGGCCCTCGCAAACCACTAAGTTAGTCGGCGAATTCTTTTGAGTTTTTTGTAAGTATACAGGTAGGTGATTATTTTTCTTTGTTTCGCTTTTACCTGTTATACGAAATTGACGCAGCAACGTGGGGCTTTCGAGATTGCTACTGGTTTTCTCCCCTTATCATTTTATCATTTTTTTCGACACCTTTGTTCGGACACTTTGTCATTTTATTAATTTGCCACCATGAGTTTCAACGTTAATGCTTTGAGGGGCGATGAACTCTCTTATGAACTAATCTTCCGAGGGATAGATCCCGAATTCATGTCCGTTGACCAAAAGCGCAAGGCTTTACGTGCTAAGTTAGCCCTGGAGAAATTAGATACCTATTTAATAAACAGTTACCCTCCTATTCAGTACGATGTTCCTGGTGAGTTGGATGTTTGTGGAACGAAATTGAGTGAGCTGTCCTCCCAGATCAATAATGTTTTTCTTAAAAAACCTACTTCTTCTGAATGTGTGAGACTTGACGCTCGGTTGTCCCATTTATTTGCTAGGTTGAATCGTTTGAAACCCGAAAGTGACTTAGAATCCCTTCACGCCGATAAGGTTAGTCTTTGTTTGGACTTAATGGATTTAGTTAGGAAAACCGTTGACGACGATGAAATCCCTGAAGATGAATCCGAGGTTGAACAACCCGAATCCAATATTGAAGAAGTTTTACCGTTAGCTAACTCCACGAGTCAGCGCCCGCGGGTCTCTTTTTCTGACGTTCAGGTAGTTGATTTATCTCGTCCAAGAGCTCCTATATCTTCGGGTGGTGGTCCAATTGAAGATCCAATTGATGAATTACGTCGTCAACTTGATCGTTTACAACTCTCTAGAGCTACTTCGAATTCTACCACGACTGCTAGTTTACCTTCTTTTACTAAGTCAGTTCCTGTTTGTAAGTGGGGTTTAACTTTTACCGGTGACGCTAGTGTTATTGGAGTCAACGCTTTTTTACAACGAGTCGAAGAACTTAGAGTCGCTCGCAATGTTTCTTTTGATCAATTGTTTGCCAGTGCGGTAGATCTATTCTCTGGTCAAGGTCTCGTTTGGTTCCGAGCTGTTAGGAATCGTGTTACTTCTTGGTCCGAATTAATTGACAAGTTACGTTTTGACTTTTTGCCAAATGATTTCGACGAAGCTTTGTGGGAAGAGATTAAAAGACGTAAGCAAGGTTCCGACGAAAAACCAAGTTTGTTTGTATACGTACTTTTAAACCTTTTCGACCGTTTAGTAGAGAAGCCTTCTGAGTCATTAAAACTTAAACATATTTTACGTAATTTACAACCTTTTTATGCTACTCAACTTTCGTTAACTGAAATTAGAGACGTTGATCAACTTCTTGTTTTGTGTAAACGGTTAGAGGAAGTTAAACTTCAAAATGCTAGGTATAGAAATCCTAACCTTGATTTTTCTTTACCTCTCGAACCTGATTTAGCTTACCAACCCAAGAAGAAGCCTCCAAATGTTGTTAGTGCAGAAGTTTTCACTTCTAAACCTGCTTCTACTTCTAAAGTTTTTAAGAAAGTAGCGAATCGAGCCAGGTCTAATACTAAATGTTGGAACTGTCAGGGTACGGGGCATACTTTTCACACCTGCTCTCAATCCAAGACTATCTTTTGTTACGTCTGTGGTAACCCTGGAGTTTATTTTGCCAAATGTTTAAGATGTCATCCAAAGAAACGAGGCTTAGGGATTGGATGTTGCAGCCGATCCATCCCTTCTGTAGAATTATTGAAGGCTGAACTCGAATTATGGCCATCTTGGTTGAACGTGGTACGTAATTTTTGTCGTTCCTCTCCTGAGACTTCAGCTATTTTTGCTAAACGTCCAGACGATAACAGGCCCTATGTTTCGGTTTTTATTAACGGCGAACCTGTTCAAGCTCTCTTCGATTCTGGAGCCAACCAGACTTTGATTGGTAAGAATGGTTTTTACCTAATTCGAAAACACGATCTTAAAATTAATAAAAGTAATTTACCTCTTTCCTTAACTACTGCTGATGGTAATTCGCAGACTATGTTGGGTACTGTATCACTTCCTATTTCTGTTGACGGGGTTTCTAAAACTCTTAACGCCGTTGTTTGTGGTACTATTCCGTCTACTCTTATTTTAGGGATGGATTTTTGCTACTCTTTTGGAGTTAAAACCGACTTTGTTTCTAACCAATTTTCGGTGTCTGAGGTTTCCGCATTACAAGCTATTTGTAGTACTGACGATTTGAGTCCGCAACAGAAATTATTATTGGATGAAATCATTCAAAATTTCACTGAAATTTCAGGTCCCGAGTTAGGTCGAACTGATAGAGTTTGTCATATTATTGATACTGGTGATGCAGATCCCATTAAACAACGTTATTATCCACTTTCTCCTGCTATGCAAGTACATGCTAATGCCGAATTAGATAAGATGTTAGAGAATGGTATTATACGTCCTTCTAAATCTCCTTGGAGTTCGCCCATGGTTCTGGTTAAAAAGAAAGATGGTGAATCTTTTCGCCTGTGTTTTGATGGAAGGAAACTGAATTCTGTGACAAAGAAAGATGCTTATCCTATTCCTTTCTTATCAAGTATTTTAGATAAATTAAGAGATGCGCGATTTCTTACGTCAATTGATTTGAAGCAAGCTTTTTATCAGATTCCTCTCCATCCTGATTCACGCGAAAAGACTGCTTTCGTTGTTCCTCGTAGGGGTTTGTTCGAGTATAATGTTATGCCTTTTGGTGTTGCCAACGCTCCCGCTACGCAGCAGCGTTTGATGGATTCTATTTTCGGTCCCTTGCTTGGTGATAACATCTTTGTTTATTTAGACGACATTATCATTGTTTCGAGTACTTTTCAGGAACATTTGAGCATGTTAAAAGAAGTTTACGACCGGTTGAAGAATGCCAATTTAACTGTTAACATTGATAAGTGTGAATTTTGCAGACCTAGTTTGACTTACTTAGGTTTCATCGTTGACAAACATGGATTGCATACAGACCCTAAGAAGGTCCAAGCTATTTCAAATTATCCCAGACCTTCTACTGTAACCGAGGTTAAACGTTTCCTTGGCTTAGCTTCTTGGTATAGGCGTTTCGTACCCAATTTCGCTACTCTTTCTGCTCCCATTTCAGACCTTATTAAAGGACGTGTTAAAAAACAAAAGATTACCTGGACGGAGGAGGCTGAAACTTCTTTCCGTGAAATCAAATTACGATTAACTTCAGCTCCTATTCTTTGTAGCCCTGACTTCACTAAACCCTTTAATATACAGTGTGACGCTTCGAGTTACGGGTTAGGTTGTATTCTTACGCAAGGTGAAGGAGATGATGAAAAGGTCATTGCATACGCTTCACGTACTTTAAATTCTTCTGAACGTAATTACTCTGTGACTGAAAGAGAGTGTTTGGCAGTTATCTTCGGTGTAGAAAAATTTAGAGCATATATTGAGGGAACTCATTTTACAGTTTTTACCGACCACTATTCTTTATTGTGGTTAACTAATATGCGTGAGCCCACTGGTCGTCTTGCTAGGTGGAGTGTTAGACTTTCACAATACTCTTTTGATATTAAACATCGACCGGGCAAACACAACGTTGTTCCCGACGCTTTATCACGAGCTCCTGTCATAGTATCCGCTTTAGAACTTGCTGAAGTTGACTTAGATCCTTGGTACCTGAAGATGATTGACAATGTCCAGAATAATCCTGATAGTTATCCCGGCTGGAGAATTGAAGGCCATAGCTTGTATAAATATACTTCTAATCGACATAATATTACCGGTAATTTGATTGAATGGAAGCAGGTAGTCCCTAAATCAAGACGTAGAGAACTTTTCAAAATTTTTCATGATGAGCCTACCTCCGCTCATTTGGGCGTTTATAAAACCTTTCATAAACTTTGCGAGCAATATTATTGGCCCAAAATGCATGCCGATGTTGTTCGTTATGTCCGTCATTGCGATATTTGTGCGGCTAGTAAAGCTTCTCAGCTTGCTAGACCTGGTTTTATGGGAAAAGAAAAGAAAATTCTATATCCTTTCCAATGTTTGTCCATAGACATTATGGGTCCTTTTCCTCGTTCTAAAAACGGTCATACTAGCATCATCGTTGTGTGTGATTGGCTCACTAAGTTTGTGTTAGTGAAAGCAGTGCGTCAAGCTACCGCTAAATCGGTTGTTAACTTCATTGAGAACGAAGTTTTTCTTATTTTTGGGGTTCCTCAAGTGTGTATGGTCGATAACGGTCCACAATTCATTAGTTCTGACTTTAAAAAACTTATGAATAGTTACCAAGTTCAACAGGTTTGGTATAATGCTTCTTACCATCCACAGGTTAATTTTGTGGAAAGAGTCAATAGAGTAATTGGTACTGCTCTCCGTTCATATGTAAATGACAATCATCGCACTTGGGATGTTAATCTTTATAAAGTAGCTCATGCCTTACGTAATGCTATTCACGAAGTTATAGGTTTTACTCCTTCTTTTCTTAACTTTGGTCGAACCGTTCCGGTTTCGGGAGATTATTATGGTCGTCTAAAGAATTTTAAAGAGGAAGAACTGACTCTTGACACCCGCGAAGACTTAGTCGCTGATG
The DNA here is from genome assembly GCA_963082815.1 of Melanotus villosus. Taxonomy (NCBI): domain Eukaryota; kingdom Metazoa; phylum Arthropoda; class Insecta; order Coleoptera; family Elateridae; genus Melanotus; species Melanotus villosus. Next base: position 73,176,597 of record OY720420.1, read on the forward strand.
TTAATCAGTTGTCCGAATTGCATCAAGACGTTCGTAGACGCCTTAACAACGCCTACCAAAGAAATTCTAAATCCTATAACCTTCGTAAACGACCTTTAAGATTTCATCTTAATGATTTAGTTTGGAAACGTAACTACGTTTTGTCAGATGCTTCACGTCATTTTAACCAAAAGTTAGCTCCTAAGTATGTCAAATGTAAAGTTATTAAAGTAATAGGACCTTTAACTTATCAACTCGCGACGGTCCCTGATAATAAACGTGTAGGTGTTTGGCATATTAAGGACCTCAAACCCTGCTTTGGGGAAGAAGAATTTGAAGAATGAATTTAGTGTGAATGTGGGTGAATGCAGTGTGATTGTTGTTGGTTGAGCTGGTAGATATGTTCGGTCATTGACCCTAAGGATTTCTTTATGGTGTTTGTTCGCTCTAACTATCTACATTTTGATATTGACCTTGATTAGGTTATTTTTAGTGTTAGGGGTCGAAAAGCATTTATTTTACTCCTTTATTTATAACCATTTTGGTTTATTTTTGTTTAGGGTGCATTAACACATTCCTTATTTTTAATGCGAACCTATTCTTATTTACCGATTTGTTGGTGCTACTTCCACTGATTATGGATTTATTTAGGGAAGTTTATTTGAGTGGCGGATTTTCTGTAAATTTAACGAACTCATCCGTTGTTAGAGTGGTCAGGCACTTTCGTGTCTTTGATTGAATATTTTTCCTGCGTGTGTTTGTGTCATTTACTTCTCCCTGAAGACCTTTTATCCATGTTTTGGTTAACAGAATCGTCTTCCTTGTACTTTTGTTTTTAGTCTTTTGTCCTCCATACTTTCCTTTTCCTTCGCTAGCATTTTTTGGGTGGTTGGTTGGGGATGCCGGCAGGCCACGGGGGTGTCTTTTCCATTCCCCATACAAAAGGCACTCTCTAGGGTTTTACCTTCAGGTTGCCCTTGTGTTATTGTGTTCGTGTATTTTATATGTTTTTTGCAATTTTTGATTTCGTTTTCCTACCGTTGGTCACGGTGGCGGTAGTTTCAGTGGGCTAGTCGGTCCTGGACTAGTTTGCTTTACCTTGGCCTAGTGTGGTGGTGGGTTTAAGATTTTTACTGCTACTCACTGAAAGTTACCTACGTTCACTGATGTATTCTTTCGGGAACCAGTGCCGGGTGGCTCAAGGTGGTAGTAGTTTCATTTGTTTTTCGGCTTGATTCCATTTTGAAATTTTCTGTTGTCTTTTTAGTCAGCCACACGAAACCAACCCTCCTACCCTCTCCTTCTTCTGTGGTTGTTTTGTGCCGTTTTATCCCATTTTTTTATTGTTTTTTCTCGGTGCTGCCATGCTGTTGCTCATTTATTTTTTTGTTCATTAGTGGAGCTAACACTAGTTGTGTTAGGGTGGTCGGTTGGCCCACCGGCGCAGCAGTTTTCATCCATGCAGCGAGGGGTCAACTGGCATTTGTTTTGTCATTTTTAGATGAGCAATGGTTGGGTCAGTACTGTGTTTTTTTTTCTCTCCTTTATTTTATTTTTTTAGTCCTTTGTTCTCCTTTCATGTTCCTTATTTTCTCCGGACCTTATCTTTTTCCAATTCCATCTTTGGTGAGTTCTCTCCTCTGATCGATGGTTTCTACTTTCGTCGTCTTGGTTGGGGGGAGTGTAACGGTTCATTTTCCGTTATATTATTTTGCTCCTTTCAATTGCTTATTTACGGTGAATGCATTTATTGAACCTCTATTTATTATATATTCACTGGTAAAAGATTGCGTTGTTAGTGACTTTTTGGTTTTGAGTAGGTTTTCTGATTTTAGGAGAGAGGGTCATGCGCGTTTGGTGATCGGCGTTGGTTCTAAAAATCTTGGCTTTTTCCGTTTGGGTTGTCTGCCGAGGCAGTTGAGTTTGGTGAAATTTATCCCGAAGTTACGTATTTAATTCTAATAGAATTTTCGTAATTATAACTTCCGAGATTTTCGGTTTTGTTTCACTTTGTGAAATTATTTTTTAGAAGCACCAAGATTGTGGTGGTAAGTGGAGATTTTTGTCTTATCATTGAACGCACGTGTTAATGGCGACTTTGTTACAGCTTCTTTCTTTTCTTTTGGTTTTATTTTCCATTAATTTACCGTACTCCGGCTCTTTTGGTTATTGCCTTTTTGCGGCTGCATTATTTATGGAGTTGAAGGATGCGGTATTATTGAAAAATTATTTATCATTGCTGGTTATTCGCCACTCGATCGCTTGGAGGATTCAAGGTCGGTGTTTATTGAATTGTAAAGTGTCGTCGAATTTACCTGGTTTTAGTCCATTTATTAAATTTCTTATCATTAAACTTGTGTGTTACCTTCGAGGTGATTGTTAATTTTGCTTTATTAAAATATATATACAATTGAATTTTAACGCCTTCAGCGAATTTAACTTGCATTAATAGGTACTAATTATTTCATATTAATTCTTTTTTTTGCTTCACGAAATAAATTTATATTTTTGATTGTAATATAATGTAACGCTTTAGGTTGGTTTTTCCATTTTATTTTATTAGCATAACGAATTTGCGTGTTTTTTTTCAAGGTAATAAGCTTGAGTTTAAACAAGGCTATTGCTATATATTTTTGATCGTTCATTTTTATTAGACTTGTTTTCACTCAGGTAATAAAGGTAAGCGCTTATTTATTTTTTTATTTATCCACCTTGATCGTTTTTTTTACCATTCATGTATATCTTTCTTTAATTCAACTAACGTTGATATTTAGTTTTTTTTGATTCTAACCTAAGCGAATTGTTTTGTATGTTTGATTGAATATTTTTGGCTTTTACTTTTTTCATTTAATTTGTCTGTTGTTAAATACTTTGAATTTATTAAACTTACTTATCTGTATTTCTATATTTTTTTGAAAACTGAAAAGTTTTCTGGCGCCCAATTTTTTCCATTTTTTATTAGTATTCACTTTCTGAGTTTTAACTTTGATAAGGCAATCCTCGGCGATCTACGGCCCTCGCAAACCACTAAGTTAGTCGGCGAATTCTTTTGAGTTTTTTGTAAGTATACAGGTAGGTGATTATTTTTCTTTGTTTCGCTTTTACCTGTTATAAAGTTTGTACAATCCGCCCTTAGGGTACCCCCTTTTGACGCCATCAAATGTGAAATATTTCTCTTGGTTAGTACCTAATACCCATGTTTCGCTATTAAATATGTTAAATTAGGAACGAATATCGTCTTGTGTAGTTGTGTCTTAGTACTTCTCATAAATAAGTCGTATTTGATGAAATAAGCGATTTGGGCAGTCATGGTCCTTCATCGTGTCTTTGGCCATGGAAGTTTGCATAATCATAAAAGTCTTTGTTGTAAGAAAGGTTTTCCTAAGATTATAGTACACCAGTTTTAACATTCAACCCGCCACTAGTTTCTCCGCTATTCTCAAGGGTTGCAAGGAAATCCTTGAAACATTTGACTTATTATAACCTTCCCACACTACTGCCAGATTAACTGACGTTCCTTACTTTAGTACCACCATATCTTTTGTCTAGGAATTGTTAATTTTTAAATCTCTAGTTCTTCTTCCCAAATAGCTAAACCGTGTTGCAATTATTACTGTGTTTCCATTAATAGTAAATCCTTAGCATAAGCTAGTCCTCCAAAATATAGCAGTTACAAATTCATATGGCCTATCTGATACTTCATAATTTTGAATTTACGTGCCTTAAATAGCATCATCAAGAAATAATATATTTAGTAGAGGGCCTGAGGAGGATCCTTAATGTATTCCTTCAATTCAATAGATTGGAAAATTTCCTATTTGTTTCACAACAAAAGCTGGTTATTTCTTGACTTAATATATCTTTCCCTGAATACTTCCCAAATTCTATTTTATAATAACTGTTGTAGGCTGTCTTTAATTCAAAAAATCATATAAAAGGGTTTATTTCCTGACCATAGTTCTCGAGTTTCACTTTCTCATCTGTCTTCCGTCTTCCAGCAAGTGTTCTATTTCCACTCTTACACATTCCAGAATTCTTGCTTGATATACTTACGACGGATATTTTTGTTTAAACCAAACTCCCTATTACGTTCATCAACTTTAGCAGTACCTACCAGTTTTCTTTGCACATCTGAACATTTCAACATTTCTGCTATCACATATCAGATTCAGTAGATTTTTCTAACTTAATGTTTGCCAGTATGTGATCCACTTTTCTGTGAATGATGGTTTCATCCGTTTACCCCTTTTGTCAGCGTTTTTAACTGTCCTATCTCTGATCTTATGAAGTGTCCTGTAGAAGCTCGTAAGAATGTTCTCTCCGCCTTCCTGTAATTTAATTTTCTTCCAAAAACAACTCTTTTGGTTTCACATTTCTATATTTCAGAAATCTATTGAGTAATTTCTGGTTCGCTCTGCTATTCTGTCAAACAAATGCTTCCAAAACTTTGATATCTGCAAGCTGTTTCCTTGCTGCTGCTTCTGCTCATGTGATTCGTAATCCTTAATATGTTAACCACGCGAATACTGCCCCCCTGCTTTTTCTCGCTTTCATTTTGCGTTTGTTGTTCAAAATTCGAATATTCAAAAGTATTTATTGGTTAGCAAACCGCGCTAATGCACAGTAAAACAAGAAACAGAAGGCTTTACAAAGAGCAAGGCTTAATGGAAATGACCTCGATTTTTTAAGACCAAAAGCGGTAATATAGTTATATAATTTGAAATTGAATCTGAACATTAGAATTCATCGAAGTCAAAGTTAATTGAACTTTTTGATATTTTGCAATTTTTCACATAAACAAATGAAATGCATAAAGTTAAAATTTCTTTAGTTTATGTTAAAAATTTATTATTTCAACAAAATCAAGAGTTAGCTTTCTTATTTAAAAAAACATAATTAAAAATCTCGGCTAAAACAGGCAAATAAATCTAATTAAAACTTTAAGTTTAACCCAGAAAGTGATCAGTCAAGAAAATACCGCGGTAACATTGTAAGGGTAATTGTATCTAGTTTTAGTTTCTTTTAAAAGCTAGGAGGTGCAAATATCCCTCAAACATGTTTTTAAATAAAACTTCTAAAAATATTACTAAATTAAAAATTGAAAAATCGTTATATTAATCTTGGGACTTTTACCCGAATAAACCTTTTAGATTGTTATTTTCAAAAATTCTTTTTAATGCAGTTACATAAAAATGTTATTTTTGTCGCCGCACAGCAATGGCATTTTCAGCTGCTTAAGGTGTTTTAAGAGCTGTGAATACAAACGAATTCAAAATAATTTATGTCTTCTGTAATTTTAAATATTGCAATCTTCTCGCCCGTAAAAACACTTAATAGTAAGCATCGTCCCTCTGTTTTAATATTAAATACCATGGGATCAACAAAGTTCAGTTGTAGTAAGTAAACCATACGTACGAAAACTCATTGGGGAATCATCGAGGGTTTATCAATTAAAATTGTTCATCCATTAATTATTCACCTTTAATCGTTCGAAAACATGGAGAAGTTTTGTTGGTCGCATGGTGTTTAATAATATCACATGATTTATTATCACACAAAAGTCAAATAATTCCACCAATTACACAGATTCAGACAAAAAACATTTTTAAAACAAAAATTAACAATCAGCTATCTCCGTGCATCGTGATTTAAACAAACACGCCAGAAAAATGTTTTAAATTGTGTATTCAGCTCGGATATATCATCAAAATCTTATTTTTCAAACCGAACGTGAATAGCCGGAAACGAGGAACGTGTCACAAATTACTGTAATTAAATTAGCCCGACCGACACGAACTACGGGCACCTAACAACTCCTGTTTTAGAGTAAACTTGTTAAAACCGAGCTGTGCCAGGGAGATATATACAGGTTTATTAATCTCCCTATGTTTTAGATTTTTGAGTATATTTAGTTGCATCGCCCGGTTGTCTGATAACACGGCACATGTTTACGTTGCAATAAATAATATTAATTAATTCGCCGATAAGATAATTTCAAGAGCAGGGAATAATTTCATTTAGAGGAAAACTTACAATTTTTTGATCTTTCTGGAAAATTTTGTAAAGATATGTTTTAAATAGGGGGCAAGGTCTTTTAGTTACCTTGCATTTCAAAAGGCACTGGTTCGAATATCAGTCCTAGCTGGATTTTTTCATAAATTCAGAACGGCAGATTTGAATTGAATTGAATGGTTTCAAACAGAATATGAAAGCTTGTAGGAGGTTTACAATCAGGGAGACCCAGATTCAAATCCTAGTAATTGCTGAATTTTTGTTCATAAATTCAACAAGCCAAAAAAATCGATTTTAAATAAATTAAGTTAGAGTTGTACACGCGCCTATCTAAACTGAATTTGAGTAAACGGAAACAATTTCAGAACTGAAAAAGATAAATAAATAATATTTACGAGAATAAACCAAAAATAAAATATATGAAAGAAAGGCGAAAGCAAGGCACACAAAAATTTAATAAATATTACGAGCAAAAGAAATAAACATTGATTAACATTTTTAAACCAAGCTTTAAAAATGAGTATCCTTGCTAAAGTAAATAAATAAACAAACAAAATAAATAAGCCCAAATTTTCAGTTTTACTGAAAACCTGAGTTCCTAATATTCCTAAACAAGTAATATGATTATAAATTCAAATATTTAAATTTAAATTCGTTTAATATACTTTTATTTGTATTACCTTTTATTTATATTTTCTTTTGCCCTGTCAAATATGACTGGCAGACATTTAAATAAGTTATCCACTGAAGCTATTCTTTTGCAAAATTGAATTTTCACATGGAGTAACATAAAATATCCATTATTTTCTATATCAAAACATAAACCGCAACAAAAACAATTTTTAACAAAAGGATCTCCCTGTCACCCAACCTAAAATATTAATGTTACGAAAATGATATGTTAGAAAATTTAATAAAAATGAATTTATGCCTTAAAGGTTGAAAAACAGCAGTTTTTATTACAACTAAAACACGATTAAAGGATCTGCAACTAAATCATTTTAGATGAGTTGCAAGGAAATTCATATTAACAATGAAAAAAATAGATATATAACATACAAAATAGGAGAAGATCGTAGAGAGGATGTAAAATCATTTTAATTTCATTTAAAATGCCAGAAGTGTAAGGTAAGTCATACGAATATAAGAAATTTTCATTAAATGACGAAAACCTTGAAAGACAATCGAAAATTATAATTATTAAATGAGTATCGCAAATTGATCAGTGGCTGGACTCTACGAGAAGAAGCTGGTAGCACTGACTCCCATTTCTAGAAACTTCTAGAGCAGTTGCATCGCATCTAGAAGAAAAATGTGTTTATGGCGTCGAATAAATTAGTGAAATAAATATGCGATTATATAAACAAATGCGAATAATTATTATGTTATCAGTTTGTTTTAAATTCGTTTCTTTGAGTTCGTCTTCTTATTCTTCTTCTTCCTTCTTTCTTTATTTCTAGGCTGAAATGGCTGAAGCCTGTTTCCTTCAATATACTTCCTCGGTCATTCTGTGCTCAAGTTGTCATGCCATCTCCGTCGCGGCCTGCCAACACTTCTCCTTTCATTTGGCGACTTGTCTCTTACGATTTTTACAATTCTTTCTTCGCCCATTCTGGTTATACATATGTCTGTTCCACTCTTGTTTTCGTTTGTACACCCATTCATTTATATCTTCTCTGTGTTGGATAAGGTTTTCCCTGATATTTTTCGTAGGCTTCTCATTTCGGTTGTCTGCAGGAGCCTTTTTGTTCTGGACGTATTCGGTCTCGTCTCTACCGTGTAGGTTAAAATTGGTCTAATTATTGCTTTATCTCCTTTGTCTCTTTTCTTTAGAGTTTATTTCGCCACACGGTGTCATTGACACAAACTGCTATTTTACTCTCTTTTATAACTTGCTGTCTGGCCTCCTTTTCCGTATTTCCACAACTGAATAATTTTGCCTTTCTTACTTTTTTAATAATTTCTTCTATTTATAATTATGTTCAATAGTAAAGGACTTAATGAATCGCCTTGTCTTATTCCGTTGCTAACAGGTAGGGGTTTAATTAATTTTGATTCCACTTTAGCTTGAATTTTATTATTAGAATATATATTTTTGATCGTCTTTATGAGGTTGATTGGTATTCCTCTGATATGAAGTAATATACCAGGTCGTTGATTTGTATTCGATCAAACGCTTTTTACAAATCAATGAAATACAAATATGCAGGTTCATTATATTCAATCTACTGGGCCTGTCTTAACGTATGTAACTAAAATTTTGGAAAAATTTTTCGTATGATTGTTTTTATATTAAAAATAAACCAATCACGTTACCATTGGATATGAAACCCATGGTTCTTTAGCTGCTATGTGATACATTATAATTATTGTTAAACCTTCACTGAATAGTTTTCTGGAGTATAAATTTAAGTAAAACAATTATCGTTTGTACCTATTATTAGATTTGAACATTTTTCCCAAAACTTTAGTTACATAAGTACGTTATTACAAATACTACGACCTTCCAGATCGAAAGCCTTGTTGTTCGTCTGTAAGTGTTGTGAGGGAGTCTATTTTTTAATTCTGGACTTGTAAAATATTTGTGTGAATTATTTACATTCATTTTATGGACTATGGTCGTTTTAAATGTAATCGGAACTTAGAGTAATTTATATTTGTTCACTTAGAATCAGGACTTGTAATAATTTGTGTAACTTTACTTTGAATTGGAACATAGTGTAATTTATATCAGTTTACTTTGCATCAGGACTTGTAATAATTAGTATCAATGCATTTTGAATTGGGACTTAGAACCGTTTATATTATTTTGTAAAACTAAAGCACAGATATGAAATACATGAATGTTAGTTGAATTTGACTTTGAATGAAAACCTCTTGTAAAAAGCCAAGCAATATTCAAAGACTCTACCTAAATTATTAAAGTAACTTATTTATCTTAACTTATAACATTAATCGGCAAAACGGCTTCGCCACAATATGATTAACTTCTATTCGCTCATTAATTTCATTTCTTTGTTGGCTTATTGTTCTCCATATTTGTTTTTGAAGGCCATAAAAGTGGCGATTTATTAGAAGTTTTGTTTCGTTCCTGCTTCTCTTGTAGTTTTCGTAGATTTCTGGTGTTTTTTGTGATTTGTATCTTGAGTATGCGATTCTTTTTTCTGCGCATTTTACTTTGACTTCGTCTCGGAACTATGGTGTTCTGTTCGCTTTCTTTTTTCTGTTGGGTGTTCGTGTTCCTAATGCTTTAGTTGTAGCATCTTCTATATTTCTTTTAACCTAATCCCAACTTTTATCTACATTCTCTTCTTCTGTTATGCTATTTCGATCGATTTTTTTTGCTAGTCGTGCTTGGTATAGTTGTTTGGTGGATTCATTCCACAATGATTCTATGCTGAATATTTGTTTTAGTCTAATTTTTGCCAGTAATAATTTATGATCACTGCCAACATTCGCGGAGTTCAAAGTTCTGACATCCAATATTGACAGTGGATTATTAGTAACTATATAATCAATGGTGGATTTTTTGCCTCTGGAATTTTCGAAAGTATATTTATATCATTCCTGATGATTGTAAAATGTATTATTGATCCCCAATTCATTGCTTGAACACAAGTTAGTCATAATTTCTCAGTTGTCATTCAATATATATCCTCATTATATTTCTGTTTAATTCCACGTGTTATGTCTTTTCGAGCACTGAAATCCCCTGCCAACACTAGAAGTTCATCCGCAGGTATATAATCTATAGTTTCTTCTAATTGTTTATACAAATTTTCTCTTTCCATTTTTGTTTGCACTCCTTTCGGCTATGACAGAAACAATGTCCAGTTTTTGATTTTTAATTTTTATTTTTATTGTTACTACCTATTCTTTCTGATATTATACTGGCACTGTTTGATACAGCTTTTATAATTTTTGTGTATGAGTATATTGAGTATGCCTACTCCTGTATTCGCTCTTATTCCCTTTTCAACGCCACTATACACTAGAACAGGGGTCGCCAAACTTCTTTGACGTCGACTCCTCCAAGAGTTTCTTGACCTTTTATCGACCCCCTTCATTTTACTATTACGTAATTATAATAGAAAAAGACGCTTATGTGAGTTTTTAGATTGTTTCTTTTATAATTACTCAACACTTCAACATAGAGAAGTTTAGTTCGTGAATTAATAACGATTGAATTATAATACGTATGTTGATGAATTTTAGAACATTAACACTCCCTTATAATATAATATATGTCGATGCGTAAAAATTGAACTGAGATCGAATACGTGTAAGTATAAGTAAATAAGCAACCGCGTACTTGTTGCAATCTCGCTCCCGCCGCGTGGTCCGTGCGGGAACCACCGACATCCGTTTATTGGTAAATACGTCATTTTGGCCTCCGTATTTTCATGACCTTACAGGTCCTATTCATGTCACTGTTCCCATGATTCACTCTTAATTGCGTTGTCATTCAGGATGGAGGTAATCCAAGTTAATCGAATTAAATATTACCCGTACAATGATGTCTTATATTTTTCTATCGACCCCTGAGCCCGAATCGGCCCTTAACAATCCCGTGAGGGTCGTTATCGACCACTTTGGTGACCCCTGGACTAGAGGGTAATCGCCATACTGTTTTTGGCCTTTTCGTATTCTGGTTAATTAATTGATAAATCAACACAATTTGTTAAATATTGCGGTCTAAGTAATTTTTCGAACTGTTAAACATTACACGCAATCGTTTTGATTCACAGTAGCAGTACTTCTAACCTCAGTAGATAGGTATTTTAACGAACTATTTTTAGTATTTTTGTAAGGTTTATTTATTAAAATACCAGTTCTGATTATGCTGCTTCTGAATGAACAATTCAGTTTTATTTTCGCAACTTTATTTATTTCTTATCCAATTTATATTTCGACAAATTACTCTGTCTTCGATTAATTAAGAATATCAACAATATCTGCAACTTTTCGTTAATTTTATAGCGTAAATTAAACACCTCGCTTCCTTTTAATCAGAATTTTATGAGTCGTTTTCAACTGAAAGTACAATAAATGCCTCGCACCACTTTACTTTTAATCCTGGAACAAAAACCAATTTAATTTCATTAAATTGAGAAGAGATAATTAAAACTTAATTAAAATTTGCACAGAATATCGATTTAATTTGGGTGTTAAATTATTTTGTCCCCTTCGTTCAAGGTTCCGTTTCCTACGAAAACAAAAACCTTTAAATATTTTATCTGAAAAAACTCTTAATAAGCGGAAGTAAAAGTATTAATGTTATATTTTGCTTTTACTTAAAATAATTAACACTTTGAGCACGAAATTATCTAAATTCAGCACAATTTCAAGTTAGTCTTAAATTAGGGCCCAAAGAAATAAAAATAATTACGGTTTATTAGACCAAAAGAACAAAGGGCAATACAAAAGTAATGCATGTAAATTTAATTTTTATAATCTGGAACAAATAGTAAGTATATACTACACCCACGATGTTAATAAAGCGTGCTAACCGTTCTTATCATGATCCAAAAGTAAACAGACAGCTTTATCTTCTAAGAAAAGATTGGCCATAAAGATATTTTCCGTATCCATGGTATGTAATTGACAGATTATTTATCTCATTTGAGGTTAACAATGGCGGATGGCGGGTAAATATGAAAAAGCGGGACGATATGAACATTTGCGGGTTTTTACCGTGCATGCTATCGACGTGACATCTATCGATAGAATTTAGAATCAAAATTATTATTTAATTATACAAAAATCTTCATTTAAGTGATTGATAAGTGTAATTATTTTTTAAAATTCAAGCAAATACGATTATTTTTTACATAAATTCATTATAGAAGTTATTTTTAATACGAAAATTTGGCATGTGTAATTTGAGGTTATATGTCAAAAACGTAGGTACGTATTATATTATAACAGATTTTTATTTAATACGAACTTCTCATGGATGCGGAAAAATAACTTGTGCCCTACGGGAATCTATCGGCATATTTCATCCCTCGGCTTTTGCTGCCCTCGCTCACTACGTTCGCTCGTGCAGCAGAAATCTTCGGGATGAAATATACCTATATCTTCCCTTATGACGCAATATACTATTTTACAATCATTTTATTGTTTTATGCGTTATACAATTATTAGAAAAATGCATTTTACTACCGCTACAACAATCGGTACAAAACTAACAATGGAAATACATAGAGGTAGCCTTGATACTGATACAAACAGGAAAATGCGAATCTTACCGGTATATTTCAGGGTTAATTGCAGTAGTTCTACTGATTAAGGGATTAATGTTCCGGAAAAATAATTCTAAACAATCATAAAGGCTTGTAAATTTGATAATTGTTTGATATTTTCAAAACTAAGTGATTTTTATTGTCCATTGCATTCAAGAACCATTAAAATTCTCCGCACTTGCATTCACTAATCTGTCTGAAAGATTAAAAGGATTTTTAAATGTTTATTGTTTTAAAGACTTTTTTTGTTTTGTTATTTTTGAAAGGTGTTTTTCTAATGTTTAATTCTGCGCTTTGCAAAAACACCATCAAAAGTAGAGTAAATTAGGAACAAAATATCAAATAATTTCTTTTGAAAATTCAATTTCCATAAGAGTTCACCTATGACGTATGTTGCCTAATCGAAATACGTAAAACGTTATTAATTCAAAAACCAAAAATTAAAGAAAACTGATTTTATGTATAATAAAAATTAACTCAAAAATTTTAAACTGAAAACTGTAAACTCAAACTTTAAAACGAGAATATTAAAACCCATTTCGACCAACAAAAAAACTTAAAAAAATGTCCGAAGTACAAAAACCTCATCGTAAGTTGAATGTTTCCAACAAAAAATTAAAAAATAAATTATTTTTATCTTCAAATAAGGAAATATCATATCAACGAATGTCAAAAATTTGTTGTTACACCGATTAATTTGCCTTTATTATTTTGGAAGTTATGACACTTGAGAGATACTAATTAAGAGGATAATAGTGGTAAGCCGTCATAACAGATAACAACCCACAACCACATCTAACATGCACTAAGCGACAGCAAGTTTTTTTGAGGTGATGTGTGGGTGATGGGAGTATGTGAAGGCGTTAAATGCTATTGTGGTTGTACCTACGTTTGCTTTTAATTTAATCCGTTCAAATTTTCTTGGAATTATTTTGTGTTAATTTATTTTGGCATTAAGTTATTTATTACTTTATATAGGTTTATAGGTACATTTAATTAGTAGGTAGTTTATTGTAGAGAATTCTTAAAATTAAATAACATTTGGGTGATCATTGCTTTCGGAATCTCTAAAGAATTTTTCCAACACGGTTTTGCAATCGCATTTTCTGTTCGAGAGTGTTTCCCACGTGTTTTATGCTTTAATTGATTAAAACAGAAAAAGAAGTTACTAACAGAAAAAATTCTGCAATGTCAAAGATAATATAATTAACAATACGATCCTTGTATTAAATCTAATTTCACTGATTTGGCATTTGTTTATAGTGGCAATAAAATCTGCAGTAGGGCGCACAGAATTGTTGTTGGAAATCGCAGTATTTAACTTTAATTGCGCCATTAATCTTCACAGCAAGATAAAAGGCGTAACAAATATTTATTTTCAAACCACATTAGCATTTCTTCCCTAATTAATATCACACATTGTTCCAAAAGAAAAGCTAGAAGCACGGTGTCCATTTGGAAGACTTGAAATAGATCACACACAAAACATTTCAGTGACGTCATGATTTTGTATGTGGTATTCAATAATGTCAGTCCTCTATAGTTCTTGCATACTTGTTGGTCTCCTTTGTTATGTACTGTAATCATTTGCCCAAATTTCCATTCTACAGGTATTCTTTCTTCTTCCCATATTCTTTTTATCATTATGTAAATTTTTTCGTGTAATTCTTCCCCACCATACTTTATAAGTTCTGCATTTATGCCATCTTTCCCTGGAGCTTTACCATTATGGCTTTTAATAATAATTTCTTTTATTTCTTCTTTCGTTGGTGTTTCGTTTATCATATCTTGTTCTGCTGTTTCAATCTCATTCTCTGTCTCAGACGTCTCTGTGTCTGTCAATAATCCTTTAAAGTATTTCTTCCACGTCTCCATGTATTAATTGTCGTTTTCAACCAATTTCCCGTCTTCATCCTTGATTCCAGTGGCCTTTCCTTTGTATACTTTGCTTTGTTCATTGATCCTTTCATAATAGCTGTTTGTATTTTTAAGTCTGTTATCTTCTATTTGTTTTATTTTATTTTCCATCCATTCTCTTTTCGTTTTACGGTTGATTCTCTTTGCTTCCTTTCTTAGCCTTTCATACTCTTTTCTATCTTCTTCTCTGTTTAATCTAATCCATTTTAATCTAATTTCTATTTTCTTTTTGGCTATTTCTTTACACTTATTGTCATACCATCCTGGGTCAGTTCTATTTACTTCCCTTCCTATTTGGGTTTACCCTACACTATTTATACATTCTTTTATTCTTGTCCATTGTGTTTCTATTTCATTATCATTTATGTTATATCCTTTTAGTTGTTCTTCTATTTTTTCAACATATTTCTTTTTGGTGTTTTCATTACTACCCCAATTTTTATTTTTTAAATTAAAATCTTCATATAATCATTAAAATATACAAAATTATTTAAACATATTTTTTACAAAGGTCAAAATACCGTTTTCTGCAGGAAACTAGATAGACAAATAAAATGATGTTGATAACATAAACTACATATATGTCGAGGCAATCTCTTCTCAAAGATGGGTGGAAATAAATTTAGAGACTGATCAAAGATATTTAGCCCCTTTAAACATTAAATCTTCACCACTGAAAATATCAACTTCCACTAAAAATATAAATAATCTTTGATAAAACTTGACATTAATTTCCACTACAGTAATTACTTCATTTACTTCCCTTTTTTGCCACAAACATCGTGTGATTATTAACAAAATTGATCTTGAAAATACAGAACATCAGTCCATAATTGTCCCTTCGAAAAACAAATGTTAATTAACTTCTCCGTGTAAGTAGTATATTAAGGGTTATTTCCAAATTAGAATACATTGTTATTTTTTTAGTCTGAAGAAGGCCTCTGATTGATGCAAAACGTTAAATAAATGGTAGATAGTTAATGATAGTTAATTTACCAAAATACCAAGAATTAATACATAGAGAATTTAGTAAAAGAAGGCCAAGAAATAACAGAACAATTAAAATTAACATTTATATTAGTTTATATTGTTTTCGATAATTCATATTACGAAACTCACTATTCAGAGATAAGACTTCATTTTCAATTTTGTCACATAATAGAATATAGAATCTTCTTGCAAATAAATAACACAATCCCCCTATTTACAACTAGAATTTAACCAGAGCAAACTGAAAAATCACAAATAGTATTCACCAAGTAGTGCACTTGTTCAAAGCTAAGATTTTAATAAATAAGAACGGCCAGTAGAGGACTGCGAGGTTGCCTTGTAAACCAGAGGTTTTGGGTTCGATTCCGGCCCAGGTCAGGTAAAACTTTTAATACAAAAAAATATCGTAAACTTTTCCTCTTCTAGACGGATACTGTTCACAATTTAAGCAGGCAATGCACGTTGTGATCCTTGGAAAGCGCAAGCCCAAATCTCGCACAATAAATAGACAAAATAACAGATTTACTAAAAAAAAATGGTAAAAAGTAAATTGCAGCAACAACAAACTGCAAAAGTTATATCTAAAATTTTATTTACTTTTTAAATGTAGATTAAAAGTTAACTTATCTGCTTTAATACAGAAAAAAGCACTTCAGATAAATTTAAAAACATGGAGAATTAAATTGACCATTAAATTCACAATTTCGTTTAGAGCGTCCTCATTCGACTTCATTCGACCACGTAATACCAAATAAAATAAGTTAAATAACATACTTTCACAGATAACAAAGTAATTGTAGGCAGTGCACATAGGAACCTCGACCATTTCACCCTAAACCTCATCTTGCAAAATCTACATACTGTACAGTCAATTCGGCCCACGTTCCTTCATATACGCTCACTAAAGTAATTTATCTGAGGAACATTTAGATTCGGAAAAAAACCTTATAGCTAGGAAATGCACGAACTCATACCGTTCGCGAAATTTAAATTTACGTACGATACAATGAGAAAAATCTCACTTGTGCAGTTAATTTCGTTGCAAGTGGATGAAATACGTTCTTTTATGGGTGCTATATCGCATGCACAATGATTTATTAGTAAATTTTCAGTGAATTCTAACACGAGAATAACACAACCTAAAGTTTTAAAATGAAGCGATCAATCCTACCCCTCATTTTTGTTTTTAAAACTTTAAATGGGATGTGTCGACTCTGCCAACAGATATCTTGTTTTGCATGCTTTTCGGGTGTATTAAATTCTCGTAAAATCGGGAAAACGGTTTTTCTGGGGTTTATTTAAACGTTCGCATGCATGTAAATTGTAGCAGTTGAGGGTGTGACTTTTATCATCCTTGAATTTTATGTACGTTATGAAAAAACTATAATTTCATTTTGTTGTTTTATTACTTTATTATATCAGTTTTATGAGTTGGCCGACCCAGCTGTAGCTTTATTTTTATGTTAGGTCTGATAAGAGCATACCTGATATTAGAGCGTTATTTTGAATAAAGTTTATTATTTTTTATGCTTGTATAACCAACATGTAATAAAATGTGATAAACTTCTTTTTAAACCTGTAACATATATCTGAGAGAAGTGCTAATGGGTTGCTACAGTGCAAACTCAGTAATCCGAACAGAATTTATTTGGGTTCATCCAGACAAAATTGCGTTAATCCGAACTTATCTGCCTTCTTTGCTACACCTTCCAAAACGTGACATCTGGACTTATTTAACGAAACCTCTAAAATATTTTTCGAACTATTTACACTTAACAATATCCACACCAAATTCGTGAAGAGAATGACTGGAGATGAGTTTACGTGAGGATTGAGGTCGAGCGCATCAGTTATATTTAAGCTGCCTATTTATTTACACACCAAGAAGTTTTGCATGGTTTTTAGCAATGTTTGACGTAGTGCAGAGAACACGGAATTCTATTCCAAAAAAACGTTATTGCTGCGTCAAATTCAGGACTTCAAAGTAGATTAGTCTACTTAGCTAATTATACCTTGCTAAATTTAAGAAGATTTTCATTTTGTTTAATGCAGTTTACAGTTATTCCTTTCGTATAATTCATATGAAGGAATCCTTACTTAGGTTTTTTTATTAAACAAGGACGTAAGAAAATTTTCCTCTATTTAAAGTTCTCACTAATCCGAACAATTCGTTATTATTTGATCACTGCATTGTCTCAGTTTGAATTATCGAATCTGCACTATATTTGGATTGCATTCACAATGAAATTAATTAGATTAACCACTCATTACATTTCCCAAAGGAAAGGTGAAATCTTCTACATATATCAAATGGAAGATTGCACTTCATCGTTTGTTTATGGGAAAATTTAATACCAAATTTAACCATTAATTTATACGCTGTGAATTAAATTAAACTTTTGACTAAATAACCTAAATACAATATTAAACATTTTGTACCTAATGATTTAAATTTAAAAATGTCTACCATTATCGCTCGCTTATGAAATGCAAACCAAATAACAATTACAATTGATAGATACTTTGGTATTTAGGAGTAATTAGCGTTTGATATTTGTATGAATGATAAGTAATGATACCAACCGTAACATACTCAATTTGGCTGATTCAAATCACAGCGTTTTAAACAACTAGCAACTCCTTTTTAATTGGCAGATTGCTTTCATTGGACAAAACACAATATTATCAATATTCTTCTTTCTAAGGTTGAAGTAGACTATACTTACTTGAATACATGTTATAAATAAATCATTAAAAAATTCGTTTTTCTGAACGGATGGAAACGAAACCTTATTCTGCATTTACCAGAAAGATTTAAAAGGTGATGTAAATATTGTTGCAAGATTACCTATACTTTTTAAAAAACTACAGTCATAGAATTATAACTCAGAGAACGTCTTGGTACAAAGAAAGATATAGCTGTACAACAAATCGTCTAAATATTATCGATAATATTATTACCGCAACGGACAAGCCAAAAATAACTGTCCTTATTGAATTATTGTAAGGCCTTCTATTCAATCATTTCAGAAATTGTAATAAATATTGTGTATTACGCCTGAAAGAGCAGAAGGAATCGCGAAAGAAGAAGTATTACGCAGAACTGTCAGAAACCGCCGTTGAACTTCTAAAACATTTACCTTCGAATCGATTCCAGACTTTTTCTATATATGTTGTATCATACATATCATGTGAATAATGAATCGGATGTTCCTCAAGGCTCAATTCTTCGACCGATTTTATTCAATGTGGATAATGGGGTAATGGGTAATGTCTGGATTTTCTTCAAAACTGAATATTTTCCTCTCACATTTTTCTGTCGACAATGCAAATATGCAGTTTTAGAAATCTAAGTTTTTTGGAACCATCGTTAAGGTTTTAAAACTCCTGTGTCAAATTGCTTAAAACGTGCTGTTTGTAGGCTTAGCAATAAGTCTGTGCGATACTGAGAAAAATATCGAGCAAGTAATGGATTTATCGAATCAAGAGTTGTTTTGGTTAAATCATCATATAAAATAAATCCGTAGGATAATGATTCAATACGTAAAATAAATTGATATATTGATTCATCAAATACTTCACCTATCAACAATAAGCTCTTGTGATCGTTACTTTTCATATATGAAAAAAACTCTAAAATAGCGATTATGTCGGTATATCGCCATTAATTAAATCGATACATCGCTATATAGACATTTTAATAAATCGATATTTTTAGAATTTCGTATTGATGTTCGATATATCAATGTTTCTATCGCTATTTCGAAAACCAGTTCCTGTCCTACTCAGTATTGCTGAATATATGGGGTGTCATTAATTAATTACAATCGACCAAAAGGGCAATAGGTGGTGCCATAGCCTTATTAAAACTTGATTGTTGTGACTGTAATTATTGCAAAATTGCATACAAAATACTAGAATGCATTAGTAATTTCCCTCAAAAATTTGTGTAACCTTTTAATTTAATATTTTGGTAACTTTGCAAAATAAGCAAATAAACCATCTGTTATCGAAAGTATAACCAGGAAAAATAAAAACAAGAAAACAAGTTGTTCGGATTATCCTGATAAGGAAACTTGTTATTATTCAGATTATACTAACCAACCCCAAGACCCATACGTTCATAAATACAAAAGTACAATCACACAAGTACGAAGAGATTTACGGATTAAACATGAGAGCAAGCTTTTTTTGACTGCTACTTAATATACCAAGACTGGAAACTGGAAGAATCTTAAATTTTATCGGGCACACTTTTTCTATTATTAATAATGGAGTCTAAAAACATCGGCCTACAAATGAATTTGAACAAAACCAAAGTGATGTATAACAGTAGAGTAGTCAGTACCTCTCGATGCAATACATATAGTTACCTCGGACATCTGATAAAGCTGAGAAAGCAAAAAAAAAATCGTGGCAATTAATAGAAGAATCAGATTGAGTTAGGCTGCATTTTATAAACGTAAAGATATGCTAAAAAACACAGGAAGTGCCAAATTGTATGAAGAGGAGAGTGTTGGACTCTTGTATAAGGTAAAGTGGCGGAACACACCCAACATTTTCTGTTAATTTCATAAAAAAATACCAATTACGCTTTTAATCAGTTTATCGACTTGTGTCTGCTTCCAAGGATCTTACAGAAGAAATTAGTACATTCTTTGTAATTTATTTATTTAATAAAAATGAAAAAATATTATTTTAATGAAAAAGTTGAAATGTCGTCTCAACCCATACATGTTCGGTAAAATGCCTAACCTTGGGCATCTTACCACCCATTATGGGGGAAGCACCAAAAACGAAAAAATTAAAACGCTATATGAACGGTTAGGTTTCTCCTACCAGTGTCTGTGCCATCTCACCCCACAGAACCACTGGTTTAAGATGCCAATAATTAATTTTCAACGCAGTTAACACAATTGTCTGAATACGGTGTACATGTTTCATGCAACCATTTCTTGCAAATGGTGCAACATATCCAGTCAACTTTCGGACAATTTTTTTCACGATAACTCATATTGCACACAATACAATCATGAATCATCAGTACTATCAGTTTCGATATGATCCGAACTATGGTCAGATACAATAGCGTCTTCACTGCTGGAATTACTGTAACTTTGTTGTGTTGTCTTTTTACGTTTATTTTGTGCTTTTTTCTTATGCATTTTTTGTGTTTCACTCTTCTGGCGGTTTAGTTCTTGCTGTTTCTATTTTTGTACTTTCTCCATAGCTTTTTACGCTTAGTTTCACGTGTTTCAGGAGACGTCAGAATTTTTGCATGTTGTTTTCGAGCGCTGGGTTTAGGCCTGGGTTTTACAGGAATAGATGCTATCTCTTTAAACGCTGTTGCAAGGCGATTATCCACGTCAACCAGTGGCCGACGTTCATTTTCTTGTATTTCATCTCCCTCCAAAACTCCCTGTTCTCTTTCTCCAACGACTTGTTCTGGAATACAAGGTTGGTTTTGTATTTCTGACACGGAAAAGGCGTAATCGGGAACCTTATTTGGATTATATGGATAAATACCACAGGCTTCAAATCCGGAAACTCCATTTTGGTTTGTAGCTGCTTTGCCGTATGCGATACTCAGTAGTTCTCCAAACTGAAGCCTAGTAATTTTTCGGCCTGGGTGATTACGTATCCAGGTAGAGGTAAGACGATATATCATGGCCCTCGGTACAGAAAGAGAAAACGCTTCTATTACTCAACCTAAAAACCTAGGTAGCCGTTGGATTTTAAAATGGATCAACTTCCTCATGACACATGCCAAGAGATCGAGCAATTGATCTACTCTGAGCAGTCTGAATTCTCAAATTTGGGTATCTTTTCAGGAAAAGAGCGAACCAATTGAAACCGGCTTCTTTTACTCCTTGCTGAATTTGTGCTTAATATTGTTGCGTTCTGGAAATGTAAATGCTAGATGTCTAATCTCTTTTGATGTTGGGGTATAACCACATTTCTCCAAACTTTGAATGTACTTCACTAACTTCGGTTCATTTTCCACACCAAAGCAACCATATGCTCCGAGCGTACCTTTTACCAAATTTTGATTCCTAGCTCGCCGTAACAGAGTTCTCAGGGTAATACCAAATTCCTTGGATATTGAATTGTAACTTTTATTTCCTTCCCTTAATGCCTCACAAGCATTCCGAAGCTCAGCTTCACTTTATTGACCCCTATTGGACATTCTTACATATTTCCGCGGCATGGTGTAACGACTATAAACATAAATAACCCTGTCAGACATCGATTTGCTGCAAATTTGTTTAATATTTGGCTTTGTAATTCCATCACCTTCGGTTTCATAAACTTTTTACCTCCCAAAATTTCAGTTCAATTAATGCTTTACTTTTTGTTTAGGTTGCTTGATAGACTTTTATTCATTTATAAGAAAGCTTTGCGAAACTTTCTCAACATTCAATTGACTTTAATTGTTTTTTTTAGAAAAATTTTCATAAGATTAATTTGTTATTTGAGAAACCTGAGCGGATATTCGAAAAGGAATCCATCAAAATGACGCACACGTTAAACAAACAACACAAAAATACGTTTCTGTGTTGACGAATAAATCTAATTTCGCGCTTTTTGTGTTCTGGAATAAACAAGCTGTTTTCTGTAATTAAAATAGAAAATAAACACGAGTTTTCCGAACTACGGAATATTCTCGACAAAATTACATGATTCCTGCCGCTGTTTATCAAAATAGTTCAAATGAAATTCCTGGGGCACTATGTAATATTTTACCTTTAGAACATGAAATACCAACCAAGGCAACGACGTTTTTAGACATTTGACCCGTTTTATTATTGACTAGCTTCACATTTTTTACTAAACGTATGTCAATGTTAGTTTTTCATTTAGAAACTCAAATACTGTGCTCTTTGAAAACAGACTGATTTACTCAGATCACTATAAACTCAGACAGAACTCACCTAAATATTCAATCTTTACAAAACCACAAAGTTATTAGCGGAACCAAAACGCGAGGCGTCGCGGTTTTATACCCACCAGACCATAAAAATTTTACAACAAAAACATGCCAAATTTCACGGTTTATAAGAAACAGTACGTTGAAATATTATAAAACATATTTTCTTAGAATATAACATTTTAATCCATCTCTTGTTAATTATTAATTAGCAAGTCTGACAACTCTTCCTGCATTATTCGTCATGATTTCCTATTAAACGACCAGTTAATCTTATTTATAAGTTTGTTAAAGATCGGTTAAACTAGATTAACCTAAATACCAAATTTTTACTGCGACTTTAATTGACAACGTTTTGAGTTCAAGCGTTTTAAATCCTAAGTGCAAGTTTTGCTTTAAAAACAAATTGGCGGTTAGCTTGCACATCAGAATAATAAAATCATATCTCAGATAAATTAATTATTATATTAAAGACTCTCCCATGAGAATGAATTCCAGTTTTCAAACTGTCGTCATTTCCTGTTGATTTTTGATGCAAGCTGTTAATAAACTTTCTTAAGGATTTCCTGGAACTTTTTTTATAACAAAATTCCACCGTTTTTTAATCGCAAGAAGTGTAAATCTTTAATTTGGGAACTGTCCTTGTTTTTAAAACATAATGCCATAAATTTTTAATTGAATTAATTTTATATTCAAATTGGTTTTACTTTGCAAATGTGTGGGTGTATTCTGCAAACTAGACTAAGCAGTATGGGAAAATAATTTTATTGTTTGGGTTAGTAAAAGTGAATTTTTTTAAATATGAATTTTAACATAAATTAACATTAAGCAACTTTTGAACTGTCCTATTTTGATGCATAACCTTAGTATTTAAACGGATAGATTACTCTAAGGAATAAATACCCATCAGTAGAAAATTCTTTACAAAAACAATCCAAAATCAAGAAAACGCTAGGATAGTTTTATTTGGTATTGATTGCAGCTCTTCAATTTAATTCTGGTTTTTCAGGATTGATTTAAAATATTTACTTTGGCTGCTTTGTGAATTGTAAAGTACAAAGAGAAATGCAATTAGTCCTGTACTCCAAAACACACGAATATTTGTACATAAAAAACAACCTCAACAGATGCATGTCGGTACTGTGCACTTTTATGTAATCATGCAGTTAGTATTTAATTAACACAGCAGGAGCATTCGCTTTATAAACGTACCACAATAAGTGTAGATTAATGACGAATGGTAGATGTTCAGATTTCGACTTTTCAATCAGTTTTTATTAAATCACAAAGCGTTTTAATTGGCCTTAAGCGTTAGCTAAATAAAAGGATTTTTATTAATTTCGGTTGTTTTCCTTTGTGAAGGATAAAAACGGTTGGATGATATTCAAATACGGCGATATTTGTTGCAGATCGTTATTGATTGCTTCAAACTCAGGTTTTATTAATTTTTCGAGTTTTTGCTCTGGAAATAGTTCTGTTTTTGTGTATTAATAAAGTACAAATACGTACAAGCTCTAATAAACTCGTTCCTTTTTGAATCGGCGAATTTCAGATCCTCTTTTATGATTTTATTGGTATATAAAAATTTACAGCTTAGTGTTGGTTGTACGAATGCAGTTTTCATTTTTTAATGCAGTTATTTTACAGCATTAAGTCCAAAGTAATTCTTCTAACTTTAAAAATTCGTAATTTATAAAAATGAACTAAAAAAGTTGACCATGAAAACTTTAAGACATAAATCTTTCATCTTATCAAAACCATTTCGCCCCACAATCGATTTCACATAAAATTACAATTCTTCGCTAACTAAATGAATTAAAATCGTTCCGAATTTATCCTCAACGATTTTCTTCTAATAATTCCGCTCTCTGTGCACAAACTCGTAATTTGAACTTGGCTTTTGTATTTCTACAGACAAAATACTACGTGATTTTTTAAAAACTCAATTGCAGCAGGCCGTATTCTGTCTTAATAACCTTAGAACTGTCTGTATTAAGTCAGAATACGGCCTGCTGCAATTGAGTTTTTAAAAAATCACATTGTACATTAAATCAGTATATTTAAAATAAACCTTAATTATTTTTGAAATTAGATAAATAACATAGACACAGACATCTAAACTTTGTGAATGGCTGCTGCATTAATACCATTTTACTAGTTGAGTCTTCTTCTTCTTCTTCTTCGGCCTTTTATCGTCCACTCCTGGACATACGTCTCCCCTAACTTTTTCGATTTGGTTCTATCGAGGGCGACGTGATGCTGGTTTTTCCTTAATATGGTCCACCCAATTCGTTGTGGACGTTCTACTACGCCTTTTTTGTGTAATCGCAGTTGCCATTGAATTATTTGTTTAGTCCATCTTGTTTCATATTGCCTCGCCTTCTGCCCATCTCCACTTCCTAGTGCTTATCTTAGTTATCACATCGTCAACTTTAGTTCTGTTTCATATGTCCTCATACGTCCATCGTCTCTGAATCTGTATCTATCACACGTTGAACAGTTCTCAGCTTGTTGGCCGATTTGATAGTAAGTGACGTAAGTGTTGTAGTTACCATACCGTGACTTAAGACTAGTCTCTATTCTTCAACACTAAACTTAATTTTCCGACCGCAGACCAAGTCATTCTTATTCTTCGAGCTATTTCTGTCGTTTGGTTATCTCTGCCTATCAACTTTTTCTATAGTTCAATTCTATTAATGTATTTTCCACAGTCGTCACTTTTGTTTTTACCAAGTTCATCATTAGACTGACTTTTTCTGAAACCTGCTTTAATTCTAATAGCATTTCTTGAAACTGTTCTATGTTATCACTGATCAACACTATATCATCCACGAAGTGGAGAAGGCTTAAGAATTTTCCATTTATGTTGATATTCTTTCCATCCCAATCCACGTTTTCAAACACACCTTCCATGGCGAGAATGAACAGTTTAGGTGATATCACATCACCTTTTCTCATTTTGTTTGTTACTAAATCTTCGTCTATAGCGTGGCCCGACCCGGAGTATATTTTTTAGGATGTCTGTATATTTGGAATCTATTCTGGCATGGTCCATGGCTTTAAAAATAGCCCATATTTCGATCGAGTTTTGTAATCCACAAAAGCTAAATAAATGAAGCGGCACATTATATTCATGAGACCTCTCTAATATTATACTAGTCTTTGCGGAAGCCTGCCTGTTTCACCAGTTGGTAGTTATCAAATTTATTAGTTAATCAGTTTGTGATAATCTTACTCAGTAATTTATGTGGGTGTGGTAGCAGAGTTATAGGTCGGTAGTTTTCAATTTTACATTTATCGATTCTCTTAGGTAGCAATATGTGTGTTACACCAAGCTTCAGGGATACTACCTTCTGTTATGCATTTATTCAGAAGTATCTTCATTACATCTACCTATACATATAGTGATTGTACCTGCCAATGTCAACATCCCAGTTGTAATACCATTTTCACCTGATGCCTGGCCATTTTTCATTTGTTTTAGAGCTTGTTGTACTTTGTACTTGGTTATGGTATTTCCTCAGATCCAAGATTTGTGAATGATCCGTTTGGTTTGGAACTTTTTGTAAAAGTCTTCAGTGATCTGTCTTATTTGAGTTTTTTCGTGTATAATCGTCTTTGTTCTTTAGCTGGCAGATCTTTATTCATCCGGTATCTTTAGTACCTTCATATTTTCATTATTTTCTATGAGTATAAGTTGTTCGATAAGCTGTGTGTTGTGATGTTTCATATCTCCTCTAACTTTTTGTCTTATTCTTTTATTTAATTCTTTATACTCTGGTGAGGATCTATCCATTTGTCTTCTGTCATCCATTAATTTTATTGTCTCGAAACTTACTTTCCTGTTCTCTCTCTGCTTCTTTTCTTCCTAATTTTATTTTTGAGACTGTCAATGTTTAGTGTACTTAGATTTTCTAAGGGAGCCATTTTCTTGCTTAACCCAAATTAATATTGAGTTCGTTCACTGTAGGGAAGTGTTTTCGGTATATCATTTTGTTTCTTTCTAGTGTGGTGTGGATTTTTAATTTTGCTCTTAATAATCTATTTTAAATCTATTAATTAGAGATATGTCTTTTACAATATGCTTTATATTTGATAGTATGTAAACGACCCAGACTGTATCCCTGCCAAATCCTTAACCACTTGCTAACCTATGTTTAACCAGCGATGTGAGATATGGGCAATTACCCCCCTAAAATGACCGCTAAGGGGGTCTACACCGTGGGATCTGGAGGGGGTAAGAGTTCGCCACAACGTTTGAAATATAACCAATCTGAATTAACCAAACTGAATATTGCCGTACTAAATATTAAAACATTAAGATCAGAAGACCGTTTAGTCAACACATTAACTGGGATATTCTGAGATTATCTGAAACAGGACTACCAAATAAAAAGTCGGAAAAGTGCACTACCCTCAAATCAGGATATCTAATGTCGCAATACAACAAAGAAACAGAAACACACATTGGTGGAGTAGCAATTCTAGTGAATAAACAACTTAGGCATGCATTCACCAAAATGAAAAATATATCGGATAGAGTAATATACGAGAACATAGTCCCAACCATATCGAACGAGGGGAAAAACTTGTTGAATTTTGTCAGACTAATCAGTTTGTACTATATAACACATGGTTCAAGCTTCCTAAGAGACGGTTGTATACCTGAACCAGCACATACTACCGATCACGTGGTACGCAACCAAATTTATTTCATCCTAATCAACAAAAGATATAGAAATGCCCTTTTATCGGCTACAACTTATCCCGATGCGGACGTGGAATCGGACCACAACCCAGTGGTGGCTGTTTTTAAACTAAAATTGAAGATACCTAATAAAAAGAAAAGCTCAGTGCCCAAAAGTCAATACCCAAATTTTTAAAAACATTACAATAACAAAAATGAAATAGGTAACAAAAAATATTAATATAAAGTTACACTAAAGAACGAGAATTTAAATGAAACAAGTATTGGGAAGAAATGGCTAAACATTAAAACATCAATAGTAGAAGTGGGCCAAGAAAAGCCCAGAGAAATAACCCAAGACGCAAAACAAGAATGGATTACTCCAGAGATTCTTGAAAAAAGGAGAAAATACAAAAATATGGATGACAACAAACATAAAGAAATACAGCCGATTATTAAAAAGGAAATTATAAAAGCTAAAAAAGAGTATATGACAGAAAGATGTAGGGATATAGAAGAACTCGAGAAGAAATATGATGCATTCTACCTACATAAGAAAATTAAGGAAATGACAGGTACCGGAAAAAGAAACAAACAAATATCTTTAAAGACAAAAACGGCAACATAATTGTAGACCTACCCAAGCAAATAAAAATATGGGAAGAATACACTGAACTTCTTGGCGACGAGAGAACACTAAGAACAAGAATGGACAATGCCCAACTTAACTCCGAAAGTCCGGCTATAACAATAGAAGAAGTCAAACATGCTATATATATTTCCAAAGAAACTAAAGCTGTGGGTCCAGACAATGTACCTCTGGAATTTCTAAAATTGATAGAGGATAAAAACTTATACTTACTTGTAGATCTATACAACAGTATATACTCAAAAGGAAGCATTCCAAACGATTGGTTGCGGTCGATGTTTGTACCCCTGCCCAAAAAGAACAACCCTAAGGACTGCTCAGAATTTAGAACAATAAGTATAACTAGTTAATGAGCCATACCTTATAAATGTTTCCGTAAATTATCCATAATAGAATCTACAAGAAATTAGAGGCTAATATCAGCTACACTCAGTTTGGTTTCCAAAACAACATGGGGACACGAGAAGCACTCTTTGGGATAAATGTTCTAATACAAAGATGTCTTGACATGAATATAGATGTATATGCAGGATTCATAGAAAGGTAAAACATGATAGGCTAATAAAAATTTTGAGAAATAAAGGCTTAGATCCCTATGACATCCGTATAATTCATAGTCTCTATTGGAATCAAAGTGTAGCGGTCAATGTTAACGGTCAGCTATCTGAAGACATCGAAATACGTAGAGGCCTCAGACAAGGTTTGTGCTGTCACCTGCACTTTTCAACATCTACTCCGAATGTATATTCGAGCAGGCTTTAGAGGACCAGCAAGGAGGAATAATCGTGAAAGGACAAGCAATCAATAATCTACGCCATGCGGACGACACCGTCATATTAGCCTATAATCCGGAGGATCTTCAAAACATGCTACAAAACATCAATAGAGTTAGCGAAGATTATGGTCTCAAAATGAACTTAAAAAAGACTAAATTTATGGCCATCCAGAAAACAGGAAATAATAATGTCAATAATGTAAAAATAAAAATCGAAAATACTGAAATTGAAAACATTCACAAATGTGAAGCAGTTCTTCTGGAATCGCAATCTCACGTTAGATCTGAGAATGCGCATTGTTCGATTATGTCTTTTCGGTTCTAGTTTCTGGAATGGACGCGTGGACACTCAAACAACAAGATATGAAAAAACTGGAATTATTTGAGCTTTGGGGATACAGACGGATACTCAAAATATCATGAACAGAACATGTCCTCCGCCGCATGAATAAAGAACCAGAGCTGCTCCTGTCATTAAAAACGCAAACTAGAATATTTTGGGCACGTGATGAGAGGCTACAGATATAGTTTACTGCAATTGATCATGCAGGGCAAGATTATGGGTAAAAGATCGAGAAGAAGACGAAAGATATCGTGGCTGAGGAACCTTCGGAAATGGTTTGGATGTTCATCTGTAGAACTATTCAGGGTAGCTGCATCAAAGATTAGAATAGCTGTGATGATTGCTAACCCCAATAGGAGACAGCACCCTAAGAAGAACATATCGGAACGCTATAACTTCCTACATGCGTTGCGGAAGAACTGGAAATAGAAAAAATTTACGAAGACATCACAACTGTACAAAAATCTGAAAATACACATTTTAAGTTAATAATAAGAGATTTTAACGCAAAAGTTGGTGATACTAAATATTTCAACATTTCAAATAGAGGAGAATATGGACTGACTGGGGGTTATAAAACGATCGAGGAGAACGGCTGTTGAATTACACTCAAAATGAAAGATTTTACTGTATGAACACCTTCTATCAAAAACCTAAACAAAGAAGATGGACGTGGCGGAGCCCTGATGGGAAGACAAGCAACGAGATCGAATATATGTATACTAAATGAGTATTATTGTATACAATGTCTGCAGGGATTCCAGTTATTCAAACTAGTGCTAGTAAATTAATCGATTATTGGATAATGATGATTTTAAATTGTTATAAAATAAATTAATTGATTTTTGAATATTTGATTATGTTAACAAACGAATATGTGATCATCACGTTTAGTCGATGATTATAAATCGGCCATTCGCGATTTATCAATTACCTACTAACATTATTTTTCACTGTTGCTGAGTTATTTAACACTTTTAAGTTAATTAGGTCAGAATATAAAATAGATTAAATTATACTTTACTAGAAAATATTAAAATATGTATATTAAAAACTTTTTACAGGTTCTTCAATTTAAAAAAAATAGGGTATTTAGTGTATTTCTCTTTAAACGCCAATACCCGTACTTTTTTTTTTAGATAAAGTACTTACCTGATAATTTGTATCATAAATTGCAAACATTTTACTGATCAATTATATAAAGAACCTAAGTTATGTGATTAATTCAATTAATAATAATAATTTTATTGAAGCAAAAAGCAGTGATACTGCAGACTTACCACACCATCCGTCCGACTGTTCTTGTCGTAAGATAGATAGATCAGTTGGAAGTAGTGAATTCTCACTTAATTGTTTAGTAGCGGTCCGAACAACTTACCCTGAAAAATGAAGAAAAAAAATAATAATAATCGATTAATATAATATAAGAAAGTAATCGAGTAATCGCGATTAAATAATTGATTTGCTTTGCTAATCTATTATTACTAAAATCGATTCTCGATTATAAACAATTTTATCAACATCAATTCAAACCGAATTTGTATATCTATGGTGTAAGTACGTAGATCTAATTTTTTAGTTTCTTATCCATCCATCTGATGGTTTTTAAGCAAAATATACAAAATACACTAGTAAAGCTTGCTATATTTTACTAAACCTTACAATTACAGGATATAATTTACTGGAAAGATTGAAATCTCAGGTTGACAGATTGGTATGATTTTATCACGCACACCTTCGGTATTTTTAAAAAGAAATCGTACAACAAAAATGTTGGTCTTAAAAAATGTAGATTAAAAACATGGATTTTCAAAGAGGCTTAATTCAGGCGATTAATCTGTGAAATATTTCAGAAAGGACGTTTTAAATCGATTAAGGTATACAGATTAAGCCATTACGATTAGGCTTTTTATTCGGTTTTAGGCCCATAATTTCCAGACAAGCTGAACTCCCAAATCTCATTATAATCCAACCGCTTTTTAACCAACTTTTAATTACTGTGTTTTTTCCTAATTTGTCATACTTACCTGGAAGATAAGAAGTTTTCTAGCAAGCAGCTTAAATTTAAACTGATGAAACTAAACAATATGAATAACATGTCAACCAGGAAGGAAGAGATTTTGCCGCAGTAACAATGTGAGGTTGTATGCTCTAGATTCTTAATTTTATAACCATCAGAAATGTTTCAAAAAATGCACAAACCAACAATTACGTTTTGATTTAACAGGAAAAGGAAATGCGAAAAATCCAGCTATTACATACGACATGTATTTCCATGATTGATCCCAAATTTGTAAAAGCAAATTCAAAACATTCTTAAGATTCTTCGAAAATCGCAAAAGTTAAGGGGGTGGCTTTCATAGTGAGATTTTGAAAGCTTGGGATGCACCTCTTCAATAAGAAGAGCTATAAATTTAAAACATTCGTCAAAGCAAAAAATCTCTTGATTTTTATAATTTTTATTTATTTACTCATTTACTTTTACCCATTTGTTATTTTTATTACATAAACTTCGTTGATATTGAAATATAGCAAGAGGTAAAAATTTACTAAAAAAACATTAAACAGAATATTTTGATCTTTGTAATAAAGGGAACACAAGTTCAAATCTCAATCTAAAGTGGCTGTTGTAAAGAGCCTTCTTAAGTAGCTAAGTTTTAAGTATATAACTAATGATTTTATCAATCAAAGTTCTAAGTTAATAAATAAAACAAAAGAAACTTCAAAACCAAGTAGAAGATCAGCGAAACTCGGAAAGGTTCGAAATTTCAGTTAATTTTCAAAAAAAATGTTTTAAAATCATAAATTAAAGGAACCGAAAAGAAGAGAATTCAGTTGTTTTTCCTGTTTACACACAATAAGGACAAGCAATTAATCCTTCAACAAATAATAGATTGCTTATACATATACATATACGATAATTCATTATTTATTATTATAATTTAGTATCTTAATGCTCAGAATTGAAAAACCTAAAAGCTTGATTCCAACATATTAAAGTTAAATTAGAGAAGTTTCATCGTTTTTTGGAATTTAAAAAAGTAAAATTATTGAAATTCTGAAACGAAACAAACGAATTAGGTTGCTTTGTTTTGTGAACTGTTTGATTATTTTAATTTCAAGGAAATTAAATCTGGAAGACTTTCAATTCTAATGAGAAAAAATACAGGGTGAATAAATTCTGATGAAAAACTGAGGTAGCACTGTTGAGTGTTGCAAAGAAATTTGAACAAATACTTCTATTTAACTGTTTATTTATATTAAATAAATAAAACTGTAATAGAATTTACATAAAAATGCTCTCTTCAGTCGCTTCAGACCAACTCTTAAGTCAGTCTACATACATCTTACAAGGTTTTACAAGAAACCTTTGCCCCTTGATGGGATTGCTTGAGCAAATTTCATCCTAAACTGATGCGTCTTCTTATTAAACAACGTACCTCCCTTGTATACTTCTAACAACTTCAAGACACACCTTCACTTATTCATAGTCACATAAAAACGCCAAATTCTTTTTTCAATATTTCAAGTCTGAAAAATTGTTTAGAGTTAACAACTAAATAAAAAATCCTTCGCTTAGAGATTAATTGTTTTTAAAGGTTAGTTCCTTTGGGAAAATATGTTTAATGGATTTTACAACTTTTAATTTTAAATTTTGTAGGTAATATTTTTATTGAATTCATAAACTGAACCCTAAATTTAATCTTAAAAATACCATGACACTTAAATTGGAAACTATATTAAAAGCCTTAATAAAAAGCTTCTATTTTAGGCTCGATATTCAGGATGAAATACTGAAAACAACAATTTCATATCCTAAAAATTGTTCAATAAAATATTTCTCTGTTACGTAATAAATTTTCTTTAAAGCTGCAATTGAACTAACTACTTAAATAAAACATGAAACTGAAATTTATTAAAGAATTGATTAGATTTTAATTTGCTTTTTGTAAAGATAGAAATTGCATTCGAAATCGCAATAAACGAAACTGTGCGTTTCAGTTTTTCCAACATGGTAGGATTAGTTGCACTCTGTCATTATAATCAAAAGAAAATTTAAAACTGGAATTCAAAGTCTGAATGCAGGAAGTATACAGCAAACAAAGGAAAACAAAACCGTACTTCAATTACTTGGAATACACAAGTCAACATTTCCACTATGTTTTCCTTTGAGTGCAACACCTCGTTCAAAATCACCCTACACCACTCCACGTACTACACAAGACACATTTCAGTATAAAAGCTACTTAATGTAAGTGGGTTGGGCAGCACTTGAGCCGCTCCGGTAAATAAAAACAATGGACGCCGGTGTATCCTTCAAGAGACATTATAAACACAAAAGGGCTATTCATCAGGATTGGAACTAACTTAGAACTAACTTCACTTACTCATCTTTATTACTGCGTATATCTTAACGTGCATGTTCTGCTTCGAAGGAACTACATACATAATAATGGTGGACTTCCTTGTTTCGTAATTTTATCTCAGAGTTATCTAAGTAGGACTAATTGGAATGGGTGCAGTTTTGTTTGTATGACTATGCAACTGCATCAGATTGGGTTATTAAACTTTTGGTAAATGACCGTTAATGCAAGGAAATTACTTAATGAATCGGCCAAACCTCTTCTTAAATTGTGTTTCTTTTTATAAATTACATTAAGTATAAGTCATTTCCGATCATTGTATATCAAGTAGGCCTTGATTTAAGCGTATTATGTTGGGATTAAATTTGGTTGTAATTTGTTTGTCAGATGTTTAATTCTATGTTGACAAATGTTCTTGTTAGAATCACCATGGAGTGATTTTAACTTAAATAAATCGACGTCAAGCTAACTTTAGTCATTCAAATGCCTCAGAAAATATCTGGTAAAACTAAAGTCCAAATTAAAACACGTTTCGAAAACTCTGGGGTTCTGTTCTGAAACTCTTTTACCGGCAAGTCAAACTTATACCAGGAAAAGTTTTGTTCACACCAACGAAACTGCCTACTCTGATTGAGGAAAGCTATAAATGCCTTAGACCTTAGACGAAGTCTTCTCTGTAAATATTCAGGGAGAAGACTTGCACTTTTCATAGAAATGTAAAAAAAAACCCTGACGATGATCTCGTTAATCTATGTACCGATCAATATCAGACGTCATCACATGACAGTGGTGTCAACAGAAGAACGAAAGCCTTACTAAGAAACTGAAACAGTAGTTCCACAAATATTTATGTTTCTTAAGGAGCAGAATTTCAGTCCGAGTTTAAATTAAAGCTTTAGCTTAAGACCATTTAAATTAGGGTTTAAGTTCAGACATATCTTAAACCTGTAAAGAAATAATTTTCCGAAAACTTACAGTTTTCTATTTCTACCTCTATAACGAAATCTCTTCAGTCTCCTCATTAATACTTTTGATTAAATTCCCCCTTTGGTAAAACCAAAATAAAGTCCGCCTGCATTTTAGTACATGAAAAATTGGTATGGTAAAAGCTCGAATTTCATTAAGGCTGGAAAAAATTGCAACTTCATATTTGTCAAATTTCGTATGGAAAAACGCTACTTTATATGATAAGTATTTTCAGTGAAACAAGTAACAAAGTGAATGCATCGTCAGGCATGAAATACCGATGCAAATTTCTTCACGGAGTATGGAAAATAAAGCACCAAATCGTTTATACTCTACCGCAACTGACGTTTATTGAGTGTGGCCGTATTCATGCCAAATATTTGAAAAACTTATTGAGACTTAATGTTATCAAAATATTTAAAATGTATGTACATAATTTTTTATTGGCCATTTTTTTTAATTAATATCCAATTTCTGTATATTTTTAAAAGCTTTTTATTATACATTGTATTTCAGAAATCATTCGAACATAGCCAAACTGACGTATAATTAAATCTTAAACTGTTAGAAGTTAAATTCCTTTCAAGTAACAAATCAGTTAAGACAATGTAGTAATAAACAAAGCTGACGTATTTAAACATAGAAGTTTATAGCTGTCTTTTCTAAATTAACCAATCAGAAGTTTAACAAAAAACACACAAAATTAATGAGAAAAGGCTTGAAGATTGAATTTCGTTTTTTTATTTTGGCAAATTAAAATTAGTTTCTAGAATAAAAGGAAAGCCTTATCCATTCCTGTATATTAAATTTTGCAGTAGCGTCCTTTCAAACGCATTTGAAAGAAGATTTTATTAAACTTTAGTAAGAAGAGCCCCTTAACACTCTTTAATTTCATATCGTTTGAAATGATCTCGCGAAGTAAACCATTCATTAGAAAAAAACTGCCTTGGATGCAATGAAATTGCGAAATTCCTTCATTTAAATTTAAAATCGACCTTGCAATCCGTTACGTGCGAAATAACCCAGTGATTTAATCCAAAATCTAAAATTATTCGTTTTAATGCATAACTGTAAACCTTGCCAAAACCAATAAAAAGCAAAGAATTCCTTAAAATTTTTCAATTAACTTTAATCGTCAAATCAAGCCAACTTCCACCACAATTGTTGTTAGTAATTAAAATTTTACTTCGGACCCGGAGTTTCTGGTAACTAATTAAAAATAAAAATACTGTTACCTGTTGTAAGAGTTACGAGTTACCTGAAACACCCAAAACACCGCACCGATTGTACAATCAATGAAGTATTCGAATGCCTGGTGCGAATTATTTTCGTTGCAGCTATTTATAAATTGACAAGGTAGGTTAGTAGTAGAATCCTCGGGGAGTTTGTTTATTTTGTTTGTAGATAACAATGTTTACATGCTTTGGTGTTCATAAACAAAAGGTTTTATATATAACTACGGTGTTTGCTTGAATATTATACTGGCGAAAACGTAAATAATGAGATTTACCTGAAGCAGTCTCTAACTCATTTAATATTAAACTTTGTATAAGTAAAATTCTGAATTTTCAAAATACTGCAAGGCTGAAATGATTCAGAGGTACAATGATAACAAAAACTCTAGCATATTTTCTAAAAACACTTTGGTATTTCTAAGTTCAAAAATAGTTTATCCACGAAGGAAAGGCAAGAATCAAGAATTTGTAGATTTTCGAATAATTAACAAGGTTTGTTCAGTTATCAATTATTTAAACAATACAGATTCTAAATCAATACTTGAAATGTTTAGCTTTAACCATTCCAGTTTTTACAATCAAAAAATTGGTAAAAAGTATCATTTTTATTTATAAAAATATTTGATTGACAAGTTTCCAAGCATTTTTTAAGCTTTAAATAATTCAAACGTTTATTTTAAATATCCAAATTACGAAAAACAAAGCCCAACCTTTTTTTTAATAACAAAAAGCTTTTGTCTGAAAAGGTAAAAATAGCATTCAAACGAGTTCCAAACCGTTTTTCAAGCTTTGAGCAATGTACAAACTTCAAATTAATTTATTTTAAAAATCTAATTTACTAAAAACAAATCCCTGAATCCTTTTTAGAATAAAAAAGACGAGAAAAGCTTTTGTCTGAAAAGTAGCATTCAAACAGGTTTCCAAAACATTACTTCGAACAATGCAAAAGCTCTCAACTATTTTATCAAATTACCTAAAGAAAAACCCAGAAGTATTTTAAGAACAAAGAAAAACAGCAAAACTTTTAGATCAAAACTCTACAATTAAAAAACGAACGAACAAAGTCCTTTATTAACAACAATGGCATCTGTTGTCACCTAATCATTCCTGAAAGCAGTGCCGTATCTAGGGCAGGGCCATAGGGGCACCTGCCCACGGCGCAAACTCAGAGGGGGCGCAAATTCGGACTCTTTCCTCTACTACTAAAATACTCAAACTGAGCACAAAGTAAAGGTTTCGCGTTTACCGGCGTTGTTCGCTGACATTGCGGTTCGCTTTGGTGGACATTTAGTGAATTAATGAAATTTTATGAAATAAATATTTTTTCGTACATGTGTTTTCAGATAATCCTACAATCCTTATTAATAATTTTTTTTTTTGATAAGAAATAGTTAAGATCCGGGCTGACGGGGGGCGCAACGAATCAAGTTTGCCCAGGGCGCAAAATTGCCTAAATACGGCACTGCCTGAAAGGTGAGATAAATCCGCCAACTTTGTGCAAATAATTGAAAACGAGCTACGTGTTGGTTTTACCAAATTAAACAATAACCAAGTCATCCCTGCCTTAAATGTTTGAAATATTCCAATTTTAACACACAAAAGACACTTACAACTAGCAACATAACAAAATTTTAAAACGCAGGCCGTCGTTACGAACTCAATCCTCTATTAACAATAATAACATCTGTTACGTCATCTGATTGTACCCCAGGTGAGTTTAATCCACCAACTTTATGCAAATAATTCAAAACACGACACGTGTTTGTCTTACCAAATTAAACAATAACCAAATCACGAATTCACCCGTTCTTCAAATATCCCAGATATTCCCATTTAATACACAACAGACACACCAACTAACAATACTCGTACAATACTAAAGAGAGGGTCATCTGACGTTTATTAATTGTCAAACAAATAATTAATTATCGAAATATTCCATAATTAATTCAGCTGCCATAAATTATCTAAACAATCAGTCAGATGTTCCATAATTAAGAGAAACTTAATTAATTTTTGTTATTAATTTATTTACTCATCTTGCATTTAATCAATACGTATATTTCACGGTCGCTTAATAAACAAAGGCGTTAAATTTAAGAATATTTTTCAGTTCAATCTAAAACAATTAAAGTTAGTTTACGAGCAAACTTCATTTTAGTATACGCTCATATTTCTGCATTTCTAATGAATTACTCGGAGAGTTAATTACGGTCATTACGTGTACTATTTTGGAATAATTCGTCAGTTTTACTATTTAACTACCACCGTCTTGCTTGGTTATTTTAGTTTCGAGGAATTTAATCATGAAGACGTCTGGCTTTCAATTCTCAGGCTATAAACTTGGATGTAGTAAAAATACTGGGTGAACAACCACTTCAAATGAATTTTGATGAAACACAATTTGAATTTGTTATCAGGAAGTAATGCACTGTTTGTAAAGGAATAAATTTTTCATTGTCACATGAAAATTTAAAATTTAGTGCTCATAATTTTTATTGACTTCAAACCGATCTTTAAATTTTAAATTTGAATAGTCTTTAGCTTCAGTAAAAAATATTAAATGAGCTTAGAATAAAAAGCCAATTTTGACTCTTATATTCAAAATTAATCAATGGAAACTTGATTTCATAGCTTAAAAGTTTATAAATATTGTGGTTAGTTATCCTTAAAAATTGAACTGGAAGGTTCACACATACCTACATATGTATGTGGGAGTATTTACGAAACATTATCGCGAAGCGGATGAAACAGTGAGATATAAAAAGGAAAGGTGCCACTAGAAGCAGTAAGTTCAAGTTCGGCATATTTCGTTGATGCATAAAATAAATTCGTGTATGTATATGTAGATCAATCAATATTGCAAAATGTTTAGTAAAGTTCGTTTTAGAATTAAACAATTATTAAAGTGTCTAAAATAAATACACAAGATTAAATATTAATATCACTGTAATTCATAAACTTTTCTTTCTTGCTTGAATTACAGTAAACGAAGTCGGCAGAAAAAACATTATTTTATAATAAACCTCATTATTAACTGTGCTATCACATAAAGTAATAATAATAATACCTTATATTGTAGTGATTTTTTGGTTGCTTTTATTAAATTCTTGATATCTGTATGTAATTAAAACAAATATAAAAAAGCAGGCCCAAAATTAATTTAAACAGTTTTAAATATGAAACTCGCTCTATCACAACAAATTGTATCGTTAAAAATTTATAGAGTTTAAATACGTACCCACGAATACCTTTTAAGTGGTCTTTAGCACCCTCTCTCCCCATCCCAAGAGGGTTTTAGCACCCCAAGAAAAATTGCAAATTACATTAAAATTAGTAGTAACAATTCTTGAGAATATTTTAACGATTTCATTAAATCCTACTTTATTTGCTAATTTTTTAACACTAAGACACAATCGAATTCCTAACAATACACAAGAGACGAGTACAATAGAAATAATGCACATACTAGTAAACAAGGTGTGGTCCAAAGAATGTATCCCAGAAGACTGGACACAGGGATTACCTAACTCGATGCGAAAACTTTAGACCTATAATGCATCTATCAATAGCAAGTAAAATTATGACCAAATTAATTTTGAAGAGAATGAAATCTGCCATAGACATCAAGCTGACGGAGAACCAAGCGGGATTTAGGGAAAGAGATTCGTGCATAGATACATATGTACATTAAAAATAACAACATAACAAAAAAATAGAAAAGGGACTTAGTCGACTTTGAAAAGGCATTCGACTCAGTATCAAGAGAGAAAATGTGGAAAACACTACTTCTCCGCAGGAGTTAAACATTCAAGGAAATTATCGGAGAAAATCTATATAAATCCGGGAGTCCGTCAACATTGCATTCTGTCTCCAACACTTTTCCTTATTATCGTCAACTGGAACTGGAAGACTTGTAGTTTGCAGATAATATCTACTTATGAAAAGCGGATGCAATGAAATTGAACAAGTTAAACCTAGAAGCACAAAATGTCGGCCTAAACATAAATGGAAACAAGACAAAAATTATTTCAAATACTGCTACCAAAAAGGAGAATCGCTATTTCGCTATTCTTAAACCGAGGTAGCTCTCGGGAACACGCCTCCGACTGCCAGTGGCAAGGTCGGAGTTCTTATAATAAGCTGAAAAGAAAGCGTGGATAGGAACTGCAATTGATAACCAATTCCCTGAAAATACTTCAAAACACATACAACCCAATAAAAGGACTCTCAGATCGTTCAGGTATTTAATATAAAAAAGATTAATACATCTGTATGACATAAACAAGCGAGTATAGAATATATAAACATATACCAGGTAAATATGACAACTAGAATAATAGTATTTTATTTAACGAGCATATAATGTAGGCTATATTACACGAGGATGAAGTTTACAATACGAGCCGACAGGCGAGTATTGTAATCATCCGAGTGTAATGTAACCATTATATGCGAGTCAAATACAATACTTTATCTACAACTACGACATATTTATTTATAATTTTTGATAATAAAGGTAGGTAACTAATTTATTGAAATTATGATTTTAGTAAAATTTACAGGTTTAGTAGTGGCATTTCAAAGTTGTCATGGTTACTCCTCCATCAGCACACAATGTAGCTGAGAATCTTCACAAACAATGTCCTGTGTATTTTTCTAAATTTGATAATCCCATAACGTATGTCATTTTCAGTTTTTCTAAATTTGATAATCCCATAACGTATGTCATTTTCAGTATCCATAATTGCAGATTTGCACTTCATAACTGCACAAATCACTTTTATTAGTTTGACGTTAATGTCATTTGACAACATACCCGACCTACTTATTAAAAAAATTTGCCGCCGTGGAATATGGTTCATATTCCCCTAGTGTCTTATGAGAAGTGTAATATGAGCAGCTTTATATACTTGGAAGTAAATACATAATACGTCTATTATTTAATAGTTGTAGATAAACAATTATATAATATAATACAAACAAACGATTTGTACTCAGCTATAAATAAGCAAACAAATTGCACTAAATCTGGCCAACAGTTCAGCAATTAGTAAGCCTGGCCAACGATTTACCAATAATTAACTGTAATCTGGCCAACAGTCGGACTGAAAGTCGAAATTGACAAGTTATCGAGATTTAAACGAGAAGCAAGCAGTAGCATACCTTATAAGATATAAAAGCCCTCAGTCGAGTGAAAGTAAAGTTGGAATTAAAAGCCACACCATGTGATTCAATTTCTGAAGCTTAAAATACCATAATCAGGGCACCATCCAAAAGACATTTCCATAAATCAGGGCACCAGCCAATAGAAATTTCCACAAAACACTTCTGCTAATCCAAAATTCTACTTTCGGTACTGGGATGATCCATATAAAATGCACAATAATTAATTATTTCCCAGTCACCAAAATACGTCCAACTTGGAAGATTCGACGTGCCAGAAAGACCTCGGAAATCTAAAAGTCAAACCAGCAAAACCAATTCAAAAATCTCTAAATTGTGGAAACTTCCCATGACGGTCAACAAGTAAACTTTTAAGCAAGACATGCAACCCGGACCACTAACATGCTTCAAGTGTTAACTAAACTATAAATCGCTGCACAAATTCCGTGCTCCAATAAAATTGTAACAATACAAATAGAAGAAGAATCAACGATATCACCCAGGGACTTACGAGAAAGTTGAGAAGTTGACGAATGCTATTTAGGGAGTGATACCAACGGCGGCTCGCAAATAGATATAGCCAGAAGAATAGCCTTAAAATAGCATTCAATATGCTCAAGAAAGGAAATTTAAAAAAATTCTGACAACAAAACAAAAATAAAACTAGGTCTATTCAATACAAACGTTAAAATCCGGCTACTCTATGGGACAGAAACATGGATTACAAACAAACAAAATCAGACCAACATCTGTGGGAAATTTCAAATGAGGAAAAGATGGAAACCACAACTAGAGGAAGAAAATGGGACTGGATGGGGCATACACCTAGTAAACCATATAACAACACAGCAAAACAAGCAACAGATTTTAACGCACAAG
This sequence comes from Melanotus villosus, assembly GCA_963082815.1. Classification (NCBI taxonomy): domain Eukaryota; kingdom Metazoa; phylum Arthropoda; class Insecta; order Coleoptera; family Elateridae; genus Melanotus; species Melanotus villosus. Next base: position 73,217,732 of record OY720420.1, read on the forward strand.
GAAAGCGGAAAATACATAGATAGACCGAAAGACACTTGGAAGAAAAACGTGCTAAAAGACTTACAATTACAAAATCTATTATAGAGCAAAACCAAATACATAGCACAGGACAAAGAACAATGGAAGAAATTACTTCAGAAAATAACAACAGAAATGGACCCAACCCACGGTGCCCAGGACTAGCGACTCCGCAACGTCCGCTTGGGCACCCTTTGCTTCTTAATGAGCTACAGGATTAAGAAGAAGAATAAGAAGAAGATTAACAGAACTACTCACCAACTCAGTTTAATTTATTTACAGTCGGTTATATCGCTAATATTTCTTTGAAACCGCGCGTATCGCGTAGTATGATATTGATGATCAAGATTTTTCGTTAACTAATACGCTACCGTTGCTTAATCTAGAATACAGTAGAAGCCTCCAAGGTATCCTGGACGTTCCTTACATGTAATACACTTTCCGCAACATTAGAAAACGGTAGAAATCTCAAGGTGTGCAGAGTGTTTTCGGCTAAAATATTTTTAAGAATAAAATAAACGCCCAGCCCGCGTCGTCCGCCCTTCAACTATAAACCTTTAGCTGGGTCCATCACTGAGAGAACATACTCGATATTTAATATTTTCAGTAAACCTGGTCAATGTTTGGTTCGGTAATTCAAGCCTAATTTTTTATAGACTGTCTCGATAGTCACGCGTTATATTCAGTACAGCCTATTATAACTCGAAATTTGATATCGGTCCGAGGTCCTTATCCAAACTCTTAACAACATGGATCAAGTTCAATTAATAGATACAAACTGTTGGGTAACCATAGTTTAACCGGAAAGCAACTCTACGTATCTGTAACTAAATAAATGGAAGCAATATAGAATTATTTTGGTTGAAAAGCGTTGGATTTTTTGACAAAAATATCAATGGAAAAATTACAATCTAAAAGTTAAAGCGAAGAATTTGATTGTAAATTTATAGTGCTTAAAATGCTTGAAAGCATCTTTCCGTAAGATAAGTTCTGACCTTTAACTTTTCCCGAAACTTTGTTTCATATTTTGCATTTACTTTTCCTTAATTTTGAGAATCCACTTTCAGAACATCAGCCTGAAATGTGACCTTTTAAAATCAACTTAGAAATATATTTTTCCTTGTAATTTAAAATATTTTTTACTAAGTATTTAAAATCAAAAGATCTGATTCAATCGGACGGAACGTCAGAAGTCCTGTAAAAAAACACAATAATATTAATAAAACAAATACGTATTTCGTCAACTAAATTGCCATCATCAGGGTAAAGCATGTTGACAGTGTTGGTTGGAGTGAGTCTCTAAGAGTACTCTCTTAATCGTTAATGAAACAGAACTCCTAAAGCTAGGCTCTTCACCAAATCGTCAGAGAATACAGAACTTCTGTCGTTCGATTAGATCAGATCATTTGGTTTTAAATACCAAGTAAAGATTTAAGATTTAAAAAAGTGCTATCGTAAAGTGTATATGTCGTTAACTAAATGTACGAATCACCTATGAACGTTTGCAAACTTGAGTTATTATCTCAAAGAAAGTGAAAACTCTCCGAGGAATATTAATAAAACGGGGGGTCCCGTGAGGAGCATGGCAGTTCAAGTTCAAAATTCGGAAATATCAGGATAAACCAAATACGTGGAACAAATTAGTGAGATAAATATGTTTATATGTTAACAAATACAAAGCAAATATTTAATTAGAGTTTTAGAAAAAAAGTGCTCATGCTATACTTAATTGGCCGTTTAATTGTTTAAAATAAATAGAGTTTATTAAGTAGATCGGTTTAATTTTCCAGTAACTGGTAGAGCGTTACAATAGCGATAGTTAAGGAATGAAAAGTGAAAATTTATCCTGTTTTAAATTGAAACTTCCACTAATACAGAAATAACGGAGAAATACAAAAATCGTGCTAATTCATAATTTTATATGCAAATTATTCCAATCGTTTTTGTATAATTAAAAATTTTACCGCGTATTTTATTCGACAAAACCTATAATTTTATGCTGGTTATTAAAATAGCCTTTTCTAAGAATTAGTTAGAACGCAATGCACGACAAATTGTTGCGAAATATCCTGTATGTACGGTATACATAATTTATAATTACCATATTCCTTTTATTAAACTTTTATTACTAATATTTACCTATTTACACGTTCAGTGATTCATAGGAATCATGTAACAACCATCAGCAGAACTTCAAAGTAGTCTTACACCACACAGAATATTACACACTCAATTAAATACGAGACGTAACATAAATAATTGTTAAAGTAATTACAACAGTCGGTTTCACTTCCCTGATACGCGAAGTATGAAACTTTCACATATATTAAAATAGAGCTATTTACCTGATTACCTGATTTTTTCATTATTCCATTTAACTATGAATAAATATAGGAATTCGCACGGTTTCCCGTCATGCAAACCACGCAAGCCTATTTAAATTAATAACGAATCGATACTCGGCGTGTATTTTTAGCTTTGTCAAAATCGAAGCGTTTAACTTTGATTAATAAATAATCTAAAGTCATAAATTATAAAAAATACGGCGCTAATCTCTGCAAAAAACTAGAATAAATTACGTTTCCGTTCCATACTTCCGACGTGTTTTCCTAACGGTACATTTTTATTTTCATTGCTTTATTTGTTAGGATTTTTCCTCTCGGTTGTTTTGGCGAGTAACGAAAAAAAGGGGGAATTTTCTTGATTAATTTCAAGTGATTATGAACATATGAACAATATTTTCACATTTCGCGCCGGCTTTGTTCAGATGTTGTTCGGAAAATGAGAAACAAATCGTGTATGTGGTCCGACATAAGCTTCACATCATTTTTCTTCCCGGGAATAGGGAGAAAATGGTAACAGTCTTGTCACTGTCGTTTATATATCATCTAAATGCCCTTTTAGGGTCGTGCCACTATGTGTAAGGGGCGTAGATCCTTATACAGGTTTAATATTCATCCGTGAAATCTCCACAGTGGCTGAATAAACTCCAACGCACGAAAGGGCCAAGGTGAAACTGGATTTTTGTCAAAAGTTGTTAAAATATCGACATAATGTAAATTCTTCCTCGCTTTTCGACTCCATTTCGTTTCGTAAATGTCGTTATAAATATATCTCCGAGAAGACAATTTACTGTCTGGTCTTATGATAGGCTTTTGTTTAAAAATCAGCAGGGTAGTTATACATTCCGGGAAAAAATCGTGAAAAATTGCCCGGAAATAAGATGGAGGATATATTTCTAAATAAAATCATCACGTCGTCACTATCTCAGTGATATAAATTGGTTAGCGCAGCGTAAACGAAAATGATATTTATTTTCGTTTCTTTTTTCAATTTTTCATGTAGGAACTGTCATACTGCACATTTGTTATGTTTGATCGTTTCTTACGTACAATGCTTTTTAAATCGCGTGAAATGCTTCAAGAGAGATTTACAGTGCTTGTTATTCAATTACCTTGATAGAAATCCGGGGTTGTTTAGTATCTATACTTGTGCAGGGAGGAAAAACATTGCAGTAACTACAAAACATTGCTGACAATTTTTTGTTTATTTTTAAGTTTCGTTTTTGCAAAACTTTCTAGATTTATAGCATTTACACAGATCGTAGTTGCTTTGTGCGTGCATGCACTCAATTAAATAGAATATTTTTACAAAATAATAATGATATATTACCCATCAATGCACATCACGAACTATCATTCCTCACAATTATGCGTATAAGTCAAGAATCACCCTGTATTTATATGTTTTGATAATGAAGGTACCTAACTGATTTATTGTAATTATGCTTTTGTCCTTATTGATGCTTTTGCTTTGTGGTTTTTAGGATTGAGGACAATTGAAGAAATTAATAAGTCTCTTCGGCAGGATCTCCTCAATTTATATTCGTGGTGTGAAGATAATGATATGTAACTAAATATTAAAAAGTGCAAATGTATCAGATTTAGCAAGAAACTGTACCCAAGTATAGTATTAATGGTGAACCACTCGAGGTAGTTCGAACTATGAAAGACCTGGGAGTGATATTATGATAGTTCCTTATCGTTTTCTGATTATATAGATTGTATTGTTTCAAAGGCTTTGCGCATGTTAGGTTTCATTAAGCGTATTACACAGAATTTCAAAAATGTAAAAAGTACTATAGTTCTGTACACAGCTTTAGTTAGGTCTATACTAGACTATAATTGTATTATATGGGCTTTGGGATCCTGTATATAATACTCATATTTCTAGAATTGAAAATGTTCAAAAGAAAGTTGTAATAACTCTTTGCCTGAAAGCTAATACCGCGAGTTCAAAATGAAAAACAAGTACTAGCTTTGAAAACCCAAAACTAGGATTTTTTGAATTCATTGCTTTTATTACTGGAAGCGCAACGTTAAGAGATTGCATTTTAGAAGATTATTAGAACATTAAAAAAATGGGTGAGTTTAACCCACGCTAGACGAAACAATTCTCAAACGCGAAGCTAATTCTAATAGTTTTAGTCCCTTGATTAAATAGTCTAGCTGCCGCAATAATTTTAATCAAACATAAATTCATAGATAAAAAAAATATTTAGATATTGGATTATCTTTGAGAAGGAAATTAAAACCTAATAGAGTATTGGTAAAGAAATTACCAGCATAGCATTCGATATTACATTCATTAAACACCAAAATATATTAGGCGTGATATGTATAAAATAATAGTTCTTTGCTTACAAAACGCCAGGAATTAAAATATTTATATAAAAATAATTCTGGCAGTTTTAATGAATTTGAATGAATGTCTGATGAACTATATAGAAAAATAACTCCTCCGCTGGTACTGCAAGTAAAAGAATGGGATTATAAGCTTGGTCTGAAAAACCAAAAGTTAGTGGTTCAAATATCTGTGTCTAATTGAAGGATCAAAAAACTAAATATATTAACAGGCTTCGACTGCTCTTGAAATATGTGTCTTCATATTTGGGCCGAAATCTATTCTTCTAAATTTGAAATTCTAAATTCTTTTTCTTCTAAAGTTTTGTTTTTTCCAAATAGTTCCGAAATAAAGTTTACACTCTTCTAATATTCAGACGTTTTCTACATAATTCTTCAAATAGTTTTTATTTAATTATGCTCTTCTACTGTTTTTTCAATCAATAATAGTTTCTAAGAAATCAAAAGCTTGTCGAAATAATACGATAAAAAAATAATAAATATTCAGTACCAAAGGGAATTTAACGCATACACTGCCTAGATTCTTTTCTAAATACAATTGAAACTTAAAATAAATTAAGAAAACTATTAAAACAGATCATGCCACCCACCAAAATACAAGGTATTTTATTCTAAATAATTTGAGAAGGCAAAGGACAAAGTTTAACTGTCTTTTAATAATTCCATACTTAGTGCGTACTGTTGCAACACGAAACATATTATCAGAACCTAAATAAATTTACTCCTGTTTCCCAAATTCCTCCAAAGTGGGAAGCAGAAGGACGGTTTCCACTCAATATTCTAATATTCGGAAGCAATTTTCGTGAAATTTAAAAATAATCTGAAAGCACAATCACTCTAAATCTAAACAAATGGTAGTATTTACCTCTTCAAGAAATGCCTCGGAAAACAAGTCGGACGCCAACTCTAAATGTAAAATTTTAATTACTAAATAAATAAAAATACAAAATAAACCTTTTGAGGTTTAGCTCCTCTTCGTCTGGCTAATCTTATGGTAAATCAACCGGCACAATCTACACCTACACGTTGAAATGCCTTTATCTGATTAATCCTAAAAAATGGTAAATTTCTCATTGGAAGTTCTGACCATCTCGGTTTTGCCCGAAGTATATTTTGAAGTACAATAACGAATTGTCTTTCGAATGGAAAGAATCCAAAATTATTCAGAAAATAAAAAATCTAAAGTTTGTTGACCAGCATGTAAATATTCTTGGTGAAAATGTTGCATAATCAACTCAGTTAAGCGATATCGTTTCGGCAAAAGAAGGGAATGTTTTTGGTCGTATGATAGAACTGAATTACATAAAGCATCTATTTATTTAGTAAAACGAGTTCAAAGTACATTTGTTCGCGAAGGAATTTCAAATTTAGCTTCAAATAAACTTTGCTCAAAACCCATTCGTAAACTTAATTCGTTTTTAAAAACAAAGAAGGTTTTCTAAGGGTGGACTTATTCGTAGGTTGTTGTAATTTGTGGATACAGCAATAACAGTAAGCATCAATTCTTTTATTTTTTTCCACTATATATTTAATTATTAACACAAGAAAAAAGCAGCCCAGACAAACGAGACAATGAAATTCTTTTCAGTGGAGACACTTTTGGTTTGGCATAAATAAGTTTTGTAGAAATTTGATCTATTTTCCAAATAGTTTTCGAACTAAAGTTTTGTACTCTAATATTCACACGTTTTCTAAATAAATCTTCACCTAAAGCTTTTATATATTTATGCTCTTCTAATGTTCTTTCCATCAATATAATAGTTATTAAGAAACAAAAAGTTTGTCGAAGCAATACGATAAAAAAAATAATAAATATTCAGCATCAAAGGGAATTTAATTTTATTTTCTAAAAACAATAAGATAAATTTATAAAACTATTAAAACGGAACACCCTGCACGGTAATATTTTTCTGTACTACACAATTTCACTGGATTTTAAGCACTCTCCGAAAACATTATCATCCTCATTTACCCTGAACAATGTCTCTCAAGATTAGAACAAACAAATGCCAAACATCAAATATTCAACTTTAGTCTTTCTAATCATATTGTAACAAATTAAGTGTTCATTACCTATTTATAATTTCTTAAACACTTTTTCTAAATTGAAGATTAAAAATTAAAAATAAGAATTTTAGTTTCTGTATTGTACTAAAGAACTTAACTATATTTTTTAAGTCGCTTTTGGGCGTTTTAATTTCATTTAATTTAATTTTTAATAATGTACATGAAGTAAAATTGAGATTGACGTATTTGTGATTCTAGGTTGACGTTTACAACTGCATTCATATCTACTGAAGCCGGAAGAAGAAATAAAAAGAACACACTTGCATATTTATGAAGTTTATAAAAACGGACAAAAATATTCTAGACATCCTCAAAAAATTAATTAACGGAAATAAAAAGAGCCGGAAGAAATTCATCCACTTAATTATTAGGTTAGTCAAAATCCTCCTTCATTTGTCTTAATCTTTTCTTAATTTTTCAACACGTATTAGCAAACAAAGCAAACTAAGACAGTCGTTTTGTTAGAACGTTCTTCTTACAAATTAAATCGAATAATAAGATTCAATTCAGTTCCCACCTTCCAACAAAACTCTCAATTATTAATTTTGCATAGTGTTCTCTTAGAAATTTAATCACTCATCTTTCTAATAATAATGCGTCAATTTTCCATACAGTTGTTCATTTGCATGAGAAGGAAGCGATCTAAAACGATGAGAAAATAAGCTGAAACAATCCTTTTAAATTCCGGAACTTCATAAATCACCAATAATGTCAGAACCAGACAGAGATCAGGAATGCAAAATTCGAGCCTTTTATCTTTGAAGACCAAAACGGTAATCTGGAGGTCTTTTGTATATCTAAAGAATTTCAGAACTTTTCTACTAAATGGTCTTGTGTTTGTCAGTTACAATATCTTAAAGTTCGATGGAAACTGAAACGCAATTTCGTTGATCGCGCGAATCCGACAATGGAAGAAATGGAAAACGATCGCTAATCGATTTCATGCAACTTTATCCTCTTGATTCGCCGTTAAAATACTCAATCTACATACAACACTTTTTTCTCGAGGGCATTTATTCGAGCTGATACCAAAAGTAGGGCTTTAAGAAAAGCTTAACTTCAACTAAACACCCTTTAGGAAACACGCATCAGTGCTTTGCAACTGAACCGAAGAAATATGCAAGGTCGGCTACAGTTCACTTAATTTCCTTTAAACTCGACAACCTCTTTTTTCCACAACTCGTTCGCCTAACAAACTTAAAGTGATGAATTTTCAACTACTGGCGAATTTTGAATTCAATTTAAAATATGGAAAACAATCTTAAGTTCAGACTTCCGAGGAGCAATTTACAATTCGATTCGGTTCGAAAGTAACAGAGCTTTTATATTTGTTTTTAGTGCCAGCTATAAACCCAGTTCGCTAAAAATGCTGTGGATAGGAACAAGCAGTGAGCAATTAAATTGTTCGTAACAATGGACATGATAAATCCTATTAAATGAAATCTGGCAACCGTTCAAATCGACTTGAGTTGAATGTGCACTAATTGTTAAAATCTTTTGATTAATTTTCCTGTTAACAACTATTATTATACACCTGCTGTTAACGTGCATAAATTTACTGGAAAAATTATAAATTTCCGTGCACGTTCTGTAATTATTAACCATTCACTTCATTTATAAAACTGCACAATTAAACATTTATGCCTGCAATATCAATGAGGTGATAGAATACAGCCATCGGCCACCGATTGGTTTTCCACTGAGTTGAATATTTTTTGGCCAATTTAGCTGTGGCATCAACGGCACCCTTTGATTTGTTGTAATGCAATATTATTTCTGGCTTGTAGGATGCATTTTCACTGGTCACCTTATCGTCTCTGTGTTCAATTTATAGCAAGATAACAGCGGCTTTTTCTTTTGTAACATTGTAACATATAAAACCAATGTTCTTCTGAAAAGGAACATGCTTGAATATGGCTTTTTGTACGCTGCGGACAATAATTCTTTAGAAATAAATATCTTATTTTCGCGTAATGTACCGCGCAAGGCCATGTTTTTTTTTCCACAATTCCTCAGAAAGTTGCATGCTTGTAAAGAAGTTATCGGTGGTAATACCACAGCTTTGTGGCAAATGATCTACCATATCTAGCACCACCCTTAGTCCCTGATTCTTTTCCGGCGCATTTCCTTGTTTACCTAAAGTAGAAATAGATTTTAAGTATCACATTATAGACAAATCTTACCCAAATAGACCTGCATATTTGATGTATAAAAATTGCCACAATTAGAAAGAGGCCCATATCTATCTACACTTGTCAGGTTTAGCCTTCATGTAGACTCTAAACAAAGGGGACAAGTTGTTCATCTACACATAGATGTGCGCTTGTGTTCAACGACTTCTTACAATTTGCGACAAAACTTTCAAAAACATTCCTTATTGGTGCTAGCTTGTTTTTTTTTTCTATCTTCTCTAGTCTCAAATTGACTCACCGTTACCTCAGTCGCTTACCGCTTACGCAATTGCGACGGAAGCCGGAATTTTAGTATGATACGGAAACTTCCACTTAGACACTTTCCCGGAATGCTCTCGAAAGAACGAGAATAACGATTGCCGATATAAAAACAGGCACAAATATCCCATTAAGGGTTTTTTCAAGTTCAACGGAGGCTTAGCTAAGAACTAGTTGGTATTCATTGACATTATAAAGATAATTAGTTTTTCGTTATGAACTATTAGGCACAATACCTGACACCCTAAAGGATAATACGGGACTTTACCGGACAAAGAAAGAAGAAAGATAACAACCAAATTTTATTGTTTTCTTTACTGTTACTAATGACTACACAGGGGGTTCCCTAATTTTTTTCAGTTTTTGGAAGGGGTTCGCAAGGAGAGAAAGGTTGGGAACCACTGGTTTAGAACAATGCAGTGCTCCTAATGTAAGAAGAACTCCAATATAAGCCTTCATTTCGATGCCGTGAACTGGCGTAAAATTTCTAGATTTATTCGAATTTACTATGAAAATCTGAAAAGCATCTTGCATGTTGGAGATACTTGCACTTGTAAGTCCAAGTGCAGTTTTTCGAATATTTGCTTTCGGTAATTTAGTGTGTCTGTTTATTGGTATCTTAGACCATTTAGTTCCACATATTGTGGAACATTTTGATCAAACGTACTGTATTCGGCAACGGCTTCAAGTTCGGTTGGTACGTCCTAAACAGCAACAACTACATCATCCGCCTGATCTTCGTTCGTCAGTTCATCTATTTCTTCTACATCACTTGCGTCCACTTCATAATGCTCAAAATCCGAATTATAATTTTCAAGTAAAAGCAATAACTCTTCATCTGTAAGGCTTTTATTATTTCGAAATTGTCGCACAGTATCCATAACGAACCGCACAATGCGAGCAACTAGCAGAAACTAAAGGCAAATTGCAGGCTAGGAAGGGGAATCGCAGACTCATGTGTAGTACGGGGAATCCCAGTCTTATATGAAGTGTCTGAAGTACGTTTAGAGGAACAAATAACGGGGAACCACAGACAATACTGGAGAAATACCCGCATATTTGAGAACAATTTTAGCCGTCTATAAAGGCGGACTGGGGTCTGTACGGAAAATGTTATAAAATGTAAACAGGCACAAACACTTGTACACAAATATAATAAACAGATAGAGGGAACTCCAAAAAACAGAAAACTAACGCCCAATATTCAAAACTTCAAATTCAAAAAGCTATTTAAAAAAAACATAGTCTGGGGTCCGTTGAAGACTGAACTGCGGTGACCAGGAAAAAATGCAAAGTTAGAAAATTGTGTATTCTCCAAATGTGCGTGAGTGTGGATTTCTATTAGAGGTGTTAATTGGGGTTTTCGAACGCTCTGTTGTACTGATGGAATGCGTCGTTTCAGGGACTGGATCTGCCCCCGTCTTCAGGCACGGACGAGGGCAGATCCGGTCCCCGAAACGTTTAATTCCATCAACGCAACAGAGTATATGAAAAGCCCAACTAACACCTCTAATTAGAAAATTATCTTGCTAAATACAACAATTGTTGTTATTGATGCAAAAAGCTTCTGTTTCATTTGCCACATTTTGTTATTTTAAAATTTTACTTTGGGGCATGAATCGCAATTGTTCTCGCCATATTTTAATGGTGGCCAAATTATATTTGTCAAAGGTAAAGACAATAGGAAAATTACAAAATAAACATCTTAAACAATTACACACTTGCTCTCTATTCTTACTGAAAGTGTAAGGCGTTTGTTTATACTAAACTACAAGATGTCCAATATGGCAATTATTTCTGGCTATCGCCCTACTGATGCCATATACCTGTACATGCTACGAAAACCAAAAAAATGTTACAAATAAGAGCTATAAATCCACTTCCAAAGGCAAAAAAGGTAGATATAAACTTGATTACAGAAGTACTGCAAAAAGCTATCTGAAGGTTGCGATATCCACTAAAAGTGAAGATGACGAGGAAATCAAGTAAGAAAACAGTCTGTTCGCCAGTTACTTTTATATATGCTTTGTAGAATAAAAATTATATTTTCTAGAATTGAAATTAGAAAAAAGTATTCTTGATTTGATAATGGGCAATTTAGACAGACAAAGCAGATGCAGTAGCAAATGTTTACTTCATTCGTTGAAGTGCTCAGCCGTCAAACAGCCGAAGAAACCCAGTTTGGTCAAAACATAGTGCAGCGTCTACGGAATTTTTTACTTATATCTTAAACTGTTTAATTAATCGCGATACATATTTCAATGTAGCCATAACCCAACGCAATCTATTACACTTGGAAAGTGAAGTTGTCTTGGATGAGATTGCGAAATGTCATTGTCCGGTTTATAAATTATTAGTCAAATTAACCGAAAATAAAAACGGGCAAAAAAGACATAAATGTCAATCCTTCGGTACATACACGCAGTTTTTCTAAAGACAATCGAAACCAAAACGCATAAAACGACGGATTTTGACTCTGACAGATTTCAATCCTTATTTTAGATAGTTATGCTATTGCAAGCGTTGGTTGAAAACACATCAAAAGAGATTCAGTACCATTACAAAGTCTTGGCCGAACCTTCAGCTGCTTTTATATTTGAGGCATTTTGATCAGAATGTTGACGTGACGTCATCAAAACAACAAGCCATGAAAGCATTTTGATGTGATATCATTGCCATTAAACTAGACTAGGTTTTGTGGTTACTGTTCAAAATATATTAGGGAATTTTGATAGTGGAACAGCATCTTAAAGAAAAACATAATCAATTTCTTTACGATGCCGATAGCAAATAGATGTGGCAAAATAAATCGAAAGATATTTGCAACATTGATTTCTGGATTTTCTGGCAACGTAACAGTGGTGTAACCAGCTTCGTTAGTATAAAAAATACTGAAACAAGCGAATGAATGATAGTTAGCATAGCTAACATGGAGACAACTGACAAAACAAAATTAAAATATTAAGGTCATATGAGAAGGATGCAGCAGGAAAGCTAGAACTGGAACCCTTCATAAAGCCGAAAAGAGGAAAACCGAGGCTGTCGTAGGTTTGAGAAGGGGTCGACAATCCATGGAAACAACTTCGTGAAAATAAATAGCATAAGAAACACAAATTGAAGGAAGGATAGCAGAAACGCTGAAACACTAATTCCACTAGCAAGATATACAGCGTGATCAAGAAATAATGTTTCAATTGGCTATAAAACTGTCGGGATTTTTGCTTAGCATTTGTTAACCTCAGGTGTTGCTTAAATTGACAGAATGTCAAATAGTAGGTGATGTGACGGATTACAAAGACCCAGGAAGGTAAAACCACAGCTTAATGGTGCAAATTAAAAAAGAATACAGAAAATACATACAAATTTTAAACGTATTGCTCGGGTTTTCACTACCAACTTCAACTAAATATTTCATTGCTAACTGAAACAGTATTTCTTGATCACACTGTACAACAGCTACGGCAATGCATGCCGTATTTGACTATTTCTTTTATTTTAGGACTGTTTGGAATATTAACCACCTGTCTCTAATTATTAAGTATTTACAATTTGGTCCGAAGCTATCTAAAAGTTCGAACAAAAACGCATTAAAAATCTTGAAATCTTAAACAGTAGCGAAGTAGCAAAACGTTCACTTAACGTGTTAACAAAATATCCTTGAACTAAAAAAAGTTTAAAAAATAAAGTTATAAAAAAGGTTGCGTTTTATGTCTTGTTCAGGTTTTCTGTTTTGTTAGAATTTCAGCACTTTCTGATATCTTAAACTTAGGTCCGTAGTCACAAAACACAGGAATGTTAGATAAAACTTTATTTTGGTAATTTTGTAGCTTTGTAAACTTTGGAATTCTCCGTATCGACTTTTTATGTTGGCTAAAAGTTTTTTGTATGCTATCTCAAGTTTCTTCTGAAAGACGACACGGTTTGATATTGTACGCTTTTAAAATATCAGGGTATACAAATATTTTAAGGCCAAATTTTACAAAATATATGGAGATATTTTTAATCGATTCAAAACATTTAAAAGTTCACCAACAGGAAAGAATTTCACCCCGCTTTTATTATACTTAACGTTCTAAAACAATTAAATAATTTTTTTAGATGTTTATCTTTGGTTGCTATTACTCTAAAAGACTTTTTATTATTCTTACTTTCTTTCGTAAATATTAAAATTAGAGAAAATTCAAAATATTTGTGCTAGGTACCTTTAAAGATTGAACTTTTATCTATTCCTAGAATAGCCCTTTAAAATCCCAATTAGTTTTGTGTTTACAATCAGGAAGAATTTAATTATTTAAAGTTATTCCCGTATATAAGTGAGAAAATTGAAAGGAATCGTCTTAAAAGTACTAACTACTAGAATTAGGTTTCTTCCTGAACTATCCAAACAAAACACTTGCGATGGGAATTTGCATCCAAATTAATTCCGAATTGTATCTACGAAACCCTCCGATACAACCTAGTCAGCTGTATTCCCAATATTTAATAAAGTGCTGGAATTACATCATACAAGTCTAATTTCACACAAAATTAGATATAAGAACAAACCGTACCGCAACTAGTTTATGCTTAGTCGACGCTATTAAACCTTCTACTTTTATCGCTTCACATTTCGTTTTCACAAGAAAACTTTGGTGGAAAAACTTGGTTGAATTTGCGTAGAAAACTCATTTAGCAATCATCATCAAACATTCGTTAGTTATCAGCTTTCCTGGGTAATTTAGTAACCATATTACCTAAATAACAGTAACTCTTTATGATTCGGATTACAAAAAAAGTCGTCCCATCACGGTGAAAACGCTTGAGTGGCACGGCAATAAAAAGTAATGAATTCATATCCGGTAGACACATTAGGTTTCCGTTCACGCGTCATTTTCACCCTTCACAGAATATCTCCTCTCGAAGAATTTTAACGTCTAGCAGGTATGAATGCCGATCGTGCAATCTTTTTATGGTATTTTTAGAATGTCAGTCAAGAATAACGAACCCAAAGCAGAAAACGTCAGATAGAAATAGGGAAAATAGCCTGAATTTTGCTTTTAATATATACAGAAATCGAGGATTTTTTTTATTAAATAAAACAGTTATTTTTATACCCGTCGTTCTTTTTATAGGGCTTACTAAAGTCAGGACCTGAAAACGTTTTTCCTTAAAATAACAAACGAATTACTCTCGTTGACGTTGTAAAAATACGAAACGAAAATACCTCCTCTTACAATTCTCTTCAGTCTTTGACACAGAAAAAGGACACGTTGATTTGAGTAGAGCCCGAGGAAAACTTCTGTTATTATTCCTCTAATCTTCCACAAAGATCTATGCAAGCTTTTACAATTTAAATTCTTAGGGATACAAAAGAGTCAGCTAAGTTGGAATATCCACAGAAAATGTGAGTTAGTTCAGTAAATTAATGTCTTCAGGTGCTTTTATTCGTGAAGTTACGTACTGAATATTTAAACATGTGAAATATTGTTATATCTCGAAAGAAATACAAAGAAAAGGTTCTTGGGAAAGTTTACTCTTTTCTTACTTTGTCTAAATTCGCCTGAAGGAGCAGAAACAGCATATTTGAGAAGGAGGTTCCCCATATGCCAGCTTATTTGCATCTGATTTACGATCGAAGGAATTTATTAAAATACTTTGTTAGTTTTCCAAATCTACATTTACCATTTTCTTTCTATAATTTTATACATCTTATTAGAGGAGAAACAGAAATCACATAATTTTTCAAAAATACCAGAGATTTATATTCAAAAAGTAATTATAATTTTCAGTACTTTCATGAACGAACAATTTCTTTTTTATATGAACGATATTCTGATCTATCTTTCGATGGGTAAAGTTAAAGTTCTAAAGGGACTCATAGAACTCATAGTTATATAGATTCATAATACATCAATTTTTTAGCTTTCAACCCAAAAGCAAAAAAGAACGATTAACATTAATTGTTAATGAAGTTAAAAAGGTTAAAAAGTTTACCAAGAGCACAATCAAATTATCAAACCGCTGGGTTTATTTTCTGATCTGGCTTTGAAATCCCTCTTAATAAAATCGTTTTCGTAAGACTTAATGTATTACTAACTTCTTCCAATTAAAAAACAAATAAAGCTTTATGTTAGTGATACAGAAAATCGCATTAATTGCAACATTAGGAGTGCCCTTTAACTTGTGTTTTGATTTTATCTTGGCTTTCAAGTTGTCGTCGAAATCTTACTGGTAAACTGGTTTTCTAAAACAGCAATGTAAATATCTTGAAATTCCAGGGAAATCTCTCTTTATAAAGCCACTTTACTGAAAGATTTAACATCGTATTACTGCTAAGTTGTTCACATTTTTATATCCCGTAGAGCAACACATTTGTAATATTTTTTTTAACGGCAAAATAAACTACCGCGGAAGCTTTACATTTAAGTAAACAGCTACTACAAGCTCATCAAAATATTCAGGAACTTAACAGATTTACTAAATGTAATATTAGTTAACCTCTTTATAGTTTTTATCAGTAATATCTTCTGTATTTGGTGATAAATCGTTCCTAATTGCAGGTTTGTGTTCTCATCTGTCGTCGAAATCTCTCCGAATAACACCGTTTTTTTTTATATAAAAATACATTATTTGAACATTTATACATTTAGGTGCTTCATTATGTTAATAACATGATAATAGCAGGAAATATAATAATTAAAAACCCTTATTAATTTGTTAGTAAAAAAACTAATTATTAGCTATTGGATTATTTTATCGTAGCAGTTTCAAAACAGCTTTTTCAAAACTACAACCGAATGTGTGGAAAATTGTTAAATTAAAAATTATTTACAAACTAAATCATATACACATCGTTTTCGTCATTTTGGAAAAACTATTTTTTATGTTCTAAAACAATTTTAAAGTTATATGTTCGTATTAATGTTAAATCGATTAAAAATCATATAAAATGCAACAATAACGAAATTCAATGTTTCTCTCATTAAAAAAATCACTCAAGCTAAGGGTTTGTTTACTAGTTTTATCGTTGAAATTTCCATCCATAAAACTAATTTTCTAACGTAAGTTTTTTGAAAATTTTTAAATTTTTGAGTTTGTACTAATTCTGGTTATTCACAAAATCACTTAAAGCACAAAAAATGGGATAAAAACTTATTCGAATTACACGTTTACTTACTAACTCATCGTTGAAATCTCCGCGGATAAACTAGGCTCTTTATAAAATTAACGTAGTTTTGAAAAACTTCAAAATTTATGTGATACTGTTAGGTACTGTTATTTAGTACAAAATTGTACAAAATACAACAATAATGAAAATTAATCCACCGCAATGTCTCTTTTGTTAAAGAATTATCAGAGATAAGGTTTCTTTTGAGCCATCGCTCAAATCTCTGCATTTACATTAGTTTCATAAAGCCGAAGATTAAATTTCTTCAAAGTTTCTAAATTTTTGCGAATGTAAAATATGGTAGAAAAATAACAGAAATTAACTCCCTTACTATGCGTTTCTTAATAAGAAGCCACCCAAGTTACGGGTTTGTTTGCTAATCCCTCGTTGAAATCTCTGCTAATTTAAATGGTTACTGGTAACGTAGATTTTTTTAAATTTCAGCAAGTTTGTTATTATATTAGCGTTAGTCACACACAAAATCATGTAAGATGCAAAATAGAACAATAAAAGTCTTTAAAGTTCCGGGTTTGTTTGGTAACTCATCGTTGAAATCTCCACCGATATTTCCAATGTTCAAAAATGGAAACTTAAATTTCCTGAAAATTTTGTAAAATTTTATAATTGTATTAGTAATATTAGAAAATCGCATACATTACAACAAATTGAAAATTAATCCCCACAATACGTCTCTCGATAAAAGAATTACTCAGGTTAAAGACACTTACTAAATCATTATTGAAATCTATACCGATATAAATGGTTTTGCAAAACGCAATATAAATTTGTGCAACATTTCCAAAATATTGTGTTTATATTTCCTCCTAATGCGTCCTACGATAAAAACATTATTCGAGTCAAGGGCTACTTTACTAACTCAGCGTTGAAATCTTCACCGGCAAAACTGATTTACTAAATCAGTGACGAAAATTTCTAAAGTTTTGTACAGTTATTAATTTGAATTACATAGAAAATCATATAAAATACAACAACAACAAAAATGAACCCCCACTAATTTGTTTTTTGGTAAAACAGTCGCTTAAATTGCGAGTTTGTTTGCTAACTCATCGTTGAAATCTCCAACAGTAGGTACTACCGATGGGCAAAAACGTCAACGACAATTTCTTGAAAATTTTGCAAATTGCTACAGTTGTGTTGATGTTAGTTACACAGAACATCGTATAAATTTTACCAAACCCCCATAATATGTCTCTTAATAAAACAGTCTCTTGAGTTATGCATTTAGTTACTAAATCAGTGAAACCTCTACTGATCATAACGTAAGTTTCTTGAAAATTTAAAAAAATTTCTATTTATATTAGGGGAGGTAGGGGTAGTGACAGTTAGTGGGTTATACCGCTCAGTCACGTTTACTGGTAATATTTAAATTTTATAAGCCGTAAGTGTGTTGCCACCTAGTAATTATATTTTTAAACATACTGCATGAAGAACTCCAGTAATAAACAAGTACATGCGTCATACAGCCATTTTTTATGAATTGTATGTATTTGTTATAAGAAGTCTGTCTAAAAACCAAGCAGGTAAATAGTGTAATATATTTTGTAAGATATTAACATTGCTAAGCAGCCAAATTTTGATGCATTCCTATAGGATTTAGCAAAATTAATTTAGGGTTTGAGTGTTTAGGAGAGGTTAGAATGCATATTATGTTATGAAATGTTGCATATCAGGGCAATGACGCTCAACAGTCTGTGGGAAATAACGCTAAGTGAGCGGCATTACCCTTATTGAGGTAGTTCCCATATTTTATTAAGTAAGAACGTAGCTATCTGTTATATTGCGTAGAATAAAACACACTTTAGTAACTGATTAAGTATCTATTAGATCGTTTGTTTTTAATTATTTGGAGAAAATGAAAAATGTTTGATCGACTTTGTTCTTGTTATTCATGGTCCCTTAGCATCGTAACATCTAACATGTGGTCCACAGGATACGTGTGCGACCTTTGTAAATGGTAATATAATTAATAATAATAAAATATAATGTAAATAAACTGTATAATTAATAAAGTTGCCTTTCTTACATAACAAAACTAACTTTTTATACATAAAATGCGCGAGCGCCATTACCCCCTCACGAGTGGGTAAATCCGCTCAAGTACCTTTTTTTATTCGCAATTATCTTTTTGTTTATAGAAGCTAAACAAAATTTGTGTTAGCCAAAATATGTAGCAATATCCTGAGAATACTGCCCCGCTAACCTGGATTCAATACACATTAAGATGTAGAATTCACGAATTGTTTAGCTTAGGTGGGCGTCATTACCCCTACCTCCCCTAATCACAATGTATCCTTCGATAAAAAAAAACTCTAGATACAAATTTGTTTGCTAACTCAGAGTTGAAACTTCACTAAAAGTGACAACGAAAATTTGTTAAAATTTTGGGAATACGGGTATATTAATATTAGTTACATAGGAAATCGTAAACAATACTGAAGTACCAGAATTTGTTTTCTTGGTAAAAAGTTCCGGGTTTGTTTGCTAATCCCTCATTGAAATCTCTGCGAATATAAATGGTTACTGCTAACGTAGATCTTTTTTAAATTCCAGCATGTTTGTCATTATATTAGCGTTAGTCACACACAAAATCATGTAGGATACAAAATAGAACAATAAAAGTCATTAAAGTTCCGGGTTTGTTTGCTAACTCATCGTTAAAATCTCCACCAATAAATCTTGTGTTCTAAAAAGCTTTTGAAAAATTTTGATATGTTTATACCAGTTATTAATTACTTAGCAAATCATAAAATTCAGAGATAACGGAAATTAATCCCGCTAATATGTCTCTTAGTGGGAAAGCAACAGACTAACAAATCTGTGTTCAAATCTTGCATTAAAATCTCTCGCATAAGACCGGTGTTTTAGATGGAGCAAATTACTATAAATTACGTTAATTGACTTGATTTTATGGTAGTACAGGCTATTAAAATTGTATTAAACATGAAGAGTAATAATAATTTGTACTCAGATTTTCCTTGCAATACTAATTAAACAATTCGTGATGAGTTGGTTTCTTTTCGTATATTAGATAATCTTGAAAATACTTAATATTTTTCTTAAACTACGAAGCCGTTGTTATTTTTAAGCTTTATTAAAATTTTTAGAACTAATTAGAGCATTTCTTATGACAATCGAATTCTTAGAAATAAAATTATGAATTTATCCACAACGATCCTTTGCCCAATAAAAGAAGAAAACCAAAAAACAAAGCTTTCTCTATAAGAATTATGGGGAATGCTCGGGCGATTTCGGCCCGTGCGATTTCAGCCCATGACCCTAATCGTGCTATTTCAGCCCAGCGATGGCAGGTAAAGATAATAAGGTGCACTTTCGGCCCAAGTCACTAGTATCTACTCATACCGACAACTGATAATCCTCTTTTGTAAAAGAAATAATCTTTTTTTTTTGTTTACAAAAGAATTCAACTTTTAAACGTCATATCTGGAAAAATTAAATTTAACAGAGGAAAATTACATTTGATCATAAGCCTACGTCACGGCCTACGTTTAGAGTAATGTACATAAAATTTACTTTTTTTGTGTCAATTTTATCATAAGAATAATTAGCGCAACAAACAAGGCAATTCTTTGAACCAATTTCTTTATTGTTGAAGATACACAATTTATATGTTTGCTTTTTATATTAACAAGTAGGTAGTTGGTAAAACTTACATTATAGCAACAAAGTAATTATTATTAAACAATTCACTACTAGCCTAAAAATGTTACAAAATAATACAATTTTGTGTGTTATCCTGATATATTTATACTACTGTTGGATAAAGGGTTTCTAATTAAATATTCTGCAGTTGTTCTTCACACTTTTCCAGGCTCAAGACTGGTTGTAAGTTCTAATAACTAATAAATTTTAATTACAGGCGTGTCTAAAAAGTGCAGAATATACCAATATACGTATACATATATAGAAATTTATAAATTAATAGTATATTGTGCTTTTTTGTGTTTTAGTTTTCGAATGTATTAAATTGTAAGTTATTGGAGTTTTTGGACATATGCCAAACTACGCAAGCATTGTTTTAAATCGTTTGTTATGTTAAATTGAGATATTATGTTGTTAATTCTTTTATCTAAATTTACATACGTTTTTTTACGTTTTTCCGGTGGCATTCCTAATACGATGTTATTGTACTTTAATGCAGTATATTCTGAATCATCTTTCAATGCCTTTATTAAGGCAATGAAACTAGTTTTTTTTTCGTAGCGTGGAATTTAATTTACAGTTCCATCCTTCTACTGGGTTATTGGTTCGATGTCGCCTTGAGCAGCAGTTCCACATTTCTCGTCGCATATTATTGTTATCCAACCACTGCTGAACAAAGTAGTCATTAAAATTTTCTAATTTCAAATTTATAGGACAATCTTCCATTATAGCAAGCCATCCCTCATCAAGTGCATTTAATGGAATATGGGCCAATGCAGCACACATTCGAATGTGCGTTTTGACGTCCTCGTTATTCAGGTAATCCTGTACAAGACCTAAATTTTGCACTTGTCTCCAAAGACATTGATTAAAATGAAAATTACATCCCAAAATAAATGCTGAAGGATAAATGTTCTCAAATGCTTTGTAGGCAGCTACTTCAAAATCCAGAGTGATGCTTCGTGGCTTCCAGAGAGGATATTTATTTTTTAATAGTGTAAACAATCTGTTATAAGTTTCCTGTTTTTTATTTGGAAGTAATGCATAAAAAATAGGCTGAACGTTGGTAATTCTTTCAGTACTGCCAAAGTCTCCGTGAATTGTATATATTTGTTGGAACTGCTTGGAACAGCTGTAAAAGGTGCCATCCATGAAAAAATCGTTGACATTTTGTAACATTTCTTCGACTTTAGCTCCAGCAAATATTAATATTCTGTCTTCTTCGCCTTCGTCGATTTTTAAAAAGCTTGACCCATCTGCCATTTTTAACATGTCCAGGGGCATTTCGATATCAGCTCGATTAATTGGGTTAACAGAAACACCCAGTGCTACTCTCCTTCTTTTGCATAAAGTTGACTTTACGGACGTATAACTTGGAATTTCAGTTACAAAATCCAATCCTTTGTCATATAAGTGTTTTATTTCACTCTTAAAAATATCACTCACACTAGCATCCTCGGTTTCTTCAATTTTTCGCTTACACTGTGCAATTCTTTCCTTCACTTCCAATTTTGCGGTGTTAGGAACACAAAAATGTTCCATTGTATTTTTGATTATTTTATTGTCTTTAGTTAATAGAGCACCTTTGCATTTTTTAGTATGTGCACATAAACATCGCCAACTAACGTAGTTTTCCGTTTGCCTCCGAACTCTATATTCATAATTTTCGTAAATCAATCGCGGCTTTCCTCTAATCGTCTGCAGAATATTTAAAGAATCGGACATTTTTAAATATTTCAGCTATCGATCTTACTTGATACACCCACAGTTAAAGTGTGACTGATTATACTTAGTTTGGGTTACGTTTAAAATCCGCAAAAATTTAAAAACTCGATTCTAAGAAAAAAAAACAGAATGGAAGTACTAACTGCATTCCTGTACTAAAGCTTAAGAAAAATTCCCATCCCTAACGACTTTGTTTCCAAGTGACACAAAAAAATTAAATTTTATGTATAAAAGATAAAAGTACCATTACTCTAAACGTAGGCTAAGTTCAAATGTAATATTCCTCAGTCAAATTTCATTTTTCCTGGTATGACGTTTAAAAGTTGCATTATTTTGTAAACAGAAAGAAGGATTATTTCTTTTACAAAAGAGGATTATCTTTAACAGATGTCGGTATGAGTAGATGCTAATGACTTGGGCCGAAAGTGCACCTTATTATCTTTACCTGCCATCGCTGGGCTGAAATAGCACGATTATGGTCATGGGCCAAAATCGCACCGGCCGAAATCGCACGACACCGTGTTTTCTTTATTTAATTAACTAACTAAGGTTACAATATAAAGGAAAGATCATTAAAAAATTAAATATGTATTACTTTTCACGGACTGTAACGTGAAGACCATATAATTATAACTTAATGACAAATGAAATCTGTGTTAATAGTACTAAAAACAAAATGACTAACCGTAATAGTAAATGCCAAACCCCCTTACCTCCCTCGTTACGTAAATAAATAACTATTGATATTCCCGTTCCTATCGTACATATTTACGTAGAAAGAACGTATTTATCGAGAACGAGGAAGCTTTTTTGCTCAGAATGAAAAAACCACTTCATTCCTGTAGATAGTTTCCAATTTGTTGCATGATTAGCACCATAAAGTTGTGCACGACATGTATCGTGCCGTCTTTTGCTTCAGTAGAAAACGTTAATCTACAGTCCATCCAATCGGGTTTCAAGTTTGGAAGCGGAAGAATAATGTAATAAACTGACTATTGTGCGTGTTTACTGAAATTTCCGGAAAGAATTTTCTTTATATCCTAAACGAATTCGAGCCGGAATTATATCTATTGTTGAAACTACAGAATGAAAGCATTAAAGTAGGTATTTTCTAAGTTATTAAATACGAAATTACAGCACGGTTATTTTTATAAAACGTTAATGAGGTACGGTTTCGGGTGCTTGTATTTTCTCCACGTTACGAGATAAACTACCGTTTCCAGACATAAAAGGGGTTAGGTATAGTGGGCCAGATTTCCTTTCATCGCTGAAAACTAAGGTATTTCAGCTCGAAGCCTTTAACCGCTAAATTGGTAAGGTATGCTCAGTATTAGTAGTATCAAATAAGTTATGGCCAGAATCCACTGTAAAAGACAAGGTATTAGCTTTATAAATTATGGCTGGCGCCGTTCCAACATCCTCTCTGCTACTGCATGCAACTTTAATTGGCAATTCTTCTACAGAACGCGATCAATACATACATTTGTGTAATTAGCTCTTAATTTATGGTATTTATGGTTAATAATTATGGTGTAAAAGTGAAATATATTCGCCAGTACTTTCCCTCTGATTGTAATTTACTGACCCGTTTTTCAGTAACTTCACTTACAGTTTGTTATTTATGATTCAGCGGAAAAATTATCAACGTTCTTCTTTTATTACTTGCATTGTTTTAACTGTAGGAGTATCTATTTTAACAATGCATTCATTCAAAATTTCTCTGCGAGGTATCTCTATTATTATTTTTTTTAATCATGAAAATCTTCAAATCAAAATTAAACACTCGACGAAATAATGCAAGTTTGTTGTTATTTCTTCTTCAGTAATTTATTAAATTTTCGAATTGGAGGCTGTTTAGGTTTTTAAGTCTGAAGTATTATTTATGTAGTTAGCTTAATAATACTAAACAAGAATTATACGAGTATATAAACCTTGTAGAGTAATATCTTTAAGTTAACAGAAAATACCAGATATTTGTTGGTTGTATTGACCTAATTTCTGTTCTGGCGAGTTTATTAGGGGAGGTTATTAAGTAACTAGAGTAAATTCTGAAATTATCTTAATGAACGTGTTTCGTTTTAAAAGTTTACTTTTTGGTATTTGCTGAATGCTACATAAACAGGAAAAAGTGCAAAAATAAGTTGTCAAAAATTAACGTAAATAATTAATTAGCCTGAATTATTTTATGTGAATTTCGAGTATTTTAGGTTGAATTTTATTTAAATTGTATAAAATTAAATTTATTTATATTTAAATTTAAATTAAAGATATACCTATTAACAATTATATCTTTCAGATATAAAGAAAAAACAGGGATACATTCGTATTTCTTGCTTCTGTGGTAGTTTTCAGTGATTTATCGCAGTATCAAAAGTTGGCACTTAGAACTCCTCTGTTTGATCTAAATCTATCCTGGTTGTCTAGTGTTGGTTCTAATGACGCCCTTAATCCCTTCCCCAATGCTATTGCAAAATCTTTTGCCGTTGCACCACAAATTTGGATTTTTTTATCTCTTTTTTACAAGATTAATTTGTTTATCATCTGGTGGCTCATTACTTTCGTTGTTAACTTTAAAATTTCTGTAGTGCCTTTTCCTTTGTACTGACTTTCTACACCCTATTTTATTCGTGCTTGTCATATTCCTTGTATTTCTTCTACATTTAATGCTGTTTTACCTGGTTGATTTTGTAATAACGTCTTCTCTCTTTCCTATTTATACTCTTCATGTAGATACGGTTGTGCTGTGCTTTTTTTTCTTTAATTCTCCACTGTGTTTCTTTTAAATTCTCCTTTGTTACTTTTTCTATTGTAGTTTAATTTATTTTTTATTTATTAGTTTTTGATAAGTATTCGGAGCAAATAAATTTTAAAAAGTTGTTTTAAGGCTAAATTGTTAATTTTCTAAAGGATTTCCCAACAAAACCCCATTTTTAATTAAAATATTTCATATCGATAGTTCTGAAGGCAAAGAAAATTCCATAATTGTTTGTATCAATATTAATAAGGGGAAAATACTGATAACAAAGCAGATATAAGGATCGATGCGGTTATTTCAAGATTAATATATGTATTACTTATTTAACCATATACCAAAGAATATCTAACATAAGCGCATTTTGTCGTGTCAATTCTTCATTCATATCCGACATGTTTTAATATTTTTGAAATCTAGTTTATTATCTTTAGATAAAATAAATGAGAAAGCCACCGAATTAGCAAGGCATGAATCGACTGAGGCTAACCTTGGCCCAGAACCAGCCTTAGGAATTTCAAGAAGTGACTGGATTTGGACTCAACACGAAAGGTACTGCACTAACAAACCAATAGAAAACCACAGCAAAGCCAACTGTTGAACTACTTCTTATGGGTAGGGCACAACACAGGATCGTCACAGATCTACTAATAGGAACAGGACATGCAACTGTTAAGGAACACCTGTGGAAGATCGGTAAATATAATGTAGACCTTATTTGCAGACTTTGTAAGAAGGAAACAGGGACAGGAAAGCACATTTTATGTGTCTGTGATGCGCTGGCAAGAGAAAGCGCATATTCGGGAAGCCTATTATGGAACCGAAGAAGTTTGTTAGACACCCAGTGAAGGACCTTTATCTCTTGATACAGGGAACAAAGATCACCGAATACACCATAAGCCTTTTAGTCTGCAGCGTTCCTCGGAGCCAAAAGGTAGATGGGCCCTGATACATTTAAAATGTGATCTGGTTCAATATCGAACGTCAAATCCTCTGTAAAACCCCAAAAATTAAGTAATACAAAATTAATTAATACAACGAAATACGGATTTCTTTCTTCTTTCTCTAGCGATTTAGGGAAAAGAATATCTTCAGGCACTGACTTGGTCAAATAAGTTTAACGCCGAAATGGCAACTTACTTAGTTGCCAAAATATGTATTTGCTTAATATGTTTGGGGTTTATTTTGGACATTCGAAATTCAAGATTAATTCAAAGAAAGCAGGTACTATGTTTGCTATTTCGGCTGCAGATGGATTAAAGTATGCAACAATTATTGTGAAATGTGGGGAACTTTGCAAAACAAATACAGAAAAAAATTAAGTAAATTTTATCTAAATTGCTTCCTTCCAAAACTTAAAAAACTCTTAAATTGGACACGATAATATAAAAAAATATGCTAATTAAATATTTCGAATATATATATATGTTACCTACTGTTAATGTGATAAATCCGGTTAACCCATTAATGGCCAAGCAGTCAAAAAAAAAATATTATTTATTTTCTCGCTAAATAAGATTGAAAATGCTTTCATTTAGGCAGAAATTTTATTTTTTGATGAAAATCTAACAAGCTTATAAAAAAAAAACATGGGTACGTATACGCACCTTTGGCAAAATACCCTAACAAACTTAAGTAACACACAAGTAGTAAATAAAGGTAATTCTAGCAAATAATATAGTAATATTTAATCTATTTTTATTATTTACAGTGAAATGCTTCAAAACAGTCTGGGTGTAGATGAACAGTACACTTTATGCACACGTATTTTATCTCATTAGGCAAACTATTCTTGGATGGTCGTCCATAATTTGAGTTTTCAGGTTGTGACTCACTAACCGTTATTTGGGAAAAACCATCATACTTCATAAGTGTAAGCGCTAGCTTTGAACGAAATTCAAGTTGAGGTATTTTAGTATCGTTAGCTATATTGTGAATTTTCCAGCTATTGACGACTGCACTATCTATCATGTTTATAAATAAGGGCCACCGTCTTCTTACCTCTGATTTTGATTCTATAATTGGCGATACCATTATCGTGAAGGTCCACCCCACCCATAAAGTGATTGTAATCAGATATGACATTTGGTTGAGTTATGGCAACTTCTTTACGTTCTTTACGATTATAGCGCTTAGCCTGTACAAGTGGCATACCCGTACATGCATTCGTAATGACTGTAACAACAGAATTGTCATTCCATTTTACGACAAGTGTTTCCAGAACACGATCAAAAGAATATACGTAGGTTCCACGAGCTAATTTTCCCAGTCGCTTATTAGTTTCCTAAGGACACTTTGCTATGCGATTTTCTCGAACTGTGCCAGTCGCAAAAAAGCCTTGCTCTTTTAGATTGGCAAAAAGGGAATAAGAGGAAAAAAAATTGTCAAAGAAAATTCGATGATGGCTAGGTTGTTCAATCACAGAAACTAATTCCATGATTACCCTAGTTCCCAAACTTAGCCCAGTATTTACTGATTGTTTTCCACCATATGGAATAAATTGAAACAAATAACCGGTATACGAACAGAGGCACCATAGTTTGAAACCAAATCTAACAGGTTTTCCTCGAATAAACATTTTGCATGAATGTCGTCCAAAATATGGTACCATCTCCTCATCTATAGACAGGTTATGCTCAAAAACACCAAACTGCATAAATTTCTTATTCATTATGTCGAAAATAGGGGTAAGTTTAGTAAATTTATCATTTTTGTTTAGTTTTGTATTATCTGATAAGTGAATAACATTTTGCTTTATGGATCTAAACTTATTTCGACTCATAGTTTTTCTTACAATAGCTACTTCTTTGTCCTCATCTTTTGACCAATACATATCGCACTGTGGTAAATTATGGTAACCAGATAAAATACAAATTCCAATAAAGCGTTTCAATTCAATTTCGTTTATGCTAAAGTCATGGCGATTATTTTGAGTAGCATAAGTTTTTGTAAAACACAAAATTTGAGCAATAATTTCAGAATCAAAAAATAATGAAAAGAGTTCAAGGTGTGCTATTTATTTCCCACTTAGGCTGCACATTTGCCTTGTCATGTCAACTCATGATTTCTGTTTTATAAATGTGAACTTACAAGTTTGTAATTATTTTTAACATTTACCTTACCTTTTCTATGTTACTGCACAGTGTAAAATAAACGTAACTTCTAAATGCCAGAACTAACCAAACCAACACTCACAAAAACACAATGTAAACTGAATACAATCACGACGCGAATTACTGCAGGTCTCAACTCATCAGAATGACGTAATGAGTCAACACCTGCACTTGTTGCAATAGATAATGGTATTGGCCAAAGGTGCATAAACGCACCACTCATATTTCCACGTTATAAACAACTACAAAAATCGAAATCTCTAAAAATTTATTGTCTATCTATATTAAAAGTAGATATCTTCGTGACATTGTTTTGCTATACAACAATTTAGTGGTTTACTAAGAAATAACTTAAAATTATTCATACCAGCAATGCTGCAAAATTGCTATAAATTGACAACAATTAAAATTTATAAAAACGTTGTTTCGTTTAAAATAAAATTGAATAAATTTTTTTACAGGCCTGTAAGGACTTCCTGAATAAACTTATAACACGTTTTTCTTCAAATTATTAAAGTGGCCTTTAAAAAAATATTTATTGTAAAAAGGTGCGTATATGCACCTTTGGCAGTAAATGGGTTAATATGCATAATCACCGGATATTACGCATAATAACCAACAGTTTTGGTGAATTTGATAAATCATTCATATTTTTTAAAAATTAATCACATTAACCTGTTATTATGAATAATATCCGGCACCCTCTGGTTAGAGTCAGAAATCTCGCGGTTGTACAAGTTGGAACCGGAGGTTTTTTCAATTGATAAAGAACAGAGCTCATCATGAAGGCATAAATTGCCCATATGAAGCCATGTTTGGGGCCCCACCAAAAGTTGACCTTACAACATCATCACTTTCTACTGATGCCATTGGAAACCTTGAATCTGAAAAAGATCTTGAAGCCTTAATCGACTCCTCGTTGGGTACCGTGGAAGCAGATGAGGAAGATGGACAAATAGAGAACGGAGACGAGAAAGATAGACGAGTAAAGAACGGCGAAAAGGAAGATGGGCGAATAGAGAACGGCGAAAAGGAAGATGGCCGAATAGAGAACGGCGAAGAGGAAGGTAGACTAGTAGACGACGGAGACAGCGCTATGGAGTGCTTTTCAGGGGAGAATATTATTGCTGATAAAATCAACAATATCTAGAAAAAGAAGGACGATGCCAGAAGGGCATTGCAGTCTCAGGCAAAGCAGATGAGACAAATGTCCAAAAGAAAATTTGCAAGGGGCAAAATTGGTGATACCGTAAAAGTACTAGTTCCTGATGTCGACAGGGGAAGGAGTGACACCAGGAGCATTCTATAGGTTATTCTGCAGGGGGATGCTGATCGCGAGATGTATGAGATTGGTGCCAAAGGAGGACAACTGGTTGAAAAATATTCGAAGAACCAGTTTGTCATTTGTCAAGAGACTTTCATTTCACAAGAAGAAGTTCCCGATGTTATTGTGTCTCTTCGCGAGTGTGCCAGGAAATCGTCAGTCACAGACGTTCAACGGTTCAAGAGAGGTAACTGCAAGGCAAAATGCCTGTCGACAAAATGCGGCTACAAAAGGCATGGGATACTCTGCAATTCGAAGTGTCACAACAGTTTGTCCTATTTCAACAAGTAGGAAGTTGTTCGTTTAAAAATTGTAAGAATAAAACTTTCTTTCGTTGAAAAAATATTCTCTAAATATTATAATAATTAGTCGCTTCAGCCAAGAGGGTTTGGTTGCTTTGTAAAATAACCAGTTAAAATAATTAATTGCACGTATTTTATCACATTAACCACTAATATTGGTTATTTTGTAATATAACCAGTTATGCATATTAACAGAGATTTATCAAATTAACAGTAACATATTCATCATACAGTAGAATCAAAAAGAAAACAAAACAGAAGTACAAAGAAGAAAAAATAGGGAAATCATCATAAAAAATTTACTTCAATTCTGCATACTCTAAAATTAATAATTATTTATTAACATAATATTAAATGTATTCTTAAATTCGTTACTTGCAAATTAGACGTAGGTATACGTGTCGTTTGGGGATATTTTGATGTTAGGTATAATTCTGGATAACAAAAGCATATTATTCAAAGTTCCTTTTTCACATGTTTTAATATAATAATAATAATAATAATGTTACATTTCACCAAAACTGATAAAAGAAAACTCAACAAAAAAAAATTAAATAACAGATACATATGTTTGTCTTGATCTGACTTTAAAATTATTTCTATTAGGCCTAACCAAAACTACAATATTTTAAAAATGATTCCTTTAAATTCATCCGTTTTTATTTTTATCCAAATTCCCAGTCTTAAAAAGCTTGGCCCATATGAAAGCGAGCCCTAAGATCATCACTTATTTGCCTACATTTTATTTTAATTTAGAAAGTTACGATACTATTTAATGTATCTAGTATTGTTTAATAGATAACATTCTTGATGTTTTTGAGTATTATAAAAAGATTCGAACAAGTACTGCTGTTTCCCAATTTATCTGTAAAATTTGAAATTTATAATATGGTTGTTTAAAACTCCTAATATGTTAAACCCACATTATGTGCCGAGCTGCTATAGCTAAACACCTCCCAGTCCAGCACGGTCAGGAGAGTTAAGCATCGTTGCCGCCGGTCAGTACTGGAATGGATAGCCCGATTAACCTCTCTTCCACGAGGACCGGTCACTATGGGAGAGTAGACCAAAAACCCCTCACTAAAAAGTGAAGGAGGCCTTTCTTTGCACTACTTATGGATATTATGGGTTAATTAAGAAAGAATATATTAAACCTATTACTTAGATCTGTTAGTAAAACAAATACAGTAAGATGTTTACGAAAACAAGAAAAACCACATTCTTCTATTCATAAGAACTTAATTCCAAAAATAAGAAGAACAGTATTAGTGGGCAGTATATAACCATATTTTCGCAATTGTTTGTTGCTCATCAGACACACGTAGCAGAGTGATACAGTTCAGCAGACTTGCGAAAGTTAGGAGTTTCTTCCTCTTATTTTCAACAAAAACTCGAGAAACGTTTATATTTCCGCGAATTCTTGTAAACTTCGTTTCAAGTTCAAATTATTCAAAGTTAAAATTCTGAATCCATTACTAAGATGATCCCCACTTCCTCAATTCGTAGTTTATAGATAGAGCTTTAACAGGGAGCTCCACGTTTTATGGAACGTAGGTCTTAGTCCACTAATTTAAAAAACATTTAAATATTTACAAAAACAGATTTCTTTTTTCAAAAAGTGCATACGAACCTTTATATTTCTAACCAAAGTAGTCCAAATTCTGACGGTTTTCTAATCAAAGTTTCTTTTAATGTAAAACTCAAAAAAGCTAATTCAATACAATACAATTTGTTATACCTCTATGAAGATGTTTGTTGAATTGCTGCAAATAACCTTGCAATTATCCACCGCCAAAACCCCTGCAAAACGCCGAAAAGAAAGTCCAAAGTAAAGCTTTAACTTTTAATGTGTAAGTTTTCAACTTTCTGCTCTTTTTAATCTTTAATGGTCTTCCTAATCGTCTAGACTCTATTCACTTCGTAATTGTTGTTACTAAGTAAAAACAATTTCCTATCTTTACGTTCTGTTTACATTAACGTTCTTAAACCTGCCGGTAGCTGCAATTATAAACTTAGAAAAGCACGATTACTGGTTACAAAAGCATAAGTCAAAACATCAGAATTAATAGAATTAGCTAAAATTTCCAATTTTGGAAATTATTGCTTTAAGGATTCACTCATTTCCAATGATTTAGGTTACACAAAAAAATCATAGCCGAATTATATTTTATTACCTACATTATCCGATTTATTACTTTCTCCAAATGGCTAACCCGAGTTACTATTTTTATTTAATAGCCAACTAAATTATCCCTAACTGAGAAAAACTTTCAGAACTTATTGCTGTGTAAGCTTCATAAATTCATTTGTAACTCTTTGTTTCTCATCTTCGATTAACTAGTATAAGGAATTTATTGTTTATTGTGCAAAACAACGGCTAAGGTTTTAAATGAAATTACTAAGTAGAATCTTTTAACTACGAAAATTCATAATTTTAGAATTTCAGCTCTTAGCCAGAAACACAGGCATTCTTAAATATTTTAAAGTACAAGATCGACTATTTTTAATGGTGAAATTCAAATCCCAAGTACTGTAATTGCACTCCCGCAAACTTTAAGTTGTTTAACAAAGTTTAAATCTACGTACTTCAGTATTCTATCGTTCCATTCTTAATTGTTCGGTATATATTTGTTCTTTTTAATTCATTAAAAGGCATTCACTACAAAAGTTTACTTTGCACTACAAGTTTTAAGGCAAACTCTCTAAATTTTGATGGATAATTAATAACCTTGCGCTGCAATAAGGTTGCTACAACAATTTAAAATTTTTTACTAAAATTCCTGCATTTCGCTATACAGCTCGTAATAACTCTAATTAAAACATACGTGAATCTCCTCTTATTGGCATGTTTAATTAAAATTCAATAAAAATAAAATCCCGTTGAAACATCCACGATTACAATAGCTCTTGCTAAACTATGCGAAATACGCGCGAAACATTTTTGTTCCTCGTTTGGGATTTCCACTTCCAAATTAAATATTTAATTAAATCCGTAATTTTATAAAAACATTCCCCGTTTGGTACTGACAACAAATTATTATTAAAATATTTCCATTTTAATACGTTTGTGTCTGTCATCATTGTGAAATGTCGAGTTGTTGAAATTAAACCTGACAGTCGCTGAATGTTTCATTTAAAACTGTGGTTTTACTTTGCAATTTTAGCTGGTGGTTTGTGTACGTTTCTTAGGGAATTAACCGAAACCAAGCTTCTGTTGTTGGGCAAAACAGCTTTAGAAAGTCGACGTCGGTGGCGTGCAATTTCATTAAAGTTTGATAGAGTTAGGTCTTGTTGTAAATAGTTAACTTAATCAGCCTTGAAGTAAATGCAATTTATTACTTAATAATGATGGAAGAGGGAATTTCCAACACCAACACAAACATACATTAGAGAAACTTCCGTTTAAGTTATATGCACCAATGTAACACATTCTTCTTTCTTAAGTTTGTAACTTTTGCATTTAAATACGGATCCAACATAAGCGCTGTTATTAATATATGATACGATTTAAAGAAAATTCATCCTTAAAATGCCTACCATTCCTAAAAGCGTTTCAATGTTTTGTAGTTAACAGCGGTTTTGCATTGATTGAAGCAATGCGGACCCATGCCAGATAATAAATTTCCTCGACAGCGATTTTTCTAAATTTCCACCCTAGCTAATACCAAAATATTCCCACTTCTTGTCAATGATTCGATAAATTCCAGTAAATCTGAAAACCCACGCAACTAATTATGTCAAAATCATTCATTCATAATCGGAGGTTCATTTAACGCTCATTTCAGTTCATGTTTAGGTGCCGAATTAATAAGCTGCCATTTCGGAGAATTCAGGCCGAAATAAATAGCAGAGGCATTGCGTTTATCTCGTTCGCAATGCAGGCTCCTTTGAACACATCAAAGCGCGGCTTCTGATTTCATTGCACAAACAAAATTGACGGTTTATAAAAGCGACAGACACTACGCTTTCTTAGAAAAAGATATCAATAACATAGTTGCGGCAAACTGAAAAATTGGAATTTAAAATTTAATAGCCTTGTTATAACTGGTAGCTTGATATCTCTTGTATCTCTTGGTATCTGTTCAAGTTCTTGGTGGAGCTTTCTATTGTACAATGAAATCTTCTTCCTAGTTTCAAACGTAGAAAAATTAGTTTTTACTTGTTGAATATACCAATAAGGACAATATAAATAACCCTCAAAATTATAAGCAATTAATAAGAACATTTGTTTGATTAAATTGTTAGTAAATAATTGTCCCCTGACAAGCTAGGTTTTTAAAATTTTCAGCACGAAGATGAAAAGTGGCCACATATACATAATTATAAACCTATAAAACACCCAAATCTTTTGCTTTACCGATTGTTCTTAGATTAAAATTAAAAGGTTCAGGCAATAACAAAAAGAGTGCAAATCTGTTAAAAGCAAAACATTTCGTATTTTCGTGGCTTTCGTCCGAACTGAAAAAATGAATGACAAACTCACGTTTCCGACAATTACAAACCATTTAAAACATTTACAATAAATAAAAACATTTTTTTAATTACAATGCTTGTTAATACAACAAACAAAATGCAAACTCTAAAAGGGAAGGAGGAACAAGAAGTGCTAAATATTTCAATCTAGATTGCCCGAGCCCGAGAGATTAGTCTACAAACTAATACAGGGTTTGTCCTGAAAGTAACCGCACTGGCTCTGGGGCGCTGAGTGGGAAATCTTGTGGTGGGAGAATGTAGTGGGGGGTCTTAGCAACACATCGCAAATCGCAACCAATCGCAATTGGCTCAGAGCAGTTGCAGCAAGTAGATTGTTAATCTAGTGAACCTCTGCGCGAGTGACGTGTTAGAGAGAAAATGCAGCGTTCGATCGAGCAGCGGTACGCCATCAAATTTTGTGTTAAACTCGGAAAACCCGGGACGGTGACTTTCGATATGTTACAGTCTTCGGGGACGAGCCTTCTTTGAATACGATCCGGAGACAAAACGACAAAGCTCCAAATGGCACATGTCACAATTACCCCGTCCGAAGATCAAAACCATGCTCATTGTGTTCTAGGATTCGAAAGGGCTCGTCCACAAAGAGTTTGTCCCCTAGGAACGACAGTGAATGCAGCTTTTTACGTACAAGTTCTGGAAAGACTTCGAAATCATATAGTTCGCGGCCGTACGGAGATCGCGACACCTCGATCCTCCACCAGGACAATGCATCGAGCCACACGGCGTTGATCACGAGGAAGTTTCTGACCAATAAAAATGTGCCAATGCTGCCGCAGCCTCCCTACAGTCCCGACCTGTCTCCCTGCGACTTTTTTCTGTTCCCCCGGCTGAAGAGAGACATTAAAGGACGCCGATTCGAGACCGTTGAACTTGTTCAAGGGGCATCCAGGAAAAGGAGTTCATGCAGGCATACCAACAATGAAAACATCGCTGGAAGAGCTGTATGGCTGCACAGTGGGCCTATTTCGAAGATTATTAAATGTATTTGATAATATCTTCAATAAATTGAGTTTGCCAGTATAAATCCGGCTACTTTCAGGACAAGCCCTGTATAAACTAAGGCTAGCGCGAAAATTAGATGAAAAACAAACTGGAACAGCAGAAGAGCTGTATGAAAAACTAAACATGGAAATACACGAAGAAGTCTCCAAATCCCTAAAAATGAGGGAAATACCAGCACCAAAAAACGTTTACTGGACAAATGAATTACAAGAACTAACAGATGAAAATAAAAAGTTATATCATAGGTGGTTGGTAACAAACGACGCAGAGGATCGCAAGCAATACTACATTCGATACAGATATATGGTAAAGACATATATAAAAAAGGCCCAAGACGAAGCATGGTGTAGGAAATATACTCAATTAAATTCGATGGTAGGAGGGTCTAGGTCTAAAGAAGCCTGGAACAGTTTAAGAAAAAATAAATCCTATAAAATTAGAGAAATGGAAGGATTATTATGGTGATCTTCTTACAGAACATCGTCCTGGGTATATAAACACACACTTAAACGAAGAAAAAACAAAAGAAACAAAAGAAGTAATTCAGAAGATTACATTAAAAAAGTTAAAGTAGCATTAAGAAATATGAAGAAAAACAAGGCGCCAGGACCAGGTGACCTGCCTATCGAATCGATCAAACACGCGACAACAAAAACATATTTAATAATAGTCCAGTCAATAAAGGGTTTGTAGAATGCATGGAGGGTGTCACAATTTTTGACTTTAGGGCTTTGTTTGGAGTCGTTAGGAGGTAAACATACTAAAATTCCCCGGACATAGGTGGTGAGCGGGGTGCAGGGGGGGACTGAGAAGGTCTCTGTTTTTGTTTTTTTGCTTATATCTTGAGGACGGTGCGTCTTATCAAAAAAGTTATTATACAGATTATCCGAAAATCAATTTAAACATACAAAAATTAATGAGTGCAACAAGGAAGACATAAACAATATGGGTAACACAACAAAGGTAGAATGCAATCATGGCTAGGTAATTTTTTAAACTAAAGATCTCTCTCCAATAACAAGCAAGCAAGCAAAAACATCTGGATAAAGGAAAGTACCAAGAAAATCTGCAGTTTAATACCAATAAATCTAGCATAAACCTTGTACAACTTCATAAACCGTTAAATTTATATAATAAAAGAAAAATTACGTCGTAAAAGAAAAAGTCCACATCAAGTCGAGAATATATTAAATTAACAAACTAGAAAAACCCTATTTCACAAATTACACGAATAACGAATCCAATTACAACTGTAGAATATTAATTGCGAACATTCCCCTATCAAACAAATATTAATTCAACAGTAGGTAACACTTTTCAACTAATTAAATTGTTTTAACTAACATTTCAATAAATAGAGTTTAATCAAAAATACAAGCATACAATAAATGATTTAACTGATATTTATTCACAGCTGTTTATTTGGACAGTTATATTAAATTACATTTTACATGCATTTTATTTAATATAGGTACAAGGTGATTCAAAAGTATTGTCATTAATTTTAAGGGTAGGTGGAGCATATCAAATAGAACAACTTTTCTCAATAAACCATGTACCGCAAGTAAACGGTAAACCCAGAAAAAAATTAAAATGGTCAAAATTGTTTTGGGGTCACTGGAGTCTAAATTTACCAAACGCCTTACTGATAAGAGTGCACGTATATTATGTAGGTCAGTCACTCTTCGAACGTTTTAGTGGAAGGTCATCCGAATTTGACGTTAATTTAATTTCTTAAAGAAAGAAGGTTGCTGTTTGTGTAGAAGTTAATGGATGAGCATTTTAACATGGTACCTAAGTTTTGTTGCTCTTTATTAACAACAATTTTTTCTAATATCACTTTTTAAACATGCCAGTAATTATTCACTGCCAGTCTCAAGCCTGAAAAAATGTGAGAGGAGCCGTAAATTACATAATTGTGTAACGTTTCATTTATTTTTCCAGGGTCAAATTTCTGTCGCAGGCTTTTTAAATGCATATTAGCCTGCGGTTCTCAAAAGTTACTAACAAAATTTAAAATTAAAAAAATCGCGATAAGCTTTAAATTTTTGCTGCAATGTACTTCTATTAAGATCAGCATATACCCATTTAATTTAATGGGAATACTTTTGAATCACACTGTATATTCAATAATAAATATACTCTATTCGTATCGAATTTGACATAGGGTGGCCATATTTTGAGAATTTGCCCGGTGTAACTTAGAGATTAAATGCTTGATATCAGATATCAACATAAATATAATCCAAAGCTTTAGAAGTTTCAAAAATCTATAAAATTCAGATATAGAAGACTGGAATTTCGATTCAAGATTGAAATTATATTAAATTACAATTTGTATGCAGTTTGTTTATAAATTGCACTATGCATACATGGATTTTATAAATGTACTCTTTGAATTTGCCATCGGTTAGCCATGATATTTTGAAAATGTTCACAGCGCAAATTGGATTGGGTGGAACTTCATAGTTCACGAACGAAAATATAAACCATACAGGTTTCGAAAATGTTAAATCCGAATCTCGAAGCTGAAAATTCCCACCCAGTTTGATTCTCTGGATTTCTTTAAGACCCAAATCACTACACGAAATTTAAGTCTTCCAAGACAAATTCGTAAACAAATAAGTATTTTGATTTGAAGACAAATATGAGATTCCGACCTATTTCATACATAAAATGTAAATATCCAATCCGCGATTCTGAAAGTCACTCTTAAGATTCGATGTTCAAGTCTTTTATATCAGGCTTGAATTTCAAGTCAATAAATTAAAAGAAATCTTTGATATTTCAAGAGTTTAAAAAAGCGCGAGGTACAAAGTTGAAGCTAAAACTTGAAATTTTGATTCTAAACACTGCTTAAATAATAATACGTAAATATATAAATAAATAAAATTAATAAATGAAAAATTAAAAATTAAAAATTATAAAAGCAAACTGAATTTAAATTTTGGTTTGATGTTGAAAACTTCAACATCTTGTTTGATTTTGTATACAAAGCCGGACCATTAACAGTCAGTACAGAATTTTAAAACAAAAAGGAATTGAGATTCAAACTTATTTCAATTTTTGAAACTAAATCTAGACCTATTTTGATAAACATTTGAATCTTGGGTTTGAATTCAGATTAGACTGGCAATTCTGTTATATGTAATTTAACACTAAAGTGTAATTATGTTTATCAAATCTGAAACACAATGAACCTTGTTAACAATTGGGAAATTTTGGTATTTGGATTTAAAAAAAACCTTACGACGTTGCCTTAACAAAAATCAAGTCGATAGGAAAACAAAAAAAAGTAATGCAACTCAAAAAAATATCATGGTTTACTACGGAATAAACAAGCTGCAAATCAATTATAGGCGGCCGTGGCTCAGTTGGTTCAGCGTACGTCTGACCACTGAGAGGGCCCGGGTTCGATTCCCTGGGTCACATATACATCGAAAATACCCGCCCGCTTCCCTCGGAAGGCAGTGGCAACCCACCGAAGTGTAATCTGCCTAGTAAAGTCCTTTCTTGAGTAGAAGTGCAAGCACTTCCGTGGTTCAGAGCCCACGTTAAGCTGTAGGTCCCCTACGTCTGTAGGCTACTTGACACGCACACCGCAGGCATATGGAGAGAGAATCGGCAACGCCCTGTGAAGGGTATGCCACTCTAAGAAGAATAAATCAATTATATTGACGTATAAAAATCAAAATCAATACTGAAAATTTTTATAATTCATCAAACCTTACTTCGAAATATAAAAACATACATTTATAG
Organism: Melanotus villosus; assembly: GCA_963082815.1. Lineage (NCBI taxonomy): Eukaryota > Metazoa > Arthropoda > Insecta > Coleoptera > Elateridae > Melanotus > Melanotus villosus. The sequence goes on from OY720420.1 coordinate 73,256,269, forward strand.
TGAGGGAAAAAAATTCAAAAGAAGAAGACTTTCTTAAAACGGATCAAAATTTGAAAGTGAATCTAAAAATCCAATTTCTTTTCTATTGATAATCATTGTAACAATCTGATCTTTCGAAACGATATTTATCTAAAGTGCCATGTTGTCAAAGCTTTTATTTTACTTAACTTACTGTTACTTCAGACAGCTTAACTAGAGCAACAGCTATAAGTTAATCTTAACTTGAACATGTTTGTAGTTGACAGAAATTCACTCTGAACTTAACATTTCTAATTCTGTATGCTGATATTCCATACTGATTATGCCAATCATCGTTAGATTGGCATCACAATCGAACCGGTATGTAACAAAGGGGGCATGATATTAATGCAGTTTGTAGAGAGCGAAAATTTCTATAAGTGTCTTATACTTGTGTATAGTAAGTGAATAATATACAATTCATTCGGGCCTTTTAAATCATAGTAAACCGTGTTAGTGAGACAGCTTCGTCGGTAAACAAAATTTTTCCTCCGAATTACTTTTTTTGGTATGTTTTATGACAGAAGCAACTTTGCAAGTTGTAAAACTCAGTTATGTTCTCCAAATTAAAATAGGTAATTCAGCGAATAGCTTTCTGTTAAGCCATTTAGGGCCATTGCTTTATAATTCTTCTCTGTTCTTGTCAACTCTTTGTATAGGTATTCAGTTTTTCAGTTTTGTATTTGCCTCTCCTCGAGCCTACTTTGTCTTTTTCGACCTCCCGTTTTTCCGGTTTCCTTCCTGTACTCTGTTACATTCTATACTTTTTACAATTATGCTGTCATTCACTTGTTCCAGATATCCTAAAATGTATTCTTTGTGCAATCACTATGCATGCCACTCTGTTGAATAAATACAACCCTTTTTGAGTTTAGTTGCTATTAATGATAGGGATGTGCACACAATCCTTAAAATAATTGTGGGGGTACGAGAACCATATGTCTTAGTTATCGACCTTATTGCTAACACATTTATTCTGGGTTCATTGCAGAGTTTCTATTTTTCCGCACTTAATCGCGTTTATCATCTCAGCTCTGTACTCTTCTCTCTACACAGTACACATCAACCATGATTCATACTCCATGTAACCATCGAAGTGCAGGATTGAGAGCTGGGCTTCATCTTTGCAAGGAATGCATCGATGCATTAAACAGGCAAAGTCTAAACAAAGATGAGGAGGAGGAAAAAAGAGTTTTCGAGGTGATTTGGTTAAGCTTTCAGTATACTGTGAAGTTTGTCTGCACAACTATTGCTTTTTAACATGTTTAAATCTATTTCACTTTCTTCTTTGCGTTTGTTACTTCCAGATCCAAGCAGCTGTATATTTCCTAAAGTTTAGGCGACTTTCTTATCGGCTCGAATCTACAAAAATCTGCTAGTTTCCATAAGTTTTTCAGTGGTATCCCTCAGCTCCTCTTGTCCCTTGCCATTGAGGCTTCACCACCCAAATAGGCCAAAACTTGGAGACTTCTGTTGAATACTCTGTTACTATTTATTTTATTGTCTGTCACTACATTTTCCCTTCCCTAGTACGGGGAGTATTATGAAGCTCACAATACCAAAATGTGAATTTTATCCTCCTGGCCTTCAACGGCTACAACGAATGGACAACATTATACATAGATAACCAGTCTCCCCTACGTAGTTCCTTCTGCCTTCACCTCAAAATTACTTGATATTCTTCAATTAATTTTAACTACCCGCGTTGTATTTTATAATGTCATTTTGCTAACATTACTATTTTCTAAGGTTCTTCTAATAAGTACTTGTATTAGTTCCCTTTTGCAATATCATATACTGCTTTCAAGTTTATAACCAGTAAATAAAAGAGAGATTTCGTATTCTTAGCAAGCTGTTAACGTTTGGTTTAGAATGCAGATATGGTATGTAGTTAACCTGCTTTTCCAGAAGCCGCCTTATTATTCTTCCAATAGCCTTTCGGCGTGTTCTTCTTAACTCTGTTTTATCAGGATTGACATTACATCTAATAAAGCTATTTCCCAGTAATTCCTGCAGTCAGTTACATCGCTTTTTTAAGTCTTGGCTTTATTTGTTTCCCAATTTCTTTAATAATTGATATCTCAATAGTTGGAATTTCACCCCTGTATTTAATGTCTTCTAATATAATTCCGTTTTTCCTGAACTTCAGTTGTTGCTGTTTCATATACTTTATCTATTTGGACCCTTGGTTATTCTATTTCCGCTATCTTCTGTTATTTAGTTTAATAATTCTTTTGCTTATCCTTCCCTCCTCCTTTAACATTTTTTCAAAAAAGGTTTTGCATCATTCCAGTTTCTCTTCTTCATCTCCAAGATATCCCTTTCTTTATCTTTATAATACATTTATCTGCTTCGTCACTTCCTCAACATCTTTACAGAAATTCCATATCTTGTTCTTCCTGTATTTAAACCAACCTTATTTTCTTCTTCCTTTCCTCTGTTATTGACTTTACATTATTGCTTTACCTTTGTTCTTATTGCCATTTCTCATCTCCTGTTCCTGTTTGCACGTATACTGTTACATACATCTTCTGATTCTTCTGCCTCTTCAGTTTATCTTCTTCATCTCCTAACACATTCGCTGCTTTATTTCTATAGTATACTATATTGCTCTATCTCGATATCGGTTGTTTATATCTTTACCTCTTTGTAGAAGTTCTGGATCTCTTTCTTCCTAAATTGATCCCCGATTTTTTCTATTTTTTATTTTAAATAGGTTTCCCAAACGTTTGTTTTTTTGGCTCTACATAATTGTTTTGCCTTCTTTTCTATCCTAAATAACATTTTCTAGTTTCGAACGTTCTATTTTTATCTTATCCATTTCTTCAATAGATTCGTCATTTTCCCGTTTTTTCTTCTTTATTTTGCATATTTTTTATTCACTCTACTACTGTGTTCTCCCGTTTTTCTTCTAAAGCAATTGACCCTCTTCAGTGTTATGAACCTGGTTTCTATTTCTCATCTGTACTTTTCGCAAGTTCTTCTTTCTGTAGCGCCTTCATATTACCTTATCGATCCCCTTCGGGTTTTCTGCTTGTTCCGATTTAAATCCCAAATTTTCTTCTTTGTATATTTTATGGCATATTAATCTTCCTTCATGTTCTTTACATTCTTCTAGATGATCGGGATCTCTTTGTTCTTTTTCTTCTTCTTTCTTTCACATATGGATAATCCATATTGGTAGGCTAACTACCTCCTCTGACGTTGAGGTCCAGCATTTTTAGAACGTTTCGAGGGTCTGCCTCGCGTTCTTTTCCCCATCGGTTTATTAAGTTTTGCATTCTTTGCTAATCTGTTATCCTCCATTCTACCTATGTGCCTACTCCATTCCTTTCTTCACTGTCTGGCCCATTTGCCTACATCCGGGATTTTGCTCATTTCTCGAAGTTCTTCACTTCTGATTCTATCATACAGAGTCTTTCTAAGAATGCTTCGTATTATTTTCATTTCTATCGTTCGCATCATTTGTGTTGTTTTCGATGTGTCTGGCCTTGTTTCTGTTGCATACGTTAGAACAGATCTAACAGCAGTCTTATATATCCTTATTTTGCTTTCACTATTGAGATATTTGTTTTTCCATATGATGTCTCTTAGGCATCTTGATATACGCGATGCCTTAATAATTTGTTCTTTCGCTTCTTGTTGTAAGTTTCCATTATTTTTTATTGTTGCTCTAAGGTAATTAAACTGCCTGACCTGTTCAATGATTTTGTGATCAGCCTCCAGCTTGCATCTCGTCGGTTCTTTTCATGCCACTAAACATTTAGTTTTGTCAGTTTTAATAATCATATTTAGTTGCTTAGCTTCTTGATTGAAAGCATGTAATAGTCTCTGTAAGTTGCCTTCAGATTCGGAGATCATTAGCGTAAGCTATAACGTGGAAATAGGTATTGCCCATTTTATATCCCGCTGTACTGGGTAGTTTCTCGATTATCTCGTCCATTATCATGTTAAAGATAAACGAGCTGAGAGAGTCACCTTATCTAACTCCAGTGTTTATTTGTACTTCATCAGATCTCTTTGCTCCTATATTTAATATCTATTTTTTCTACTTCTCTTTTTGCTCTACATAATTGCTTAACACTCTATCTTGGTTTTCATACTGTTTCTTATCCTTAATCGTTCCTGTTTGCAACCATTTTGATATTAACTTTTTATCTAGTGCTACCACGCATTCCTTGTTCAGCAATTTCTCTTACTATTTATTTTCTATATTGACAAATTGTTTTTCGTTACTTCTCTTACTATGTTCTGAATTTTTCCTACTTTTCTTCTAAACCAATCTGCGCTTTTTATTTTCTTTGGAATTTCTCCTTTCTCCCTTCTATAGCACTTCCATAATGTATCTCTTGTAGATCCCCTTTCGTTTTTACTTTTTTTAGCATGTGCTTCGACTAACCCCCATTAGGAAGTGACCTGAATAACGTCACGCGGTAGGTCTGTATAGGTTTTTCCATTTGTAATTAGTCTACAGTATTCCTCTTGGGTTAACTCATGATCTATTTGACTTACTAAGTTTCTTCCAGGTATCATCCAGGTTGTTTTAATACACTATCTTAGGTAATATGATACCCTTTTATTGGTAAAACTCACACTGAATTAATTTTAAGGTTATGCTTCAGAGGTTTACAACCGAACTTACCGTTGCCAGTCGTAAACTTAATTCTGTTATTCAAGTGGAAGTAATTATAACAAGCCACATAGGTTTCGACAGAACCGATTGTTCAATCTTCAAATAGAATTTAAACCAACGTGATACATTAAAATCAATCAATACGATGGTCTAAAACGCTCATGAATTGAAGCAGTTTGAACGAATTTTAAAACTGGCAGTTAAAAAGTGGCAAATGCAAAAGAAAGAGATTTCTTTAGGTCAAATTTTGTTTATTCTATTTTATTATTTACACATCAAACTACACAGATGTTTTAGACATTTCGTTTTGCGCTTTGCTCCTCTTTTGTAAGTTTGCAAAAGTAAAATGGTAACTCGTTTGTAAGCTTGCGAATTTCAGCTATTCGCACTGAACCTTCAGTTTTGACATAAAAATCCTTTTAAACAAAACAAAAAAAAAACTGCCAGTTACACCCGGTTATATACCTACCTAAAAATCAATCTTAGAAAGCAAGAAACCCATTACTAAACTAAACGGGAATCATAACAGAGAAACGTGTTGCTTATACCGGTAATAATCGTTAGAGTTTCAGTACAATACTAAACTAGTACACTTTTACGACACGAATTTCTGATATTGCAGGAATTTCTCTTGTAAACAACCAATAAAAATACGTCGTTAAACTGAACGTCCTCTTATTGAATTTTAACTCTTCAAAGCTTACCTACACCTGAGTGGTGTTAAATTGCTAACTTTCCAAATAGTTACCGAGTAAACTTGACTCGTAATTAATTGAAGTTCGCACACCCAAGTGCATCATCGCGTTCCTCGAAAGTCAAAGTACTTCGTTTGCTATAAGTAGTTATTCACAAGAATAAAGGTCTCTCCACAATCGCATGGCACAACCAAATTTGGACCGAACTGCTTGTATAATTAATGATAGCACCTTTGGTCGCTAGAACATTTTAAGTCTCAAATAATCCAGGTAATGTGGGCGCTCTTATTATAAAACTGCCCCGATGAACTCTGCCTTAAACCACTTGTGGGTGTTACAGACAATATTACAAGGTCTGCTTGTTTTAAACGGTGATTTTTGGGATTATGACTGTAATTTGGTTATCTTTAGGAAATCTACGTCATTATAAAACACTTTTCTGCGAAAAACATAAAAATGGCATTTTAAATTTTACGTAGTCGATTCTTAAACAGATTTGGGAAGTAATAAAATTTAATGTTTATTTTAAATAATGTTCGTTGTGGTATTCCGTTTCACGTGCACGTTTAAAGCAAATTTAATACGAAAAATGTAAAAGAAGATTTGAATTACTGATTTTCCGATTTTTCCAGTTCAGGTGCGTTTGGCATGCTCTACTTAAGGTGAATTAAGGCAGATTTTGTAAAGGCATGCCCTCACGTAAAACTTCACCAAATCAATCTTATTAGTACGAATGGAAACATTTCCTTTGATCTTCGTACTTTAAAAAACGCTATTCAGATTGGCTCGGTGTCTACATTTGACATAGATTAAATCCAAACATAAACGAATCTGTAATATCTTTTGCTGTAAAACTGAAAATCTGAACTGGCCTGAAATTTGACTTTTACTTCATAAATTAGTTTTTCCTTTTTACTTTGCCTTGAACCGAATAAAACATTTAGTTTAAACACCAACGTTTTGTAAATAATCTTTCTATAAAATAAATTCCAACTTGTTCCAAAAGTTGCTAAGAAATCGTAATTCTTCACAAAGAGAACCTTCAGTTTTTGCTTCGTGTCTTCTGGTTTTAAGACTCACAAAATTACCAAACTATTCTTTTTGTCTAATTATTAACGGATGACAACTTTACAAAAAAACGGAGTCGTGTTAGTTTTTATTACTAAACAAACAAGGAAAAGCAGTAGTCAACATCACATAAATTAGCATTAAACAAATTTACATGCATACATCCTTGATTAACAAAAAAACTCTGAAGACATTCACATAAATCAAGATTAAACTATCGATTTTTATAAACATTAACTTTTTGTTTCTACAAACATATTAGGAAGTTACTTTATCAATCGTTTTTATGTCAAAATCAAAAGGCTCACGCAGTAACAAAAATATTGCAAGGTAAAACTTTCCTGGATTTCGTTTCAATTTGCAAAAAAAAAACACAAGACAGATAAATAAAAAAACTAACTACCAGCTAATGTTTCTAACAATTACAAACGATCAAAAAGGTCTTAAAAAGATAAGAACTGAAGTTTATAAAATCGTGGTAACTTAAACAGTATCACAGGACGTCGTAATTCATTTCAGAAGATTTACGAGTATAAACGGGGTTACTTAGTTTACGAAGAGTTTAAACTTGTCGTCTGGTGACAGATATTGAAAATCAATGACAGTTATACAACCCATTAATTTAGTTACTTTAGGAGACTTCTGAGATTATTTATTTCTGAAATGCTAAAACTTAAAGCTCCTTGCTCGAACAATCAATGCGTATCTTCAGCTTAATAATATGCAAGTTCTTATAAATAATAAAAATCTAAAATTTTACATTTTGAAATAACACGGGCCCACGGGGGATAACAACGAAATTGCAAATCAAATTTTATATACATTTTATCATAAATATTCTTGTCGAATTTGAACTCGGTTAGCCGTGATTTTTTGGAATTTTCAACTTGGAAAACAGCATAAATTGGTAGTACACGTTTTAATAAATTTTTAATTGTTGGTAATTTTAAGATAAAATATATTGCAGCGAAGTTTTTACTTAATTAAAAATTAATCTTTTAAATTAAAACTCGTCGCAGCAAAGGTAATTACATAATAAAATAATTTCTTCAATAAATAAACAACACAAAATTAGAAAGCCTTCGGGCTGCCGGACTGCTCGTTATTTGGTATTTATTTAATTTTATTTATTTATGCATTTCCAAGTACAATTACAATAGTCTAGAACTTACATTTTTAATAATTTGCTCCTTCAATATTATATTTTTAAAGGTATAAGTATTTAATATTTTTGGAAATTTTGTATATAAAAAAATATTACCTCGACAGAGGAGGTGATATTTTTCCATGCATGGAATTTTCGCTGTTTATTAAAATTCTTTAAAATCCCCTATGGAGCGAATCATTAAAAATTTAATGTGTTGAACTAAGTCAAAATTAATTTAAACTACATTGAGTGCTTCAAAAGTGTTAAAAATTTCCATTATTTATAATATGATGGCAAGCATTGATTTCAAGATTGTTGGAACACACGTTATAATCTAAACTGGAATCTAATCACAAATCTGAAAATTCTTAGTTCTTCGGCTTCACGTCCAAGCCTCGAATCTTAGACTCGAAATGCAAATCTTTCAAGTTTCAAGTTAGAACCGAAAACTTCAGCTTAGTATTTGACTTGAAGACCCGTTATTTTATACGTTTCGTATATAAAATGTCAATATATTCAATTAAACTAGAATCTACTCTTCCATATTCAATGTTCAAATCTCTGATTTCAGGCTTGGATTTTCAAATCAATGAATTAAAAGGTCAAATTTTCAAGATTTAAAGAAGGTCAGATTCGAATTTGAAACTCATTTGGAATTTTGATTGATACCGATAATGAAATTAATGAATCGATTAATAAATAAATGCACGAATATCCCTTATTTCTACTTTTAAATTATTGTATGATATTGTCAGACTAATAAATTTATTTAAATAAATAAATAAAGTCAATATCCAAGACAGAGTTTTAAAATTGAGTATAAAAGATTTTGTTCAGATCAGGGGTTTAAACTAACTATACGTAGCTTGGGTTTAAAATAAGCAACACAAATAGCTTCTCAAAAATAGCTACGTTGTTACATTTATCAGACACCCTGAAGGGCATAAAGAGATTGATAAGAAGAAGCAGACGAAGAAGTTGTAATAATTTAATGTGGGAATTATAGCAGACGACCGATTGTTCAAGTGGGGGTCCGGCGTGTATCGAGTGAGTGAGGGTAGTAAGTCGAGTGCGCGAAAGTACAAGGACGATGCCGAGACAGTTGGAAAAATAGTAAAATATTAAATGTGATTTAATTAACTTAATTGAAAGTAAAGAAGTTGTGCAAAGGCTTTGTTTAGCTTTCCTAGTTTCTGAGATGTCAAATTGGTTGCCTTTTTCGACACATTCAGGCTTAAAGTTTTAAAATAGTCACCTTGTATATTAAACCCAAATTTTTTATTTTTTTTATTTATTAAAATTTTGATGATGATGATGACTTGATATTTGAAATTCGACTTCTTAGTAGAAAACAGAAATAAAAATATAATAGTAATAGTAATAAGTAGGTAATGATTTTATCGGGCAAACCAAGTGAATTTGAATCTTAAATTTCTTAAGCCGAAGAAAGCCAGATGAAAACAATTGTTTTGCTGGTGTAAACAAGAGTTTCTTGATATAAATCTACTTTGTCAATAAAACTCACACTAAGTAATTTTGAGGTTGCAGTTCACGGCAGAACTATTCAGTAAATGTGATTCTTGTAAGTGCTTTTTGATTGTAATAAAGTAATTTATTATTAACAACAGGCCAGTGGTCGAAGTGGGAAAACATTACAAGGGGGATGCTAGATTTTCCAATATTTAGTGCCTCCCCCCCCCATTTACGTGTGTGAGATAGTTTATCACTTTAGGAAAATAAAATGGCGATACTACAAAGACAAAAAATAAACCTGGGTTTTTTAATTTGGTTACCTCACTTAAGAATCTAATACTTGATTCCACATACTCCAATTTTTTTAGTTTTTAATACACGCAGATTGATAAGAGTGTCTTTATCAGTAATGGATAGCTGTTTTGTCTGTGGGTATTTTAAAATAAATAAATAAACTCCACGGGAGCCGCGCGGTGCCCAAACCCAAACAATGAACCATATTTTTTGAAGAATTGAACACTAGTCACTTACATACCGGCTACCTACTAAATAGTTAATTTTAAAAATCATATTTGAAGGATGAAACCCCGTAGTTTAGCACTGGGATGTCTTAAATTTTTTTATTCAATTTTGACGTTTTAAACTGACGTTTATTTGTTTATGGCCTGCCCATAAAAGTTGATGTTTTATAAACAATCGTTTAAAATTTTTATTCCGCTAGCGATTTAAAATTTTTATTCCGCTAGCGCTTTAAAAATGTCAAATCCCTTTAAAAATGTCAAATAAATGTCAAAATTGAATAAACAGTTGTATTACACTTGCGGATTAAAATTAATTTATTAACTCGCGGTATCAACGCGCTTGCGGCTACCGCCGCTCGCGCGGTTGAACGTACCGCTCGTTAAACATTAATTTAATCCGCATGTATAATAAATAACTATTTTCAAAGTAGAGGGATGGTTTGATTTTCTTTTCAATGTGGGGGAACGGCTTACTTTTTTTAACAAACTAGGGGGATGCCATCCCCCCCCCCATCCCCCACCCCCCCACTTCGACCACTGCAACAGGCTTATGTAATTTTGAATACATAATAAATCAGAATCATGCCTACTGTGGACCGGAAAATTGTGAATGTTAGAGATTCGAATTTTGTTAATAATAATTTAATTATTACATAAGTTGCGAAAGGAATATTTGTACATTTATTAACGTGTTTCATTAAAATGTGTATTCCTTATTTATTTATCGAGTAAATTTTGCTTTCATGTACTGTCGAGCATTATTTATATTTTAATAAATTTGTAATTTTCATATTGTTAGGATTGTCCAAGCCAAGCGACTAATTTCTTATTTAATAAAAACTACCTTGCCCTATATTTTTATTTCGCCTAAAAATGATTTCTAATAATAAAGTAAAAACCATAATTACTTATGGAATGCATTTCACTGTAACCTCAATTTAAGAAACGTACAAAGAAAATGACAGTAGGACACGACAAATAGTGCGAATATAATTACAGTTCTTGCTTTCACGTCGAGTTACTTGACTATCATTAAAATTAATTATCTTAAATACGAGTACGTTTTGAACTACTTGTTGACATAAGGAAACCTGCACGGGATAATAAGGAATTAAAAGGCACCCACATGCTCACTGTTAGCACGTAGGACGAGAAGATAGACATGAAATATTACGTCACGCAAAACATACTAACTAAGCTAACATCGAGTTTTAAAAAAAAAAACGTAAAACCTGTTTCATCACGTGGTTTAAAAGGAAATAAATAGATTAAAAGCGACAAAAAGTAAACAGTTCTCCAGTTCGTTATAGCAAATGTTTGTTTGTGTAAAAACGTACAGCTAAAGAAGCCCTCGTATTTTCCTGAAAAGGCATAAACAAACCATTTAAAATGTATTTACCGCAAACGTACGGAATTTTTTATTCTTTTTGCGAATGTTAAATACAATCCGCTTCTCGGAATTAATTTAAAGAATAAATAAGGCTTATGCCTATTAATTAAAAACTTTTCTAAGCCTTAAAAAGTGGAGACGAAAGTGAGAAAAAGTCGCTTGGATTGCATAAATTAAGGCCGATATTGGTTAAAATAAAAAAGCGAATCTTTATTTACGGATGAAAGAACTTCAGGAGTTACAGACAGGATAAAAGTGAATAACTTTGAGCTTTTCCGGTGCATGTAAATGTGCTCGAGAAGTTCAAAAACTTTACTTATTTTTGTCAACAACGCTGCTTATAACAGAAATTTCACAAAGCTTTCACCTTAACGTTTACGTATAAGGGATTTTTTTTATGAAATTAGTATCTAGTTTGTTAAAATGTTTACCAAAATCTCAAATAAATTCATGCAATTTAAAAAACTGGAGCTGATTTTTTAATTTTAAAAATAAACCCAAAAATTTCTCAAAGAAACCTTTCAAAAGTAAAACTTTGCCATGTTCAAAGAAACCCCCATACTTTCAAATTCACGCAACATGTGCATGTGTTTCCTGACTTTTTTCGTGGATTCTTGTATCAAAAGAAAACAAAGTAAAATGTTACAAGACAATCTAATACGAAGTCTGATTTAAATCAGATGTCAGCCTTTTCACTAGAAAGGTTCGTTAGTAAATCGGATTTAAATAATGGTGTGAACAAGTAACAATAGGCGTTCCAAGAACTTCCTGTTTAGGATTCTTTATTATAGCAGATTTGCTCGTTACTTTGTCTAACATGGTTCTTTATGTTGTTGAAATTTAAAGTTACTTTTAGTTTTTAATGTTATTTTTACTGGAAGAATTTTCTTATAATAAATTATTAAATTTCTCGTGCGAACAGTTTAATTATGTAAAAATGAAAACAACAGTTTGCCTTGAGCAAAAGGTTCACACTACATTCTTTGCTGAAGTGTATTTTACACAATGTTAAGATGCTTTAACGAAATTAACAGTGAATTAGTTCATTTTTTAGTTTATGACTGAAAAATTCTACAATCATATCATAGAAACTCTTAGATGATGTCTATAAAAGTCGAACTTAGGTAGTTTGACAAAATATTAACAAATATAGAACTGAAAAATTTTAGGTATTATTTTTGAACCTTTTAATGTATTAAAGTCTACATTTTCATCTTCATATTTATGTATAAAGAACTATTTGCTAAGAAAGTTCAGTTATTAATTGAAATTAATTCAAACCATAACAATAACATAACAATTTTGAAACAAAACTTTACGTGAATTAAGTATAATACGGCCCTGTTTTTCGAAGTTTAAGCCGGACCTGAAGCTTGCAGAATCCTCACAAGTAACGTCAGATCAGCACATCCCTTGCTGCTGCGGAATATTTCGGAGAAATCCTAAATTGAAAGACCAAATAGGATGGTGCAATCTTTTGTTCAGTATATTTCGTCATTGAGAATTCGGGGAAGCACCGAATCGATCCCGAGGTACGCCAGATTGCCGCCGATTCAAGGTTTCACCCCGCGCGCCGAAGTCGCGTTTATCTATCTTCTTCTAACATCCTTTCGCCTTACGAAAAATAAAAAGACAAGGCAGAATATAGTGACTATAGTGAGCTCCCGAATAAAACGGTAGTGCAAGTTTTTCGTTCCCAACTTGGGTAATAAATTATCGAAAAAGGCCTCTCATTCTCGTTAGTTTCGATAAACTATTTTTACGGCACATTTGTCGGATTATCCCCGAGAGTGTCGTCTCTTTTGTACCGGGAAATATAAGTTCTGTGTTGGAAGTTCCGTTTAAGTTTGACGTTTGGTGAAGTTAGTAATCTTTCCACAGTTTTCGTTTTTGGATTAAATCATCTACCAGTTAAGGACATCTTGCTGTCTTCACATCTGCTTCCGGAAGAAGGACTCCATCCCTTTTCTTTTCTACGCCGACCGCTGCTATCTCTCCCTGGGTTTCAAGTTACCATCGCTTTCTTCTGGGCCACCCTCAACGAAGCTCCTTTTCCCAGGTGAATACTTTAGGCTGCCCTTTACTGCCGGTTGCGAGTGTACCAATTCAAGCCTTAATTCAGTAACGTATTTTGTGATTCACTCGTGAACAGGCACCAATAAATATTATATGAAAATCAAGTACTTCAAGCATTCTTTTCGTTTATATTGTTCACGAAGTGTTTAAGTCTTCAACTAGTGTGTATTACTTTTTGCTTTAGCGTTAATCATTCAGAAACAGTGCGAACTATCGTGACGATTGCTTATTTTGTGTTGCATGTGTAGAATCATTTGTAGTTGAATTTTTAGCTTAAGTTTTGTGATCACCAGTCTTTTGATTGCGATTAAGGGAGCCTAGCTGTAAATTATATTTTCCATAAACTGAATAAATGTAGCATCCCTTATAAACCCCTTTTGTGTCACATTTTGAATCATTCTTTGCATTCATTAAATTTCATTGTTAATTCATTATCGTCTTTTATTTGTTTTTTATGTCTATTGTATAATAACTGTGTATAGCTGTGAGCCTGTATCCAGCCATAGGGTGCAGCCACCCCCAACCCCTTTCGAGCCCGAAAGAACTATCTGCTGTACATTCCTCATCATCATCTTGGGTGATTTTCCGTAGTGGCGCCCATTTTTAATCCAGATTACGACCGCCCCTATTTGAAGGATTTAGCGTTTCGAACCCCCCTTCTCCACTGCTTGCTAGCCGAGAGCCACAGGACTTCGACGTCCCCTATAAGTTGTCGTAGTGCGGAATTAGCACGTGACAGTGTATATTCGTTACGTAAAACTGCGGCATAAAATGCATCTATTACTAGAATTTGTATGGCGGTATCTGATCAAAACATTCTTAGCTGCCACTATAAATACGAATCAATATACGGTGACCAAAGGTACAGAAAATATGAGAAAACTTTCTATTATTCTACTATCGAACTGTCAGTTACCGCTTTTGGGTTTAGTACGACAGTATACGTGTGTGATTATACGATTCGGTCTTCGATCTCCTCGTGCTACTTTAAAATATTCGTATTATAAACAATGCATTTCTTTGCCCCACTAATAACATAAATAACCATCGCTTTTATGTTGCAAAACTACCGAGGAATAAAGAAAAAACCACGTAAAGAAATTAAACTAATAAATAATACCTCTACCAGATTCCTTCAGTCTAAAATCCTGAAGATTAGTCATATACCAGTCCTTCATGTATGTTATAAAACGGTGATATTTATGGTAGTAACATTAATATTTACTAAATTTACTTTTATGTTGTTGATCGAAAAAATTACTGAATTGCCTGCGATATGGTTAAAAGTAAAGAAAAAACAAAAAAGCTCGTAACAGCATATCTTGAGGTAAATTTTATTAAAGCAAAGAAACAAAGTGCGATCTTCGCTGACTGATATAAAAAAGCAAAGAAATTGTTTTTAATACTACACTACAGTAAGACAGTCCTACCACTTAGTAGGCGTCCTTTATTTTCCCTTTTTACGCAAAACTTGTTAATAAAAAAATATGATGATCGATAAAACAGAACACATGCATTGCACGAGCAACGAGCACGGTGATATGTAACTGTAACCACGTAAGTTTCGCTTTTAAATTCGGACAGTTATTAAACGGGCCACTCCCACTAAATATTTAAAAGTTACATAAATGCAAAAAGAATAAAAACAAGCAATAACGGTCCTGCCTCCGTGTCCAGTTCAGTACCATCGTCAGATGAAGGCTGCACTTCGTACCTTTTAAAACCTCGCCATAGGCATTTTACACCTGGTACAGTAACACGATTTTACCGTTACAAAAATCAAGCCAAGAACTCGGAACCTGTATCTCTGATGTAGGGATTTGGGTAAAGAGAAATACCTATTAAGATTCATTGCCCATAATGTTAAAGACTAACATGCACCATTGATCACGAAGCATCTGTTAACATTGTAAGCTTTCGAGGATTGTCTCTGCTAATTCTATGTTTTGGTGAATTTAGGTTTCTGGGTTTTAACAGACACGATGTGGAATCATGCAAATTTTCGTTTGAAATAAATTAGTGCTAATGATTCTTTTGTTGCTTTTTGATTACCAAACATAGTTTATTAGCAAGTTTCTGAGAACTAAGGTGAAATTTAATTCCGTTGTCGATTACCAAGTGACATTTGAAGAAGGTAGTTGACTTTATTATTTGTTTATTGACTGTCGCAACGACAGAGAAGTAATTATGAACTTACCTCCCTAGAGAACTACCTTGAAAACCAAGCATACTTGTGATAAATTAATTTAATTACAGTTAATGTCAAAACTTATTTAGTGGTTGTTTACTTTGGCAGTGGAGATATTCGAAATTCCATAAGAATTCAAACTGTAAATCTCACCTTTCTTTCTAGAACGGTCATAAACACTGCATAGGCAACCTTTATTAAGGTCTAAAAAATTTAACAAGTTTATAAATATTAATTTTACCTTAATATTCCAAATCTGGAAAAGGTGTTTTTAATAAATGAAGCCTCAATCTTTCCAAATTATTAACAAAGCAAAACATAAATTTGTGTCTAAATTTCTTCATTGGCTCGTTTTAATTTTATGTTAATCAGATTTTTTAAATTCATATGAAGGTATTTTTGTCATTTTAATGTATTTTGGTTTAAATAAAACCGCATTCAGTATTCGACTTCAGCAGCTGTAAAAGTAGGTTTAACTAACGCAGACAGAATGCTAATGAACAGTTGTATATTTTACAAAACCTCTCATTTAAAGACATCAATAGCGGTTCTAAGGAAATTTAGTTAGTTTGGTCTGTTAACTCGTTACCGGTTATAATACGCTTCGAAAGTGTGTAATAAAACTTAAATTAAATGGAATTAAATGGTGTAAAAGTTCACGCTATCATAAAATTAAGATGTTGAAGTAGGTAATCGTAACTACAGAATCTTAAGTTCAAAGTAATGTGCGTTGTAAAACTCCAAATAAGTGTATAAAGTAACCAAAGTTCAATTTATGAGTTCAAAACATTTTTATTTCAAGAAATTGCGGAAACATTAAATTAGTAAACTACCAAAATTCTTTAAAAGTTAAAACTTCAAGATCAAAAACCCCTCAAAAATAATAATAATAAAATTACAGAATTTTAAAAAAATTTGAGATTTTAATTTTGCAAACTTACCAAAAGGCACATGAAAAGTATATAAAAGTCAGAATCTGCAGTGTTGTTCTAAATATTTTTAAAAACTGGAAAGCATCTCGAATTCTGAAAATGAAAGTATTTTTCTGAAAATTGCAAGAATGTTTATAGATAAAGATTAAAAAATCTAAAAGTCTACGCAAAAAGTCCTAGAATATTTCAAAATCTACAAAAAAGAAATAAGAAGTTTTCAGAAAAAGCTTTAAAATGCCAAAAAGGGCAAAAACTGTAAACAATTTAAGTAGCCCTTGCAGAGTAATGAAAAATAAATATAATTTTCAGGACATCAATTTGTAGAATTTTATTATAAACTTAAGTAAGTCACAGCAAATCCAAAGAAGCCTTAAAGAACTTACTTCTAAGAAATTATGAACACATCGAGAAACCATAAACCTTATGGAAATTAAAAACTTAACAATTATTATTCTTCAATCGGATGTAGTCTCGCTAAGTGTTAAATAAATGTTTCGTTATTTTTATTTATAATTTTGTTTACGGCTAAAAAGGGATGTACCAGTTGAAGGCATTTCGAGGCAGTTTACTACAGTTTGAAGTAATTCAAGGCATTTTCAGGAAATCTAATGCATTTTGAGGCATACTGCGGCAGTCAAAGATATTCCGAGCCAGTTTTTAAGGCAGTCTAAAACATTTTAATATATTTCAAGCCAGTTATGGACAGTGTGAGACACTTCGTTGCAATTCAAGGCAATTCAAAGTATTACAATGCAGTTCAAAGCATTTCGAGGCAATCTAATATATTTTAAGCCGATTTAAGACATTTTAAGGCAATTCAAACCCCTTCAAAGCATATCAAGCCATTTTTTAAAAGTTTGGGGCATTCTGAGACAGTTCGGTCTGAGCATTTCGAACAGTTTACCTAATGTATTACGAAGTAATTCAATGTATGTAAAGGCATTTTAAAACATTTTCTGGCAATTCGACGCTTTTCGTAGCATATTGAAGCATTCTAAACGTTCGAAGTTAGTTATGTCTAAAGCATTCCAACGTAACTATTTTTCAAGCTAAGTATTAATAAATAGTGTGGGACATTTCTAGGCATTTATATGCAGTTCAGGGAATTTCAAAGCAATTTGAAGCATTTCTAGCCAATTTAAGACATTTTAAGGCAATTCAAATCAGTTCAAAGCATTACAAGCCATTTTTAGAAAGGTCGGAGGTCGGAGCATCTTGATATAGTTCCATCTGAGCATTTCGAGACGGTTTAAGGCATTACGAGGTAATTCGAGGTACATGAAGGCGCTTTAAAACATTTTCTGGTTATTCAATGCATTTCGAGGCATACTGAGGCACTCGAAGTTAGTTTTATGCATTTCAAGTCAGTCATTTGAGGGTATTTCAGACGATTTTTAGGCATTGGAGGATAATTCTAGGCAATTCAAGGCATTTAAATGCAGTTCTAGGCATTTTGAGGCAGTTTGAAACATATCTAGCCAATTTTAGGTATTCTAAAGCAATTCAAATCACTTCAAAACATATCAAGCCTTTTTTAAAAAGATTGGGGCATCTTGAAATAGCTCGATCTGAGCAGTTCGAGACAGTTTAATGCATTACGGGGTAATTCAAGGCATTTAAAGGCATTGTAAAACATTTTCTGTAAGACAGTCATTTAAGGGTATTTCAGACGGTTTCTACACATTGTAGGATATTTCTAAGCAATTCAAGGTATTTCAAGACAATTTAAAACATTTCTAGCTAATGTAAGACACTTTCAGTCAATTCAATTCACTTCGAGGCTATTTCTCGACAGTTTCAAACATGTCGAACTAATACTGCATTTTCGAGGCAGTTTGAGGCATTGCGATGTAATTTAATGTATATATGTTACGGTCAATGTGGTAAATCCGGTCAGTGTTAACAATGACCAATCAATGTAGATAATGTACTTGGTATAGCAATTAACACTGGCCAGATTGATCACATTGACCGTAACATATACACTAATATACACGCATTAAGAATCATCTTCAGGCTAATAATTGATTCCAATTCATACTGAGGTAACTGACGGTAGTAGTTTGGTACATTTTAAGGTAGTTTAAAGCATTCCCAGGTATTTCAAACCATTATAAAACAGTTTGGGATATTTCTAGCCAGTTAAAGACATTTCGATGCTGTTCACGATACAACGAAACTTTCGTTGTATCACGAAACAATTGAAGGCATTCGAAACGTTTCCAAGCAGTTTAACACGTCTTAATTCAGTTTACGATTTACAATACCTTAATGCAGTTGACAGCAAATGGAGGCATTTCAGCCAATTTAAGCAGTTTGGGGCAATTCAAAACATATCAAACCATTTTGAGGCAACTGGCAAATTAAGGCATTTTTAAACAATAAGAGACATTTGGAGACGTTTGAAAAGTTCCATGATAGTTTGTAAAAACTTAAAGAAAAGCAATTTTCCATATTTTTGAAAGACTTGGCCGATATTTAGTAATAATAATCGCATATCTTCGAAAAGGTAGCCTTGAGAAGATCAGTGCAGCCGGCAGCATTTAAGGTATTTCAAGACAGTCTAAGGGCAAAATCTTCGATCTTAGATTTTACCTCTAACACTAGTTAAATTCATGATTTAAAGCCAAAATTGTTTGCCTAATAAACACACTCTGTAAATTGAAGCCTCTAAAAATAAGTGTTTATGAAGTTATAAAACTTCACATTCGAAATAAACCGAGTTTGGTAATAGTTTTGCTCACACGTAATGCTTGCATCATCTTCAGAACGTACTCCACCTGAATATTTAAAAAACGAAACTTTAGAGTTCAAGGAACTTGCCTTTTTGAAAATGTTGGTGGGTGGCTACGTTTCCATAATGTACCCAGAATCTGTTTCGGGTGGAATAGCAAATGTGCATGTATCGAGGCGAATCTATTAACACGGTGCTTCGTTTAATCTAACATTCACTTAATTACCTAATGTTAACCCAAAACCGTGTTGATTGCTTGATAAACATGCATCTGCAATTTTATACGTAACTATAGATACTTATTTAATGTTTATGTAAATTCATAAATAATGTGGTTTAACAACTATTCCACCTGTTGCACAATAAAAGAAGATGCAAATTAACAAGAACGCAGCAGATACGAGAGTTGTTGATCTTTCACATATCCAGTTTGATTAAAAATAAACCAGAACTGTTAAACTTGCAACACACCTTATAAATTTATAATTAACATTTAGCAATCGTGAAAAAAATGTTATGGGCATTTCTTTTTAAACTAATTACCATATCTGCAATATGCGGACATTTAAAACTCATTACCATTTTTGAAGTTTATTAACAAGCTTTAGTTTATAACCCGATTGTTGGCCTCGTAAATTCTGTTGTTTACTATTATAGGTTTGCACGAGTTTGTTTACAAAAAATTAATGTCAGGATTTTTGAAAATGTATGCAAATAGATCACTTTGCAGGTGTTACAATTTGTCGTATGCAAGACTAATTAATTAGATAAGAAATGTCATAACCTAAACGCTTAGAGCAAATTACAACCTAATTATTTATGATTTTCTCGAAAGTGCACAACCTTTCTATAAAATTAATTAGCTAATTAGCTAGCACGTTTACTGAATTTTTACTTTTGTTAAATTTTTAGTAATAAAATACAAGAACATTTCCTGTATTTCGATTCAACTTTTACCCTGTTACAACTTGGTGGGTTTTTTCTTTCTTTGCATTCCTCTTACTTCGTTTGATTTCTAAAAGCGTTGGTATGAAAATTATTCCCAAGGTAGGTTCAACATTTTCTTTAGCTAAACCGTAAAGGAAATACTTAAAACATTATTTTTGAGCTATGCTTATACGAAAGAGGATCTTGCTAGAGCAAACGTCCTTAGAATTAGTGAAAGCAAAAATGTTACTGTTACAATAAGAATCAATGGGCTGTGAAGATACAGTTTACAGTTTTCTGAATCGCTATATAAAATATAACAGTCCGTGTGGGGTTGATAGTCCCCCATCGGACGCCTCCCCAGGTAGCAGATAGGGGAAGCCTCCCAAATATGGGTGGTGCCCGGGAAACGAAATCCCCGGGGTGCACCAAAACTAGCATGGCTTAGGACAGCAGGTACGTCATTAATGTCTAGAAACTATTGAAAAATGATTTCCCTAAAGGCTCTACAACAGACATTCATCGGCTTTCTTACTGCGGTGCAGAAAGCAAGAAGAAACTATTGTACTATTTTCTCAAGAAACACATGAATGTTCAAAACCAAATGACCCCGCAGTCCTTTGAATGAGACAGGGGTGTGAGGACCCCGGGCGGAAAACCAAATCACGAGAAAGAAGTATAAACCGAACAGCGACATGGAACATAAAGATGTTAAACCGGGCTGGAAAACTAGCAACCATTGTAATTGAAATGCACAGATGCCTGAGTAAGGTCAAATGGACAAACAGTATAATAATTGCATATACTTTTTTGTTTTTCTGGACAAATCAATCACAAAGGGATGGTTTTATATTACTCTGGAGCCTCTACAGGAGAACACAAAGATGGAATAGGAAAACACATAACAAACTTTGTTCCTTTTAACGACAGAACGACACATATCGCCTAAACATTAATTTGATTCAAGTATATGCTCCAACATCTGAAAGTAATGAAGAAGAAACTCTATTCTGGCTTGGACACTCTAACAAGAAAACCGAAAAACATAATTATGGGCGATTTTAATGCCAAAATCGGAAAAGATCGAGTTGAGGATATTGTAGGAAAGTTCGGTTTAGGCGATAGAAATGAAAGAAGGGACAGGCTAATTCGATACTACCAAGAGAAATAGTTGGTTGTAATAAACACCTTGTATGAACTTCCCCCAAGAATATTATATACATGGACTTCACCTGCAGATAACGAAGACACTATTATAAGAAACCAAATTGATTTATAACTGTTAATAAACGCCGCCCTTGAAATGGAATCCATAGTGTAAAGACCTGCCCTAACGCCGACACAGACAGTTATATTTCAACGAACCCTCTACGACAAGAAAGGAAGTGTAAAAATAGGAGGTGAAGTGATAAATAATACAAGATGTGCCGCCAACGACGCCATTTTGGCAGAAAGCATGGAAGACCTGCAACATTTGATAGAGATAGAGGGTGTCAACAGAGAAAGTTAAACAATGGGACTGATAATTAATGTTATCAAAACAAAATATAGTATGATCAAAAAGTCCTTGGATCGCGGTTGCTGTGGAATTGAAGTCGTCTTTGAAATTATATACTGGTATTATATTTATGTCAATGATTACTTGGCATTCTTTAAAAGTGAGTAGATTGTAATTAGAAAGGTTTCAAAAAGAATATGAAATGTTTAGGATCCATAAAATGTGACATCCACAACAACTGCAACCCAAGGAGTTTTTGATCATACGATACATGGTCTTATACTTGAAAGATAGGAAATAGAACGAGTTAACAAATACAAATATCTAGGTGTCACAATTAACTCACAATTAAATCCAGATGAAGAAATTAGAACGACGATTGAAATAGCTAGAAAAAGGTTTGTCAAATACTTCACCAATAAGATAAGATTGAGATTCTTAGAGTGCTATATCTGGTCTCAATTGTTATATGGGGTGGAAACTTGAACAATGAGAGCACACACAATAAAAAGAATCAAAGCTTTAGAGATGTGTCTCTGCCGACGCATGCTAAAGAACCCTTAGACGGCAAACATTACAAATAAAGAGACTTGGAAGAAAATTTATGACAATAGTAAAATTTCGAAAAACTTCAAATGTGCATTGCTACATACCATCATGCAGGGAAGAATCGCGGGGACCAAAGGTGTCGGAAGAAAGAAGAAGTCATGGTTGAGAAACATCCGAGACTGGGCCAACATCAACGTGGCAAAGGATGTAGAAGCATTCAGAAATATGGTCGTCAACCTTCGGTAGAAGATGGCATGTGAAGAAGAAGAATGTAACACACAATCAATTAAATTTCGGTCCCTGAAGGGCGTGGTTTCGATAAACTACTGACAGTTTGGGGCTATGTTTTGGCAAATACTGGTTTATGTTTTACGTTGAAGTTAAACTGTAGTAATTGCAACAGTTAAAATTGGACAATTAATAGCAAATAACTCTTTTAATTAGTAACATTTAACGTGAAAGCAAAAAATAAACCAGCATTCTGCAGTAATTGGTTACAATCACAATCACAATGAGACACGCCATATATTACCGAAACCATGGCCTACTAAGGGTGAAATTTTATTGATCGTATAATAGCAACCTTATGTTTTAATTTTTTATTCAATTTTGCCGTATAAACTGACGTTTATTTGTTTCTGGCCTGCCCATAAAAGTTGATGTTTTATAAACAATCGTTTAAAATTTTTATTCCGCTAGCGATTTAAAATGTTTATTCCGCTAGCGCTTTAAAAATGTCAAATCCCTTTAAAAATGTCAAATAAATGTCAAAATTGAATAAACAGTTGTATTACACTTGCGGATTAAATTAATTTATTAACTCGCGGTATCAACGCGCTTGCGGCTACCGCCGCTCGCGCGGTTGAACGTACCGCTCGTTAAACATTAATTTAAACCGCATGTATAATAAATAACTATAATTCCTATAAAATAATAAATAAAACATCTGTTAAATCCGACTATACCACTCCCATTTTGCTTAACCAATCAGATTGATCGATTTCCTTAGCAACAGCCAATAAAAACGATTTTCAAGTGAAAAAATCACACGTGCGTTTTAATAAGTGAAAAAACCACGCGTGGTTTTTTCACTTAGGTATTTTAAATAAGTGCAAACAATTCATAAATAGTAATTAACCGTTCGTGATATAGTCTTAACGAATACAACGCGTGATCCGATTTTCCTATGATAAATTTGGATCGGATAATTAATTCGTGCTAGTTAATTTTGGAAAATTTCACTCGCCCTGACGGGCTCGTGAAATTGTCAAATTAACTAGCACTCATAAACTATCCGATCCAAATTTATTGGAAAAACGGCATCACTTGTTATATTACTGTTGATACAATCTTTATACAGTGATTTGCAAATATTACAAAATTTTGTTTCTGATTCGTAACTATAAAGAACCATATTTAAATATGTTTCATAAGCTATTCAAACAGCTTCCCAACCATTGCGAAAATCTGTAAATCGAAAATCGAGCAGACCGCTATGTAGCCGAATAATATCCGTATTTAACCGGATACATAATTTCCGGTTTTCTGAAAATACCCAGCACCCGTGCAATGTCCTGCAACTGCAAAGCAAACCGCAGCGGTATAGGATGATTGAGCATCAATGTTTCATGAAATATCAACCAACATAAATGTTTACTTTATAATAACAACCTACTATGTTTGATATACCTAATTAGAGAAAATTGATCGGTTCGACAATTTAGTTTTTTTTTTTAATTACTGTGCGTTCTTGTCAAGTTTAATTGATTAATGGTTCAATTAACTGATTAATTTTTTTTGTTTTAATTTTAGCTCACGATATTTGATGTGTGTTATGAATTACGCTAAACACTTGGAGGGGTAATTTAAAAAACAATTTCTGATGTATTTTTTGTTAGTAAACCTTCGTTAGTAGTTTCCAAGGAGATTTCTGTTAGTTGTCTGTTAAATAAGCACGCTTTAAACAATTTACAGATCTAAAAGCTGCCGAATTTTAATATCAATGTTAATTAACAATAATTAACGCCGACTTTCAAATTGGCAAGAACCTTTTTAAAGGCCTGAAGTTTTTGGGGTTTAACTAACAATTATTAATTTCAAAAAATAATAAGAAATATCACCCTAATACAGTAAACTCCAATCGTTTTTATTGTACAAGAATTACTGAAAAATTAAGATCTAAGCCTAAGCTCTTCAACTGGCTTTAAACAAAATATCAAAAACGTATGCGTAAATCCTATAAAAACATTGCGAGAAACACGTAGAAACATACATTAATTTAATATTCCGAGTTAGTTCCCATACCCCATACAGTTTGCATAAAATTGCATTAAACGTAACCTACGTGATTTATGTACATTGATATTACTGTAAAACAATTTAATTAATATTAATTAGTACTATTTGTACATAACGTAATAATTAACTGCTGCGATTACATAAATTTGCATTATTTCATCCACCACTTAACACCCTTTGGCAAATCCCAAACAAAGCATATTTTTAGACCAAAAACAAAGCAGCTAAATTATACTGTAGTTGGGATTTACTTATGAGAAAATTCCATTTCTTAATGGCATATGGGTTTCTAACAATTAACACAGATAAAAATAATAACCACCTATAGTAAAATGCATTTCGTTGCATGAATGCTTGAGTTGAGATTTCATTGTTGAACGTTTATTATGAATAGACTTGCTTAATAAAAAATACAGCGCAGCGCGTACGATTACACAACAATGGCTTTTTAAATAATAAATGGAAACAAAACAAACGTCACTTACTTTTCTGATATTTGCAGATTGTTCCCAGTTAAATATCCATCCAATTTATTTCCTCCTTTCACTTATATTATTATTGTAAACGCACACTAATTAACAAATCAACTACATCGATCACAAAAGTCTCACGTTCGTTAGAATTCAAGTATTTATTCACCTTGATTTTTATATTTTGCGTATTTTACTTTCAAATTCGGTTTTTCCTTTGAAACTAGAAGAATTAAAGAGGGATTTAATTAAAACAACCAAGCTTAAGTACTTTATTGTTTTGATTAAATGATGCTCGTGATATGTCACGAAAAATGTAAACAAACCAAAGAATTAAAAATTTGGAAGCATTTTTAACCAACGTAAAAGCAATTAATTAATAACAAATGATAAACAGCACGTGTAACGCCGAAAAAGTCAAGTGTTTGTCAACAGAGACAACAATGAAAACCACTGCCACTGAAACAGATGTCAGAGTAAACTATCATAAATCACTTTGTAGCACTTGTAAGCGCCAAATTCACATTTCACCACACTAAATTTCAATTCACAACACGTTTCGGTCCGAAACACAATAACGCGTGTACGTATCATAAGCCGTATATTGTGTTGCTGCGTTTATTTGCGTGCATGTTTTACGGCGCCAAGACGATGATGACGTTGCTGCAAGTCCACTACCTACTCTTCCAGTCGACCAGTCTACTACTATAGCGGTGTTCTAGCTCGCGGTGTGGTTATGGTAGGACGTAGGAAGTACAGGAAGGTGCTCATGAAGTGTGGTAAGTGGAGGTAGAGTTCTTTTCCACCACTGTGCTGCTTGATGGTAGCTTTGGGGTTCTCGGACATCCGTTTCATGATATTACAGGTGTTAGTAAGGTTTCAAAAAATTCAAGAATCAGATTTCATAGTCGAAACAGTTCGAATACTCGGTGGTTTGCTGACATCCTTCCTTCCTTCCTCCGTATTCACCTCTTCTTCGGCCAAGAAACGTTGCTGTTAAACGAAGATCCTGACTGTTACTTTTGTATATTAATGGATTCAAAACACAACGTATAAATTGCAATTTGTGTTACTACTAAAATTAGAAGAACCTTAACGTTTCAATTTAAAATTTACCAAATTCAAAAATGATCGAATTTGTCGAACCCCATATTCCAGTACAGGCCTAAAACCCAAATCCTCAAGTTCAGATTTGCGAATTTGGATACTGATGTCAGTTCATAATTCAAATTTTGGAGTATGCACTTTGATTTGATTCAAGGTTGTACGTATGAAATACAAATTTGATTTCGTATTGAAGTCGTTATACCTAACTGTATTATTGCAATTTCGTTTTTCAGATCCTTGATTTCAGTTTTACTTTGTAAAAAGTTTCTGGCATATCAAATTCTGATATTTAAAATTTTAAAGTCGAAGAAATCTTTCAATTTTATTGATAGGTAGAAATGTATGTTCAGTTAAGTATTATTCTAAATAAGGCGCACGAGAAACCTTTAATTTTGCGTCGCAATTTTAAACTCAAGTGTAAACCAGTATTTTAGGAGGCAAGATTTCTTATCTTCTTTAATTATTTTTTGTCTAGTCTAGTCTTGTCCTGTACAGTAAGGCAAAAAACTCTGTCTTACTTCACTCTTGTGTGTCTTTTTTGTCTTTCATATTTTCGGTTATCGTCTAACTTTAAGATTTTTTCTTTTCTTATGTTTGTTCCTAACGCTTGCACTCTTTGCATACATGCATCAGGGGATTCCCCATTTGTTTGTGGCTCAAATTTGAATTATATGACGCCAATGCAAGATTGTAAGAAGATGTGAGAACATTTTCTGTTTTTACATTTTTCTGGCAAGCCAATTTATTGTTTTGTCTTGCTAGGAAATATTAATTATCTCTTGCATTTTGTGCAAAATGTAGATCATTTTGACCGATAGAGAAACTAAACGTAAAGAGCCGATGATGTAGTTTTAAATCCACGAAAACCTGGTAGAGCTTGCAGCCAACAATATAATACGCCTGTGGGTCCCAGAACACCAAGGCATATACATCATCCAAGATAAGCTTGAAATTATGGAGAAAAACAGGCATCGTAATCAAAACCAACTTTTGGGATAGCATATGCTATCATCGAGAAGGAAACCTGCTCAGAAAAATTCAGAGTAAGTACTGGGAGGAACATCCCGAAATGCGACACGTAAAAGTTTTCGCAGGGAATCTACTCTTTAAAAAGGAGACGTTTTTTACCACTTTCCATAATATGCACAAGAAATAACTAGTACACTTCTTCAATAGCTGTGTCATTGTAACAAGGTCTCCTTCTTCTTCTTCTTCTTAGGCGGTACAAAGTAGCAGCACTCAGGGCCTAGGGCCATTGTACATCGGACGAACATTAAGGGATGCCTTCATACAGACCGGCACCTAGCCCAAAGGCCAGATTCTTGTCCATAGAGGCGCTCATGTATTATCGGGCTCTAAAAGACCGGCTCCGAGAAGTTGATGTCTTAAAAGAAGTAGTCTGGATCATCGGAGAAGGAGATGAAGGGAGGTTTCATCTGCTTCGTTACAGAATCTACAGCTTGGATTTCGGAGAGGCCCATGAGATGCAAATGTCTTTTAAAGAGGTCATAACTCGTAATGAGGCCTGAACCTAAACAGCTGTTCAGACCTGATTTTAGAAGGTCTATGGATGAGTAGCTTCGTTTGTCTCAGCCCAGGACACTAAGCCCAGTATGAGATGAACTGAGAGTGAGTCCAGTCTCTAATTACTTGCTGTATGTTTGCTTTGGATAGGCCGAGGACCGGTTCAGAGTCTAAAACGGGATCCGAAGAGCCGCGCGTAGCCAAGTGGTCTTCTCGTTGCCAGGAATATTACTGTGACCGGGCACCGAGATTAGTAGAATCCAGTTGGTTGAGCCGAGCCTTTCCAAGGCCACTCGACATTCCTTGACCAATTTTGATTTGGTTTTTACAGAACTCAGAGCTTTAAGTGCTGCTTGACTGTCGGGTCATATATAGATATGCCTGTTCTGGTAACTTCTAGCGGGGTTTTCCTGGGTACAGACCTACAGACTACAGTCTGGAAAACGGTAGCAAACTTGCCTGGCGCGAGAGACAGTCTCATTCTAAGTAGGTCGCCGTAAATATTTTCTGTTTTCGATCCATCTGTAAAACACAGTAAATCAGAAGATATAATGCGGTCCCTTAGCAGCGATGAGCATTCATCCTTTGCAAGGATAATTATCTCGCAATTCCTTGTGACAAGGTCGCGCGCTATAGTACTTTGAAAAGTTCTTCTTCTTCCACTTTATTGTTTATGCAACCAACGATAAAGCCCAGCTTTCCATCCATTGCTTGGGACGTCTCCCAACTGGTCTTCTTCCAGGTGGTTTTCCAGTTCTGCTGATCATCTATCTTGTATCATGCGATCAATCAATTCAACTCTTTATATCTTTCTCTCTTTGGACTACTTAGCGATATCTTGAACATTACATCTGTCGCGCACTAAGTTGTTAGTTTGTATGTCGTTTAACGCTATTCCTGGAATGAATCCTAATGTCCTCATTCCTACGGTTCTTATTTTCTTTTGATTTCGGCACATGTCTCTGTAACATATCTAAGAACTGGACACACTAATGCTCTGTAAACTTTGACTTTACTGTCAACGTGCATATATTTATTCTTCCATATTGTTTTCCTGAGACATCCTCATATTTTCATTGATTTTGTCGTTTGTGTTCCTTTCATTAGATCCCTATCACGATATTTCTACGACAAAATAACCTGTTGTATGATTTTATCTTCTAGTTGCAATTTGCACCGTATAGATTATTTAAATGGTGCTAGAGTTTTGGTGTTCTCTGCTGAGATTTACATATTGTACTTCTTTGCACTTGTATTAAGTCTATGTAAAATTCTCTTCATATTGTCTTCGTTATTGCCTATCAGCAACTATATTGAATAATAGTGGACTCAATAAATCATCCTGCCACTTTTTAATTTCCCCAATTAGTGAAAAAAATATGGAACACGGGAAAACCTGAGAAGAGACCGAAGGACTAAATGGAATCAGGTCATGGTAAAGGTGCTAGAGAAAAGAGGTAGCAACTGGATGGAAGCTATGAAGTGCACCAAGGACAGGAAAGTATGGAAAAAATTCTGTAAAGCTGTAAGGCAGAAGAGTGAAAAGGATAAGATAAGAGGTATGCTTTTAAATTCATCTAGTGTTATGTCTACTTTGTTTGCTGCTATAGAGGTAATTCTTCCTATATATAATGATGTAAAATACGCCGACCATTCTTCCTTCCTAATGCTACTGATCTGAAAGCATTCGTTTATATTTTCCAATTTTTCTTTTGTTCCCCATATAACTATGTAGATTTAATTCCATTCCTTTTGTAAATAGTTCCCAATAGTTTTCGTTGATCTTTTTTTATGTCCGAATTTATGCTATTTCTAACTCTTACATATATTTGTTGTGGTTTCGGGGTTGGGCGGCTTTTGTTTTCGCCATAGTGTTCTACCTCCTGAGTTTATTATGAATTTTATGCTTTCCTAGTGCTTCAGAGGCGGCATTTAATATATTGGTCATAATTTTCCTCTATGTTTCGTCTATCGTATCTTCCTGCTTAATCGTTCGTGTAACTAACGTGTTGTTGGAGTATTGTCTGGTAAAGATGTTATGTCCTCTCTTCCATTATGCTATTTATTCTTTCCTTTCCCTTTTATGGCCAAAGCCTAGGCGAATGGCCTGTTACGAACTCATGAGTATGAGTTATGTGGGTCCTCTTCGCACGTATGATAGGCAGGAGGCTAACTTAACTCATAGAAAGAGGTAAAGAAGATCGACCTGCAGTATTTGCAAAGTTACCGGTTATCAAAAGTGTTAATATGATAACCTGGACCGCCGTGCCGGCTTAACATACCCTCGGAACCACGGAGAAGCGTAGGTACAACCTTCTATAAATTCCTAAATTCCGGCGGGAATACCGCCGGTCTCAGGAAACAAACCCAAGATGCCTACGTGAAAAACCGGAGCCTTTTACACGTGACTATCCGCTCCTCCATTTTTATTTGTATACTAGATCTCTAAATTCCTTTTAAACTGAGCAGAAACAAAATAAAACAGTTTCGACAGTTTCATCAGCTTCACTTTTATAGAAATGATAAAACAAGTTTAACTGAACCATAATAATAAAATAAAAAATAAACTCGTCATAAAAAATAACGGAAAGGTCATCTTAAAAAAATCCACACTAACATCAAGTTTCAAATCCGACTTTTCACTGAATTTTTTTTATTACCTTGACATGCTTAGGCAAACACAAACTACGATAAAAAACATGTTTTTATAGTAACTATTTTTATTTCTGTAGTCTACTTTATGTAACAATGTTTAGAATCTGTGTTCAAATACCAGTCAGTGCAATAGCACCATAGCACTATCTACAGTAAATCTAATCAAAATATGGTGTTGTGACCTTTACAGGGATGATATACGAATATTGAGTAAGTAATTGTTTAAGGCTGAAGGTCTTCATTATTAGGAAACACTTAAACTCTCTCAAGCGAACAGATATACCTATTAATCGTAATAAAATCGTTTAATCTAAGAATCAAACTACACATTTAATAGGTTTGACTCACCTTGGAAATGGTTTCTTTTTGTTATGGGTCGAACTCTAACGATTTAAGATCTTCTAAAAGTGTTCATTCACTAAATTCCAAAATTAATCTTCAAACTAACTTTATTTATTCTTCCATTTTGTTGTTTATTTTCAAAATAAATCAAAAATCCTTCAAAACAATACCATAAGAAATGGATATTTATTACTAAAGGAAACTTATTACGTCTCACTGCCTTAATTTTTTAAAAATAATTTGAACTGTTAAACTGGAACAAAATTATTATAAAATTCAGTGATCACTTTTCAAGAATAAAACATGCTATGTATCAAAATCAAAAAGTATTTTAAAGTTGATTATTATTTTCAGGCTTTTTCGGTGACCTATAAACGATCCATCTGCAAACTAAACACTTTTAGCAGACGTAATGCTAAACGGAAATTATATTACTAACCTGAAACTCGAAGAATCAATTTCATGAGCTTCAAATAACCTAAGAATCCTGAATCGCCCAGACAACGAAACCATTATAAAAAAGTATAGAAACAACAAAAGATATATTTTATCATTGTTAGACTTTACCAGTAATTTTTTGAATGTTGGTTGTGGCGAGTTTTTTACATGTTTTCCAAACAAATATTTTTAAAGGCGATTTTATTAAATTGTCTTTTCCAAATTGGATTATTTTTGTTTATCTTGCTATCAGATTATTTTCTTATAATACGACACCCCAGTTATCTAACGTTTCGTGGCGGCTATTATTGTTATTTGAAGACATTCCTGATAAGCAGGCATAAAATAAACATCCCTAATAAAAGTGTAAAGAAACCGAGAAACAAATAAAATCCGTGCTTAACTCATTTGAAAATTAACTTAAAAATATTTCTTCATTTTATTTTGTATTTGACAATTTTTTGTATAAAAAATAGAAATAATAAGAAGGAAGCATATCCATCAGTGGTACCTACAACATATATCTGTTATCAGCAAAGGTTAAAATCCTCTAAAAGACATTCAGAGAACTACGGTATTTTAAAAATAACATCATCAAAATCTGAAATATTCGGACATTTCAGAAACAAATATTTTAAACAAACTGGAAACTTTATGTCTGTATACTTAAGTTTAAGTCGGCAATCCCTTCAGGCAATTTTTTTGATAAATTGTATGTGGTTTCGCACCTTTTTCTACATCGTAGATGTTGGATCAAAGCTTACAAACCTCATAAAATCGTGTGAAAGGGTTATGATTATTTATTGGAAAAGGGTAGTAAAATCATAAATTTTAGTAAGCCCGTTTTTGCTAGATTTCTGAATTTTCAAAATGGAAACTAAAAATAAACTTTATAATGGTAAGAAGAATTTTTACTTGTGGTGTTTTTAGTTGAATTTTTAGGTTGAAAGGGGCGTTAACTGTTATTATTATTGTTCATAAGACAGCTTTGCTTGGACATTTTAATTGAAACGGTCATATTCGTCATTTGCAAAAGAATTCTAGAATTAACAAGATTTTTACAAAATCCTATAAAACAATTCGCTTAATACGGAAAATCCTGAGTTGCCTGAAACTTTACACTTTCAGAAAAAATCCAGGAGATTCTGAAAAGTCAGACAAAGTGAAAAATGCAAAAAAAGTAAAAAAAAAAACGCTTGGGTATATTCATGATACTTCAAGAAAGTCCGCAAAATATTAAAATATTTAGTTGTGAGTGGGAAATATCTTCAAAGGAAACTTTCATTGTGATAAAACCCTGAGAATAATTTTAACTTAAACCTCAAGTCCTAATAATTATTGCCATCTTTAAATATCAACAGCAGAATTTAAATTCTAACTTTAAACTTAAACCTTCAACCACCAACTAAGTAACTTTCAAACATCAAACCTGAAACCTTAACCCTCTAAAATTCTTAATTTTAAATTCTAATCTCAGGTTTTAGCCCCTAACTTCAAGCGTTAAATCTAAATTACTAAACTCTAACTTCAAACCTCCAATGTTGAACAACAAACCTCAAACCTCTAGCTTCAAACCTTTAAGCCGAAACCACACATTTCTAATCACAAATCTGAAACCTTAACTTCCACCTTCAAATCTCCATCGCTAGGTTGGCCAACCCCTAACCTTAATCCTCAGACATCAAACTTTGGTTCTGAAACCTAAATCCTCTAACATAAAACTTAAGCGTCTACTCTGTAACTTCAAACTCTAATTTCTAAGGTACAAATTTAAACCTTTAATCTGAAACCTTAATCCGTAATTTCGAGCTTGAAATTTCAATCACTAACTGTTAATTTCAATCCTCGATTATCAATCTATTTTAAAACTTTGATGTTCTACCTTCAAACCTCAAACTTCGAAACTTCTAACGTTAAACCTCAAACCTTGCGACTTGAATTGCTAATCTCAAATTTCAGTTACTAATCTCGGTCTTCAGATATAAAGTCTCAACCCTGAAACCTTAGCTTGCTAACTTCAAATCTTGAACTTCAAACTTCTAACCTCTAATTCCAAACGTTAATCCCTGACGTTACATTCAAACTTCATTCCGTAACATCCTGACTATAGTATTCAAATATCAGGCTTTGATCTTGGAAACCTATCCTTTAATTCAAACCTCGAACTTCGAAATTTACTAATCATTTCAAGTTTCTAACATCTATCCTTAAGTTTTAAACTTCTAATATTCCTAACATCAAACCTCAAACCTTCGGGGGCACACGCATAAATTGCGAATTTCATACATTTAGCTTCAAATCTCAGTTATTAATGTCTAACCTCAAACCTCTAATCCCAAACGTCAATTACTAACCCCACCCTACAAACTTCATTCACTAACCTAACCTCCAGATAATACTGTACATATTAAAATATCAATCTTTTCATTTGAAGCCTCGAACTTCGAAGATCACACTCTGTAACTTCAAGCTTCTAAGGTCTAACATTAATCTGCAAACTTCTAATCTACTAACCTCAATTCCTAATTTCGAACTTCAAATCCGATCTCGGCTCTCAAACATCAAACCTCAGTCGTAAAACCTAACATCAAACTTCGAAGTTCATACATCTAATTTTAAACTTCATACTCTGGATACGTGCTTCATACTTCCAATATCAATTTTAATATTAAACCTCTGGAACCTTACTCCTTTAATTTCAAACCTTGAATTTTGAAGCTAACTAATCTGTAATTTCAAGCTAAGTCTAACATTAAACCTGAAACTTTTAATCTTAAACCGCATACGCTAACAATCACTAACTCTCTCACCTCAGCTCTTAAACATCTCAGCTCAATCTTGTAACCCTAATATTATCCTCTAACCTCAAACATGGAACATCAAACATCTACTCTTATAGTCCTAATTTCAACCCCCAGGCCTTTAGGTTCATTCCTCATATCTTCAATATAAATCTTAAATACAAACCTCAAGCTTAAAGCCTCAACCGCTAGCACCTCTTCTCAAACAAACCTCAAGCATCAACCTTTGTTTCTGAAACCATAATCCTATAACTTCAAAGTTGAACTTCGGAACTAATCAATAAATTCAAGCTTCTAACGTCCAACATTAAGTTTTAAACATTTAATCTTAAATCTCAGTTGCTGAGTTCAAAGCTTCAAATCTGAACCAACCCTAACTTTGGCTCTTAAATATCAAGCCTTAGTCTTGAAACCCTAATCCCCTAACCTCAAACTTCGAACTTCAAACATCTAAAATATTAAAATCCTAACTTCAAACATCATATTTTGAAATTAAACTTTAAGGTTTAAGCCTCAACCCCTAACCGTACTCCTCAAATAAATCTTGAATATTAAACTTCAATCGCGAGCCACAATCAAGCCTGAAACTTTGACTCTCAAACGTCTAACTTGTAACTTTTAACATCAAGCGTCAAATCTCTAATCTCAAACCTCAACCTCTAGCTTGAAGCTTCAAATTGAGCGGCTAAGTCCCTGGCCTCAGTCATCAAACTTCGAAAATCAAATGGCTAACCTCTAATCTCTAACAACATACCTCGAAGTTCTAATTTCAAATATCAGTTCCACACTTTAAGCTTTAAATCATTTATTCCCTACCCGTAGTCCTCGAATATGACACATTGATCCTGAAACCTTAATCCTTTAACTTCAAACGTCACACTTCAAACTTCAAACTTTTTAACTTGAAGTCTCAAACCTCTAATCTCAATTCCTAACTTGAAATTTCGAATTTGAATCCTTAACCCCCTGGCTTCAATCCTCAAACATTATTTCTATAACCTTAAATTTAGAAACTTAAACTTTTACAATGTAAAAATTCTAATCTCAAACTTCAGACACCTATGTTTGTTCCTCAAATCTCTAGTATAAAACTGCAACCGCCAACTTCACTCTTCAGTCGTAAAACTTACAATTCTAACCTTTAAGCCCTAAAACTTGAAACCTCTAATCTCAAACTTTAAACCTTAACTCAAACTCAGTCTCACTCTGCCGCTAATTATCTACCTAACCTCAAGGGTAAGTCTTCAGTTAACAACCCTCAACCTTTGAAGTTAATAGAGTTTTTTAACACATTTTAGAAAACAAATATTGTTAGGGCGACTTTAAATTTAAAGAAAATATGATATTTTTTACTTAAAAAAAATTAAATTTGAATTTATTCTGTTCCACAGTCATAGAAATGTACCTTATCATTGTGCCTGAGATTCGTATACGTTTTTTTCTTTATTTTCATTTTATTCAAAGCTTTCCTACAGTTTCACCCTAAACTTCAATATAACCTACTTTCCCCTAACATCAGCACTTGTTTCGCAAAAACTCAAGGTCAGCCTTTTATTACCAATCCCCCTTTGCAATAAAAATGGAAAGAGTCGATAACAGTAACGCCCAAAATGTCACAGATAAGCAGATACCAACCGGAAAACAATTCATAAAAGGTTATACCTACAAAATCTACTAAATCAGCAAAAACTGGAAAGAAAGAACGAAAGAACCAATATCCTTAAACAAAAATTTTATGATGGACGGTTAGAAACTCCCAATAGCATAGGGCAAAATCTTTGACAGTGTATACAAGGGTTAACCCAAAAATAATTGACAACAATGAGGAAAAATGTGTAAACTTAGAGATAATTTTGTTTTCTAAATAGGGAATTCGGCTATGAATAAAGTCCAGTTTTAAATAGATTAGTTTTTAGCCATTATATACACATGTGAAATAGTTAATTAGTTAATTGTGCATATTTAGAATTTGGTGTATTAAATATGGGACAAAATTTCATGAAAGCTGGTCCATTAATGTAGAGTGACTCTCTGCTCCGGCTATCGTGTTCCGTCTTTTAGCCGTATTTATATCTATATTTAACGTTTAGGCTCTTCAACAATCCCTGAACAGTATTAATTTGCCACTTTTCATTCACTTAAATAAAATTTTATGCCAAAACTTCCAAAATTAACTCTTTAGTGAAAATTTTCAAAGTGAAAATTATCAATTAAAATAAATCTCCACTTAAACCAAAGAGAATAAATTCAAGATAATATTTGTGTTATGACTAGCGTATTCTCTGTGTTACAATTAAAACTGAAACTTAGTTCTTATCTTCTTACGAAACACCGGTACGTTAATACTCCTCCTCTATTGTAACTTTCATCTTTACGAAGTCAAGTCTCAGGACTCGTATAACCAAGAATGAAATTCTGCTATTTCAACTCCACTAACGGGGTTGATTACATAGTTTGGGATAGAACCTGCCCAATGTAGGCTGTTAAGTGACTCTATGTAATCAAATATATACCAGTAGCTGGGCTGTCAAGCAAATGCAGTGCCGGGGACAAAATTCAATTTGATCCTCTTGTTCGCTGATGTTAACTAATCCAAAATCGAATATGCTGAAGTCATTACTCCGACCCTAATGGAAAAATGTAGTATGTTAGCCTAATTTGAAACTCTGAATTTTAACAGGAACGTTTGTTGTTCGTGTGGTTTCACTGAAATCTTTAATTTTTCGTCTTATTTTATATTTGTATTTAATAAGGTATTTTTCTTATTTTGTTGAGT
Source organism: Melanotus villosus (assembly GCA_963082815.1). NCBI lineage: Eukaryota > Metazoa > Arthropoda > Insecta > Coleoptera > Elateridae > Melanotus > Melanotus villosus. Next base: position 73,292,529 of record OY720420.1, read on the forward strand.
TTCGGTGTTTGTACTCGTTTTTTGGATTTTGTAAATAATATTTTCTTATGCCAAACGTTTAAATTTTGATTTGTGAATTTTAATGCTTTACAGGCAAATTTATTAAACTGTAAGGCCGTCCCTCCAAAATAATACTCTCGAATTTTCTTTCGAACTTGAAGTTGAAAAGGGAAATTAGTAAAAAATTTAAACATTCTGTACATGGTTTTTGGGTTACGTGAAAGTCGAATTCTTTGTAAACATAAATATTTATTTTAGATGTGAGTATATGAGTAAATGTTAATCACTTGGGCTGAAACAGCATGAATTTTGTCATGAGCCGAAATGACAAGGCCCGAAACTGCACGACACTGATTTTTGTATGAAATCTTATAAATTATAAATTTACATTTTCAAAAAGCCGATTCGAAAGAACAACTTGAATGGCAAATAATAAAATTTGGTTTTTAGCAACCCTTTTATCCGAATTCTAAGCTTTAAAAAACTAAAAATCAAACTTCAAACTTTTTTAAACGCAAAAACGAAAAAAAATATTTTGTAATTGGAATTTACAACAATTTTTTTACACCTTTAAACTGTAACTTCCTTAAACTTCAGGTTTTCTTTTGGAAACGGAAAAATTAAAATTCGATATTTTAAATTTATAAAAATTGGCATTTGATTTTCGAAAATTTTAGACTGGAAACCCCCAGACAGCAAAATTTGTCATTGATTTTTTTAAGAATCGAATTCTGAGATTTAAAATTTCATGTTTTTTGAGAGAGTTGTTACAACTTTGGGTTGAGAACACATTAGAAGTTGTTTGGAATTTTAGGCTGTTAAAAATTATAGAAATTTTTAAAAACTTTGAATCTTGACAGTTAAAAGCTGCAAATAGAAATTGAGGGCGCCCTTAAATTTTGAAATTTATCTTGGAAAAAAAATCATTATTATATGATTTTCCAAAAATTTAAATATAAAAATAGCTTATTTGCAACTTTAAGTTGTCATATCACAAATTTTCTGGTATTTCCATCTTGAGAATTAAAAGTTTTATTTTTTGAATATCGAAACAGCTGTAACTAACAATTTCAGAATTTATTTCAGAAACAGAAATTACACTTGGAAGTTTAAACTTATAAATTAATGTTAGTGGTTGATGTTTTCAAATTTCAGGTCTGGGATTTATAATATTTTTTTCAAATCTTAAGCTGTAGAAATATACCATATATTTCGAAAATTAAAATCTTTCTGTTCATCTGTTCATATCTAAATAAAAATATAAAGGTAAACGTCAGAACTTCCTTAAATTTCAGAAATTATTTTGAAAATAAGACTAAAATTAAAATTCAAGATTTTGGATTTAGAAATATGTATTTGATTTACAAAAACTTCCAAATTTTGTAGAACTAGTTTTAGAAGTTTTTTGACCTGCAATTTTTTTGAAATTTCAAATTTGGCGGATTAAATATACAGTGTGTCCCAGGATTGATGTTACAAAAGGTGCGATGGACTAAAAAGTTTTGAATTTTATTTTAAGATTGTGGGATTAAGTCCTGCTTGATTTGAAGAAAATTTTCAGTTTTTGAAAAACAGGTCGGACTTAACATTAAAGCGAAAACTATTTTCTTTTCAGGTAAAGTACCCTTTTTGTTCATGATATGGCAAAAGTTTACTAAGAAAAGTTGTTCAGAATGAGAAATTATGGTCCTATACAAAATTCAATGTTAAGGCCGACTTGTTTTTCAAAAACTGAAAATATTCATAAAATTCTCTTCAAACCAAGCAGGACTTAATCCCACCCTTTGTAACATCAATCCTGGGACACACTGTATAATTCTTAATATTGAAAGACCTACACCGAAATTTTCCTTAAATTTCAGATTTTGGATACAAAAATCTCACAATTCGAATCTAAAGTATTATAGATTTAAAAGTATTGATATTTGATTTTGGAATATTTCAAATTTTGGAGATTGAAATTTCTATTCGTTTTTTAGAACTTGAAGCTATGAGCGTAACTTAATTTAATTTATTTAATTTAATTTTATATATTGTACTGATCCTTGCTTTTAACAACAAGTATGTTAAAGCGCCTTGTTGGATTGACAATTTTTAAATTTACTTTGCTCTTTTAATTTAATTTTAATCCGGAGATCTCACCTCACGGGTCGTTAAGAAGGTTCGTTGTTTTTAAATTAATATTAACAAAAATAAAATTTCACTCAATTCTTAATGCAGATCTTTTTATTTTGTTTTTCGCCCTATCAACCCTGCTTAAACCTATATTGTAATTACGGTTTTTACACTCACTGTCTACACCGGTTCCTGGGTTTTGTTTGAAATCCTCTTCTTTTTCAAAAAATAATTCTATTTCACCACCAAAATCTAATTTGCCTTTGTTTCTATTTCAATTTTCAATTGCCTCTGCTTGAATTGTCTCTACTTGAATTGCTTCTACTTGAAATTCAATTTTCAATTGCTTCTGCTTCTATTTCACTTCCTTCCGATTCAATAAATGATTCTTATGATCATTAACTCTATTTAAAGTTAAATAATCAGTTGATATTTATTATTTTGGGATGAGCAAACCTATTTGGTTGTTGCCCCTTTTAATGCAAAAATATCACTTATTTATTAAATTATTTTATGCAAGATATTTTATATAAATTGTTTTTCACTATAACAACTATTTACAAGATTTCTAAAGTAATTTTATATTTCTATGACTACTGAATTTAGCTAATTATTCTCTAACAATGATTATAACAATTACTTATTTACATTAACAACTTAAATTTAATCTAGCTACCTAAAATTTCTGTTACAATTTTTATAATTATTAAAATCTGCATTAATAATCTTTGTAAAAATAACTTTCGTTAATAAATTAACAAATAACATAATCTTTAATAATAGCATCCAAATCAAATATCATCTCAACATATAATTAAATTTTTAGAGTTAGAAAATTAGTAATTGATTATCGAAAAATTAATGTTTGCAAGAATGGTATTTACTACAGTTTTTTGTACGTTGTAAAACATTACTGACATTTTTGAAGCTCTAACCTATAATTATTTACCACATATTTTTGTATAATTTGAATCTTGAGAATTAAAATTTTATGTTTTTTTTTTTTATTGCTTTGAATATACAAAAGTTTTGCAAATTTATAATAGAACAAGATCCCCCTAAAAGTCTAATTTCAGCAACTTCGTTTCAAATTTAAATAATTCGAAACTGAAACTTAACAAATTTAGAGCAAAATAAACAGTATTAAGAACGGTTTTTTTAAATATTGAGAAGTTGTGAATGAAAATTTCGAATTTATGTGCAAATGGAAAGATCAAATCTAAATATTAGGTTTAGAAACATTAATGTTTAATTTTCGAAAATTTCAAATTTTGAAAATTTGAATTTTTAACAGTTTATACAAAAATTTAATATAGAAATTTGGAATCTTGAAAATTGAATTTTTTTAATTTTTAAGGAGATTTCAGAATTTCTTTTAAAACGGAAAAATCAGAATTCGAAATTTTAGTTTTAGAAATACAAATTAATATCTGGTTTTCTAAAATTTCAAATTGTCAACATTTGTCATCGAATTTTCTATTTCCACTCTTGACGAATAAAATTTCATTTTTTTGCAGAAAGAGCTGGAAAGAAAATTTCAACTTCAGAATTTGAGGTTTAGTGTTTTTTGAATTTTTAAGCTGTAAAAACTTAACATCGAATTTTCTGAAATTTTGAATCTTGAGAGTTTAAATAGTTTATTAATAAAATAAAAATTTCAGAACGTCTTTCAATTTTAGAATTTATCTTGGAAACGAAAAATTGGAAATTTTAGATTTAAAATTTCACAAAATTTTAAATTTTGCAAAATTAGATTTTTTGCTATTTTAAGTTTTGAGATCGACTTCTATCTGTTTATTACCAATTTTCTGATATTTCGAATGTTGGAAATTGATGTTTTATTTTCTTAACGTCGAGAGAGCCGTAAATAAAAATTTTAGCACTTTTTTTTAAAACATTATAATCAAAATTCGAAGTTTTTAATTTGGATATATTATTGCTTCGTTTTTGAAAATTGTGAAAATGATTGTCAAAAGTTTTGATATTCGTCACAATTTTCAGTAATTCCAAAATAAGGACTCATTGGTGTTGAAAGCTGAAATTGCAGATGTTTAGATATCCAAATCACAAAATGTTTTCGGAATAGTTACAAATTTTAGAAACTGATCGTATTAAATCGAATTATAAGGTTGTTTTAATAAAAAATCTCAGATGACCCACTTAAACTTTCAAAACGCTATAATTCGAAAACAAATATAAATCGGATTGCAACTTATAGTTTTTTTTTTGTTTTAAATATACGTATACAGCACATCCCTGAAGTTTGGTGCGTTCCTCCTGACTCACCCGTATAACTTGATAGAGTTGATGAAAGGACCTTTGGAAGATAAGGACAATCTATGATGTGGCACCATGTAATTCAAATTTGGCCTTAAGCTGTAGTTCTCCAAAATAGCTCTCTTATCCTCATAGTTACCTTCATTGGCTTGTACATAGCAAACAATATAAAAAATATACAGAGAAGGTAGGGTCAGAATACCTATTTTTTTAAATAATTCGCAACAGGACTGGTATCTGTTAAGCGACAGCATGGTCCTGATAATTCTTTTTTGTAAAAGTTATTAAAACATATTACTGGCAAACTGAAAATGTTTAAAGTTCGTGACTCTTCTCTCTTGTGATTAAAATCATACCAAAATAGTAGATTTCAAATTTTAGAATTGGTTAGATATACGAGGATTGTTCAATACACGTTTAGAGTCCGTAAAGCAATATTTATTCAATTAATTTAAAAAAAAAATCTTCATTAACATTAAGGCATGAGTCCCACTGTTGCACTAATCTATAGATTCCCTGCTGGTAAAATTCCTTACGGAAGCATTCTCTAACGGCAAACTTTGCCTCGGCGGCCGAATTAAACCGCTCTGTTAGCAATTGTTTTAATGGGCCAAACACATAGAAATCGCACGGAGGCAATTCGGGACTGTAAGGTGGATGTTGTAAGACTTCCCAACACATACGAGCAGGCAGATCTGAGACCGTTCGGGCTACATGGGGGCGAGCATTATCGTGCAGAAGAATGACACTCCCGGGACGTTTATTCTTGATGCTGGCTCGTAAACAGTTTCAGGTGTCTGCTATCGTTCAGCATTGATGTTGACTCCAGGTTCTTTATATCTTGGTAATCCAAAAATATTGAGATCGACATTTTTTCGTCTTCGGAAATTCAGTATGCTTCCACTACATACTCTGGTGTTTAGATTCTGGTTCGTAGTGATAACACCGTGACTCATCACCGGCAACAATTTCTTCTAAAAAGGCATCACCTTGTTGCTGATAGCGTATCACATTCAGTAGTGATAAGGCCCAACCCAAATTCTTTTGCTCATCAGTAAGCAGTCGTGGAATCCACTGAGCAACAACTTTGTGATAGCCAAGAAAGTTCTCTAACTTTAAAAACAATTTCCAACTGTCTCACATTTTCATCTGATGCTGCAACACGAGCATGTCCTGGACGGGCCAAATCTTTAGTGAATTCTCTTCCTTGTCGAAATGTATTACACCATTTAATCACTGCCGTATGAGAATAACTATAGGCATCATATACAGGTTTCATTCTCGTATAAATTTCCATGGGCTAACGCCCTTCAGCGGCCAACAATTGAATAACAGCACGTAGACTATCTTTGGGCGGATTTTCTACCATAAATGCGATTTTACAACTTAATCACAACGCTTAGAAAAAAGCAAACAGCAAATACAAACGCGTCGCTAGTACTTAAACAATCAATATAGACAACTGAATTCCGTGTTGTTGCGGCAATGAAGTCGCGACTGCGCAGTCCAAACGTGTTTCTATTGAACAATCCTCGTAGTTGTACGTATGCCGTTTACACTATGAAATGGTGTACTAGCATACTTGGTCTCAGTCTCTTCTTGATTTTCATAAATAATATGACCAATAAGGCTAATAACTGTTTTCAAAATCTATTCTCGTATACCTCGTATACTTCGATTATTGTTTGGCTCTTCTTTAAGTATGCTCAGCACTCAGCATGCTCACGTTCTTCGTTGCAAAATGAGAGCCCAAAATTTTTAGGAATCGCTGTTGACTGTAGATTGTCCTAGAAAACATATACAAGCGCCATACTTAAAAAATAGCTAAGATTTCAACCGATTCAGGCTGTAATTAATTTTCGATCAATAGCAGTATGTTGTTATTGTTTATTATTTAGGCTATAACGTCCCATATCTACATCGCAAATCAGTAGAGATGAACATTATTTTTATTATTTGTGAACTTTGACCTCATTTATTCAAGTATTCTTATAATTACAAAATGATTATAAAACCAAGCTATAGATATTTGTCAGTTCTCCTGATACTGTAATGTTAAAATTATGTAAAACATTCAAACTTGTTTTCTAATCAAACAACATGCTATGCTACTCCGCTTTTGTATTTTCAAACAACGTAAATTTTTTGGGTCAAACCTTCCAACCTAATTCTATTAAATTATCCTTATCACGCAACCCAAAATCGTAAATTTCTGCTTTGGATTTTTGATTAAATCAAATCTCACACTCACTTCCTGGGGTAACAGTGGCAATATTTCGACAATATGTAGATTAGACAACGAGGGTCACGCAATGTTACAGTACACGATCACAGATTTAACATCATTTGCATATTAGTCCAATCCAATGTTTCGCTAATTTTAATAATCGTGACGTCTCAGTCAAGCTGCCCAAGCCGGTTAAGCTAATCTGTGCCATTGCGAATATTTCCAACAATGAATAGATATGAAGATATGGCAAATGACGATTATTCCACTTTCGGAGTTACTTTTCTTTCTTAATATACAACGACCAGTTTATTTACTCGGTATTGTCAACGTGTTCCACTTAAGAGTATCGCGTTTCCAGCTCTTTATCGGGTAATATATGGAAATGGACGTTTTTATTTCCACCACGGTTTTAAATTTGAATTTCGGAATAAGAACCCTGAATTATTTGTTTACATACTAAACTAAAGATCTCGTTTTTTTAAGTTTATTTTTAGTTTTTATTTTCTTAAGTCAATATTTCCTTGTAAAAAAATTATCAAAGTTTGTCAAGAAATGAGATTTAATTAAAAGCGTTTTCCCTTTTGGTATAGTTAGAAGGTAGAGTATTGTTATCCTTTTTCTGCTGGAAAATTTACTGCCGGAAAGTTAACGAACCAGAGCTAGAAGAGTTTTAAAAGGGGCCAGTTTATGGGGTTATCAACTGTAATCTTCCATTGCAAAAATGACGGTATACCCTTCGCTATTCACGTGACAACAACGTCCTTTGAGCCCTACAGCTATAGTGTTATGTACTAAAATAGTGGAAAAGCTAATCTCAGTTCTCTTTGTTGCAGTTTTATGGGCTCGTTTCAACAGCATCCAGGAGCTTTTAGCTTAACAATGAAAGAAATTAAAGAGTTTTTGAGTTATAGAGTTGTTAAAGTTTATTAAAGCGAAAAATCATTTTATGGATTATTTTTATCCTTTATTTATCCCAGTTTACTATTTATTATTTAAATAAGAAAGGATTTCAAAAGATTGATAAAATTGATTTGCGATTTTCCTATTTTCTAGCGGAATTAAGAATTGTTCGTATCTTTAAAACCAGCTGATTAGATACACAGAAATATCTACAAATTTGAAGTATGGGGATTTTTGGGCCAAACAGGATCAGAGAATTTAACCTTGATTAGGGACTTCAGTAGTATAAAAAAATGTAATAGATAAAGAGTATCTTAAAACCTAAATAACTTGAACAATTAAGAACAAATTTGATAATTCTAAAAACAGCTTTTGTTCAATTTTAATAATGTTTAGTTTCAACACAAAGACAAAAATTGGTCATTTCAGCTTTTACAGTTACAAAGTTTAAAAGCAAGCAAACTTGAACACAATCTTAAATTGAAAATCTAAGAAGTCTTTGAAAAATCTCCTGAAAGATTCAATCTTAGAAAAAGTTAAAAAATCAAGGTATGTACCGTGCAAAGTACGAAAAATCTAAGATATATTTGAATTTAAGTATTACAGAATACTTATTCGAAGACTGAAAACTCAGTTCAGATCAATTCAAAGGCAATTTTAGGCAATTCAATGACAGTTTGAGACAACTCATGAGGTAGTTTGAGGCAACCGATGGAAATTTAGAAGCACTTTAGGGAATTTAGATGTAGTTTGGTGCATTTTACAAGTAGTTTAGAGCATTTCAAAAGAAATTTGGTAGTTTGACGAAAATTAAAAGTAGTTTGAGACTTGGAGACAGTTTGGGGCAATCAAGAAAGGTTTAGAGAAAAGGAGATACTTTAGGGAAATTTAGATGTAGGTTATAAGGTCTTCCGAGGCAGTCTGGCATAATTGAACTCAGTCATTTAGATGCAATTTGGGATATTTAGACGCAGTTTAAGTCAATTTAGAGGTAGTATTAAACAATGGTTCTACGCCATTTAATCAAAGTTTGGCTCAATGGGAAGTTTGAGGCATTCCGAAGTAGTTTGTAACAATTCATATTAGTCTGAGGCAGTTGATGGAAATTTAGAAGCAGTTTAGAGAATTCTGATGTAGCTTGAAGAATTTTAGAGGTAGTTTAGAGACTATTTCAGGAGAAGTTTGGACCAATCAAGGTTTGAGAAAACTTACAGACAATTTGGGTCAATCAGAAAAGTCTAGACAAAGGGGGAGACAATTTTGGGTCTCTCGAGGCGGATTAGGACCTTCCAAGGCAGTTTGGAGCAATTCATAGGCAATCTAGGAAATTCAAAGTACATTGAAAATCAGAAGTAGTTTGAGAACATTTGGAGAGAGTACAGGGTACTCAGAAAAAGTGCAGAGAAAAGAAATTCAGATGCAGTTTTGGGTCTCCCGAGATTAATTAGGACATTCTGAGGCAGTTTAGAGCAATTCACAGGCAATCTAGAACAATTCAAAGGACATTTTAACTGATTAAAGGTAGCTTGACGAAAATCATAAATAGTTAAAGAAAACTTGGAGACACTTTTGGGTAAGCAAACAGTTTATGAGAAGGAACTTGTTTATCGGCCTCTAAAATAACTATTTCCAAGATGTTTTGTGTTCTGAATATCTGTAATTTTAGCTTTCAACAGCACTGAAGTAGTTGGGTAATTTTTTCAATTATGAGTAAGTTGTAAAGTTTTTATATGCAGCTCTCCAACATCAAGAAAATTTTAATAAGTTTTGAAATTTCAAAAAATTTGATGTTTAGTTTTTACAGTTTAAAATTCCAAAGAACTACTGCAAATTCCATTCTTCAAAATTTGAAAACGTTGCGGATGTTTTTATTTCATGAGAAATTCTGAAATTTAATGAAGTTCTGAGCTCTTTTAATATTTAAAACTTGCAATTTTAATCGTCAAGATTGTAAATACCAACAAATTTAATAACAAGTTTCGTTTTTAGTCTTCGAAATTTGAAGTTTTGGAAAACCAAACAATAGAATGTTCTGGATTGTAAGGGAAGGCTGAACTAGTTCACACACACTTAGGACAATTTGGACCCGTTGTACTGTCTCTATTACATCATAGCCTTCTGGAGTCTCAGTCAAGCCATCCAACCCTTTCGACGAACTTGAGGATATCTACCAGATAAGTGCTGCGGATTTCAGCCATGTTAGGCCAGAAGTTCCGCAACATTGATGCTCTTTCAGCGAGTGCAGTACATTAACGCAAGAGATGATATGCTGTCTCGTCCTCATGGTTGCACCCTCGACAGGTGGGGTCATCAGTCAACCCCATTATGTGCATGTATTTATTCAATTTGCAGTGGCCGGTAGTATTCCTGGAGCAACTGAGCACAAAAACTTGCCATCCCCCTTGAGGGCGCTACAATAGCCATTCTCGCATGGTGACATTTATTCATGTTCACCCACCTATCCCAATGGCGATTGTGGGTTTCTTTGCTAATTATGGTATGAAACAAGGTTAATGAAAGCGCAAAAGCTGGCTCGGGGCTCCAAAGAAGCGTTCCAGGGTATTATTCTCAGCAACTAGCTGTAGAGTGCGGTAGCACTGGAGTACTATCCCTAAGACAACTTTGTAGTTGCCCGGTGCTAATAGGGTAGCTCTACTGTCGCTAACTATTCTGATGACTTTATTCCGAATGTTTCGTTCCAGAATTATACTTCCATCTTGCATTATAGCCACTGTTTTCGCTTGAAAGGCTGTGGAAAGATTGCCTAGTGGTATGCCTTCATGAAGATTCAGTTCATCTGAAAAGATGCCTGCCCTTCTACCTTCTGTAGTTTTAGATCCATTAGTGAATATGGATATATCAGGTCTTATGAACATCCTCCTACAGGATATGTTGGTGTGTTCCATATGAGATCTCAGTTGACGTAGTAGCTTGTCTTGCTCTGGGCCACCAAAGTATAGCTCCATAAGAAAGAATGGGCCTGACCATAACCGTATACAGTCACAAAACAGCCTTTGGTGAAGGTCCCCTAAGTCTGCCAATTGCACGGCGACACTGCCAGAAGACCACATTTGCTTTTTCAATTTTTGTATGTACATGTTTTCCCCAATTCAGTTTCTTGTCAAGTATGGCGCCCAGGTGCTTGACCTCACTTGAAAAGCGTAATGTCATTTGGAAAGCACTGGAACGTGTTTCTAAATTTAAAAATTTAAATTTTGATTTTTCGTTTTAAAAGAGATTCATGTCAAAATTATGGAAATAAAATTTCAGTTCCCAAAGTTCGAAATTTCGATCATAAAATTTCAAAAGTTTGTAAACTTCAAAGATCGAAAGCAATACTTATAAATCTAACATTTTGACGTTTGATTTTTCCGCTTCCAAAGGAAATTTCATTTTTATGTTTAGCTCTTTGAATATTATAAAAATAAATTTAAAAAAAAAACTTTGGAAATTCTATATTCGTATTACAATAATATTTTAACCAGGGGCGAGCGTCTTTAAAAGCTGCAGAGCTGCAGAACTACCAGAAATAAAATTATAATTAAAACAATAAATTATCTATTAATAAAATGGAATAATTCACAGCATACCATCGAGCTTTTTTTAATGTTAAACCTATGGAAATTGTTGAGCCAGTCAATTAAATCAATATTTTAATATAACACCGCTATGCAACAGCAACAGCTGTCTTATTTTGTCGAAAAAACTGCTTGTTCGCTAGACGGGGGTCTCGAAGTCAAAATTAAAGGCAAGATTATAACTGGATATGAGCTGCATGTGATGCAGCTCAATTTGTTAATAAACTGCGGGTTAAAAGGGGTGTGGTAGTATTTTGACTGTCTAATTCGTGAATTTACTCTTTTTTATACGACTACGCTTACAAACATTCCTAAAATGGATGCTATATTTAAATTAAGGGAAAATAGTTCCCTACAATTAATTATCAAAAATTATTAATAATAAAGGCGCAAAATCGCCCTACAAATGGAATTAAATATTGAAAGTGTTAGCAGTTGTCAAGTAAAAGCTTATAAAATACACTTTCATAAGAATATATATTTAAGGAACACAACATATTTAAGGATTAACTGTCATTGTAATCGGAAAAGTGTTTTATTTTGTTTACCCTGTGTATTATTATTATGACTTCTTTTTAATGCAGAACACCCAAAAATATCGGATATGAGCCGAACATATGTGATTTTAACATTTTCAAATAAATTTAACGCCAAACTATTAAATTGAAATCATTGCCTACTTTGGCCTAAAACAACTTAAATACATTTTAATTATAATGCCTTGAATTTATTGCGTCATGTGTTTTGTCTTTTTATGGCCTTCTTATAATTGGTTATAGATTTATAAAAGCGAACGCTTGGTAAATAATAATTTAAGACAAAAATAAATTTTACTTTAATAACAAAAAAGTTATACGAGCTTTATCTCCAACCCCAGCGACAGCAAAGATTTATATATCAGCAATAGGGTTCTGGTTTAATACTTAGTGACCAAAACAAACATAAATTTGATTGAAACATACACTCTAATTCCACGCCTTCTACTAAATTCCCCTGCTTTGATCCATTTCAAAAATTATTGTGCAGCCATCAGCCATGTTATTTTATTCCTTTAATCATATTTTACACCCGTTCCTTGTATGAAATTATCACCTTGTAAATTATGCTTTAACTTGCTATAAATATTAATTAGATAATCAGAATTATAACTAGGTGGACTGCTTTGTTTGTCATAATTTATCAGTGTCATTAATTAAATAATCTGTAATATTTTCTTCCTGATTAATAGCATTTTGATGGCAAATTCGGAATTAAAAATGTTCATGCAAGCCATTTAAATAACACATGCATAACAATGTATTTTCTTATTTCTCAAAAGAAATTTGTTTTCACCCCCTTTATTAAAACCAGCGAACCATTCAACTTAGTACCATCTCATTATAGCTATAATAATCCTCCTTTCCCATAAAACTGGTCACGGTTAATGAGCTCGCACAGTGCGCACCTGTACAAAATTGATAACGTTATAACAACATTCACTTAATGGGTACACACGTTAATTTTACCTGCACTTTCGAAATAATGATGTTAAAAAATTATCCTGTTATAATTCGAAATTAATTATTTCTCTAGCGTAGATGCTTCTTGTTTATTTTTAAAACTGAGCGAAGTTGACGAAACTATTCTAAAAAAACTGTAAATAAATTTATTCTTAATACTGGGTTGCTAAAATTAAAAACACGTCACCTGTTTTAGTAAATTCAGTTTATGATCATGCATAAATGCATACCCAGTCGTAGGAACGACTAATTGATTATTCATAAGTTAAATTTGATTTTTTCACTTGCGTTATTTATAAATACATACGTACAAATATGTTATGTTAATCTGTAAAACGATTTAAATTTATTAAAATGTTTTACCTGAACAATTATTGTAAGCATATTTCCTCTTGCCATTTTAATAATTCTATGTTAGCTTATCTACCTTTTCGGATGTAAGCCGATTAAGTTTATTTCTCTGTATTGACTAGTTTCTTCAATACTTCTTTCCAAGTGTTTTTGTTTTGTGTTACTTCTCTTGTTTGTTCCCAGGGGATGGCCCTTTTACCACTGCACGCACATCTCACGCATGATACTAAGACTATAAGATATGCTCACGCGCATGTTCCCTCTCCACTCCGGTTAATCGGTGACGTATTTCAGTGACAAGTGGAACCTCTTCAAGTCTTTGACTTGCAAGTGTTGTTGTCTGGTGCACTTGTATTAAGTGTGTATTAACTATGGTAAATTGCGCAGTAGTAAACTGTAACAGCAACAATAACAAAAAGGTCAAAATGTCCGAGATAAAGTGTCGATTTTTTTCTTTTCCGAAAGAAAAAGAAATATGCCGGATATGGGTCCAAAAATGTTTGCAACAACATAAATTTAATACTGCTACTGTGTTTTAGGCATATTAAATGTCATACTAAAACTAATGGAAAAATCTGAATTTTCAAAAATGAACCGAACCTGTGTAATTCTTTTTGACGAGATGAAAATACAAAGAATGTACGATTATGATAGGAAGGCAGATTCAACTTTAGCTCCGTCAAATTATGTTCAAGTTGTCCTGGTCCGCGGTATTTGCAGTAACTGGAAGCAACCAATATTTTATGATTACGATCGTAAAATGACAAAAGAATTGCTGTTTAACATTATTGAAAAACTTGAAAATATTAGCTTTCCTGTCTACGCCATTAACAGCGATTTAGGAGGTGCCAACAGGGGGTTGTGGAGGGAATTGGGGGTTTCGGAAAATAAAACGTGGTTTTCTAATCCAGTTTCCAATAAAAATGTTTATGTTTTCGCAGATGTACCGCATATGATCAAATTACTGAGAAACCATTTTCTGGATTCAGGATTTACAATTGATGGTAAATCGGTTACAAAAGAGCCAGTTGTGGAGCTTTTGAAACTTACCGGAGATTCGGACTTAAATATTGCCCATAAAATCAATTCAACACATTTAACGGTGCAAAATGCTAAACGCCAAAAAGTTAAACTAGCTACAAAATTATTTTCTCACACAATATCAAAAGCTTTGTCACGAATGGGATCTGCTGGTTTATATGAAAATGGACAAAATAATTGGCTTGAATGTTCCAATTTGTTCAAAATCACGAACGATTGGTTTGATATATTTAATTCAAAAACACCTCAAATAGATTCGCGAGCTACAAGTAAAGCATATGGATTGTCACTTGATGAGCAAAATAAAATTCTAGATGAAATGACGAGCATGATCACCAGTTTAAGAACAAACAAAGCAAAAACAAAATTGCCTTTTCAAAAAGGCATTTTAATTAGTATTTACTCTCTCAAATCACTATTTCAGGACCTAAAATCCGATTTTGACATCAAATATTTATTAACGTATCATCTTAATCAAGATCCGTTGGAAGGCTTTTTTTCCATCATCAGGGCTATTGGGGGTTTATACGACCACCCTACGCCTCTACAATTTAAATACCGTTTACGAAATTACATAGTAGGCCGGAATGATGAAATTATTCCTGAATCTGCAAATGTACAAGAAACAACAACCCCAAGTTTAACAAGTCATGCTATCGATTCTCTAAATATTTATGATGACAGTAGTAATAATACCGTAGAAGAAGATAATTGCACAATTGTGACGGTGAAATTGTTCGCAAATTTGACCACTGGAAAATTAGCAGAAGAAACTGACACGGTAGCTGACGATTTCACAAAAATGGAATGGGATGGGCTGGAAAATTTGGCAGGCTTCATTGCTTTTAAGTTTAGAAAAACTGAGAATCTTGGATTTATTCCAGATTCTAACAGTAGCTCATCTACCTGGGTAAACCCAACCCAATGAAGACTTTTTGCTGAAATGTAAACAACTAAATTCAATTTTTGAAGATCTAAATGGAAAAGTCCTGAAAATATTGAATAAATATATTGAAGAACATCTATGTCGCTCTCGTAATATTAATTTGAGTGAAGACGTAAAAAAATTATTCTTTAGATGCAAAATGTATTTCAGAATACGGTGCCTTAATAGAAATATTAAAGAATATTCCAATATTCAAAAGAGGAAAATTATTAAAATAACAAAGTAGGTCACGTTTTATTTTGTTATGACAAAAAAGTATAAATATCTATTTATTAATTGCGTTATAGTAAATATGTTTTGTATGTTATGCCACAATAAAATAAAATAAAATAAAAATATTTTTTTATCATAAACATTCTTAAAATATTTAGTATTATGTTAATATTACCATCCAACCCCTCATCCCAAAAATTATTTCTTAAAAATTTTCTTTGGCGTTGATATGTCGCAAATTGAAACATTTTAATTAAGTAAGACTAAGGGCGTGACATCATAATTATTATTATAGTGATAAAAAACTTTATTATATTTGTGAAATAATAAATTACTACGATTTCAGAGCACAGAGCTTGTAACATAATAGTAATGTAAATATAATGTAAGGATGAATGCCGCTCCGTTGTCACAGAGTGACGTCATGCGTCAACGGAACGTAAATTCGTCTCGCTAGTGAGCATATCTTATAAGTCTTAGTATCATGCATCTCACGTCTTCGATCCAAATTCTTCTCGGTGTTCCTCTTGGCCTCTTTTTGACAGTTTTTTCTTCTATTGTTTTTACTTTTAGTTTCTCTCTGTACGTTACATTTCTGATCTTATCCATTTTGGTTTTACCTTCTATTTTTCTTAAATATCTCATTTCTATAGCTGTCATTTTCTTTCTTTGTCGTTCGGTTAATGTCCACGTTTCTGCTCCAAATGTTAGTATCGGAGTAACAACTTTCTTGGAAATTTGCACCCATGTTTCCTTTCGTATTTCCTTTTTTCCGAGGAAGGCCGTCTTAAGTCTGTTGAATAGTCTTCCCCCAATTGTAATTATTTCTTTTATTTCCTCGTCCATTCTTCTGTAATTATTGATTTGTCTCATTTATTTTCATATTGAATTTTTCTAATACTTTTCTGTATACTTCTAAGTTCTTGTTCGGGGTTCTTTCATTCTTCACTATGATAACTGATAACCATGTCGTCTGCATAGCACAGTTCGTTTATTTTAATTTGTCTCATCTTCCAGTAACCCACTTCATATGGTTTAATTTCTTGCTTTGCTTCTTTCAGTGCCTCGTCTAGGACCAGTGAAAACAATCGTGGGCTAAGTGTGCACCCTTGTCTGACGCCTTTTTCTTGCCTTGTTCTGACCTAATTCTGTGTATTTTCATATAGACTCTGTATTGCTCTAATTATTGTATATGGTGCTCTTCATTTTCGTAGTTCAATTTTGTCGAGGGCTTTTTCCATATCGATGAAGTACAGATGTACGTTTCTACCTGCTTTAATAATTGCTTTTTCTCCTATTTGTCTCGTTGTGAATATTACATCATTAGAGGGGACATAGAGGGGTACTATGTGGCCTAAATCCAAATTGCGTTTCTTCGAGCGTGTCTTCTGTAATTTGTCTCAACCTTTTTTCTATTATTCTAGCATATATTTTGGCACCCAAACAGTACTCAAAAGGGTTATCTCTCTGTAGTTCTGCAGCTTTTACTGTCTCCTTTTTTAAGTATTGGGGTTATGATACCCATTCTCCTTTCCCTGGGTGTCTTAGTTCTTCTAGTTCGGTTTCTGATAGTGCTTTCAACATATCTGTAGTTCTCATGTCTTGTCCGGGTGTTTTTCCTTGTTTAGCTTTTCTGATTGCCTCTCTCAATAACTAAAGTTTTAAAAATGTTAATAATTAAAGTCAAATTTTATGTTTCTTTATGATTTTAGATGTAAAATTTTCGATTTGACTTTTCTCTTGTTATTTCGAATTCTAAAAGCTGAAAATTCAGTTTCTTTTAGAAATTTTCAACAAATATATTTCGAAAAATAATATTTTCAATCGATTTTCGTTTTTTGCCCATCAAATAATCAACATTTTAGAAATCAAATTCCTAATTTCATTATAATTAAAATTCTAATAATATTAATACCTATGACTTTTTTCGAAAATTATGATTTATTGACGTTGACTATTCTTTCGAAGTTCCAAGTAAGAACAATAATTGAAATTTAAATGTTGGAGCTTTTACGAGGAATATGCAAACTTTAACGTGTTTTTAGAATTCTTTTAACGTTGTCCCTTACTGTTTTATATTCTTCGTGGTTCCCTGGGCCTAGATACCTTTTCCATTTTTCTTTTATCTTCTTTACTGCCGCTTTCACTCTAGCTGTCCACCGATGTGTTCTCTTTGTCTTTGTGATTGTTATTTTTGTAACGCCATAGCTTTCTGCTATCTTTTCTAATATTGCTTAAATTTTCCCCATACTTCTTCTATCTGTCCTTCTTTGTCGTTGTGTCTTAACTCCTCCTCTAGTCTACTTTGGAATTGTTGCTTTACTTTTTGTTCTTTTAATATGTAGCTTTTTACCTTTCTGTTTGTTATTTTTCTTTTCCGCTCCTGCTTTTTAACCCTTCTATTCTTCATTGTCATTATTACCATGAAGTTGTCGCTTCCGATTTCCAGTCCCCTCTTTACTTTTATGACTGACGTTTGGCTGTATTTGTTTACTAAAAAACTTGCGTACTATACTAAGTACTGTAAAAAGTAGTCTGTTATAGATTATTCATTTCTGCTTTTTTCCTCGTTATTTTATGGATTTCTTTGTGCATATAATGTGAGTTTCCAGTTATCAATTCGTTTTCTATGCGGAAATCTAATTATCTGTCGCCGTTTGGGGTTCTCGTTATCCTAAGCACCATTCAATCCGTCATTCTTGTTTCCCACTCTCTCATTAAGGTCTCCCATGACAATGTCTTATTCTCTACAAGTCCTTGTCGATGGGTGAATACGAGTTATTCGTTCTTCTTTCTTGGACTTCCTCCATCTTACGTATAATAAAACACTTAATAAAATAGCAAGTTTTTTAATGATAGCTTTCGATTACAATTCCGCAATCGTCGTCACTCGTTAACTAAATTTGATAGTAAGTTATCAAAACAAGCCTACTATTCAATTACTCATGAAATTCTCGTCGCAAGAGAGATTGGAACATCCACGCTGGGGTGCTAATAACTGATTCTTGTTGTAGCAACATATGAAGGTGTTATCTTCATAGTCGATGATGCTCATTTGTTCCCATATGATTCGATGATCTTCATTGTAGACGTGCTCTGCTATTTTTGATTTAGAAAACTCTCGGCCACGAACAAGTTTTTTATGTTCGTTTACTCTGGTATTCAATGGTCTCTTTGTTTCACCAATGTATTTCTTGCCACATTCGCAAAGTATTTTGTAGATGAGTTCTTTGATTCTTGAACTTCATTTGTGGCTTTCGTGTGCGTTAAAATTGATTGAAGAGTATTGGAATGTTGTTCGAACGCTGTATTTCTTTCCTATTCTTTTAAGTTGTTATGAGAAACCCTTCACATATGGAAGTACACACAAGTAACGATCTGCTTCTCTTTGTTGTTTCGTAGTCTGTTTCCTTTGAATTGCCTTTTGTAGTACTTTTTCTAAACAACCATTCTTCCGTATCATTTCTTTGTGGAGAAGATATTCTCTGGAACATACTATTTCTGATCTGTCATAGTACTTTGCAACACCTTCCAAGATTTCGGGGTAATGATTAGAGTGAAAACTTACATAGCGTCCTGTGTGGGTTGCTTTTCGGTAAATCCCTGTTTTTATGAATTGTTGTTCTTGTCTTGTTACCATAACATCCAGAAAAGGTAATTGGTTATCGTTTTCAACTTCCATAGTAAATTTAATATGTTGATATGCGTGAGAAATTTGATTAAGCGTTCTCTTCCAAATTTCCAAATCACAAAAGTGTCGTCCACATAACGAAGCCTAATACTTAGTTTCTTTTCATGACTTCGTATAGCTTTTTCTTCAAAATCTTCCATGTGGATGTTAGTAACACATGGTGGTCCATTGCCATACCGACTTCTTGTTGGTAAAATTCATTTTTGACTTGGAAATATGTGGTTTTTAGACAAATATTAAGAAGTTCCATTATTGCATCTATACTTAATGTTGTTCTTTCTTGTAGAATGACATCTGTTGTGAATTTCTGGGGAATTATTGATAGTGCACCGTCTACTGTCACATTAGTAGAAAGATTAATTACATCAAAGTTCACCATTGTATTGATGCATTTTTTACGCATGAAGATATTTTCCTTTGTAGAGGAGATATTATTAAACGTGCTAGAGTGTGACAAGGGGAGTTGATGGAACTGACAATTGGTCGTATTGGTATATTTGGTTTGTGGATTTTTGGAAGGCCGTAAAAGTGAGGTGGCTTACTAAAATGTGGTGTTAATTAATTTAGACCTCAATCCTGCATCCAAACTATCTTTGTGTTTCAAGAGTGTTCTGTAAATGTTTCTTTCAACAGTAGGAGTGGGATCTTTGTCTAATTTTTTGTAGGAACCGGCCGTTAATGTTTCTGCTGCCTTCCCTTTATATTTTGTTATATCCTTTACCACTGTAGCGTTTTCTTGGTCTGCTGGAAGAATCATGATTCTGTTGTCTCGCTTCAAGTTCTTCAGTGCAGATAATTCTTCTCTGGTAAGGTTGGTCTTCATTCACATCCATTATTTATCTAGAACAGCTCTTGTTTGCTGTCGGTATTCATCGGTATCTTCGAAAGGCTAACTGCGAGTGGTTTCCTCATTTTTTTTTAACTCCAATTATATTATACAATCTGCTCTATGGAATGAGGCAATAAGCATTCCATAAGGCTTAAAGCGTATATGCAGTATCACTGCCGAATACAATTTGACGTGTGAAGTAGAGTTCCAGCGAACCCTCTTCTTACATTAACTTAATACTATATATACAATATGTAATTTATGATGATTCTATGGTATTTGATATTAAATAAACTAATTAGGTACTGTTGAAACCGTGTGAGTAGCTCGGAGGGTTTAAACCTTTTTAGTCTTTTTGGTTCATCGTTATCGTCCATTAGGTGATGCACAGAGTCATTTGGGTATTTCTGAATTTCGCATTTCACTGTGGGTACACTCAGGTCACTTAGAATCACTTTGTTGGGAACATACCACGGTGCTTTGACAATCGTTCGAAGCACTTTATTTTGGAATCTTTCAAGAATTTCCACGTTTGATGTGGACGCAGTTCGCCACAGGGGAATTCCATAGGGCTAAATTGGCTTGAGGACTACTTTATAGATTAGTAACTTGTTTTCCAAAGATAGCTTGGATTGTCTTTCGATTAGCCAGTATAATTTAGGAAATTGAACTCCAAGTTGTTTACGCTTGTTGAATATGTGGGTTCTCCAATTTAGTCTCCTATCAAGATGTAGTCTTAGGTATTTGGTTGATTCTGTGTGGTTGAGTTGGTGTCCGTTTAGGTTTCTGGTGGACAGCTATCCCTTTTCGTAGTGAATGTAACATGGTGAGACTTGGATTCATTCACTCCAAGTTTTAGTCCATCGTTGAATTTTGTTGAGATGAGCTTGGAGATACCTCGATGCCGATTGTGAATTTACATGGGAGGCTAGAATGGCCATATCATCTGCATAAGTAGCTGATGTTGTTAGACGAGATGTTGGTATATCGGCTGTGTAAATAAATATAAAATAGGGCCTAGGGCACTACCCTGCGGAACGCCTGAGGAGATAAGTAGGAGAGTCGTAGTTTCGTCTTTGTATTTTATTAAGAAATGCCGATTTGATATGTAAGACCTCATAAGTTCATATAGATGGTAAGGTAAGTATGTTTTTAATTTGTAGCATAAGCCTTGACGCCATACCTTGTCAAAGGCTTGCTTCACGTTCAGAAACACCGCAGAACAGTATCTTTTCTCTTCCAAACCTCTATATATTTTGTCAACTAACGTGTGCACCTGATTGACTGTGCCGTTTAGGGATTAAGTTTTTGTTATCCAAGCATTATTCTACGTAAAATCAGTTTTTCAAAAACCTTTGACGGGACAGGGAGTAAGCTTATGGGCCTGTACGATGATATTTCACCTGGTGGTTTACCTGGTTTCAGTAGCATGATGATTTGTGCTGTTTTCCATTGACTTGGAAAATGCCGAGTCGTGAAAATAGCATTGTACAGGTGTGTAAGAGCTTGTATAACTTTACGTGGCAGTTACTTAACAATCGTCCCAGTAATTAGATCGTATCCTGTAGCTTTTATTGTGTTGATCTTATTTATTTCTTCTTCTACTTCTTTGGTGGTTAGGAGTTTGAGGGGTAGACTCATTTGAAACGGCGAGTCCAAGAATGCGAGGTTTTCTGTTTCTTCGACTGTGCATTGACAAGGTAAGGGTGTAAAAACTTCGGTGAGATGTTCGGCAAAAGCATTCGCCTCTTCTTTGTTACTTCTAGCCGAATTACCATCTTTCTTTTTGATAGGGGGTATGTGGAGGGTTGGTGTTTTTAGTTTCTGTACCGCTTTCCATAGCGAGTAATCTGTTCGTTCGTTTGCACTGAGGTTTTCTAGGTAATCCTCAATTGGTTGATTTGTATGTTGGCAGAGAATTTTTTTTTAATTGTTTGGTAGCTCTGTTCGGGGTTCGCTTATCTTGGTTAAATCCAATGTTTTCTGAGACGGCGGTTTTCAGCTATTTTATCTTTGATGATGATAGGAATGTCTTTAGTTTGTAGGGTGGTTAGCAGTGAGTGACACTACTGTTCATTCTATGTCATGTTCAGCTTTTAGTGGAACATGTAGATCTATTAAGTACTCGAAAGCATTTCCAATCTGTGCGTTTGTTCTGAAGTGAAGGTTGTGGTTTGATTCTTAACGCACAAATGAAGTTTAAGAATCAAAGAGCTGCATCTATAAAATACCTTGCGAATGTGACAAGGAATACATTGGTGAAACAAACTTGTTCGAGGCGGAGAGTTCTCTAAATCAAAAATACAATGAAGACCATCGAATCACATGGGATTTTAACCAGCATCATCGACCATGAAGATAACACCTTCAGAAGAAAAATGAAAGAGGCGGTACATATGCTACTACAACAAGAATCATAGTAGCTTGTTTTGATAAACGGCACATTTATTTAACGGCTGCCGAGGATTGCAGAATTGTAATCGAAAGCTATCATAAGAAAACCTGCTATTTTATTAAGCGTTTTATTATGCGTAAGATTGAGGAAGTCCAAGAAACGAACAACTGTCTTGTTGTTGCTGCATTTCACTTAAAAACCTTTCTTTCTCTTCTTTTATGTCGTCTTCATTAGAACCGTATGCTATTACTATCATACATTCTTCTTTTACTGTTTCTTCTTCCATTTCGATTGTTAATATTCTATCGATAAACAAAGTTTTCACTCTTCTCACCTTTTCTTCCTTATACGCTACCCCAGCTTTTGCATATTCTTCCTGTCCAATTTCTGACCAATACATCCAGCAACCGTTTGGTAAATTTTATAGTCCTTTACCTTTATTTTTTGTTTCCATTATACACTGCGAAAAGTCCTGTTTATACCTTTTTTAGTCCTTGAAATTCTGCTTTTTATTTTTTTGTAACAATGGCATTTTGTTATTTTACGACAATAATAATAACAAAATTTTACATCCATCAGTATGTATGTATATTGCAATTTGTTACAGTGCGATCTTAAAACGTGAGATTTGTCATTGTTTGTTAATAATCACTTTCCGCTATCATGAGCTTCTTTAGTTAGAAAATTTTCTTTGTTGGTTCGTTGAATGGACTAATAATGTACATTGTTAAAATTAACGTATAATGACATGCATTAATAATTTTAAAATTAAATTACTTTGTTTGGAGTTTCACGAAATTTACCTGCTTGGAAACGATTTTCCAGTTGTAGAACATCGCGAAACACCATCTTAACGTTTTGTTTTTTTTGTACTTTTACTCCATTTTATTAATAGGAGTTTACACCATTAATGAAAATATCGAAATTTCATATGTTACATGGAATTAAATCAGTCTCTAAACGATTTCGTAGGTAACTTCTAAAGGTAAGTGCCCATTGAAGCCTTTCTAAAACCACAAGAAAGTGTTCAGATATTTTTTACAAGAAACATAAGGTACTTTATGTAACAAGTGGTGTTTCAAGCAATCTAAAAACCCCTCAAGAATGTTCTATACGGTCTGTTGCAAGAGGAAGTACGTTGTTTTTCGTTTCCTGTTCTAAGTTATGTTAATCGTGGGAAATTAATTTAAAACGGAAAAATCATCAAAGTTACATAATTTACAACTAGAAACATAGATTTGTAAAGTAATAAAAGGTTTATACCTCACTCGTTCTGCAACGAAAATGTAATAAAATTTTAAAGCAACAATGGTAACATAATGTTCATAACTAGGATGTTTTACAAGCTGGTGCTATAAAAATGTCACTAAATTGGTAATTAGGAATTGGATTAATTTAACAACGTAGCGGTCAGAGACCGCGGTTTTTGCATTATTAACAGTGCAGCCTATTAGTATAACATGTAACATGGCAGTTTTAACATATTAGGAACAATTATTATTCAGAAACGAGTTTTATCTAGTTGGAGAGGTTTAATGACACCACGTTTTTTTCAGGAGGTGTTAACAAACGATTGTTGTTGCTTAGTCAGCAGTTTTATATAATGACTTACTTTTTAAGGCCAATAGGTATTCGACACGTTTATTTGGAAAAAAGTTCAAAAAGGAAAGGTTGAGAACCATAATCAAAAAGGATCGTAATTTGTGTTTATTTAATTGATGATTTTAGTATAATCCCAAAACGCCAATGAACCTAAATACTGCAATCTCATTTTTGTAGCTTCGCTGCCTTGGAATTAAGGTTTTAATGTTTTTCCGAAATTTCCTATACTGAATGAATATCGAAATTCACGACAAAAAGAATTATCCTTCGAGTTTTTCTTTGAAAGTTCAAATTATAAAATATTGGCAAACATATTGCATTCCAGTTTTGTGGTTCGTTATATCTGCAATTTTTCAAAAATTTATTTAATCTTTTATTCTTAAAGAAATGTTTCAAGCTAATCCCCTTTTTGCATTTTATGTTAATTTAAAAAAACCTTTTCAAACTATCACACTTTGAAGTTTGAATTTAACTTTGTTTCTTAAAGTTTCCACTGTATAAAGCGATGTTTCAGTTTGGAAAGTTGAGAATTTAAAATAGTTTCCTAAAATTTCAAATTTTTAGAACTTCAGAAAAATTTACTTCGTTTTAATTTCTGAAACTTCGATGTTGATGTTTTTTAAACTCGAAGGTTAAATTGCCATATTTTGTGTTTTTAAAGGGAATTTTTAAACTTTGTGTACTCAAATTGGAAATTGAATTGAAGTCAAATTTCGAATTTTCAAGTTCATATTTAAAAGAAAAATTAAATTTTGATGGCGTTTGAAGATCCAGCCAACCCAAATGCCAATCTCACTTGCTTGTGATGCACCCTGCTAGAAACTGACGAGGCTCCGGCGATCCATTGCTGGTTGGTATAAACCAGCCCTTCGTCCCTAAAAGTTAATAGGGCTCGTCTTCGGGCCAACCACCCAAACAAGTAAGATGGTTCAAACAAATTCAAAAAGCCTCGGACCAGGACGGAACTCTAAACGACGACCGGCGAGGAGTAGGTGTATGAGATTAGCTGCATAGAATATAAAGACACTAACAAAAAATAAGAACTGCATGAAGAAATGCAGAAGTATTTGAGTATTCTCAGATTAAACAAAACTAAAATGAAAGGTGAAGGGGAGAGACCATTAGGTTGATATTACATATAAAAATATTCAGTCGGAGTCGGAATAGTACTAGAAGAGGAACTAAATAACAATGTAACATAATAGGAAGCAGTCAACAGTCAAGCATTCATATGCAACTTGAAGAAAAGATCAATGTTATACAGACATACGCACGTACAGAGGAAACAGCAGATGTTAAGAAGGATCTTTTCTACCAAGCACTCCAAAACACAGAAGATAAAGCAAGAAACGACGGGGGGGTGATAGATGTGACTGGAGATTGGAACGCAAGAACAGACAATAACGTGGATATATGGATTTCTGCATAGAAAATCAACTACTTATAGGAAATACATTATATAATCACAAAAGAATACATAAAATAACATGCAGGGCAAAAGAAAGAAACGTAGGAAGAGTGATAGATTACATGACATATAATGCAGAAAATAGGAGAAATATTACAGAAGTAATCAATAAACCTAAGAAGCACAAATACAAAGTGGATGGAAAACTAAACAAAGACAAACACAAACAACATATAAGACTATAATGAATTTGAAGGCTTCCACGGTCAGTGTTAAAAAAATCCGAGATAGGACCGTGTCATTGTTGAGACAGAAGAACTCAACATTTCGCCCTTTTCCTCCGGATGAAGCCCCTTAAAGAAGCGGGCGAAACGTTGAGTTCTTCTGTCTCAACAATGACACGATTCCAACCCGGAAGACGTTATTTTAGCATATAAGACTAACTTACAAGATAGACTACCAAAAGTCGAAGAAGAAGATGAAAATGTCTGTAACGACTGCGACATTAGAAAAACATGGAATTGTATAAAGGAAAATATATGTACAGCAACAGAAGAAGCATGTGGTAAGAAGAGAATGGACACACGAAGAAAAAGAACAAGCTGGTGGAATGAAGAAATAAAGCAAAAGATCAGAGAAAAGAAAAAAGTCTGGAAGAAGTACATACACAAGGAATATCCAAATGAGGAAAGTCCTGAGAAGAATTTGGAAATTATATGTATAGAGGAAAAATTCCAGGAAATACTTTTGGGGGATAATTCAAAGACTAAGAGGACAATATAGAAAAAAGGTTAGGAGTAGGTATACTAAAAGAGGATAATACCCCGGCAACTGCAACAACAGAAATTCTGCAGACCTGAAGGGCCCATTTTAAGAATAGCGAAAAGAGGAACAAGAGACTGCCCAACCAGAAGAAGCGAAAACCCAGGGAAACAAAGAAGATAATGAAAATCCGATTGGTATGGAAGAAATCAAACGGTGAAGATGGCACCAGTCCTGAAATGGTAAAATTCGGGGAAAGAACTCAAAATATGAATAGAAAAACTCTGTCAGTTAGCTTGGAAAGGGGGACAAATACCCCCGGATTAGAACTTAATTAATCCAATACATAAAAATGGAAGCACATCAGCATGTGATAATTACACAGCTATCTGCCTATCCCCAGTGATACTGAAAATATATTCTAGAGTGCTAGGGAAAAAAGTAAGATGGGAAATAGAAGAAATGCTAGAAGAAGAACGAGCAGCCTTTAGACCAAATCGACAAATACAGTAAGAAACGTGATGGAAAAAATAAGAGAACGTAAAGGAAAACTATTTATATCTTACATAGACCTCAAAGCCGCTTTTGATACAGTCCCAAGAGAACAACTCTGGATATCTCTAGATGAACTAGAGGTCACACCAAAACTCAAAACAGCCATTAAAAACTTGCGCAGAGAAGCATACGGGAAAGTAAGAATTGGTGGAGAATACCCAGAACCATTCGAAATAAAAATTGGAGTAAAACAGGGCGATAGCCTGAGCCACAATTCACTGTTTTGATGAATAGTGTGATCAAGAAATGTAAAAAAGACACTAGAAAGGCCATAGTCCATAGTCGGGTACCAGAACCTAATACCGATATACATACAAGCATTGGTATATGCTGATGATGTCCTAACAATGGTAGACTCCCAACAAAACATGATGCGGTAAATACATTAACACAACAAATAGAAGCGAAAGGGGTGGAGATTAATACATCGAAGAGCAAAGTCATGAGCAATAGCAAGCAACGAACACGCAGCGGAACTCAGAATCCATTGTAAGGATATCGAACCGGAGGTCGTAGATGAATATGAATATCTTGGTACAATCATCTCAAGTAAGGAAACAAATTACGCAGAAATTAATAACCGAATTAAGAAAACAACAAACGCATAGGTACTTCCAAATGAACAATACCATAATAAGAAACAGAAAAATTTAAAATAAAACGAAACTACAAATACATATGTGTATAATGCAGTATAATATGTACTCATCTTAACATACAAATTATTGATAAAAATGATCAACAAAGCGAGAAGAAATAGAATAAGAACCACCAGAATTGTAGAGCAAGTGGAAGAAACACCCCTAAATGGAAGAATAGAAAACAGGCAGCTGGGCTGGTATGGGCATGTTCTCGGGATGGAGGCAGATGGAATACCCAAACAAGTTCTGGAGGCTGGAGGCCTAACCGTGCAGGGCCGCATTAGGGTTGTCGGCACTTGAATTTCTCGAGCACAGAATAGAAAGATGTCGCGACGATTACCTACCATATATCTGATATTTAAACAATCTAACAAATGTGATACCTAGTTCCCTGTTATTTATTAATTAGGAAATGTGACTTATGTTTATGTTTTAAAGAATTATTATTATTTTACTGTTCCCATTTATATTTTTAAAGATTATATTTGTTTTATATGAAATATATATTCTTTCCGTCCTAATTCCAATATTTTTTCGTAGGCCCCAAAAATTCTCGTAGGCCCTAGGCATTGTGCCTAAAGTGCCTAATGAATAAGACGCCCCTGAGCCCGGGGGTAACTAGAAGACGAGGCAGGCCCAGAATGAAGTGGCTGGATAGAATAACCAAAAAGGCAAGGCAAATGGGAAAGAGCGAAGGAAAAATGGAGTGGAAAAAATGGATCAAGGCAACCGGCCCGACGCTCTAAAGGCATAAGGGCTTAAGATAAGGAAGAAGAAGTTAGGCGTTGTAGATTAAAAGCCCAGATTTACTTTTAGAATTTTTTGTAAAATCCAAATATTCTCCTGTTATAGCAAATTACGGTAAACATCGTTTCTACATTTTTTGTCGAATAAATTTTATTTGTAGGTAGGTACTTACTTTTGGAGAAAACCTGCATTTAAAACTTGGCGTTGTTAATCAAGATCGTAAAAAATTAATCTTCGTTAGGGTACACCTGACATCAAGTGATAATTAAATTAATTACTCTTTTGTACCATTTAAATTAGAAAACGATGCTACCACATTATTAAAATTATTAAATGTGATAAATCACGTAAAGTGCAAAATGCAGCTTTATATAATTGTTAAGAACCTGAAAAGCAGCTGGAATACTCAACGTCAACATAATAAACCTGACAAGAAATTAAACTATAAAACTAAAATACTAAATAGCAGGGATATAATACAATTAAGGTTAAAAATGTTGAACAAAGGGTAAAGTTCAATTACAATTTGCATTTTGCAGTCTGAACATGATAAGAATTTCTAAAATTTTTATTATAATTATAATAAGTAAACTGCAGTTATTTCCCTCATTACTTTTTATATATTTAAAAGTTGACATTTTCTAAATTTTTGTCATTGTTTTCTTTGTTGTTACTAAATATGCCATTGGTGATTTTATTGGAAAGAACAATTTCCTTTCCAAAAATATCTATTTATATTTAGTTGCAATTTTAATTCAGAAATTATTTGGTTATTAATAAGACTTAATAGTTAATTCATGTAGTTAATTTAAGATTTTACTGATAAACGGTATTAACTGATAATGTATCAAAACATAAATTAATAATAAATGTCCATGTTTAAAACCCACCTGTTCATTAATTTAAATTTCGCGCTTTTATTTTGTTTACACGACTCAACGTCAATAATGCGCATGCGTAACCAACAAATACGTGTCAGATTTTCATGTGCCGGTGTGTTTTAGGCCCAATAGGTTGGTTAATGTACAAAAAATGTTATTTTGTAAGTAAATATCACTTATAAAAACATTTCAAAAAATTACTTAAGTATTTTAATTTACAGTAAGCCTTTTAATTGCATCCTGCATATTCGCAACGCAAGCTAGTGTTACTGAATATATTGGACAATCAGATGAAGTAAGATTATTCGCAGAACTTACAAAAACATTTACAAATCTCACGAAAGGCGATTTATCAACGGTTTATTATGGAGCGAAAGGTTTTACTATGCTTAACCAACAATTACCGAAAGTACTAAAGATGGATACCTGTAAGCATCTTGAAACGCATTTTAAAGACGATGTTAGTCCTGAAGCAGCATTTCATGCACTTTCAACTTGGTCGTACTTTGCATGCCCAGAACCTCTTGGAAAGAAACCAACAAAACTTCATACAGATGCCTCAGTAAAGGTAATAACTTATTCTAATATCGGTAATCTTGCAGTTGTGCGTGTGCCAAACAGATATTGAAGTTTATGTATTAAACATAGTTATTATTTTTGTGGAGTGTTAAAATAACTGGGAAAAATTTTGTGATACACGCATCTTTATATGCGTTTGGCGTATGCACTTTAATAGGTCCTTAAACTACAAGATTAGACTAATATTAAATAATTTAACTTTTAGGCCTTAAAAGCTGTCTTGGAAAAAGACGACTCGACAGCTGCTGACATTCGATATGCTTTAGAAGCTCTTACAATTATTGGAGAATCAATTCCAAACCCAGCTAAAGTTGCACAACTTCTTCAAGCTCGTCTCAAAGAAGATGACAGTTTACAAAGTCTTGGACATGCTTTACATGCTGCTTCTGTCTTAGGCAACGCTGGACAGTTTGCCATTCAACACGTAGAAGACGTAGTTGTACAAGCCGATGAAGTTGATGGACGTATGTTACAGTGGGAGGGTGGTTTAAGTGTAACAGGCTTATTATTAACTGGTTTATTGAGATTACCAGGAGCTAAATCGCTCACTCAAACACAGGCAGACAAATTTGCTACCTATTTGCTTACTCGTAAAACTGTTCAAAACCCTAAAGGAATTCTCGCTTTAATCGAAGCAGCAACGGCATTATCGAAAAGTAGTGTGTCACCTGTGAGTATCACCTTCGTTGAATCTGCTCAAGTTACAACAGAAAAACCAGATCTGAAAGTACGCATCTCTAATATTTTCGGTCAACCCTTGAAACCTGCACCTACCCCTGTTGTGGCTCAATCGGCAACTCGTGTTACAGACGATGTTGTTGTACTTTCAAAACAACCCTTAGCTGTTGGAACAGACCCGACACAGTTCGTGCTGCCTTTGCGTTTAGACCCTGGACAATATCGTGTTGGATTAACGGCAGGTAGCCACTCTGCTGCATTAATGGTTCGAGTACTTGGTCCGGTGAAACTGCAGTGGTTAGAAGCTGGTTTAGGAGATGCCGATGGCAGTTCAGCCCCTCGTTTAACTAGATTACAATATCCTTCAAAACTGTCATCTGTTTTGCAAGCAGATTCTAGTCAACATCTTATGATAAGGTTCTCGGCATCACGCATGGTTCATCAGCCATTCTTACGATTAAGCTCCGGAAAACGCGAGATAATATTTGTAGCGGAGTTGGATAGTAGCAAAGCCTATAAAATAGATGTTAATTTAGCATCAGAACTGACATACTCTGCAGTATTCCAAATGGAACTGATTTTGGGAGATTCGATAATGAGTAATCCCTTGCGCTGGTCTTTTGGCAGTGTTGACGTAAAGTTAGGAACATCCGAACCTACTAAAGCTCCTGTTGTTAGAGGCCCACGACCTGAAATTAAACATATGTTCCGTCCTGCAGAAAAACGACCACCACAAGTAGTTTCAATGCTCTTCACTGCCTTAGCGGCCTCACCTTTATTATTACTGTTAATTCTGTGGTTAAAATTAGGAATTAACTTCAGTAACCTTACTGTCGCAGCATTACCATTCCATGCTGGATTGGCAAGTATATTTGGACTGTTTTCACTTTTCTGGTTTAAGCTAGATATGTTTGTAACATGTGCGTGGTTGATTCCTATCGGTGGTTTTACTTTCCTTGCTGGACATCAGGTTTTAAGTAAATTAGCTAAGCAGAGGAAGTAAAAATCATTTTTTTAAGTGCTGAGTGTTACAATTTTTGTTTGTTAGGCTGAGTTGCTTTTTTGTTTAAACATTCAAACATCCACTACGTACTTCGTTCTAAAGCATTCTTTTTAACAGCGATTTGTGTAATTTACACATTTGTAATAAAATAATAAAGAAAATGTTACTGTTAAATTCGTGTTATTTATTTGTTTGAATATTCACAGAATCCAGGATAAATTGTTCAACATGTTTCGACTATTAAAAAGTAAATTTGAATTGGGGCGCCAAAAAAGTTTTGGCGAAGTCACACGAATTTTAGCGAACATGGAATCAGGTTCACCAATCGTTAAAAATTGAAATTTTAAATAGCATTTGAGACCCAACATTTTTGTAAGAAAGAACTTTACATTTGTAAAAATTATTAAAATTAGGCCATAAATAGGTAGTTTAACAGTAAGTGAGGCTAACACAACACTTCACATAATTTCTTGGCGATAATTTAGATCTCCGATTATAGTAATCGAACCATTCTAACACGTCATTTACACAGTAAGACAAGGAATATTCAAAATTTTCCACTGGAACGGTTGTCGGTCTTTCTGTGTATTGCACGTGAAATTTGTGTCGAAAGCCAAACGCTCTCTTCTATATTTTGGAAATTATCACGTAAGTATACTTACCATATTCAAAATTATGAATTAATAGAGAAGTAAGTAGATTTCCATTAATAGTAAAGGAAAGTTTTCACGTTCCAGCAATTTAATACGGTCACTGTTAATTTTAAATTGTTCTGCATGAACGAAATCTTTATTTGATCGATAGCTTTAGAAATTGCATTTAAAAAGAAATATAACGTGATTTTTCGTGCTCTATTAATTTTCTAACAACGTTCTTCTTTCGATTCGAACCTAAAATTTCCGTGACAGCTGCCTACACGGCTTTTATCATTTCAGATATTTATTGTAAAATGCCGTCTGACGCCAAAAAACGTGAACAACAGCGCAAAAAAGATGCGGCAAAAGCTCGTCAGACAGGAAAGAAACCCCCGAATAAACAAGAAGAAAAATCACAAAATTCTGAAGGGCAAACCAATGGGGTGTCAGACTCACAGCAGAATGGCACTGCTCTTAGCCCAGAAGGTATGTTGTTAAAAGTTTACTTTTATTTAAGATATCATAATTATATTACGATGCAGAGGCGTTGTGTGCCAAACTGGAATCCGACGCTTGTCTAAATGCCGAAGCACGTGCATGCACCGGTTCACTTGCAATTCATCCCAAGTCTCGAGATATCAAGATTGCTAATTTTTCTATTACCTTTCATGGCTGTGAAATGTTGCAAGACGCCTTGCTCGAGTTAAATTGTGGTCGACGTTATGGGCTCCTAGGCGCTAATGGTTGTGGTATGTTTTTCTTATTTGCATAAAGTCATAAGTTGTAAGTCATATAAAAATTGCAGGAAAGTCGACCATCTTAGCTGTTTTGGGCAAGCGAGAAGTGCCAATTCCTGAACATATCGATATTTTCCATTTAACGAGAGAAATGCCAGCTTCCGACAAAAGTGCGCTGCATTGTGTCATGGAAGTCGATGAAGAACGTCTACGATTAGAAAAATTAGCTGAACAACTTGTTGATTGCACCGAGGAAGGTAAAAATTTGCAGGCTTAACCTGCTTTAAACATCTCTTAAAATTACAACATTTGTTAAATAGATGCTCAAGAACAATTAATGGATCTTTATGAAAGATTAGACGAAATATCGGCAGATACAGCAGAAGCCCGAGCTGCTAGTATTTTACACGGTTTAGGCTTTACTAAAGAAATGCAAGCACAGAAAACAAAAGACTTCAGTGGTGGTTGGCGAATGAGAATCGCTTTAGCTCGAGCCCTTTATGTTAAGCCACATTTGTTACTATTGGATGAACCCACTAATCACCTCGATTTAGATGCTTGTGTATGGTTAGAAGAATATCTTAAACAGTGAGTTACAATAACGGAAATTTTTGTCTGTTACTAATAATACCTCAATTTTAGTTACAAAAGAATCCTGGTTATTATTTCACATTCGCAAGATTTTCTAAATGGAGTGTGTACAAATATTGTGCATGTTAACAAGCAACGGTTGAAGTATTACACTGGTAATTACGATGCGTTTGTCCGAACCCGTTTAGAACTACTTGAAAATCAAATGAAGCAATATAATTGGGAACAGGATCAAATCAATCATATGAAGGTATATAGTAATTAACAATTTTTTAATTGCTTGTTTTTTAAGATATGTTTGTATTAATTTTTATAAATAATTTTAGAATTACATTGCAAGATTTGGTCATGGTTCAGCAAAATTGGCCCGACAAGCTCAATCGAAAGAAAAAACGTTGGCCAAAATGGTAGCTTCTGGTCTAACTGAAAAAGTAACAAGCGATAAAGTGCTAAGTTTCAGTTTCCCCAGTTGTGGTACGATACCACCACCTGTAATTATGGTCCAAAACGTTAGCTTTAGGTATACTGATAAAGGTCCTTTTATATATAAAAATTTGGAGTTTGGTATCGATCTTGATACTCGTCTTGCACTTGTGGGACCTAACGGAGCTGGAAAATCTACTCTGCTTAAGCTTCTTTATGGAGATGTAAGTATTTTTTAAAATGCTATGGACCTATTGACCTATAGTCCAATCGCGAAATCAGATGATGCACATCATCAAGAGTCATGATGTCATAAATATACCTAGTAGGTTTATATGTAGCCCAAGAACGATTATAATTTCCTGGCAGTATAGGCAACCAACAACACGGTGCTAGAATTTTTCACAACTGCTGGAAACACTGCGATATGGATAGACATGCTATGAATTCTATGTTACTATTGAAACCAGGAAAGATGAACCCTGCCTCATCAATGCTATCTGTATGATATAAGATTTTACTTGCTAGTCAAATTAGCATCAATTGTATTTTTAAGCAATTAGGATTGGCACCTTAACCGGAAAACAAACAGCTGTCAAGCACTTTCAATACGAATTTGACATTAAATTATTTTCGTTTTGATTAAGAAATTTAAAAATCCGTCTTCTATTGTACTGTTTTAGTTATTTGCGTTTATTTACTTTTATGATGACTAAGGTTAGATGCAACTTAAATTATTTACCAATTCAAAATTTCAAATGATATAATAATCTAACCAATAAATGTACAACTGTATTTCTTCTGCAACGCAATAAACCAAATTAAATGTTCAGTTATCTAAACCTCACAACACAAATAGGTACTACAGACAGATCAATAAAAAAACCAATTAGGTTAGGCTGTGAAATTGAATTATTTTAAATTGGTACTTTAGCCACATCCACAGAATGACGTTTTATAACGTTTGTAATTTGACATTTTTCTCGTAAACAAAGTTTATAACCTTAAATTCATGTCAGAAATGTCATTCTGTGGATGTGGCTAAAGTACCAATTCAAAATAATTCAATTTCACAGCCTACCCTAATTGGTTTTTTTATTGATCTGTCTGTACAAAAACGAATTCCAATGAACATAGGAATTTAGATAACTAATAAAATAAAATAATGTAAATGTATTAATAATTTGACAGTTTGACGTTTTGGTGACAACATGCGCATGTAACTTAAACTACTCTAATCAAATAAGCACTTTAATCATAACACAGGCTTATCGTAATGCTATCCTTGTCGTGTGCATGGGGTTTGTGAACAAATGTACATCCGTGTTTGTCGTTACTAAATTCAGCGTGTGATGAGGCAGGGCTCATCTCTCCTGGTTCGGATAATATATGTTAATACAACTTTAACTGATGCACACCTACTAAAATTAACATCAAGACCAACGCGCATTTAACCACACCACGCCGGGCGGCAATTTTTAAATTACATTGGTTCTTATGCTATAACGCGCCGTGGCGTGGATAAGTGCACGTTATTACATAAGAACCAATGTACTATCTATTCATGACTAGGAAAACCACTAAATTGAAGTATCTGGTGCATTTTTTTGTTATTGTGTAGTTTAGTTCTCTGCTTCTTTGATGATGTTGATAATGTTCTTGCTAATTCCTCTGTCCAGTAATATCTTTACTACATCCATTAGTCTGACTCTGTCAAGTGCTGATGTAAAATCAACGAAACAGAGGAAGAACGGTTTTTTGTATTCTATGGCTTTCTCCACTAGTTGTCTCATTATGAATATCGCAACCACAGTGGATGTACTTTTTAGACAGAAAACAAGCTATCTACTTGCTTAAAAGGAGTTTAAGACGAATTTATTAAATTCCAGACGCTAAACCGTCTGTGTTACGAACTTCTAAATATGCTTTTTAGACAGAAAACAAGCAAGGTTTAAATAATAAGTGGATTGTCTTAACTACAACAACATAACTTCGGTGTATGCCAGAGCTTTTTCTAGCGTGAGATAATCTGTAACGTCATTTAGGGTTAAATCCTGGCTGTGATCGAAATATTTACTAGAGCAGCTGAAGTGAACACTAATTAAGTTTAACCAAATCAAATTACTCAGTAGCATTAAAGAAAAATAAAATAAATGAAAATCTTACTTTCAATTGTAGTTAATACCAACAGAAGGCATGATTCGAAAGAATTCACATTTACGAATTGCTCGATACCATCAACATTTGCATGAATTATTGGACCTCGATGTTTCACCTTTAGAATACATGATGAGAGCTTTTCCGAATGTCAAAGAAAAGGAGGAAATGAGAAAGATTATCGGACGGTATGGTCTTACAGGTAGACAACAGGTGGGTACAATTCTGTAAATTTAATAAGCCGTTTGCTAATGACACATTTCATTTAGGTTTGTCCAATAAGACAACTATCAGACGGTCAGAGATGTAGAGTTGTATTTGCGTGGTTGGCATGGCAATGCCCACATTTGCTCCTGCTTGACGAACCTACAAATCATTTGGATATGGAAACTATTGATGCATTAGCTGAAGCGATTAACGATTTTGAAGGAGGAATGGTTTTGGTTAGCCACGATTTCAGGCTTATTAGCCAGGTACGATTTTAAGTCTTTAAGTTGTAAGGATAACTTTTAATATATTTTTTTATCTTAGGTTGCTGAAGAAATTTGGGTATGTGAAAACGGAGCTGTAACTAAATGGCAAGGAGATATTCTTAACTACAAGGAGCATCTTAAAAACAAAATTAATAAGGAAATCGCTAAAGCTCAAAAGAAATAATTGAATTGATTTTTAGTTCTGACAAATTTGATTGTTTAGGAAAATTGTGTTTAACAAAAAGCTTAATACCTTAATTGCTTTTTGTCGTATCACTGAACCTCGGTTAATTTACAAAAAGCAGTTATGGAATGTAGTTTTATTTCTTATAAATTATTTTAGTAATTTCTTACACTGCTTTTTATCTGAAATTCTTTGTGTTAATTGGGTATATCCCTTTTATTAAAATGTTCTGTATTTTTTTTTTTTTATCTTCTACTAATTATGAAAATTTTAATTCAGCTATACTAAGTAATTATAATATTCAGTAGACTCAAAATATTATTCAGCTGTAGTTATATTGTAATTTAGGCAATTAATCAAAGGTTTCTATTTATTTGCTTAAAAATCTATAGACATTTTACTACTAAAATAGTATTGGTTAATAGATACCTGCATATTGTTAATCATTTTTTTTATTTCTAATTATTAAACGATTTCTTGCACAATTGTATTCTAGTATCCATTCAGAAAAGCATTTGGTCGTATGGTTTTTGTTTCCCAGTATTGTTTTGGTCTTGTACTTTGTAATTAATCTGGATGGCAAAATAAATAAATTTGCATCGTATAGTAAATAAGTTTGTATTTCGTTTTATTTGATATAATTAAATTCCGCACATTTTTAGTGCCTCTTAATAAATAATTGCACGTATGAAGTTTTTTATTTGAAAACTTGCCTAATTTAAATGTTACTAAAACATACATTTCATGAACTATGTTACAAGGACCTTAAACGTCTTGTAATAACTAACTCGTGGTCAACAGAAATGTCCTTTATTGATACACTAAAAATGGTACAGCTTAATTATTACCAGTACTTTATACTAAACATGTATACTGAGCGCCTATGTTCTCGAAGAAGAAGCGTAGGGCTAGTAGTGTCAAGTTGCTGGTAGCTGCTTGAGCTCGAACTCGAACTGAACTGAATTCTTACTGAACTGACTGTTGAAATGGTACGGCACGCTTGTCATCCTTGCGGGGTATAAGTTTATGCGTGAGCGGTATATGGTAGCGCCCTCCGGCGAGGGCGGGTAAAACTGCTAGCGAGGGTTGATGGTGTAGAGATGGGTGCGGTATTCTGTGCTAGAGATGGGGTGTGTTACAGACTCCCCCTCTGGATGCGATAGGCGCCTCGACGTAGGATCCAGCAACTAGTGGGTTTTCTTACGGAGCCTTCCTCGTTTCCTAAGAGGTCGTACTGGGGTAGGAACGTTGCTTAGTTCCCCTATGTAGCGGGTAAGGGCTGAGGTATGATAGATACCATTGGTTTTTGGCACGAGGACAACGGGCGCAGCCCAGGCGGACTCACATTCCTCTATGATGCCCTGAGATTCCATCTCCTTGAGTTCTTGGTTTAGATACTCTTGTTTCACCGGAGGGAGCCTATACGGGGGGCTGGCAATAGGCGAGTGTGGTCCCGTCTCGATCTTGTGTTCCCAGTACGGAGTAGGTCCTCCCCCTAGCGCGAAGCAGTCGGTGAACCGATGAAGTAAACCGGCAAGTTGCTCCCGGTGTTCCGAGGATAGCGAATGTCCTTCGTCCTCACGGAGGTTTAAGTCTTGACACTCAACCATAGCAACGTTTCCGGCGACGGATCTCGTGATCGGCGACGTGATGATAGTTAGTTCGAATCCTATGCACTCGCGGAACTACTAAAACACGTTTACGCTAACTAGCCACGGAAATGCACTATTTCGACGGTACTTTCCTGAACACTTCGCTATGCGGCGATGATGTCCTGGATACTTCCTGTATTGCTGAACACTTCGCTACGGCGATGATGTCCACTGGATACTTCCTGTATTGCTGAACACTTCGCTACGGCGATGATGTCCACTGGATACTTCCTGTATTGCTGAACACTTCGCTACGGCGATGATGTCCACTGGATACTTTCTGTATTGCTGAACACTTCGCTACGGCGATGATGTCCACTGGATACTTCCTGTATTGCTGAACACTTCGCTACGGCGATGATGACCTGGGTACTTCTTGTATTGCTGAACACTTCGCTACGCGACGATGATGTCCACTGGATACTTCCTGTATTGCTGAACACTTCGCTACGCGGCGATGATGTCCACTGGATACTTCCTGTATTGCTGAACACTTCGCTACGGCGATGATGTCCACTGGATACTTCCTGTATTGCTGAACACTTCGCTACGCGGCGATGATGTCCACTGGATACTTCCTGTATTGCTGAACACTTCGCTACGCGGCGATGATGTCCACTGGATACTTCCTGTATTGCTGAACACTTCGCTACGCGGCGATGATGTCCACTGGATACTTCCTGTATTGCTGAACACTTCGCTACGCGGCGATGATGTCCACTGGATACTTCCTGTATTGCTGAACACTTCGCTACGGCGATGATGTCCACTGGATACTTCCTGTATTGCTGAACACTTCGCTACGGCGATGATGTCCACTGGATACTTCCTGTATTGCTGAACACTTCGCTACGCGGCGATGATGTCCACTGGATACTTCCTGTATTGCTGAACACTTCGCTACGCGGCGATGATGTCCACTGGATACTTCCTGTATTGCTGAACACTTCGCTACGGCGATGATGTCCACTGGATACTTCCTGTATTGCTGAACACTTCGCTACGGCGATGATGTCCACTGGATACTTCCTGTATTGCTGAACACTTCGCTACGCGGCGATGATGTCCACTGGATACTTCCTGTATTGCTGAACACTTCGCTACGGCGATGATGTCCACTGGATGATGAACACTTCGCTACGGCGATGATGTCCTGGGATCCACTAAATTCTTCTTTCCCGAACTTACGTGAAAATTCGGCCACTGGTTTGGGCGCCAATGTTACAAGGACCTTAAACGTCTTGTAATAACTAACTCGTGGTCAACAGAAATGTCCTTTATTGATACACTAAAAATGGTACAGCTTAATTATTACCAGTACTTTATACTAAACATGTATACTGAGCGCCTATGTTCTCGAAGAAGAAGCGTAGGGCTAGTAGTGTCAAGTTGCTGGTAGCTGCTTGAGCTCGAACTCGAACTGAACTGAATTCTTACTGAACTGACTGTTGAAATGGTACGGCACGCTTGTCATCCTTGCGGGGTATAAGTTTATGCGTGAGCGGTATATGGTAGCGCCCTCCGGCGAGGGCGGCTAAAACTGCTAGCGAGGGTTGATGGTGTAGAGATGGGTGCGGTATTCTGTGCTAGAGATGGGGTGTGTTACAACTATTATTTTATTTATATTTTGGAACCCTATGTCCAAGTAAAGCTTGTGAAGCTAATTAGAAAGCCCTTGGCCGCCCCTTAAACTAAGTTCTATTTTTGTCTGCTCTTACTACTGCCCTCCAATTCTGCACTTTAAATCCTCCTCCACACTCCAGACTATAACCATGTTGTTTTAGGTCTGCCACATACTGTTCAGTGTATACCTAGTCGTTTTATCAAAGTTTGTTTTCTACGGTGACCGGCAAAAAGTTCGCAACATGGGAAAATTTTTTATTATAGTATTGAAAAACCTTTTCTGGGGGATCGGTTCTGCATATCCGATAACCTAAAAATCGAATTTGGGATACGTCACGTGACCACTGATATGGCGGCAAATTAAAAAAACACCGTGAAATCGCAAAAAGTGAGGTTAGATGACAAAATATAGAAGAAAATTATTTGAAAAAGTTGCTTAGAATTTAATTTTAAAACGTTGAAAATCGCAATTGTTCTTAAATATTTTTTTATTTCTTTGCAAATACTTGATTTTTTCGTTTTGAATAACTTGATTGAAGTCGAACCCATGTATTTAGATAACAATGGAAGAACTTGC
The DNA here is from genome assembly GCA_963082815.1 of Melanotus villosus. Taxonomy (NCBI): domain Eukaryota; kingdom Metazoa; phylum Arthropoda; class Insecta; order Coleoptera; family Elateridae; genus Melanotus; species Melanotus villosus. The sequence goes on from OY720420.1 coordinate 73,332,502, forward strand.
TCGTTTTTTCCATAATTGGCAGACCTAAATCTAAAAAACAGGTTTTCGGTAGGACGCCCGTGGTCAAAGAATTGTAGATTATTTTTGCTGTAAAATCGCTCATGTTCCTTGTGATTGCGAATACCACTCGTGGTATTCATATGCAAGCACAAGGGACATTCGTGATGTTACAGCAAAAGATAATCGACAATTCTTTGACCACTCGTGGTATTGTAAGTGAATATTTTTAATACCAGAGCACCTAGAAAAGACCAATTTTCTCGCTAATAAACAAGTTTCACCGCTAACTGTGGATAAATCTCCCTAAAATTTTATAGAAAAATTATGTAAGGAAGGTGGTTTATTGGCTACCTACTATAATTCTTCTGTGTTTTGTAAATTATGAACTTTGACCCTAATCAAGAACATTGAGCTTTTCTAAGTGCTCCAGCATAAAAATATTCGCAAAACTTTTCTACAACTGTTAGATACAAATCATTGCAGCAGCGGCGTGTTAGCGAAAACCTGTCTTTTAGATTTAGTCCTGTAAATTGTATAAAAAACTAGAAACTTCTTCCACTGTTATCTAAATACAGAAGTTCGACTTCAATCAAGCTATTCAAAACGAAAAAATTAGGTATTTGTAAAGAAATAAAAAAAATTTTAAAATTTGCGATTTCCAACTTTTTTAAATAAATGCTTGAAATTTTGCATGTAAGTCTAAAATTAAATTCTAAGCAACTTTTTCAAATAATTTTCTTCGATATTTTGTCATATAACCTCACTTTTTGCGACTGCACGGTGGTTTTTTTAAATTTGGCGCCATACTAGTGGTCACGTGACATATCCCAAATTCGATTTTTAGGTTATCGGACATGCAGAACCCATCCCCCATCAAAGTTTTCTCGATACTCTAATAATAAAAAATTTTCCCATATTATGTTGCGAACTTTTTGGCGGTATAAAGTGTATAAAATTGTTGCAACAATAATACAAAAACGAATACACAAATGAAATGAAAACAAAGCACATTCCAGAACAAGCAGGATTTAAACAAGGATTCTCCACTATGGATCATTTACATGCAATCAGTCAATTAATAGAGAAGCTGAGAAGCATAATGAACATGATATCCCCTTATACATAGGTTTAATAATAGACTTTGAAAATGCCTTCAACTCTTTAGAGCGTAATTATATTACCGAGGCCTTAGAATCTTTTGAAATAAATAAAAAATACTTCCAAATAATTCAACGAACTTTAGAAAACACAACTGCAGCGATCAGTCTAGAAAAAAATGGGCCAGAATTCAAAATTATTTACTATTTAATGCAATCTTGGATTACCTTTTCAGCAAATTACCGTGGAGTAACAAAAGAATAAACATCTCAGGGTTCCTTTTCTCAAACTTACGGTTTGCTGATATGTAGCTATTTTTGCTAAGAGTTCTATGAATTAGAAAATATGTTAGGGACATTAAGCGAAAAATGCAGAAAAATAGGCCTAAGAATAAATTTGGAAAAACTAATATATTAACGAACATCAAATAACTTTAGAAGGATCAACAATAAGATACACAGAAGAAGCAATACTTGGGGAAAGTAATATCTTTCGAGAATAAAGATAGTAAAGAAACACAGCGCAGAATTACCCAAGGATGGAAAAAATTTTGGTCGCTAAAATCTATTTTAAGGAGCAAAATGTCAACAACTATAAAAAGTAAAGTGCTTAATCAGTGCGTAATACCCACCCTAACTTATGGTGCTCAGACATGGTCGCTAAACAAAAGTGATTTAAAAAAATTAAAAACAACACAAAATTGAATGATTAGAAACATATTACAAATAAAACTAAGTGATAAACAAAAAATAGTGGAGTTACGAGAACGAGTGCGGTCAGAAGACCTAACAATCACCTGCAAAAAATTGAAATGGAAATGGGCAGGCCATGTATCACTGATGGAAAACAGCTGGACAATCGCAGTAACTCAGTGGAGGCCAATATTGCAAAAAAGACGAAGGGGACGTCCAAAAATTAACACGTTCGCGGACACTGAGCATTTCGGAGTGGTTCGTAGAAACGCACATGTGTTGCTCAAATACTTCCCACTTTTACCGGTTATTATAGACTAGAATCTATACCCTGGGACAAACTGACACAAAAATCTTTTTTCTGTGGGACACAATATCACACCTCAATGGAAAAATGCCTATAACGCTAGCGGCTGTAGCCGTCTTGTCCCTGGAGCAATAAAAGCGAATGACGGCTACAGCCGTCTTGTCCCTACACTTCGCGCGGCTGTACCCGTCTTGTCCGTGAACGTGTTTTAAATGGAAGGAAGATATAGAAGAGATAGGAGGGACGCATTGGATGGACTTAACGAAGAACAGGAAAACATGGAAAATGCTAGAGGAGACCTCTGTTAAAAAAAGAATTCTAATATATGTCCATAACGGACACAGTAAACTTGCCTGCTTACAGTGCAATAGGACCTTTGGCAACAAACTAGGCTACACAAGCCACAAAAATGTTCACAACTGAGCCCAAATATTTGAGCAATAATCGCTGTAGCCGCATCGTCTAGAAATTCATCATAAGCATATTATGCAGCTGTAATGTTTGCCAAAAACATTTAATTGTGGGATTAGAAGAATGGCCCCCTTTATATCGTAGTACTGTAAACCACTGCACAGATTTCTTTAGGAAAGTCTCCGGTCGATCCTTTTTATTAGACAAAGCACACGCATATGGTTTATGAGCATTCAAAATTCTACTGTTTAGTGTGTCGAATAAATTATTGGGTTTTACTATGAAATTTTTATGTAATTATCAGTTGACCTTTATCAGTCTGCAGGTAAATTTTACGATAAAACAAGATGTTAAAATATTCCATCTTATGTATGGTAAAACAAGGTGAAAAATAATGAGAAAATATTCAGTATTTAATTACCTAATTCTATGCATCATTATAATCTCCAATCTTAGAAACTATAATAAATCATTTCATTTTATTAAAAGTAATAATGTAAAGCTGTGAAGAGTACAAGTAGACTAAACAATACACAATAAACATAAGTAAATCTCCGATATTTTGTATGAAGGTTACTTTTTTCTTTCGCTTATACTATCAATACAAAAGTACACATACAGTAGAACCCCGATTATCCGTGCGCGCTTTATCCGTGCGGCATTTTAAATTGATCATCCGTGCGCGGATTATCCGTGGCTGACGGCCAGACGTTGGCGCATGAACGCTGAATGCACCGTGCAGACGTTCGTCTCGTGGAATCCCCCATTTATGTGTTTACTTATTATTTTTGCCAACTCCGACCGACTCGTTAGTTAAACGTAAACAGACGCACAAAATGCAGCGTATCGGTGCTAATGAGAAGCGTAAACGCAATGTTTTAACTATTGAACAAAAAATGGAAATTTTAAAACAATTTGAAAATAACATAAGTATTGCTGTGTTGGCTAAAGCATATAACATTGGAAAACAAACGGTTCGTGACATTGTGAAGAAGAAAGCCGAATTACAGAGCTTTGTAGCTAAAGCTGACAGTGCAAAAGCTATTTCTGACAGGAAATCTCTAATATGTGGTCTTTGGATTATCCGTGTTTTCGATTATCCGGCGAAGGCTCGGTCCCGGCTGGCACGGATAATCGAGGTTCTACTGTACATGACAATCTCCAGTTCATAATCAATTTGGTGAACTTAATATGTAAGATCATATTAAACTAAAAAAGCTTTAGAGTTTTCACACATTAAAACTTATTATTATGTTATTGTACAACAATTTACAATTTACTTAAATACATAACACCACCATTTAGACAAATAGTTACGATTAAAATTTTACATGTGTTCGTAATTTAATACATTCAATGTAGATGACAGTGCATTCTGAATTTTACTTGATGCTTCCTGTGTTAAAGCTGCTTCTCTTAAAACCTATCAATTTAATGTATTAGTTATTACAATCAAATTAAATAAATAAGTCGTACCAACATATGTCCATCCATTTCCGCCAATGATTTATCAATCCAAGTTGTAAACTTACCTCTCTGACCGCACTCATAACGAGCAATTAAGGCTAAATGTGTTACGGCTAAAGTCAAAGCTGCTGCTCTTGCTTCTAATAAACGTGGATCCAAAGGCGGATACATGCTACGAACCATGTCATCAACACGGCATGATATTTTTCTTGCGCTCTAAATTTTTGAACTTACATTATTGCAACTTATATGCATCTAATTTCTAACAACAGTATAATTAATTACCTCAACGATCTGTGTTAATCCATTATTACTAGAACGCATTGAACCTATGGCCATGGCTGTAAGTCTTTCTGTAAGAAAACGACATGTTTTTAAAACAGCAAGGCAGTGTGGTACAAGTCCTGTAGCATCATCGATCCACTGTTCATCAGCGAGGATTTGTTCTAAGTTAGGATTAAGCGTTACTTCTCCAAGTTCGAGTTCGTGTTTATCAGGTTCAATTAACATTACTTCCGGTCTATTACAATAAAAATTATAAAAACCCCTTAGAATATTATTGTACAAACATGAATACCTCGTCAGTGTCTCTTCATTGTCACATATTGTAGCTTTGTAATAAAGTTTCTGTCGTTTACAGATTACGATAAGTACCAGAAATGCACTTATGAATATTGCCGACAATACTCCTATTGCGATTGCTGCTATCATTTCTGTATATTCGGGAGACATCGTGGATGAAACTCTAAAAAAACAAGTTAGCACGTTAGTGCAACAAAATGATTTAAAATCCTTGACGAGGAAGTAACCCGATACGTTAAATAAAACAGAACACAAACCAATTATCACTATCTAAGCGATTTAAAATATGGAAGTATGGAACACTAAAAGTTCAAAGAAAATTGTTGAACTCACCCAAATTACAATAGATGGAACATTTTTAATTTATAGTTTGTAGAGTTTTACAAACCATAACGCTATTAATGGCAGTAAAAGGATTAAAAACGATTGTTTATAAAGTTTTCAAGTTTTAACACACATAATTAAAAAAGTAAATAATACAGTCTGTGGATGCGGAAATAAAGTTTGCTATCTTTGCAACTATAATGGTTTTCGCATTTTGCAACATTTTACTCAAAACTTCTTATAAAGTATTTCAACAGGTGGCAAGGTTATCCACAGAAGTTAAAAAAAACTTGATTGTTTATATATCAAGGCTGGTAGCCATATCTGCCCATATTCGCGATTTAAAATTTGTTATCTTACTGTTTATCTAGACTTTATTAGGTATTTTATCATTTTAAAAAAATATGTTTTGCTTAGCAGCATTTCAAGATAAGATATTCATTTTATTGCAGTGCATAAAGTATTAATTAAAATCCTGATCAATATTAATGCATACCAAGGTACCTACACTAAAGACGATAGCAACAATAGTGTGCTTACAATAAAATAATAACAAAGAAATCAAAGAATAATGATCCATTCTTTAAGATTAAAATTTGTAAGTATTATTACTGAAGTTATATTTACCGAAACTTTTCGTTTGTAAATGGAATGGGTTATATCGAAAGCAATAATTTCAAATTTAAAAATTACGTTCCGCTAAAAAATTACTTTTTCCGACAAACGTTTAAAAATGTTACTTTCCCGCACTCATTTTGCGTGCGGGAAAGTCCACTTTCCCGCGCTAGTGCGGGAAAGTGAAAAATCAGAAAATCGCATAGCAACCATCCTTACTAGATTATTACTTTAAAAGGAAATGCCAAATTTGACAACTTGAAAACTTACAAAATGATTGTTTAGGACGATTCCTAGACGTTTGTAGGAAAAACGTTGTTCATAACACGTGCGGGAAGAGCGATTCCGAAACTCATGCAGGTACAGAAACTAGCTTCGCTCGTTTCTGTACTAACTTCCCGCACTTGTTATGAAAATAACTATTCCATACTTTCCCATTTAAAGTTCGCAATCTATCTCTTTTTACGTCAATGATTTTTAGCCAGATTAGCCTGTAAAGAGATTTTAAGGTTATGTTCGTGCAATTAAAGCATGCAAGCTCAATAATAATTAAGTGCATATAATTTTATTACAAATTGTAAGGAAAATGGAACAGGAACAACAAAAAGAAGATATAATACCTGGATATTCAACAATTGACGAATTTACTAAGGTATTTTAATCATAGAAAACTAATGGAATGCAGTCAATTTAATTTTTGTAATTTTAGAATGGATTTAAAGTCTTGGTGGAAGCTACAAAGGTTTCAAATACGTTGCCTGCCGAAAGGGACTGGGATTTTTATAAAGTGCATGATTCGTTTAACAAAATAATGAATTCAGAAGGCGATATGGTTTTACGGTTAATGAATGATATTTTGCACTCTCAACAGCATACTGTAAATATACGTAATCGAGACTTAGAGGAAAAGATGGAAATGGTAATAGAAGCCAATGATGATATACTTGAAAAAGTTGCACTTGGTATTGATGAACTAAATGGTATAAAAAGATCATCACAAGAAGCTATTGAAATACAAGCAGTTAGTGCACAATTACCTGTTAACGGTTCCTGGAATAAACTGGATAAGGCCACGTTTTCTGTTAGCTCGTCTATTGATACAGTTGTATGTAATGTTTGATTAATATAAAACATATAATTTTGATCTTTGGAATGACATATGACAACTTGAAATAATTTTGATATGTTTGAGTATTTCTTTGGTTAACAAAAATGTTTTTTGATTTACCATAATCTTTTCAGAAAAATGATAAAAATGCTTCTTTGAAGTCAATAAAACTATTAACAGCCAAAAATATTATACGACCCCAAACATTTTTTAAAGATAAGATCGAAAATAGTAACAATCATCCGTGGATTCCACGTATTAAGGATAAACCAAACTCCATAAAACCTCTGGCTATTTTTTTAGAGCAATCAGAACATGGAGAAGTGTAAGTTTCTGTCGAATATAGATATAAGCATGAACTACAACTTTTTTTACTGCAGATATTCTCATCCTTATGAGTTCGAGCTTGATCATTTTACACCTCCTCCGAATCACCTTCAAAAAGTCGCACCGATCCAACCAAAACCGATAGAAGGAACGCCATTAATTGAAGTATCAACTGCTGAGCAGTTGGATGAATTAGTCGAAGAATTACGTAAACATTCTGAATTTGCAGTAGATTTAGAACATCATTCATATAGAACTTTTATGGGTATCACTTGTTTAATGCAAATTTCCACAAAAGATGCTGATTATCTCATAGATACATTTACTTTACGAGATAAATTGAGCATACTTAACGAAGTTTTTACAAAACCGTCGATAGTTAAAGTAAGAAATATTTATATAATTCAGCTTACGCTAATTAAATATGTTTTTATTTAAGATTTTTCATGGTGCCGATTGTGATGTTGAATGGTTGCAACGAGATTTGTCAGTATATGTTGTTAACATGTTCGACACGCATCAAGCAGCGAAGCAATTAGAATATTCAGGATTATCTCTTGCTTATTTGCTTAATAGATTTTGTAGTGTTGTTCCTAATAAACACTTTCAGTTGGCAGATTGGCGAATAAGGTATTTTGATTATTTAATATTATATATTGGCACTCTTCCACACGGTCCTTCGCTTTACTAGTACTTCCCAGTTCTCCACTTTCAAATCTTTTACATCGTGGAACCATTCCTTCTGGGGCTTTTTTGAAATCTATTTCGGGGCTCCTTTGATCTGTCATTCTTTCTAAATGGCCCAGCCATGGCAGTCTTGCCTGTTTTACTATATTTATTGTTGATGGTTCTTGATATAGCTCGTACACCTCTTCATTTGACGTTCTCCGCCACACATCTTTGATTCCTACGAAAATCCATCTCGATACTCCATTGATTTAATGTCCACACTTCACATCTGTATATTGCTGTCGGTCGTATTATTATCTTATAAACACAAATTTTAACTGTGAGCGAAATGTTTAATATTGAGCAATTCAAATGTGTATTTTTAGACCCCTGCCTGATGAACTTAAAGCATATGCACGAATGGATACGCATTATTTAATATACATTTATAGTATGCTTAAAAATGAACTAATAAAGAGAGGTAATGGAAGCGATAATGTTTTGAGGTCCGTTATACAACAGAGCACTCAAATTTGTAAAAAGGTACGCAACAGCAGTTGCCACAATGTCGAGTTTTAAATAAAATAATTTGTAATCATTTTCAGCTCTACAAGAAACCAATTTTAAACGAAGATAGCCACTTAGATTTCTACCGAAAATGCAAAAGGATGTTTGACAATAAGCAAATGTATGCTTTAAAAGAGCTTTATTTGTGGAGGGACACAATTGCTAGGGTAGAAGACGAAAGCACAGGGTACTTCAACAAATTTTATATTTTTATTAGAATTTAAAATTGTTTGTTGTAGATACGTTTTACCAAATCATATGTTATTGCAAATAGCCGAGACTTTACCTAGAGAAATGCAAGGTATTTTAGCTTGTTGCAATCCTATACCACCTCTTGTAAGGTCTAATTTATTAGAATTGCATCGCGTAATATTACGGGCTAGAGAACAACCGTCTGTAAAGGTAAGTAGTAAATTTTCTATTAATTTAGGTAATTTTGATTGAGTGGCTCCTCAACTTCGGAGTTATTATTTGTTGTTTCACTTTTTATTTTTCACTGCACTCTATTTAAAACTTAGAGGTGGTTGTGTGTTTTCACTTTATGTACTATGTTTTTCCATGCTTTTCTGTCTTTTGTTTTTTCCTTTCACTCATATTCATGTTAGTTCAGGTTTTCCTTACCTTCTTCATTATCTGGAATCCACTATTACTTTTAGTGCCTGAGATTCAGTACTTCTTCAGACCTAACCTAACCATCTTTAATCTTTGTGACTTAATAAAATTTGTGCTTCGTGGTCTATTTCGAAGTTTATTTTAGGGATCCAGATACCGTCTTCTATTTTTGTGGATCCCAGTATTTTTCTCATTATTTTCCTTTCTACTACTTTCAATTGTTCCTCATAGTTTTTTTGTAAGCACCCAGGTTTCTGCTCCGTAAACAATGACTGGTTGTATTAAGGTTCTGTTGATTTTTAATTTAGTATGTTTACTTACTTACTTACGCTCAGTGGTTCGTTAGAAACAATCAGATCCATCGTGAAGCGGGAGTGGCTACTATTAAAGACGCAATCAAAGCAATATGTAAACGCCACTTTCTTAATATTAGGGAATGTCCAGCAGCTGCAGTCTATTCTATCGGTGAAAGGAAAATTCATGTGAGGTTAAAAAGAAAACTACCCCAAGATTTATACTTATCGAATTCAGACGACAGTGAATAAATCTCAAACAGAAGCGAGTGTAGTGAGGAAGTGACTTAGTGCCTTCATAGTGCCGTATCAGTGATAACACTTACATCATCAAAGCCATGAATAGCAACACCAAGTGCTGAACTGGCTTAAACTAAAAGTTAAAAAAAAAAACTTACTTAATCAAATCCTCTTTTACCGGTTAGGGTGTCGAGGCTTTCCCATCTTTAGCTATTGACTGGTTGATGATAGAAGTTTTTTCCAAGTGCTTCCACTTTTCTCTTCTGCCTTGGCTACTCCCTCGTTCCATGAAGTTGTAGGTCTCTCTCTGGGCCTTTTTCGGTATGTACCGACCTGCCACATCTGCTTCACTTGTCTTGTGTCATACATCCAGATAAGGTGTTCTAGCCATCGCAACTGGTTTTGCTCAATTACTTCGGCGAGGGGTTTCATTTGTGTTCTGCTTCTTATAGTATCATCTCTAATCTTGTCTCTTAAGGTCAATTCTTCAACTCTTGGTAAATAGGAGTATTTAATTTCCATATTGTTTGCAATCTCTGTTTTAGTTTTTTGCTGAGAGTCCAAGTTTCACTGCCATGAATTAGCGTTGAAATATACAGGGTTACTGGTAATTCGATACATTCCTTTGGAGATGTGATGGGACAGGAGCTAAGAAACAAATTTAACCCTAACATACATTATGCAAAACTCAATAGTTTTTGAGATATTTCAATTTTTGTGTTTTTCTCAAAAAAGTAGATCTTAATGTCTTTAAAGTTAATTTTTAAAAAATCTACTTGACATTTTCTGAACTTTTTGACTGGGTTACTTGTCCCACTCTATGGTCATCCGTTTCGAATGGAAAATATCCGGAAACATTTCGATCATGTGAAAATTTTAAATAAAAACTTATTAAAAATGATTTCTAAAAATCAGCTACGAAAATTACCTATTCGTTTTTCTCAGAAATTATTTTTTTATTTTTGCATAATGTATGTTAGGTTTAATTTGTTTCTTAGCTCCTGTCCCATCATATCTCCAAAGGAATGTATCGAATTACCAATAACCCTGTATATTGTTCTGAGCTTTATGTCTCTGGAAATTTCCCTTTTGTTAAAAAGTTTCACCTTTAAGTATTCCTCAACTTTAACATCCGATCACCATCAAATTATCCAACGAACCAAAACTGGGTTGGTTGAAATAAAAAAAAATAAAATTACGCACGGTTTCTTTGCTGAAGATTTTTAGAGGGCTGCTAGTTTGAACATTTATAGAAAGTATCTTTCTTAAACCTGTAACTGTACGAACCCTAGGTGTGTTACCCTTTACAGTTTTTCGCTGTGATCGTCTAGTTTTCACTAAGATTTCGTTTACCCTCAACCCTTATTGGTTATGTGAAAATCTTACCCTTTACTTAGATAACTGACTATTTAGCCAGAGGACCCTTAATGTTGTTGTGATTCGTTGATCTAGAGTAGCTCACCTTATAAACAAGAAATAAATACTTCATCAAGTTTAATACATACAGTGTGTCCCAGGATTGATGTTAAAAATATTCTTAAAATTCTCTTCAAACCAAGCAGGACTTAATCCCACAATCTTAAAATAAAATTCAAAAATTTTTAGTCCATTGCACCTATTATAACATCAATCCTGGGACACACTGTATATTATAAAGTTATATTTATGTACAGATATTTACAAATACAGTAAATCATTAAGCATAGAGAATGTACATCAAACTAGGCAAGTTAATTATGGGCAGTGACTTGAATAATTATTATTCTTTTGTTTTATAACTTTGATGTAATTAGGGTGGCCTGTATGTGTGGTTCGCTCACAAGAAATTATGCTGGAAGTCGATGCGTCAGCCAGACATGGGATACAAGATCAATCTTTTAAGTGATTGATATTAAAATATAAAAATATTGTAAGCCTTTTGATTAATACACGCAATCGGAAAGCAATGCTTTACCGCGGTGTACGTAATATGACTAATTTCTACCAGTTAATGCAAAGCAACAAAGTGCAATACAACTAACTATATACTTTATAGTAATTGCATACATATATCAGTGTGCTAATCGAAATTCCAGACCACTATACAACGTAACTGAATAATGAAGTCTGGATCCCGGGGTAAGATTTGATCCCGTATTTATATTTAAAAATTCGCGTGTAGCGGGACGGTAATCACACGTTCTCACGGGTGTTTTCATAAGTGTGTTGGTATCAGACATTCCCATGAATGATACTTGCCCCAAAACTAATAAATTTCATAGTTGAGTTAAAATCCTACTACTTTGGTGTATTTTAAATTCGTTTGCAATTTGATACTTTAGTAGAAAGTGTGCGAGTCCCCTTGTTTGCATATAGGCGGCGAAACTAATTTTTAAAAGGGGCGTGATTTCGCTTAAGTCCGGGGATTTATGATACCTATTGCTGTTATTAGTTTAGAAATGAAATTAACTTTCTTGCCACATTCTTATTCAAAAAAACACCCTAGCGTTATGCTTTGAATAAAAGTAATTACATTAAAATATCTGAAAAATAGAAAATTAAAATTATACACGCGCAGATGGTCATCACAAACCTTTCTAAAAAGTTTCTATCTCAAAATTTATCACAAGTTTCATCCCTAAAGGTTTCTAAATGGCTTCTTTACTGAAGGTTTCAAAAGGGTTTCTCATTTAAAAACTTGTAACAACTATTTCCTTCGAAGATTTATAAAAGTTTCTTCCTTTACAATTTTCTTAAAAGTCTCATTGCTGGGGATTTCTAAAGAGTTTCTAGCTTGAAGATTTCTCTTTCGAAGATTTATAAAAATTCTAAATCCCTTCTTTGCTGAAGATTTTTAAAGGGCTTCTGGTTTTTAAAGATTTGTAGACTTATATTTCAATAAAAAAATAGTATCTCCCCTTTTAAAGCTTTTTTTTACGAAAAAGTCCCCCAAAGGGCCTGGGCCCCGTACTGTACAGGGTTTGCTGGGGTGTTACGCCATTGCTACTAATTATTAAGTTTTGTGATGCTGCCAGATTACAAAGCCTGTTTCCATTTTTATTGGTTTTCTTGTGAAGTGTTTCTTTCCCTGCTGTCTTCTGTAAAACGTTTCTTTCCTATTTGGGCATTGAAATCTACAATAAATTTTGCTTCGTATTCTGGTATTAGTTGTATTGTTTTCACTAATTCACTGTAGAATTTGTCCTTCCTGTCTTCTGCGTCTTCAGTTGGTGCATAACCATTCACAATTATTATAATATTAAAAAGATTTCCAGCAATTCTAATTTTACATATTCTTCCATTAATTTGGCTGTTGTTTTCTTATCGACTATAAACCCAGTTCCATTTCTTCCTTGACTAACTTCACCACTGTAAAATAGAGTAAAGTTTTTTTGTTATTTCACTATATTCTTGCCATCTTATTTCTTGAACAGCCACTGTTAACCTCGTATCTTTCTAGTTCATGTGCGATTTGATTTAATTTTCTTCGCGTTCCAAGTTCGTATTAAAGATTGCTTGGGTTTTATTCAGTTGTATTTTACTGTTACACTTTTTTCTTGTTTTGTATTTCGTTTTAAATGTTCTTCATTAGCCTATTTCATGCTTGCAGTTGTCATCAAGATCCGTCTTGTTTTATGTTGTAATTGCTGTGCTGATTCGAATGTTCTTTAGTTTCCGGATTCTTGTTCGATTCCTTTCCTCCTTTTCCTTCTTGTCTTGGTCCTAATAAATTTTGTACCCACATTTTTGTAACTACAGCTCCTCTGTTTGTATAACTGTTTCATAGTTTTCGCTACTGTGTTCCTGTTCTTCCTCTTCTGACCTAGCTCTCTTCTTTTGTTCTTTGATTATCAGTTTATTGTATTTTATTATAGTCATGTTAATTTTAGCCTATTTTGAAAGAAGATACCAGAAGCAGAGGCAGTACATTACAGTTTGCTAAAGTAAACGTAGATAGTCCTTTGCACTGTCCTCATGATTTATCAAAGTCGCCCGAATTTAGAGACGATCTTCCAACGTTATTAGGAGATATTCTGACGAAGGAACCAAACGATGTTAAGAATATAGTTTCTAAAGAAAACGATACTACAATTAAGCTTGTCAAAATAAAATCTATGTATTCCGTTTTTAATACAATGGATAATTCAAACGATGAGGTGAGCTTTATTTATTGTTATTTGATTTGTGAGCTACATAATTTGTTTTAAGAACGAACACGAAGCTGTGTTAAAAATGAGAAACTTATCATTTTTGGCACCATTCGAACGATACAAACTTGTAAAACCGTATATACAAGCAGAAGAGGAAAAAGCGCAGGCTGAAAAGGGCGAAACTAAAACCGCAACAAGTTCAGTAAAAGAAAAAATAAGCAACGAAGACAGAATCGCAGCGGTATGTACATTAACAATCTTCAATGAGTGGTTAATAAAATTAATAATTTTTAGTTACATGCACATTTTGTGAAAGTTGCGAAAGAAACCCCACAGATAATGCCAAGTGAAGATGGTACAACAGAAGAATCACCACTAGAAAACAATTGTACGGAGCACAAACCATCAAAAGCTGTTGCACCATTTCACACTTCAACACCTAAAACGCTTACTGCAATGGGTGGCTCTAAAAAAAGGAAACGGACAGGTTCAGATGATAGAAACGAATTTCATCCTGATTACAAAATACCTCCCAATGAATTACACACTCCCTTACCGAACTATAAAAATAATAAACGAACTCCTAATAAAAATTCACGCAAAAAAAGGAAGACAAAGCAGGCTCAAAATAATGAACAAATGCCACAACAACCTGGTTATGAATTTCAAGGTGAGGTAGCCACGCAGCCTAATGAATTTAACGACGATAGTGGTAGAAATATCGCTATGAGTAATAGACAAAGGAAACGGCAGGAATGGATAGAAAAAAACAAACGAAAAAGGGAAATGAAAAAGCAAACTACACAGTCTGATGGCCAAGCTGACGAAAGTAATTTTACTCCGTTCGATTACTCTTCTGTTAATTTTCAAGAATTTCAAGGAGGTGCTGGTGGTTCTAATAAAAAAGGAGTCATACGAACACAGTTTAAAGGAAAGGTAAGTTTGTGTCTATATCAAAATATAATTATAATTTTTAAAAAAAATTGTATTTCAGAATAAAAATAAGAAATTTAATAAGAATTCAAACAACAGGAGTATGACATACGGAAGACGTAGTCAGTAATGTGTAATAAATTAAGAAAATTACTATCTCTCAATGTGATGGCTGTAAACATATTTTTGTGTCCGATAAATGTTGAAATTATTTAGAAGGCAATTTTCAAGAATCGTTCTTGACAATCAATGTTATTTGTTGGTATGTAAGCAACTTTGATTTTTGTATCACTATTTGTAGAAAACTATATTTATCAATAATTATAAAAATATAAATATGTTTATTATATTGTTCTAAATTGTTTTTACTTTCAGTAAAGTTCTAACTGTTTGGTGTGTTTTTCAATTTGTGTTCTTATAAAGGGCATATACCATGAGATCGAAAAAAAAATGATTCTGAGCAGGCCTTGACTAGTACAACACGATTGGCTACACTGGTTCTAGAATGCCTATGAGTTATAATGTGACAGTGACATTTCAAATGTAAGTCAGTTTTGCAATCTTGTTTCCAGAATTATTTAAGTTTAGCGTTGTAATACTAGTGAAGGATCACATTTTGAACCCCTACTCCAACATGTATTCATCTTAGTTTTCAGTTTGTTCCCTAAATAAATACTGTTTTGTGTTTTAATTTATTTGACATTTATTAACCTCTAACCTACTGCCACATTTTGAAATCAGTCTTACCAATCGTGTTGTACTAGTCAAGGCCTGCTCAGAATCATCTTTTTTTCGATCTCATGGTACTAACAACACTCTTAAATATCAATTGTCAGAGAAAATAAAAGTTTTCAATAAAATGTGATGTTTTATTTAATGTGTTACGATTAATATTTTTATTCATTGTGCATCTTCTATAGTTGAGTAAATTGTAGCTGACGATTTTTGTATTTAGAACTTCCTAAAAACCACTTCCTTTATTATTATTATTGCAAATCTGCCTTGTGGAATTTTTGATTTTCTCATGTTGAGGAATACTGTAATAGGTACTTTTGCACTTACACTCTATCATGTGCGATTGGAACGCCCCGTTCCAATCACGCGTATTTTCGTGCGGCCAAGAGTGTCGCGTCTTAAAATCTGTTCCCAAAAATTGCAACGCTTTAATCGCACGGTTTTAGCCTGTGTCGTGAAACGTAAGCTGATAAAACTAGTGTAAATTGAAAAGCGTCAAGTTTTCCGCGTGTGATTCGTGGCTCGTGGAGTGTTGAAATGTTCAACAGTTTTACAGACGTTTTTGTCTAAAATGGAGAAAACAATAATTAAAAAACGAAAATTAAAAGTGGCTTTGTATCTGAATATTTCAAATAACAAAGAAAAAGAAGGTGTTGGGTAAAAACATGGATGGAAGGGCGCAACAAATATGGGCATATGCCACTGTTACATGAGTAATGAGTTGTGTGATAATTTTCCCATGGATTTCAGAAACTATTTGCGAATGGAGTAATACTAAACAGAAATTTTAGAAATATGATGATAGACTGGAAACCTGTGTTAGAGAGAATTATAACAATAAGACTGAATACAGAAAGCGAAACGGTAACATTAATACAATGCTATGCACCGACAGAGACAACTGAATACGAAAAGAAAGAAAGCTTCTATAACTTGCTCAACAAAACTATAGCTGAAATAAATAAAAAAGATGTACTTATTTTGATGGGTGATTTTAATGCCAGAGTTGGCAACAGTAACAAAGACCTAGAAAACATAATAGGGACTCACGATGTAGGCGAACGTAATGAAAATGGAGAGCTGCTACTCGCTACAGGAAACGTGTGGATTATACGAGCTTCAAGTAGGAGGTACACTCTTCTCACATAAAAACTGCCACAAAATAACCTGGATGTCGCCTGACTGCAAAACAGAGAGTCAAATTGACCATATATGCATAAGTGCGAGATGAAGAAGAGCTTTATTAGATGTTCGAAACAGACGAGGTGCCAATGGCGATACGGATCATTACCTAATCTTAGCAGAAATACGACTACAGTTCAAGAAGCAGAAACAACAAAATTTAAGAATCAAAAACCCACAATACAACATCGAACATGCGAAGCAAAATGAAGAAATCAGGCAAAAATTCGTAGCAAAAATGAAAAGAGAAACAGAAGCAATCAATTATAATGATTCAATAGAAAATGTGTGGCAAAATTGTAAAGAAGTATTTAAAAAAGTATTTAACACTACAGTGGGGAAAAAGGCAAGACAACGAACAGAATGGATTAGCCAAGAAACATGGGACAAGGTTAAACACAGACGGAAGATGAAACAGAAAGGACTACAATTCAATGGTGATGAGGAAAGGAGAAAAGAAATACAGCAACAATATAAATTAGCAAGTAAAGAAGTAGTAGTATACAAGACCATATCTTTACCATGAAGCAAATTACAAGTAAATTATTAAGTCAGGATAGAGAAGCTTATCTAGCATTCATAGATCTAGATAAGGCTTTTGACAGAGCACCAAGGAAGAGAATATGGAAAATCTTACAACAAAGAGGAGTTAGTAGGAAGTTAATGGAAGCCATAAAAAGTATGTACATGCAAAATACTAACTACGTCAAATCCCACAACATGCAGTCAGAAGAATTTGATACAAAAGATGGATTACGTCAGGGAGGGGTATTAAGCCCACTATTGTTCGTAATACTAATGGATGAGATAATTAAACAGACTGCTGGCAAGATAAGGAAATTAGAGGTGGGTTATAGAAAACTACAAAAAGTAAGCATAGCAGGGTGCGCATTTGCAGATGATGTGGTAATAATATGTAACAATGAAAAGGATTTACAAAGCAGTTTAAATATATGGAAAGAGACTCTAGAGACAAATAGTTTGAAAATCAACGAGAACAAAACTAAAGTAATGGTAATAACGAATAATGAAGATAAGGTAATTAATATACGTTCAGAAGGAAAAGTTATAGACCAAGTTAAAGAATTCAAGTATTTGGGAGTAGTGTTGGATAGCAAAGGGAATCAGGAAATGGACATTAAAGCAGTGGCGGCTCGTGGGTCAAAAACTAGGTGAAGTGCTATTGTAGTAAATTAAAAAAAACTTTGGACATACCTAATTTTTGTACACCAAGTCCTCCACCAAATCCTTTCAATACGTAGTATTGAAGTGTTGATAAATAAAAAATAATTTGAATATAAAATAATTTGGATGCACAAATTTTAAGTGAAGAGGCACTTCACCTACTTCACCTGGCGAGCCGCCACTGCATTAAAGTGAGACCCCTCAATTGGAATTATGGCACCTTCACCCCTTTGAATATGTGGATGAATTACGGTAGGTAGGTATCTGGTACAAAACATCTCTTTCCATAATAACATGGAGAATAAAATCAACAAGCGTATAGAAGCTGGATGGAAGTGTTTGTGGGCATTAAAACATATTTAAACAAAAAATAAATATTCAAATTAAAAGAAAAGTGTTTAATAGTTGTGCGATACCTACAATTCTATATTGTACACAAACAAAAATGGAAAGAGCAATGCTCAATATACGCTGAAGAAAATAGGTACCTACAGATGTGCGAGAGAAGTAACTACTCAAGTAGGAATTGGGCTGGTGATATCATGAGGATGCAAAATGCGTGACAAATTGGAAACTTAAAGAGGGAGAACGTAAGAAGGGAAGGCCAGCGACTAGGTGGGAAGATAAGTTAGGAAAAGAGGGAAGAACCAACTGGAAGGAACTGGCTAAAGACAAGAACATATAAAAAAGGAAAGGGAGGCCTTTGCCTGCAATTGGGATTTATAGGCTCATTATTATTATTATCTCTACAAACAAAAGAGTTATAACTCCAAAAAGAATTTTCAAAAACAAAGGATGATATTAAATTTCAATTTACACCAACAAATTTGTCTCGAAAATTTGGCCCGAGACATCCTTATTACTTTTTGCTTAAGTGTAATAACTAGTTACAAAGCTAGCCTGGAATCCCTTCAAAATTGGTCTACCCTGAACACCGTACATTCTGACATTTTGAAGAGTTATTGTATACAGACAAATATCACATCCTCAGTAAATCGCTTATAGCTCAAGTGATGTGTATAAAGTTTCCCTGTGAACATTAAATTAGACCAAAGCAAGTTTTCAAACAAATTTTACTACTTACATGCTAATCATAATGCTCTCATGGTTTGTTATAAAAACCTATATTTTCGAATAAAATTACATTTAAACAAAATGCAGAAGTTTATTTAAAAATGGGTTTGTTACATAAAATTAATATCAACAGTGTAAAAACAAAGCTTTCTAAAAATGACTTAGTCTACTGGTACTAGATTTATAGACGGAATTTAGCTGCACGTAAGATGGGATATTTATTTCCTGTGCAAAGGCCACGGAAATCATCGAGAGTTAAATCAACAATGGCAACACCTCCTAATCCTTTACTGCGTACATAAGCAGCTTTGTTTCCAGCAGTGTCCGGATCTTCGTAAGATACCCAAATACCACCGTCACCACTGTCATCAGGTAGACGGAAGGCGTAAGTTCCTGTAAGATGATTATATATGACATTACAAAGTGTACACATTCGAATACTTCAAAAAATAAAGTAAGCATAATTAAACATGCGCATAAAAACAAAAATTGTGCAGCGAGGAGGCAAAGCTTTTTATCAACCTGCGACGCTTTGATAGTGTTTTTAACAAATAATTATATTAAAGAAATGAAGAAAGTAACATTTAATAAAGTTTGCATGTTGATATTAATTAATAAAACGACGTGTTTAGTTGATTTATAAAAGCCGTGAATTAAAGAATTTAAAATGCGCAACGGTTGATTGAACATACCGTAACGATTGGTAACGTCTGAAAGTATCCATCCTTCAGCTGCAACTACAAAGTCCCATGACGGCGAATTACTTATCATGGGACAAATACCCTCAATATCTACTTACCAAACTTTCCAGCAGGATCACCAACTTTCCTTAAGATAGTTGGGCTTCGTACGTTATTGGGGTTGGCAATTTTAGAGCAAACTTCTTGGTAACTAAAAAGACCTTCTTCTTTGGTGTATGCACCTGCTTCACCTGGGCCTTTTGTCTCACTAATTGGTGGAACACCACTGATTCCTGAATCGCCAGTCATCTTCCAAGTTCTTGCATAAGTGGGAATGCCATAGATTAACTTGTTGTTTGGTGCTCCGTTTTGCAACCTAAATTACATGTTTTATTACATTAAAATTTGATTGAAACAAATTTATAATAGCTGCAATGATTCATTTTGGAAAATTATGTACACAAAACACAGCTGCAATAAACATAATGAAGATGACAGGGTAAACAACTTATGAGTTATTAGTTACTAAAGTAAATAAAACACTTACCAGTAGTTAACCATGGCGTTACCATTTTCATCAAACTTCCTGTCGATGAGTTCATGTAAAGGTGCAGTGTAATCAGCTTCTTTAGGATTGCGTTCTGGAGTATAGTAATCGAAAGCCAACAAATTAACAAAGTCCAAATTGGGAATGAGTGAACGAACATCATGGAATACTAGAAAAGTTTAGCTTAAACATGGTACATTCCGAAAATTTTATAAATTTATTTACTGGTGCTGTTGACGTTGGGAAGAACAGACATCGAAAGTAAAAGTCCATCATGTCTGAACGAGTTTTTAATTTCACGAACGAATGCAGTGAATTGTTCTTTGTGTTCAACCGCTTTCTCGTCGATATCGCTAGGCGATACGAATGTGTGTTTTACGCTACTCCAGATGTTACCTAATAAATTTGTAAAATAGTAACATAAAACACATTTAATAAATAGTATTTACCCCAAGTGCCACGAATTTTCTTTGGTTTATTTGGTGGGAATTCCCATCCTAAATCCAAACCATCAAAACCGTATGACTTTACAAGAGTTTGGGCGGAATTAATAAAAGCAAGTCTGCTTTCTACAGATTCAAGCTAAAAATATTTTTTATGTTAGCTTATAAACGATTTGTAAGTCTGGAAGTAAACTTACAAGAGTTAAATACTTCTCTGGGTTTGGATCCTTGCCTCCTCCTACGGAAAGCAGAATACGTAAGCCTGGGTATCGGCGTTTAAGATTAGTGATTTGTCTGTAATTATCACGAGTTACATCGAATTGTTCGTTGAGGGGTACGAGCTTATGGCTATCAGCATTGATTCCAGCATATCCATAGACGAGATGTGTGCAGAATTGAAGGGGCTCAGCTAAGAAAGTGTTTTCAAATCGTGCTTGTCCTAAAATAGCAACGAATTAGTTTTATTTTCCTTATATAACAAATTCTGTTTTTATGGGTTAATCTGTTTTAAAGAGGATAAAGATTAAAGAGTTTAATAAGGGTTATCAGGTTTTCCTGGTAATCATAAATAATGATGCTTAATTTACGTAATGTACTTATTTACATAGAGTCAAATCGATAACCCTTTTACTTTGTCTTAAAAACAGTATGATTTTGATATGTCAGGTACGACAGGCTTCAACTCGATGACAAGGTCTAAGATCTTACCAAGGCCTTAAATAAAAAAAAAGCTAAATATCGCTCTTATATAAGTTTCCTAGTAATTTCGAAGGTTCAAGACAATAAACAACTTAGTATGTGGGTTGTAAATTGATGATGTAATAGGTGTTATTATGAATTATGTGACAATTTTTCCAAGATCAATCCTGATTTATATTCAGAACATGAATTATACAGAGATGAAATTCACGGTCAACGGTCAAGTCGTTTTGCTTAATTATAACATCGAAAAAGTCCCCAACTCAAGGTAAACCTGCTATTGACCGGCACTAATGAAGAATTTACATGTTAAGCCTAATTGCCTTAAAAGTTAAATAAACCTCATGTGACATTGTTATGTACATTAACTCAAATTAGCAAATTAAATTGTTTTTGAAATTCAAATTGGTGAAAATTGTTCTCTTTAACAATGTTAAAAACCTCTTTATTATGCAATAAATGCTTAAAAATTTCAAATAATTTGAAAAATGTTTAAAATGGTCTTCAGGTATGGCTAAAAATTTCTGGTTGGATAAAATGCACATCCCAAGAGAAAAAAAGGCTTGTTCGAGTTAGGAAAAGATTTTTATGTTTGAGTAGAATTTTTGATAAAATTAAGCTCGGATTTTACATGTAATAAATTAGCAAATGCATAAATTCAAAACTTAAATGAATAAAAAATTTCTTACCATCTCTTAAATTTCCTTTGGAATCGTAAAAACACACCACTTTAGCCCCTGTTAATTGAGCATTAGAAGAAACTGCCAAAAAGGCAACTGCAGCAAGGACTAGCTTGCCAATCATTTCTGTTAGTATGTTCACTGCTGGCTGGAACAAGACTGATTATACTTTTCTCTCTTCTCCAAATAAATTCAAGAGTTGGGTAGGTCACCTGATTATAAAAGTGGGGAAAGAGCCATTCATCATAATATTGTAAGTACACAACTTAAACTACTTATTCCTTAGTAAAAATAAAAGATTGTTAATAAAGAGATCGGATATTTATGCTTGTAAAAGGCATTAGAAATAGTTAGGTACTTATTGATGTAGTCTCGGTTGTACTGATGGCGAATAATTTATATTGTATATTTCTATTGTTACCTGAATGAAATCAGAATAAATGTTAATAATTTCTCCTTCTTTTGCTTTCCCATTTGTGCCGTTAAAGCGTCGGGCTATGGGGCTATGTTACTAATTTACATAAAAAAATTATAATACTAGTAGGTAGGTAGGTTGTAGGTAGCTAAGGTGATTACCTGAATTGCATTTGTATCTGATCGAAATATAACAAAGAACTTAGTGCAGCGAAACCCTTCATTCTAAGAATATAAACTTAAAAATTACATATAATATTAAACAAGAACTAATGTGGTACTTTATTAGAATTATTTATTTTTAATACGTAATACAGAGCACTGTTTAATATACCCTAATTAACAGCGAAGCAAGCAACGAAGTAAATTAAATGTTGCTGATACATCATACAGATCAATTTCAGTGTATTTAGAAAGTAGGTTGCGTTTGGGTCATCTGTGAAATAAAAAAACACACCCAACTACTGCCGAGGTTTGAAAATATGTATTCTCAATTGCGAAGCAGAGCACTTACCCCACTGTACTATTAAAAGCTCTACTTCTTTTTGTATCTCTTTAAAATCGGAGCACTTACACCATTATGTTCCTAAAAAGTACAATGTTTTTTGGTATTTATTTGACATCAAGAAATATTACTACCTCTGTGTTATGTGTTTTATTGTTATGTTTGTTTACTTTTAACATAACAGTGATGATGATTAAATACATCATAATTGCTTTTCCATTAGTAAATAGGTTTAGCATTGTGGAAATGTTATTGTGAAAAACTTCCGATTGTTACATGTTACATGAAAGCCTCTCTTCTAGAAGTTCTAGAAGGCTTTCAATCCATTTATGTGTTATTAGTCAATAGTCATATCTTCGTAGGGTCATATGTTTACAGAAAGTAAATATATAGGTACATTTTTGTAATGAATAAATTGTCCTGTTAAGCGTTATACAAAGTCCAATATTAAAGGGAATTGTGTGCAAATGTTACAAGGTTACAATTTAAAAAATATATGTTCGTGAATACCCTTTTATCATATTTTTCAGTCAGTGAACCAAACTGACCTTTTCTGATAGCGATTAAATTTTGATTTCCTATTAAAAAATTCCTGGTAAATTAATTAGGTAGATATATTTTCCCAATAACAAACTATAAAAAAAATTTAATTATAATATAATACAACCAACCAGCTGAACAAATTAAGAGAAAGTAAGGAAAAATTAACATGTTAAAATAAACATTTACCAAGAAACGTGACTCACTCCTTGTAAAAATATTTAATAAAAAAATTACCATACTTGTCATACGACTCATTTAAACTAGATACGTCACAGACAATTACAATATTATTGCTGATCTGTTTATGGAAACTGGAAATACTTGTTTACCAAATAATCGGGCATCTATGACATTTAGATAATTTAAAAAAAAATTAGAACACCTAAAGCTATAATAACAGTAGGTATTCTCATGAAGTCCGCACCTATTCACTTTCTAACGTGAGATCGAAAAAATTTCACCTCAAAGTTTGCCATGAAAAATATAAATCGTGTCTTTGCTAAGGTCATACAACTTAAGCCATTAGAACTACTAAATCTAAAACCACGCCTAATTGATAAAAATTAGAGCAGATTCAATTAGTCTAAAAACTAAAATTAAATAAAAATTGAACAGAAAAATGTTATTAACAGAAAATTATTTTAAAGTAGATGAGTTATGTGACCTCCATTTTCTTGGTGGCAGATTTGACTTCTGTGTTTAATAGAATTAGTGACATTTTATATGCCTGACAGCAAAACAGACATAACCTCACACACCTCACATAACCTATAAAACAACAGCTGACATTTGTATGAATTAAAAGTCGACATGCCTAATGTTGTGTTTGCATGTTTCATAGCCAACTTGAGGTGAAATTTTTTCGATCGCATGTTACTATAGTAAAACAGATTAATTTAATGAAAGTTTTACATTAATAAATAATAATTATTAACAGTAAATACATGTTGTAATTAAGTTTTCCTTGAATATAGATATTTTGCAATACTTACTGCTTTATAACGAGATATTTATTTTTAGGAAATTCTACGAAAATCAGTTGATTTAAATCGCAATTATTGTACACGGTGTACAGTAAAAAATGGAACATTGTTAGTAGTTAGAGTTACTTATAGAAACTTAAAAAGGTGTGGAAACTTTTTTTCAGATGCAGGAAAAAACGATAATTTTGTCGTCCGCTTCCAAAGCAATAAAGTTTGCAGACTTTATTTGTTTTATTAATTCAGTTTTATGAACTTCGAACGCATCCAACAATTCATTTTGGATAGTTTTGGAAGTGCCTTTAAACACTTTCGCGTCTTTCAAATGTATTGCAAGGACAGAATCTAATTCCGCAGCCAAGTTAATTAAGCCTACATAAATACCAGGATTGTCTGCGGAACTTGTCTTATCATGGCTCCGCAAGGCCAATTCAAAAGCTCCTCAAAATTTAATACACACGTAAAATATGGCGATTTTTCTCTACGTCTTCATTGCACTTTAATTTATGCTGCAAATAAGCACTATTCAATTGTTCGCGAATATCTGCTTTTCCTAAGAGATTAAAGTCCATATAAGAGTTAAGATGAGAAACAGAATTTTCGTGCTTCTTGGCCTTTTCCGCAAGACGTTTCAAATCATTTACACCATATTTCGTCCATGCTGTCGTAACCTCAAACACAATCACATAACCAGCTCTTTTACGCGCATGAGTTCCACTGTTGAACTAACTTGAATCAGTCATCGGTCACGATTCAATGAGCCCTAAAGCCGATCAATAATCGGCGAGTTTTACTGCATATTTCCCACCGCGGTTGCGCAATCGTTACCAACAATAGGTATCATTTCAACTTGTCCCCGGACAAAAGTTTTGATAACTCTTCGCGACGCGGCAATGGACTATAATATTGATATTATAGGTATAATAATGGATTGTTGTGTTACTTGTGTTAAAAAAAAGTTAGAAGTGTTATTAAAAAAAGCTTTCTTTCTATAGAGTGTAGATAGGGCACGTGCCCTTTAGCACCAGTCGCCACTGGTCACAAGAACACCGCTGGCACATTGGACTCTTATAACCACAATTTTGGGCATCATTCGATGGTTAAAGTACAAGAGGATGCCTAAGGACTTGTTAAGTCGATATGGTGGTGCAATTTATTAGAACAAACCAAAGATCAATGGGAAAAAAATTATGAAACAGGCTTTTGCCCTTTTAAGGGATTGATCAGTAGGTACCTAATCCAAAATATTTTATGAATTACATCAATTGTTTTCAAAGTTAACTCTTTATAATATTATGGCAGAGTAATCAAATTAATTATGACGTATGTCAAGAAAAAATGTATCTAAATTCAAAATTCTTGCAAGTAAAAAAAGATCACAAACCTGATATGTATATTTGTGAACATTTGCCATTTTTTCCAAAATACGAGACAAAATATCATTACAAGGCACACCTAAGAGTAACATGGTTTGGGCCAGCATTTTCACAGTCCAAGTATTCTTACGAAAATTATTCAAACGGAAGTAACGCTTGCACACTTATAGCCATTTTAACTGCTGCTAAATGTTACTATAACCAGATTAAGGTGACGAGAAGTTTTAGTTCGTACAGTAATTAACTAAACAAGTTTCAGATAGAAGGACCACAAAAATCCATAAATAACAACATTATTTACGCCTTAGCATGTGGTATGTTAGTAGGAAATACTATTCATAAAAATCTACGAATAAAAGGAACTTTATATAATATTAATTTAACAGTACCTGAAGCAATTAAATACGCTGCTCAGTATGTAGATGGGATATCCGAATGGGTATGTATAACATCAACATATAAATCCAATTTTAAATTTGTTGAATATTCGCAGAGAAGTGAATTATATCCACAACCACTCGCGGTAACTCTGTATGAAAATTTAAAACGCCACTGGAGAGAATGGTGCTGTTATCGTACAATGAAAAAGAAAAATTTAGACCTCTATATAGTTTTAATATGCGATTCTAGAAGTGTCCTTTTTATAATGCAGGATGAACCTGATACGGTAAGATAATTTCAATGAGTCACTGTAAATAAATAAATTATAACTTAACCTTCATGCTTGGTCAGTTTATGGGCAACTATTCGTTACAATTAAAGGTGAGGCCAAACACAGGCTAAATTTAAATTGAGAAGGTTTTAGTGATACACTTTGTCTTTGTAACGGTTCATATGAGGATTAGTTTTGGTTGTGGCTTGAAAATTTGGCTTCTGATGTTAAACAACTATAGCAATTAGTGAAAAAATTAAAAAAACTCTGTTAAAATGGTCATTCAACGGCAAGGAGGAATAGTTCAGTTTTCCTTATTAAAGTCAAAGTTCAGTTGCATTAAAGCAATAAACAAGAATCGTCCTCGTTTCTTTGATTATTTAACAGTTTTTACTTTAGATAGTCACATTTTTTATTAACTTTATTAGGTCAATAATTTGTTTAGATAGTTAAAATACTTTGGACTGTAAATTTCCGACTCGGCATTTATTTTGCAAAGCACTAGCTGTTTCAATTTAAACCTGACTTTAAGCATTTTAAAGTTAAATAATTAAATTTTTAAACACATCAGCAGTTAGGAAGGTCTTCAGTGATATGGTAAGTGCTCGACTTTGCAATCAAGGGTAGTACATGCATTCGCAACTCGACTGTGCAAAGTAAAATAATTATAATTTTAAAGCTTTATTTTGTTTAGGTGACACTCATCGATTCACATCAGCATTCGCAAACTAAAGGAGCATTCATAGCAACCATTAATCGAAACAGATTGAAAATCTTATGCCACTGGTTCGTCAGCCTGATAAACCGATGTTATAATTCTTATCCCCACGTATATGAACTCGCATTTTTATATTTTAAAAATAAACCTAAAGAAGCTTATAAGCATATGATTAGTGAATCTATCATACAAGTATGATAGGCGTCCTGCCTGATTATACATAATGCTATACAAATAAATTATGATTACCAAGTATTTGTAGTTTCATTTTAAATTCTCCTCGAGTTTCTAGTTAGTAGAGAAATTTTGAATACAAATTCAGAAGTTTACACACACCGAAGGGAATTCCATTTAGTTGTACACTGCAATTTACCCCTCAACACAAACTTGCTTCATAAAACAAAATCTACCACCATTCTTGTATAATTAAATCAAGAAAAATCCCAAGTACTTTATATAAATAATTAACAATAAACAGAAGAAGTATGTCAAGGTTAGTTGTTTGTACTTTTTAGGTGAAGGATGTTAAGAGAAATTTGTTTTGCACTGAATGCAAATTAATGGCACTGACTTGACTAGCAAATACAAGGGCGCCTTACAGGGCAATTAATTAGTTTCCTGATTCACGTATCCTACAGTTTATTCAAACGCCTTGATATCTTTATAAAACAACTGTGGCTGCTTAACTTGGAATAATCTATGTCTTTAAAATTGTAACCACCGAATAATTCTGAAAAGTTAAATATTGAAATATATTTTTTGATTGAACAACTTTAATGCTTTGAAAATAACAGCTTCAAGTTCGAAGACTCCACGAAGCAATTAGTAAAGGATAGAAGTAACAGTATTAGTCGCCAATTATTTTTGTAATACTATAAATATTACATCTGTAAGTAAACGTAATAACCTAATAACTATTTGCACCTATGGCTTATTAATTCCCGAACTATACAAAGTTTCGCCACAGACTAAATATTTATTTTATTTCGAACTTCAGTCTTTACCTTATACTTAGGGTAGAAGGATTTTGATTACATATACATTACTCAAAAGAAAAAAGTAGCCACTTTTTCAAATTGCTGTAGATTTACTGTCAGTTTAGGAATCTTGTTCTATATATGTTGATAAATTGTTTATTTGGATAATGCTACATGTTTTTTAAAAATTTAAGCTTAGAGCTTATCAGTAACAAAAACTAAAGTAATCTAGGAAATTTCTGATAACAAAATATCATATCTTAAGTTAGTTTCACTTCGTTATTTATAACTTGATAACAATAAATTTAATACGAAGTATTACCTCCTTTTGCTCGAATTACTGCTTGACAGCGTCTTGGCATACTTCGAATTAGCCTACAAATCACATTCTGTGGGATGCGTTGCCATTCTTCTATCAGAGCTTGTTCCAACTGAGTATGGGTTTGCGGGGGGTTTAAACGAGTGTAAACAGCTCTTTCCAGCATATCCCATATGCGCTCTATGGGATTCATGTCCGGATTACATGCTGGCCAATTCATTGTTTGAATGTCTCGATCTTGAAGATAATTTATCACTATGTTTGCAACGTGTGGTCTAGCATGTAAACGAATTCCCGACCAAAATTTTGGGCAAACATGTACACGTAGGATTTCATATAAGGACTCTAAACCGAAAAATATTGTCGCTTTCTGATTCTAAATAAATTGATAGTTTAAAAATGAAACAATGTATTGCAAATATATTTTGAAAGCTACAAGACTGATCTAACCTATGGCTACAAGTTTAACAAAAGAATTAATATCAACACATTCTTAGTTTTTATTCTGTTTTTCAAAATTCTTAACTTTTTCCGGGACACCGTCCATTACATTTATTAATACCTCTTGAGTCACTTACTTCGAGTATTTATTCCACTTGGATTTAAATTCTTTGATGTCTTTTACTTGTTCATAGCTGTTTGTTATACACACATATATATTATATTTTTATAATTAGTTATTAAGTGCTATGTAGATCGCCATACGATATAATAATAATAGCTGTTTTGAAGCTTTTGTTGCATGCGAGCCCAGTATCTTTACACTGGGCGAAGTTCCGGAACATTTGGAGGATTAATTTCCTTGGGGATGAAATTCACATTTTTGGTAGCGCACCACACGATCTTCGATTTTGCATAATGCGAGGCCAACTCCGACCGCAACAATACAGATGTTTCATGCTTATCCAAAAACGGCAGCAGTCTTTTGTTCAAATATTCTTTAATATAGACTTCAGTGTTTAAGGCACCTACCTTTTGTAAAAAATGGTTGACTTCGTAGCCCACACTGGCAAATTGCTTGCAGACTAAGTTTTGGCACTGAATTTTTCAATAGAAATGGTTTGATCTGCAACGCTAGCGCTTGTTCTACTCTGTATAATACTGAAGTCCAGGGAGGGAAGAAAACTCCATATGTTTCGTTATTCATGACGATACAACTTGAAGAGTCCTTAAGAACTTGGTTGAACAATTGCCGTGCATGTAAAGTTGCTTTTTCTAATTGCGTTGCACTTTGTTTTGGTCTTTTTTGCTTTTTATATGTTTTTAAATTATTTCTTTTTTAACTCTTTGCACGATTGACTGAGATGTATCCACCTTCCTTGCAATATCTCGTGTCTACTGATATGTCCTTACGAAATTCAGCCACCATTCTGGCTTCAATTTTCTTACTGGAAGCACCTTTTGGAACGACCAGCTCGCTTTTTATTATGTAAAGTTTCAAATTTATGAACTTTTTTAATAATTCTTTGGACCGTTCGAAGAGATACACCCACCATTTTTGATATGTTACGTCGTGATTTTGTGGGATTCTTTCTAACTTGTAGCCTTAAATTCTTTTCGTCACCACCCATAACGAAAAAACTTATAGAATGAACTGGAAACGACACTTAAATTAAATGACAAAAGCTGCGTTCGTTTATTTGTTCTAAGAACGGAAGGAACAGAACCAGAATCTGAAACAAGGTCACGTGGTACGATTAAAGCTTTGGTTTCCTAGGAAGCGGTGCCGTCATTTAACGGCCGTAAAAGTACGGTGGGTGACGTCACGAAAAACGGTGACGTGTATTTTAAGCGAAGTGTTTTCCAAAAGAGCGGTAGCGCACACCCAACGTAATAGAGCGGTGCCGTCTCATTTGAAGCGGCGGGCCAGTACGGTACGAATCAGTTCAGCAACGTTTTTTGGCGGTGTGTCTTGTCACCCACCGTATTTTTACGGCCGTTAAATGACGGCACCGCTTCCTAGGAAACCAAAGCTTAAGCCCCAACTATTTGTTCCGGGCGAAAAGAGTAAACTCCAAATGTTCCGTTCCGTAATAAACGAACGCAGAACAGAGTTTTTGGAGTAAAAAGAGCGTTCCGAACAGATAAACGAACGCCCCTAATCTGTACACTTTTACTTGACAGTTCATTTAAAACAATAAAGTTGCAGTTGTTCAACCAGGCGACTTTGTTAAAATGACAATTTTTTTCGATTCAGTCCTTATGTATCGTTGTACATTCAGAGCACCATTTCGCACAATGACAAGCTCAGTACGGATATCTAATGTGATGCTGTCCAGTGGTGTAGCTACATAGTGTTCAAAGTATTTAAAAAACACGGGCCCAAAGTGTAAAACGGACCATGACGATTATTGAGGTATAAAAAATCAATAAGCATTTATTAGTTACTATAGTCCCATGATCACATAACAATTAGATTCGCCAAGTTAGTGTAAAATCTGGCAGCATTTTTATGCTTAGTTTGCCTCCAGTGGCTAGGCGGTGCCACCATTACGCGGGCAAACACGCAACTCGAGCGACCCTGAAGTGCTTGATTTGTATACAAATCAGCTGATTCCAAGCACTTCAGAGTCGCTCAAGTTGCGTGTCTGCCCGTGTAATGGTGGCGCCATCTGGCCACTGAAGGCAAAATAAGCATAAAAATGCTGCCAGATTTTACACTTACTTGGCGAATCTGATTGTTATGTGATTAGGGCTATAGTGTACACGTATTGTGTAATATAACATTACAGTCTTAATAAATTTATACATCGGCAATAAAGAAATGTATAGTTTCGGGTAACTAATAAAAAATCACATTAGTAGAGTAACAATATACGTCTGGGCAATTCTTGGTGGGTTGTAGCGGCTCGTTAAATTTCAAGATAGAAAACTGCTCTAACAAGCGGAAATGCAGAATATTCCTAAGGTTCATTTGCTCTTTGTAGACTTGGGTAATGTAATTGTTTATCAGTTTCAGTGATCAGTTTTGTACATTCTCTGAACTTTTTTGATTTTATTCATGTAAGGCCGGGTTGTACAATAGCAGTTTAGCGCAGGTTTACCGATAAACCGCTGTTGAGCCTCAGCAGTTCGTAGATTTCCGTTGTACATTTGGGGTTTAAGATCACGTGCTCGGTTCAAGCGTGGTTTAACTTGAGCCGCTGCGCGCGGTGGTTTAAGGTGAGGGTAAGCTTGGTCCACGAACAGACAATCATACGTTTTATGTTCCCAAGTGTTTATTTGTAAAATACATAACCAAATTTAAAAGCGTTTCGTTTTTAGAATTAACCCTAACAGAAAATCAGTTCTTTGTAATCACTTGTACCTACGAAACGTTTTTATTTTCGTAGGTAGTTCTTAAGTTGTGTAGTTTGAAGAAAAGATCTGTAAAAAATTACTGAAGATCAACTATACCTTTAATCATAATACAGCATTATTTGTAATGTAACATTTAATTTTTTTTGTTACTTAATTTATAATGTTATGTTAAACAAATTAAATGCGATAGCTGTCTAATAAAAGGTAAAGTTGATCTTTTGCAATTTTTTTTATATTGTTTTCTCTACATTCAGCTGTCTCGTTTACACCTTTGAGTTTGGTGTGATATTTCTTGTTGATTGTTGAATGCATTCTAAAAGAAACGCCACCCCACTTTTTGATAATCTAAATCTTTTTATAAATTCAGAATCGTTCTATTTCTAAAAATGGTTTTCTCGGGGCCAAAATACTTTATGCACTCGCTGCCTATCAATTACATCTGCGAGCTCTAATATATCTTCGTTGCCTGTTAATACTCCCAGAAGCTCTCACATATTTAAAAAAAAAATTGTTAATATTTGTACAACGCGTAAAACTTCGTAACTAAGTTGAAAGGTTATGGCATAATACACAACAAAGACCATTCATTTTCAATTTTGACATATAGTATCAAACAGTGCGCAAGCGTTACTATTACCAACACTAATAATTTTTACTCATCTGAAGCTTAACTGAACTCGACAGCTATTCTTGTATGTACAACGGATGCGCCATTTAAGCTAGGTTTGAACTTGCCTGCGAGTTTAGCTAAACCGCAGCTGAACTTACACTTGCACAACCGGGCCTTAGAGGGTGGGCTGGCAAAAAAACTGTTAACGGCACAAAAGAGCACAAACGATAGCACATAGTAAAATTATTTGTGCTTTTAATGTCCTGCCAACTTCACGGAACCCAACTGAAGCATACATTTAAAGGTGTGAATAATATATTAAATATATTTTCCCCCATATTGTTACAATCATTAAAAACTGAAATGCCAACTAATGAAATAATTGAATCTTCTGAAAAACTTGTAATGCAATATCCTGAAGATCTTACTAACAATTTTTGTCAACAACTTCTTTCTTTTAGAATCACATTTAGGCATAAAATCAATGAAGTTACAAACTTAACAGATCTTTTGTCAAAAATTCTAAAGGAATATGAAATTTTAGTTCCTCCCTTTTCAGAAATATGTACAGCAATTCTTATACAGGGTGGGTTTTTGAAAACGAAACAGAGCGAATAACTCTCAGGAAAATTATTTTTCCGAAAAACGCTGAGACACGTCGATTTTTGATCGAAGGGGGACATCTTTTCACATAAATTTCTTGTTACAGACTTTACCCCCCTAGGGAGGGGGGGCAACCCCACAAAAATATTAATAGGGAAGGAGGGTTAAGTGACACATCATTTGAAAGGTATTCTAATTCTCTACACAACCGTGTTTTATTTTTTGAATTTGACCGATTAGTTTCTGAGATACAGGTTCCAATCTAGGTTAAATTCATTAGCAATTCTTTCAATTGAAAACTGTTATGCTAGGGCCTTTAAATATCGAACAAATTGCGAATGTAAATATTTGCCAACAAAAAAGCACGGCGAAATAAATTTTGATTTGTAATTTTATTTACTTATAATTTTAATATGTAATTTGTCTAAATGTATCTAATAGATTTGTTCATAATATACGGAAAAAATAAAATATATAAATGGGGGCCTTTTGCATTTATTTAACACGGGCCCATCTGAGTAGCAATACGTCGCTGATGCCGTCCCATACCAATATCGATCCTCCACCAAAAGGAATAGTTCCACACATTGTATTGTAATGTTCTCCTGGTCTTCTCCATACGCGTAAACGTCCATCATTACCGGACAGAAGGAAGCTGGACTCATCTGTAAACATGACACGTCGCCAGTGCCTCAGTTGCCAGTTTAGGTGTTCTTGGCTGAATTGCACTTGCATTCTACGATGGTGTCTGGCCAATTTGGACACTTTAACACGTCTTCTGAACCTTACATTGACGTCTATTTCAAACAGTTTGGTCACTAATTATAAACCCAGTAGCTTGTCGAACATCTGCCTGAAGGTCTCGTGTTGTACGACTGCAATGGGCTTGCAAACGAAGAAAACGGTCCTCACCTGCAGTCGTTTTTGTTTTTCGACCACTACCAGGATGTCTAGTCACAAGCCCGGTCTCCCTGTAACGTGTCCAGAGCTTCCACATAGTTTCCTGTGCAATTCCCAATTGTTAAGCCACGTACCGCTGAGATCGCCTTTCTTGTAGCAAAGTTACCGCTCGGATAACTTGTACTGGCGTTAATTGCCTTATTTGCGGTGCATCTTGATTAACAAGTACACCCTACTTTGTTTTTTGTTGCTTAATTTATCTAACTTATTTGATAAAAGCACCCTTGATATTTTTGTATTATGTAAAAATTATTAAAGACAAAGGACAAGTGTTCACATATACCAAGTTTCAACAAGATTCCTAAACTGACAGCAAATTTTCTACTTTTTCTTTTGAGTAGTTTATATACTTCAGTCTTTATGAAAGCAATGGCACTTAATATGTAAATACTTTTAATTAGAATATTAATAATATTTAATATTTACAAACTATCAATAGGTATATCAAAACTCAGCTACTTTACATGAGAAAATTATAGCATCAAGTTGATTTAAGAAAAGATAGCCAATGGTTAGAGTGGATCGTTTTGAATCAACAAAAGTAATTTCAGTTACTTAATTTAGTTAAAAAAAAAATAATTTATTCGCTAATCAAGTTGGCTAGTACTATGTGGTTGATTTTCTTTTGCCTGTGCAATAGCCCACTCCACAAAATCATCAATTAAAACGGGCCATGCCCCTTCTTCGTCATAATTACTCATGTCATCCGATATTTGTCCAGCAAAATCTAACAATAAGTTCCACGTGTCTTTAGGAATCGATTTTTTATGATGTTCCTAAAACAAGCATCACATAATTCTACAAATTCTTCTACATATGCATTTCTCTTACCTGTAAAAATCTGCACCAAATATCCAAAAACTTAAATTTCCCTTTTAAAACAATATTCCAATACGCTATTGCCATATCGAGATCAAGTCCTTTTTGACCGGGATTTTTAGCATAATTAAACGTAAAGTGATAAAAATCCTTAAATTTAAAACTGTCCTTTAATTCATTTTCTAAATTAGACAGACGAGCTTTCAGTTTTTCAACACTGTCGCAACCTAATTCTGTCATTCCATTTATAAACTCTTCTTTTGTAAATTCACACTGCGTGGCCGCTTTAAATTTCCACGCAATTATTAATACCAATTTTGATTCGGGCGAAAGCCCGAGTTCGTCTAAGAATTTCATAATACCATCGACTGTTATCTTATCGGGTTCTGTTGGGTCTTTGTAACGTGCATATAAGGAGTCCAATTTCTTCTTATCGACATTTTTGGGCTCTCGATAATACGCTTCGGGATTTTGAAAGTAGTTGTCGCTAGCGAGATCTAATTTCCAGTCGTTTTGTGTAAGACAATATATTGCTGTATTTTCACCAGTTTGTGTAAAAGAAATAAACTTTTTTACTTTCTCTCTTTGTGAAGACTTGAGTTTATGCTGAAAATTATCTTTTATTATTTTAAGTAAGTCAGGTTAGGTTGACAAAAATACTGAACTTTCATCTTGACAGATCAAAACGAGTTTTTAAAATTTCCTCGTTTTGAGCTAAAAAACGTTTTTTGGCTTTATCTGAACTTACCATTGTTGAGAGTAAGTAATGCACGAAAATTTTATACAAGGAAACTAACCATTGAGCTAAATTTTCAGAATTTTTGGCTGTATTATGTAAAATAACCTCTAAAGACTGCATAAACAAGATTGCCACAACCACAGAAAATGAAATCTCTTCCACTTCTTACAAACACCGAGGGAAAGTTTTTTGAGAAAGTAATTTAATGTGATTGTACATTTTCCTTGTTATACAATCACGGAATTACACCTGGGAGCAAAAACTCATGCAGACCTTAAATACACTCAACTAAAAAATTGATATCAAATAGTGCCATTATTTCAACTGAAAGGCACTAAATAATTGTTGGTGTCTAAATATTTTCAAAAACTGTGCAAATATGTACACAAAATTTAACTGTTTTAAACATACAAAACAAATTTATTTGGTATCTTTACGATATTACCATAAAAAAGACATTCGAGTTCGATTTGCCCCAAGCCCTACTGGTAACATAATCGCAAAGGTAATTTGTACAAATTTAAATATAATGTTAATTTCGTAGGATTTTTACACCTGGGTGGTTTACGAACGGCCCTTTATAACTTTTTATATGCCAAATCAAATGGGGGTAAATTCCTATTACGAATAGAAGACACAGATCAAACTCGTGTTATAGAAGGAGCCCGCGAACAAATACAAACAGACCTTAATTGGGCTGGAATATATATAGACGAAGGACCGAATATCGGGGGAGCTTATGGACCATACGTTCAATCACAGAGGCTACATATTTATAAGTAATAATTTTCATAAATGTATTTTGTAGATTTACGCAGAATTTTTGCAGGGAACAGGTTGATACCTTGTTAAATAATGAAAATGCGTATCGTTGCTTTTGTACAAATAAAAGATTGGATTTATTACGATCGGAAGCAGTTCGGTCCAGACAAATTCCAAAATATGATAATAGATGTCGCCACTTAACCAACGACGAAATCAAAATTAAACTGAATCGTAATGAGCCTTACTGTATAAGATTTAAAGTTAGTAGTCATATTAATATTCTATTGTAAAAAATTAACAAGTCTAATTGTGCAGTTAACACCAGGATTACAGACATTTGAAGATGTAATCTACGGAACAATTACGTACGATGTTGCGTTAAACGAAGGCGACCCTGTTATATTTAAATCGGATGGT
This sequence comes from Melanotus villosus, assembly GCA_963082815.1. Lineage (NCBI taxonomy): Eukaryota > Metazoa > Arthropoda > Insecta > Coleoptera > Elateridae > Melanotus > Melanotus villosus. Next base: position 73,368,799 of record OY720420.1, read on the forward strand.
TATCCAACTTACCACTTTGCAAATGTTGTTGACGATCACTTTATGAAAATATCGCATGTGTTACGAGGTGTTGAATGGCAAATTTCTACCACAAAGCACATTATGATGTATAGGTATTGATAGACAACCAATTTTAATTTCGAATATAATTTTATAATTAAAGGGCATTTAATTGGGAATCCCCAATTTACGGCCATTTACCTCTTTTAATGAATCCTGATGGAACCAAGCTCAGTAAGAGACAGGGTGATATTCAAATATCAGCATACAGAAAAAATGGGATTTCACCTCAAGCTCTTATTAATTTTATTACTCACTCAGGTGGAGGATTTGAAAAGGATTTAGAACGTGGTCTGAAACCCAAAAGTTATACGATGAATCAATTAGCCGAACAGGTATTTTTTTATTTCTGCTAATAATGTGACACTAATTTAAAATTTTCAGTTCGACGTAAAACAAATCAATTCGCATTCTGGAAAATTAATGCCAGAGCGGCTTTTAGAATTTAATAGATTAGAATTGGAAAGGCAACTTAGAAATGAAGAAGATTTAAAAATCTTAGTTGTAAAAGTACAAAATATAATTAAAGAAAAATTTCCCGGCAGGTAAAATTGACGGTGTCGGTAAATTTCAATCGGTAATAAAATATATAGAGTTTTAGACAATTCTCTTCAGTTGGATGAAGAGTATATTGCGTCAGTTTTAAAATGGGCTATTAATCGAGTGGATCGTTTGGCTGATTTAGTGTCGAATCAGTTGGCATTTTTATGGATAGCTCCAGTAAATGATGGAAGTAAATCTGCCGATGAAGTAGAAGTTATTAAAAACTTGAAGGAAAAATTAAAGGTTCAAGAAGGTTTAACTAAAGACTGTCTGAAAATATTTTTTAAGAATTTCTCCCAAGAAAATAGTATTACGTACGGTAGATTAATGCAGTTAGTACGTTCCATTTTAAGTGGTTTAAAGGTAAGTAGTAGGTTAATCTTTTTCTTTTAACAGCCTGAACGTATGCTTTCCCTTGTTCTTTCCATGAATTTTTATCTTGTACCAGTTGATGCCAGTTTCTTCCTGCTTTATTTTTGATGCCACCAAGCCAATGCCCCCGCGTAACAAAAAATCAAGACTGGCTTACATGAATAGAAAATTTATTCATAAAAAATTTATTCAAAGTAGGATAATATAATATTATGATTTAATCAAATTGGAGAGATCGGATTCCTTAAAATTGCCGGGTAGTCAACATATTAATTGGGATATCTGCATTTTGTAATACATTTATCAATGTCATTCGAATGCATCTGTCTATTTCAGCGGTCTGGTTTTCCCTGTCCAATCTGATGTTAAGTCCTAAGTAAACATACTCTTCTACTTTTTCTATATTCTTACTACCAATACTTATATTTACATCTTCTAAAGTCATGATTTTTGTTTTATTCAGGTTCATTTGCAGCCCAATTTCAGTGGATTTTGTTTCGAGTTCTTCTAGCATAAATTGTAATTCATTTATGTTTTGATTAAATAGGACAATATCGTCTGCAAAACGAAGGTAGTTTAAATATCGACCGTCTATTTTAATTCCCTTCTTGTCCCAGTTCATTGTTTTAAAGACGTTTTCCAGCGCAAGTGTAAACAATTTTGGAGAGATGGTGTCCATATCCCATAAACCGGATCACCCGTTTTTCAAGTTGTGCCTTGTTTCCTTCCACGACCACGTTTTTCTTCAGTACTACCCGTCTCTTACAAATATTTCAACACTTCTTTCAACATTCCATCTTTTAGAGTTCACTTCTTTTCCTATTAATGAAAATGATTTGCTGGAATTCTGGACCCAAGTGCGCAAAATTTCATGGTGTAGGCTTTGATGTTTCGATGTCATTTTCGTTATGTTTGGGTTACAAGCAGTTGCCCGCGCGTTGAGTGCTTAGCTTAGCCTAATGCTAAAATTTTTGTAGATAACAGTTTTCTAATAGTTAACATGATACGCCGATGTAGATCATCGGAGTGACCATGAGAGACATTTAGTCTAGTTTGGTCGCCTTAAAATAGTTTTAACATGTTGACAGTTTGTTATACACACATATATATATAATATTTTTATAATTAGTTATTAAGGGCTCTGTAGATCGCCATACGATATAATAACATGATACGCCCAAAATATGTGGATTAATTTCTAGGACAGTCTTTAATTTAAATGCCTTTTTTCTGCTTATTTTATAATTATTAGGTTTTGCCTGGATTTCTTTATGTTAATTTAGATAAAGCATTTAGATTGAAGAAGCTTTTTTTTCTTCAAAAATATTATAACTGATAAAAGAAGAAATTTTACGGTTGACAATTTAGAAAAAATTAAAAATTCTGTATCTCGGCCCGAGCAAAGCGCTCCACCTTGGGACTGACGCAGAAAAATCGAGAAAATTATCGGCTTTCCGAATATCTAAACGAAATTTCTTGCAAAGCCGTCCTCGGGGGTGCAATCCACCCCCAAAGTATAAAAAATTCTGTATGCAATCGCTCCCGAAGGATGAAAAATTCTGTATCTCGGCCCGAGCAAGGCGCTCCACCTTGGGACCGACGCAGAAAAATCGAGAAAATTATCGGCTTTCCGAATATCTAAACGAAATTACTTGCAAAGCCGTCCTCGGGGGTGCAATCACCCCCGAATAATTAAAAGTGCTGTATGCAATCGCTCCCGAAGAATTACAAATTCTGTATCTCGGCCCGAGCAAGGCGCTCCACCTTGGGACTGACGTAGGAAAATCGAGAAAATTATCGGCTTTCCGAATATCCAAACGAAATTACTTGCAAAGCCGTCCTCGGGGGTGCAATCAACCTTCGAAGAATTCAAAAAAAATGTATGCAATCGCTCCCGAAGAATTAAAAATTCTGTATCTCGGTCCGAGCAAGGCGCTCCACCTTGGGACCGACGCAGAAAAATCGAGAAAATTATCGGCTTTCCGAATATCTAAACGAAATTACTTGCAAAGCCGTCCTCGGGGGTGCAATCACCCCCGAATAATTAAAAGTGCTGTATGCAATCGCTCCCGAAGAATTACAAATTCTGTATCTCGGCCCGAGCAAGGCGCTCCACCTTGGGACTGACGTAGGAAAATCGAGAAAATTATCGGCTTTCCGAATATCCAAACGAAATTACTTGCAAAGCCGTCCTCGGGGGTGCAATCACCCCCGAATAATTAAAAGTACTGTATGCAATCCGAAGAATTACAAATTCTGTATCTCGGCCCGAGCAAGGCGCTCCACCTTGGGACTGACGTAGGAAAATTGAGAAAATTATCGCCTTTCCGAATATCCAAACGAAATTACTTGCAAAGCCGTCCTTGGGGGTGCAATCCACCCTCGAATAATTAAAAGTGCTGTATGCAATCGCTCCTGAAGAATTAAAAATTCTGTATCTCGGCCCGAGCAAGGCGCTCCACTTTGGGACTGACGTAGGAAAATCGAGAAAATTATCGGCTTTCTGAATATCCAAACGAAATTACTTGCAAAGCCGTCCTCGGGGGTGCAATCCACCCCCGAATAATTAAAAGTGCTGTATGCAATCGCTCCCGAAGAATTAAGATACAGAAGTTTTAATCCTTCGGGAGCGATTGCATACAGTATTTTTAATTCTTCGGGGGTTGATTGCACCCCCGAGGACGGCTTTGCAAGTAATTTCGTTTGGATATTCGGAAAGCCGATAAGTTTCTGGATTTTTCTGCGTCGGTCCCAAGGTGGAGCGCCTTGCTTGGGTCGAGATACAGAATTTTTAATCCTTCGGGAGCGATTGCATACAGAATTTTTTATACTTTGCGGGTGGATTGCACCCCCGAGGACGGATTTGCAAGAAATTTCGTTTGGATATTCGGAAAGCCGATAATTTTCTCGATTTTCCTACGTCAGTCCCAAGGTGGAGCGCCTTGCTCGGGCCGAGATACAGAATTTTTAATTCTTCGGGAGCGATTGCATACAGAACTTTTAATTCTTCGGGGGTGGATCGCACCCCCGAGGACGGCTTTGCAAGTAATTTCGTTTGGATATTCGGAAAGCCGATAATTTTCTCGATTTTTCTGCGTCGGTCCGATGGTGCAGCACGTAGCACGGGTCGAGATATAGAATTTTACGTATTTCAGTTACATAGCTGTACACATTATATTTTAAGGCTGGCATTTACACCATGAAATATACCTCATTTTAAGCACATTTTGTTCCAGTTTTTTAGACTCATTTTTTAAGCAGGAACGGCAGTCCATTTTTTTTTGTAATTATCCATGTCTTTTCTATCTATTGATAGAAAGATTTTTTTTAATTTCTAAAAACCAACTTTACAGTATTAAAAAATCTAAAGCTCTATTTTACTTCAAAATTTTCAAATAGTTTTTACAAAAATATTAATATCGAAAAAATCTCTCTATCAGTAGATAGACACAACCACTCTCTTTCAAACGCCGCAAGAATTTTTTTAAAAAAATGCAAATTATTCCAGAAAAACTGGAAATAAAGTTCTAGAAAAATCGGTTTAAATGACCCATTTACGCTACACTAGACTAGGCAACACAAACAGCACAGTCACAACGGCTTTAAATCCGAACTTTCCGCAAACTTGACAAGGAGATTACAATTTAAATACACAGAAAATCGTAATTTTGTTTGTGCCATATCTTTTACAGCCATACCACAAATAACTATGTAAATATGCAAATTTTCAAATATGAATCTTACGCAATTCTTGACCTCTAACCTCAACTCGTTTTTGACGTTCTGCTAAACGCGCCTTCTTATGACTTTTTGATTTTTTAAGTAGTTATGCAACTTTAGATACGTCAAATAGAAATTGACTGTACATGTAAATGCCAGCCTTAAGGGTGGGTATTTTCCACCAGTTGTAAAGCATTTTGTGTATTGTTTGAAAAAATGGTCCGTATGCTATGTATACAAGGGATCGATTGTATTAGACCAGGTGGTTATGTATAGTAATGGGCACTCTACTATTTTTAGTATTTCTGTGGTATTCGGCAAACTTCGTAAAATCGGTTGCCACTTCTGGTTGCTAAGTTCACAGAGATGCTCAAATTATGGTGTGATAATCAAGTAAGAGTGAAGAATTGTCCAATTGATCAAAACACCATATTGTTATCTTGGAAGAAGAGTGACAACTCAAAAATTTTAATATTTTAGCTTTTGGCATCAAACAACTCCACAAGTTAAACATAGTTTATAGTTCATACTTTTTACAGTTGCCCGCCGCTCTTATTTACCGATAGCCAGAAACCTACATTTTAGTTTCACATAATTATTGAAATGATTTTTCTTGAAAATAAGTTTTTGGAGTTGTGTCACTCTTCCTCCAAGGTAACGATAAATCTGGAAGTACATTTCTCCAATGTCACCTGTAACGGCAATCCTATGTTGGCAAAAGGGTAAGAAGATAGAAACCAGTATGTTACCAACCTAAGCAGATTTTTACTTTCTTTAAAAACAGATGTTTTTGTTAGCCTGTGGTCCCAATTAATTCTAATTTATATTTATATGCAAAACTGTACCCCGAGTTACACGAATTCGACTTACGCACTCTTGGTCGGTCCCACCTATCGCCTAACTTCGGGGTATTACTGTATCGTGTTAGGAAGTATTTTTAGTGTTTTTAAAGATGATGTATTGTTTCCCAAAGATAAAAGTGGGTTGGATGGAGTCCACTTGCTCCCAGAAGAAGCGTTATCCTTCGGACAACCTCTTCTAGAATGTGCGAGTGTCTACCTCCACCCTTCCACGTCTTTTTCACCTTTAGTCTTAGAACTATCCTTAAGGCCATCTCCTCCATATGCAAGTCCAATGGGGGGAGGCCAAGGACAGTTTCAATGACAGCAGTTGGTGTTGATTTTATTGTATCAGTGGTGCTCAAGCATGTTAGTCTTTGCACATGTGTAAAGTCTGCCCATTGCACAGTGTTTTCTCCATTTTGAGCTGAAGGTGTTTTCCCTAGTTCTGTTTATTATCAAGGGTAACTTCTAAGTATTTGACTACCTATGAGAAGGTCAGTGGGGTTTGGAAAAGTGTTGTTGCTCTTAGGACACCTACTTTCTTTTTCTTTGTGCACAGAACCATGCCCGTCTTCGATAAGTTCTCTTATTTTTTTTTCAATTTTTGTATTTGTACTTTTAATCATGGTACATATCTTCTTGTTTACTGTATTAATGTCAGTTCTTATTTTTGTTTCTAATTGATTAATATCCATTTTGCCAGGGGTTTCCTTCTAAAATAATCTTTTATTTAAATAGTTCATGTTGGTATTCCTCTACATTTTGTTGTATTATTTTTGTGGTGGGAAAACGTTGTCTTTTTATTAGGTTCTTTCGTTCCATTTTGGTGATTATTTCCATTTTCGCTGGTAGTAATCTGTGATCCCTGCCAGTGCAAAATGATTTATGAGCGCTACATCTTTCACAGTGTTTTTGGTTTGTCATTATACAATAATCAATTTCATTGTTCACGGTTGAATCCGGACTTCTCCACGTCCATCGTCTTTTCGTATATAAGTACCGAAAACACTCAAAATTTGTGTTACTGTTTTTGTTGTTTCCCTGAGGCCTTCTGCGGTTTGTTGTGAAATATTTAACTTTTATTTTAAGCAAACGAAAACAAAAGAATTTATTCAAAATCAGTGTATCGAAACAAAATGTTTTTGAAGTTTTGATTTTATATACAGCTTTCAGAAAGGTTCTCTAAAAATTCATAGGAATTGAAATTTGCATTTAAATAAAAAAGTTTTCCAAGAAATCAACAAAACTCCCGCTCTGCTTGTTTGACGTCACTTGCATTTGAGGTGTTGTAATCAGGATAGCAGAAATGTTTATGATTTCAAGTCCACTAAACTTTTCCTCCTGTAGTAAACAAATAATAATGAATTTGCTTTATAAACGGCCGCTCTTTTTGTTCTGCTGAGGTCCTAATAAAAGCAGTCGTCAGAGAGACACGGCACTGCCCACATTTTCGCACGCCCCTTACTCACATGTTTGTAAAAATATTGATGAAACACTGTTTTAAACTTCAATCAAAGTTATAAAATTATTTGCTTCTAAGTTTTAAACCTTCTAAGGTTTGAATACTTTTATTAATTTTTTTTCTGGTAATCTTTGGCCTTTTCTGTAACAAGGATTTAAGTTTGGTTTCGACGATTTTTTAACGATTCTTTTTTGTTTATTGACCTCTTGCGAAAATGTAAGAATATTTTTCAAATTTCTTGTAAAAAGGTAATTTCAATATCTTGCAAGATTATTGTAACTTTTTTAGTATTTGAGTGTAACATAAAACTATCAAAGTGCACTTGCAACTCTAAAAATGCTCATAAAATAAGATGATAAAAAAATTAGGTTAGGTGAAATGGAATTTGCAAGTGCGCTCGTCGTCATTTATAATCAAAATCCTTGTAATAGGTTTGCATAAACGACGAACAGTTAAAATTAGATTACAGCTCAGAATCTTACAAATAACTATATTACACTCTTGGTTTGATATTCTCCTGATATAAAGGTTCGTTGTTCAGACACGGAGAAAATGTAAGGAGTGCTGAGGAATTAATGTATGAACGAGTAAAGTAACTTGTTTACTTCTACATATATCAAACGGTTTTCTTCTTTCTGTATTTTTTTTTTAGATAAGTTAGAAAACTAGTAGTAGCTAAATGTAATCACTGAAAATCATTGCGTGGGAATTTCCACTAGCATATTTTTAGGGCCACGTGAAATTATGCATTTCGGTTGTCTGACGAATACTTTCAAAAAAATTGCTGGAATGTCAAACCGTCAAACGAGCACCGATCCGTGGGTGCGGATTACGAATGTTCATACAATGTATTTTCTCAGTGTTGAGATAATTTATTAGTCTTTCCCCACGTTCATTTTTCGAGCCAAGTTCAAAATTTCCTATGTATGGACTTTTGTTATTTTTAGGAATTCCCACCTTGGCGTTAATCACCAGTATGATTTTATAGTGTGTTTTTTCATTATTATTGTTATTAATATTAAGAGCCATCTAGATCCCGTTGTCGGGCAAAGGCCTCTGCCTTCTGCTTCCACCCTTTCTTGTTTCGTGTCTCCATCCACCATGTTGGTTCAGCTATTTCCATAATTTCTTCCTCCCATCACTTGTTTGGACGTCCTCTGCTTCTACTTCCGTCTTGTGGTACCCATCTCGTTGTTAATTGTGGCCATCTTCCATCTTCCAACCTTCCTAAATGTCCTGCCCAATTCCACTTCAGGTGTCTACATTCTTCTAACCTAACATGTCCCTTGTTTCTCATTTCTTTTTTATGCCTTTAACTTTTACTTTATCTTGTAACTTCAAGTTTAATATGGCTCTTTCCATTTTTGATTGTGTTTTTTTTTTTAACTTGTTGCACAGGTTTCAGGATTTTATTTAATTTCCAAATTTGAGCACCATAAGTCAAAGTAGGTATTAAATACCCACATATTAAATACCTTTCTTTTAAGGTACTATATGGGAATTTGATTTTTAAAAATACGAGGGTTAATTTTTAGGTAAGGTTCGATTGGTCGTAGCTATGTAAATTTCTTGCGTCTGTAGTAACGCATGCGCGCAAGCTCCCGGCATGCCTTGCGCAAATGCAGACGCCATTTGCAGTCGTAGCGTCACTTTGTACGGTTTATACTGTGAGGTTAAAACGTTTAAGACAATTGAGTGGCCCGCTGACTGTGAAATACGGTCTGTGATTCGGTTTTTGACAGCAAGGAACATGTCAACAACGGACATTAATCGCCAGATATGTGAAGTGTACGGCCCCAATGCGATGAGTGACAGTAAAGTGCGTAAATGGGTGAGATCGTTCAATGACCGGCGGGACAATGTACATGATGAACTGCGATCGGGCCGACCTTCTGTAATCACAGACGATTTGGTGCGCGCAGTTGAAGCAAAAATTCTTGAAGACCGGCGATTCACGATTTCCACTTTGTCACTGAAATTTCCACAAGTTTCAAAGTCAGTGCTATACAAAATCGTTTCTGAAAAAGAGAAGAAAGAAGTGAAAACAACGGTTGAATATTGGTTGTCTTCACAGGCGGCTGATTTCTATGACGTTGGCATAAAAAAACTGGTAGAACGCTATGATAAGTGTTTAAACAAACAAGGAAACTATGTGGAAAAATAAAATAAAAAAAAGTTTCTGACAATATCTTTACTACATAGTTTTGTTTTTATTGAAAAACGGACCTTACTTTAAAAATAACCCTCGTATGTTTGAGGGAGAAGGACCAATAACATCTCCACGCTAGATTTATTCGCCTCTGGACTTCTTTGTCTGTTCTTTTTTCAGAGGATATCAATAGGCCTAAATATACAACTTCTTGCACGTATTTTACTGTTTTATTATTAAAGGTTATATCACCTGCTTTTCTATTGAAAATGAGATGAGTTTTTTTCAGAATTGATTTTTAATCCCACTTTGCTACTCTCCACTTCTAGCTCTTCTAACATATTCTTTAGATTTGATTTACTTTCTGCTAGAAGGATTGTATGGTCAGCCAATCTTAGATTCGACAACTTCTTTCCTCCTATGTTTACTCCACATCTTTCCCACTTTCCCTTTAATGATGGTTGTAAACAGTTTATGTAGAGTTGGTATGAGGCTAATAGGCCTGTAGTTGTTTATTTCATCTTTGTTTCTCTTTTTATGTATTAACATTATATACTTTACTTCTTCTTCTTCCATTATTTTATTAGAGAGTTTTCTTAGTACCCCTGTGCCTTCTTCTGGTAGATTTTTTAGGTGTGCGTTTGTTATTTCATCCTCCCCAGGAGCATTATCATTTTTTAACATGCTTACTGCTTTCATTATTTCTTATTTTTCTATTTCTTGTAATGAATCCTCCTGTTCTTCTGTTGTTACTGCTTCCTCAGTTTCGTTTCCATTATTGTCTCTGTTTCTTGTTCTTTCTACTTTGCCTTCTTCGTCTTTAAGTTGTCCGATCCAATATTTTCCTTTATTTAGTTCTTTCTTCAACCTCCGCATTGAACCCGTATTTTTAATAATTTCTTCATTTTTTTCTTTTTCATGTGTTCTCATATCTTTTCTAATTTCTCTTTTTGTCAGCTTGTTCAGCTCAGCATATTCTGTTCTTTTACTACTATCTTGTTGTTTTTCCAATATTTCCATATTCTTTATTAAAGCTTTAGTTTTGTCCTTTATCTTTTCAATCTTTTTTGTTTAACTTTGTTCTTGTTTTATTATTGATTTTTCTACCATGTTATATAGGTTCTGCATTTGACACTCATCTTTGATGTCAATCATTCCTTTTATTCGTAAATTTTTCCCCATCTAGTCTTCTCTCTTCTTTTCCATTTCGTATTGTTATTTTTAATCTTTCACAGAGTTTTTCTAGAATTACTGTAGTTCTTACCATTCTATGGTCTGTACTGAATTCGAATTGGTTTATGACTTCAGTTTTTGTTATTATTTTTTTATTAGTAGGTAGTTAGGGCAAAGTCGATTTCATTTTTGTATGTCCGTTTGGTGTTTCCATGTCCATTTTCGGCCTTTTCTTGCTTTAACTAAAGAATTTATTATGTATAGTTTGTTTTTGATGGTAAAGTTTATTAAATCCCATCCCCTGTTATTTCTTTCTCCATAGCCGTATCTTCCTGTTACAAGTCCATCTTCATCTTTATGCTCTCCTATTTTACTGTTAAAAATCACCCATTAATAAAATGTTATTTGTTTTACTTTTGCTATTTCTATTGCTTCATCTATTTGACCGTAAAATTTTTCAAGGTCCTCCTCTAGAGCAGCTTCTGTGGGTGCGTATACTTGTATTGCAACTATTTGTTTTGTATTATATAATAATAGCCTTGTCAAGGATCCCGATTCCGGGCAAAGGCCTCCCCCATATTTCTCCATTTATCTTTGTCCATTGCTTTGGTCATCCAATTTTTTCCAGCTGTTGCTTCTATCGCTCCTACCCAATCTCGTTCTTGGGCGTCCTTTTCTTCTTTTGACTAATGTAGGTAACCATTTTGTTGTCCTGTTGGTCCACCTGCCCTTGTCTCTTATTAAGTGACTTGCCCACTTCCACTTTAATATTTTACATATTTCTGTTATATCACGTGTTTTAGCTCGTTTTTTTAATTCGCTAGTTTTTATTTTATCTTTAACTTTCACTTTTAGGATTATTCTTATTATTTTATTTTGTGTTACCGCAAGATTATTTAGCAATTTTTTAGTTGTGACTAGGTTTGCGCTCCATATGATAGGGTCGGTATTACACATGAGTTAAATATTTTACATTTCAGGCTTGTTGGGAAATCACCTTTAAATATCCAAGAGAAAGCCCAAAATTTCTTCCAGCCCTGGTGTATCCTCCTTCTGATTTCCTTTTCTTGCTTATTATCAAATGATATTATTTGCCCAAGGTATATCGCTTCTGTTACTGTTTCCACTTTTGTTCCCTCAATTGCTATTGTGTTGTTTGTCTATTTGTTAGAATGTTTGTTTTATTGGCATTGATATTCAACCCTATTGTTTTACTTTTATTGCTTAGTTCTTGCATCATTTTTTCCATTTTTGTTTGTGTTGATGCGAAAAGTATCACATCATCTGCGAACCTCAAGTTAGATAGATATTTACCATTGATATTTATACCTCGGCTTTCCCAATTTAGATTCTTGCATACTTCTTCTAGAGTTCCAAGTCTAAATAAGGTAGGCGAAACCTTATCGTACTCCTTTGCTAATTTTAAAAGTAGGCCCGTCTTTTTTCAATCTTACACAGGCTTCAGTATTCTCGTATATTCTTTTAATGATTCTTATGTAAATATTTTTAACTTTTTGCCTTTGTAATGCCTGCCATATAAATTTATGTTCCGCGGAGTCGAAGGCGTTGGTATAGTCAACAGTTGTTATGAATAATGGTATATCAAGTTCGTTATGTTTTTCAATTATTTGGTTTACACTATGAAGATGATCGGTGGTTGAAACGGTTTGCCTGAAACCAGCTTGTTCAATGGGTTGCTTTTTATCTAGAGCTGGGCTTATCCTTCTTTGTAATATGTTCGCGAAAACTTTGCATAAGTTAGAGACTCGGTTAGAGATAAGACTTATAGGTCTGTAATTCGAAATATTGTCTCTGTCTCCTTTTTTGTGTATCAGTATTATTGCAGATCTGCACCATTGTCTTGGGATATCTTCAATATTTTATTAAAGAGCCAAAATAATTGTTCTATTACCCTTTCCCCTCCCACTTTCAACATTTCATTGGTTATCTTATCATCCCCTGGGGTTTTTTCATTTTTTAATTTAGCTATTGCTTTCGTTATTTCGTGTTTGTTTATTTCCGGTGCAGTTTCAGGTTTATTGCTCGTTCCTATGTTTCTTTCATTTTTCCCAGTATTATTTACATTGCTTTTGTACAAATCTCGGTAGTAATTTGTTATTATTTCAAGAATTTTCCTTCTGTCATATTCTCTTCTATTGTTGAGAGGGTTTTTTTATTGACTGCGTCCACTGCTTCCCTGTGGCTAATTCTTTTATAACTTGTTTAGTGGAGTATTTTGCCTCTAAGATGTTTCTAGTAACATCTTTTTCATATTTTCGTATAATCTTTTCTTATGACTCTTTTTGTTACTTTGTTGAATTCGTAATATTCGATGCTTGCTCTGGTATTTTGATTTCTGCTTTCTTTTAACTCTTCAAGTCTTCTAATCATTTCCCTGGTTTCGTTTGAAAGTCTCCTTTGTTTAGAGGCTTTTTCAATATGCAGCTGGCCGGTTGCCTTTTGTATTCCTTTTACTATCAAGTCTTAAGCATGTTGCAAACTTTTTTAGTTTAGGTCGCGTATATTTTCAAGTGTTTCTGCAAGTTGTCTGTGGTATTCCCTCTTATTTAAATCACATATTTCTGTTCGTTTTGTTAGCAAATATTTTTGCCCTTCCTTTTTTCTTATTTACCCGTATTATCGTTCTTACTAATCTATGATCTGTGTCGAATTCCAGCTTGTTCACTACTTCAGTGTTTAATACATACTATGTTTCTTCTGTTGGTCATAACAAAATCTATCTCATTTTTTGCTTCGTTGGGCGCTTGCCATGTCCATCTTTTTCCCGTTCGTCTTTTAAAAAGAGTATTTGTTTTCACTAATCTATGCCTAGCTGCAAATTCCAATATTTTATTTCCTTCTATATTTCGTTTCCCGTAACCAAATTTTCCTCTTATATTTTCTTCCCCTTTTTCGAATTCTCTTATTTTTCCATTAAAATCACTCATGACTATAACGTGTTCTTTATTACTGCTGTATTCCGCCGTTACTTCATCTAGCGATTGGTAGAATTTTTCTTTTTCTTCTTCTTGTCTAGCACTGATGGGAGCATATGCTTGGATAATGTTTAATTTGGTTGCTTATCTATTTTGATTTGTATCGCCGCTATTCTCTCTGAGAAGCCTTTAATACTTTGCATTTTATTTTTAAATTGTTTGTTTGCAATAAATCCAACTCCTTTCCGTCCTTTTGTCTCTCCAATATGATATAACAGTATTCCATTTCTTCTCTCTGTAATTTTTTCTCCAGATCTACGTGTTTCTGCCAGCCCTATTATGTCCCATTTGGTCTTCTTGAGTGCTTCCTCTAGCTCAATCATCCTTTATTCTCCTAGCAATGTTCTTACATTTAATGTTCCGATATGAATTTCTTCGTATTTTCTAGTGTCGCTTGCTACCCTAATGACAATTTTTCTGGGGAGTGTTTTTGCGTTTTTTGCATTTGTTTTTTACTCGTTTCCATGTACTTTGCCTGTGTTGTCAGCAATTGTATATCCTGCCTGTTTTCGTTCTGCCTTGTTAGTTTCTGCTGGCAGCAGTTCCTTTCTGCTTGCGAACCCCCCCCTTTTGATTATCCCAGTAAAACTAGAGAGTAAAACCATTCTTCGTTCACTTGTATTTTTTGGTATCCTGTTTCGACTTTATTTCCTTTGGCTTTTTCCTCTCTAGCAATTCTCTTGCCCTCTGCCTGTATTATTTGTCAAATCATTTTCAATATAAACTTGTTTTCCTTTTAACTTGTTTTTGTTCTTCATGATTAGCATTTTTTTCTCCCCAGTTGGATATTTCGGCTACAGCCATCTTTGTGTTATTGCCTTTACCTATCTCGAAAGCATTTTTAAGTTTTATTTCTATAGGTATTCATCTCTTTCTGGAAAAAGGCTTCAAGTTCTTCTTGTATATTTTCTGTATTCATCACTAATCCACTTATAACCATGTTTTTCTTCTTTCTTCTTTCATTAGTTTTTGCTCTAGCACTTGTATTCTTTCATTCATTTCTCCTTTTTCTGGATTCCACTTCTCCTCTTTCTTGTGTATTTCCTCCCTTAAGTTTGTGATCTCTTCATTGTTTGCTTTTATCTCTTGTTTTATTTCGCCCATCATTTGAATCATGGTATTTTGAAATTCTGCCCTATCCTCTTCCGACGTTCTTGTTTTCCGTTTTTGGTACGTGGATAATCTTCCTTTTTTTCCGAATACCTCCGTGTCCGAATCGCTATCCTCAGTTTGTTTCATATTATACACATTTTTCCATTTTCTTTAGGTTTGGTACTTATCTGACAGTTCGCGCACTTTTGGGTTCAATTTTGTTGACATTGCCTGCTGATAAATATCCTAACCTTCTTTTTATATTTTAAGTTCGTGTTTTAGTTTTAAATCCTTTGGTTTTATGATTATAATTAGCTGTACTTACAGTTTTTATGGTATTTCGTGTGTTGCTGACACTTTACTTAAATATTGTTAGTTATTAACTTGTTATTTTTAGGTTTTAAAGCTCCACCTCTTATCATCAACTTTTCACCTTGGTGGCAAAGCACATAAGCCCTTTTTTGCACTCCCAGGCGTAAAGTGATTACTTTTCGCCCGCAAAGAAGGGCGTAAAGTTCATTATTGCGACAAATTAATTTGAAATATCACAAAAATACCTTAGTTACAATACAATTTTTATAAAATCACTCTTGCCGTGAATGCGCCAATTTGACATTTTTAAAAATGTCATTAGAAAAATTTTATTATAAATCAAAAAATTTGAATAAAATCTCCGTTCGTGCAAAAAATATTGTATGTACCACAGGCGTAATAAGCGACTTTGGCCTTTGGCGTGTTATAACCCTCGGCTAAAGCCTCGGGTTATAATATTCACGCCGCAGGCCAAAATCGCCTTCTTTACGCCCTTGATACATAAATAACTATTTTTGTATTACCTATTTATTTTTAATGTTATTGCTGCTACTCTGTCCGAATATCCCTGTATTTCTTCTATCATCTTTATCATATGCCTTCCAATATAGAAATCAACTCCATAGTGTCCTTTCTTTTCACATTTTGTGTTAGCTAAGCTTAAAGATTATTTTAGGTTTATTATAAAAAAACCTTTTAAAAACACAGAAGGTTTTTTCATAATAAATCTGAATAATCTGTAAGCTTAGCTAAGTATGTTAATATGTTATTAAAAAATAGAAAAATACCTCTAATTAGCTTTAACTTTAGGAGTGTTGATTTTGTCGCAATATAAGCATATTTATTCATGTTGGTCTCGATGGTTTCGTATTTAGCGTGGTTGCCTCATTATCCAGCGGTTTCAAGTTTGATCCCAAACCAAATAAGTGAGACCAATTAGATGTGTTTTTTTTTAAAGGCAGTGTCAACTTATGAAAAGTCGATTTTTTTTAAATTTTGTAATTTGATTGAGTAAAGTGAGTATTGCACCTGTGCAAAATTCCACGGCCGAATTTTAATTCGTTACCTTGTTATGGGAGCTAAAAGTTTAAGCTATGACGTCACTGATGTCGGTCGCCTGTAAATAATAATGCAATAGAGTGCGAACTCTGTTAGTTTATCACCGCTACGTCACCGATCGACAGTAACAGTTGTTCTTGGTCTCCGCCTACTTACTAAGCAAAGAAGCCCGTTGTTAAGAAGGGGTGGAGTCTGGCGGCCATTAGCACTCTACTCAGTAATGCGGGCGTTGTGTAGTAGCCTCTGGAGGCCGTCATCAGTGACGTCACGTATCAGGGATCTGAATTCTCTCTAAAATACCCGTTTATTTTGGTTACTAACAACTATATTTAAATTCTACTACTTTTGATATTTAATAAATATGTTGCATAAGTTGATAATGCCTTTAAGTAAAATTTTGCGTTTATCGCAATAAGGAAGGAAAATTAGTAGAAATAATTATAAATGTTATATGAAATTATTTTTATTTTAGGAAGGACCAAGTGTAGCAGAAATGATAGAAATTCTAGGAAAAGAGAATACATTATTACGATTGCAAACATACATTAAGAAATACGATAATTAAGTTAAACATATTTAATATTGTAACCACAAATAAAGTTTATGGTTTTACATTAAACTTATATTGTACTGATACAATTACATCATATAACAAACAAAACTTTCTGGTTGGACCCATAAAGTTAAATAAAAAAATTCTACAGTAAATTACGTATAACATGTATAAAACAACCTTCAAAATTGTCTTTTACGCAAAACTGAGTTGCAGGAACTTGGAACATATAAGAACAATGCAAATGATTTTCTAAGTAAAACAATATTGCTCTCGATTTTCTTTGCATTAAACTGTATATCACAGGTTCGATTGTTATCCAAACGAGATAAATATTCTGTTAACATTTGAAATTTTGAAAATAACATCATGCACATTGTATGTGTACAGCATTTCGATTATGAAAATAAGTAATATAAGAAAACGTTAAGTTTTCAAAAGTGATTTAATCTAACGTGAAACATTCACTATTGGTCCGCAAGTATGTACAGTATTTAAATTACTGAAAATAAATACTTCCATATTCTGATGTTTCATTTTTTTTGAATTTGTAATTTTGCTTGACTTTCACAACTCCCTTTAACTCTTTACAATTGAATATCTACAAGTTAGCACCGTCTTTTAGATCACAAGCAATCATGTAACACATACCGGGAGTTATATTACATTGAAAGTTCAGGCCTGTGTTATGTATTTAAACTGTTGTAAAAGATAAAATGTAAAAACAATTTTTCCAAATTTCTAGAGAACGAATATAAACAATGAATGTGATGTAATTTTGACTTGCTACGTTTTTGACAAATATTAAAATACGACAAACTAGAGTAAAGGAAGTTTTTTTAGTATTTAGTGAACTGATTTTTTTTAAAGGAATTTTACATGTATCCTACTAAATACTCTGATATATAAACAGTTCTACAACGATGAAGAACATGTTGAACACATTTTTATCAACAACTAGATGTTTACCTAAAGAGGTTTTTTATAAATGAAACATTCTAATTTCTGGAATGTACAACAATTTAAAGATATATGTGTACTAATCTACGCTACAGATTCTAAATAACAAATATAAACCTTTTGTAACAAGGTCTTTATAAGATATAGTTTACAACAATGGAGTGATTTATTTATCTCATTAAAAACTTTAAAAAATAAATGGAATACATTTTCATTGTTTAAACACGTTTGTTTGAGTTGTATTAAACTAAAATATTTCCGTTGTTGAAATCATTGAGTTGTGTGAACGTTGATATGTCGTACAAAGTGTTTTAATTATTAAAATTAGAGAAAGTAATGAATACACGTATCACAGAGTGATTTCAAATATAAACACCGATTAACTGTTTTCCACAAATTGGAAATGTAATGAAAATTAACTTGCGCGAAGTTATCATAAATTTTATTAATTGAAGGGTTGGTACTTGGTTTATTAATGAATGATGTGATAATGAAAGAGTAACTGTTAACAGAATTACATGCATTAATTGACTACTACCTATTACTAACAGTTACTACTTTTTTTTCTGTAAAAATATCACCAAAGAATATTTCCACTTTAATAAGCAAGCAAATAATTGTTATGCTAACAACATCTAGAAGGCAATGTACAATGATTATCAATGTCAGTTATATTATTCATTGTATATTCCGTAGCATATAGCTACCTACGTTTAGAATATTAATGTGTAGATTGATGATTTGCAGCCAAAATTTCAATTTATCTAAAGTTTTAGGATTTGGCATGCAACAAACAATACCTTTACGTATAGTTTAATAAGTTAAGTAATGAGGTATTTCTGAAAAACTTTCTTTTAACTCGTTAATACTGAAGTATTTTGAAATAACATAAGAACTTTGTGTTTATCTTACTAATTTTTGTTGTGTCTCAAATTTAAACGTTTTTCTAAACAGTTCTTAACTTGTTTTGTATAATAGTATATTAAAACACAAGTTACAGAAGGCATCGTTTTCGCGCGTGAGTTCGAAATTTGGGCACAAGCCGCGTAGCGGCGAGTGACCGAACGGACGTGTGCTCGAATTGCCTTCTGTAACGAGATTTTTATACTATTTTCTCTGTTTCGGCTTCCATTTACATTATTTCTTTTTATAAAAATACTTGACAATTTCGAGTTGGAGAAATTTGGTTAAATAGTTAGGTTGGTGATAGTGATTTTTACTTGACAGTTGACACAAGTTTAACATTTGACGTTTTTGTTGCCTAGCAACTGAATAGTTGCCTAGGTATTTTGTGTATTATTTGATGCAGTATCACCAATTTCTGAAAACAAAATATCACCAAAAATGCGTGATAGAATGATGTCATTCTAGTACCGAAACAGAGAAAAAGTATTTTAGATGCCGAGAGTTAATGATATAAGTCTGTTGTTTTAGTATTTGGAACAAAACGACTTCTTCTTCTTTCTCAAAACCCCGTATGCTTCTATGGCGCCGAGTAATGTTCAATTCATCTCCTCCACTTCTTTCGATCAACTGCTATTTTTTGAATTTCTTCAAGTATCATGTTTCTTAGCTACATCTTAGCTCCTCGGTCGACCTGGTGTTCTCGTTTCTGTTGATTTAGCTTGTAAATATTGCTTAGTTTTCCTATTGGGGTTCATTCTTGTCAGGCGTTCGCGCCATGCTACTTGTTTTTCCTTTACCTTCGTCCATATCGTTTCTTGCTGTAGTTCTTTGTAGATTGTTTTGTTCTTCTCTATCTAATTTTGTTATTCCTAGTATCTTTCTTAAGCATTTCATTTCTGTAGCAGTTAATTTCTTCTTGTGATTTGATTGTGTGGGTAGAACTTCTATGGAGTAGGTATAGTAAAGTCCTAATAATTGTTTTATTAATCCTGTAATATACAGGGTGGTCTAAAAGTAATAGGACACAGACCAACAGTAGATTCATGAGGCCAAAATATTACGGTTTACCTAAAATACCGTAGTCCAAAAGTTAATATTTAGGGAGATTCAGGTTGTCAAAGCCGAAATTTTAATTTTAATTTTTTGCGTGATTTTAAACATTTTCGAAATATTGATATAAAAATTGGTGAAACTACCTTTTTTGGGACGGGAAGTAATAATTCGTCCTCAATTTTAATGTAGCTC
Source organism: Melanotus villosus (assembly GCA_963082815.1). NCBI lineage: Eukaryota > Metazoa > Arthropoda > Insecta > Coleoptera > Elateridae > Melanotus > Melanotus villosus. Next base: position 73,388,243 of record OY720420.1, read on the forward strand.
TTAAAAGAACCTTACTTTTGCTATACCTAATATTTTAAAAAAGCTTCAACTTTTTTGTACTTAAAGTTAGCGCATATCTAATTGAAAAAAACAATTGCCTCATCTTTTCTATACAAAAAAAGGTATACTATTTAAATGTCCCTAAAGTTAACCGTTTCCAAGATATTTGCTACTGAAGTAAGTGATACAACATTTTATTCGTTATTTGAGTAATATTTAACGTAATAGGCTTGAATTAATAATGACAATTTTGACATGTTCGTACGAAAAACAAGTGATAGGACACAGAGTAATAGTGGATCCGTGTAGAAGGAACTGCCTTAAATAAATTATTAGATTAAGAAATTAAGCATTTCATCAAGTTTGTATTAAGTGTGAAGTTCAATTTCCAAAAGGAATACTTAATGGTGAATTATTGACGGAGTGGTAAATTACTAGAATTATTTCACAATATTAGAAAATAATTTGTTGCCTATCACACGGAAATTCCATCCAGACAGTTCCTCAAAGAGCATTGCTTGTGTTACACTAAAATCTTAAAAATTTTCATTGACAAATATCGCACTGATCCACTACTGCTCTGTGCCTTATTATTTGTTTTTGACAAGAATATTTCAATATTTTGTTTTAAATGCAAGCCTACTGCATTATAGAATGCTTAAAATATGAATAAGATGTTGCACTACGTACTTCAATAGCAAATATCTTGAAAACGGTTAACTTTAGCGACATTTAAATTGTATACCTTTTTTTGCATAAAAAAGAAGAGGCAATTGTTTTTTTCAATGAAATCTGTCCCAACTGTAAGTTGAAGTATTTTAGAGGTATTAGGTGTAGCAAAAATAAGCAAAATTGAGGACGGATTATTATTTCTCGTCCCAGAAAACGTAGTTTCCCCAATTTTCATATCAATATTTGGAAACCTCTTGAAATTACAGCAAAAAATTAAAATTAAAATTTCGGCTTTCCACCTTGTATCTTCCTAAATTCTAACTTTTGGACTAAGGTAATTTTAGGCAAATCGTAATATTTTGGCCTTAGGAATCTACTGTTGTTTTGTATCCCATTAGTTATGGACCACCATGTATACTGGTTGCTTTCTTAATCTTGTTTGATATTTCTGCATCAATTTTGTCATCGCTACTAATTATTGAGCCTAAGTATTCAAATGTTGTTGTTCTAGTTTCTATTCTTTACACCTAAATTCGTGAGTGTATTCTTCCTAGTTTCTTTTAATTTGCATAACTTTTGTTTTGTTTTCGTTTATTTCCATTCCCATATTTTCGATTTCTGTTGTCCAAATGTTTATTCGTTTTTGCATTTTCTTTATATTGCTTCTATTTTTATAGGCTGATTGTTTTACGTGTTTTTTCCATATAATTCTTCAACACTCCATATATATTATGAAGAGAAGGGGTCTTAATGAGTCTCCCTGTTTTACTCCAGTTTCTACCTTACATGATTTTGATTTTGTTCCATTTATCTGAATTATTTCCGTTACATTCTCATATATGCTCTTTATAGCCATAGTTAAAGTGGTTGTTGTTTTTAGTTGTTTTGGGCAATTCAATATTTTTCGTCTGTTGACGGTATCAAATGCGGTCTTAAGATCCATAAACGATTTTGATTCTACTTTGTCTTCTATTAGTTTTCTTTTTATTCTTAATTGTCTAGCTGCCCTAAATCCTTTCTGTTCGTCTTCTATCTTGCTCACTCTTTCTTTTCTGAGTCCTTTTTCTAACATGTTGCTATAGATTTGAATGGCTACCAACGCTAAACATATGGCTCTATAATTTTCGCATTCATTTTCGTTTCCTTTTTTGTATATAGGCTGTATTGATTTCCCAGTGTTCTGGGATTTGTCTCTCTATCCGTGCTTTGTTGAGTATGTATGTCAGCCACTGTTTTAGTCTGTCACCTCCCCATTTCAGCATCTCAGATGCTATTTCATCTGGTCCACTTGCTTTACCAGTTTTAGTTTCCTTTATCATATCATTTACTCCTTCGTATGTTATTTCTTCGACCTCCTCAGCCTGTACTTTTTCTTATGTTCTATGTTTATTTAGTGCAAATTTGGCTTCATAATACTTGCTCCAAACTTCTGCATTACCTTCTTTGTTGGTACTCAGTTTCCCTCTACGATCTTTAACAAATTTTATGTTTTTGTTCCTCGCCATTTTTAATGATTTTATCATATTCCAAAATTTGTTGTTATTTTTGTATGTTCATCTTGTATTTCTTTTCTGAATACTTCCCAGCCGTGGTACTCCAATGCCAAGAAATCTTAGAGAACTTGTATGGGTAAAAGGGAACTCACGGGAATGAGCAGGCCGATATCTTAGCTGAGCAAGGTTCAGAATAACCTTTTTGGGGACCTGAACCAGCTGTTGCTCTTTCGTTGGAGCTCTCTTCGTACCATGATAAAACAAGAAATCCATAACCGCCACTGTGTTAGACGGATAAATGTCATCCTGCAAGGGCAATTATTCCAATCACTTCACAGAAATTAGTTGGGTATTGGAACCAACTATCATGGAAAAAACTGCGACTCTTTGTCAGTATATATTCCGGACATTGTAAATTAAACAAACAGTTGCACAGAATCGTCGGACTGGCAGACAGTCCTACGTGTCGAGGGTTTAATATTGAGGACGAAACGGCTGAACAATTCCTGTGTGAAGAAGAGGAACCATGTTGGGCCACTTCTGGCTCAACAATTCAACATGGCCAGAATTCACAGCATACCTCCTGCAGTATGATGGCTTGAGTGATACAGGCAGGCAGGGTGGGTGTTGTGATGGAGGTAGCACAATGGGCCTGCTTTGTGGTCTAAGGGCATGTAAACGTAGGTTTACCCTCCATATTGAATCCAGACTTCCCAGCTGTGCCTTTTTGCTTTCTTTATTTCTTCTTTTTATGTATTCATTCGTCTTCTTTTTATTGGTTTGTAAGAATTTTTTCCACGCATTCCTTTTGTTGCGTATTTTTCTTTTTACCTCTTCATTCCACCATCTAATTCTTTTGTACTGTTATTTCTCCACACACTTATTTTGCTGTTTGGAACAATGCTGTTTTAAGTGTTCTCCTGAGAATATTCGTCCTTTCATTTTCCTCTAGTTTTTGTTGCAATTTGGTTTGATATTCTTCTCTTATTGCCATGTGTTGTAACTTTCTTGTTTTTATTATTGTGTGACTCTTCTCATCTTCTATTGGTGGTTGTTATATGTTTATCTTTGCTGTCACTTATGTTATGCGTTTATTTATTCTTACATTTTGTATTAGTTGTTCCATTTGTTTTGTGTATACAATATAGTCTATTAAACTTCTTGCATTTCTTTCCATTGTGTTTCCTATTCTGAGGTCGTTTTCTATTTTAAACTGTATCATCTTATCCCCATTACCATGTTTTTCGTTTGCTCCATGTTCTCCTGTGGTTTCTTATCCTCTTATTTTGCCATTCCAGTCTCCTAGTATTAATATATTTTCGGTTGTTTCTCTATGTTTGTATAACATTTCTTGTAGTTCATTATAATATAGCTTTCTATTTGTTCTTTGTACCGGTGCATATGTTTGTATTGTTATTTTTGTTTCGAATTCTATTTCTATTGTAATTATTCTTGAATTTACTGGATTCCGTTTGTTGCTATTATACCCACTCCTTCTCTTGCTTTGGTTCCAATTATATTTCCAGAATGACATAGTGTGTACCCTTCTATTGTGTCTTTGATCTTGTTTCTTTGTTTCACTTAGTCCTATAATTGGTAGTTTCGTTTTCTTTAGTTCCTCGATTAATTCATCTTCTTTCCCATTTATTGTTGCTATATTCTAAGTGGCTATTTTCAATTGCTATTTGAGTTAGTCTGTATATTACTTAGGTTTATTGTTAACGTGTTTTCCGTCTCAATTTCCCTTTACTTTTTCATGTTATTGTTATCAATTTGTTTATATACATAGTTGCTACTAGTTTTTATCTGGCTCAATTTTTTCATTTCCTTTTTCCCCCTTTTTCTTCTTTATTTATAAATGGTAGAAATAAGGTTTGCATCATTTTGAGGTTTTGTAGTTGATCGTCTAAATAGTTTCGTTTGTTTTTCTTTATTACGTAAGTTTTCTTCCGAGTTCTCGGAGCCTTATTTGGATCTAAATATTTCTTTTTGATATTTTCTATTCCTTCTGTATTTCCATCCCTATTTTCGTCAATTTTTGATGTGATTTTTTTTATTTGTTGTTTCCAACTCATCGTTTGTTACGTAGTCTTCTTCATTTTTACTTATTGTTTCGTTTATTTTGTTGTCTTCTGTTTTTTACTTTGTGTATGGTTATTTTAGCATAACTTTGTTGCTTTTTTGCCTTCTCTCCTCGTTGCCACTAAGTTGTTTGGGTTTCAACAATTTTCCTTCTTCTAAAACTTCTTTTGGGAAGTCTTCTTCAGTATATATTCGTAATTATGTTTAGTTTACATCTATATGTAGTGAAACCCACCATTAGGTTCACTATTTTTGTTTGTATTTCTCAAAATGTTGTTTTGTTTTTTAATTCAATTCCGTAAAATATTAGATTTTTCTTGCTCATATTTGTATATTATTTCGAGTTTCGATTCATATTCATACAGTTTTTTATTAGTTGTGTTTACATATTCATCTATTTTTAGATAGCTTTGTTTCAATTTATTGCTTTGTTTCTTCTTTAACTATTTTCCTTATCTCCTTTGTGTGGAACGAAATGACAAAATACAAAATTAGTTTTTCTGTGCCTTAGAACTTTGTTTCCTCACTCGCCGTTTCAGTTATTATTACAAGCTATTACTGCTTATTGTTTTAATACATACCTAACAAATTGCGTTTGTGGTATAAATTTGAGACACCGTGTATTGCTAAAGAGCCAACAATATAATCACTATACTACTTAATTTAAAAAATTTGGCACAGTTGTATTACAAACTTGAAAGTAAATGATTAAATTTTAGATTATCTTCGCCCAATCACAGCTGTAGCTATGGGTGCTCTACAAAAACAGCCTAACACAAACATTATTACTCCAATATTGTATGCAAATTTTTACAGCCAATTACGCAGTAGGTATACAAAGTGTTTAACTTCATACTTTGGAAAATTACAAAAGTATACTCTGTATGTCATCGTTTTATGCCACATCTGACTTTGGAAATTTGATGTATTCATTTGAAATGATCCGCTTGTACATTTTTAATTTATAGAATAATGTACAAGATGTCGTGAATTACAATGGGCATCTGCTCACATAATATCCCGAGCCATCGGTTTAGGAAAAAATGGCCATGTCGATAAAAACCAGATTAGAATTTCATCAAGTATTCAAAGCCAATGATGTGTAAAAATACAATGAACGGAGTATATACTACTCAGATTCTTTCTTTTAACAATCACTTGTAAATGTAATAAATACGAAATTGCTTCTTTCATGCTCTGCCATGAATGTTTGTCTAACTAGTCAGCAATCAATTTTACATAGTAACTACACTACTTCAAACTATAGTAAACAGATCAGCAATCAACTAGATATTAATCGCAAACAGTCAACTTGAATTATATTAACGTTCGACTGTTGTTAGCTGGAGAGAGTCAAGTAAGTTTGTTAGAATGAACTCAAATTGGGAAACATGCTTTTGCACCGTAGACTGATTTTTTATTGAAACAAGTGTTTACCATGTGGGAAAATGTCTCTGCATTTCTCCGTTTGAGTTCATTCGAATTTACTGTTTATACGTTTATTTTATTTTTGGTGCATTGATGTTTCAAATAATTGAGAACAAACAACAAAATCATGTTAATAAGGCGAGAAAATGGTAGAGTATGAAAAATAAATTGCAGTAAGAGCACATTTTAATAAATAAGTGTTGTGGTTTTGTCTTAGACTTATTAATTATTTAATTTTTGTTCCTTCAATCTTCAATATAAATATTTGTAGAATAAATCTGGCACATTCAATGACCGTGGTGGTAAAGTCTAAGTAAGTTTTAAATAGCGGTTGAACGGGTTTTTGTTTCCCCGCCCTATGCAGTTGGATATGGACGGTGTTATGTAGAAAACCCAACGTTTTTACTCATTCTTTATATGTATAATAGAAATGATTTTTACAAATTTTTTGTATAACAGATACAGATAATTATTATTACGGGAAACTGTAGCGGGTGTAATTATTCATACTTTCGAATTGAAATGAAACTATTTACTTTTATTTATTTCTAAATATTAACTACAATCATTAGTTTTCATACTTAATACCGTTCACAGCCACACCCTGGTCTATTGGCAAAGACAACGTTTATATCCGCGTCTCGCTCTGACTCGCGAAATTTGCCATGCGTTATATCTTGTTGTAACTAAATCTGAAACTGCATAGGGCGGGGAAACAAAAACCCGTTCAACCGCTATTTAAAACTTACTTAGACTTTACTGAAATAATGCTGATTTAAGTGCATACGAGGAAAGTTGCATAAACAAAGGAATTTCAATGTTATTTTTTGTAATTCACCACAGTTTTTGACTGTTAAATAATATAAGAATTTATCAAAAGCTTAAACAAAGTGAATTTTCAGCTTGGTAAAATATAAAATATTCTGATACCTACATGAATGAGGCAAACCTAGGGCATAGTGTTGCCTTGCAGTTGCCATTCAGGATTCAACTATCTGATGCCACTCCAGGTGTTTGAAGAAAAGAATTTCTAAAATGTACGTGGCTTGGCCTGAAGCTCTTTGGTGAACAATCTTAGGCAATTTGTTGCGTTGCAAGCCAACGTCCTCATTTGCATCCTTAAATTTATTTTTGGAAGTGTAAAAATACATTAAACCTTAAATTAAATTGATTTTGTTGTTTGTTCCCCACCAAAATAATCACGCTTGTTCTTCCAAAAAATTGATGAGTAAGCTTTAGCAGCATTTAACATCAAAAGGGTATCTATGTATTATGTACATGTATGGAAAATATCATGTGATACCATTACTTACTACAAATTCTTAAATATTTAACATCAATTTAAAATTTTATCATCTGAGACATTAAAAAACCATGTCAAAAATATGTGCACTACAATTCTACATACTAATACATAATATATAAAGGAGAAATACTAAGTCTAGTACATTTCCAACAATAATAAAAAATGCACATTAACAAGAAATATGAATGATCGAATGAAAGGTGAAGATTAGAATGAAGAGAAGGAAGATAGAGGTATAGATATTGCTAGGAATAGACAATTGCTTTCGATTTAGAATATTAGTTATAAATATGTTATTTTTAGAGAGAAAATTTCCAACAGTAATACTTTTAATAGTTTAGTATGTAATAAAAAGTTTATTTTCCTTGGTAAGCGTATATATTTTTTTTAGAGATTATATTGGAAAGTAATGGATAATTTTCAATGATCGTTTTAACGGTGAAACTTTTGGTAGGAATATTTTTTATATTTATTTAACACACCTAACTATACTAAATCACCTAAGTATTTTAATATATCATTTAAAAATCACAGCAATTCCGAATTTCTTATAAATAGGTTTATGTGCGTAAAATAATTTATTCAATTTATTGTAAAACAAATTCTCTTATTAAATTAATACTTTTTGTTTTAAAGTTAAAAAAAATCGTAGAATTGTATTAAACTTAATTCATTGAAGAAATTAAACGCTTTGAGTCAAATCCTTAATTGCTTGCAGTATTCTTTTAACATGCCCTACTTTTGTTACCCCAAGGTCTTTGAGATCCCTTCTGGCAAGACTGAGTAATTCTCTACCTCTAATATCATTCTTAACGAAGCTATCAATGTATTCTGACAGTTGCAGGGTTTCCAACCATGTAGCAACTTCCTGTGTTCCCCAAGAAGCAACGTCTCGAGCTGTTTTACAATTGGACTGTTGTTGAGAGAACGAAACTCCTCTTGTTCGGAATTTAAGCCAGAATAGACCCTTACGTTTACGTTCAGACTGCAAATTAACGAGCTTTAGTAAGCAGTTGAAAGCCAGTCATGCATAATCATTTAAAAATCAAAGCAATTTTTTTATGGTTATTGCACCACCAGCTATCAATTTAATTAAACAAGTAACACCTACTACTAGAACTGGAAGGAGATTAAAGATTGTGTAAAGAGCGCAGCATATCAAGTTTTAAGGAAGACAACAAATTGTTTAATATTGACTGCGAAAAGGAACGAGAGAAAAAACTAGCAGCAAGAAAGAAAATGATAGAAACCGGAAGACATACAAACCAAAGAAAGGCAAAAAGAATTTATAGCGAAGCAAGGAGAAAATTTTGGCAAAGACGGACAAAACAGTTGGAAAAATGGTGAAATAAAAAATGTTTCCTAAGAAATAAAGCAAACTAGAAGAGGCTACCTACAAACACCAACAGCATTTAAGAACGAGAATCAAGAAAGAATAAGCGGTGAAGACCAAATAATTAAGAGTTGGCAAAGATATTTTCAAGATCTGCTGAATGGAGAAGGAGAGCTTAAAAGTTAAAGGCTAAAAAATAGAAAAGCCCCAGGAGAAAGTGGAATAAAAAATGAACTTATTACATAATTGTGTAATGTTTCATTTATTTTTCCAGGGTCAAATTTCTATCGCAGGCTTTTGAAATGCATATTAGTCAGCGGTTCTCAAAAATGTGTAACCAAATTTAAAATAAACAAAAATCGCGATAAGCTTTAAATTTTTGCTGTATAATGTAGGTACTTCTATTAAGGTCAGCATTATACCCATTTAAATTAATGACAATACTTTTGAATCACCTTGTATAAAACACCTGCTACTAAAAACAGCGTAAGCTTTCGGAAAAAAATATGGTGGCAAAATAACCATAAAAAAGTAAAGATGTTACCACAACAAACGTTTAGAAAATATTTAAGGTTAACAGAACAACATAACACTTACTTGGCCTTCTTGTACAACTTGCAGATAAACCAAGCTTCCGGCAGCAGATTCATACATGTAGCATTTTCTTAATTCCATTTCCATGTTTGCCAAGCTTAAGCTGAGTTTGTTTTCTAAATCTTCACGTAATTTCAGTTTATGGCCTCTGTCGTGTAACAAGCAACAGCTTTCTTCATACAACTCCTTAACTACAGTAACCAACTTAGAAAATTCAAACCTTAAAGAAGGTCCCTCTATTATTTTTCCATTTGGATGTATTTTTTCAAGGCAGGTATCAGTTTTGGTCGCGTGTGTATACAAGTCAACTTCTAACGAATAGCTAATTGCTAACATCTTGATCCATTTTGTAAGACTAGTAGCACACTCTATAAAACTTATGAGTAGGAAACGTTCTTCATCAGTAAATAATATCTCTGGTTCGATCATGCTTGATCTTTTTTCCATTGAAATTGAAGGTAATTTCTCCAGTACAGGCACAGCACCGCTAAATGAGTGCTGACGCAATTTATCTCGAGGAACGGCCAATAATGATTTATTCTCGTGACTTGGCATACTTTGACGAGTGAGACTGTATCTTCCTTTGTCATGTGACAGCGAGTGCCGCTTTTCTTGTAAAGTAATACTGTGCCTTTGTTTTTCTTCCCATGCTTTAAGAGAATTTTCAAGAGCACGATTTCTGCAAAGCATTTGCATTCGATTTTTATGTAAAATTCTAATTACACCTGGAGGCTGAACCCAAGCTTCACCATCCACTTGAATCGGAACACCTTCATCGCCTGAATTAAATTATTTAGAAAATTCAATAAATAATTAAACGGATTGTTATTTACCCAGAATGTTAATTTGAATACTTTGACACTGTGCTATGCGATGATGTTGCAAATTTATTAGTCGGGATGCAGCCATTTGTACTGATCCAAACACAGCTACAACTTCCAAAATTTTGTCATCAAATGAAGGCGCAGTGAAAATATCATCTTCTTTCGTACCACCCCAAAAATTTGTTCCTCCCATAAAACTAATAACAGGTATGTTAAAATAATACTAATTATTATTTAAAGTGATTTACCTCGGAATGTTTAGTATCACAATTCCTTGCAAACTTGGTAAAGGAATTCGTTGCCCATCACATTCTAATTGTACTCTTTGTCCCAAATTTTTGTAAGTTTTTTGCAAAAATTGTTTACTGCCCAGTACTCCGTACCACATATAATTTTTAGCTCTTGATCGACATTTTTCAGGATGTTCTTCACGTTTATGATGAAAATCAAGCGATATTTTTGCATCGATACCTATTCCAAAATAATTGTTCATAACGCAACGTTCAAAATAGCCTTCCATTAGGGTTTCATCAGGATCCATTAGTGGGCCTACAGCCGCACACAGAGTATCGGCATTGGCTAGAAGACATTTACTTATAAAACCCGCACCAGTGCTAACGTCTGAAAAAAAATTCATTTCAAATTCGGCATATTTTTAAAATAATTTATATCTGTGTATTGAAGTTATATCTGTAATAAATTTTTAATATATAGGCTAACACTTTAGTGCAGGGATTTAGGGTAAATCAAGCAGGAATAAATGAAGACCGATAAGCATATAATTCCATTTCTGAAACTTTTTTTATGCTTTATTTATTTAACATTTTGATTGTACAAGTTAATATTTGTTTGATTCGCTTGAAATAACCAGTGTGAGCCCAAATTCACGCCAGACTTATATTATTAAAATATATAAATCTACATAATAATAAATTTTTACTACAGTTGGCAACACTGCAAAAACATAATATTAATAAATCTAAGAATCTGCTAATAAATTTAAATATTTGAAAGCTAAAACTCTATCTGTCCTATCAGCCTTTAAAAATAATAAAGGATGGATAAATAAAACCAGAATAAAAAATAAAATACACCTTTCGATTTTTACAAAATTTAGCAGGAATTAAATGATAAGCTAGTAGTATAGCCATGTAACTTCTGGCTCACAGGAAGTGACGTAATAGCTCTGGCGACGTGTGCGTGTGTGTTTAGACGGTGCCATTTTGTAAAAGTGGTGGGGTGTGAGTGACGGGTGCGCATGCGCAACAACCCACCCCACCACGCATGCGCACCCGTCACTCACACCCCACCATCGCCAAAAAATGGCGCCGTCTAAACACATACGCACACGTCGCCAGAGCTATTACGTCACTTCCTGTGGGCCAGAAGTTATATAGCTATACTACTTAAGCTACTAAGCTACGCTACAGGTTAACTAAATTACTTGGGGGCCATCTACGACTTACAGTTTATTGGTGTGTGTTAAACAATTTTAGGCATTATTAGTGGTTTTTTGTGTTATGAAATAATATAAAAATACTTACTAGGCCACGCTGGTAATTGAACCAAAGGATTAATAATAGGAAGCTTTCTATTTCTCTTTGTATGTTCTTCTTTGTCTTTTTTATCTTTCTTTTCCAACTCATTATAAAATTTACTAGTAGCTGCAGCTGTGGCAGCTAAAGCAGCAGATTCTGCAGGATTTAATAAGCTGCAGCAAGAAATTCTTCTTGTAGCTGCAGGTGAGCAACTAAGAAACTGACCGTGCTCATTATCAATGCCTAGTAGATTAGAACTCGAACTATTGGCACTTGTTAAATCGCTCGTAGATAAATGTTCAGCTTTAGAACACAAATTTTGTAAATCGTATTCGGAACCAACATCGTAACTTAATTCGATACCGAGCTTTTCTATGCGCTCTACTCGTATTTGTTCGTCTAAAACAGGCGATGGTGGCTCTACAATAACTTGGGGAAATATGGGAATTTGGGGCTTTTCTTCACATTTTTGCTCACCATTTTCCTCTTCTTTCTGTTCAGGTACCTGGAGTGCAGCTGCAGAACTATTAGTCAAATCCTTATCAGCTTTATTCAGGCTAGTTTTTGAACCCCAGATGCTAGTTTCACTTTCTTCCGTAAGGGTACTTTGTCGATTAACGTTCGCTTCTGTTTTAGAGATTTTCGTTGAACGAACCCGTTTGAAAGATCGCCTGGCAATATCGTTACCTTCGACAAATTGCGCTAAACTACAATATTTAACTGGTTCTGATTCATTTCGATTGTCTATATTATGCACATTTTGTGTCATAAATGCGCGATTTTCAAAACCAAATTGGGTATCTTCGTCGATTTTACCTCTCGAACATCGTCGGATTTTATCGATGGAATTACGTTTAAGACTTTTTTTACGTTCTTGTATATCAAGTTTGATATCGCTTAAATCACTAGCAAAGAGAGTTGTATCATCGGTATAAGTATTTTCAATGCTATCTTGATCATATCCACAGATATCTTGACCCAGAACTGAGCTCATGTCATCTAATAGCGATTCACCCTGCAAAGCTTCCGAGTTTGGATAAGTGTCAGTTTCTGGTGAATCAATGTGATATATATGGCCATTTAAATCCTCACCATCACTTCCTTTACGTGGTCCAAACGGCTTTTGTTCCATTACTTCCGAGACGAAACTTATTTCTTCTGTAGATACCATGCTAATCTTATCATCATCCAAGGGTTTATGATCTGGTTCCTGATCTGGTTTCATTTCACATGTTTCTTTTGTACTATCACGTCGTTGTTTAACCATGTTTTGTGTACTTTCTAATATTTTATTTAAAGGTACTTCAAGAATTGGATCTTCTATTGCTTTAAGAGTCGAACATGTTGCCATTAATGTTGCTGTTGTATTTTCTATTATTTGACTGAAAATAATGCGTAAGAATTAATTCAAAATTTTAATATTTACTTATGTCTTGTTTAATGAGTTTTGATGAGAATTAAGTTAATTAAGTGGCATCAACGAGCAATTGCAAAAATACGGGGAAGAAATAATAAATCTAAAAGAAGAGTCCATAAAGAAGGAAGGAGAATGGGAAAAGGAAAAAGTTGATTTGCGGACAGAGTTTATACAATAAAGAAAAAATTGGAAAGACAGGAGAGGAAAGTAAAGAGAAATAATATAATTAATAGAGGAACTGCATTTAACGAAGAGAACATTAAGAAAGAGATAAGGGAATTCATATAGAAAGAAATGAAAGTAGATGCAACTATTAGTGACGCATACATGAGAAAACAAGATGACTATGGTTAAACTGGAAAGGTTTGAACACAAAGTTGAGATAATTAAGAAAAAGAGTAAACTTCTGCACCAGGAAATCTACATCGAGTGTGACTTGAAGAACAAAAAATCCATCAGAAAGGTGGTAAGGGAAGAAAAGAATAGAGGCAAAAAGCTAAAGTAGGATATAGGACAATTGAGATAGATGGAAAGAATTTTATATGGAGCGACGAGGAGGGAGGAAGATTAAAAAGCATTGGCAACCCCGTCTCAAAAAACTAGTGAGGATAACAAAGGATGGAACTACGATACAGATGAACCAGGTAAAGGAAAAGTATACGAAAACTAGCAATGAAGAGCAAAAAAAATCGGTAAATATAGGCATGTGAAATGTGAGAGGAACAAGATATGAAGGAGCATTGAAGGAATTAGAAAAAGAGGCATACAGATACAATATAGAAATACTAGCAATGCAAGAAACAAAGCAGAAAGAAAGCTTCCAAATAGAAATTGAAAATTATATAGTATTCAACAGTGGTGATGGAAAAGAGTGTGTTCAGAGTTTCTAAAAGAATATGCTGTTTAAAAATAAAAGGAAAATACGTAAACATTAACATTATAAATGTCCATGCATCCACGGAAGATAAGAAAGAAGAAGAGAAAGACACCTTTTACGAAGATCTAGAAGAGACTAGAGAGATTTCAACGCCAAGATAGGGCAAGGGGAAATATATTTCCTATAGGGAGGTTCAGTAAACATACATCATCCAACAACAACGTATTTACAAAGAAAAGAAATCCATAAAAGAATATGGGTAATACCATGAACAAAAGATACGAATCACATACGATAGATCACGTACTGATCCATGAAAATTATGCTAAACAGGTGTAAAATGTAAGAACATATAAGGGAGCAGAAGCGAACTTCAACAATTTTTTAGTAGGAATTAAAATAAAATAGAAGTAGCACAAAAATCCAAGGGAATACAACAAAACGAACAAAAAATAAACCCAGTATAAACTATAAAGTAATTAAAGAAGTATGGCAAAATGAAGAAATCCCGGACGACGGGAAAACAACGATTATCGTCCATTTTCACAAAAAAGGAGACGAAACCAATTGTGAAAATTACCAGGGTATAGCCCTCCTTGACACTGTCTACAAAATACTTACAACAGTGAGAAGAAACAAGGTTCAACGATCGCAGATAAAGTAATAGGGGAATACCAGGGCGGTTATAAAAGAAGTTGTTCGGTAATAGATCAAATCTTTACATTAAAAGAGATCCAGGTAACATGTTAGAGCATAAAACCGAAATAATTAGATGCATTGTTTATAGACTTGCGTCGAGCTCATTGAGCAGGAGTAAAGTATTTGAAGTACTAGAAGAGTACATCTTATAAAAATGACACTGGCCCAAACTCAACGAAAAGTACAAATTGGGAATGATGTTTCAGATGCGTTCCTAGTCAAAAACGGCCTCAGACAAGGGGACCTCCTTTCAACCACGTTATTCAAACTACTTTTAGAAGCAGTCGTTAGAAGAAGCAAAATTAACTTAACAGGCACCTTAATAAATAAAAGTCATCAATGCATACGATATGCTGAAAATATTAAGATATTGCAGTATTATCAAGAAGCCCACAGGAACTACAAAGAATAACAAAGAACTTAGAAAATGAAGCAAGAAAAGTGGGACTGCAAATTAACCAAGAAAAAACAAAGACCATGACAATGGGGAAGAAGGCACCACCAGCAGAAACACAAAAAGAGGTAACATTACAACTAACAGGTAACAGAGAAATGAAAGTAGAAAAAGTTAACCAGTTTACATACATACCCTTGGGGCTGTGGTTACAAACTTTGCATGCGAAGGAACAGAAGTAGGACCAAGGCTGGCGAAAGGTGATAAATGTGCGTGGGCTTTAAGCGACATAAGAAAATCTAAGTGAGCGTCGAGGAAAGCAAAGGTGTAACTTTACAAAACAGTGCTGAGGCCAAGAGTGACGTTTGGATGCAAAACTGGGATTTGAATAAAAAAGAAAGTGACAGATAGGAAATCTGGGAAAGGTAAATATTATTGAAAATATTGTAGAGGGAAGAAAGTAAGAGAAGAAAGGATTTAAGACAATGGAGAAACTGCTCTACAGGTGCATCAGGGATGGTGTTTTGGTAAAGTCCTCTACACCAAAACCAGTTTACTTATAAAGCAGGGCTATCAACAGAAACAGCGCTTCACCATCTTGTCAGAAGGGTGGAGAAGACGCTGGAAAACAAAGGGATCCTTCTTGGAGTTTTCCTAGACATAGAAGGAGCATTTGCCAACACATCTTTCAGAGCAATAACAACAGCCCTACGAGATCGCGGGCTAGAGGAGACATGCTGCTGGTGGATAGACTGCATGCTGAAAGGAAGGGTGGCCTACACATTACTGCTGGATGAAACTGTAGCAGTTCGGGTGTCCACAGGGGGGAGTTCCCCCTCT
Source organism: Melanotus villosus (assembly GCA_963082815.1). Classification (NCBI taxonomy): domain Eukaryota; kingdom Metazoa; phylum Arthropoda; class Insecta; order Coleoptera; family Elateridae; genus Melanotus; species Melanotus villosus. The sequence continues at coordinate 73,403,740 of OY720420.1, forward strand.
CCCCTGCTATGGAACCTTGTCATGGACGAACTCCCGCAAGAGCTCAGCAGCAAAGGGTTTTCTCCCTTAGGATACGCCGACGATCTCGTCATAGTAGTAGAAGGGAGATTTGCCAACATAGTCAGGGAGCGTATACAAAAGGCCCTGAATGTTGTATCTTGGTGGACTGAAAGGGAAGGCCTTAGTGTCAGTTCCGAAAAAGCCACCATAATACCTTTTACAAGAAGAAAAAACCTAGAGGGTCTGAGACCTCTATTTATTTGTGGTAAAGAAACTATTTTGTTGGGGGAAGTAAAATATCTGGGAATCATACTGGATTGCAAACTAACCTGGAACCAACATATTGGCAAAATTATCAGAAAAGCGGAAACTACGCTAGCGATAGTTAGACGAACGTACGATAAATCTTGGGGCCTTAAACCAGGAATGGTGCATTGGCTATACACCAGAGTGGTCAGACCAGCTATTATGTACGCGGCCTTGATGTGGTGGCCTAAGGTCAAGCAAGAATCCACCAAACTAAGACTAAGCAAGATACAAAGGCTTGCTTGTCTTGGAATAATAGGGGCAATGGAAACGACGCCCACTACTGCTATGGAGACTCTTCTAGACCTTCCTCTTCCACATATAGTAATACTGGAGGAGGCAAGATTGGGAATCCATAGATTAGAAAGTTTACTGTACAACCCTCGCAGGTACAGAACACATTAGTATAGTTAGCATACAGGACCCTCTACTTGAAATGAGGGTGGACTATATGACTCCCAAGTACTGTGTAGGCTCACTCTTCGAGGTGGTAATTAAGGACCGAGATGAGTAGAAAGATCCCAAAGATGACACTCATCCTGGAAGTCTAATCTGGTACACGGACGGTTCCAAGACTGACTCGGGTGCCAGATCAAGACTCTATGTCGAAAAACCAAAAGTAAGGCTCAGCTTTTCATTGGGTAAACATGCCTCCGTCTTTCAAACGGAAATATACGCGATTTTAAAATGTGTGCGGGAAAACAATCGGAGGGCTTATAAACATAAGCGGATCTACATAATGTCAGACAGCCAGGCAGCTTTGAAGGTTTTCTCTCGAGTAGCAAGACTTCTTCCAGACTGGTATGGGAATGCCTAGAGGAACTTAATGACGTGGCAGAACAGAACGTCGTGAGACTGTTCTGGGTTCCAGGTCATTGTGGCATAGACCGTAATGATAAAGCCGATGATTAGCAAGGCAGGGACCGACTGAGGCTTACCTTGGCCCACAACCAGCCTTAGAAATTTCAAGAAGTGCCATTCGAGGATACGTAAGTGACTAGATTGACACCCAACACGAAAGATACTGGACCAACAGGCCAGGAGAAAACCATAGCATAAACAGACCTTGCAAGAAGCGAGCTGTTCATGGGTAGGGCACAGCTCCGGATCATTACAGGTCTACTAACAGGACATGCAACTGTTAAGGAATACCTGTGGAAGATCAGTAAATACAATGGAGACCTTACTTGTAGACTCTGCAATAAGGAAACAGAGACAGCAATACACATTTTATGTGCTTATGATGCGCTGGTAAGAAAAAGGCATATTCGGGAAGCCTATTGTGGAACCGAAGGAGTTCATTAGACACTCGGTGAAGGACCTTTATCTCTTGATACAGGGAACGAAGATTACCGAATGGGTGTGACCTACAAAATAGGGTATGCACAATAAGCCTTTCAGGCTGCAGTGCTTCCCGGAGTCATAGATAGACGGGCCCTGATACCACTTAAAAAAAGGAGAAGAAAGGAGAAAAAGAACAAATAAAGAGATACAGGACATATACGGAACAGGGATGATAACAAAGTTCATCCGAAAGCAGCCATTAAGATGGCTAGGACATATAGGAAGAATGGCAGATACAAGGCTGCCGAAGATAATACTAAATGAAGATGTGCGGCACGGACGAAGACAAGGAAGACCACGAAATAGATGGTGGTAAGCGGTAGAAGCTGACCTTAGAGAAGGTAGAATAGGGAATTGGAGACAAAAGGCAAAAAAGAGAAGAGTGGAGGAAAATGTTATAGCAATGGACCTGAAAGGCCTGTCAACGCTGGATATGTATGTAAGTTAATTAAAGTTTCATTTTTTTTAAGTATATTGTAAAACGTAAAATAAGTACTTACTTTTGTTGAATTTGACTAGCTCTCCTGCTGTCTGCAAAATCTGGAGGAACAGGTAGTGTTTGCAATAGTTCTGGATCTTCACAGGCGGAGTCACGTCGTAAATCAGGCATAGGAGAAATACTAGCTAATTTGGTTGTTATAACAGAAGACGTTTGACTCGAAGGAGTTGGGCAAAGACTTACATCGGAACTAGAACCTGATTCATTAGTTGGTAATACTTTTAAAGAATCCATTTGTTGTCCATTTTCCTGTTCTTCTGGTTTATCAGGTTCACCCGTAATTTCGATATTGGGTGTTAATAAAGTGTGTGTGTTTTGGTCGTCAACTGCTTGTTCAGTATGTTCGACTAAACTTCTAATTGCACGTTTTAAACTATTGGCTCGCATCATTAATGCTTCTTTTTCACGTTCTACAAATCTAGAGGTACGCCTATGTTTACGAAAGTTAAAATTACTCAATTCCTTTTCGACTTTTGCTTTGTCAAAAGATACTTCACTTTCGGTATCCTCTTTAGAACAAGTATTAGAAGTTTTTTGTGGATCGTCATCGAATTCTAAGCGTGTAATATCTATTTGTTCGCTTGTTAATGTTTGTAACAGCATTTCTAATTTTTGCTGTAAAATATCACATTTTTTGCTTAACTGATCATCACCTTTAAGAATAGAACTCTCAGAGACCTGTGTAGCAAAATCCTTTACTGTTTCGCACAGCCTTTTCGCTGAGTTTAGTACTATCGATGTGTCATCTGATTGTAAAATATTTTGTAAATGTTGAATTAAATTATCTTCATACTGAGTAATTTGGTTGTGCAATTGACCTTCAGGCTGCGTAACATCTAAGGATAACTTAGGCATGGCAATTGTGCGTTCAAAGGTCATTATACTCCAACGATCTAAAATTTTTGTGCTGGCTTTTTCATATTTTTCTAAAAGCTGTGGTAAATGAGTATCATCATCACATGATGAACCCCAGCCAAGAACCCGTGCTAAATCGTTTCCTGTACCTAACGGTAAAACCGCTACCTGACATTGTTTCTGCAATAAAAATACACAATGCAAATAATTCTTCTCTTGACCAAGTTTCATAAACGTACGTGCATGTCCAATTTGTCTATTTCCGATAACACCCATCCTACTGAACCATCACCACTACAAACTAATATTCGGAATGGATCAAAATGTCTAAAAAGTTTCAAACCCAATCTTGGCCCCGTTGAAATGAGATCAAATACTTGGGCAGGATTCAACAGCTGTTTGAATCGCCTCAAAAATTTTACCCCTTGATTATCACCTGCAAAAACAGAATGAAACTGTAACACAACACCAAATCAAAAGATAAGAGTGGTGTACCCGATTTGGAATTAACAAAGACTAGAAGTGGAGAGGAGGCTTGCGGTCGAACTACTTCCCAGGCTTCGTCTGATACAGAATGTAAAGCAGTAGGTGGAACTACACTCACTCTGGCAGGACCTAACGGGCATGCATTTGGCAGATGTGGCCTACACTGTGTGTGTACTGTCGCACGACACCATAAACATCTCCAGTCTTGCAATCTACATTTCAAATTTTTGATGCTGAAGTTTTTAGTAAAATAATTAACATTTACCTTAATACAGATCCACATGTTTTATCACAAACTGCACACTTTGCTGATACAGGTAAATTTCCTTCCATCCATTGATGTGGCATTGTAATATTCTGTGGATAAAGCAACATATATCTGTAATTATAACAAGCATTTCAACTGAGTATTCATAAATAATAACTACGTTATTATATTAAAAATGGCTGATGTATAGCGTATCATTTATTTATTTCCGAAAGTCAGATCAATGTTTTAATATAAGCAGTTCGAAAATAAAAGGAATATGTTTCGAAACAGTGTATTACCACGTGAAAAAGTAATGACACGCTTAAGATTTGTTATTGTATGATAAACAGCCTTGCTGCAGTCGATGAGTAACTTATGCATAACCATAAGACCTTGTAGGTAGGATTAACAAGTTAGAATAAGAAAGTTACTCATCGACTGCTGCAAGGCTGTTTATCATACAATAACAAATCTTAGGCGTGTCATTACTTTTGCACGTGATAGTACGCGCAGCAAAGTTTTTTTGAGACCTTCCTTATTTATCACCAACATACATAGAAAAATAAAAGGTGAGAAATGTTAAGTAAAGAGAAAAAACTTACTCCATCTGCTTCTTCTATAATGTCTTTGCCAACAGATGCCAGTGTAGTCCATTTGCAGTTGTTGATTGCTTTGGCTGCACATCTTTTATGAACTTTACATTTACAAACTTCACAACTGAGTCCGTGGCTGGTTACACCATTTAATGCCTCCCTACATACGTTGCAATATGTAGGACGCGCATGGGAAGTCGCATACCTAGAAAAAATTAAACCATTACGTAGAGACGGATAGCATGGGCTGTTTCGTAAACCAAAGTACTTGAGTTTGATTTTAATTGAGGTAGATACAATTTTTTACATGTAAAAAATCTCTTTTAGATGAAAGGTAAAATTGTAGGTATCAGTCATATTTGGCTTGATAAAGATCCCTACCAGGGGTGGAAGTCCTATGTATTAGGCAAAATTTTATTTAGGTAGCTAGTTCATCATAGTAATTAATATAATGTTGTAATACCTTTTGATATTGGTGATCTGTTTTAGTTAATTTGAGCATGTGTATAATCACATAAAGACGATTCATAACTTGATGTTAGTTTCTGAGCCCTAGAGTGCCTAAACCAGCCCTGGCCAACCCAAATTGCCCCACTGGCCGCATTGGCAACCTAATATTTTCCAAGGGACGCACATAAATAAGAATAAATGCAAATTTTGTTCCAATAATTTTTTCGACGTCTGGCTTTACAACTAAATTCGTACTAATTAATTTTTCTGTAAGTGATTGATTTGGATGCAGAGATACCTACACAGAAAGTGTTCATTCAATCAGTGTAAATCTGAAAAAACGATAATACAACTAGATATGAAGAGGACTCGTTTGATTGATGCACTCCGGCTTCGCCGTCGTGCATCAAACTTCAAACTCATGAAAAAAAGTATTGCTTTCATTACTAGTTGTACAAATAACTATTTTGGAATTGTGGGGTATATATTTTTTAATTCAATATTGCATTGTAGGTCGATTAATTCCATTTGTAAGGTTTCTGAAACCGTGGAAACATCAACGCCAAATGGAAAACTGAACATCTCAAATGCTTTCTCATAATTTACTAGGTAGCTCTGAAAACGACAGTCAAAGGCTACCTACTATAAGTTTACTTATTTTATCAGAAAAATTCAGAAAAAGTCTTATCATGTCTTTCTTTCAACAATGGAAAATATTGTGGATTGTTGTTTTTAAGTTGGTTTTCAAAAAATAATAATTTCGGTTGGAACGCCTTAATTAAATTGCAACATAATCAATTTTTTTAAAGCAAAATAAGCAGGAATGTTTATATATTTTCTGGTATGTTATCTTCTCCATAATAACAATTGTGCTCAGAATTCAATTTTACAAATCTTTCAGCTTAGGGAATGTTAGGAAGTTCTCTAAAACGAACATAATAATTCTACGGCAGTTCATTACCAGTGATGATATCCGGAAAGGAAATCCGGATGGTCTGGCTCGTGAAAACGGCGTTGAGAAGCGGCAGTGAGTGCGGAGAGCCATTCCTCCATCTCTCGACGTGATTCAGCACACAACACCAGAGATCTAAATGGAGTGATCACCTGAAATAGATATGAGAATGTACTGTAATAAAAGTTCGAAATTAAAAAAAAAAATCATCTGAACAAAAACCCTGAGGTTTTTCATAATTCATTGCAGTGTCATTGGACATTTTGCAGATCGTAAAGCACTTTTCAAATTTAATTTGGGAATGTAGAACGTTGTATTTGCAATTAAAAGCGAGCATTTTCATGAAAATATAAATAGGCAATTTTCATTTTCATTTAGAAGGGTTGTTCATGTGAGTTGACGCAATTTATTACTCGATGGTTGAGAGTTCCGCAAGTGCTACAGTAAAACGTTTTGTGTTTTTTAAACAAGCCTCAAATTTGAAATTTTAGGAATTACTAAGTTTAGAAACTAATTTCAATTTTCAATCAAATCTGTAACCTTCGAGGCTCCGAATTAAGCATTGTAACTTAATCTTTGTATTCAGATTCGAGATTGGAAAATCCGAGTTCAAATCTAGCTTTTTAACTGCAATGTTTGCTCTTTCATTTAAGTTTGATTTCAACTAGAAAAACCAAAATTTTGACTTCAACTTCGAAATCAAAGTGAGTTGGATTTTTAATCAGAACGGATCTTGAAAGATGAAGCTTTAGTTCCAGATTCAAAAGTTCAATTCCCACTGAAGATTTCGGACAGAAATTTGGACTTGATATTCAAAAGCTCGAAATTAGATGAATGAATTAAAATTGCAAACCTAATCTGAAGTACGATTTGAAGTCAGAATTCGGATTCGAAGTTACACTTCTGTTCAAAGCTTTAAGTTTTTTCAATTGTAAGGAGTTTAAGTGTAAATTTGGGTTCGAAATTTTCAGATTAAAGTTAAAATTTCCCTTTTTTAATTCTAGTTCTGATTTTCGATTGTAAGTTTAAATTTCTGACTACAAAAGAACAAAGAGTTTGACTTCAAGAACATAAGAATCAAACTTCAACTCTGATTTAGGGATTTTGAATTGAAATTTTAATTTAGATACAGGATGTACGAGTTGAATTTTAATCAGATTTGACATTGAAAGATCGAGTTTTAAAATTGCAATCCTTCCAGATTTAAAATTGGGTTTGTCCCTCGACACTGTAAAGGTATAAGAGGGTAAAGGAGAAAGAAAAAAATTGGGCTTGATATTTAATAGTCGAATCTGGATTAATTAATTAAGATTAAAAAGTTGGACAAAGGTTTGGATTTCCAACTAGAATCAGATATAAAGATTTTAACTTCAAGAATACGACATTTAAATATCAAGCTGAGATAGAAACTTTTAATCGCGATTTTAATTCAAATTTAATACATACAAGATGATTTTTAATCAGATTAGATAGCGAAAGATTAAGCTTTGGTTCTAGATTTAAAATTCAATCCGCATTGAAAATTTCAGACTCAAATTTGGATTTGACATTCATAGTTCGAAAGTAAATTAATTAATTAAGGTTAAAAACCTAATCTGGAGTACGATTTGAAGTTAGAATTTGGATTTGAAATTACTCCTCTGCCTAAAGTTTTAAATTTCCATTGTGGATTTGAATTTTCGGTTTTTAGTTAGAAGTTCAAATCTACCTTTTTAAATTCCAACGTCCGATCTTTGGATGTACGTTTAAATTTTTGACTAGAAAAAATAAAGAGTTTGATTTCAAGAACGTGAGAATCAGATTGCAAGTCTGATTTAGGGATTTTTATCGAAATTTTAAACTAAATACAAGATGAACGAGTTAAATTTGCTATCTGGTATATTTGGTTCGAAATTCGAAATTTCAATTAAGACTTTAATTAGGGCTCGATTTTCAAAGTTCGAATCTGGATTAAATAATTAAGATTAAAAACCTAAACTGCATTGAAATTTCAAATTACATAATTGGTTTAGAAACTTTAAAGGTTTAAAGTAAAACCGTAGATTTTGATTCGATTTTGGTAATTTATTTAACTATATAAAACGAGCAACCAAGCTAGTTTTATACATATAGTAGGAAAAATACGAATGGCAGGAACATATAATGTTGTTTACATAGTTAAATTCCATAACATTAATAATAAATGCAAAACTCTGCGAGTCGCTGAAGTGGTAAACAAGGCATTAACTTTATAAAGAAAAAACGACGCGTTTCGAATAATATTTACGGAATTCTTTAAAGCTGTCAACTCTCGAGTGTCGACGTAATTTATTCTCAAAGTTAACCTTTGAAGATGACTTAAAAATTATAAATTTAACCCTTTCTTTTCCTAAAATAATGACGATCGTTTTTCTTACTCGGAAAAAAACATTTTAATTAGAAAAAAAGCACAGCCGGCAAATTCCTACCCTCTTCATTATGCAGAAAGATCCAAAGAATTCATTATGACTCGGAATTATTAAGATACTAATTTATTCTGACAAGATGCTCAAAGGACGGCTCTTCTTATATTTTTATTTAATATGATAAAAGTTTCCCGGGAAATATGATAATTATAGCTTTCTTTTTTCATAATTCCTTTATTTTTTATTTACTGAAATTTTTATGAAGTTGCACAGACACGTACGGAGTTTATCAGTTTATTGAGCCAGTAAATTTCCCAACAGGAACATAAACATGATGTAAATATCAGTGGATTATACGATTATACGAGTGGATACACTTGGGGTTGTCTGTAAGATGAAATATTCCGGGTAATAAAAGAGAAACGACTGAAATAATAGCGACAATAAAATAGGTAATACGAGGACACTCTCGTATTTTTTATGGAAATCCATTAAATGGATTAAAACTTATTGTGGTCAACATTCAAGGAACAACTGTCGTGTTTATGACGTATTTCGAAACCTATGTTACTCCTCGAGCATTCAATATTTAATAAAATACTTTTAGAAGGTTTCCAATAATTGAATGAAAAAGAAATAAGCAAGCACATTGAGGTATTATTGGATTTTATTCTATAAAAAGAACATTTATAAATTCTTCAATAGAAATATCTGTGTTTGGCGAATTTTCTAATAAAAGAGTTGCCAATTTCAAACTAACAACCTATTTTCTGTTAATAATAAAAGTTCTTAACCTTCATTCTTCCACCGTCACTTATTTAATTACTTTTACTTACCTGAAAGCTGTGGTTGACGTTTTTGATAGAGCACTCGGCTAGGCACAGGTCGGTGAGTTCGATTTCATCGAATATCACAGCCTGAAATCAAAATTATTTTTAGAAGTTTCCTCAAAATAATAACTATTTAGAAATTCAAAGTTATGAACATTTAAATTAAATTTAGCAAAGCACAATAATGCAAACTCCGAGTATCTAAATATCTTTCATTAAAGCACAATCTGTCGTCTGCTGAAGTTGCTTTTACCATCTGGTTTTGTCTTATATAAGATCCCTGATGCATGATATCGTGCAGAAATCGGAAGGAACACAATCACTGCTTCAATCTTACGGAGTGAGATTAAAATGGAGTTATTCTGGAGCAGTTGGGGCGGAAATGATTGTAGATTTTCGAGGGGATATGACGGCAAAAAATGGAGATTAGATTATCAGTTTGGCTTTTGACAAATTTTAAGGGGTTTCTTTTAATAATAATGACAATTAATATATTTTTTATGATTTCGGCTTAAGAATAAATACCTAGATTAAATGAAATTGGACGTAGAAGTTGCTTTCAATTGTTTTCCTTTTATACAAGGTGATATCGAAGAGTAATTAGACAAGATGTTTTTAGGAAACCGTGCGTCTTACATCATGTTTAAAGTTGTCTCTAATAGAAGTCGTGTTTAAAGTACAAACTTAAACAATACTCTTTTTAAGGTGTAGAATAGGGATATATGATGTTGTCATTGTAATTAAACAAGACCTTAAATATAAGGGAGAATACGGACCATTGTCTCTTAACAGGAGTAGGATTGGTTCTGGTGGTATGGGCGATTAAAGTCCTTATATTATAAGGTTAAAAATAGTAGTTCTACCAGCTAATACACGGTTGATAATATTGTTAATTGCAGCAGGCCGTATTCTGACTTAATACAGACAGTTCTAAGGTTATTAAGACAGACAGGCTTTGGAAGCCGACCATGACTTTTTCTCTAAGATTTTTCTTTAGATTTATGGTTCCTTTTTTATTCTTTCTCTTTTTCTTTAATTTTATTCAGGTTAAGTGGAAGAGCAGCTTACACCTTAGGGTTAAGCTGAACTTCGCCTGATTTGTTCAGTATTAAATATTTTTTTTGTTACTTTGTAAAGTATGATCAAAATTTCTGTTCATCAAGTATGGCCGTGGAAGTGCAAACCAACGCCTTTAAAATTGGCTCACATATCTTTACGTCACAATTGTTGACAGCTGTCACATTTAATATTATAATAAAATTTGGTACAACGTGATTTTTTAGAAACTCAATTGCAGCAGACCGTATTCTGTCTTAATAACCTTAGAACTGTATGTATTAAGTCAGAATACGGCCTAAAAATCACATTGTAGTTTGAAGTAAATATATGTAAGCCAATTTTAAAGGCGTTGGTTTGCACTTCCACGGTCATATTTGATGAACAGAAATTTTGATCATACTTTACATACAAATAGAAATAAAGGCACATTATTATTATTATCGTATATCGTGACTGATGATAAAACTTGGGTCCATCATTGGGATCCAGAAACAGAATTGGAGGCTATGTAGCGGGTCCATAAAGGCTCTCCTCCGCCAAAAAACAAGCTCGTACACAGTCTTTAGCTGGGAACCTCATGGTCACCGTTTTTTGGGATCAAGCAGGAATTATTCTCATTGAATACATGCCGAAGGGCAGCCACCTACTGTAACACTTTACAAAAATTACGTATTGCGTCATGAAAATGTCCTTATTCTTCGACAACGCCAGAGTCCGCAACGCAATCAAAGTTCAACTAGTTCTAGGTGAGTGTAGTTTTTCTGAGCTAGAGCACCCACTGTATAGTCCAGATCTGGCTTCGCCCGATTTTTTTTAAATTTAGAAATTTGAAGAAACATCTTAGGGGACGTCAGTTTTTGGACGACAACGAGTTGAAAGAGGCTGTTGATGCCTATTTTGAAGCCCAAGAAAAATCATTTTTTTCTACTGGTATAAAGTCGTTGCAGAATAGGTGGCGCAAGTGCATTGAAGTTAGGGAAGATTATGTTGCTAAATAAAAATTGTAAATTATTGAATGTCTTTTGTTTCATAGCTAGAAAGAAAAATATTAATATTTGCTTTTAATACTATCCGAATTTTTATCCATTCAGTCAGAGTCATTTTAATGTTTGGGGAAGAAAATATTACAACGTATGCAAACTAAAAGAAATTTAAATTAGACTAGACTTAGCTAAACTTGATAAGGTTAAAGGCAGCATTTCAGTTGCAGGTTGCATTTTTCATATTTATTAAATTCTGCATTGACCAATGACGCAAAAAATATTTAATGTTTCCATTTTAATGATTTTAAGAATATTATAACCAGTAAATTAATATTCAAGGCTTAGAGGAATTTTTGAATATTGAAGTATAACATTTTCTTAGTATAAACGACATTTAAATATATTTCATTTGTATCCTATCTATTACTTTGGTTGGCTATGATATATTTTTTTAAGTTACAACATTGCTATATTTTGCACCGATTGGATGTTTGCCAGATTACAAAATTGTTTTATAACAATCATTTAGCATGTTACTGTAAACAATTCTACAAAAAGTAAAGATCTGTCAAGTAACTGTTGGATATACATACATGAAAGCAGAAAAGATATTAAGAGCAAGAAAACTGATGGATCGATAACATAAAAGTAGTTACCTATGAAGGTAATGAAAATAAGGAACTACAAGGAACAATGCAAAAATAGAAAACAACGTGGAATTTAGTAGTTAATCGATAAGGCTTCAGGTCATACATCGGTGAATTGTTTGAATTTAATTTCTCAGCTTTTACTATATTTATAAAAATTACATTTTGCTTCTTCTTGCCCCACCACATTTTTAATTTCTTTTTATTTCTTTAATTTCTTCTACGAATCAATACTCAGAAACGTTTGTAAAACTTAAACCATATATGCTTCATAAACATAAAATAAATTTATTAAACAAATATAGAGTTAAAAAAAATTCAGTCACGCAAGTACTGCTATTAGTAAATGTAACACTTTCGGACTTTTATAGAGAACTGTGATTTATTACATGTCCTTGAACTACTACAAGCAAATGCAAGAACTCTCACGGCATTATGTAAATGTCTTCTTTGTAATCTATTTTCATTCGTTTATTAAGTGACGTTTTTGTTCATTTGATATTCAAAAAGAGTTAGTTTAATATTTCCTTTTAGCTTTCTACGTTTTCAGTTAAACCAAAGAGCAGGTACTTTTTGCTTAAATTAAAACATTAATTTGAATTAAAATACCTTTTGGTGTATTTTAACATTAAAATTAATTAAAAAAGTATTTCCCCGAGGGAAGGAACCCTTATAAATTTAATTCCGAAATTATAAAAAGATTTAAGTGAATTTTATGTTTACTTATAGATAAATGTATTCTTAACAACCGTTTTGTAAATTTGTCAAACGGATAACTTTCGCACTGAGACAATAAATAATTCTCCTACTGACGTTACAAGTTACACATATTAATATAGTTAAATATGTATACGTTTCAAAAGCCAAATTTGCTTTTAATATTTAGACGCGAGACTAATAGTTCATTACTTAACCGGCGACATTACTTTCAGAGCTCATCAAATATTTAGGAATACATTATTCTGTATATTTTAATCTTTGATGTGGAACACAACTATAACATCAACAGACATAAATTGATTCAACTGCGTACTCATTTAATAGTAGTAGTTAGTGGATTGTTTCCATAGCAATTTTCCAATGTCCTTCACTGCTTGTTGTTCTGGCCCGTTTTATTGTTATTTGGACTAGTTGGATTTAGACTTTTAATATGACTCACTGTTTATAATGCATTTAGGACATTTGAAAACCAAAGTAGACTATGTTAGGAAAATAGTTTTATTGGTGTGAACAAGACTGTTACTAGTAAAAGGCCCACTGAATTAATTTTAAGATTATGGCTCACAACAGCATTTCCAGTTGTCCATAAATCCTGTATTGTATTTATTATTTTAAAGTTTTCGAAATCATTTTTAATAAATATAAATTGTTTTGACAGAATAAAGCAATGAAAACGAATTTTTTATGCATCGCTTCGCTATTAAAAGCGTGCCGACTATACCAGAGGACGCACGCTCTACGAAGCTCTCCGGGATGATTCAATGTTTTTTAAGTTTTTAAAGTCTTTAAAGAAATAAATCGTATAACTAGCACACGAGAGCCGCCGGAAAAATAAGAAAGTGTTAGTGATTGCTATTATAATAAGAGAGGTGAATAAATACACTAAAAAGTCGGTTTAGTGTAAATAGTGTGCGTGTAAACAAGGAAGTTTTCGCCTTTGCGACAAAAGCAAGCCTCAAACGGAGTAAAGTTAAGTAACATCGTAGAATTTAGTAATAGATAGGTAGTTTAGCCTAGCATAGACCGAATAATAACAATTGTATGTCTTATTAATGCATAAAAATTAGGCATACATAGTATTTACAACGCGAAGTAAATGCAATAAAATTGCAAACAGCGTTACCATTTTCGCCCAACGGACTGCGTGTAGGTAGATTATCTGCAGACCTTTCCAGGAATCTGTGATACCGACGCCGTCCCACCGGTCCAAAGGAATAACGGGACGGCAGTCCGTTGCTGTATATCCAACTACCATTGAATATACGATCTACTAACTACATTGCACTGCAGAAGCAGTGTCTAGCGGCTGGCTTCGCGTTATACAGTGCTCCCAATCCCCACCAATCATAACAAATCCCTTCACACCTTACTGGCATGGGGTGGGCCTGGCGTAATCCAGAATTGATCCACGGGGATCTGCTCCATGTCAACTGATGATGATGATGATGATCGCTTCGATATTAAAATTGCCATTGAATTAGTCGTCGAGTATTATTTCTATCGCAAATTCTTCTTGTTTATAGCACTTAGCTAGAATTAGTTTAATTTTCTTGTATTTTCTTTTTGCATGATACAATGACGAGTTATAAAATGGGGACGTAACCACATTTAAAGAAAAAACGAAAAGGCCGAATCGCGGAATATTGCCGTATATCTCAAACTTTCCCATGAGCCAAATCCATCGCATCAAAAGATGTTTGATGGAAACCCTAACCATTAAGGCGAACTTGCTGTCATACTTCTCAAAGACATCTATATACAGGATGGTTACGCTCGAATGTACTATGCCGAAAATTGTTTATTAGCTTAGTAATTAGAAAAAAAAAATTCTAAGGGGGGAGAAATGTAATGAAGCAATGTTATAGAATGCACCGTGGAAAGTAGCCACGTGCGTTGATATGACATGTTATCCAGGGTCATTACACGGGACAGGAATGAAGGCATCCGGGATCCAAGTATGCGAGATGCACGTGGGTGACCGTTGTGAACCAGAAAGATGACACTCGGGCCAACTGTGGAGTCTGTGGGAATGTCGGAATAGCATTCCTTAAAATGCACGGCAGAACCGGATTGCCCAACTTGGCACGTTTACGGCAGAGCGAATGCACCGGCATGGCAAAGTGCATGGCCTTTTTCCAAGACACGTGTGCGTGGCAGCTGACTTCTTATATAGTATCTACCTATATATAAGGATTGACCAGTACAGCTTATTATGGTTGATGTTGTCGTCGAAGAACCATGTCCTTAAGAAGTCAGGTCCTTCGTACTAGTGATGTTTCCTACGGTTTTATGTAAGACTATTTTTCTGTATTTAATTTAACTTAATTCAATTCACAGTAGGACTTGCTAGTAGTTCTGATTGGACCCGTTGTTTAATTTGATTAACTTTGATGTTTTGGAACATATACCTAACGTTGTTTAAGTGTTCATCTTTAACTTTAACTCTAAATAATATTTTTGTGAAACTTAATCAAAGTTGGACAATATATTGAGATGATATTAGTGGTGCAAAGGATAAAGTTTGAGTTAAATGTATTTATTGTTAGTTAATTAAATTGTTCATTGTCGAGAGTGTTTTATGCAGATTTAATAGGTAATTTAATTTAATTTAATTATGATTGAAATGTAAAAATAAGAATTTAGATAGGCAGGTTAGCATAGTTAAATATTAAAAATGTACATTATTATATTGTAATTTAAAATAGCTAGAAATAGGGATGTGTGTTGAAGAAATTCTATCTTAATAACCGTTACCAAGTAGCAGGAAGGAGTTTTCTTATTGGCAGGGAATTTTTGGGAAACCGACAAAAAAGAGACAAGAGAAGATAGAAAATAATAAATAAAGGAGTGGGGTTTTTCCATTTATAAGAGAAAAAGAAAATTATTATTGATATTCTAAGAAGTAATATAAAAGAAAAGAAATTGTTAATTGGAAACCGTTATTTGCTTCGTCTGGGGGATAAAGTTATATACTACAAAATAAAGAATATTGGAATTGGGTGGAAAGTTGTTATGTTTCTTCTGGATAATAATTTGTATGGTAATTCATCAAGTTAATTTGGAAATTGGATTTAGATTTGGGTGAATTTGGATTTTGAGTTGAATATAATTAACAGTTATGTGAGAGTTTTAAAACAATAATAAACTAGTATTAACAGTGGATAAAACTAATTTTAAGAAAGCTAGGGTAGATATGACAAATCTGCATAAATTTACATTCGTTATCATTGAATTATTATTAGTATACAAAATAAAGGATTTATAAACATAAAAGAAAATATAAGCAAGTAAGTATCGAACCTTCAGGACGACCTTAGATGAGCTAACCGGAGCATAATAAATTAAAATTAATATTGGTATGATCAGAAAGTTAATTCATAGCAATATGTTATGTTAGCTGAATCAAAATTTTAATAATAAAACCTCTCGCAGCAGACGCGTAGCTGGTTAAATAAATACACCACATTGGTATTTAATAATTATCAGAAATTCTACTAAATTTAATTAACTTATGTTTTTAATTTTATTGATTATTAATATTAGATACTTTTGGTGATAACCACTACGTTACAATATTTCTTGATGATTTACAGCTTAATCTAAAATGATGTTTATTGACAGGAAATTTCACCTAATTCGAAATTATACTCGGCCAAAATTTTCCATGGCCAAAGTGAAAGTGCAAGTGACTAACACCACGGTTGCTTTTATTACTAAAAGTTAAAAGGACGTTTATCGATATGTTTTCTACTGAATTTATTTTTATGGCAAATCAATGCCAATATCGAAATATAAAACCAATAATGTCGGTCACTTTCAAGAGTTATTAGATTTGTTGAACGTATTTGATGGACACGTTGAAGCTTGAATGTGGAGATTTGGAATTGTGAGTATTTATTTTGGTTTGAGTAATAGTTTGCACTCACTTAATACGGTTCAAGAGCGATTTACACAGCGTTCACTCTTTAATTACGCAACAGATGGCCATAATTTTAGTTCATAATGGTGGTAATAAAAAATGGCAGCCGATAACTCCTTGGTCTAATTTTAAGTTTTTAAACGGTGTTTTATGTTAAAGCCTTGTTTAGTTAATTCGATTTTAATGTAAAAATTCGAATGTTGTAAATAAAATCATATTTTTGAGATTAAAAGGCTAATCTCCAAATATGAAAAGGGATTGTGGTATGGCGTACAAAAAAAAGTGTGGAAAATGGTGAAGAACAGAAAAGCAGATGTAAGTGAGTGTACATCGAACAATGAAGACCACTTTGAAACACTATATAGAGATCAGAATGCTAGCAACATGCATCAACATCATTATAAATGAAGAGGAACGGGAGACACCATACATAACTGAGGAAGAAATAGAAAAATCTCCGAAAACAATAAAAAATAGAAAGTCTCCAGGCTTAGACGACATAAGAAATGAATATTTAAAATGTGGAGTGGAAAATCTGAACAGCGAGTTAGAAAAATTATTTCATATCATTCTGAGAACAGGGAAAACATCTTTAGAATGGACGACCAGCATAACGATACCCATTTACAAAAAGGGAGTAAGGAACAACCCAGATAATTACCCAAGGGATCATGCTCGAGAAGCTACTGTCAAAGATAATACTAGAAACGTTACAATTGCACCTACTGGATAAAGAGCAACAACAAAGTTTAAGGCCTAAGCGGTCCACCATAGACGCGATATTCATATTACATCAGATACTCGAACAGGCGATCGGGTTCGACTCACCAGTATTCCTTTGTTTCGTAGATCTATCAAAGGCTTTCGATCGTGTAAGGCTATCTGATGTTATATCAATATTAAGAGAAAACGAAGTCTCCACCTCGCTTGTTATGGTGATACATGATATGAACTGGGATACAAGAACAAAGATTAAAATAGATCTGGAATATACAGACTTTGTCCGGCTATGTTTAACCTGATCATGAGTAAATTAATCGAATAAATATACTGTGCTATTCCGACGATGTGATTCTTATCGCAAGTAATAAGGACAATCTGCAAAGACTTATCCACCGATTTACCACAGCCTCCAAAAATTATAACATGATGGTCGCAACCTCAAAAACAAAAACCATGACAATAGCCAACGATCCTATTCGCTGCAAATTAGAAATCGAGTCTAACATAATACAGCATGCATAGAGTTCAGATATCTGGGAGTGGATGTGACCAGTAACAGAAACACTTATGAGTAATGAGGAAACCAAGCGTGAGGTACGGAAAGGCGCCAGAATATCACAGATATAATGGGTGCGGCAAAATATACCCAGCCAAGTTTATTTAAAATTAAAAAAAATAAAAAATTATCGCAAAAAAATATTTTTTTTAATGAAAACTATTTATTAAAACATGTAACATTATTTATGAAAAACAACATCGAGTAAATGACCACCACGACAAGCCAGACAATAACCAACTCTACTTTGAGCGTGTAGCATAACTTTGCGCAATGTTTCAGCTGAAATTTGCGCAATTTCTTCACGAATATTTGCCTTTAAGTCTTCTAACGTCTGTGGGCGATTAATATAGGCTTTACTTTTCAAGTATCCCCACAAGAAAGAATCTGGTGTCTTCAAATCAGGGGAATGAGGCGGCCACTCGATATCTCCATTTGAGTTGAAATTACCGAAGAAAAGTTTTGGAAATACAATTTAACAATTTCTGCGCGTTCTTGAGGCGAATAACGCTCCATAACAAAATTCTGTATCCTTCTACTTTGATATAAAACTTTACTTTTGACAGTTGTCAAGGAAATAACAAAATCATAACAATATTCCATAGCTGGGTATATTTTGCCGCACCCCATAGTATGGAGAAACAAATATTTAAATGTAGAGCATAAAACAAAAATTTATAAAACTGCCATAAGACTTGACTTACGGGGCGAAAACCCCCATTGACACGAAAAGAACAAAATGCACCGCTGAGATGAACACTCTATGAAGCATTATAGGCAAAAACAGACTAGATACGGCAAGAAATCAGGACGTCAGAGATCAGTGCAATGTGGCCGACATCGTGAAGTTTGTTAGAGCAAGAAGAATGGAATGACCATGATAAAACAGCCGCAGAGAACATCACTATAAAGGTGGCAAAGAAATCAATACCAAGGGGAAGAAGAGGACCAGGCAGACCATTCAAAAGATGGGTAGATAGCTGGATGACATCATCAGCGGAATCTACCTAATATGGTTCGAAGCGTGTAGAAAACAGGACTATTTCTATGTAAAAGATGACGAAGAATCTCCAAATTAAGACTTGCATTTACATACAGCGACTTTTTATTTGACGTATCTAAAGTTGCATAACTACTTAAATAAGCAAAATGATTTGTGCACGGATTTATGTATGACTCAAAACTGTAGAGGCTGGCAAGTTGAGATGATTAAATTGTTTCTTGGAATAATATGAAATAGTTTGCCTTCGAATTCTGTTTCATATTTTAAGTATTTTCTATTATTCGTTCGCATGTTACTTGAATTGCCTACACGATACATTATGAATAGTGAGTTACAAAACGATATTTCTAAAATCCTATTTCCATTATTTCCGAATTAAATTGCAGTTTGGAAAAATGTTCGTGTGGCCTTTGAAAAGGGGATGTTTTTATCTATCTATTGACGTGGAGATTTTTTCGATATCTCAATTTTTGCAAATACTATTTGAATTTTTTAAAGTAAAATAGAGTTGTACGTTTGTTATTGCTAAAAGGTAATTTTTTTTTAATTTAACAAAACCGAGGTGTCTAATATAGACAGACAAAAGATAAATGATTAGAAACAAGAATCGCCCGCCTCCCCTACATTAAAATTGGTTCTCAAAAAATGGGGCAAAGTCTGCATATAATCGACTATTTTTCAAGGTGTAAACTCCGTCGTTAATGAATTGCTTACAATTAGCAATCCCGCTTCTGCCGTGAGTTATAAACTCAAAAGTAATTTGCTTGCTGGTTTATTTGTGTATTTCTTAGAGCGATCTAGGCTTGCGGGTACCAAGGATCCCAACTCACGATTTTTTTACTAAAAACACTCTTTGCTAAACCCGAAGCTTTTTTCCAAAAAAAGCATTGCTCACACTAACTAAACTCTTTTTATTACATTGCCTACTTGATAAAAGGATTTTAACTTTGTTACAAGCAACCCTTTTTGACATTAATTAACTAACCAATGTTTTAATTTTGATTACTATAAAATTTTCATTTCCCATTATCTATAAATTTATTTTAAACCGAATTTTATGAAAAAAATCATTTACCAGTTTATTGGTAAAGCGAAGAATTAAAAAATATAAATATAAGAACAAGAATTTTTCTATGATTCAAGGCTGTTCCGTATCGAAAACTTTGTCTTTCAGAAATTAAATAATTTAGGTTTCTACTCACGAACTATCCTTAAAATGCCTCGAATGACAACAATACATGAATACAAAACAGAACTAAAAGGGTTGTTAAAACATCTTGAGCATCTAATTTCGTTCATGAAGGCAAATGTAAGTGATGACGCACGGAAATTAAAGCACTACCACAAAATTTCGCTCTGTACATACATTAAACTAACAAGGTTTTATGTTAATTTGCATTAAAAGTAACGACAAACTTCTGCAATATTATTTTTTCAGCATAATTTAAAATCTACAACAGGTATTTCAATATCTTTTTTATTTCATCTGCGGCAATTTTATATTTCCACAAATGGAAATGTGAATAATTTAGCTACTGAATACAATGTGGAAGCCATCAGAGTTATGTATATTGTTGTGTTAATGCAACTGTAACGTCGATCGAAGCCACAATGCTGCAATCAAACCTTAACAAAAGAAATTGATAATCTTTCAGGGTATAAAATTCGAGCGGAAAACTGTAGAGGTATTGTTTGTTCGAGTTTAAATACAGGGTTCCAACAAAAATATTTGCTGCTGTTTTCAGATCCGGGATGCTCAATTTAAAACGCGAAATATGAAAGTTTGGAAATAGGCAACACACGTGAGACCTTGCGAATGGTATTAACGGGGGATGTCATTTGGGTTGCCTATTTCAAAACTTTCAGGTTGAATGTTTTAAAATAGGTACTCCTGGTACTCCGTATACAAGATAGTCCCGAGGGAGCTGTTATACAAATATTTCCCTGTCAGATCTGTTAAGAAAATAGGTAGGGATGCAAAATTTAACAAAAATTCTTTGAGTATTCCTGTTCTTGCTTTATTTCAAAATTGCCAGTCGAATACGTCAAATTTGGCATATGTGAAGATGGAACATATTTTTATATTTCTCGGGAATGAAAAAATCAACCTTTGATGATGGATACATAATTTTGAATAATAATTAAGCATCTTACTTAATCGTTGCCAGGTGGTTTACACAACGCACTTTGGTAACACCCTATATATAGATTTCTGTACGAACATTATATTAACATTTTTTTGTGTTTCTATAAAAGCCCTGCTCTTAAACTTAATCCCATTTCGGTTAAATTAAATGTAATTTAAGGATCAGCTTTAAAGAAATTTAAAATATGAAATTCAAAAAATTTATTTATTTATTTACATTAATAAGTAATAACCATCTCTCATTCGTCGCGAACTCAATTCCCGAGTTTGTTTTCCACTTCTTTAATTTACTAACATTTCAAGCTTCTAAACGAACCTCTTTAGATATTTACAAGAAAGCTTTCAGAATTTAAAATATGAAATTAAAAAAATTAAAGTGGGCTGCATCGTGAATTTATTTATTTATTTACATTAATAACCATCTTTCCATTCGTTCGTGAACCCCGAGTTTGTTTTCCACTTCTTTAATTTACTAACATTTTAAGCTTCCACTCGTAAACGAACCTCTTTAGCTGTTTACAAGAAAGCTTTCAGAAAAGCAAATCCCGAAACTCTTCAAAACATTTGCATTAAAAATCAAACAAAAAATGGATAATCTTTCGTTACGTTTCTTAATGTTTTTTTAGCTTTTCAACTAAGGTTTTTTAAAAGAGCTTATTATAGATTTTTCAGCGATAATCATGGCAGTAACTTTCGGTAGATCAATTAATTCAAACGAATAATAAAACAACCCTTCACTTACAGCTAAAGTGTTTGTTTTTGCCCATTTGTTTTGATGTTGTTCGAGCTCTTGAACGGTTAAATGTTCACAAAGGTTTTTAGAGCTTTGCTATCAAAAACACACGCATTTCAATTTCCTGAAGCGTCAGTGCTTCTACTTGTAACAAATTGGGATGTGATGTCTATGTTTACAATTTACATTTCACGTACTGTTCTACGATGTACATTTTTGACATGAAAATTCTCGTTTCAAAAGCTTTTAACTAAATAAGTAGTGCTGCAATGCATCAGGTAGCGACTTTGAGTTATGGTGTACAATTAAACGGACATTCTAGTTAAAATGTCACACCGGAAGAAATATTTAGCTCGAAAGACGCCTGTTGAATACTTAATTTTCTTAGTAATCTCATTACTCAAGAATATTTACTGCTGTGATATATTTCATTTTATGTACTTTAATGTGCTGCTTGAGATTTGTTGATTAATTTAGCGATATTTGTTATTCTTCACGTTATTTAAATATTTGTAAAACTGAGTTTTGTTCAATGGGATTTGAGCCTGTTGTTATTATTAATACATATTGTTATTTAAATAATATATTCAACCTTTCGGCAATATTTGATCTTATTCTGGATTTTTGATTTTGTCATTCTCCCACAAGCAGGCAAAGTATTGCCGAAACGTTGAATGCATTATTTAAATAATAATGGGCTGTATTCTGATTTATGTTTAAACTCTAACAAAAATCGTGTTTAGCGTAAACATAAAACGATATAGCTTTATATAATTTTATATGTGTATAACAGAGATACGCGATATTTCTATGGTAATTAAACATGACGTTAAATTAAATTTAAATATGAAATCAAAATATCGACCAATATGTTTTAATAATAACAACAAGTGCAAATCCTATGGAACAAAAGTCTATTTGACAAAGTTAAGAGTAAAATATGAAAAATATGAAATAAAACTTAAATATTTGTTTGATTATTAGGTGAGATATAGGCTTACCGGTACCAATGACTCATCTCAATTGACACTACTCAACTAGAATTTGTCGAAGCTAAGGACTTCCACCCCTGGAAGGGATATTTAGCGAGTCAAATATTGTATTGGTATGGAATCAATGGTTTTAGGATCAAAGAGGCCAAAGTTTCAGATTTTTTCCGCAATAAAATCTCACCTGACATTTGCAGGATGGAACCGGAGACTTCTGATCACCATCACCACCACCACCCCCACCAAGTTAGTTTTAAAATCAATTATGATCTTTTGATCAGCGTCTTTGCTTTTTTCCCTTAAAATACCAGGGCAAACTTGAACTTTTTTGCAAGGACTTTGCGTAGGAGAAGTACGGTTTCTAGTAAGGCGATTTTCCGCAGTTCAAAGGCCGGGAATTTGTTTCAGATGTTTGCTGAATTCCCTCCTAAGTGCACCTAGAGCACCAATAACTATCAGGGTCATTTTCGTGTTGGTAGCCCATGATCTTTGAATGTCTATAGCCAAATCTCCGTATTTTGTCATCTTCTCAGCCTCCTTTTCTATTACGTTGTTACTACTATATCAGGGCGGTTCACCTCTATGGTACGAGTTGTTATAAAAATTTTATCCCACATGACTGGGTTTGGCTCGTGTTTTTTTTTAAACTTCAGCTCCAAATTCTTTACATATAGTCCAATGAACATAGCTTGCCACCTTATAAGCTTTACTTAGATTCTCCTTGCGTGTTATTATTCCACATGCCGAAATAATTTGGCCGGCGGTTTCTTCCGCTGCTACGCACCTTCTGCATTTGCTATTAATTCTCAGTTTGATGATTCTGTGCTGGTGCTTGAGCCGCTATAATTACGCTCTCCGTTTCTCCTTTAAGACTTGAGCTTAGTAGCCATGTTAGACTGACTTCTTTGTCTATATGTTTTTTTGTTAAGATGTCCAAGCAACTGTCCATGTAAAGGTTTCCTTTTTACTAACTCTATTTTTTTTCTCGCCTTCAGGTGTCTTTATATCTTTTGCGTTGCATTCTTTATATCGTTCGATATATTGATGACCGAATATTTTGCTTTATTAGATTCATGCCTACGTACCATACGTAGATACTTGTCTTTACTATTCTGTATGTAGTTATTCAGTCCTAACACAGTAACGTTGTATACTGTCTCAAGCTCAACAATTCCCCGTCCAGCATCTCGTCGTTTGATATATAGACGATCCGACTCTGATTTGGGGTGATGAATACCATGTCAGTAATTTGTGAATCTCATCTTGTCTCCAATTGACGGATAGTAACGGGTACCGCTAATAAGCTGTTGATAGCACTGATTTTGTTCTTGGAATTTAACCTTGATTTGAGTATTTGTCGTATCTTTGAAAGAATCCTTTCTTGATTTTATTCTTCACTGGTTTGTGTTGAACACCGTCACTTTCATCTATGCCCAAATATTTGTATGCCGTCTTCTAGTTGAGCATTTTAAGTTTGTACTTGTTTGCCATATTGAAAGCCACAGTAGCGCTGTAACGTGATTTTGCAATTCTGTGTTACTTTTTGAATTTTCGATCAAATTCTTTAGTACGGCCCTGTCCTCTTAATTTTAATCCCGTGTTAATTATGTTATTTTTACTACAGTTTAAATTCATGTTAGTCTGTAGGACATGCAAAGGTTAAACCAAGTCAGCGTGTTTCCTTGCAGTTCTACGAAGTCTTCAAAGTCACCCCAATGTTTCGTCTTTGTTAAAAATCCCAAGGTGACCTGCTTCACGTATATTTTGTCGACGCATGATCTCATCTTATTTCTTTGAATGCAGCTTCTTGTGATACGGTTCGGGGAATCCCCTGCACGCAAGGCTTTGTCAGCTGACCTTTCTCAGCGTTGTTTGAGGGTTCTACTCCCCTCGCCAGTACGTGACAACTTTTCAATCCTATCGGACGTCTTTTAAGACAACTGTGCAAGTATATCGTTTCCAGCTTGGGTATTTAAATCGCCGGGAAGGCCTCTATTACCGGTAATTCTCGTGGAGAATTACATTGCGACTTGGTGGGATTCTACAAAAGGGTGCCATTTATAATTCCAGAAAGACATACTTATGTGTGGAAGTTTAGTGATAGTTGGAGTACCGTTCCCACGCATTTTTCTTTTCCACAGCCTCAGGATCATTCGTCGTTGTTTTGCACCCGTTTTAGAAGAAGGGACATCATAGCTCTTCCAGTCTCACGTCCGTCACGTACTCCCTGGTTTTTCGTTCAAGTACGATCATCTTGCCAGGTAATCTGCTTTTCCTTTGCGCTGCACCTGCTTTGCCTTTGCCGTTCATATTTCAACGTCAGTTGCAATTTCTACCACTACCGTTTGCTGACAGGCCTCCATCAATGTTGTTAGCGAGTTTAAAGTTTAATAAGTACCGTCTTTTGTTTATCTTTGTGTTTTTTTGTTAGCAACTTGTATATTTAGTAGCCGATTTCTGGTCGATCTGTTTATCCGGTGGTAATGTTGAAGGCTTTGTGAAACGCCTTGGGCGGATTTGTATATTCACATTGTAAAGGTGGAGGACTACTGACAATCAGTTGGCTAGGTTGGTTTATTAATTTTTGAGTTAAATTTACTGTCAGTCATTCAAGTACTTCGAGCCTACTTTTTTTCCGTTTATTTCGTTCAACAAGTGTTCAAGTCTTCAACTAGTAACTAGTGTGTGTTACCGTTTCGTTTTAGTGTTAATAAGAACATTGCTAATTGCCGTGGCATTCTTTACGTATTTCATGTCGCATGTGTGTAATTATTTGTAATTGAATTTCTAGCTTAAGTTTTGTATTTGCCATCATCATTTCTTTTGACTGCGATTAAGGGAACCTGGTTGTAAATGATATTTGCCTTAAAGTTAAATAAATGTGGTCTCCCTTAATCATCATTTCATATAAATTAAGATTGAATTTATCAACCCCTTTTGTGTCATATTTCGAATATTATTTGCATTCATTAAATTTCATTGTTCATTCATTCTCGTCTTTTATTTGTGTTTTATGTTTATTGTGTTTACTTTAAGATAATTATTGTGTATAGCTTGTGAGCCTGCCTACAAGTTTTAAGAATTTCTGTAAAGTAAGTTATTTCAGTAAGCAAGGTAAGTCACATCTTGCAGCGGGGTGCAGCAAATACAACCCCTTCGAGCCCTAGAGGAACCATCTGCGGTACGTTCTTCGTAACCATCTTTGGGCGATATACCGTAGTGGCGGTCTAATTTCATCCCTATGATGACTACCCCTATTTGAAGGGTTTTAAGCGTTTGGAACTCCCATTCTTCACTGTTTGCTAGCCGAGTGCCCTATTAAATGTCGAACTTCGAGATTAGCACGTGACAGCGCATTTGTCCAACTCAAATTCCATTCTGATGTCATCGCTAAATGTTTTTATACAATGTGGGGCCTGTCTGAGTTGTCTTTACCGAATGTTTTAAGGCCATCAATGTAAAATAGATGATATTATTATTATCATTATTATTAGTCTAGTTATTCTAGTCTTTTGGACGGTGCTATTGCTTGACATCGGCCTTTGAGGCAAGATGTTCAGACACTTTATTAAGAGTTTTATGGCAAATTTAAGAATTTTCTTACTATTGTGCAAGTGTTGAGTATAACGGCCTTTTGTGTTATAGGCTGTAATTGAAGTGCTTCTAAATTTTGTCTTAAGTGATTATGATTAGCTATAACGCCGTTGGTAGATATCACTATTGGTAATGTGGTAACCTGTTCCTGTTTCCTTATTTTGCGTACTTCTTCAGCCAGATCATAGCATTTAGTTAATTCATACTTCTGTTGAATATTGTTGGTGTTGGGTACTGAGATGTTTATTAGAAAAGGCCGCTTTCATTTTTT
Organism: Melanotus villosus; assembly: GCA_963082815.1. NCBI lineage: Eukaryota > Metazoa > Arthropoda > Insecta > Coleoptera > Elateridae > Melanotus > Melanotus villosus. The sequence continues at coordinate 73,430,032 of OY720420.1, forward strand.
GTTTGTTAATATTATATCAGGTCTATTTGCAGTAATGGCTTTATCTGTGATGACCGTTCTATCCCAGTAGAGAACGTGATTATTATTTTTCAGGACTGGTTTCGGGTTATACTGGTAGTAAGGCGTTATGCAAATATTATTAATATAACAATTAATTATGATTGAATAAAATCAATAACAATGGGCCCAACACTGACCCTTGAGGAGCTCCCGTGGCGGCTAGAATATTAGAATTATAAGTTATACCAGTTTGTTTATTGAGAAAGATAGAAATATATTGTTCTTTTTGGGTTAGAAGGATGGAAATCTGCTTGCCTGCATTGTCAACTGTAAAGGTTCATATAGTAAAATATCTTACTAAAATCATAATTCTAATATAATACTGGTTATCACAACGTTGTTAATCATTTAATTATAATTACAATTTATTCATAATCAGTTTATACATGTGGAAAGCCTGCTCTACGTCATTATGAATTTTAAGTTTAGTTAAAAATACTATAAGGCAGAAGAAAGAAGGTAACAATTAAGACTTTACGGCTGTGAGTTGCAAGCAGAAGGATAGCTTTTCTTAAGAATATGAAAAACCATTTGAAAATAGGTAATTTCATGACGTAGAGTTCACTATAAAATCGCAGGTTTTAACTATTGTTGTTTGTTTGTTTATTTAATTTGGCGAAATCTAGGTTTGCGGGTACCAAGGACTTCAACATATATCGTTTGCTTAATAATAATTATTAATAATCATTCGCTTTACTAAGGATGGAGAATTGAAACTTAAACCTGAATATGTGTATTAAAACAGATCTGTTAATTTCAAGTAAATGATCGGTTTGGAATCTAAAGTTATTTGCAATTCTTTTTAATAAATTTTACGTTGAGAAATTCATTTGGAAAATTGTGAAAACTGATTCGATTATTTCATCTCTTAAGGGAAAATTGATTAAATAAATGCAGTTCATAAAATACCATTTTAGTGTAGTTTGGCCACCGAACTTTCTTATACCTATTTACAAAGGAAAATTTTCCAAAAAAGGTGTAAAAAACGGTTTTTAAACATTTCATCACAGGAGAAGGACTTTTACGGCGAAATCTGTTCGTAAAACATATGAACCTTTTTGAAACATTTTAAGTTATCTAAGTTCTTGTAAGAAGTACATAACTTAAGCTGATCTCTAACAGAACTCTCTGGAAAATTTCTGAAAGTTCTGTCTGCAATTCTAAATGTTTTTGGAAAATCTCCAGATATTATCGAAGGTATAACTTATAATAAAATCCAATATTAAATATGGTTTGAAAACATTAAATTTTTGGACAAAATAAGTCTTGTTAAACTATGAAACCAGAAAAACATTATTCAAATTTATCAGAAAACACATTAGAATTAGAATTAGATCTCTTGCAACCAAATTTTGTGGAAATTTTCTAAAACTTCAAAAATCTGTTAATTATTGGGAAAATTTACAAGTACTTTACTTACAGTTTTAAGGGTAAAATGTGGAACAATTAAATGAGTTTACTGAACCTTGAACAGTATAAGGGTTATAACGATTCTTTAATTAATCAGGATTTATACCAGCATTCCTTGTTTAAAACTACAGAAATCAAGGAAGTATTAATTAAAGCTTTAAATGAGATTTAGGGAAGCGTATAAAGCATTGGGGAAAATGTAAATAATTTTTTCCCTTCTTACATAATCGTTGTTAATATGCAGAATATCTGAAAAATTAACCAACTTTATTATTATAATTATTGGAAACTAAAGATAAATAAAAGTTAAGTAGAAATTTTGTCGAAAATAAAGAAATTGTTTCTGTGAAAGTGTAGACTGAAAGAAAGAAAATTCTTATAATAATAATAATAATAATAATCTTGGTTAGGGCAACTGGAAAGTATTACTAAAGTCTTTAAAATTCACAAAACAAGAAAAATATTAAAGCTAAGTTCTATATTTGATTGCATAATTTTATTGTTACAGAAAACAGTTATTCGGTATCTTTAACTTACCTTTCAATTTACAGTTTCAGTGAAAACGCCGAGGAAAATTGCCGCTTTAATACTCGAATTTATTACGAGTAATTTAACTTTAAAAGCGTAATTTGTAACGATTTTTCTTTTAATATAGTTAGTTGGCTTGAGCGTTAGCAAACTTTCCACGTAATGAAAACTGGTAATAAAGTTTGTCGGTTTTCTTGTTGTTGTCGTTTTCAAAAGTTTTCCAGATGTTCCCTCGACGACACGAAATATGTGCTGTGTTCTGACGAAACAGGTGGTTTCTGTTGGGGTTAAAGCTCGGTTTAGATCAACCCTGAACGCACAGCTTGTAATATACAGAAACAGGTGCGAGATGTCATGAAATTTCCTCTGGAACGAAATTAAGTTTGTAGATCCATATCGCTTTAAGGGGAAGACAAGATGATCCTCGTTTTTCATCTCAAAATAGGGAAAACATCCTAAAACGATGAAAAACTTACGTTTTTAGAAATTTCCGGATGCTTCTTTATCGAAAATCGTAACCGCTTTTATTTTTATGTACATGATTTAAATTTCGGGAATTTTGATAAAGCTTACTGGGTAAAGAAGATAATTATTTTAAAGTCATGTAACCACGGCACTAATTAGATATCAAAAACAGGGATTTGTTTCGTGTTTTACTGGAGTATTTTACAACCTACGCTTTTTCTTCAATTAATAATAATTGACGGAAAACTCTTTGCCCTCTGAAATTGGCAACTTGGGGCTAAGATGACCTATTGTTGTTTTATAAATATAAGTTTTTATTATAATATAGTATTTTTGCTTAATTACCCAAATTAATTAACCCAATTGTTTGTAAAATATTAGGTTAAAAATCAAAATATTTTTAGCCTAAAGTTGGCATGGGCTTAGTTTGTTATGTTGGCTCTATATTTACTTGAAAATTGAACAGTCTGTTAGTTTATCGTTTATCAAATTACCAAGTAAGGAAGAGGATGTCTTGTTACCTAATATGATTTGTTATTATTTTGACTTAAATAACAATTAAGTTTTCGTATGGCAATGCTATCGTCTACTATAACCTTAAAATTAATTGATTCGATATAAAATTTACTGTTAAAAGAATGTCTTCCGGGTTGGGACCGCGTTCTGTTGAGACAGAAGAACTCAACGTTTCAACTACTTCTTTAAGGGACTTCATCAGGATAAAAAGGAGGCACGATAACTCAACGTGTCAACCACGCCAGAGGTGAAACCGCTTTGGCAAGAGGAAGAAAGGTACGGTAAACCAAGTCATAGGCGAGATCCTTCTGCTCCAGAACACTTCTTTCAACACTGACACTGATCGTGGAAGTCTTCGAATTCATGACTATGTAGATATCTGCCACGAAAAATATTGTTTACATCAACAACTTTAATAACATGAAATTATTGAATCTGAATTTAGTGATAGGATTTATTCCAGTCTTGTTTACACCAATTGTCTGTTAATTAGGGCCTAGTATGGACCACTGTGCCCTAGAAAGATTGTGAATTATACAGAATGATTCTTGAACTTTGGTTATTAAAGAATTAAAATATTATACCCGTTTAAATATTTTATTTTGTGAATTCACGACTTAATGTTGATTTATTTGTACCTACCTTTGGAGCAAAATAAGATAACAGAAAAATAATAAATTTATATTCAAGAAGCCTCAGATTTCCCTTTTGTCCTATTTTCTTATAACTTTACCTCTTCATACCAGTTAAGCTATGAGAAACTTCAGACTTTTTAAATTCTCTAATGTTCAGACTTACTAAACTTTAAATGAAGTTGAAGATCACGTAATTTTCCACAGATGTTATTACCAGTCCGTGTTTATAGAATTTCAACATAACTTTGATGTGTGCTAGTTTCATTAACTAACGTGTGAAACTTACCGATTCTAGGAACTAACTCAGTTGTACCAAATGAAATGATTGGAATCAACAAAGTTAACTTTGCGTAATTTTAGCCAAGTTTCGAGTTTGGGATGAAGATTTCGAGTTTTTAAAAATAGTATTAATTGTTAATATTTCATTCTTCATGTTTAGAAAATTCAAATCTATTTTTAAATTTTGGTTTTTGGAAAGTACTAAGCTTTGAATCTTCAAATTCAACTAATAATTAAATTATTTGAATACAAAAGCAAATATTTGTATTTAAGAAGACGTCTACTATTTGTGTCAGAATAAGACGAATGATTTCAATTTTTGAAGTAGATTGGCTTTAAAATTGTATATGATTGAATTTTGGATAACTAAATAAAAAGATAAAAATATATGTAATTATGTATGTTCGCAGTTCTACAACTTTCCAAGGTTTTAAAGATATAGGACCCCAACTTATTTACATTACTAATCTGAGAACATGAGTAAAAATTTGGTTTTAAATTTGTACGCCGGTTTAACAACATTAGAAATTATTTATAGCACTCCAAAGACAAATTGAAGACCATGAAGAAATCAGGAATTTATGACACTGCATGCTATCGCTGCTGTTCAGACTATATCGAAGAAATTTTGGTATTAGGCTCAACGAGCACATAGTTAGTTTTAGTTTCAAGAGAGACAGACTGCTGCTTTAAATATTTATAAAATAAGACATAATATTAAAAAAATGTATCGCCGGAGTGGCCAAGTGGTTATAAGGCATTCGACTACAGCGCGACAGTCTCAAAGTTAAACCCGAGTCAAGAGCTCGGCGGGTGGCCTACCCAGTTATTGAAAATAGTTGGAACCGAAACACAGTGGTGGACCAGGGAAGGTAGGTTGTTGTCTAAGGCATGGTGCTGAACCCTCCCCCCATACGTATAGCAATCGAGGTATTAAAAGCGACTTAGGAGGCCGTAACCCTTCATGTTGCCGGTCATGCTCCCTCGCGGGTATATCTACAAAAGTGGACTTTGGAGAAGATAACTAAAATAATAAAATAAAATTAACAATAAAAACAGTAACATTTAGAAGAAGGACTACGGACCGATACCTAGTTCAGAGTTCTATGCTTTGTTGAATTGAATACATATGTATGTATGTATTGTCTGTAGCCTCTTGGGGTTGGTGCGTGTAATAGTGTTAGTGTGTATATGTGTAGGACCTTGTTACTCAACCTCTTAGGCCTGTATTCGGAGGAGAGCGTCGTTAATTATGTGCCCAACGATGAATGGTCAGAAGGGCTCGATACCGACCTCCAGACTGCAGAAAAATCCTGCCCATCAGGAAATTCGAACCAAGGACTAGCGCAACGCTAGCCCGACGCTCTACCACTGCGCCATCCTGGCTTCGTTTTTGTTGAATATAGGTATAAGATATAATTATTCAACGGCACACCCACGCAACTTAGTCAGGAAACAGTAATTAGTTTTAATATGTTATTGTGGTTTTATTGAGTTATTCGGCAGTTATTGAAATTTTAACTCAATTCAATAATAAATGTTGATTGGCCGTGCAATATGTAAAATTTTCAGTTTAGAGTATAAAAATCTTTATTTAATATTTTAATTTAGGTAAATTACTGAGCATGAAATTGAATAGAAACAAATTTCAAATCGAATAAGGATTCATTTTAATTTTAGCAATAAAAAGACCCTGAATATTTATTTAAAAATTAACAGTTTGGTATAGAATATCCGAAACATAAAAATATTTAGGGTCTAAAAATAAATCGGAGCGTTTTAGGTAAATTTCAGAAATTAAAAAACATTCGAACGCATTGACGTGAGCCATTTAATGCAGAGGATGAAATTTTATCTTTCGGAATTTGTAAAACACTTGAGAAATTCCAATCTTTGGATAGAGTATGAAATTGCAAGGAAATTTTAAAAATTTCCTGAAAACCATACGATTTTTTGGAGATATAAAAAATTCTCCAGAAATTTAGATATTTCTGAGAAATTACGGCTTTCAGAAACTGAAACATAACATTTTGAAACTCTTTAAAAAGTTTTGTTTTTCTTTTTTATAAAAAGAACTTGTGCGCCTATTAAGCATGGCATATTTAATGCAGAGAATGCAAATTTCCTTCGTGAAATTTGAAAAATGTTAGGGGAACCCGAAACATCTTTCAACGAGTATGAAAATTCGTAGAAGCTTACATAGTTTCTTAGAACAGCAAGCGATTTTTCGGGATTTTAAGAAAACAATAAAACAAGATTTTATGACATTTCTGAACAAATCCAGTTTTTTAAGGAAAATCTTGAAAATACAGAATTCTAAATTTATAGTCTACTACTATGTAGTGAATGAAAACTACCTTCACCAAATTCAGTTTCCGTTTTAGTAAATCACGGAAATTAAAAAAAGATAGTAGTTTTGGAAGCTTTGAAATTTCCCGAGGAATTTAAAGAATCTACATAAGATCGCTCTTATTACAACATAACAAGTTCCAGGAAAATGCTTAAAACATTTTTAAGAAAACTCGAAACGTAATCAAGACCTTTAACACGAAGAAGTTTATAATCTTCTTCGAGAAAATTCCATAATCTGAAGAAGTGCTTTAACAAATACAAAAATCAATGGAAATTCAGGCATTAATGAATTCGAAGACTTCTTGATACTATTTTAGCAAGAGGAAGAAGGGAGCGGTAACTCAAGGCGAAACCCTTCTGAAGAAAAGCAGAAAAGCTAGCGACTTTATACTGGCTATAACCGGTCAATCGTATCGGACGAAGACGACGATTGGTCAGTAGTGGAGGGGGCGGAGCCAGTAACGACAGACTTCCCCATATGTCTGATAGGTAATAACCAGTGTCACAATTCAAGTTGTTAGGGGTATTTGCGTACTTGAAATTTTACGAAGGACGAAATATACCTCCACAAGAATTTAAATAGAGAAAACAAAAACTGTTGCTGTCCGTGAAAGTCTAGATTTTGAATTGTTTAGTACTTACCACCTCTGACTAGTATGACTAATGGTTTTCATTTGTCTTACCTGAAACAAAGAGGAAACATTAATTTAATTTCTGTTAGAAAAATGTAAAAATCTTTAATATTACAAAAAATAACAATAATAAAATTCTCTTTGGAGAACAAATTAGATATTCAATTTTCTAACCTTTCAACTTATTGTAAGATTAATTAAGCTATTTGATTAATTTAATTGAAGGTGGTAGCAAAAAATTATTAAGGTTTACACATTTGACATTGGTTGTTATCAAGAATCGATAGTCTTCGAATCGATATGATGGTGGACACGTTTAATAAATATATTAGCATATACTCGTACACTTGTGTACAAATATTTTCTAAACCGTGCGCACATTTTCTCAGCAACCTATTTAACTTGCCTTCAGATAAATTTACTTTAAGAATAGTGTTCATTTTGAATGCAGGTGTATTTTAGCCAATGCAAAACATGAGATGGCTATGATAGGTGGATAGGTCTTTAAGATGATGTGCAAAATATTCTCCTAGTAGCCTCCTAGTAGCACAAAAGCACAGAAATGAATAGGGCTGCGCTTAGGTGCATGGCCGCCCCTATAATTAAACTAGGACATTTTCTGCTTAAACAATCCCGCAACAAACTGCAATGTAGCAGTTTTGTGGGAAAAACACGTGTATTCATCTTTACTTTCCATTGATTATGTACAAATATAAAACACCAACAAAGAAACGAAGAACTACTGATAAATAAAACGTGTTAGTTACATTTAATAATAAATATTCAGAGTTCAAGTAACATAAAGGTTGCTGATTATGATTATCTGTTAGGTAAAGTAGGCTCAAAACGAGAACAGCATATCCTGTTTATGTACTAAAAAATGTTATAAATTTAAATTTCTTTAAATCTGTATTGTATCTAGATTCTAATATATTTCTTCTAGAGTGATTAATGTGCAAAGAAATTAATTAATCTAAAAATAATTTAGGATATAAAACAGATTCTTCTGTATATTCATAATCAATTAATTGTAGTTTTATCTTCGTCTGCTTCTTTGCTAGGAATTATTTCCCGTTTGCTTGTTTGGTTTGTTCTACTCTGCAGGCGAGAAAAACCAGTTCTGTGCCCATCTCTTATTAGGCGGTCGTCCCGGTGGCTTTGTGGCTTGTGGTCTTCGTGTTTTACAGATCTTATCCAATCTATTTGAATGCATTCTACGTGATCGTTCCAGTCTTTCTTCCCTTTCTTGGCCCATTTCACTACATCTTGTGTGTTACAACTCTTCCTTATGCTTTCGTTTATCTGTCTATCTCATAAAGTTACGCCCAGAGTATCGGAGTACCTTTATTTCTACAGTTCTCATTAAGTATTTGCTTCTATTCTTTGTCTCAACTCTTGTTTATGCAGCACATGTTAATACTGGTCATACCATCGTTTTGTAAATTTTAACTTTGGCTTCTGTTCGCATAAATACTGGTTGTTCTATATTATATTCCTCAGGCATTCTGCTAATTGTGTTGTTTTTATAAACTGTTGTCTAATTTCTTTGCTTAAATCCCAGCTGCTGCTTATGTCAACCCTCAAATACTTATATTCCATGATTTGTTCTCCTTCTATCTCCAGTTTACATTGTATAGGATTTTTAGATATTACCACTGTCTTAGTTTTATCATATTGTAACCAGACGCGCTGATGATGTCAGTCCTATGCGTCATCCAACAGAAGCTCGCTAGAGTGTTCCAGGCTATTTGACGAATGCGCCATCGTCTCAATCATTGCAGAATGGATTCCAGATGGCGCAGCGAGTATATAAGTCACCTTTCGTTGGGCGAACGAGTTAGTGATACCAAAGTCTACAGCGAGAGCCTACCAACGCGTCGCAATCAAATGTTCGGTTAATATAAATGTGCGTGCATACGTGAATATAAAGAAACAAACTTGTATAAATAAATTAGTTAGTGTTACAGGTTAATATTAGTGTTGTGTTTTAGTGTTTAAGTTGTTGTTTTGTGTAAATTGTTACATTGTTTAAATTTGTTAATAAATAATTCACACCACGAACCGAAGTTTTAAATAACCGTTTTAAAACGTTACAATATTATAGTGTTTACTTGTTAAATTGAACTGGCGCTAGTCATCTACGTAACATACGATGTTAATGTTTTTGTTTCTCATGTAGTTTTCTTCTGGATCTAAGTGTTTGGTCGTCGGGAAAATTTAGATTTAGATTAACTCTTTAGCCAGTTCGGTATACAGTTTCACAAAAAAACTCTTTCAAATGTCTCATCGGGACGACATTATAGTGCATCATTTACTTCCGTGAACGTCGGCGCCACTGACTACAACTTGCTAGTTCACTCTGATTAATATGATGTTTCTTTAGAAATTTGTATAAATATTATGATGCTACTTCAGTAGAAATATGATTTAATTAACTTAATGGGTGGATTTTACATATAATTTTTTTCGTTTCAATAATTTTATAAATTAAGAAATAAAACAGTTAGCCTAATCAATCAACGAGCACGTCATATTTCCTTACAGACAAATAAAAACGATTTTTAAATTTATGTAGATCAAACGCGCCTTAAATAAATAAAGGGCTGTAAATACCGATATATTAATATTTAAGCATAATTTACCAAGCAGCACTTTATTTCACCTTAATTATTATATCGATCTGTTGGATAATTCCGTTCGCGGAAATTTATTCTAATTAAATATTCGATAACTAAAGCTATCGAAAAGATTCAATTAACGGAAGAAAAGCGGTTGTAACAAGCAATTATAGTAGGGGCTAACACCACGGGAATACGGAAGCAGACCCGACGACGCAATTTCACCAGGATATACAAGTTATTTCTGTATTAAATGGCCCCAAGCGTGTGACCATTCCTCTAAGCGATCAAACCACTTGACACAACTCAATTTCCTAAAGCCATACTTCATTAAGATGGTGTTAAGGTAAATAGTTTCCAGGGTTTTATGAATTAATCCAAACTTGTTTAGCAGAAACCATTTCGATTAAACATTGTTTGTTGTACGTTAAATAAAATTGAGATTTGAAACTTTTGTTTCGTATTATTATGCCAGTAAAACGTTTGAATTGGTATAATTCTTTTGAAGGGAAATTGGCTGACAGTTTTATTTACGTACGAGTTGAAGTTGTATTAATTTCGTAACAGGATATTTTCGTACCATTCATTTAACTAAAGTAAAACCAACGCAACAAATCAAAAGCATGACCTACTATGGTCTAAATTCTAAAATATCGTGAATACATGTTAGTCTGAGTATAATTTTTGTTTCATTGATAGTGTAATGAAGCGATGTTTTAGCGTGAAAAGTTGCCATGTGCGTTCATATGACGCATTATCTAGGGTCACTATACTAACAGGAATAAAGGTATGCGAGATGCACGTGGATGACCGCCGTGAATCTGAAAGATGATTCGAGCCAGCTATGTAGTGCGTGGGACCGCTGAAATAGCATTCTTTAAAATGCACAGCTCAGCACGTTCATGTCGTTCATGGCATATATCATCAGCACGGAAAATGTATGTCTTGGTTCCAAGACACGTGTGCGCGGGAGCTGACTTCTTATATAAGGAATTGCTCAGTAAGAGCTCACCATAGTTAGTGTAGTCATCGAACAATCATGCCCTTAAGAAATCAGGTCTCTCGTACTAGTGATCTTTCGTACGATTTTGATGTAAGATTATTTTTCTGTATTTAATTTAGTTTAATTCAATTCGTAGTAAGACTTACTAATAGTTTGGATCAAACCCTTTGTTTCATTTGATTAACTTTGATGTTGTATGTACTTGGAACTTATCTCTAAAATTGTCTAAGTCTAAATAATATCTTGTGAAACATGATCAAAGTTTGGACAATATATGTTAGTTGAAGCAGAATTTTAATATAAAACCTCTCGGAGCAAACCCTCATGTGGCGTAGCTGGTTGATACACCACCATGTTGGTACTTAAGAATTATCAGAAATTCTACTAAACATAACTAATTTATTTTTACTAACTCTAACCTTACTTTTGGTGACAACCACTACGTTACAATAGAATTTTGAAATTTGTTTTTTTGTAGGTATTTCACCAAAGGGTTTCACCACAACTAACACTCAGACAATATTGACATACATTTTTATTTAACAGAACCATAAACAAACGATCAATTTAAACTGCAAATAAGATTCATGGTGAAACCCTACCCAAAACGAACTAAATAGGTTATATAATAATTTAAATAAACACGCTGTATACATTGTAAGACATTTAACTACATTGTATGCCATTAGAATACATTTATATGCCTCACTGAATTTCATACACGTTCAATTATGGTAACTACCGAAGTACCCCACCATACATATTATTGTATAATTGCTTACGCTTGAGTCTTCAAACTGTGAAGTTTCACACAGGCTTTTGTACGTTATTAAATTTTGTAATTCACTTTATTAATATTCCCAGAAATATCCTGTAGTTTGTGTTATCATTCAATGGGATTTAAACTCTGTAGGACATCCATTTGTGATATGGATTATGAAGGATTACACGAAATAACCCCACTCAAATTTCTTAATTTAAATGAGAGGTGAAGAGTTGAAACTGTTTAATAATGGGGGTTTACTGTACCTACATCCTTCTAAAATTTAAGCTGTTAGGCATGATAAAGTGTGATTAATTATTTATATTTAATTATGAGTGGTAATTTTTTTCGGTGAATTCTTTAATTAATTAATTCATGGCAGAAGTTTAAAATACGGAAACGAAAAAAAATTTTCTAATTGATGTAAATATTTAATTATTACTTATGTTTACTTCCCTGTATACAGACAAATTCAAATCTACAAATTTTGGCAATTATTTGAATAAAATTAAACCAAATCACGCAGTTACATGTTTACAATTTTTTCCAACTTATTTAGAAAACTGACGATTTTAATTTATTTTTATTAGCCCTTACATTGCAATTGAAAACGTTTCATTGGGCATTGTTATAGACTGAACACAAAATTTTATGAAATTTATCAAATTCCCTAATTTTAGTAATTTAGTAGTTTAAACTGACCTAACTATAGCATGTATCGACTAAACTATAATTTAAGTGGACTTAGATTTGCATGGTTTTACTTTCGTTTAAACCTATACTGAAGTACCTCCCTATTTTTATTTTAGTTTTATTAAACAGGACTCGCAACAAAGAAGTGAAGACGATCGACCCGATCGTCTTCACTTCTTTCCATGGGTGAGGGTTAGCCTTCTGTCCAGCATACGTGCAAAGACGGTTCACAGAACTTATGAGTAAATAACAGGTCTAGGCTTCAGCCATAAGAGGAAAAAGCAGAAGATGCCGACTAGGATCTGAAGAAATTTGACAGGAATAACTATTTGCTTAATTAAAAACATACTTAAACCTTTCAATTCTTTCTGCATCGACAGTATCAAGGCTGGGATTATACAGAATCACAGTAGGTACTTAAATTGTGATAAAATTTTAGTAATGTTGTTATATTACCGAGGCCTTTTTGAAGAATATTGGAGATGATGGTTTAAACCTTAGAATTTAGGAGCATTCCAAGATGTTTTGGATTATCAGATGGTTTAATACTGCATAATATTCTGGAAAGATTTAGAGATAACCGATAAATGAATCCAATTGATAAAAATGACCTTAAACAATGCTAAGTGTAAAGGGCCGATTGATAGGAAAACAGTTGCTTTTCGTGAAAACCGAGGATTGCAACAAGGGGACCCAATGTAAGCAACTCTCTTCAACTTAGTATTAGATTTTTTTTTAAGAAAGTAGGAATAATGTACCAGCGTATGCCTTATTATATAGCCTACGCAAATGATATTGTATTATTAACGAGATCTAAAGATGAATTACAAAGAGTTTTCGAAAGGTTAGAACAGAAGGTGAAACAGTTTCGTTTAAAACTAAATAAAAAAAACGTACCCTAAATACATGGAAATGGGAAATAACTTAAAGGAAAAGGAAATAAGGTTAGAAGACAGTGCAGATAGTGAATATCAATTTGAACTAGTTAGGTGTTACACTAACAAGTAATAACGAGAAGAACAAGCTGAAATAGATAAAAGGATACTGAAACTCACCAGACATGTAAAAGTGGGGTTATAAATAATGATTACTCAAACTACGGTCCTCTTCGGAAACGAAATGTAGGTAGTATTTAAGGAAATTGAAAGAAGATTAGAAATAGAAAGATCCCAAGAAGAATCTACAGCGGGAAGAAAGAGGAAGGGAAATGAGTAAGAAGGACGAACAACTAAGTTATGGAGGAATATAGGTAGCCTAGTATTACAAATTACAAAGCTCGTGAAAATAAATGAATAAGATTTTGGGTCGTGTTTTCTGACTGACAGATAGTAACAAAGTAGGCGGTTTACGCAGCTTGGCGTTAGAAACTGGAAAGAGGGAGCCTTGGAGGAAAATTATTCAAGTCATGAGTCTTGCACAGTATACGTACGGGTAGTGTAGTAAGCATTCGGTAACATTCAGCATGGCAAGAAAAGTTTTATTATTTATGGTAAAAGGATTTTCAGTAATTCAGTATTATAATAGCAGATAATAAAATATTAACTGTGACATTAAATAATACAATTGTAAAATTAAATCTTGATCAAAAACATATTTATCAGGAAGAATAAGTAACAAATTGTCAAAGCTTTTGAAATTTTGCGCAAATTAAGTGTAATAATTCTCAAATATAATAAAAAATAATATTTTGTTTAGTGGATTTTTTTGTTAAAAAGCCCGGGGAACCACCGATCACGAGGCAATACCAAGGGTGGCGCCGTTCAAGATTCCCCCTCCCCCCGCGTACAAAAGGCGCGTTTGTTCATCTTCTTCTAACATGCTGTTCGTTTTACGGAAAAGAGAAGAAACGAAGCAGAGTTTAGCCAGCTTTGAAACCTGTCGCTCGTGCGAATTTTCGTTCCGGGTCTTGGTAGGAAAAATCCCGAAAAAGCTTCTCGTTCTCTTTTTAGTTTTGGAAAACTATTTTACGACATCTTTTTCGGATTCTCATAGAGAGTGCCTTACCGTTCCGGGAAATTATAGTTCTGCGTGAAAGTTTCGTTCAAGTTCAGTGTTTGGTGGAGTACCGTTTCACGTGGTTTCGTATCGGATTAAATAACTACTAGTTCAAGGGCATTTGTATTCGCACCTGCTTTCGGGAAAGGACACCATCCCCTTTTCTTTACCGACTGCTGCTACTCTCTCCCTGGGACTAGAAGCCGACCATTGCTTCCATTGGGCTACCCTCAACAAGCCCTCTCCCAGGTAACGATATTTCAGGCTGCCGCTTTTACTTGCCGGTTGTAATTGTACCAGCTTCAACCCCATTCAATGCCGTATATGGGTTTACTCGTAGACAGGCACTAGTCAACTTGGTTTGCAATTTAAGTACATCAACCGCCCCTTTTTAATCCGTTCGGGCGAAGTGTTTAATTCTTCAATCAGTGCGTATTATATTTGCTTTAGTAGTAACGATTAAAAATTACTTGTAATCAGATTTTTAGCCTAAGTTTTATCATTGCCATACATTTTATTGCGATTAAGGGAGCCTAGCTATTAACTATCTTTGCCGTAGCTTGAGTAAATGTGGCATCCCTCAATCCATCTTTCACGTAAACTAAGATAGAACTTATGAATTCATTCTGTGTCATATTTTCAATAATCTTTACATTATTAATTCATTACTGCCTTTTATTTGTGTTTTAACAATTGTGTATAGCCTTGTGAGCCTGGCTACCAGTAGCAGTGTTTCTTTTCGAACCCAGAGGAACCATCTGCGGTACGTTCCTCGAGACCATCCTGGGTGACATGCTTAACTAAATTCACCATTCGTCTAATAATCGCTCTGTGTATCGTTATCTTTGCGTTTCCGAAAATTAAAATGCAATAACTGTGATTAACGATAAGGAACAAAATGGCAAGTCGCGAGGTAAGAGGAGGCCATTTTAAGAAAACTAAATGTCTAAAAGAATGTGACAATCGAATAAGAATGAGGAGATATAAATAAAATACTAATAACTCAGAAGAGGTATTAAGAAAAAAGACACTAGAAAAGCAGAACAAAAAGTAGTAGATAAGGAGAGTACGAATAAAAGAATAGAGGAATGGTCTTAAAACTGTTCTTAAGCTTCGAACAGGAAAGTAAGTAAGTCTTTGCTTATGCGTTATCTGGGTTATCCTACGATTTTGACAACAAACCACGAATTTTTAAAAATATTTATGTAAAACAGTTGGCTGGTCTATAATTTTTGGAGTCTATTTTTGCTTTTAATGATGCATTATATTTTTACTACTGAAATTATGAAGGTCATTTCTTGAATGATTATTATAAAATTAATGTTTCCAGAGAGTCAGAAGATTTATAGACAATAATAAAAAAGCGAGTTCGCGAAATTAAAAATTTAGCTTAAATACGCACGAAACAATTTATCCGTTACCGGTTAAAAACGGCGCAGCAAGCTGAAATCAATTTATAATTACGCCCATTGTCCAAATAGCGTGTTCCCAAAGGGCCTAAAATTCCGAGTCATTGTTTTCCTTTCCACTTAATCAAAATATGCGCCGTAGAAAATTGGTAGCAGCTGTGCAAGTCGTTTTAATTTCTACTAAATCTTTTGTGATAATTGTGTGTAACAAAGAAAAAACTTCGTTTTATGTGGTTGTATAACTTCATTTACCCCAGACTATTGTTATTTGTTTTCGTTGGGAGCTTTTGTAAATATTGCGCCGTTATTTTATCTGAACGGAACACGTATATGTCATTCAATTTTTAAACCCACCAACTAATTGGGGCTTCGTTGCATCATTGTATTAGTTTTAATTTACAGTATTATGGATTTTTCAATAAAACCGGACACAAACTCCATGAATAAATTATTGAATTTGATTATTAGTGAAAGCATTCGTGGGTATGAACTACATGAATATTGATATTCACGGTAAGCCGTGCATGAAATGTATCCATTTTTGATTTGGCATAATTTCACGTTAAATTAAAACAAAATTAATGTAATCCCCATATGATTTTGTTTGGTTTTGGAATACATATTGGAAATGGAAACGAGAAGTGGGCGACGCAGGAAAGAAGAACCGGAAATTTTCTGTATGAAAACGAAAACGCACAGAGCACCAATAAAATCCCTACAGTCTTACATCTGATAATACAGATAATGAAGTTTCCAATTCTGTACCCGATAAACCAGCTTACAAAATTTCATTTTTATGTTCACTAATTCCGAAATCATTCGATGGCAATCGAACTGAATTACATGAATTTGTTGGAAATTGTGATAATGCTATGCGTTTTGCTCATACAACACAGAAACATGCATTAATGGCGTATATTATTTCAAAATTAACAGGAAACGCTAAAGCTCAACTTCGCGATAGAGAATTTGACAATTGGGGTCAACTAAAACATATTTTAACCCAATTATATTCCGATAAAAAACATTATATTCAATTAATGGAAGAATTAAATACCCTCAAACAAAGTCATGAAAAACCAATTATTAAATTTTACAATCGAATCGATATTTTAACTGCACGTTTATTAAATGCAATACACACTAAAAACGGAACAGAAAGAGAAGGTAGAGTAGAAACTATAAAAGAATTGGCTTTACAAAGATTTGTGTATCATTCATTATCCGATATTTCACGTTTCCTTCGCGGCAGATATTTTGCATCTCTTACAGAAGCGTTAACTTGCGCGCAAGAGGAAGAAAAAGCCCTCCAAATGCACCAATCCCGCATTCGTTGTCAAAACTATCATCAGACAGGTCATCAAACTCGAAATTGCATCAAAAGAAGAAATTTTCCAAAATTTAATAATCCCATCTCGCCCAAAATAAATTTTGCACAAAACTCATCATCGGTTAAAACTTGCAATTATTGCAAAAAACAAGGTCATCTTATTACAGAATGTTATAAAAGAAAATGTAACAATCAAAGACACAATAACGAGTCATTCCAAAAATCTCATTCCTCTTTTAACAATTTCAAAAATAACTTCAAAGAGCGTCAAAAACAAAAACAAACTACAAATCAGAATTTAAACGAATTGACGTCCCAGATGAACGTCGTATCTGTGGATTGTGTATAAATCGTAAGAAAACCGACGTGAGACCTCGCAGACAAAATTCGACGCCCTTTAATTTACCAAATCAACCGCCACCCTTGGCAATGCTTCCGCAAAATGTTATACAACAGGCTCTTGCATCTATACAACAACTTCAAAATATTATCACAATACTTCAAACTCAAATGCAAACCGTTGATTTATCTCGTAATTATAATCAAATTCAAAATCAAAGTCGTTATTATTATTATGTCCTTCTGGGTGTCGGATCTCCTTTCATCTACTCACCCACTGTGTCTTATCTAATTGTCTTACGCTCTCACTCTCATCATGTGGGAGGGAAGAGCCGCCGTTAACGAAGCAGTCGGGCAACCCATCCAAGTACTGACCCGAGACAACGAAGCTTAACTCTCGTGATCGCACGTCACTGGAGTATGTAGCTACCGCAACTCGGGACCTGAATACCAATATTTAAAAAAGGAAATTGTAGAGACTGTACAAATTATAGAGATACTTGAGATACTTCATTATTCAGTATCGTCGCCAAGGTGTATGAACATATGTTAGAAAACAGGTTAAGAAATGATTTAGAAGAACAGCTAGCAGAAGCCCAATGCAAAATAGAACATGTTGTCTTTAAGTATCTAGGAATGCTTATAGAACGAGAAGGAAATATGGTAGATCAAATAAGTGAAAGAATCAGAAATGACACAAGATTTTACCATAGTTAAAGTAAGTCGTTTGTAGTAAAGAAAGAAATAAGCAGGAATAAGAAATAGCACAGTAGAAGAAGAATTAGCAATTAACATAACAGAGAAACAACAGCTGAAGTGGTCTGAACATCTTTATCTGTAGGTATGTAGAATGAGCAACAATAAACAGCTTAAACGTATATGGGAAGCAGGAGTACAAAGATGCAGGACAAGAGGAAGACCCAAGAAAACATGAAATGATGAAGTGGCAGCATTACTAAAGAAAAGAAGCAAACCATGGGCAGAAGCTAAAAAGTTAGCAACAAATAAACAACATTTTTATATTACTTTTATTTAGTATATTTGGATATGCACTAATCGTACTTGGGTTCCGGGATTATTCTTTTGATCTTTGTCATTAATATTATATTAAGTTTAACAGAACTAAGCACTAACTCAGAGTAATTTATTTACTCTGAATGTTTCTGTATATTACGAGTAGGGCTGTTGATCCGAGCCGGATAAAACGGATATCCGGATAATTTTCGCGTAGATATCCGGATAATTGGTATTTAAAAATATCCGAAATATCCGAAATGGAAGATATCGGATATCCGTGAGAGACAGAACATCCGGATAAACTGTATAACTCGGATAAAAAAATTATCCGAATAAAGAATTATCCGGATAAATGAATTTATCGCTGAATACGCAATACTAAATTAATTTATAAATTGCAATGAGATTGTTTATTTTATTAAGAGTTTTTAGTTGGCGATTGCTGACTAAACACTAACACAGCAGTCAAAACATAACAGAAATAAATAACGAGAATTCACATTAAATTTATGATGTAATTTAATGCGGTATGTGATAATGATAAGAATACTGAGAATAGAATTAATGATTTCTAAAGATTTCTTTTAAACTGCTTGCAGAATATTTTGTAGGCAAGTTATGTAGGAGATTGCTAGATTTATGGTATCATTTACTGTCTTAGAAATCATTTTGAGATTATTTTCTTCTTTTATAGGGCTTGATTCTAATTATTTGGATATGTAAATCTGGATGTAACTGAAATTTCAATTAAAAGCCTATGCTGATTATGTGACATCCTCTTAAGAGTCTTAAGTGTCCCTAAATTTTTAATAATTAAAAATTAAAATATCTTTCTGCAAGCTATATTTTAATATTTTAAAAAGTTTGCATAATACATTTTTAGAGCAGCAACAGACCTTTTTTGTATTTTCAATATTTTCATATCATTTTCAGCTTTCTAGTTAATTGATAATAGATTTAAAAGTAATCTGGATACTTCAAAATATCCGGATACTGTAAATTATCCGGATACTGTAAATTATCCGGATATTATAACTATTCGGATATTTCTAATTATCCGGATAAAAAATTAGTTTTGTTAACCGAATTCGGAAATTTCGGATGACTCGGATAAAAGTTCATATCCGGATATCCGGATAAATTTTTTTCTTTTCAACAGCCTTAATTACGAGTACTAGCATTTATTTTAAACCGCACGTATCCCATAATATTTGGTGCTCAAGACTCCTCGTTGACTTGTTGAGTGACCGGTCGCTGTTGCCAAGACGCATTTTATGTATACAGTCGCTGATTATTTAGAAATGCAGTAGAAACTTCCAGGGTGTTCTGGGCGTTCGTTATTCGTAGCACGCTTCCCAATGACGTATCCTGCAACATTATTTTTCAAAACTTGATAATGGTTTGGAAAATTTTTGGCGCGTTTTGGATTTCATTTTGAGACCGGCGCCTTAACCAAAATAGCCGTTCTTACAAAACCGAACGAAAATGTAGCAAAATTTTATTTTTGGCTGACTTTGATTTATTTATGAAGGAAGACTCACATAAATTGTCACGAAAACTTGTTAGGTCTTTTGAATTTGATTTTAAACCTGGTACTTCCACCAAAATTACATTCTTGGGCGTTTTTAAAAAGCTTCATGAGGGAGGTTCTTTGTTAAATCCATTATCCACCAGCTACCATAACTGTTTGACCTAGTTTCTAGCTCTTTGATCTTGATTATTTTATCATGTTTTCTGGTAAGCATCTGCTTCTCCAATCTTTCTACTACGACTTTAAAATTCAGACTTGTTTTGAATTTAAGTAACAAAGTATTTAATAAAAAAAAAACTGTCAAAACATTTACACACGGTATTACTGTCATAAAAATATTCACGAGATATTTATATTGAAAACCCCAAATACCTCTAAAGCTAAGAACTTCTAAAAACTTTCGCGAGTTTTAAAGAAAATTGAAAATAAATAAAGAACGAAGTTCGGTGTTAAGTCAAGCGGAGTGGATGAGATTTACATAATACGGGCACGTTCAAACCATGAAGAACAATACAATGAAAACTTGATGAACGAAATAACAGACCAAGCTGAAACGCCAACAGTAATCCTGTCAAAAGCACCGAAACACGCATGAATTTATACGAGAGATAACGTCATGGGAAATTTACATAGTTGAGGGGGGAAACAAGACTAATGCTACGGCTTTTGGTTCAGATTTACATGAATCTGTATAAAAGTAATAGGATTTTCAAACTAATGCTTACGTCATTGACGAATGCGAACGTAGATAACATGAATTTTCCAAAACGACAAGTTTAAACCAACAAAAATTAATTTAGGTAATCACTCAATAATAGTTCAAAAAAAGTAAGGAACGAAGAAAATTGATTTGAAAGCCGGCGTTAAGCCGATCGTGAATCCTAATTTGGAAGTTTCAAAGTAAAAAGTGAAAGGGCACGGCCAACACGGCGAATACGGATTAAATATTTTTCAAGTTTCGAATTAATAAAGATTGTCTATCGTGGAAGGCAATTAGCACGTTTTACAAGGAAGGCTTAATTTACAAGTAAAAACAGGATCAATTAACGGTTTTTTCTTTGATGTTTAAATTAACAGATGTTTGTTTGTTGTGTAGTTAGATTTAAAAAAGTTCTACCCCGATTTTTGACTAAATTTAACTGTCAATAAAGGGTAAAAGGTCTTTAGATTTTTGAATCAAAGAAAATTTGCTTTTCTTGTTAAATTTCAAGTCGCCGGACGTAAGATTTCTAGTTAATGTATTACATTCAGGTGTCAGATTCTTGAAACTCGGGCAATTATCCCTTAACCCAAAAGCTAGTCACGTAATTAAACCTGAATAAATCATAAAGAACTTCTAAAATTAGCAATAGCTCGATCAAATGTATTTAAAAGCGTTCTATATCACTTTAATGCAAGTTCGGAAGGGCCGACTGAAAATCATGGGTTGCAAGGAGTTTCTATTGTGATAGTTCGACGAAGCGGTCATTATTATCGTGAAACTGTAACTTTGGGTTCATTTTAGTGAGAAGTGATATAATAACGTAGTCAACGATGTCGCTTAATTATTGCACCCGATTGATTTTAGTGACAGAGCAGAACTTTGTAAAAACGATGAGAAAGTATCGGAAATGTCTAAATTTACTGATAATGATTTATTGATTATTTACACCTTCAGAGTAAGATTGGAATTAAAAACCACAAACGTCAAAACATCTTCAAGGGCTTAGTTTCAATAGCATTTGATTTGATTTTTTTTGTTCAATAATTGAGAAATTAAAAACTAATTTTTAAATACATTGAGCTATGGGCTATTGCATCATGAATAAAAGCGGGAAGGGCCTGATAAGCTTTTGCATAAAAAAAGCACCTAAAAATTACGAACACCTGTTTGAAAGCCTGAGCCGGAAAAAAAGTGGGCATGAGCGTCTCCCAACGGAGAATACAAAAATTATCACCATAAATAACAACATAATTGCAAAAACTGAAATAAGTAGTAATCTTATTATTATTAATTAATAAAAAGAAAAAAAATGAAATTAACAAATGAAGGCAATATAAGGAAAACATTCGATAAAAAGAAATGTACATTCTAAGTTCGATAAGTAAAAAGAGGAGCGGATAGCCACGTTTAAAAGGCCTCGGTCTCATACGTAGGCATATCGGGTTCGATTCTCGAGACCGGCGATACCCCCGCCGGAATTTTAGAAGGTCGTATGCTAACATACTAACACCTTTGATAACCGTAACCTCGCAAGACCTCTGTCGATGGGTAAGGTTAGTCTCCTGTCCAGCATGCGTTCGAAGAGGGTTCACAGTACTCATATCTGTGAGTTATTAACAGGTCATTGGTCTGCGCTTTGGTCATAAGAGGAAGAAGAAAAAGTAATCCAAAACAAGGATGGACAAACAGGCATATTGTAGTCCAAGAGCTGTATAACGCCATAGAAGGGATAATAAATAAAGCAAAGAATGAAGCAACAATAAAAGTAAGCGCGAAGATTTGAGGAAAAAGGCAAAGGATAATAAAGCCAGAATAGAATTAGTAACTAACTGAAAGACATATAGCAAAGGACATAAGGAAATTCGAAAGAAAGAGTGAAAATATCCTAGAAGAATATGATGCCACATGAAAAACTAATAAATGAACTAAGCAAAGGAAAGGATATTACTGGATAACGGAACTCAAAATAAACTGCAACAAAACACGATTAAGATCTTTGCAAGAGTACCAGACAAGACTTGCTGGAAATAATACCACCACAAATACAAGAAAATCAAGAAATTATGAAATTCATAAAGAGCTTAAAACAAAAGTACCACGTAGAGGCATGATTGCAAACGAAGATCTAAAGAATGTTCTTGGGGTTAATTAAAAAATTACATCTAAAAATTTTATTTAGGTACTAAAATTATGGAAAAAACCTGATACCATCCCAGTGGAAAATATTGAAAATCATACTTTCTCATACAAAAGCAAATTAAGACTGCTACGGAATTACAGACACATTACCAATTGTTTCTAAACAGTTATTGAAAACAAAATTCTAAAAACAATGAAAGGCTAGCAATCCTCAAAGCACGTACGTTTTAGAGCAGGCTTTTCAACAATAGATCATCTGCAAACTGTTAACCAAATAATCGAAAAATACGCAGCATTAAACAAAGCACGTCATCTCGCTTTTACTGACTTATACCAAGGCCTTTAATAACCTGGAGCATAAACCCATAATCGAAGCCCTACAGCAACAAAAGGTGCCCCAAGAAAAGAAATTTACACCAACAATGAAGCCAACATAAAGCTAGAACAAGAAGGATATATTTTTTTTAAATTCAAAAAGACGTAAGACAAGGGGATCCATTATTATCACCTAATCTGTTCGTACCTTGCCTAGAACAAAATTTTCAAAATTTAAAATGGTCAACTAAATCTATAAATATTGCCGTTAAGAAATTGACATTTTTTCCTGACGCCATTTTGTTCGCAAGAAGCAAAAGAGAACTAACTACAATGTTGAAAGAACTACAACACGAGAGTAAAAAGATGAAAAAACACACTGTATGTCAAACAGAACAACTGATGACATCAACCGAGACGGAAGTCATATACCTACTTAGGTCATAATGAAATTAATTAATGAGCAACAATTTGTTACAAATCAGAATTAATTAATGTAGGAAAAACAATTACATCATCTTAATCTAAAGACTCTTCTTCACTTTTCAACATAGTCTCAATTTTTCTGCACACATTTTTACATTCGTTCTGCAAGCTTGAAGATTCCCTTGCAGTAGAACTTCGTTCCAGCTGCCCGAAGACACAAACGTACTGTTTTCTGGACGTCCTCTACCATCTCGTAGTGTTGGCCTCGCATTTGTTCCCCCACAAAACCAAAGAGATGGTAGTTAGATAGTGCCAGGTCGGGACTGTAGGGAGGGTACGGAAGAATTTTGCAAACTTTTTTCTTTCCGGGGCGTTTCAGCACTTATGGATCAAGAAATTCACCCGTCTACATTCCAGAAAAACGGTGCTCAGAGCTTTCCTAGCAGATTACTTGTTGCCATTCCATGTTCTGCTGTTTTGTTCATAAAGTTCATAATGATCGAACCAGCTTTCATTACCTGCCCCAATACTCATCAAAAGATCATTTCCTCCATGTCGATATGTCTGAAGAAGGTCTTAAATGATGGCTTTCCTCTAAACTTTGTGATCTTCAGTCAACAAACTTTCCGGTAGCTTAAGCTTCCAATCATATCCTGCACTGCAGTAGGTTTTGCTGCGATTGTTTTCAGGGTGACACGTCTGTCTTCTTTAATCATGTCATCAACCCTTTCCTTGTTGCGTTCAGTGGAAGCTATGCAAAGGTGACCGTTACGAGGCTGATTTTGAATGCTCGTATTTCCATCTTTGGAATGTTTCACGTATCTCTTAACATTGCTAACGCCCATGTACACATCTCCGAATGCACAACGAATTTCTGCTTTAATAAGAAATTCAATGTCAGCACGTTGACGAAACTAAACATGAATGTCGACTATTTTGTATCTACTGCTTGTGGTCCCGTGACATAGCTAACGACGTCACACTACATCAACGCGTGAAGTCTGTACATTAAGACGTTGCACTTGTTTTTCCTATATTTACAGATTTTGATTTGTAAAATATTGTTGTTCGTTAATTTCAGTACGGCGCTCGTAATATCGTTCAAAAACAACATGGTCAAAGAAATACAAGGAAAACTAGGCCTTGGCTGGAAGAAATTTTGGACACTTAGAAACATTTTTAAAAACTATTCCCATATTTCCTAAAGGAAGGCATTCAATATGTGCATTATTCCTTCGACAACATATGGGGCACAAACCTGGAAAATTAAGAGTCACACAAACTAAAAAGGAAACATCCATGATAAACCCCAGGCTAAAAGATAAAATAAGGTTAGAAGAGATAAGGAGAAGATCAGACACCACAGACATCATTCAAACTTGTAAAATTTTAAAATGGAATTGAGGGGGGCATTTAAGCAGAATGCCAAGAGACAGATGAGCTAGAAGGGCCACAGTAGATATGGGTACCAACAGATGGGAGAAGGCCAAGAGAGCGTCCAAAAGAAACTTAGAAAATAGAAAAATAGAAAAGAGAGGGAGAGGCCTTTGCTTGACTGCGCGTCCTCAACTGTTAATATTATTATTATGTACAATTAATAAACGAAAGTTCTGGATGTATGTTTTCAAAATTGCAAGGGGTTATATAACCGCTGCCTGACGGGACGGGGCAGCGACTAATAGCTACAAATGAGTTTGTAGGTATCGATTAACGCGGAGTATGTATAGATGTTAGTGCATGCAATAAATAAATGGGCAATTAGTGAACGTTATTAGTGTAAATAAACCAGCCACTAGCGAAATATAAATTACACAAGGATAATATTTGTTTAGTTAGTTAGTCAAGCAGGTGTTACTGTAAATATTTCGTTAAGTAGGTAATTTACAAGAAACCCAAGTGTAAGTTTAGTAATCTTGTTACAATGTATGCAATGTATGTCTGTAGCACTAAAAATTACAACATACTGTACATATGACTGATAGCCAAAAGTAAGACAAGCTGTTGAAAACTTAAGGTTAAATGTTACATTTGGTGGAGGCTCTGGGCATCGTTATTGATAACTTGTTATAACACCAAGTAAAACTCTGGTATTTAGGATTAAATTAATTTCATTTAGTATTGAAATCTGGTTTCAAAAAACGATTCATATAAAAGGGACTTTTATTATAGAATAAATACAGATTTAGATGTAAAATGGTCAAAACTACAGACATTATCATCTCAATATTTGATTTTTTTCTTGTTCAATGTTTGAATTGTTTTTGTTGTAAGTATTTCGAAGAAAAGCAGAAGGAGTCTTTGTAAAATAAAACAACGTAATTATATAAGGGCTTCCACTGTGGCTAATTCCATGAAGTGGTCATTATCGATTAACTGAAATTTAGGGCTTCCTTATTGAAAACGGATACAATAATTTAATCAACAATACCGCTTAACCATTACACCCTATTTACTTTGTCGGTTTATGCGAGTTACGTCAATCCAAACTTTGAATTTCCTAGAAGAGTGACGCGTGAAATGTGCCTTATAGGCATTACAGTTTCTTCCTAGTAACCGGTACAAGTCTATATGGAGCTTATACTATGACGTATTAGGAAATAATATACGGTTCACTCAATTTAGATGTTCTCAAGCTTAAACGACTTTGGAAGTCCGCGCTGAAGTTTGAGAGGTACTCATATGAAGGACTTTCGGATCTGAATTAACTTTCCTATTGTTTTGGAGGTTATTGAAGTCTTATTTTATTAGATGATGGATTTCGGTTCACATATTTGTCACTGTCGTTTAAAATAGGTGGAACTTCGAAAGATAGATTTTACCTTGTAATAAGTTTTAGTGCCATTAGGATTAACCTTGTACCTTCAGCTCGATATTTTACGTTTAATGTGGACCTTTGTTGGCCCTCATTTAAACGTGGTATTAGAATTGCATTAAGGTAACGATTAACTTAATTTATAAGGGAAAGGAAGACTCATTTGGCTAAAAGTACGAATAAAAACTTTTAGCTTTATTTTATTTCTTTTGCTTTAAAAAAGCGAGTTGAATTTTTACTAACAAAAAGGATTTTATTAACTTTTTTTATTGTTAGAAATTCAAAAAGGCTAATACAATTATTATTATTGGATTGAGCAAATTTTTTCGTGGGAAATAGTTCATCAATGTCCTTTAAATAATTTCTGATAACTAAGGGTAGGCGTTTTAGGACAGGTTTAAGCAGAAGCTTAGTTTAAAAGGGCTTAAGTGTAATGTGCGTTATATCAACTATAGTTAAATCGATTTTGCTTAAACCTGTTGAGAAATACGATAGCCCTTTGTTTTCGATACTGGATTGCTTATTCTTATAAACCTTCATAGGAAATCAAAATCAAAAATTAAAAATTTTTCACTTAAGGTTAATTAAAAAAATAAAAGAACAAGCTAAATGGACTCTTTTTCATCCTAACCTGATTAGAAGATGTTTATCTACATAAAATATTTCAACGGCGCCTTTTACCTTGTCTGTCCACCAAAAGCTAAAAGTACAACGAGTATCTAACAATAGGGTGTATATAAAAGCTGAAAGTTGCAAGAGAACAAGTAAAAAAATAATGTGAGAGTATAAAAAAGCCTGGGTTTGGACCGGGTTTGCCAAGGGAAAAGAATCCAACGTTTCGCTCACTATCGTGAAGAGCTTCATCCACAGCTACAAGAGGACTAAAAGAGGATGGCAATTCAACTTGTTAACAACGACAGAGATGATACGCTTCTGCATACACGGAAAAGAAGCAGCGCATTAATTCCTGTTGTTGCTGACAAACCTTATCGGATGAAATAACGAATTAGATAAGTGCGACAAGGGAGGAGTAAAGGCGGATTTCCATATGCCAAAAACAGAACAACCAATGTCATGGTGCCGGTTGTGGGGGGTCTTAATGATTTCGGCCGCTTTCTATTGAAAAAAGAATATAGGGAACGATTTGCAAATTAGACAGGATTTCTCAAAGATGTTGTGAATGGTGTTGTGTTAATTTTCAGCAAAAGTAGAATGTGAAAGAAGACCTGATCTCAAGCACTGCTTGGGTTCACAGAAACTTGTATGAACTGAGCGGCCAGTTTCTCCATTATATACCAAATCATATGAACAATGAAAGCTGAAGACACATCTTGATGATAGAGGATGAGGTTTGTTCTTTGGTTTAGCTTTTGATGAAACCCCTAACGATAGCGAGCAAAATTTTTAATTCTTCTACCTCAATAATGACACGCTCCAAACTCGGAAGGCGAAGAAAAATTACACGTATTGCGATAACTAAAAATTATTCTTTAAGGTGGTAAGGCAACTAAGAAAAGCCCAACCTATCGTACCCCGATTATCATAAAAGGTAACCATATATGTGATTGGATTACACGATGGCAATGTTATGGTTTATAACATAGAATCCAAGTGCAACGAAGCAGAGCCCTTCTTCCTCTTAGTGTCATATCAAAGCCACATTTTTAAACGACTTGGTGTTGTGAACTTTGATATATCGTCCAATACTTAAAAACATAAAGACGAGTAGAGGTAGTATTATCAAATAAAGAACCACTACATCGGAATATCAAACAAGGTAAAACGAAGGTCAATTAAAACACGAGAGAAAAAAATTAGAAATTTGAAAAAAATTAGAAGTGATAGAAAAGGGACAAAAAAGGAAATGATACCCCTGACTAAACGAAATGAAAGCAAATATACGAAAATATCTAAAAAGTCTTACACCCGAGCAGAATAGATGGATTTTAGGATTAGATAGATACGTACTCATAGATAGATACGATAACGAAAAGTCGGTGGTATTGTAGTATAGGTTAAAGCAAAAGCTTAGCTTAAGCCAGCTTAAATGTAGCGCACGTTATTTAACGCACAGTTTAAGCCAACTTTGGCTAAAGTTTTGCTCGAATATGTTCTGAAATGCTACTCTAAGCAGTCCTTTGAACATCGTTTTTTATTTTGACGAAGCCGAACAAAATCGAATCAAAATATAAATTCGTATGGCAAGTAATACAGTAAACTTTTGTGCAAGCCGCCCTTATTTTTATAAATTTACCTTAAAAATATGAATAACTTATAAATCCTTTCTCTTCAGTTTTTTTCCTCTTCTTTGGTATTTAATCCACTCGGTTTGCCATTTCTGTTTCTACAATTCACTCTCCTTTGGCCCTCTTCATCTTGGAGACTATTATGTCACCCTTGTTACTTGTTTGTATTGAGCAATCCGTCATATACCATTGGAACAGTCTGGTTTCCAATGTAAAATAATTAAATCGTCAAGAGGTAAAGCGAAAGAGGGACGAGATGAAGGTGGTTTGAAGCCCTTTCGCTAAAAGATTCGTTAAAATAATTTAGAGCTTGTTAAATTTCAAAACTGGCAATTGAGTAACTTTAAAACATCTTAAAGCTTGAACTGACTGTAAGATATTCCAAGTAAATTATTTTCTAGGTATTTAAGCAGCAAGAAATTGCATAATTTAGATTTTTGAAGCTTTATTTTCAGATTAGAAAATTTTGAAATATCTTCTTTGGTTATACTCCAAAGCGTAAATGTTTATAAGTTTATGGCAAATAAAACAATGTTTGGTTATGTTTTTATCTCCCAAATGAAAATTTTGAGAACAAAAGATACAGATTTTTCAGTTCAAAGAAGCAGTAAGGAGATGTGGGAAATTCCGAGATTAGGCAAAGAATTCCTTCTGTGGTTGGATGCCTAAATTATAATCTCAAATATCTGAAACCATTTCTGAAGATATTCTCTTTACTAGAAGAACAGACAGAACTCCTGAAGAAATGTAGTGAAATATGTTCAAATTTTGTATAAGCCTGAAAAGAGTTGGTCAAAATTTCGTTCTGATGGATATCACATACATTTGTGGTATCTAAGTTTTTCTATTTCTTTTCCAAACTTTACCAAAACAATTTCCATGGGATACGAAATCATCCATAAAGGCAACGGCGCAACGGTTCACCGAATCGGAACGGTTCCGGTTCAGTCAACCGCATCCGTTACACTTGACCAGTAAGGGGGGTATAAATACCCCCGATTTTCACCCCCATAATCATTCTTTGTTTAACAAGTGTTCAAGATGTTTCAACTGCTCGAAGTCACTGTGCCAGTTTTGCTTCTGCTTCCTGTGGAGATGATCGCCATGGTATTACGGTAAGTTTTTATTTTACTTTTTAAATATTGTTACCCTTTTTGGTAGCAAATAACTAATAAATATTTTTGTTTCAGATATCTGGACGATGATTCTTTACTGAACACTGCTACCACTAACAAATACTTGATGGGTGTTTGCAAAGGGGATCCGATCATTCGTCCGAGAATTCAAACGTTGTTCCAGAAACGAAAGGAACTCGAAGAAAGGATTATAATGGATGCTAGAATGGGCATTTCCATCACACGCACCGGACCTTCAAGGATGTTTAGCACCAATGGTGAGAAGTTCGTAGTTGTAGAAAGGCCCAGAATAGTTAAAAGGAGCGTCCCACAACAGCTACAAGCAATACCTTTTTCTGTGGTCGCAGATGGCCGAGAAAACGGTGGAGGAAAAGTTCGCCAACAGCGAATAAACAGGGCTGTACCTTACAAGAGTCTTAGGTGTTAAGAAGTTGACTTATAAAAAAATGTATATATGTAAATAAAGTTTTTTAATAATACATTAGGTGTATCGATATGACTGAATGTTATTAAATACATTGCAAGTACATTTATTAGGAGTCGTAAATAAAATATAGAATATTTGTAGATATATAATTTTGAAAGATGTTAAGATTTTAAGTAAAGACATTCTTTTAAAGATATGTAAATATTGTGTTTTAGTAAATTAATGTTATCAGAAAATATTTTAATTTTCATGATTATGACTATATAAGAAATTATTGTACTGATTTTTTGAAGGTATTAAGAATGCAAATAAAAAATATATTAGTTTATTAAAAATAAAGTGTAAACCTTTGGAACATAATGTTATCAGGGAATACTTTATACAAAATATGTAAAGTATACCTTTTATATTATTCTTTTAAGATGTTGATGATGTAATTTTCAAATAAAATAATTATTTTGATCACCCACAAACTATAAATTTCATCAAAATGCATGACATGCCTTAATAACTACGATTGCATCAAACATTTAGATATGTAAATAAAGTTTTTAGTAATAAATTTGATCTATCGATATGACTTAATTAGATAGATACATACTCGTAGATAGATACGATAACGAAAAGTCGGTGGTATTTTAGTATAGGTTAAAGCAAAAGCTTAGCTTAAGCCAGCTTAAATGTAGCGCACGTTATTTAACACACAGTTTAAGCCAACTTTGGCTAAAGTTTTGCTCGAATATGTTCTGAAATGCTACTCTAAGCAGTCCTTTGAACATTGTTTTTTATTTTGACGAAGCCGAACAAAATAGAATCAAAATACAAATTCGTATGGCAAGTAATACAGTAAACTTTTGTGCAAGCCGCCCTTATTTTTATAAATTTACCTTAAAAATATGAATAACTTATAAATCCTTTCGCTTCAGTTTTTTCCTCTTCTTTGGTTTTTAATCCACTCGGTTTGCCTTTTCTGTTTCTACAATTCACTCTCCTTTGGCCCTCTTCATCTTGGAGGCTATTAGGTCACCCTTGTTACTTGTTTGTATTGAGAAATCCGTCATATACATCAATACCATTGGAACAGTCTGGTTTCCAATGTTTTTATGGTAGAACAAATAACTCCCATTCCACTCCAAATTTAGTTCGTCAGTATTTTTTATCTCTGAATCTGTAAGCATATAATCAAGCTCCACTATTCGAACTGTATTGCTTGGGCTTTATGGAGCTCACCACATTTCAGATCCACACCAAATAGGTTTTTTGTTCCGCAAGTAACAAAACACATTTTTTGTGGTTAATGCAGGAACTGTCAACATTATAGTTGAAATAATTCAAATTTAACATCAAAACTTTTCGAAGTGTGTTTTCTGGTAACATTTATCGAGTAAATGTGACTTTTATATTTACTTCTCCTAGTTTAAAAACAGACTATAGCTATGGTAAAGCCTCTTCTTAGTATTCTGGGTATGATGTTGTTGCATATTGGCGCGTGGAGTGTCTTTGTTGCTATGTCACCCATCAATGCAGGTGCCTTAATATCTTTTTTGTATGTACCATTTGAAATTATGAGTGATGCTAGGAGTTTAGACGTCTTCTTCTTGAAGTGGCGTGTCCTTTATAGGGCGTTGCCGGTCTACTCTCCATATGCTTGTGGTGTGTGTGTGAATGGCCTACGGGCATAGGGGGCCTACAGTTTTACACGGAAGTGTTTACACTTCTACTTCAGAGAAGACTTACTAGGCAGAAGTACCTCGATGGTTTGTCATTGACTTCCGAGAAAAGTGGTCGGGTGTCTTTGATGTATGTGTGGCTCTGAGAATCGAATCCGGGCTAGTCTTAATCTCAGTGGTCATACGCACACTGAACTTTATTGAGCTACGAAGTCGACTTACAAAGTGTAATAGTTATTCTGTTTTTCTACTCGGATATCATGGGTTTCTGTTTATTACAGATATATTCCGTTTTATGAAAATTTTAGTCCTTACCTCCAAGTTCTTCTTCCAGCATTTTAATCATGTACATCTTCTCCTCATGCTGGGAAAAATAGATCTGGTCATTTAAGGAAAATGAGTACAGAGTTGACTCGTTGACCTTTACTACCATTCTAGAGCATTTTGCTGCCATTTTTCTAATGCTTGCTGAATATACTTGTGTATACACAGCGGAGTAAAAAGCCATTTGAGGGACGCCTTGGAAAAAATTTAGTAAGTTCACTTTCTGAAAATTTCGTGAGAATTTGGTATTTAAGATATACATAGATACATACTGAAGCTTTCGGGAATGGGCTTACCTTATAGGTTAAATAGCATGCTGCCGTTGATCTGTTTAACTAGATGCGTCCACTTTCCTCTTGTGTTTACCCTCTCAATTGCTTGCTATATTTCACATATGGGTTTATTATCGTATGCCTTTTCTAGGTCATATATTGTCACGGCTTTTGAAATTTTGCGTAAATTTAGTATAATACGGCCCTGTTTTTCAAAGTTTAAGCCGGCCCTGAAGCTTGGAGAGTCCGTGCGAGTAACGTCGGATCAGCACATTTCTTTTTGGCTCCGGAATATTTCGGAGAAATCCCAAATTAAATGACCAAATAGGATGACGCAATATTTTGTTCAGCGTTTCTTTGTTGAGAATCCGGGGAAGTAACCTGCGATGATCACAGGGTGACGCTAGAGTAACGTCATTCAAGGTTGGCCTCCCTCAACGAAGCCCTTTTCCCAGGTAAATACTTTAGGCTGACCTCTACTGCCGGTTGTGAGTGTACCAATTCAAGCCTTAATTCAGTACCGTATTTTTGTGATTCACTCGTGGACAGGCACCAGTAATTATTGTATGTAAATCAAGTACTTCAAGCTTGTTTAATCTGTTAAGTGATTAAATCGTTAACTAGTGTGTATTACCTTTTTGCTTTAGTGTTCATAATTCAGAAAGAGTGCGAACCATCGTGACGATTGCTTATTTTGTGTTGCATGTGTAAAATTATTTGTAACCTGATTTTTAGCTAAAGCTTTGCTATCACCATTCTTTTGATTGATAAATAGAATTGGACACTCTCGTAGTGCATCTCTTTCTTCTATTCCGTTGAATATTACCTATGTGTACGTACCTACGTTCACGATTTACAATTTTATACCGCCACATATTTAAAAAGCTCCCCTGATGTTCCCGGATCAGGATGCTCTTTTCTTTCTTAGGCTTAATTAAAAAATAATATAAATGAGAACAAAACAAAACAAAGGATAAGTCATAGTATGACTGTGATACGTCAACATAAAATATTCCAAAGGGCAAGTTTTATTACGCCTATGCATAGTATGCATCACAAGCCAAAAGCAAAACGAGCAACGATGTATTGTGCCCGCGTAAAAGCGGAATACATTTAGCCTATATTGTATATGGAGCAGCTACAAAGGATTTTCATAATAAAAGAGAAAAAGGGATGTACCTTAAATAATAAGTGGGGCAATTTTTTAGCGACACTAAAAGTGAAATAACGTCATAAGTCACACATTTCGGCCCTAAAACTTGAATTAGGGTAAGTAGGTATTACGAAATCCAATATGGGTTGTCTGTGATACCCAGACTACGAATCTAATTGTAATTCGAAATGGGTGGTTTACAAAAGGGACCTTCGTATGTAAATCGGTACATGCGGTAATTGCGGCAATATTCAAATAGGTCTTAAATTGGAATATTTCATTTAATACGCTGCATTTCTATTAAAATGGGTTATTTACCAGCCCGCGCTAGGTACTTGCAAGTTTAGTTTGTAATTACGGCGTTCATTAAAAGCTTGAGACATGCAAATGCGGATGTTCCAGGCGCATACTTGCGTTCTGAAATGAATGCACCAGCTTATTGGTTTAAAAATAAAATGTGATTATGTGAGCAAATACAGATGCCATTTTAAAAAGTAAAAGAACAGATGGAACCTACAAAACAGTGCAAATAAGGTGATCAAACTCTCAGAAATACGATATGTAAATCTGCTTCATAAAAAGGCAAACTTTGAATCCCTTTTCACGCAGCGTGTAGAGGTTTTATCCTACAAAAGCCCTAAAGCACGATTCTGTCTGCTTTTAAAGTGATACACATGATACGGTGGATTGAAACTACTTTTTACAAGAGCAATTAGAAACCTTACGAAAATATATCGTATTTCACTTCGAATAGAAAAATGTTAATCCAAATTAAAGTTTTTTTTTACCACCTACGTTTATAGAATAATTTAGAGAAACTGTGAGAACTTAACTAGGGTTTTTGGCGAAGTTTTAAAGGGGACTAAGAGAAGTTATTTTTGAATTTTTAATGTGTTTGAGTAGAGTCTAAATTGCCTGAATTTCGAGGTTTTTAAATTTCAGAAAAGGATATTCTTCGATACACGGCGATGAATATAAAATGAAAACTTGGCACTTTTAAAACTTGTTTTAAAATACTATTATTCTAAGAAATATCGTGCGATCAAATTAGAGTCGGTCATGACTGACGTAGTTGGTGTCAGTACAAAACAAGTGACAAAACTATCAACATTCAGCTGTCAGGTTTGAGGTTAGGTTTGTACTTTTGTTTGTTAAGCTGTCAAATTACCAACAGTTCAACAAATGTCATGGACTACTTTAATTACAGATTTACTTGATCTCACAGTATGTAATGGTTCAAACGAATTAATTTGGTTTTATGTCGTATTAAAGCAGGGTAATCAAAAAATAAGTAACATTTCTTAAATTCCGTACACCTCTAGGTACATCAAAGCTTTCTAGCTAAATTCGCATTGTTCCAGCAACAATATTATGATATGGAAAACGGCATCAAAGGTGGTAAAGGTCAACAAATTTATGCATACTCATTGCCCTTTGCTTTGCTTATAAAGCTGCTCATTTTGGTTAATGTAATTTTGCGCTGTTTTATTATCACAAAAGAGCCGTCAATCATAATTAGCCCCGGCTTCATTTGGATAAAGCAATCTATTATGACTGTTGGAAAAAAATTTAGTTATTTATCAGAAAATATGGAACTCAGACAGATTCTGCTGTGGTTTTACAGCCCTCAAAATAATAATATCGCCTGAGATTACAAAATAAGGAGATAACAAAATAGTGGCTAGAAATCCATGTCTGTTTACTGGCCTAATCTGATGAAGCTATACAACGTTTGATGTTCGAATGAGCATTCCTGTAATAATATTAGATGAGCTTTTGAAATTAAAGCCCAGGCATAAACACGAGTTTCAAGTGCAAAAGCTGATTAGCTTTAGCAATTAATTAAGATATTTATTAATTAATGGATGTCCCTGGAAGTCTTGATACTGATTAATAAGACGGATTCATTCATCATCTGTGTCTCCAGAGTACACAGGTGGGGAGTTATTAAGAACAGCAAATTTGTCTTTTAGATTACCTTGAGGGACTGTGAACCTGAACTTGACCTTTCTTTTACAAATTTGATGTTAGAAGAGTTTATATCGATTTTGTTATGTAATAAATCTAAATTTTACGTTGGGTATAATGAAGATATTACACTAATTTGCACTAATTGTAGGTATATGCATTTTTCCGAACTTGCTTACACTAAATTTCTTTTTTTTTAGGGTGTTTGGGCTTGATAATAGAAAACTTAAATTTATTGGCGCTTCCATCAGTGACGCAGTTGTTCTTGTTTTATTAAGGCATAATCACTGAGAAACTCGAAACAGAATTTCAATTAAATGCATTTACTCCTATTCGTACTGTGTAGTTTGTGTTTAATTAATTTTTGCTAACAAGCCCAATATATAAACAAACGCACAAACAAAAAAGAGCTATTCGTATAATGTTTGGCTTAGCTTTTGATCAAACATGCAGAGGTCAGTTTAATAAAAATAATATTCTTACTGCTCCAGGGCTTTATATATATATATATGAATGTATAATGTTTTTAAAAAAACATCAAAATAAATTCTTGATACATGAAATAAGTCACCTTTACAATACCAGACGCAAGGCAGGATAGAACTATCTGGCTCACACTTTAACCATAACACATTCCACTTGCAGATACGCTGCTATAACCTTTTATAACCATCTCCCTAGTCAAATAAAAGATGTTTCAATTCTTAGGCAATTTAAACGAGAATTATTTAACTACATTCTAATTATAGAACCCTACAGTATATCAGAATTTTTAAATCACAGAAATTAAAGTGAAAAGGCGTATTTCGTAGTCTCGGCTGTGTCTTTATTGTTTTATATTTATATTGTTATTGTGTCATGTTTTATGTTTTATATTTTTTACATTTTTATATGATAATCACTTGTATTTGACGAATTCAAACTTGTGTATATTTTATACCAATTTGTTTTGAATAAATGTGTCTATCTATCTATCTATGTATTAAAACTTTTACGTTATGTTTTGCTAAAACCAATTACTCAAAATCTGGTAAAGTTTTTGCATGCCTGGAAGTTGTAACGACATTTTAGGGTTGTTATTTAGATTTTTAGGTTAGTTTCGTATTTCGTAGCCTTAACACGTGGGTGCGGCGTCTCTCACAACGAAAAGGATAGTTGTCGCACATGTACTTAGGAGAGATGCCGCATGCCCTATTTGCAGCATTACGATGTTTGTCTGGTTTTTAAATAGTTAAATAATAAATAATGATCTCTACAATGTATTTTTAGAATGCCACGTAAATATCTGAGAAAAGGAAATG
Organism: Melanotus villosus; assembly: GCA_963082815.1. Lineage (NCBI taxonomy): Eukaryota > Metazoa > Arthropoda > Insecta > Coleoptera > Elateridae > Melanotus > Melanotus villosus. The sequence continues at coordinate 73,466,499 of OY720420.1, forward strand.
CTGCACCCAGAGCATCTTGACGCTCATCAGCGCTACCACGTACCTCCACGGACATTAGAACGCAGAATAGCCACTGGTAAATTTCAAAAAGGTTCTCTAGGACCGGACAGGCCTGGCTTTTGAAATTTGCCGCCCCTAGGCAAACATTTTTTGACCGCCCCTCAATTTGGCTATATTATCATGAATAGGCATATCATTTGTGCAGTTTTCATTGTCTGCCGTACTACTACTAGCGATGTCATTATAGACTTCCTCACCCTGGCTTTGGTTTTTAGGTTGACTAATACCATTTTCTACCACTTTTTCTTTCGTATAAAGAAACTATCAACTTTTTCACTGTTTGTAAAAAATTAGTCTCTTTTTCCCGTTTTTCGGCTGCTGCTTTGCAGAAGGCTGCCCCGCTTGCCATTTTTCGTTTGTCACTCATGACTAATTATATTTGTCATAGACTACACAAATAAACGTAAAACGTCAACAATATCCTCAACACAATACACAACTATAGTAAGACCACTGAGCGAGTCGGCGGTGGGATGGGGGCGCGCAACCTGTCGATTTTCAGTTTAGAGTTTGTCTGTCAGGTCAGTGATTATAGAGTGTTCTGTGGTCAGTGACTGAATAGAGTGACTCACACTTGCAGTTCGACCGCACTAGCACGGGCACGGTAGTACCGCACTCCGTCCAGATGAGCTGAACACAGCACAAGCAATACATATCTCTTCCTTCAAGTTTTATTAAAACGTAACTGTCTTCTCGTATGACAACTAACATTGTTGAATTTGTTTCGTTCTAGTGCTGCCCCCAAGACCTGCCGCCCCTAGGCCCGTGCCTAGTGGGCCAAGTTACAAAACCGCCACTGGGACCGGAAGGTAGGTTATTTATAGTACAGCTGGAATCTGAAGCTTGGCTATTACAAAAATATGTTACAGCTTATAAATTTGCTGAAAAATTAAAGTTGAGCCATAAGTTCTCTGCAGATAAAGAAATGGCGGGTTTTGCTTGGCTTAAATCATTTTTAGAAAGAACCCCAGAACTATCGATTAGACAAGCCGAAGGTCTGTCCTTATTAAGAGCCAGGGGTATGAATCGAGAAGATGTATTTTTTTTTTGACATTCAAAAAAAGAGGAGAGAATGTGATAGTGATAGCATGCTGCAGTGCAGATGGGAAGTTTATTCCGCCAACACTGATTTTCAAGGGTGTCAACAAAAAAGCAGAGTTTTCAGACGGATTACCGGGGGGATCGAAAGTTTATATGAATAAAAAATCTTCGTTCAGCAACTCAGACTTATTCCTCAGATGGTTAACAGAGCAGTTTATTCCCTATAAGCCAGCTGCGAAGTGTTTATTAATTCTCGACGGTCACACATCACATAGCACCGATATCGAAATGCTCCAGGTGGCTGATGATAATGACATTGTTATTCTCTGTTTGCCAAACCACTGCACCCAGGCCATTCAGTCTCTGGACCGGAGCTTTTTCCGGCCCTTCAAAGTCTATTTTAACCAAGGGGCCCAGTTATGGATGAAACATCACACCAATAGGAATCTTACAAGATATCAAGTCGGTGAATTAATTGGTAAAACCTGGTTGAGGTCAGCATCTGTAGGTATTGCCATTAATGGTTTTAAAGCTACAGGGATATATCCACTGGACCCCAACGCTATACCGGATCATTTTTATTCCATGCTAGTTTCAGGCAATTCAGTGGGGTCTCACACGACAGAGACAGAACCCCAATAAATATTCCTACACATGCGACTCCAGAAAAGTGCCCTAATTTAAAATCACCCTCCACAAGTTCAGCTACTCCTAGTCACATCGTGGAGCCTAAACCTGGTACTTCAAAATCTATAAGCCCGCTCAACGCAGAGACATCAAAAACTAAAAAAACGGAAGTTCACTCCCAGCAAATATCTGCATGAAGTGTCCCCAGTTCCAAAAATACCTGTGCCATTTAACCAAAGGTTTAAACAATAAGCAAGCGTGTTAACATCTCCAGCAAACATTAAAACGAAGAGGGACCATGTAAGAAAAATAAAAACAAGCCTCCACAGAAGGAGAATAATTCCCAAAATAATGATTGGAGCGATAGCGACGATGAACCTCTCGCCATAAAGCATGACAGCATCAATCAAAGCGTTGAATGTTTCGAAACAAATAAAACAACCACCAAGTGAGTGGATTGGTTGCAATGCCTAAAATGCTTTAAATGGTTCCATGAAACTTGCACTATGTATGGAGTGGTATGCAACATATGCTCTAGAGCAGCAATGAGAAAAAATTATGAGAACAGAATAATATAAGGTCAGCGGCATCGCTCCTTCTTTTGTGCGGCATCTCTACCAAGAGTAAGGGACAGACGCCGCTTTTCATAAGAAAAAATAATTTCTCCTACTTAAATAAGACACCTTTTAGGAATATTCCAAGACTTTCTTTAACTTAAATTTTCTCTAGAAAATATTGTTTAAATACTTTTGCATAACAAATGTTCTGGTGGTTTTTGAAGCTCTTTCAAATTCTTTTAACTTAATCTTTGTTTAAGAAACGTGCGTTGGTTTATGAAAATTTCTGTAATACTTCAAGCCCTTGGGCTTAATTATCAGAAAGAAGAGCACGATTTTTTAATAAACGTTTTTTAAATATTTGTTTATATACGATATATTTTTGGAAAAATCTCCACGTTTTCGGAAACTTTTCCAGCTTAACTTACATTAAACAACTCTTCAAAATTTTTTTGGAAAAATTGCCGTTGAGCTTTGAAGCCAAGAAAGCACTTCTCTAACGTAACTCATTTTTGAAAACTATCTGCTTAAACACAACATGAAATTTCCAGTAAGTTTTCAAAATTTTCAGCTTATTTCCAAAAAGAAAAGCACGCACTTTTTAAGGTAACCTTCATCACAAATTTTCTGGTCGCCAGAGTGGTCGAATGGTTAAAGCCACTCGGCTACAGCGCGGACGGCCTCGGGGCCAAACCCGAGTCGGATGCTTGTCGGGTGGCCTATCTAGTCACTGAAAATAATTGGTGGAGTAGGAAAGGTAGGAGATTGCTTACCACACCACCACGCAGCGTTCGAGGCAACCGAGGTATGGAAAGCGACTTAAGCCGTGCTCCTTCGCGGGGCGTTAGGACCAATACCTTTACCTCATCAGAAATTTTCTACTTAAATTAGAACAATCCTCGTGGATTGTAAACATTTTCCAGCTTAATTTCCAAATCGAAAAGCCATGAATTTTTCAGGAAATGTTCTTCAAACATTTGGCTTGTAGTTGCTTAAATATTTCTTTTTATTTCGAGGAAGCTTTTTTGTAAGTTTAAATTCTAAAAAGAATCCAGGTTCCAGAAAATATCCGCTTAAATATGATCTGTTTATAAACAAAATCTTTGCAATTTTTGAAACTTTTCGAGTTTAATTACTGGAAAGAAAGCCCCATCTTTGGCATATTTTGTTTCAGAAAACATCTTCTTAAATTCGATATGTTTTTTTGGAAAAACTCAAGTGGTTTTAAGGCTGATGAATTATCTTTGTTCAGAAAATTTGTTTAAATATAACACATATTTTAGGAAAATTCCTGGGATATTTCAAGCTCTTTAGACTTAATTCTTAAAAAGAAATGCGTGATTTTTTAATAAAAGAATTTTTGTAAAAATATCTATTGAAATACGACCAATTATTAAACAAAATTCCTGTGATTATTCAAGATTTTCGACCTAAATTTACATAAAGAATAGCATGATTTTTTTCTATATAATTTATTTCGACCAATGCCTCCTGAAATACAACATATTTTTTACGAAAAATTAAGTGATATTTAAAGATTTGAATATAAGTTAATATCTGCTTCCGTACAACATGTTCTTGGAAAATTTTCCGTGAATTCGGAAACCTTTCCAGCTTAATTTACACAGAAAAAGTGCCCAAATTTTGGAGCATTTTAATTTCCAAATAAGAAAGTGTACCTTTAATATCAAGGTGACAGTGACATGTACGATTAAATAAATTAAATTTTTGTTTTTAGTTAACTTATTATTATTAACAAACGGATATAATTTATACAAAGCAATTCTTATACACTTCAGTTGCTTATTATTCATGTAATGATCGAAGTAGATTCGTTAAAATTTGTGGTGGCTATTTAAAAAATATACAAATTTTCGGAAATGGTCTAATGGCAGCCTAGTTGGCTAGAAGCCTGTTTTGTCACCAAAAGGACGCCGGTTTAAATCTCAGTCGTGGCAGATTTTTAAAAAATTGAAACGAACGTTATAAAGGCAAATTGGCAATGAACGGAACTTCAATTTAAAAAAAAAATCCAAAATGCTTTTCTGTGTAGGTTAACTATCTTAACAATCCTTAAACTTTTCCAAAAATCTAAACCGAAGAGCATGAAATTTCGGGCCTGTGTTATTTTGCTCAAGAAAATTTATAATTTTAATTTTAAAATAAATAAACACAGCAAATAAATCACAAGACAAGACAAATCTAAATTGTCAAATGCAGCTGGAATGCAAATACTTCATGGTTATTAGTTATTGGTGACAAAGCTACTAAACACCAGTTGTAAATTATAATTGAAATTGTGGCTGCGCCTTATTCATCTGTTCATGATTATAACAAATCTAACTACTTGACAGGTATATAGTTTCAAACAGTAAACTGTTCATCACTTGACTAAATAGATAAGTAAGCTCTGAACTTTGGAAGGTTCTCGCATTCTCTCCTCGTAATCCGTCATCCACGACCTTTACCCTTTGTAACTCGTAAATCCTATCCTGTTTCGTTACCTAAGACTATTTAATATTTGCGAATGTCTTCGAGACTTTAATCATTTATAATTGGCATTTGAAGGAGTAACACTAAGTAATTACATTGATTACTGTGAAACACGCACGTTTATAAACCAAAGAAGAGCCGGGGAAAATACCTAAAGTTTCTTTACACAAAATCCTTTAATGCGGATATTTGGAATATTTAATTACGATTCACTTTCGCTAAAAAGCAAAACAAGGCAACCAACCTTTCTCATCGACTTAAAAGAAAAAAAAAATTAATGAACTTTGGAATATTCAAACACTCAACAAAATTGTTAAATAATTAAACCAGAAAATTCAGGACCTTCATTAGTAATTTTTAGGTTTAACAATCTAGCACAATGAGATTCAAATCAAGTAGAATCGATTGTTCATTTGAATTACAATTTGCTTTAGGCTGCCAGTAAAAAAGGTTTAAAATTTAAGGGAATATATTTTCGTAAACAAAACCGACTGAAAGCGATTTCAGCCAACGGTTGCTTTGTATCACCATAAAAATATTTTCAGCCTTCTGTTTCTGAAATTGTAAATCAATAAGCTCTAAACGAATCTGTAATAATTAAAGTGCTTCAGCTGGGCGAATAATTGTTTTCGAAAAAGATACAAACGAATAGGATAAATTTCTTAAGGTTTCTCTAATTGATTAGTACAGTTTATTTATTTGAAAATTTTGAGAAACGCAAGAATTGTATCAGTGTCCCCGAATGTAACCTAACAATTCCTCAATAACGAATAAGTCACAAAACGTCAACGTAGCGGAAATATTTTCAGAAGTATTTCTATACACACTTTAATAAATTACAAGCCATTTTTCATAGCTGATGTGTACAAAGAAAAAGGGTTTCCGAGGTTTAGGAAATTAAATGGAGTTTGTCATAATGTCAGACGGTAAAAACGAGTTTCTAAGGTTCTTTTAAAGCTGAAAAACTAGAAAAGGCATTCGCAAGTCTTGCTGAAACCGCAATATTAATTATCCTTCGTATAAAATGTCAAAAACAGAAAAAATAGAAAAACGAGCTAACAATATTCTTAACACATACCCTACATTAACTTACTCAAGCGTTAAAATGGGAGTGAACTGTTAAGTTTTGATTAAAGATCTTCCTTTAGTAGGGCGTAGAACCAATTTAATTTAAAGTTCGTACATAAACACCACGAGCTATGCCCAACTTGTTTTAAGCGTGCAATAAAATCAAAATCCCTACAACGTTTTCATTTACTTCGTTTTAATTTAGATTTTTAGGGAAACCAATGATGATGTTTTGGTATTTCTGGACTTCTTTCTTAGTAATCTGGGTTAGCACGATACCGTTCTGTTAGGCATTTTACTTTGTTTCATTATGCGTAACAAGTTTGTACAACGTATGTTCCAAGTTTTAACTTGTTTTATTTTAATTAGCTGTTGTTAGACTTGCTCGTTAGAGCTTTGTTTCCCCCTTAAAACTACAGTATGAATGTTGTTAAGTTTTTATGATCTTTCCGAGGGAAATATAGGATAACCAGTACGTTCATAGCTTGAGGGAATGTTACATTTTAGTATGCAGTTCTTCCTTTGTATTTGTACCCAAGTTGCTCTTCTATTTATTTTTCATTGATGAATAGGAAAAATCAACAAATTTTCTGTATTACGTTTAAACTTTAAACATCAAAACTTTTTAAATATATTTGTGATATTTTAAGCGTTCCCAGAAACTGTACATACCATAATGATGTAAAATTCTTGGCCAATTCGTCTTGAAAACATTTAAACTTTAATTAAAATTGTTTTCCCGAGTAAACAGTTACACGTTGTAAATGTTTAAGTTTGACATCAAAGTTTTGTTGTTCAGTTTGGTTACTGAAATAGTGTTGTCTGGTATACAATTTCAAACCGAAACACCTCGTTCTCTCTCGAGTGTTCTACTTTCTATTAAAGTTTTACAGCTTACACGGTTTGATAGATGTTGATATTGATTTTATCACGTCTATATTGAAAAGCACCGGTGAAGGTAAATTATTTGATAGATGCTCGTCTTGGCAAACGACCACTGACAAATTGCAGATAAAACTGTGGAAAAACGGCGGTTTCTGTTTTATTTCTATTTTTGAATTTATATTTTGAGTTAAAACTTTGGGCTCAATAATTAAACTTCGTAGTTAAATGGAAAATCAGTTTATTTATTCCTCGTTCCTGCCCAAAAATAAAAAAACTGATAAAATTTAAACTTTATTTTTCTTGTTAAAAGATCATCCAGGAACGTAATAAAGATGGTATTCGTTAAAAGACACTAAAACATTTCATTGTAGAACTTTTTTCCACAAATAACTAGGTTACCTTGACTTTAAACTGCTGTCTGAGAGATTAACAATCACAATGCATTTTTTCTATAGTTTGCCTTGTGTTTAAACCTAACAACCTAATGTAAAGTATAGTTTGAAATTTACAAAACTAAACCTTTTTTTGGTTTGGTAATTAAGAATCTACTGTTAGAGACTAAAATATTTAATGTGTTATTATTCACACTTAATATTGTATTATCAATTAATAAAAATGAGATTTGAGATTTGCATGCATGTATTATCTGTAACCTCTTATACCTCTCGGTGTCGAGGTTGGTGCGTTGACGTATGAGGCTGTACACCCGCAATGCACAACTCGGCCCGTTTCTGCAGGTTAGAAGTCGGTCGCGATGTTTTACCTAAACACTGCACCATGTGTAGAGTGTAATGTGTATGTATGTATACCCAAATTCATTTCTGGAGGAGACTACAACAGTAAGCACACTACCTGGGGATCTCGACTTGTTACAACCAAAGGTTATCCAAGAAAACAAATACGACTACTTGTCAACGGGAACCCCAATGTACTGACCTACGGACCCCAACCACACAGCTGACCTGCTCGACCTTTTTATTATCAATGGAATAGCGACAAATTATACAGATATCATCTCAAGCTACGATTTATCATCAGATCATACACCAATTGTAGCAACAATCGGTGCATGTGTTATACACAAAGAGCCCCCCAAAAGATTTCACAATTTGAAAACAGATTGGGAACTTTATCGAAACATACTCCACTCAGATTAAAGAATCAGTGGCAAAGAACTCATCATCCGTCAGACAAAACTAGACTCAACAATCTAAGCAACCAACTAAAAGCAAAACTCAAGAACCTAAGAGACGACTCATACAAAAGTTATGTATTAAATCTAAATAGATATGACAACTTAATCTGGAGACCCATTAAATCCTCTGTAAAACCTCAAATTACATCTTCACCCATACGTAAACTACCCCCATCACTAGCGTGGGCAAAAAGCGATATAGATAAAGCAGGCCAGTTTGCTCACCACCTCTCTGGTGTAATCCCTCTACCTAAAAACACAATCAATGGCCCTGTTCCAGAAATCCTAACACTATCCGAAACACCTCCCACGCCCATACCACCAGTTACTCCTAAAGACACCAAAGTTGAGATACAGCGACTAAATCTCAAGAAATCACCAGGACAGGATCAAATCACATCCAAAAAAGGGAATCGTAATAATAACCTACATATTTAACGCTATACTGAGACTTCAGTCCTGGGCTGCAGAATTCAAAAAAGCAGAAATAATACCCATCCCCTGCCTACGTGACATCATATCGTCCTATAAGTTTGTCATCGGTGATTTCCAAACTCCTTGAGAGGCTAGTGTTACGAATTCTTGACCCTGAATTTTCAGCAACAAACTGTATCCCAACCTATCAATTTGGTTTCCGTAGGTCCTACTTAACAAGCCAACAGTGCCACAGAATCACTCATGTAATAAACACTGCTTTAGAGGAAAAAGCCTACTGCACAGGCATTCTGCTGGACGTTAGCCACGCCTTCGATAAGGTCCGGCACAAAGGACTGATACACCAAATTCAACAAATCTTACCACCTCAATTTCATAAACTATTAGAATCCTACTTAACCAACTGGAAATTTAGAACGCTAGTCAAAGATGAAGTCTCAGCACTATGCTCAATACACTCAGGAGTACCTCAGGGAAGCGTCTTGGGACCTTTCATATATCTATTATACACCTCTGACCTCTCAACCACACCCACCACAACTATAGGTACTTTTGCCGACGACACAATCATACTCGCCTGTCACAACGATGCAAACATCACATCACGGCAAGTCCAAAACCATTTCAATCAACTTGAAGACTCGCTCAAGAAATGGAAAACAAAAGTTAATGAATCTAAATCAAGTCATGTGACATTCACCTTGCGAAAATAGCAGTCCACCCCAATTTACCTAAATAATATCGAGATACCCCAGTCCACCACCATGAAATACTTGGGACTACATCTCGACAACAAGCTTACCTGACGGGAACACATCAACAACAAAAAGAAATACATAGAAATAAGGCTTAAAAACCTATTGGCTAATTGGACGAACATCACCCCTATCATTGGATAACAAACTACTGATATATAAAACCATCATCAAGCCAATATGGACATACGGAGTGGAACTATGGGGCTGTGCCCGTAAAATAAACATAATCATCATTCAAAGATGCCAATCTAAAATTTTAAGAACAATAACCAACGTGACGTGGTACATAACTAACGAAATGCTACTAATAACTAAAGTCATACGTGATAGAACAACAAGACACGTCGGTAAAATTACAGCACACAATAATCCCCTGCTGAACGAGCTCCCACACCACCAGGTTGTCAGAAGACTCAAGAGACGTTGGCCCACTGATCCGCACTAAAGAGGACCCATCACTGGAGGGTCCCTCATCATGCTATTACTGAAGACATCATATTAGCTTAAAGAATAATATATGTATTCTGATTGCTGATACTATGAAAAAAAATATGTATCTCCTAGGACTGTATTTGGAAGAGCGCATCATTAATTAGGTGCCCAACGACGAATGGTCACCAGGTGGATTCGAACTAAGGACTAGCTCAACGCTAGCCTGACGCTCTACCGCTGCGCCAACCTGGCTTTTCAAAAATGAGCTTTATAAGTTACTAATATTCTTGTTTACTATTCCCCATCCAGATGAAAGCCATAGCCATAAAAAGGAACATACCGACTTAAGTCATATACGAAATTACGAAGGGAGCGGTGTGTGTGTGCTTCGATAACCGAAAGAGGTTGACGAAGAGTATAGAATCAGGGGTGACGGCACACCCGACGGTAGAATTACATTTTGCAGTAATTAAAGTGTAATAATAAAGTGGTACCTCTGACTTAGTGATCGTTACTTGTGATGTGGGAAGCTTGCATGATGTGCATGTCTAATCAAAGGATTAGCATACAGGAAAGAGCTACTGGTTGGTAGTGGAGTTGTTGTTGGTTGTATCTATGTGGTCCCAGCCAGATTTTGCGATTGGGTGCATGAGAGTAGTCCGGACAGACTCACAATTAAGATATTGCCGAGAGTATGAATGAGTCCCCTATTGACTCTTTGGTATTAACTAAATAGCCCCGATGCTGTGTGACTACGGGGGTGGGAAGAAGAGTAGGGAGCTCTGAGGTAGTTCCGGAAGATCCAGGTGGTTGCTGAACAAGGGCTAGCCCGTGAAGAAGATGATGTAGACCCAAAGAAGAAAGTAGGTGCAAACTTGTATCCAGTGAGGGGCGCACCGAAACAAGGCGAGTTCACCTTAAAGTGATGTATTTTGCAGAGCAGTAATTGTTATGTTTGTTTTATGGCAATGGGGAGTGTACCGACACTGGATGATAAATGACAACAATCCCCCTTTACCCTAACAGGGAAAAATATCCAACGAAAAAGGCCGTGTTAATAGGTAAATCTATTTGTGCGTGTATGTGTTTTAAAAATCCCTCGTTCCTGCTAAAACAAAACCTGATTGTTTTGGTTAAAATCACTCAGTAAAAGATAATTTTATTGAAAGACACTAAAATATAGATATCCCATTGTAACACTTTCTGTCGCAAATAACTAGGTTACATTGACTTTAAATTTCCGTCTGAGAGATTAGCAATCGCAGCGTCTTTGCTACAGTCTGGTTCGTGTTTATATGAAACGTAAATGAGTACAGAATAGTCTGAAACTTACAAAATTAAATCTTTTGGTATAATAATTAAGAATAAAATAAAGACAGAAGCAGGAAAGAATATCCAAAGAAAAAGGTAGTGTTGTATTTCAATTTGTGGCAATTTTATCATTCGTTCTATCCTAAAAATAAAAAAAGTTGATAAAATTCATATTAGTTTTTGTCTAAAGGAACATATAGGAACAAAAATTAAGACAATTTTTGTGTACATTAAAACAAATTCAACATATATAACTATAACATTTTTTGTCAGGAATATCTAGAAGTTTACATTCATTTTGAACTGTCGTTAAGAGCTATCACAATGCCTCCTTCTGTAGCCTAACTCGTGTTTAGCGTAAATTAGTAAGAAATAACCAAATATATTAGTAAGACAAAGATATAAATAAGAAAAGCTATTGAGGACGTATAGTTAGTGGAACACTAATGTGCTGGATGATATAGGCTAATATTGCTTGCAGGGGTCTTAAGTGTAAGAAATGCTAAATTGTATAACAAAACACTACTGCTCTACGTTGTTAGTGGCTCTTCTCGATTATACATATTTCCAAACAAAACGTCACTACTGTGTACTCTGTCACTACAGCGATATAATATAATAATATAATAAATTTTCGGACATAAGCTCTGAAACCCACCGTTCCTTTCTAAATTAGTCACGCCGCCGTCTTGAGACAGACCTACAAACAAATGTAGGTCCCGTCTTCTAATAAAGTGTCAAATTGCAAAGAAATTTAAAACAGACCACAATATTAGAATTTTGAAGTAGGCTCTTAACTATGAAATTTATTAGTTTTGGGCAGGTGTCAGCCATGGGAACGTTTTGATAACAACCTGCTTATGAAATTTATTAGTTTTTTTGAACCAGAACGAGCTGCACACCCGTGGGAATGTTTGATACCAGCCCCCTCAGTATCGCAGATTTTTTACTATAAATGCGAAACCAAATCTTACCACAGGATGCAGTGTTGACTATTCAGTCTACCCTGGGGTAGCCTACGTATAGTTACAAATGTGACAATAGGCTGATTGGATGATAGTTTTCTATGTTGGGGTTATCGCCATTTTTACAAGTAATATAACTTCTGCGTTTTGCCGCATGTATGGGATTTTCTCTCCTCTTAGACATTTTTTTAAAATTAAGCTTATTGGCGTCGATTTGCTTCTAAACTAAATCCTACTTAACCTACATGGGTAACATCTGTAAAGTTTCCTCTATAACATTTCACATTACGCTTCTTCTATTTTTCATTTGTTATTTTTCCATGTCCACTTTCTTTGTTTGAGTTTTTTGAAGAAGGTGTTTAGGCAATATAGGGTTTCTTTGTTTAGATAGTTTAACTGCATATGTCCACGTGGGTTTCTGGTGCCCAGACCAAAGCATCCAATATTCTTTGTATCTGTTGCATCTTCAAAGAATGTTTTCATTTCTTCGTCGTCCGATTGGCTTGTAGGAGCGTAACAGTGAATAAAGGGTAAATTATGTCTTCTATTGAGTTTGATTATCAAGGGTAATATAACAAGTGGTGAGCTTATTGTCGATAATATTTTGAAAATGTCACGAATGTTAATCCCAACGACGAAAATGCAACGATTGCGAAGCGCGAGTTGCATTTTCCAAAGATTTTTCACAAATCGGTGCTACAGTTTTTTCTCAACTGTCAAATAATTTTTTGTTTGTACGTCATATGTACGTGGTTACTACGTTACTAGCGTTGCTATTGGAAATAACAAAATATTATCGCGGCAATAAATTATTTTCACTTATTGGTACAACATTTTCAAGCGTTGTGATTGGCTGATTTTCTTAAGAATTGTATTCTCATATAAATAACTCTGTCAGGAATGAAGACAAATGCAGTTATTAAGCGACTTATTTTTTTATTGACCATGAAGGCAACACCTCCCTGACCTTAGTTGATATCAGAATTATTTTGATATAATATATAACCTGACTTCAAGATATAATATACTTATGTATAACCTGACTTCAAGAGCGTCGTTTTCTCTCCTGGAAATCATGTTTCACATAGCGCCAAAATGTCCCATTTAATATAATTGGGTTCTTCTTCAAGTCGGACAAGGTAGTCCAGCGCACTCATTGTTCTGACATTGTAAGTTATTGCTACACAAGTTTCTGTGTTGGTAGCTTCAAACTTTTGTGGTTTCAGTTTAATTGAGCTTTTGCCTCCTCCAGAATCCGAGTTGAGGCAGACTGAATTTGCGCCTGTGTGAGATCCTATAAATATAACATACTCACCATAAATAATTATGAAAGGTTTATGGCATTAAAGGCCCTTGCTTGTCGAGCGCTTTGAGGAGTGGACAAGGTAGAGTTGCATTTCCTCAGTTTGAGAGGTTATACCGCCGTGGTGATCCGGTCGTTATCTAGCAGGGTATACCGGATAACTGAAAAGACAATCATCCCTTATGCAAGCGAGGTTGGCATTTGGATAGGCTTCGCCCTTCTTGGCTTTGTCCCTAATACCACTAGACCTAGGTCACAACCTACGGTCTGAAGACCGTGACACAGATGGTAAAGAGCGCGAATAAACTAATAGGGTGTCAGCGCGTAATGGAGGGCACATGATCGGATTCGTAATGAAGAAATCAGAAGGAAACGCCAAGTTGAAGACGTTATTGGTAGGTTAAGGGTAGCACGGTTGAAATGCATTGGACGGGCCACGCCTATTATACATAAAGCAGTTAAGCGCCCACAGGAAATAAGAAAACGCTTAAGCTAATTAACGAATTCATTTATTTTTGGTACAGAATTCAGCTCTTCAACATGGCCTCTATATCAGAATAGCTTAAAACATTTCTATTCTTGCCGATAATGTTCAATGGCCATAATTTCGAAAAATACTTCAAAGATACCCATTTTTACTTCCTTGTCAAATGTTTGCACGAGAAATTTGTAATTTCCCGTCGGTATGTAAGGTGGAAATTTAGATTCATCAAACGCAAAATTTACAGTTTCGTAATAACCCTGTGAAAAGAAAAAACTTAAACTATAATTACCTCTTCCAACTAAAGCGTACCTTTTTTATAGGGCATAGTGTCATATTAGAACGTTCCAAAAATAATGTACCAAGTCCAAAAATATTTTGACGAAGAGCTCTGCAGACGTCAACGTTGAAGTTGATCGGAAATCCACGATATTCATTGCTTAAGAATTTGTATCCAGTCACGAGTGCCTAAATGGGACGTTTAAATGTCGGACTTAAATAATTTTATTTAACACGTACAGTTACTTTGGTTGAGAAATCCTTTTTGATAAGAGCAGTTGCGTTAAAAGCAGTAGTGGTCCGATTATATTTAAAGGTGACTATCTTGTACCGTGTGAATAAATCCTCATTGTGCCATAGCACGTTTACATGATGGGGTTTGATGTGATAATCGTTTTGAAAATACTGAAAAGTGCAATGTCAAAAACTTAAAAAGAAAACAGAAATTTGCTTCTTACCGCGATCACTTCAAGAGCTTGCAAAATTAAAATCAAAAATTGTTGTTGCTTCATGTTCATTACAGTTGTGTCACTGAGAGTGTGAAAGTAATATAATCATAAACATTTGTTAGCCTTGATTTTTTTAAATTTCCGCTGCACATTGTATACTAATGCAAAAACAAAAAAATTACGTTGCCTGCCTAAAAACGTAGATTAGTAATGGGTTTTTAAGTTTATTCAAATGACTTTCCGTGTTCATTACATTGCCTCACTTAGTAATTTTATATTTTCATTTGATTTTTGCACTAATTTTTTAATTGTAAAATCCAAATTTTGCAATTTCTAATTGTTTCTGAAGGCATAACCGCTTAATGTCAGCTGTTTTTAATTGTTGGCTTTTCTTTGGGCGTCGTGTCCTTAATTGTTCTGGTCTAGGTTTTAGGAAAAACGAAGGGGCAGGATGTGGTTTGCTAAGGCCGAGGTCAAAATGAGTTGGAACAGATGAAAGGTTAGTATGCTGGGAAGGTTCAACAAGGTGTTATATAAGCTTAAGGTTATTTTAAATGTACACTCACTATGCTAGAGTATCGTTTGGTAAAATTAACCGGTTCAGAAAACGTTCTCCCAAAATTGACTGGCGTATTTTGATAGCTAAACTACTATATCATAATATTCCAAGCCAATTTTTGTTTACAAATGTTGGCGCATTTGTATTGTACATATTTGTATTTGCGAAGTGATTGAAGAGAAATATTTTGGTACCACTAACACGCCAACCTTAAAGCGTAGGTATTGTATTACTCACTACTTTCTTCACTTTACTAATTATTATAGAACTAGTTCTATGGTTTATGTCGAATCTAGGGTGGGTGTTTAGTAATCCATACACGAATCGAATGATACAAGAGGGGTGATGTGATTGTTAATCTCTTAGACGACAATTTAAAGTAAAGGTTATTAGTAATATTATTTTTAAGCGGTGTTTAAGCAGACACCTCTGTAAGTAGCAATTCGTAGAGTTCGTGTGCCTGTGGCAAATACCAACTTTACCACGGCACTGTAAGAAGGATAGTTCTACCAAAGGATGAAGGTAATTCAAATGTATTACTGTTTAGGCAGCAATTGTATTTGAAGGCAAATTAGTTAGGACTTAATAATTAAGAATTTGGGGAAGAAAAGGACCAACAGCGGAAGAATACTCAATGAAGCACACTTCTACAAACGAAAAAACTGAAGAAATATAAACTGAGCGGTCCTCCAATGACAACACGCGGAAAAGAAAGAAGCATCTGTCACCCATTCTTTTATGTATTTGTTTCCTAAACCTTCTACAACAGTTCCTAACCATTTCCTTCTAGCACAGCACTTCAATAACAAAAACAGCAACATTTTCAAGTAGGACCATGATTTTTCTGACATTTCTGAACAAATTAAGGTGAAAGTTTTGAGAATCTTAAAAAAAATTAGAATTCGAAATTTAT
Source organism: Melanotus villosus (assembly GCA_963082815.1). Lineage (NCBI taxonomy): Eukaryota > Metazoa > Arthropoda > Insecta > Coleoptera > Elateridae > Melanotus > Melanotus villosus. The sequence continues at coordinate 73,482,310 of OY720420.1, forward strand.
TAGCCTACTAACGCGGTATGTTTCACATAGGAAATGAAAACTGCTTTCATCAAATTCAGTCTCCATTTCAGAAATTTACGGAAATTTAAAAACTTCTGGGGAACTATGGAAACGTTTTGGGGATAAAATAATTTTCTGGAGAAACTTGGGGCATTTCTGTGAAATTAATAGTTTCAGAAGATTTGAAAATTTGCAAGGAAATTTAAAAAATCCACACAAGACCTTTTTTATTAGAACGTAAAAAGTTTCAGGAAAATGTTTCAAAATGCAAGAAATTTTTAAGAAAATTCAAAACGTAACCAAAACCTTTAAAACATGAAGAAGTTTATAATCTATTACGGTGGTGCATTTATGCATGGATTAATCAATAAACTGTTAATAAATTAAAGAAGTCCTTTAACAAATATAAAAGTCTATGAAAATTCAAACATTTTTTTTATTAATGCGAAAGTTTCGAGAGTATAACAATCTTAAGGGTAAATTTAAAGCACTGTTAGTTATTTAAAAAATCAGACCAATTACATTTCGCTGTAGTTTCGCAAGCGACTTAAGCAAGCTCAAGAAATGTTTAGGAAGTATGAAACAAAAAGTTCTCTTTGTTGTTGAACTAAACGATTACGCAAGTTCTGTAGATAGTCTGGAAATTAGTAATTTTCTTTTGTCAACATAGAATTCTTAAACCTTCTATTTTTCAAATTTTAGATTACATTTTCTAATTTACAATATATGGTTTAAAGATGATATATTTAAAATTTGAGCTTGTGTTAAGAATCTGGATCGGCCTCAAAACAAATTAAAATAAATTAAAAAGTTCAAGTAATTCATAAATTGTTTTGCAAAATTCTTTAACCAGCAAATATATTGCAGACAAAGGACTGTAAAAATAATCAAATTATTAAGGGTTGGTAGTTTAGGTACAGGTTTAAGCAAAGCCATGTAAAGCTAAGCCGGTGTTAAGTTGGTATAAGTTAAGCTTGTATTTAAAACTTTTCAAATTCTAGCCTTAAATATTTATATCAATAGCGTACCTGAAATTTCATGAAGGATGAAATACTTATATACGAGAATTTAAACAGAGAAAACAAAAACTGTTCTTGAAAGTCCGGATTTTGAATTTTTTGGTTACTTACCACCTCTGACTAGTACGAGTAATGATTTTCAGTTATCTTACCTGAAAAAAAAGGAAACATTAATTTAAAATCTGTCAGAAAAAGTATTAAAAATATTATAGGTATATTTTCAAAACCGTATGCACAGCACGTTTTTAACTGATAAATTATTGACAATATTGTTTTGGAACTCACAGGGAGTATTAGTGGTAGATTTTTCTATAAACTATAAACTCAGACTATTATTCGACTCTTCCTAGTGGGAAAGTGAAGAGTGCTATTAAAAACAAAAGAAAGAAAATCCAAAAGTCTGTGCGTATTCTTGAAGACGAAGCTAGGCCACATAGAGCTGCAAAAACAGTTAAAGGAATAATGAAACCACATTGCGATCTTCATCATCACTCATCACATAGAACACAGTCTAGATCTTACCACCTCACCCCCCTCAGAATTTCATCTGTTTGTATCCCTGAAAGAGTTCTTAGAAGGGAAGAAATTTCAGCCAAATAATGATGTTATCGAATCTGTTCTGGATTGGAAGTGCACGCAGCTAGGATCTATGGGTGGGTGGTGCAAGTGTGCTATTATCATTATCTTGAAAAATAATATGATTTTTTCGTACACTATTATTGTAACTGTCTTTTGTAAACAAATTCCTGTTTAAATTTAAACGCTGCTACTTTATACAGGGGTCGGTATTTTCATTACTAGCACTTCCTTTATGTTTCCAAACGCTCCCCAATTCTTCTGACTTGCATACTTTAGTTTACTTTTCAATTTTTCGTCCCAAATACTGTAATGAAGCGTGTTAGGAAATGTATCGCCACGTGCGTTGGTATGATGTCTTATCTAGGGTCACTACACTTACAGGAATAAAGGCATCGAAGCATGCGAGATGCACGTAGATGACTGACGTGAACCTGAAAGTTGACACTTGAGTCAGCTGTGTAGTCCGTGGGAACGCTGAAATAGCATTCTTTAAAATGCACAGCTCAGCGCGTTCAAGACAAGGTGAATGCACATAGCATGCCTTTGTTCCAAGACACGTGTACATGGAAGCTGACTCCTTATATAAGAAATTGCACAGCAGAGCTCTTTATGGTTAGTGTAGTCGTCAAAGAAACATGTCTTTAAGAAGTCAGGTCCTTTGTATTAGTGATGTTTCCTACGATTTTTATGTAAGATTATTTTTATGTATTTGCTAATAGTTTTGATTGAACCCTTTGTTACCTATTTTATTAACTTTTATGTATGTACGTACTTGAAACTTATACCTAACGGTGTTTATCTTTATCTTTAATTCTAAATAATATTTTGTGAAACTTAATCAAAGTTGGAGAATAACTATATGCTATGTTAATTGAGCCATAATTTTAATATAATATTGTAACGAAGTGAGTTAGAGCTGTATAATATAATGAGTTAAATAAACAAAGGTGGTAGAGTCTTTGATATAACTCCGTTACGTGGGGTTTACTTAGCTGTGCGAGATGTTGCGAATGAAAGTCAACTTCAACTAACATAACATACGTATTTATATTGTTCAAACGATATTTATGTTACAATAACCATGTAAACACTTAGACAATTGTAGAAGACAAGTTCCCATTACCAACACAACAGAAACGGGTTTAAGTACTAAGTTCCAATTATGAGACATTCTTAGGGATAAGTAACGAGTACAGATAAACAAGCATGATTAACAAAATGGACAGATGATTACATCCAAACCATTAACAAGTCCCATTTACAAGTTAAATTAAATCCAAAATAATAATCTTACATGCACATCCTTATGAAGGCACTCATCTTGGAAACAACGTCGGAACTAACTTTTAACCCAATACTTGGGTTACACGAAGGGTTGGCCCCGTTTGAGTCTGTTATCTAGGCCTCAATCTGCCTACTCCTAGTTGCAGCTCGGGGTGTCCTGGGGTGGACTCTAGCCTAGTAGAATTGGCCTCAATCTGCCTACTCCAATTCACTAGGTAGAGCTCCGCCAGAGAACTAAATTCTGTATGAAATCCGGCTAAATTTATACTCCAAGATTAGTCCCTTCTTTCCTACATTTTATATAGCTGCTGGAGCCAGCTCCTCCGTGTTACATCATTTCGCATAATTTCTTACTTTGTATGAACATGAGACATGGTCTTCCACGAATGGATTGCGTCATTTGTCGCAGGTGGTCTTTAGTAAATATTAACTACTTTGCAACATTGTAGTACATTGAAATGATTTCGCAACATGACCATGCAGCTGGTGTTCAGATGGCGTAAGTCCATTTGCAGATGCATCTTTAGTTAGTAAACACATTTCATCGTTGCGACATTGTAAGGATTGCTCAACCTGTTATATCAGTTATAGCTAAACGCCGTCTTATTTAATGCATTATCCCATGGAAATGTTTTAAGTTATATTTTTTAAATATTTAGATGAAATATCTCAACACATCTGCAAGCTATAAAGTCACTTTCTTACAATATAAGTAATAATAAATGTGGTATGCTCTCGATATGCTATGCTTTTCGACAAATTTTGTTGTGTATGCTATTATCATCTGGAGTTTTCCTAGCAAGCTTCAGTACTATTTTTATGATTTCACATTTTGTTGTTAGGTCTGTTGCATCCGTTAAACTTCGGCTTCTTTTTTGTACTCTTATTCTGCGGCAGTTTTTTTGCTAAATTTTAACGTTTGTATTCTGGCCAATCTTTTCTTTTATCATTTATTTGCGCCTATTGCTGAATTAATTCTTTTTTCCGTTGATAAGATCTTTTGCTCTTCTACTGATACTGTTCTTGTGTCTTTTAATTAATGTTTCATAAAAGCTTTTTATCATAGAAATTATACCGAGTTTCCTCATTTGTTAACGTGTCTACTTCGTATATTCTTTTACAATACCTACTTCTTCTACGCTTTTGCAGTATTAGTTTCGATTTTTAACGACCCGAATTTGCTTATAACTACTCCCCTGTGACTTCTCATAATCTGCTAATCTGAGTTGTTCTTTTTTTTTTTTGGTACTTAATAATCTCTTTTTTTGGGCAGAAAAACTGTTAAAGACTTGTACATTGTCGTTAGTCCAATAATTGGGAAGTATAATGTTAATATTTGGAAATTTTAATATTTTTATTTCCTTTGTCGTGACCTCTTCGCTATCGTCTGTAGAATGGACGTGAAACGTCAGGAGAGGACAACAGAAGGCTTATCATGTTTCACTTAACCATAAATCCTTGATTTATTATAGGAATGTTTAACTTAGGTAAAATGTCAACAACGTTCCTTAATTAAATTTTATAACTTAGGCGCTTGACGGCATTGTAAATATATTGATTAAATCTGATATTGGAGAATCAACTAACTTATTTCGTAGTGTTTCCCCTTGAATCTCTGCAAACAATACCTGGAAGCACTTAATTTAATCTTGAATTAAATAACTTGCAAAAAGCTGCTCTTGATGGATGACAGGGAAATCTTTTCTTCCTTAATTTATTATTAACGACGAAGAATAAAAATAAAGAGTATAAAAGAAAGGCTTTATTTTTGTGTAAGGGTACGAAATCTAAGTAAGCAAACTTGTTCCCGAATTTGAACCGTTTCATTTAGGAACAGAGGTAATTCCTTAAAATCCTATTAAATGTCGATCTGATTTTGCTCACGTGATCTACCGCAAGGGATTCAATCCCTGTACGTTATCCTCTTCCAAAAAGTAAAACATCGGCAAAAACGTTAATTGAATTTAGTTGGGTAGGTTCGTCGAAAAGGATAATAGAAAGGGAGCAAACAGAGGTCCTCGTAGACGAGCTGAGATAACATTTCGATAGGCGTACAAAAACGAGGTGTATGAAGTGGACTAAAAAGCCAAGGGTCAATTTTCATTTCAAGTATGAAGTTGCTAGTTTATTGAATATGCAATTTAAAACGAAATTGCTTTCCTGGCGATTCCTAAGGAAAATTCAGAACGAAATGTGGAAAAATGTATTTTACAAATCAAATGGAAATATCACTGAAGCGTTTACGAAATATTTAAATTTGTATAAAGATTTACGCTTCATTTGTTCCTTTGGTTATTTACTTTTCTCGATGTGTACTGAAATACAAAAGTCGAACAGTTCTTTATAAAGACGAAAAGGCAGTTGTCTGTATGAAGTTAAAAAGAAGATACCAACACGTTTAACGTTTTCAGATGTGATAATGAAATTATGTGAATGTGAAAGCAGACTTTTTGCGCAGTAATAATTTTTGACGTGGGTTAATTTGACATTTTCGCACGTTTTGAGTTTATTGCGGTCTTTTTAGAAAATTCAGATATTTTCAAAAGTAAAGGTAAATTAGTCCGTATGGAAATATGTGAAAAATCCGGGGACGGTGAATACATTTCGGCGTGAATATAAATCATAATAGTTATAGTAACGACAATACCTGACCTTTAAGATATCCAGAAAGGTGAATAAACACACGTTATTATTGGAAAACTAAGCCAACTATGTACACATTGTACACACACCAAAGTATAAATTTATAGAATACTCGTCTGATTTAATCTACGTTTGAAATACGAACACCTCTTCAGAAACATTACTAAATATTTTGGGAGGATATTATCATAAAAGTTTTGGTACCTATGCTAAGTTTAATACTATACATGTTAGTGTATACCAAGCATATTGAATTAGTTAGTTTAATAACTGAAATGAAAATTAAAATACACAAATCATGCAAATACCTAAAATTGATCAGTACCAAACATTAAAAACGTTAAATAAAATTTTTAACCCTAAATTTAAAGTTGGACCTGAAAATTAAATCAATTTTTCGTTAGAAACTTCAAATAATTCCAAAGAATTTTGCCTTGTAAATTGACGGGTAGCTCTTTCGCTTGGTTTTCATTTGGGAAATTTGGTTGAAACTTTAAGAAGTACTACAGTAAGGACATAAAAGGTATTACTTTGATACGCCAAAAATAGGAAAAGCATAAAATTCTAAAAACAAAAGAAATGAAAGCCTGAAAACTACCAAACATTCAATAAAGAATAACAACAAATTATAAAACTGAAATCGACGGACAAAATCTTTAGTAAACTGCAAAATCATATACTAAAAAACAATTTCTTCGTTACAAATAGAATTTGCAGATTTAAAACATAATATGACACAAAAAAAAGTTAAAAAACATAGAATCTAAAAATAATAAATACAAATAAAAGGTAAATTCGTGATAAAAGAAAACGGACGTTTCATTTGAAAAATACAATTATCAAAGTCTGAATGTGAAATGATAAAAAAGGCAAAAACTATAAATCTGGAATTTTAAAAACAACAGTCTTAAAAACTAATTAAGTAAACACTAAGTTCAAAACACGGCAGAACAATGACAAGAACTGATTTCCAAGATCGACAATTAAACTTAAAATAATAACATAAAAAAACTCAAAAATCCTCAAACAATGATGTAATTTGACAAAATATGCAATTCCACCAAAGTAAATAAAAAATCTATCCCAAAGGAAAGTATAAAAGTATTAAAGGTTATCCCCAAAAATTTAATTAATACAGATGTTGTATGTACTTTTAGTGACGATGACGTGAGCGTCAAAACAAAGACCGCTTTTTCTTCAACCACATATTTTAAAACATACCGCAGTTAGGGTGTTTAAAATATGACACGAAGGGAGAGTCAGTGTCGGGACGCGTTGGCGTACAGATGTTAATTAATGCAAGACCAAGTGAGTTTGGGTATGATGTATATTTATGTGAATTAGTGGCGCAATGCTGTAAAATGCAGTTTCGATGATTGATCGTTCACATAAAGAAAAACTAGCTGATCTTGAATCGAATAGATGTGATTGCATGTCCGATGAGGTAGGTCGGTATGAATAGCTATGTTGTTGTTGTTGGCAAACGGTTAGGCTTGTCGAACACACGATGTTATTTGAGCATGATGCTCCTTATGGTTTATTAGAGCATGAGACTCTGGGACCCAATATAGCCAGCTATTTGCTTAGGACTTTGATAACTAGGCGTAAGTTATCTATAACGCGCAAGACCGTTTGTAAGATACTCAGATAGTGGCGCCCGGAGTGGTAAGTTGATCGGATGTGCTTTTATAAACATTAATATCCTGCCATTTTCAATAATTAAATAAATAACAAAAATCTAAATCACAACTGCCGCCCGCTCCGCATTGGTCAGCCCCCTCCCCATCGGCCTCGTCCTACACAGAAATTAATTCCTTAAAGTAAATTAAATAAATACGCCATAAATTGGAAATAAAAGGGTTGAAACTCTAAAAAGTTTAAATTAAAATTAGAAATTAAAACCTACTGTAAATAAAAGGCTTACGGTAAGACCTTCAGTTTGCAAGCCAAAAAAGATTGATTAAAATTGAACTGCATAAGGGGTTCTTGGTTATAAATAATTACGCCGTTAAAACATGAATGAATATTTATTAATTAAAACAACAGTATTACTCAGGAACCAGAAAAGGTTGTGCAAAAAAGAACTATTTTTATGTACTTAACCCTTAAGTCTCGATGTCAACTGCGCTTCCGGTTGCTGGCTTAGCTGAGGGTGCGCACGACGCGTCAGTTAGTAGAGGGTGGTTCCTTCTTACAAAACTTATTAATTAAAAATCGAATTCTAAAAAACCGTAAAAGACCATTGGAAAAAATTGTATGACCCTTAAATATTAAAAAAACACAGTGAAACCGTGAAGATATTGGTTTATACACTGAAGATGAAATTTAACAATTCCAATTTATGTTAAAGTTCAATTTAAAATACATAAAATGAAAACCAATATTAAAGGTAAAATGAAAACTTCGGGCTTATAAATTAAAGAGAGAATAAGAAGAAAGAAAAAACGTGGCTAAGGTACATAAGAGATTGGACACACACAGACGGAAACCGTTTAACACATCAAGCCCAGGATAGTGAGGAATTTGCAATAATAGTCGTCAACCTCAACCAAGACGGTACCTAGGAGGAGAAGGAAGGATTCACATAAATAAGCTACTTTAATATTTAGGTAGAGTCTTTGACCAACGTCGCCACTTGATATTTAGCTTGGCTTTTACGAGAGGTTTTTATTCAAAGTCAAATTCAACTAATATTATGCTTTAGTTTTACAAAATGGTACAAGTTCCTCTAAGTTCAAATTCAAAGTAAACTGATACAAATTATTATAAGTCCTGATTCAAGGTAAACTGATATAAATTATTTTAAGTTCTGATTACATCAAAAGAATTTAAATAATTCACACAAATATTTTACTAGTCTAAAGTTAAGTTAAAATAAAACAATTTTACATGTAATTACTGGAACATCGTCTTGGAGGGTGTCAATTTTCTCGTAGGTACTGCTTCTTTGATGGCTGGATATAAACCATGCATTTAATGTATTTCAGCTTAGTATTTATACAGAAAATTGACTCCCTTCTTCCAATATTCAGTATCGTATGCGCGTGGGAAGCGCAAAATTACATAGAAGCACGTATGAGGTGTCGAATTTCACAGTACGTTGCACTTCATGCACGTGCTTTATCTTGCATTCTTATAACATTCTGTAAGATAAGCATACAAGTGCCTTGTTAGTCCATTAACATTAATAACTGACGTCATATCAACCCCGCGTGCGTTCAGATTTTATAGTTTTGGTATTCTTACATTCGCCTTTGTTACAGTATGTTCAGCATTTTCAGGCCTGAAGGCCTATGGCATTTTGGTGGTGCGTTAGCGTATGTAGTTTTAACGAATGCAATGTGCGAGTTACGTAGTTGGTGCGCCGTTTATATCTACTTGCACTATGTGTATTGTGTGTGTACGTATAGGACCTTGCCACTCTACCTCTTACCTTTTACGCCTGTATTCGGAGGAGAGCGTCGTTAATTAGGTGCCCAACGACGAATGATCACCAGGACTCGATACCGACCTCTAGACTGCAGGAAAATCCTGCCCATCGAGAAATTCGAACCAAGGACTAACGTAACGCTAGCCTGGCGCTCTTACCACTGCGCCCCCTGGCTTGCCATACTTCTAATGTATTTTAACGAATTATGAAAATTTTATATAGAAAAGATCACCTCTGCAGCGATTTGAACCCCTAATCTTCGGGTTTTAGAAATCCGAATTTAAACCTTATTCTAAAAACGCAAAGTATGTATAGTAACTGGTGCGCACACAAAATTTCCCAAATTTTTTTTAAACTTTGATTTGATCCGGTCCTGAATACGTCGACAACAAAGTACGAGGTAAACTACCACAAACACGTTTTCCTAAACTTTTAGTAACACCAAAACTATCCACAATAACAATTTAACTGCCGCTTTTATGATCAGAACGTTATTACGAGTGTCAGTTCCTTAACTTCTAAATGAAACTGTGGGGTTGTAACGTGTAAAATTGCACAAAGTTTGTATTTCTCGTGTGACACGTAACATGCGGCGTCAGTTTGAAACGTGTTACAGTTTAAGACTGTAATTTTGGTCACGTATTTCGTCGTGTTGTAGAAGGGCTTTCAACCTTCTCGTTTACAGAAATTACAACAACACTTCCAATTATATCTTATGACATTTTATCACGTCAACTTTAAGAAATATCTAAATGCTAAATAGAATTTTCTCGTATTTAGAAAGGCCTGAGTTTGCCAAAGATCTGCAATTCAAATTTCTTTCATTTCATTCAAAACAAGTGTTAAAGAATCTTTATTTAAATGTAATCAAAGCTGACGTGACGAATGCCTATAAATTCTATTAGTTTTCAATTTTCAAAAAAGTGTCTCATACAACTTTTGTTTATTCTACGTACACCTAACGAGTAACGAAGATAAAATAAAGGATGGTTTTTGTAATAACTAATAAGCACTTTAAGGTTTTGTTTAAATATTTTTGTCTATCTTATAATATTTGCTAATTATTTTTTGCTAAAAATTTTAGACTTCGTGCTTAAGACTTACAAATGTGCAAGCGTAAGATCGTTCGTTTTGTAACCCTTTTGAGCCCTGAAAACTATAAAACATACTGGAACTGAATACGTATTTCGACTATGGTGCCAATACCCCTTGAGAAAAGTACTTATCTTTGAAGATTGATATTCTCTTCCCCAAATTACAGTAGTTGTTCCGTTTTAATAGTTTTATTAATTTATGTTAATTGTTTTTAGAAAAAAAATCTAGGTAGTGTACGCGTTAAATTTCCTTTGGTACTGAATAATTACTATCTTTTTTATCGTATTGCTTCGACAAGCTTGGTTGAAAAAAACATTAGAAGAGCATAACGTTAGTTGAAGATTTTTTTAGAAAACGTGTGAATATTAGAAGAGTATAAACTTTAGTTCGAAGAATATTTCGAAAAATAAACTTTAGAAACACTACAATTTAGAATTTAAAATTTAGAAGAATAGAATTCCGCCCAAACTTGAAGACACAAATTTAAATGTGAGTTGAAGCCTGTTCATAACTATATTTAGTTACTTGATCTTTCGATTAAACAATAGAGTTGATTGAGATTCCCTTATAACGTGCAGTATATCTTCCGAAGTCCTGTCGAAGCTAATTGTTGCAATTTAAAAAAACAAATGTCTTCAAAAACTGCAGCCGACTTAATGTAACATATAACTGTCGAAATATGTACAATGTGATTTTTTAAAAACTCAATTGCAGCAGGCTGTATTCTGTCTTAATAACCTTAGAACTGTCTGTATTAAGTCAGAATACGACCTGCTGCAATTGAGTTTTTAAAAAATCACATTGTATTTGGTTTAAATATTTTACTATAGTTTCCTGGGCGTTTCACTGAATCGGACCAATTTCAGATTTCTTGTTTAGTAAGTCCTATTTTTAAAGCAGTGTTTACTTAAATAATTATTTTAGAACTTGTAACTTCTATATATACAGGATGTCAATGAAGCCTTGGGCACCCCTATTTCAGAAATTATATTTTAAGATATCAAAATGACATTTGGCGGGTGTAATATACTCTTAAAACTGCATTATCTCAACAATTTTATGTCACTTCCGGTTTTGCCGGAATTAACCTCAATTTTGTTATTTTAAATCGAATACTCTGTATATCTATACATTTTTGAAATCTGTATTTAATTTTGCGTATATTAGTTTGAAATACTTTGAGGACAAAGCATATGTTTGCAGAAAAATGTATTTATTAATCTAGAGTGCAATGAACTGCGTTTCTCATTTTTCTGTTTTTGTTTGGGTTTTACTCTGTATTTAGGTTTCAGTGTATTTACCCTTTTTTAAACATTCGTGGTTTTTAGAGATTTTTGTAATTTTGTGTTGCTTTGTATTTTGAATTTAAAAATTCTGTTTATGTAATATAAAAATTGTTTTTTTAGTTCAGTGCTTTTTATTGAGAATTTTACCTTTGATTACCTTTTTGTTGTTTGTGTTCAGAATTGTTCAGACTAATCTCAATTTTACGATTTTATATTTAGTATCTTTGATTCTAAAGCCTGGTTTTAATGGGTGAATTTTTCCTGTTAGTTAGTAATCACTGTAATGAGTTTCTCAATTTTTTATTTTCTGTCGTATCAAAACAAAAACTTAAAGTTTTACTTAAGGAATTTTTAAAGAATTGTGCTAAATTTTCCAAATAAAAATAGAATTTTAGTATCCTTTTTGATTTACGTTTGTTCTTATTAATTTTTGGTTAATATATACTTTTTTAATTTATTTTGAAGACCAATCCTGAATTTAAGGCTCCACGCTTTCAATATTTAACGCTAAGCAATTACAAATTTTCGTATAAATTTTGTATTTTATGTACTACTTAAATGATTCAAACCATTTCCCATTTATGAAACCAAATATCGGACTGAATACATAAATCAAAAACATATGTACTTCATCAATTATATTAAGATAAGTTGGAGGTTGGATTACCAAAATTAAAGATATTGTAACGTTTTTAAAACGTCTACTAAAAACTTCGGCCCGAAGTATGAATTATTTATTAACAAATTTAAACAACGTAATAATTAATACGAAATAACAACTTAAACACTACAAACACAACACTAATACTAAACCGAAACACTAACTAATTTATTTATACAGTTTATTTTTATTTACGCACGCACTTGGTCGCGACGGTAGACTTTGATAGACTAATCCGTTCCCAATGAAACGCCTTCGTAAACGCTCCAACCTGGAATATTTCGGATCGCACCAGTCGATGACGTAATCAAACAGTCTACATCACGTCTGTCAGCGGATGACGCATACGACCGAAATCACATTTATACCCACCCTGTCAGAAATGTTTAATGTGGGGGAGGGGGACGATATCTTATTTGCTACCTAGTTCTTTAAATTTGAGAATGCTACTTTTGAATGGCAATAAGGTAAAAGGTAAAAAAAGGTTAAAGGTATCGGCACTAACACTCCGCGGAAGCATGGTGGCTGGCAAGATTAATGGTTAAGGCTTCTTAAGTCGTTTTTCATACCTCGGTTGTTTCGCATGCTCTACGCATACCGGGTGATATGGTAAGCACCACACCTTCAACAACCGCTTACCGCTTACAGCTATTTTATTCTGTATAGGAAACTATATTTATATTTCACATCGTATCTAAAGAAAGATCAGTTGTTAAAATAACATAACTATAAGCGTCTTAGTGACTCGGCGTCCTTTTGCTCTGCGTTTTAGTGTCCCTGCGTTCAAGTCGACCTGCGTCTAAACGGCCGCGTCTAAATGGCCGCGGCTAAACGTCCTGCTCTGTATTCACTCATATCGATAGTTTTAAACTGATCATTAAAATACTTTTGAGATAAAATCCTTCCCAAATTCTTAATATTTTAAATTTCTGGAAAACTTCGTATTTCAAAACCTTTGTAACGTAAATTAAACCATAGGAGTGCCCTATAAATTTATACATAGTTTTCTAATAACGTGTGTTTATTCATCTCTCTGGATGTTCTAAAGGTCAGGTGTTGTCGTTACCATAACTATTGTGATTTATATTAACGGGTTGTTTTACATATTTCCATACGAATTAATTAAACTTTACTTATGCCCATAACAAAGACTCCAATAAAATCCAAACGTGTAAAAATGTCAAATTAACTTACATGGAGAATTATTACTGCGCAGAATATCCACATCATTTTATTATCTGAAATAACTAAGCATGTTGGCAACTACTTTTTAAATTGATACCTACAGTGAATTGTCTTTGGCTTTTTCAGGAATCGTTTTACTTCGGTTTACTTAACTGCTTTTTATTTTAGAACATGCTTCGAATTGGAGTTGTTAAATGAAAGAAAATTTAATATTTTGTATGTCAACAAGTATGAAAATGATTTACGTAAACAACCACTTTAAAATTTAGTAGACATTTCAGGAGGCACCTCTTAGGGTTCTTAAATAGTAACTTTTTTAAATTTATTCTTCAAAGTTTAATAAAGCACCCATTCATTAAAATAACAAGTGTTTCAAAGGTCCTACCTGGTTCTTCATGACTGACAAGTACAATCTCAACTTGTATCACAACTACGTATTAGCTCTTTTTTTAGAACTTAAAAGAGTGCCATAAATGCTTTAAAAAATATTGCTTCAGAATATATTATTAATTATTAGGGTAGGGTTTACTCCAAGACTGTCGGGACATATACAAACTATAGTTATTTAAAATACCCCTAATTACATACATATCGTACATAATCCATTTTCTTTTTTACCGCTATGCAGTGTCGAGGCTCATTCAGACTTGCTGGTGTGCATGGGTGTGACGGGTCCATTTTTGGACTTGTATCACGCTCCAGCCAGCTTTCATCCACAACACATTCATACACCTTAAATATAAGCCTTAACTAATGAGTTCGGCCCAAATCGGTTCCTAATACGATGGCCACCGCTAGATTCGAAGCCGTGTCAGCCGGCTAGATAGCATACCCCTAATTAATTGGGACTTTTTCATCAAAATGTTTTAAATTCCAAACAATGCTTTCTGTATTTTTCCTTCTTCTGTTGAATTTTTGTAGCTGGCAGCTAATTCATGTTTTGGGGTTTCTAAACAAGGTACATTTTATGTTTCAAAGTATAAATGTATAAAACATGCAGGTGAATTCGAGCCCAGTTGTTAAAAGTCTCTTGTTAATTTTTTGCTGTGGTTCTTGTTAAAAATAATAAAAACATTACAGATAAAAAAATCTCGAAAAGCACCGTGGTAATTGCCATAAACTCTGTTAATAAAAGCAGGCAAACCGAGCTCTCAAAAATATACTTGCTTAATATACTTTATGACGATGAAGGTTCACTAATTCTAAAATAATACGATGAAAATGAGAAACTAATTAAAAGAAAATAAAAGAAATTATAATTAACCACGACAATTTTTACACAGAAAAGTTTACGAATTCAAGAAAACGTAAAATTCCATTCGTTAAGATTGAAATGATTTTCAATTATTAAATCTGGCTCATTCATTTTATTCAGTGAAATAAATCAAGGTTCATCCAATTTCACACCGAACGGATTTGTAAAATTTTTCAAGATTTACGAGCTTCATTAACTCGTCTAATTAGTGTGATTTATGGATTGCTTTGTTATGAAAAAAACAGGTAAATTAGTATAAATTAAGGGGCCATCATTTATCGTTTCCTGATTTCGGTGTAAACGAAGCAAATTAGGTTCGAATGTTTAATCAGAAACAAAAATTAACGCGCGAGAGATCGCATTCGAGCTTTATTTAATTAATTATTCTAGCGCCTCTTTGTCTGTTAACTCAGTTAAGTAACTAAACGATGAAATTAAACTGAGTTTGCATCCCGTCCGAGTTAGTTTGTAAATTTGCAGTAGATTTAAATCAATTTAGCTTACTCAACATGTACTCTTATCGAATTTACGTCAGTTGCATGGCCCTTTGGATTAAGCTTTGAGAGCTTGTTAACACTTGATACAAAGGTTATCCTAATTACTAAACCGACAACTGTTTGGTATTCATCTTTATTACATAGGTAAATACACCTACAACTACAGACACAGCTAGATTCTTTAATAAAATCAACAGATCATCAAAACGGACAGGAATGAGACTGTTTGTAATTATTGAAGAAGAGGGGCCACTTGAAGGCCTAACATAATTATTTCTAACTTGGCAAACTAAAATTAATTATATCAACTGCCCACGCATTCAAGGAACGTACGAAGTTTATAATGATGTTTAAGATTAAAGAACTGGCTGTGGCGGCCTACATTTGTTTCCTTTATGTTATTACGTTGCAGATGCTTTAAACTGTTAAATACAAACAGCAAAATGTGAGTTGTTTTTGTTTTTAAGAGTAATAACAGTTATACCTAATCTTTCATTCGTTTCGCTTATTTTGTGGACACACCGTATGTATACGGTACGAAAAAGGAAGATGTACGACGCATAGGTTAATAATAACTTTTGTTTCATAACGTTATAAGCTGAAACCTCAACTCTCATCTCCGATGAGAATGAAGGAAAACGGGATTTTACCTGCGTGTTGGTAACCCAATATTAATAGAAATTTAGGTCATACCTATGTTGGGGTTAGATCTAAATTGCTTAAATTATGAATTTCTGCGGGCGATTTGGTTTCCTTTAGTTTTGCTAATTTAGGAGAGCATTCACGAGATTTCTACGTTATGTTAGCAGCAATTTTCTCAAATTAGCTTCGCTAAATTTGAGGTGGATAATAACAATATTACTGTAGGGTTGTTGAATTAATAATAAAGAAACCGAATATCCGTGAGATCACGCGGTAGCTTACATTTTTTTCTGTTTAAAATTTTACTCAAAATTTAATGTATCAATTCGTATGCAGTTTTTTCTTTTAAAAATTTTCTAATGAAATTTTGTAATTAAACTGTACATACGTTAAGGTTAATCCATATTCGCCTCTGAATTCATTTCAACGACTAAACATTGAGAGAATATTATTTAGATTTTAAACCAGAGAGACAATTTTCAACGAGATAAGTGCAGTAGGTGATAGTAAACAATATTTAAAAAGCTACAAAATTGATAAAAACCCATGCAATTTAAGCTAGAACTAAAGATTTCCTGCTAAAACGGAAGTGCAGTTTGATGTAGTCGTATGCTTTAAGATGCACTTAGCACACTTTCTGAAAAGTTACAAAAACAGTTTATATGTTCACCTAGTTTATATCTTTAAAAGCCACCGATTAAGTGAAAATATTTGCATCATCAAGTTTTGCGTTTCTCGATTTCGCACATATTTGATGGTCCTTTCATGTAAGTTCAATTAGGAGGCTTTATAAACTGAGGCGGATATGAATGCTGAAGTTGACCGAAAATGAATTTACACCAGGAAAATGATATTGTAGCGAAACACGTTATCTGTGGACGGGCTCTTGAACAATCTCGAAGTAACAAACGAATTCCGGGACTCTAGAGATGTGTATACTATGTAAGCTCCTAGAAATGCGTTATAGAACTGAATAAGAACGTGCAATGGGATATAAGCTGATCAATCAACTACGAAGCAAACAAGTAAGCACGGTTGAGTATAAACAGTACTGAAATTAATTTAAATAGACCACTTCGTTGTAAATTAGTGAAATTTTAGTATTCATTTCATTTTACTATTTCCATTAGCGCATACGTTTGTTAATCGATATTGTTTTTAATTGTTAAGAAATAAGTAATTCACACAAATACACCAAATTGCGTTGAAAATTGTTGCAATGTGTAGATAAGTAATCGATTTATGTAGATTAAGAAATTGACATAAAAGAAAAAACCAAACCACAGAGGATCACAGTTAACATTCAATGATCTTGAAAAATCATATGTTACAAAGTTTATTTAAAATATTAAAAAGACAGTCAGTACATGTAATAGACCTGCTATAAAGGCAATGCCCTACAAAGGCAATGTAATTAAATTGAAAAAAAAATATCTCATGACAACTGATTGGGAATACAGATGCAGATTACCTATAACCCTGTTACGATATATCCTGAAGCAGAACAAAAACTATGCTAATAAATTGGTATAAAAATAGATCAAGAATGTATTCACATACCTACTATAATTTGTAGTTGAGCAAATCTTGCTAACTGGAGATGTATCTGATAACGTAATAGTGAGAAAACCGACAGAGGTGTATGAAAAAAACGGCTAAAGTCTAGGCGATGGAAAAATCTTTACTCAATGACAGCATCCCAGGAAAATCATCTGGACATTAATGGGCCAAGCATTTAACAAGTGGGAACTGAATTGAATCCACGTCGGGTGCCGTAGAAGGAGATGAGGAAGATGGAAAAATAGAGAACGGAGACGAGAAAGGTGGACAGGTAGAGGTCGGAAAGGGCTTTTCAGGAGAGAATATTAATGCTGATTAAATCAATAATATTAAGAAAAAGAAAGACGATGCCAGAAGTGCATTGCAGCCTCAGGCAAAGAAGATGAGACAAATGCCTGAAAGAAAAATTTTAAGGGACAAGATTAGAGATACCGTAAAAGTACGAGTTGTTGATGTCGAGAGGGGAAGGAGTAACTCCAGAAACATTCTAGGGGTTATTCTGCAGGTGGATGCTGATCGCGAGATGTATGAGATTGGTACCAAAGAAGGACGATTGGCTCAAAAGTATTCGAGGAACCAGTTTGTCATTTGTCAAGAGACTTACATTTCACAAGAAGAAGTTTCCGATGATATTGTGTCTCTTCGCGAGTGTGCCATGAAATCGTCAATCACATGCGGTTAAGGGTTCAAGAGATGTAACTGCAAGGAAAAATGTCTGTCGACAAAATGCGGCTGCAAAAGGCATGGTCTGATCTGTAATTCGAAATGTCATAACAGCGTGCCCTGTTCCGACAAGTAGGGAGTTATTCGTTTTAAAAATTGTAAGAATAAAACTTTCTTTCATTGAAAAAATATCGCATATTTTATTTCACAAGCCCCCATAAAAAATATTTCGTAAATATTGTAATTTATCACTTCAGCCAAGAGTATTTGGTTGTTGTGTAAAATAACCTGTTAAAATAATTAATTGCATGTATTTTATCACATTAACCACTAACATTGGTTTTGTAAAATAACCGATTATTACGTATATTAACAGATTTATCAAATTTACAGTAACATATATATTTTTTGTCCTATAATTGGCTATGCCATTGGGCAATAAAGAATATATTATTTTAAACGGAACAAAAACGCGATCCTTACAAAAGGAGATAAACACAGACTAAATATAGATAAAATTGATATGTATATCCAAATCAAAATATATTTATACTGAAATTCGGAGAGTTTAAAACGAAGATATTAACGTTTTATGACTATGTTTGAAGGATGGATCACGAAAGATGCCTCTTACGTTTATTAAACTGGAAGCTGAAATGAAAAAGGAGAAGAGACAGATGAGAAGAATTGCGATACTTAATTAATGGTTAGGTGTAAACTCTCGCTGGGCTTATTTTAATTCCAATTTTTGTAGAAGTAGAAGGGACATGGTTCAAACAGATGCAAGAAGATATGAAACGAAGAAAGACAGTAGAACAAGATCGAAGATTGGACGCAGTGGTATGTAGGAAATTAGTGTCAACTACAGCTACCTATTTATTTATAGCAAAATTCTAGAAATACGACGGATGTTTGCAAAATTCGTAGTTTGGCCCAAACATTAACAAATGAATACTTTAAAACAAGCTTTATTTTTCGACATGATTTTCGTTAACGCTAGGCCGTTTGGTTCAGTTATTTCCTCCTTATGAACAGTCTGCAAAAAATTTCTTCGCAGCTGCAATTATCTACTTGCATGCAGAAAAATTTAGTCAACCCAGAAAATTTTAACTTAAAAAATAGAACACATTCTGAAGGAGCCGCGTCTGGCGAGTAGCGAGCCTGTGATAATAGTTCTTAGGGGGGAGATGGCGTAGTGATTGACAACGATTAGGGAGCTAAATTGTCATGATGAAATAAAACCTTTCTTTGATTGCCCTGCCCACTTTGTTGGAATTTTACAATCCAGTTACAAAATATTTGAATATTTGCATAATTCTCCTCCATAGTAGTCTGGCCTTCTTCAAGATAATCAATTATAATTATCCGTTAAGAATCTCAAAAGCTTTCTTGTTATATGTAATTATGGCTCCTTTTTTGGAGGAAGACAGCTGGCGTTCTTCCATTGTTTTGAGGCCTTTTTTCGGATAGGCGATGATGTAACTTTATGTCATCGGTGGTCACATATATTCTCAAAAATTTACAAACGTTGTCATATATCAGGATTTGCTTGAAATTTAGATACCCAGCGCACCTTTTATTTGCAGTCAACAACTAAATACACATCTTGCTGACCTTTTCGACGTACCCAACTCATGGCGTAATTATGATGCTCACACTCATTTAAGATGCCTACAATCTAAACTAAAATTTCACGTATTTTAAACCGCCATTTTTTTAGAACCATACCGTGAATTTTACTGTTTATTTATTGGCTATATCTAAGCTTGCGGGTGTCTAGGATCTAAACGCACATCGACTGTACTTGTACCCCTGACAGGGATCTATTTGTAGTAATTAGAACATATTTTCAAGTTTTTTCTATATTAAAAATCTCACCGGCCTAGACTGCTAATTAAACTTGAGGTCTTTGGTTTACAAGCCAAGTAAGTTAGCCTTAAGCATATTCAGGGCGGCACACTTTGCTTATGGTTTTCTAGTTTGTTGGAGTTGATGATCTATCCATTTTTATCGTGAAAATAAAGATTCATATCCGCTTTAATTTTACTACCGTACGTCGTATAATGCTGGATGTTACCCATTTTTATAAAAGGGCGTCATAAATTAATTTCATAGAGCTAGCGATAAACAACTATCCAATGTGAAATCACCTTGTAATTTGCATGCCAGTTTACAAAATATTATAGGTTGGGCATAAAACATTAGAACTACTGAAGCGTTTCAGCTGGACGTTAGACTATGGAGATTTTTAACGACACTCGTATATGGATTTGCAAACTCGCTCTTGAATTGTTTATAAATTAGTTACACAACAGAAATCCGTATTTCGTTTTCTATAATTCACTAATTCGTTGCAGTTTATAGCGTATATAGATTTGGGAATTCTCAGGGATCCAATTTGGGGCCTTTATTATTGGTATATCCATATACGGCGAGCAATCCATTTTAAACATCAGTTTTTTAATTTTATACTTCTGTTTTGGTAGCGAAATACAAAAAAAAATAAAGTTAAATGTCAAACTTGCCGTAACAAACCTACCGAAAACATTAGAACAAAGGTAAATTCAACCTTAAAACGTAAAATAGCATCGTTCATTGTGCGACTGCAGTTTATTATCACGGTGTAACAGATAGCTGGACAAATTTCCTGAAACGGTACAATTTATACCAGGAAATAGTAATGTAAATCTCTGGAACTAACGACTTGCGCTTCGTGAAATAACAGGATTTTATTTTGCTTCGTCCACAATAATTTAAATCAGGACTGTTGCATGCCGTTCGGGGATTGTATCCTAGTTTTGAAAATAGTATTTTATTTGCAAAAGGTATAGAAAATTACGTAAAGGTTGTTCCGTTCAAATATCCAAACTATAATTATAATTAGTTTTAATTTTTAAAGTTAGGTTATTCGTGCCACAAACCGAATTTAATAAATTTTGACGAGATAATCCTGAGACTTAATGTATGCAAAGTTAACTATTTTAACAAGTATTCGTTCATCCACTCGTACTTTGTAAGCTCAAACCTTGTAACGTTTAATTAACGCTATTTCAAAAGAACATTCCTGAATGATTGACAACTCTTCTACGTCAGATAATCAAATACAATATTTTCGCGCTGAAGCAACCCAGATTAACAATTTAAAGAAAACTGAGTAACGTTTTCAAATATAAATTAAATTTCTGTAAGCATCCTTCGTTGCTGAAACGAACAACAGAAACGGTACACGCAAAACCTAATAATGAACAATTAATAAACAAGGCTTCCTCTTAATATAGCAGATTTAAAGCGAGAACTTTTGAATATTTCGGAAGCATCTTTTCAATGTCTGTTCGATTGAAAAGCTTTAAGTACGTACTTAACAAGCTTGATGCACATTTTTGTTGTTTAAGGGTTCCCTTCTGTTTTTGGCCCGGAATTTTCTAAAATTTACACGGAACAAAATCAATACCTACTAGGCTTGGTATTAGCGAGCACATCCTCACCTGGTGAGCTTCTGTCTACTGAAATGATGACAATGGGATTATAAAGGTTCGGTCTGTGCCAAAGCTCAACCTCTGTCCTTCGAGATAAAGCTCACCTTATCACTCACACAGCGAGCCAAAAAAACACTTTCAGGTCTTTATAATTACGAAATTCCAGGAAGACACAAAAGACTACGCAAGGAGGGGATTACGTACAACAAATGTAAATTACGGACGTATTCGAATAAGTCGATTTAGAACTAAGGTAAAAATTTACTTCAGATGGATTCGGAAAGATTGCGAGGAAAACTAAGTACGAAATATTAAAATTTATGAGCGGAATTTTGAAATTATTACTTAGAGAAGTAAGAACAGATGGGTTAGTTCATTAATTTATAATGAAGCTTTTATTATAATCAGAGAGAAGACGGCAAAACCACAAGAGACTCCAAAGGAGCAATAAATTAATTTTCTGTGTTCATATTGTTCGTATTAAATATTAACGTGTAGGGGATTTATTAGGGTGGTATATTCATTAAGGAAGTTGGTTAAGTTGCTTCAACTTTACCAACGGTGCGGTTTAAGTTTTATGTTTATATTTACGAGAATGTTTGCGAAAAAATCTGTCGGCAACGAACATCGACTGACACCACAAGCATCATTTAGAGAATAAGAATTACAAAATTGAAAAAGATAAATAAAAAGACCTCACTTTTATAGCCAAGGAATTACAGCTGAACAACAATAAAATTTTAAAAATTCAAATAAATAAGGCTAGTTGAACAGCAAATTATAACTGTTGCTTGTTATAAAATAAAAACCAATTTAAACTTTTTATGAAATGCTGAAACTTCATCCAACAAACGTCTGAAATCCCTTCTGAAATAAATTTAGCAATTTACACATAAATTTTGATAAATGAATACTCTAAGGGTAGGTAAGTCCATTTGTAATTATTAGCAGTGACGTTGCAATTCAACTTTGCTTGCAAAGTTAAAATATTCGAAAAACAGTTAATTAACAAAATTTCGGTATTAAATCGGAACAAAATAATTTCCAGTCATATCAAGAGATAGAGAAAAAACTCATTTATTAAATAAATGTTATTTAATATATTTATTATAAATTATGTTTTCTTTTGTGTTTTGGTATTTAAAGTGGTTGAAGAGCTTTTATAGGAGAATAGTTATTTGTTGGATAGAAAAACCTTTGTTTATGCCTGGATTAGATTACTAAGATCTTGTTCTTATTTATAATCTAAATTTCGATCATTAAGCAAGGCTTTACCTTATTTGCCGACACGTATTTGCACATCTTCAATTAAATATTGTAAGATAGTGGATTACTTAAATAATAACTTAAAGCATTACCAAAAGAAATGAATTAAATAAGTATATAATATAACAAGTTGCGCAATCATTACAAAGTAAGAAGTAATTGAATGTGTTTGTCAACTAAGGATGCACCTGCATAAATATGTGTCATGCGATCATCTGGTCGGGTTATGAATCATATCAATGTCTTACGATATTTGTAAATAATAATACCTAATAATACCTGCACTAAATAACACGAAAGACAATGACTCATGTTTATGTAACGCAATAATTAATGACAAATAATATAAACAGCTTGAGCAGATGTTAAGAATGTTAGAGTAGAAGGGACACAACTTTTTATATAAGAAGGCTAGCCCTGCATAGGAAAATTAGTCTCTTGATTGAGTCTCACTACGATGCCTGATTAATACTCAGACGAGAGGCCCTTACCAGGACCTACCCTTGGCCATAAGCCAAGGGTTGGTTATTACAAAGATGTGTGCCTTCTTACAAGTTATGCATGTAAGTAAATGTTTATTAACTTGATGATAATGTTTCGTACGCCGTTCTAAGACTTGTTAAGTGTTTGCATTTCATTTGTTGAACAGTTGAATAATGTTTGTAACTCAAGTAATACCAATATATCTGATGTTGTTGATCGTGTACTTTAATATAACCTCTTGCAAAAGCCAAGCATAAACACTCGTAATGAAGTTGCTATAAGTCTCTACCATCATAATAAATATAATAACCTAAGAGGCCTTAACCCTCAATAATGCAAAAAGCACTTCGTTACAATATGACCCATTTTTGTACACAAAAATTATTAACACAAGCTTTCCGTTGATTTCAATACGCAAGTAATATCTAAAAACAAACTAGAAAGTACTTCAAATTAAAATGAAAACCTTTAATATCTAAAATAAAACTAAAACCTCAGACATAAATTATTCTTATAAACCAAACTACGTGCTTTATTTCAAGAAGTTTCAACATTTCCTGATGTTATTTTATCAAGAAATGGTAAATACATCGGTATTTCCTAAAGATATTTAAATACCTTAGAAAGTACCGGTAGAAATCTCAATACGTTGTGAATTTCATAAGTAGATTTAACTCCAATCATTCCATTCCCCGGATTCTTCATTCAACTATTCAGCTACTTGTTGAGTTAGTTACTCAAATAAATTGGAAACAGAAAATACGTTATCCTTTCCCTTGAAATTTCCCTGGCGAGGAGGAAATCAATGGCAAGCGACTAAATTAGAATAAATTCCTTTTCTTTGAGTAAACTGGAAAGGTACCTTTGATAATTTTTAATGTTCGACTGATGTTTAATAAATAACTAAACAGACGAATAAATAGGTAAGTAAATAAATAAGCAATACTTAATTCCATAAAATAGCTAGGTTTTCTATTTTTCATCCAGTATACTTTACATAATGAATAATTTACGCCTGTGAAATTGAAAAATTCTGTTAGTGGAACCCCAAAAATTAATTCACAAAATGAAACACATTACGGTAAGCGTACTGTTTGTATTTTTGTAATATGGAGTGATTTACAAGCATTATTAGCTTTTATTGTTTAGTGCTTGCTGTGTTTTTGACGTTCCATTTATTACTCGTATTATTATTACCGTTTTGCTATTTTCTCAAATTCAATTTCGAACGGTCAAAAGCTAAATAAAACGTCGTGTTTCGGTAGTTCTGTGTGCTACGCCAACGTTTTAATTAATTTCTAGATACTGCAGATAGCACTTAATTATCGTGTTATTAACGTGAGTTTTAAATTTAATTGTACAAACTTTAGGAAGGCAAAGTAACCGATAGTTGGAAAACGAAGGGGGTAAAAATGAATTAATGTTTATATAGGCTGCCCATTTTAAAAATGTTTTAAGTAGGCAACCCACATGACATCTCCCAAAATTTATAAACTATGTCAGCTGTGTTGCCTAATTAAAATCTTATAGAATACGCACCTTGTATATGGTAAAGACTCAGTTTAAATATCAGCAAATAAATAAACTTACATAAAGATACATGCTAATATAAACAGTAAAGCATTTTGTAATATTTACCCCTTTAACAGGTAGCTATGAAAACCTTACTTAGCAAATTCCAGTTTTACTCCAATTAAAAAAAATAACAATAATTAGGTACTCGTAAATGATATGTAATTCTTTTGGTTAGGAAATCCAACGATTTGTTGAAATGCAATTAAAAAGATCTAACGTTTGTTCTAAATATTTTTTTAATGAGGTTTCTCGATTCCTTTTTCAAGTGGGCCACGGTTCAGTCAATTAAGTCTTCACAAAGGGTCCTTTATTCTCCTGTTATTTTCATCGTTTGTTATGATTACTATTTTAATAGTAAATACCTCTTGTGTATCTCGAATAACACTGAATTTCATTTATTTACAGAAATTCTTTCTTATATTGAACAATTTTATTACGGAAGGGATGTTTAAGTATTTTCAAACTTCCTAATTGCACTTACTTTTATTTTTTGCTTTATTGTTTCATCTTGAGTTACTATTTTTGAGTTTAATTTTGTTTTTTATTGTATTCAAGTTGTTTTTCAGTTTTTTTTTAAACTCAATTACTTACTTACATCGTACTGAATTTCCCTAAATTTGCTATCAGATATTTAGTTAATTGATTACTAAATCCCATACATAATTTTATTTTATTTTGCGTGAGATGACGCCTTTTTGAAAAGACATTTTGTTAACTTAATTATTTATAGATTATAATCTCAAAATTGTTAACAGCAACGACAGCAAAATACTTTATCTAACCTAAAAGAGAAATTTGGGTATCGCATTGCGTACGTAAATGTCAACCTTTTTGTAGAAAAAAGGAATATTTTGTTTATTTATTTATTTATATATTATTATGTAGGCCTGAGAATGCCAGGTATCTCGATACTAAAGGACTTTTGCCTCTGGAAGGGACCTCGTGCTACCGGTGCAATGAAAACCATTCCCACTGCAGCTTTGGAGACTGGACATCTATGTGGAGGAAGTGGCGTTGGGAGCAGCCCTAAGACTGCACGCGAGAGGGTTGTGGAATGATAAGTGCACTGGGGGACGACATCGTCTTATCCTTAAGGAGGCTGTTAAAATGACACCTCTTCTGGGAGCGGTGGTTGACTTCCTCTCTCCCAGATATTCTTTCAAGAAACACTTCGGTGTATATATGAACGCCGATGATACTTCCCAATATAATATATGGTTCTAAAACCGTGATGCAGAAATCTTCTTACATGACCTGAACCTTCACATAAATATAGCACTAGGCCAACTTACTACCGTTTTTCAAGCGGAGGCTATTACCATTATGCAAGGTGCAAATGAAATTCTGGAACGAAAAATTTAGAATAAAATCATCAGGGCAGCTAGTGACAGTACATCAGCACTGATGGCTCTAAATAGTTTTAAAATAACGTCAGGAGTAGTACTCAAATGCCACAATACACTGGAGCTAGCTGCTAGAAACATTGTCCTAGTTAAAGGACACGTAGTGGTGGTTAATGCAACCCTTTTAGGGCCCTGAACCAGCAGTGGCACCATCCTTGACTCTGCTTTATACAATAATAAAAGAAGAATGACTATAACAGATGGCTCTATCAGCCCCCTCAGCGACATTGTCTAAATTCTGTATGCAGTAAGAAGGAGACTATGACTTTTTGTAGGTATACTTTCAGGACACTGCAAACTGAAGAAACATATGTACCGATAAGGCTAATTAACAGCCTGACCTGTACACATATATGTTGTAATTGGGAGGAAGAGCCGACATAGCATATTCTATGTGACTGCGTTGCACTTGCCTCGATTGGAGGTGTCAACTGGAGGATTTCTGCCCTGATATGGCAGGAATCAGTAGCACACCTTTGGCTAGCATTCTCAATTTTACTGAGAGGACTGGATGGCTTGAATAAGACCACCAAGGCTGTGTGTATGATTTTTAGGGGGTAGAACAACGGGTTCATTTCGAGGCCTAAGCGCACATGTACGTAGTCCATCCCCCACACCACATCCAGAATCCTGAATGTATCTCGTATCCGAAACAGGCCAAAGTTTCCCATTTCCACATTAAAACTTTCTCCTAACTTTAGCCGGGATCAAAACCGAAACCATTAGTTTATCAGACAACCTTACCATCTTCTACAACACTGGGGCCAGCTTATAATAAAGAAAAACACGGAGATTAAGAGAAATAAGAATACAGAGAATAGTGGGCAATGACTTCAGACTTCTTCGTCCTCAGTTCCTTCTATATAAAAGCAAGTATTATGTAAATACGACTCCAGCACAACCCTAACAAAAGAAACCTCAATAACTAACTAAAATCAACATCAAGTCAGTAGCCAGGATAGCCCATGATACTTATATTAACAAAGATTGAAACAGAGCTTGGAGGAGATGAAGAAAAAAAGAGAAGAAGTCAAAGGTGAAGGGAAAGAAAAGGAAGAAGAAGAAGAGTTAAAAGGAGTTGGGAAAGTATGGGAGAAACTATGTACAAATATAATTGTTAGTGTAAATGAAATGTTAGGTATTTGAAATATTGTAACGTAGTGATTATCACCAAAAGTAATGTTAAAAGTAAGCAAGAATTAGTTAATTAAATTTAGTAGAATTTCTGATAATTCTTAAGTACCAACCTGGTGATGTATTTAACCAGCTACGCCACGTGGGGGTTTGCTGCGAGAGGTTTTATATTAAAATTCTGGTTCAATTTAACATCACATAAAGATGAACACTTAGACTTATTAGAAAGTCTTACTATGAATTGAATTAAATTAAATTAAATACAGAAAAATAGTCCTATATTAAAATCGTAGGAAAATTCACGAATACAAAGGACCTAACTTCTTAAGGACATGGTTCTTCGACATCAATACCAACCATAAAGAGCTCTGCTGAGCAATTCGTTACATAAGAAGTCAGTTCACACGCACACGTGTTTTGGAACAAATGTATGCACTCTCCGTGCTGATGCTATGTGCATTCACTTTGCCACGAACGTGCTGAGCTGTGCATTTTAAAGAACACAGCTGACTAGAGTGTCATCTTTCAGGTTCACGGTCATTCACGTACATCTCGCATGCATTCATTCCTGTCAGTGACCCTAGATAACACGTCATATCAATGCGCGTGGAGATGCATTCCCTAACATTGCTTCATTACAATATTAATACAAATGGTTTATAGAACAATGCAGAATGCTTGGCAGCAGCAAGAAGAAAGGCTTGCTCAAAAATCAGGGACAACAAAAGTACGAGGAATACGCCCGGTTAAAACATTTGGTAAACTTCAGAAAAAGGAAATACGCAAAAACTTCGGCAAAAACTTTTCAAAAGATCTGAAGAAAAACTTATACGGAGTGCAAGAGAAGATATGGAACATGGTGAGAAATAGGAAGAAGATCTTTAATGGGCACGTGTAAATAAGAAGAATATTTTTCTAACAACCTACCTTAACGATTCATATAAAATTTCGAATGCTGAGGAGGAAGAAAGGTAGAGTAATTGGAGCGATGCGTAAGATGGTAATCATTGAAGACAACAATAATTGATACTTTGAAAAACAAATTCAATAAAAACTAACAAGAATGTTAAAAGAAGCTGTCTTCTGTAAGAAAATAATCGTTACTGAAACCATATACCAGAGAAGAACAAGAATTATTAGAGTCTCAGTTTTCAGAAAACCCTAATAAGTATCAATTTAAAATTGCCAATGAATATGAAATAATGGACAAAACAAAAATTAATGAACAGTACAGATGTTTTTAAAACTGATCTGCTATTAACGCGATCTTCATGTTGTACCATATTACCAAAATAGCCAGGAGTTTGGATAGATGTGTCCTTTTTTGTTTTATTTATATGACATGGAAGTTCGATAAAGTAAACTTGAATATATTTTTCACATAGCACAAGCAAACTAAATTCATTTAAAGATAAGTAAAGCTAGTTAAACTCTAGATACACTATAAAGATAAATACAATCGGAAATTAGTAGAAGACGTTCCAGTTTTATCAGAAATAAAGCGAGGGGTTATTTGGACAGAATTTCACATTAAGTCAAAAATTCAAATGACTAAGCAAAGAGTCATCTGTGATTAGGCAGCTAGTTTAAAAGATTTAAAAGTTAACATTCTATGCTGCGCAGAAGATGCAATTGTGGAAAACAAAGACGACTTGTAACGTATGTTAAAAGAGGAAGTGAAGGGGATAGAACAAAAGAGAAAACGAAAGAGAGAAAGAGGAAGAGGGAGTAGTATCCATCAATCCATCACAAATATTCAATATATGACGATAAAACAATAATTTGCAGCATTAGTCTTTATAAGAATACCTGTTACTGCACCAAACCAAGAGTTATTTCGAACTACGTAGTTATTTGTTTCAACATTAAGCTGATGCTGTCTTTGTTCTGCACGGTGACATATCAAGTTTACTGTTTTTTGATGTGAATAAATTAAGATGTGTCTTAAAAGTTGTTAAAGTTGCACAAATGAGGCTCGTCGCTTAATAATTTATGTCCATTAATTTACGACGCTATATACTTTAGTTAAGCTGGCACTAAGTAACAACACGGTCAATAAATTCAAGCAGTAAAATGAGCTGCAAGTATGTAGTTAAATCTCGAAAGTGGTTGCAGTATCTGGTTACTCAAACGGAACATAATAAGAAGCGGTAATATCCCAAGAACGCGCAAAACTTAGAACATTGTAAGGTGAATTAGGATACGAGATCTCACGCAGGTAATAGAGGGACTACATAGTTCCATGTTTCCTAAACAGGTGGAAGCTCAACTCACCTATGATCTATGATGAGTATAGAACTTACTAAGTACTGACAGAAAAGAGGCACAAGTAATGAATAAATAACGATAAGAAAATACCAGAAATCCCCCAGGAAGAAGACCACCAAAAATATAGAAATCGGAACAGAAAAATACAAAAACAAGGCTGGATTTAACTGGATATCGTCTTAATAAGAGAAGACTAAAACAAGAAGGACAAGATGAAGGAGTAGTAGAAGAAATAAATATAAGAAGAGTTAAATCAAGCGTGATCATTTCATTTTTAAAACTATCTACTAAAATAACTCAATTTTTTTATATGTTTAACCCTTAACTGGTCTGATGGGGTTCGCGCAAACCCCAACACATATTGTACCATGAGGTCAAAAAAAAAATTGATTCTGAGCAGGCCTTGACTAGTACAACACGATTGGCTACACTGGTTCTAGAATGCCTATGAATTATAATGTGACAGTGACATTTCAAATGTAAGTCAGTTTTGCAATCTTGTTTCAAGAATTATTTAAGTTTATCGTTGTAATACTAGTGAAGGATCACATTTTGAACACCTACTCTAACATGTATTCATCTTAGTTTTCAGTTTGTTCCCTAAACAAATACTGTTTTGTGTTTTAATTTATTTGACATTTATTAACCTCTAACCTACTGCCACATTTTGAAATCAGTCTTGCCAATCGTGTTGTACTAGTCAAGGCCTGCTCAGAATCATCTTTTTTTCGATCTCATGGTATATCATGTATGCTTAAAACGAATTTAAAACGAATTTAAGACGCATTTATTAAATTTTGCTATTTTTAAAATTCTCGATTTTTAAAACTCCTGCGGCTAAACCGTCCGTGTTACAAACTTCTAGGTGTGATTTTTAGACAGAAAGCAAACTATCTACATGCTTAAAACGAGTTTAAAACGTATTTAAGACGCATTTATTTTTTATAAAATTTGTCCATTTGAGTTGCGGTCCCCAAGTTAGGTAGTGGCCATATCCTACCGTCTTTTAACAGGGCTAGGCACTAGTACTAGTACTACGTAGTAAGTAATTATTGTTAATTATGCCGGGCGGACCCCACGAGACGGTAAGTGTATACAAATCGACATTTTTCGTTTTGGGTATATCATTTGATTTTTTTTAAATAGTTTTGTAGGTTATTATTTGCGTAGAACTTTGAGCTGCTGTTGTATTCGGAAATGGCATGCAACCCTTCTTCTGGCAGAGCCTTGAATACCGTTGAATTAGGAGCAATAATCAACAAACCATCATTTTATTCTGATGATGACAGGGATGCAGAAATCAATGAGTTTGAAGTAAGTGATCATGGAACTGATTCAGACTATTCATGAGATGAAGAAGTAGCAGCACTTTTGAACGATGATTCAGTTCAATATGATAAGAATAAATTTTACTATGGAAACAAACAAAATTATAAGTGGGCAAAGGAATATAAGAGACGTTTTCGTACACCTGCTCGTAATATCATTTCGCATCTATCAGTACCCAAGGGAGATGCTAAAAAAGTTGAATCAGGAGATATTTTGTCAGCATGGAAATTGTTCATAACAGATGATATACTGCAAACAATTCTGACTTATACTAATGTCAAAATAATGGAAAAATGAGCAAAACTTGAAAAACCTTCTCCATCATTTGGGATTTGATGTGATAGAATTAAAAGCCTTTATTTGCTATCGATGGGACTGATCGAGACATATTTCGTGCAACAATGAGTGTAAATCGTTTTTTATTTATATTATTTACGTTGAGATTCGATGACTGTACTACTAGAACGAAGAGAAAGCCAAATGATAAGTTGTCATTATATGTTGCAGGAGAAAATCTGACGATACCTGAAATGTTGGTGCCATTTCGAGAAATATGCTCATTTAAGATGTACCTGCGAAATATGGCCTCAAAATAATGTGCCTTTGCGAGTCGCGTACCTTTATTAAATGCATTTATTTATATCGGAAAGACAGACAGAGAGGACAACAACTCGTCGGTACCAACGAATGATGTGCTAAAACTCTCAGCAGATAGCATTCGACATACTAATAGAAACATTACTGCAGACAATTGGTTTCTATCCATTCAATTATGTGACAAAATGACTGAGAGTGGTTCAGCACTTTTAGGAACTCTAAAAATGAATAAACCACGAGTATCTCCCGATTCCAAACAGAATAGGAAGCGCCAAGTCGACACGACCTTATTTGGTCATAACGACATCATAACAAAATACTCACATGTGCAAAAAAGAGCAGAGGTACTACTGTCAACCATGCATACAGACCAAGCTGTTAATAAAGAAAATGGAAAACCGGACATGATAAATGATTATAATGTCACAAAAGCTGGTATAGATGCAGTAGATCAGCTATGCTCCAATTATTCAGTATCTAGACGGACGAGACGTTGGCCAATGGTCTTATTTTTCACGATGCTGAACATAGCTGGAGTTAATAATAATAATAAAATCGCAACTTACAGAGGATGACAGATGACAATTCGCAAAAAATTCTAATGAAGCTTGGAATGGCATGTAACGAAGTGGCTTTTTGATTATTTGATTATGATGGTAGAGACTTATAGCAACTTCACTACGAGTGTTAAATGCTTTGCTGTTGCAAGAGGTTATATCAAAAATACACGGTTAACTAGCAACAATTATATTGGTATTAATTTAGATACAAACATAAACTAACTGTTTCACAAAATGTAATTCAACTATTCAACAATAATATAAGATCAAAATACTCGACAACTCTTAGAATGGCGTACAACTCCTTATTTAATGATTCCACAAACATGATCCAACAATACATAAACTTGTACTAAGTCTGGAGGACTTAATACCCCATACCAGGTGTTAATTTTAATATCTACTTACATGAACAACACATCTTTACAAAGTCTATTTAATCAAACTATCCCTTGGCTGAGGGTAACATGACACCATCGAATCGACACCGTTTTGACATGGGCGTTCCGTGTGAACCAAAATAAAATTCGTCGACTCGATGGTCAACTCGACACAAATCGCCCCGTCTGTTTTAACCCTTTAGTCTTTAGACAAGCACAAACCAACGCCGTATTGATTTTTTAATAAATACTTTAATAAAAAAAAGTCCCATATGATCCGTACTTTTTGACAAATCCTGTATAACGAACCTCGCAAGTAGATGTTGCAGCAGATTAACTTAAAAATGTCCCGATAAAATGTAAAAAACAGCATTTGTTTGGAATATTTAATAACCTTCCTTTTTAATGGAGCTTTACTTTTAACAGCGGATGAAGTTTCCTCCCAGCCCGTAGTTTTAGCATAATACATGAGTGTACAAGGTAGGGGCTTTAAAAGTTTCACCGTGCGATCACAAATAAACCGCCTGAAACAAAAGCTTTTAGCGACTATGGTCTAGCCTTACAAAAGAATTTATAATTAAAATGCCTATAGGCAACCACATAAGGGCTTAAATGTTCCCAAATAACGATTTAACATCTCGTTTTACTCTTTTTTGCGCGATCACGTGAAAAACCCACATTTTTGTATCTTTAAACGAGTTAGTTGGCCTAACCTTTTGTTCCGTACTAAAACACACGCTTTGCAGAAAATAAATTAGTGTGGCTCGGCTTGATGTTTAATTAGTACTTTTGTTGGGCAAAGTTGCTACGGATTTGGAGGTTGCTAATCACATGACTTTACTGTAAAGTTTAGTTGAGCCGAAGCAACTATTATGTTTAATTGAGGGTCCTCTGACTATGACAAGTTCTGTGTTCGAGAACAGGCCCTTAGTGTTCGTTTATAGCGAGCTCTTGATATCGTCCCGTCTGTTTTAGAAAGCAGTCGGTCGGTGTTCTCTACTAAGAAAACGAAAGTTCAAAAGAGAAAAAAATTAAGACATTTCAAGTCGGCCGCATTTTCTTTTACTCTGACTCCAAGTGATACCCTTTGTCTGCAAATGAAAGCGAATTAGAGTTAGAAAATCCATTGCGTTTTTGATACGAGCTACTTTCATGGAGATGAAGACGGGGCACGATGTAATATTCCGCTCGGATTGTAAAACGAAATCTCTTTAAGGCTTATGGGATCTCTTTCGGTAGAATTGCTTTTTTCTTATGATTAATTTTTATGAAACACGCAAGTAAAATTTAGTAAAAGGAAGAATTATTCCACTCATCCATCTAAGCGAACAAAAGAGAATGAAAGTTTTCTTTTGAACTACTGCCGTAAATTAAGCAACAGTTTTTTATGATGGCACAAATAAATAAGAAGTAAACAAGTGTTCTAGTATTATGACTGGGAAGTTCCGGAATGAACATGCGAAGAGAGTTAAATACTGCAATAAAGTTGATTCTTGCAATTACATGTAAACTGAGAAACAGAAACGTAAAGTTTCAATAAGTTGTAAACGAACACGTCTATAAAACTGCTGTAAACCGTATTGCAGTGCTGATTGCAGCAATTGTTTTCTTTAGTTCATGAATTTTTCAATCAACCCTCGTAAAGTACAATTCTAAACTTAATTAAAGTTCTTCGAATTTTACGAGCAAATAAAACTGATTTTACCAGGATTTTTTTAAAATTTAATTAAGCGCCAGTCTTCTAACAAATTTAACAGCCAAATAATTGTTTTGGTAGCCTTTGCTAATACAGTTATTTTTGGATTAAATACCGAATGTTAAATTTGCCAATAGATGGAAATAAACCAGCCTTAGTAAAAAAGTTATCCGTTGGTGGCCTAATGCATGAGATAGTAAGAGGACACAGGTTGGATTCCTAGTTATTACTGGGTTTTGTAAATCTCGAGCAATCAAGATACTGTTAGATAAGTTACGAATTTTGTATGGCTGGGAAATCTTAAGGAAAAGTTAATCAAAAAATTAGAAATTTGGAAGTTAGGGCCATTCGGAATTAAAAGATAACACTTCAAGAACAATAAATGCAATTTGTTCAACAAATTAAAAAGCCTGGAAAATACAGGCTTATCAAAACTAAAATATTAAAGCAAGTTTGAAAACGTAACAATTTCTAGAAGAATTTTCATGTTTCTATAAATTTGGAGGAGCCACAAAAACATCAACCTATTGAAAGATTAATACGGAAGTCAGTAAAATCAGAATACAATATAAAAGAACTGGGAAGTTGAGAAGTAAAGTAAAAGAGGGAGGCTGGAAACAATTTTATCAGTACGGAATTCTAGACTGACACATTACCATAGTAGTTAGTATACGTGCGTTAAAATACATCCGCAAGGCTAGATTTTGACCAATAAATAAACAACTAAAATCTAAAATGATTAGCTAAAACACAAAGGAGAAGACTCGCATGACATAGAAAAGCAGTGCGAAGAGTAAGACTTCTAAACAAAAACGAGTAAAAACCTTTATCGTGCAAGATGAAATAGTAATAGGTGTAATTGTGAATGAAGTCATAAAAACCGGAATGATTCATATCTCGTTTTAAAGAGTTTAAGAAACTGGTTAAAGAATTGACCAAAGCCTATATTGTATCTATCACTACCTTCAAGGAAGTCGACAGAAGAAAACATCAAGACTACTGAGCCATTAGCATAATTTCATCGATGAGAGGATGACATGTTAAAATAGTCAACGAAAAATTTGATGAACAATCAGGTGACAAAATCATCACCGGCTAAGTTGGTCTCATTAAAAGAATTCATCATATATTCTGCAACAATAACCAGAAAAGATACTGTTAAAATATTATACACGATTCGATTCCTAAAATAAAATATGGAGCCATGCAAGGAATTCATGATAGATTATCAACAATGGCAAAGAGATACCTTCCGAAATTTTTTTAACATATTATTAGAAGAAAAGACGACAATCTTTTAAAAAATCGTGGCTGTTCTTTAAAATTTGATAGTGTAATAGTACCACATCGTGAAAATATAACTACAGCAGATAGATACAAATGGAGAGATTTAAAAAGCTGCCTATTATTAGTTCATTTCTGAAGTTCAGTTTGAGAAAAAAGTGACGCAATGAGCAGAAATTGCCAAAGAATAAATTAATAAAACATGTAAAAACTTTCTTCCTCCTGTGGACTGTTAGAGGTTGTTCCATTCTAGGTGGCGAAGGAACGGTCAGACAAGGTGGTCACGTTCTCCAATGTGCTTCGGTACAGCGTCTTTTTAAGAAGATTATGTTGCTCTAAGTATCTTAAGACGGCCCACTTGGTCTACTGCGCAACCAAGGGTTTCGCCGTTCAGAATGGAATACCCCCTATTAATCCGTAAGCGTTCTATGAACCCTCTGTGTACGCATCCTGATCAAACGATGTAGGAGTAGATCGGCCTCCATTGCTAAAATGATGTTAATAGACAACCAGGACCGACAGATTAATTGATTAATATATCCCCTGAAGAGCAGAAAAATTTAGACCATCAAAACATTTTCTGGGGTGACTCGGCCGGCTTTGGAAATCGAACGACTTACCTGTGTGAAAAAGCGAGGAAATCCATCCAATCTAAAGGTTACATAATATAAATACTATAGCACCCTTGTAAAGCCAGGTAACAAGATGGGCAAGACTTGTAGAAAACGAAAAATGTTTTACAAATAAGTTTGTTTCCCTTAAGAGATACCGGGACCATCGTAATACGTATTACGATGGTCCGGGCGATACCCATACTTTTTATAGATTATTAAAATTCTGGAGAAGAAAATATGAACAAATGGGACTACCAATCAGAAAAGACCACCTTTACATATTCGGCCATGTATACGACCAGGTAGTATATTATACCACGAGATGAAGCAGATCATCCAGTCCACAAAGAGTATCTTATAACGTGGTAGGTGGATGTCAAAACGCGGAAGAAGAAAATGTGAAGAAACAGAAGATTCATTTGGAGATGATGAACTTTAAATATTCAATTGCAAACGACTACGTAGTAGTAAATAACTCAAAATGAAGAAGAGCTGAGCTTTATGTCACAAAAACTAGAAGATCCACGCACTAAAAATAACCAGAAATAATTCTTAATTACTTGAATAGAATGACAACAATCAAGAATAATTAATAAATGTAGAAATTGAGGTTGGAAAACAAAAGAGAAACAGGAAGAATTTAACCTGGGAATTTGTAATTTCTAAAAAAGGTAAAATTGAAGAAAATATCTACAGTATATCTGGATAGATCAAGAATTCAATCAAGCAACTTCAGTCTGATGGGTTAGGCATATTATTAAAATGCCAAATCAAAATTAATATC
This sequence comes from Melanotus villosus, assembly GCA_963082815.1. Taxonomy (NCBI): domain Eukaryota; kingdom Metazoa; phylum Arthropoda; class Insecta; order Coleoptera; family Elateridae; genus Melanotus; species Melanotus villosus. The sequence continues at coordinate 73,518,958 of OY720420.1, forward strand.
ATCGAACACAGCAAAACGGCTTATGTAGCACAAAACTGGGCAATAAATAAAATGAAGAAAGAGGGAAAATTAACGCAATAGCAATATAATTTTCGTGGATGGAATAACCGACGAAAAATCAAAAGCTGCATAAGAATGCAGAAAACACACTACAGCTATATCGGAAAGCAATAAACAGTAATGTATAGAGCTGTAAGAAGAACAGACTCAAACAGGTGGATAGCATAGGTTGTGTTTGGTAGAAGGAAGAGGAAGAAGAAGCAGGAGAAAGAGTAGGAGGACGAGTAGTAGCAGAAGAATGACATGCGGTTGGAAGATTAGGAGGAGGGAGAGAAGGATGAGGAAGTGGAATGATGAGGATGAAGGAGGAAGTGGAAAAAGAAGGAGGAAGCGAAAGCGGCAGGAAGATAGGAGAAGGAGAATAAAGAAAGATGAGGAGGAGCTGAAGGAATGGGGGGAATATTGGGTGGAAGAGGGAAAGATGAGGAAGAGGACGACGACGAAGAGGAACAATGAAATAAAATAAAGAATTAAGAAAAGGATAATGATGAAAAAGAGTATAAGGCTTGGAAAAAGGAGAACGAGGGAACGGGAATAGGTAATGCGGTGGTTGGAAGAAGAAATGCAGTGCTAAATATGAATTTTGTTTTTATATAAAACACTGAGTAAAACACAAGAATTTGAAATTTTTTTGGTTACAGAAAATTAAAAACCGTCCTGTAATGTATCGTAGTGTGGTAAACAAATAAAACAACTATTATTGAAATGAACTTCTACGGCCAATGTCAGTGTTAAAGAACGTTTTCTGGTTGGACCGTGTCATTGTTGAGAAAGAAGACCTCAACGTTTAAATTCGCTGCTTTCTCCTGTTTTCCTTCAGAAGGGTTTTGCCTCTGGCTTGGTTAACAAGCCCGTCTTCCTCTTGCTAAAAGAGCTTTGCCTCTAGCGTGGTTCACACGTTGAGTTACTGTTGAGTACTGTTGAGTTACGTTGTTTTAACAATGTATTATTATTTAAGAGAATCGGAGGTATATAAGTATTTATAGTAAAACTAAACGATAATTTTATACAATCATTTTCAGATGCAACCAATTTTTAAAATCATTTGTTGAAATCGTTAATATTACTACGTTTCTTCTTATTAGCAGCTTAGTAAAGGACAAGGAAAACTCTTTAGCGTTTTCAGGCTCAAAGCTGTTTTAAAAAAGTAATATTTTTAAATCTGCATAAATATCTTCCCCACAAGGAAACACGCAAAACTAAAGTACGTTAGAGAAAAATATTTTGAAGGAAATGGATATTAAAATGAACTCGGTTTATACTACGAAAACTTTTAAAATATCGTCGTGCGTAAATCTTAAGAATAAGATTTTGTGCCTGGCGGCTAGAAATCATTAAAAGATTGCGAATGATTTGTTAAGCGTGACTCAATTTACATCTAATTCAATGCTTTACGGCGAGCAAATTCATCTTTGTGTTGCAAATTGTACAGAAACTACCCTCATCGTCGGTGCTTGATATTGTGATACTCTATAGTGCTCCTGTTATTCAAGCACTTGTGAGTATTGATTACATTATTACGTACACGTTTCTACCGTAGATTAAACGTTGTAACTGCATATATACGAGGCTTTTCGCTAATTAAACATGTTATGAATAGTTTCGTCATTATCAAACAGATCAACATCTTTTAGGAGTCGAATGGGTAAGTTAGCTGCTTTAAAATCGATGAGACAATGGTTCGAATCTCAGTTGTAGGCGATTTTTTAGTTTGATTAAGATACATCGCTAATTACCTTAACAGCGGATAAGAATGAAAATGAAATGTAAATACTTATATATTTCATGAAGATGAATAAAGCATTGAGATCTGAAGGAAAGCTTACTTTACAAGGCAAGATATGGTTTATGTAATAGTTTTAACTCTGCCCTATTTATCGAAATCAAAGAACATCTTACGAGGGGAACTAGAAAATTTATTTACCTAGCTATGACAGAGACAATTAATAGCGCTTTGCTTGAAACGTCAAGCAGTGACAACCTTTTTCTACTTGTGTGTCAAATTTGATCTGACTTCGTTCATTATTACATTTTCTATTAAGTGTTTTGAAACAAAAAATGAGTGTTGTGAAATTACAGATCGTGACTGCTGATGAAACTTGGGTCTATCACTGGGACCCAGAAACAAAATGCTTCCGCCAAAAAAAGCTCGCACACAGTCTTCAGCTGGGAAGCTCATGGCCACCGTCTTTTGGGATCTAGCAGGAATTATTCTATTTGAATACATGCCGAAGGGCATTACAATAACAGCAGCCACCTACTGTAACACATTAAAAAATTTACGTACGGCTATCGACCAAAAATGTCCTCATTCTTCACAATAACGCGAGAGTCCACAAAGTAATTAAAGTTCAACCAGTTCTAGGTGAGTGTAGTCCTGATCTGGCTCCGTAAGACTTTTTTTTATTTAGAAATTTGAAGAAACATCTTAGGGGACGTCAGTTTTTGGACGAAAACGAGTTGAAAGAAGCTGTTGACGCCTATTTCGAAGATCAAGAAAAATAATTTTTTTCTACTAGTATAAAGTCGTTGCAGGACAGCTGGCGCAAGTGCATTGAAGTTAGGGGAGATTATGTTGACAAATAAAAATTATAAAAATATCGAATGTCTTTTGATTCATAGCTAGGTAGATAATTTTTCTAGTCCTCCTCTAGTGGTAAAGAAAGCCTTCCGATGGATTTTAAATGATTATTTTTTAATATACCCAGAATTTCCTTAACCTCACTTTTGTGAGAAGCAATTAAATATCGAATTAAAATGCACATTTGTAAAAACTAATTTAAACATCTGTCATACCCTTTAATAAACTTGGTTTTGGGTGAAATTAGACTTAAATTTGCAGGAAAATTTCAAGCATACTTCAATATATTTCAGAACATTACGTTTATATTTTTGCAAACAGCAAAGGAAAAATTTAAAGTTTGACTTCTGGAAACCGCGACTTGGCAATTTCAATTTTTATTTGCTTTCCATTAAGCAAAGTTTGCACATTTCCCTCAAACCGATTTCCGGGAACGAATGTAAATGAAACTGTTGATCGAGCACGAAATTGTAAGTTGTTTACACCTTATAAAAAATATGAGCTTTCAACACCTTTATTTATATTAATTTAAAATAACATGGGTTAATAATTTTGAAAAATAAAGCTTTGATTAAGGTAAATTAATTTCTAACAAGTTCCAACAAAATTAATTGCAAAACCAAATTAGTGGAAAATATGCGGCTAACAAAACAACTCACTTGATGTGAAATTTTAACAGTGCGGAGGTTACTTTGATTAATTGGTATAATCGCTAAATTTGCATAATTTTAATTTTGAACCATACTAACGATGTTTGTTTTTTCTGTTTCTTAAAAGTAAATTATTGCAGGATAAAATACTTCACTGTTTTTAAAAAATAGTTACAAGTGTTACACTTAAGCAAAAATTCAGTTCAACTACAAAATATAAGCTGTTATCTTGGTAGAATGAGCTTTTCAGCTTTCCTTTAGCGGCAAGAAAGTTTTAGGTTTTCATAAGAAAGGGATGAGTTTTCAAATTGTGAAGCTTTAAATATACAAGAGACCAGTATTTACTTAAAAATGGGAAGCTTGCCAAATTACGAAAATAGAAACGTAAAATGCTACAATATGATTTTCTTTTTAAATATTATTTTGAGATTTACCTGTATTTATTTATTTAGTATGTTTTTATTTTTTTAATTCTAATTTTACATCGCACTTATAAAAATAAATTTTTAATTACAAGATGACACCTTAAATAGATTCTGTGTATTGTCCTCAACTAAAAATTTATTAACTGTCTTTAAGTGCACATTAAAACTACCTGCAATAAACAATCATTAAGATAATGATTTAACATCAAACCTAAGTCTTTGGCACGTAATTATTTATGTATTCCTATGCAAATAATCATTTTACCCCCCTTTGTTGTTAATTCACGTGTTTTTAAACATTTTATAGCAATGAACGTTCTTGAAAGTTCAATATCTATTAACAAGCCGTTATAAGAAAATAGTTATCTCAGTTTATTATCGCAGACTTCATTTTTCATCAATTTACTGGAGAACCAGAGGAAGATAAGGATGCCACGCCACGATTGTTAACAACCAAAATTAACGCACCTGAGAAAAATAAATTCGTGTAAGAAAGCATTTTAAGTTATTTCATCGAGTAAATTATGCATTTTCAGAACATAATGTTTATTTTTGGCTTAACGAATATAATAATAGTACCATATGAACAAAAATTATTTAGATTTGACAACTCCATTTTATATAAACCTCGACATGCCCTTCCAATACACAAGTTTACTTAGATTGTAGGGGCATGTCGGGGAAATCTATGGTTTGGATTTCTTTAGTAATTTGCTTAATGTTTAATGTTTATGTAATTATCAACAAACTAATCCAAAGTTTATTTCTAAAAACAAAAAATTGTATTATTAAATTGAAATTAAATTTGAATTTGAATTTGAATTCTACCACTGAGGAGTGGTCCAAACTATCGCACGCCTTATAGAGTAATCAACAAAAGCTAGGTGTATAGGATTATTGATCTCAGCATTATGTGATCGCTGCTAATTTCAAATTGGTTTATTACACTTGTCTTTGTAACCAATTCTTTATTTGTAGTTAAAATAAAGTCAATTTCGTTTCTCCATTTGTCATTCGGTGAGCTCCAAGTCCACTTCCGGCCTGTTCCAGCTTTAAAAAAGTGTTATGTATAGCTTATGTCTTTGAGCAAAGCTTATGAATTCACTTCCTGTAACATTCCTTGTTCCATAGCCAAATTGCTCTATTACTGTTTCCTCTCTTTGTCAATACCCAATTTTACTGTTGAAAGCGTCCATTATTATTATGTTCCTTGCTTCTTCTAGTGCTGCTTCCAATTCCCTATAGAACTTTTCAAAATCCTCATCTGTTGTTGACTAAGTTGGAGTATATACTTGTATAATTACGAGTTTTTGGTTTTTAGATAAATTTAACGTTATTGCTGCTACCCTTTCTGAATATCCTTGCAGTTCGTCCATGATTTTTTAGGATTTTGTTAATCTAATCCGCCTTGTCCTTTTCTTTATCCTTTAGTAAATATTATATTTCTATTCTTTCCTTCCTTTATTTTCGCTCCTTCTCTTCCTGTTGTTCTAGTTCGTCTAATTTTTCTTCGCCCTTTAGTGTTTTGACATTTAGTGTACATACTAAATTGGGTTAAAAAGCAAAATTAATAAAAATTGCTTCCATTTTAATCAAGCTGAGCTAAATTTGTTGGCGGAAATGAAGTTAAAATATTAATCAGTAATTAAACAAAAACCGTCGCGTTACTTTTTGAATAAATAAACTTGAAATTCAGTGATTTGGTCCAATCGAACGCTGTTAAGCTCTAAAAACTATTAAAACAAAGTCATTTCTGTAAACTTAAAATAAGTAATTAAGGAATCTTGATGTATATGACAAACTTCAATATTAGCTGTCAAGGTTCAAAATACCTAAGATTCGAACTTTATTCCAACCTTGCGATTTGAATCTCTGAATGCCAATTTGCCATTCGATATAACAGCTTACAATTTATTACGGTTCTGAAATTTGATATTCAACGTTTCATTCATTTTTGATGTAGAAGGTTTCTTTCAAATTTTTTGAAGTATACAAAAAATGATTATTGAGGTTACTTAAAGTTCAGCGAAGTGGTACATTTACGCTAAGAAAGTAAAGTTTCTTCAATTGCATGAAAGTTTAACGGAAATCAAATTTGAAATTCGAAATTATCCAAACCAAATCTAAGACTCGAAATTCAATTCGTATGCGAGACTCGAATTTTAAATTATGTATAATCTAAATTCAATATGGGAATTTGGAACCCGGATTACAGATTCGAAATTTAGGTTTATATTCGACAGTAGATATTTGAATCTTAGATGGGGAAATTCAAACCTCAGATTCGCATTCGAATTCAATTGATAGCTCTACTTAATAATTATGGTGAGTAATTTCAATTATGGTGAAATTAATAGGAACTCAAAGTCGAAAATAAACATGAGGGTTAAAAAGTGTTTCGTACACTTGTGTGGGAACTAAGTAATTTGATTTACAAATCTATTAAGAAATCTACGATAACAGAGTGAATGTAATTTCAGCAAAAGCAAAAAATTGACATATTTAAAAAATATATTAATTTCTAATAATAATCTTCAAAGTGTATTGCTGCTCAGTATACATAGGTATTTTATATCGCCGGAGTGGCCGAGTGGTTAAGGCATTCGACTGTAGCGCGGTCTTGGGGTCAAACCCGAATCGGATGCTCAGTGAGTGGCCTACCCAGTCACTCAAAATAATTGGGAACCGAAACACGGTAGTGGAGTAGGGAAGGTAGCGCCAATTTCACAATTTGATATAACTCAAAGCCCCTTAGTTAATCTCCAACAGTATGCGTTTTGATAAAAGTGGCTAACTGTTAAGTTTTGCAGTTTTGCGGTAGTCCGTCTCAAACTTAGAAAGAAGTACAAGTCTTACGAAAAACAGCGTTGCCGTTTTGTACTCAGTAGTATCTGCGTATCATTTAAAACACGACGCTTAATTATTGTAGACAAATAAAACTAACAAAGCAGTTTCATGGGAAACGAATGCGGAAATTGAGTAAATTTTCAAATCTAACTAAGTCAAACATAAAAGCCTGTACTTCTGTCTAAGGTTGATATGGACTATAATGGGTTCAAACCACAGGTTTTAAGTTATGTTTGCAATTGTCAGTAGTAATTGCTTATGTTCAAAGAGTAAAGGTTTCTTTATGTAAACAAAAACCGCGAATAACTTTGTAATATTTTTCAACCACTTCTATTCATATTGATTTAAAATAACTCCGAGTTTGATTAAAGTTAATCAAATCCGAAATTAAAGGGTTCGATTTCAGTTAAATTAATTTATAACATTTTTCAATAAAAAACCCTACAAGTTATTTGCAAAACCAAATTAGTGGACAGCACGAGGCTAATGAAATAATTCATTAATGTGTACTTTTAATAGAGTTAGTGGTGGTTATTTTGTTTAAACACATCCGCTAATACTACACTATATTTGCATAAATGTATGCAAACAAACGTGGTGAACTAAGTTAATATTAACATCATTGTAATTTGGAAATTCTATTAATAGAATAATTATAAAATTAATTTTGGTTGCACTAATTGTAGTTAATGCTGGTCCTTCTTCTGCTTCCTCTTATGGCCGAAGCCTTGGCCGATGGCCTGTTATACACTCATAAGGACGAGTTCTGTGAGCCCTCTTAGCACGTATGCTGGGCAGGAGGCTAACCTAACCCATCGAGAGAGGTGAAGTAGGCCGACCCGCAGTGTTGCGAGGTTAACGGTTATCAAAGGTGTTAGTATGATAACCTGGTAATGCTGGTTGATTTTATTAAAATATGTGAATAAAATCGAGAAAAAATATCCCAGCAAAATTTAGGGAAAATTGTTTGCTTGCAATTTCTAATAACTTAAAGAAAAATACTGGGGCCGTGTGTTTTGTTGCACGTATTAAAGAAAGCCTGCCAAGTAAGCTGATACAAAACTCTTCTGTAAAAAAGTAATGGATTTAAATTCTGAAGGATTCTATTTAAACAGCCAAGACGAACTTCAGGCTCTTATATGAATATCACTATTGTTTTCTGCAAAACGTTTAAATCAAATTTTAAATTATTGCGGGATTCTAGGAAAGTCAAACAGAACCTTTGCACTTCTTAATTTAAATTAAATACCTTTCATACTTTAGTATTTTCAAAACTGTTTCGCAAGTCTGACGTCGTTGTGGTGCTTTTCGTATACCTGAATTACTACTGACTCAACCGATGCACGCCGAACCCCTATCGGTCGTCTGCTATAATTCCCATAATATTAATGTTTGCTATTTTTAAAAAATACATAAATCCATGAACTGGGAATTTCAGTCTTTTCAATTTTTTTAATTCCTATCAACTCATTAATTTTTTCCAATTCTAAAACTGAATGATTTTTAACGATCCTACCTGTTTTATTTATTAGACTACATTTTCAAAAATTCAGTTCCTAAGGGAAGCATATATTATGTAAATACAAATACATTAAAATAAGTACCTGATATTCTCCATAACGGATTTATGAGTTTATAAAATTATTCAAGAAATAAAGGTATGATGTACGAGTTTGAAAGCACATGAAACTTTAATATAAAATTTAAATCGTAAGGAAAATTCCAAGTTATGTTTGCGCTCCATGCAGAAAATGTAGGAGATATGTTTTTATAAAAGCGACGAATTTAAAATTTAGATATCTACAGTATTTTGGCATATGATGAAATGACAGGAATAAATTCATATCAAAGTCTTATAAGGCACAGAAATAAAAAAGTCGAATAATTCGGAGTCAAATCTTACTTTGAACATTTTTATGCGACATTTTAGACTAAGCTACAAAGAAAGTTACTGTAAAATAATATTATTAAATATTCTTTTATACAAAATACTACCTTAAATTCGTTAATATTTAAGTAATCCCTCCAATGGATTTTAAATTTTCTGATCATAAAAGGTGGAGGGAAAGTCTAATCGACGATAATTTGTAAAAAATACATAATTTAATTATAGCAATTTTCAAACAGTTTAGAAATGTACAATCAAAACTGGAAACTTCAGTCTGAAGATAAAATTTTAAACCCAAAGATTAAGATTTTAAACCGAAGATAGGCTTTGCATTTTTTAATTTCGTTCACTTCAAATGATCAAAACCGAAAAATTCAGCATTCGAATTTCAAAACTGAAATGGTTTAAATACCTTAAATATAGATTGAAGATTCCAATACCAGAACAGGTTCGTGGACTAGACTTTAAAATCACAAGGCATGGAATTTTAAACATCCTAAATTAAAAATAATATAATTTAGATTCTGTTTTTCCCAAATGAAATTTTCAGTTCAAAGGACAAATCTTGTTTTCTAAGATCAACGTTGAAACCTTTGATTTTGGATTTAACTTAGGTCATAAACTAAAAGGAATATCTAATATTTTAAATACGAATTACTCCACGCAGGAGTGTAAGATTCAATTTCATTTCGTATTATATTGGTTAGAAATTTGATTCATAGATTTGAGCAGAATTTCTAAGTAGTAGGAGTTCAAGTTCGAATTTCAAAACTGAAAAGGTTCCAATCTTTGAACTTAGAATCTTCGGATGTTTTCTAATTGAATCTTCGAGTTTAGACCTAACATTGAAACATTTGTTGAATTTAAAAATTTGAAAATAAAATTTCAATTCAGAGGTTGCATCTTTTCTTTTAAGCATGATTTAAAATCTGACTTTCATCATTAACTGACACAGTTTAAATTACAAATTCGAATTTCATGTTTTGGTTCCAAATGTCTTAATATATAAATCTCGATAGAATTTTAAAGTAAAACCAGGTTAACATACGAAGGTCATTCGGAAAGTAAAGAATACATACATACAGCCCGCGCAGTTGTTCCTTTCCACCCGATCATTCGTTCGCTATGTTAAGAAGGGTGTAGATAGGTATCGGACCTTTTTTACGTGGTGAGTATAACGGGCTGTGGCATTGGAACAATATCAAATGTGAAATTTAGCGAAGATTTGTTGCCGTCTATGGCGAACGTCTTATAAACGAGGCTAGTGACCGGAAACGGCACATAATGTTTAGGAACAGATGTTTATGACGCCGAGAGATCAGGGCGATCCTCTGTCATCACGGATATACTGAAGCAAAAGGCAAAGAGCATTATTCAAGAGAAACTACGTTTCGGGATTAGCCAGATGTACGAACAATGTTGCATAGTTATTTATGACAAAATTTGTGCACGTTGGGCACCGCGGATGCTCACAGATGCCCACAAAGCTGCAAGAATACACGCTGGCTGCATTAATGTTCTTGGAACGTTACAAATGGGATGGCAACTCGTTGCTTGGCCAAATTATTACAGGGGACGAAACATGGATTTCCCACGACACCTCCACTACTGAACGGCAAACAATGGAGTGGCATCATGCTCAGTCGCCACAACGACCACGCAAATTCACACAAACTGCGTCAGCTCGAAATCCGACGGCCTTTGTGCTTTGGAACCGTTGATTTCATGCCTCACAATACAACCATCAATGTTGATGTCTACTATACTACGCTTTGACGTCTTCGTAAGGCTACTGAGAACCGCCACAGATGCAAACTCTTCAGTGGCACTGTTCTGATCCATGACAATGCACGCCCGCATACCGCCAGGCAGATGCAGACCTTGCTGTATGATGCATTCCATTGGAACACATTTGGCCATCCTCCCTATAGTCCGGACCTGGCACCATCGGACTTTTACCTCTTTTCGAAGAGAAATTTACTTTCTTTGTTTCGGCACTAGAATGACATTATTCTAGCATGCTTTTTGATGCATGCTAGAATGAGTTTCATTGTTAAACAATTTTTGGTGACATTTTGTTTTCAGGAACTGGAGATGCTCTATTAAATAATACTCAAAATACCTGGGCAACCATTCAATGCTAGACAACAAAAACGTCAAACTTCTATTAATTGTCAAGTATAAATCGCTGTTACCAACCTAACTATTTTACCAAAATTTCCCCAACTGGAAATTGTCAAGTATTTTTTATAAAAAGAAATATAAATAGATAATGTAAGTGAAAGCCGAAACAGAGAAAATAGTGTAAAAAACACGTTGCAGAAGGTAATTCGAGCACTAGAATTTGAACTCTAAGTCAGTTTCAATTTTTTTCTTTCTTTCTGGTTTGTTGTTAAATCTCCGATTTTAGGTTTAAGGTTTAACTCTTGTCATAAAGTAAAAGAAATCTCAAATTGTGTCAAATATGAAACAGTTTCATGTTTCTGCGAAGAATTGTTTCATAAAGCGGATTGAAATTCGAGACATAAAGATGGAAATTTTAACGTGCAATCCAGGTTAATATAAATAGAAATTCAAGTTTTGATTTCGATCTACGATAAACAAGACTCGAAGTTCGAAGTCAAAATTCGGATTGAGATTTAAAGCTGAAAATACGTTTCTAATTCAATTAAGTCGATCACCTTTAAATCTGAAACAAATACCTAAAATTCTAATTTTCGAATATTGAATCGAATCTTCGAATTCAAACTTAAAGCTCGAAATCGACAACAAATTGCAAGACCCGATTTTTAAAATTCTGACGTGAAGTCTCGAACTTAGAATTAAAATTAAAGAAAATGAGCTTACGTTCTATGTTATATCTCTGACAATATATTAAACTGATATTTCAAAAATAAATTACGGCTTTAAAAACTGCAAATTTCATACTTTAATTTCATGTTTCGATTTGAATCGGATTTAAATTCGAGATATAAATCTAGATAGAAAAAAAAAAAGGCTAATTAGTGGAGTCTGGAGTCGGACCAGCATTTAAACTGGATTTTCGAATTTGGAATCATGTTTTAGGCGAATTAAAGTGTTCCGAAAGTTATCTTCTTCTTCTTCATATGGCCGAAACCTAGGCCAATGGCCTGTTATTAACTCATAGCTATGAGTTCTGTGAACTCTCTTTACACGTATGCCGGACAGGGGGCTAACCTTACCCGTCAAAATAGGATTAGAATTTGCAGTTATTAAATTTATAAAGTTAAAGCTGTCATTTCCGATTTATGAAACTCAAATCTTCAAATGTTAATTGAGTACGAACCCTTCCAAAGCCGACTTAAATAATTCCAGTTTAAGGTTAGATTCAAAGCTGTGATATTAACATTCTAATTTGAGGTATTGAACTTTAACCTGAACTGTTCTACATTTCGTAATGAAAATGTTAATTCGAACGTTTTCTCTTTTAGATTAGATGTTAAGACTTCTGCTTTTAGATTAAGTTTTCGTCGTAGTCTGACATTTCAAATACGAATTACCATTTCAAGAAAATAAGTTTCGAATTCCGATTTGAAATATTGTAATGAAGCGATGTATCATTATAAGTTGCCACGTGCGCTGATATGACGTGTTATCTAGTATCCAAGTATGCGAGATGCACGTGGATGACCACTGTGAATCAGAAAGATGGCAATCGGGCCAGCGGTGGAGTCTGTGCGAACGCTGAAATAGCATTCTTTACAATGCATGGCGGAACCGGATTGCACAGCTCAGCACGTTCACGGCAAGGTGAATGCACATAGCATCAGCATGGAAAGTGCATGCCTTTGTTCTAAGACACGTGTGCGTGGGAACTGACTTCTTATATAAGGAATTGCTCAGTAAGAGCTCTTTATGGCTGGTATGGTCGTCGAAGAATCATGTCCTTAAGAAGTCAGGTCCTTCGTATTAGTGATGTTTCCTACGATTTTGATGTAAGATTATTTTTCTGTATTTAATTTAATAGTAAGACTTGCTAATAGTTTTGATCGAACCCTTTGTTTCATTTTGTTAACTTCGATATTTGTATGTATTTTGAACTTATACCTAAAGTTGTTTAAGTGTTTATTTTCACTATAACTCTGAATTATATTTTGTGAAGCTTAATCAAAGTCGGACGATATATGTTATGTTAGTTAGTTGGTAGTTGGTAGGTACTTAAGAATGATCAGAAATTCTATTAAATTTAATCAACTCATTTTTACTAACTTTTGACATTACTTTTGGAGACAACCACTATGTTACAATATATTCCAGCTTCAAATATATACCTAGGTGGAATTTTAATGCGAAACATAAATAAAAAGCGTTGTTTGCATTTAAGATTTCAGACTACAATCATTGAATTTCAGTCTAAACTTTAACGTTTACAGCTCGAATTCGGATCCGACAGACTGTGGTTTGAAATTGATTCGAACTTTTTGGTATTTAAAGTCTACGTAAATTCTAAGTTTGAATCTAAAATGATTTAAATTCATAGATTTGAATCTCTAAATCTTAGTTTCGGGATCAAATTTAGACCTAAGACATTCGAGTTTGAGTTCAGATTAAGATTCGATCTTGAAATTCTGATTTAAAGCCTCGAACTTATTAAACGAAAAAACTCTTAATCTTAATTCTATTGAAAACAATTTAGAAATAAAATTTTAGTTTTTAGTTAGAAATGCATTTGAGAAGATTTTGATATCAGATTTAAAAAATTTTCTTTCTTATGGAAATAATCATGACAAAATTTATTCAAAGAAAATTAACTTTTTTGCGCCTTTCGAAATGAAATTTTCAGTTTAAAATACAACAAAATTGTTTCTTTTATAAACTCGATGATAAAATGACTTTCATCATTATTATTTTATAAGAAATCTCTAACATGTTAAATTACCACGTTAATAATATAAAATCTTCTTCTTCTTCTTCTTTCTTCCTCTTATGGCCGAAGCCCAGGCCAATGGTCTATTAATATCTCATAAGTATGAGTACTGTGAGCCCTCTTCGCACGTATACTGGGCAGGAGGCTACCTTACCCATCGATAGAGACTATAGAGAGGAAGACTGCACGCATTCTAAAGTTCCGACAGGGGTATCCCCGGTGTCGGGAATCGAATCCGAGATGCCTAGGTAAGAGGCCGAGGCCTTTTACACGTGGCTATCCACTTCTCTATAAGATGGAAATTCACAATTCGAATTTCATATTATGATTGAAGTAGACTAAATTAAAATGTGGACTGAAGTTCGGCATACAGTTCAGATTTGAAATTTCAATCTGAACTCGATTTTCGAAGCCCAATTCAGTCTGTTTTTGGAAATTGAAAAAAGTATTGGAAATACTTAAAAATATTTGAATTCGACTTTGTAAATACTTGAAATTTTCGATATAAAAATGAAAAAAAGTCATACAAAAGCTTACCTGCTTATATCCAGATTTATATTTTCCCAATGCCAAAAGGTTCATGCGAGAAACAATTTTCCGAAAATGTCATTCGCATGGAAAAAAGGGAAAAGGTTGATCCGCTTTTGTTTTTATAGACGAGCAAATCCTCTAGCTAGAGGGGGTTTATCTAAGCCCGTTGACCGCTAAATCAGAGTCTATTCACGAGAACGATTGATGAATTCAAGAGTTTGCAATAGCCGACAGTAATCGAATTGTAAATACATCACACACACCGAGTTCACTGTTCGATACTATTTGACGTGAGAGTCTCTTAAGCATCTTAAAGAGGGATCGTTGGTCTATAAATGCGATGCCGCACACGTAAAAGTTTACGAGAAAAGGCTCCCGTGACGTAAATTATAAGGAAAATTGATGAGCTAACAAGATATAAAGAAACCACATGTATCAGAAGTTGTAAATCAACAGGATGTAATTTATGAAAAGTTTTTGTTGTAGTACTAAACGAACAAAAGCTTTGTGTAGTGTATAATAACGAGCATACGTTAGGTTCAAGTTTTTAAGTGCGCATCCAAACAACAATCGTTAAATTCTGTAAACTTTCAGGGCTAACGCTACAAAGCACATAAATTTCGAACTAATTAATCCGAGTAAATTAGAATCGTTAATTTAACCGCAGCTGCAATTTGCATTTTTATCTAAAAAGTGCACCACTGCATTCCCGATGGGGTTTAATTAAGTGTTTTGATTTTTCCGTTTATTGGGGAGAAAATAACAGTCCACCACGAACAGACATAAAAGTGGAAAAACGTGTTTTCAACTTTGAAAGGTGTCCATTTATTTTTACTCCCGTTAAGTGTAATGTTCTTACTAACTTCATTTATTAGCAAGTTTGGAGTGCTTTTAATGGGCGGCTCAATAAAAAAATTCCGGATAAGGCATGTAATTTTGACTTACCACAGTAATAAGGAGGGCCTTAAAAGGATTAACTTGGCTTACCTGAAACAATAAATAACATTAGTGTTTTCGACGTAAAGGCTGAAAATGTGAGAAGTAAAAGGTTTTTTTTTCGAAAGTCGTATAAAGTACTCGTACTTAAGTGTTTCTGCATTCACTTGAGTAGTTGAAAACCGTTCATTATTTTCGAACAAATGTATTTTTTCAAACACCTGCATAGTAAACATGATATTTATGTCAAAGGAACTTACAATGATTTAGAGCTTTTTTGTAGTTGGCATGGTTTCGAAAAGTAAACAGATCACGTAAGGTCACTTATGGCACACATTGTTATAGAGATTAAAATAGAATCATAATTTTAAATCTATTTTGCGTAGGCAGGGAAAAAGTAGTACATGCATCTTGTTCCATAAGTGTATTTCTGAACTAAGACAAAGCTAAGGTTTTCTAAGCGTTAGTTCACAGGATTCACAGAACGTAATGTATTATTTACAGCTTCCTCTTTTAATAAATTTGAAGTAAGTAACCTTATTTCAAACCGCAGATCACGTAAATATTTAGAAGGCGAATTTAGAAATTTTATTTTTGTTATTTCATGAAACTTTTCGATTAATATTCTACACAACTTACTGTAAATGAACAAAAGACAATTCTCTATAAAATCTAAGAAAGAACTTTAGGTACACATAAAATTTAATTAAATTTTGTATGTATAGTTGTTACACAAATAGGCAATCAAGAAGGAGATAGGTAAGAATTTCCATTACGAACATCAATGAAAATGACAAATTAAAGAAAAAATCGCTTACTGCTGCATAAATAGCAAACCTTTCCTTCAGAGTATGAATTCCGATTGTTTACTTGAGTTTCATTCACTCACATTTTGGACTTGAGTTTTTTTAACTCATCAAGGTCAAAACGTTAAAACCAAGATCACTTTAGTTATGTTTTGGCAGTCAGTTTCAGCCTTCTTCGGACTTTATTACAGTTTTTTTACTGCATACATAACATTTTAAAATAATATAATTTAGTTACTAGGTAACTAAATGAAAGACTAAACTACAAATACGAATGCCACAAATATTTTTTAATTAAAATGATTGGTTTTAATTTTTGCCCTTAAGCTCAAGACTTAAATACTTAGTTATAAAATAAAAGGTCCCGAAAGATACAAAACGAGTATTCTGGTTCGATAAACTTTTGGTTTTTTATCAATTTTTAATTCCAAAAATAAAATAACTTTAGAAGAACCTAAATCAATAGTCAGTTTGAAGATTAATTTTGAAAAGCCGAACAATATATTAACCTATTTTTAATTTCGTAAACGAAAAACTTTGGGAGATTAAATCTTAAGAAGATCATTCAAAGAAGAGACGAGTTTGGCCCATACCAATAACAAATGTTTTCAAGGTGAATTGGAGCCTATTTAAATAGTTTTTGGTCCTTCGATTAAACAGAACTTTGGTAAATAAAATTTTCTTCTTTATTGTTCTGATGATAATAGCAGCAGCAGCAGAAAGAAGGCACAATATCGTAAGGGAAAGAAAAGAAATAAAGCAAGTGAACAAATTTAAATATCTGGGAACATATATCTCCATTAACTCCATAAAAAACACCTTTCGGGGAAAAAAGGAAAGATAAGAAAAAACAAAGTTTACGGAAGCGAATCGTAGACGATCACAGAAAAGCAGAAACTCAGACTAACAAGCATAGAAATGAGGAAAAACAAGGCAAGACAGGATCAGAAACACAACATACAGAGAATGAATAAACGTAAAGGTAGTAGAAGTCGTGGTACAAGAAAGGCAATTAGGATGGCTAGGTCATGTATATAGACTCCCATCCGTCACCCTTAATGGTACTAACCTCCCTCAGTTCACTGAAGATAAATACCGACATGGAAACCCCATTAATAACAGACGGAAGCAAATGGACTTAAAACTGAAGCAGATGTACTGGCTCATCGGGAAAAGCTCCTCATTATCTTTGATCTCAATCTGGACTTACGGCTGTTAGCTATGGGGTTGCGCAATCAAAAACCATCCGCAGTATGACAGCCTCACGCTAGTATGTGACAAATCAGACACTCCATGCAGACCTCAACATCCCCTATGTGAAAGACTTAATCAAACAGTATGCTATTAAGTACCAAATAATACTGGAACATCACCCAAATGAAACTCTTGCACCACTGACAGAAGATCCTCAACTCAGACGCTTTCAGAAGAAATGGCTTAAAATTTAACTACTCCACTGGGAGTCTACCAACCAAGTCTAGTTAATACAAAATATTAGCTCATATAATGTATTAATATTCTGATTACTAATTGAATAAATAAATACACAAAAATGTAGGTATATAGAATGGGAGATGACAGAATGGCGAAACAAACGTTCAAAGCAAGACCAGAGGGAACGACTAGGGTGGGAAGGCTAAGGAAAACGTGCACAGAAGGGGCAAAAGTAGCAGCGGAACAGAGAGGGCTGGAATGGAATACATCAAGACAGAAAGTGGAAAAGGTTGTGCCAAAAAACCCCAGGGAGGGATGACAGCCACCCGACACCAAACCTTACACCTAACGGTAGAAAGGCCCAGGATTATGTATATACGAGGTTATATTCTTTCTGTTTCAATAATCCAAATTTAAAATTGTCGTATCTACCTGTGTAGCTATGGAAGAAATTCAGAAACATAATTGTAACAGTTGTATCCGTTTCTTAAATTATTTCAAAGATAATGGTCGGTATTTTGATCTCATATTTAAATTTAACGTCATGTTTAATTACCATGGCAACATCACGTATCTCTGTTATACACATATAAAATTATATAAAGCTATATCGTTTTATGTTTACGCTAAACACAACTTTAGTTAGAGACAACTTTAAACATAAGATCAGAATACGGCCCAAATGTAATTAAATATAAAAGTAGAATAAGAAGTTTTCAAGGAGCAGATGGGGGACATAAGTTATTTTGTAATAAGCCAATAAGGGCAAAATTAAAGCTGAAATTTACTAAGTCTGTAAACACAAATGAAAGGGAAAATATATAACAAGAGACTTTTCAAAAGAAAGACATATATATGGGAGAATACGTTGAGAATAGGAACTGCAAATCGCGAAGAATAAACATTTAAATTTGGAAGATCAATAAATCGAAAGATAAAACATGATACACACAGCACCATGTCAAAAAAAAATTGAAACTCATGGTTTGCTCATCAATGTGAATATACTCTGGAAAAGAGCAGTAGGAAGCAATGGACAGTATGTGTAAGAGAGAAAAATAGTATTTAATAATTATTTTTTTTAAATAATATGTACCTACTTTATTTAGTAATATTTTTAATTTAAAGTAAATATGTAGGCTGAGAAAGAGTAAATATTTTACAAACAAAACAGAAAACTTGGAAGACCATCATAAATATTACAAACAACAAACTTTATAAAGCCAATGACTGAAATTTATAGACGACGATGAAGAGTTAGTTCTAAGATAATAATAACAATTCCTCCTACACTACACACTTTTATTATCAAAAACGACATAGACGTTGGGCTGATACAATAACCTTGGATTTATGAAGCTAAATTAAGGGTCTTGACAGCAGGCTGGATTCTGCATAAGTCTTATACGTACTGCGGAAGCAAGCTCCTGCATTCTAGCTAAGAACAATATAATGTCATGCCACTTACAGAACTCTGCTGCGTGAAAGGGGGCATGAGGAACCTGGTGGTTTTCTCTGCGTACATTCCATACGAATAACCTAATTCTCCACTGAAGAGTTTGAAACACTAATCAAGTAATCAAGTACTGCAGAGCTCATAATCTGCAATTGCTGATAGGATGCGATGTCAATGCGCACCATACAGTATGAGAGCAGTGGGATCACCAAGCGAGGGAAATCCCTACTGGGCTATATTTTATAATGTAGTCTTCAAACTCTGAAAATAATCCTACATTTGTAACACAAATCGTAGCGAAGTTATCGACATAACTGTAGCAACACATTTTGCAGTCTCAAAGGTAACAGACAGAGAGGTCCCGCAGTGGATCAAAGAGTTATCACTGCTAAAAACTGAAACTCGAAACCTATTTAATCGAACAAAAATCACGGCAGCTGGGATACCCTGATAAAATACAACGTTGTGAATAAAGCCATGAGAGCTTCCTGAGGAAGTACTGTAACTCAACGTCTGACTGTGCAAAACTCCAAAAGGCACTAACGAGCAACCAGCTTTGCAAAAATCAAATGGTGACTACACTTTGGTAGCTTTGCTTCAAACTCACTTTTCTGGATTTTTCTCATTTTTGGCCGGTCCTAAAACCCAAAAACAGCCATTATTTTTTTCGGAGCATGGCTATGGATTTGTATATTTTCCAAAAGTATTAATTGTACAAAAAACACTGCGAAATTGACCAAAATTAACCAAAAAGGCAAATTTTTGATATTTGGGAAATAGATTGCATTGAACATAATGGGAGTCGAGGATTATTCAGAGGTACTGAACAGCCTGTGCGTTTGAAGTTATTAGAAAGGTTTTAATATTAACGGCTGAGAAGAGGCAGGGGCTTTCCCGGTAGCTTTTCCACCATAATCGAAAGGACTCCCATAAAAATATTTAAACATAGCCTTGCCAATTTGCTTTATTGTTTTTGGTTTTTAAAACCAAAGAGAAAAACTGTTGGTCTTTGTTAGTTGACCAATTTGTTAAATAGTTAAAATAAAAAATTAGTATTTGAAGAACAAAAGTATACACGAAGTAGGAATAGGCACAGTGGAAATTAATTTGGCTAAATAATTTATTTAATAATAATAAATGAACAAATACTCTCATGTAAGGTGTTTTTCGGAAAAATAAACAATGAAAAACAAGGGAGAGGACGGACATACATATCTAAAATTGAAATAAATAATGAAAGATGTCGGAAAATGTTGCAAAGGAAGCAAAGCTATATAGGAGCTGTAAATAATAAGGAAAAAAATAAAAAACTTATACTTTGAACAAACGTAATTTTAAGTAGTAATTTCAAAAATAGCAACAAGAAACGGTAAAGGAGAAATGAAAAAAAACAAGAACAAGAAAGAAAGCTAGTTGAAGTGAAGAAAAGATGTGAATTGGAAAGAAGAAATAAACAAGAAGTAAGAACTGTGAGAGTAGAAGAAGGAAAAGAATTAGAACGAAGCGAAAAGAATACGAATGTTTTTTCAAATTGTCGTTTAATTGTATTATTGTTATGTAGAACTTTAGAACTTTGCGCCCAGGGCGAACGACTACATTTGGAGACTTTTAGCAATACGGCCAATATTATTTGAAATTGTTAAATTGCAATTTACGTTTTTTATTTCAAAATGAACTCGAAAAATATGAAAAATTTGCAATCCTTCATTGTCATTTTGATTTAATAATTTAATAGTTGCTCTTTAGTTTCTCATAAATGTTCTCTGAATGATGGTTGTGGCGTTCTCAACATTTTAGTTTTTAGCAACAGGTGGTGAAATGGCAATTAAAAATAATTGAACTTTTAGCGTTTACTTTGTTGTAGTATTTATTTATTGTACAAAGAAAGATTATCTACCAAAATAATAAAATTTATTTAATGTGCTTTAACATTAAAAATTAAAAAATTATTGTGCCACATGTGAAAAACAATTTCTTAGTTTTAATATTTTATCAAAGAAACTAAACAAAAGAATTTAATATAGCTATTGTTACCATTTACGGTGTAAAAAGTTTTCTTAAGATAAACATGACCGGTATAGAAAACGTCCCTTTTATAAAATAAATAACAAACATTCTAAGAAACCTTTTCTATTAATGAAAGATAAACAACCAGGAGGAAGTTTCCTTGTAAAGGAAAACTTTTATCGCACCGAACGGATTATTTACACAATCAATAATAAATACCTAAACCTTGCACTTCTTTTATCAACAAGTTTAAGTTAACAATCGCGTTACACTTTCCTAGAAGTTGGCGATTTTTTTTATTTCTTCTGTTGATGATAAATTTGATTTTCTTTATTTTTCTTTTACTTCTTTCCAACTTCTTTTATTGGCTCGATTTGTAAAACTAATAAATAATAATAAATAGTTCTGTGTGTTAAGGCAATAATAAACATCAAAAACGTCAAAAGGTTCTATTAAAGTTTCTAGTATCACATTATGTAAATCCGCGTAAAGGAAACAATTTGTTAAACACACAAAAATCTAAAAATATTTTTTGCATCAGCAAACGATGCGAGCGTGCTCGGGAAAATGGGGAGATTTAAATATGAAATTTCCTAAAATTGCCTGGCGTACATGAATAACACATTAGGAGACGGTGTGTGTAGTTTGTAATCCTGTAAGGAAACTCGTAAATGAAAATTTCCCCATATTTTTCGATATATAACTAAGTGCTTTGGGATCTACGTAAATTTATGGAAATTTCATCAAAGTTAGATGTATGATAGACCTATCGCTTTGATTACGTTGAGTGTTTTATTTGCAAATAAAATACTAAAGGGGAAGGCGGTTTTTGCATGTAAATGAATGCCTTTTGAAACAGAAAATTATAGGAAATTAAGGAAGCTTCCTTTGTGAATTTTCAAAATTTGTTTAATTTACGTTTAAATACTCTCTGAATGTAAGTTTTGGCGAGTTTCTTCAGATTTTGTTTATGGAAAAATAGTGAAATATTAAAGTTGGTTCTAAATGTCAAACGACATACGAGTATGCTTTTGTAACAATATAAAAATGTTTGGAGGAAATACATCCTGATCCAGAATTTTTGTTGTAGGTACTTTCAATTGATAAATGTTGTTAGTGATTTATGTAATCACTTTGTTGGCACTTTCCAACTTTCGTAATTTATTTCATAAAGAGATTGTAACAAATCAAGAGCTGCAGATAAATTGATCTTCAGGAGGTGTTAGGAACTTGCCAGCTGAAGTCGAATCATTTTCATACTTAGGAATTTTACAACACTGTAATATTGACTTTTGTTGTTTGTAAAAATAATTTTCCTGTTTTTCAGTTTGTGTGGTACCTACATATCCAATGCACAACAAGTACAGTGTATTATTATTTTTATTATTTCGTTAATCAATGGATGAAGTTTGGTTTGTGCGTTTATTGGAAGAAACCTAGGCCTACAGGTTAATCAGTAAATTAATTTTAATCTGAAGATGGCAGACTAAAAACTCTATAAAAGGGAAATTTGTGATATTAAAACTTCTGCATATAGTCGAAATAAAAAAAGCAAAGGTAGCTTTACGAAAGGCAATAAAAATCACTTTTTTAATTTTTCAAATTAGGGTTAAGGAATGAAAATTAAGAAAAAATTGTAATTTCAAAGAGTTAGGTTTGACGTATTTAGATGAAAACTAAAAACATTTATCCTTGCTTGAATTACGTTGAAGCATTCGAATAGTAAAAGGGCCTTCTTTTAAAAGATGCAGAGTTAAATAATGATTTGTAAACTTAAACTTCTGACTGAAAACAAAATTCCATAAATCCACCCAAAATATTCCAAATTAATTAACAACTCAAAAAAATCTTTCAATATAAAACTTTAATGATCACGATTTTTAAGAATGATTAGCGATACTCTCCAGTTTGAGGAGGTTAAGCACCCAAGTGCAGCGTAGCTTATTTTAGAAAGAAATTCCAGAGATAAATTTAAATATAGCCCTCCATATTTTATAATCTGCTTGCTATTTTCGAACACTACGATCTATAAATGTAAAGTTACATTAATCATTTACTAAGAGGTTACTATGCTAAGTTAATTGGTTTCGATTTATGTTTTCGACAGTCTACAAGTCAAACAGGTAATTTACTTGGTTGATATTTATGATATTTATCGATTTTATCCAGAAAAACACATTTTCTACTTGGGTGTAGTTCTGCTTTACAAATATTATTCTAATCGGGAACGGAACTTAATATCTTGTAAACAATTATTTGAAAAAACTTTAATTGTGAGAATAATATTTTTAAGGTTATTTTAAAAACACTCAGGGTTAAGTTTTAATTTTTCCTTGGAGCAGTATTTTCCAAGCTATATATTAAAAACCCCACCAAGTTTCCTCATCTCTTTTTCCGCTTGATTCTATATTAAATTCGACGTATTCCTAACATCGAAACACTTTGCTTATCTTTGCACTCTCAGATTTCAATATTAACTTGATGTTTCATAAAACTTTATTGCTTGGGTGGCTTTACGGAAGTATTTTGCCCTTTCTGTTACGTTTTCATTTTAAAGCACACCATCTGAACCTTAATATCACTTTAATTTTAGGCACAAATCGTAATTTTAGACACAAACCTTAATTTTAGCAACAAATCAGATTAACTCAACCTAAAAATAATGAATTCTCGTTCTAAAAGCGTCAAAACTTCCAAAACTCTAAATTATAGCAGATTGAACGGCAAGCTTTTTAATCCTTATCAAATTATTGGAAGTTCAATAAGTGCGTTTATGGAGAACTTGTAACAATAAAGAAAAAACTTCGATGTTACTCGAAACTTAAAATTGGTAATAACATTCGATACAAAACTTCACCGAAAAGCTCGTTAGTTTAATATTGATATTGAATTATTTTCCCATTAACGACGCCGTTGAGCAGGTAAAACTTTTTATAGGCACAAAATAAATTAGGATGTCGAACCAGTTAAGCTTTTGACTTGAAAATTAATTAAATTATTTCGTAAAATCTAAAAAGCGGATTGCGTGATTTCAGATTAATTCGAGGTCGAAGAATCGGTTCGTATTTCTTTCTATATTGATAAAATTATGTTCTTTAAATAGATTCGGATGTTTTTCTTTTATTTTTAGAATTCTAAATTAGACATTTTCAAATTAAAAAGAAAACAGATAAAAAACGGAAAAATAAATGATGAAGTTTCATGTTTTAAAGTAAATTAAGAGCTCATTCCTTATGAAAAAGTTAACGACCTTGGATGCAAAGAAAACAAAATAATTTGAATGGAAATTTACAAAATTAAGGTTTACATGCAAACATTTTAAGATATTAAAACGATTTAAAAAGTGCTGCGTATTTTAGGGAATAAATTTGTTTTAAAAGCCTTATCGAATTATGTGTTTATACCGTAGACGAGGTTTTCCAAAAGTGAAGTATTATAATGGTTGCTAATTGGTTAAATTATACCTGCACGACTCATTTTGTTACGTATATGGTTATGATTACGGTTTGCAGATATAAACTGACGCTTGGGAAGATTTCAAAGAGAGAAAAAAACAATTGGAAAAATCATCTTCAAAGAATGAATAGAGAACAACTTCCCAAAAAATATTATCAATACAAACCGAGAGGCAGAAGAAAAGCAGGAAGACAAAGAAAAAGATGGAAAGATCATACGTGATAACGCAACGGATATTTTTTAATCCAAGACGTGCAGAAGAAGAAGATACGCCATTATGTTTTTTGAAGAATCCATTGCTATATTTAACGCATCTTATGCACTTGTAGGTTGTTCATACATGTTTTATTATTATTACAATTCATTAAAAATATGTATTGTTTGAATATTAATTGTCCTACTGAAATCAATTTGAATAAAAACATTTGAGACTTGTGATTCTTTTGATATTAAAACTTGTTTTACCATCCTTAGTTGAGGTTTTCGTCATCAGTTGCTGAAATATAATTATATAAATAAACTAATAACTCCTGTAACATTTCAGAGACAAGTGTATTTCCGTTTTCAAACCATTCAAAAAATTAAAATGAGCAAAGTTTTCTAATTAATTTTTTAATTATTTGATATATAAAACTATAAACGGAGATAGACTCCTCTCCGAAACGTTACGTGAGTTATTAGTTTATTAATATAATTCTATTTCTAGGCATCTGGTAGCGAAAATTCCAACTAAGAAATATAGAATGTCAAACTCGCCACAACAATCCTTTAGAAAATATTAAAGACTGGCTAATTACCTTTACAAAAGTGAAATTTCGTTGGAAAATTTCTTGAAGTTCAATATAATAAACTAAATTTCAAGGACTGGAATTTTGTTGCTGTCGAAGAAAATTTTAGTAAATAAATCTTGAGAAATAATTTAAACGTTTTTAGAGAATTTTCGTTGTAAATCTTCTTGAGATTTGACATAATAAACTAAACTTTAAGGGTTGAAATTCTGTTCTGTCGAAGAAAATTTTAGTAATTTGAACAACTTGCAAAGTATTTATTTAATAATAACTATTGCTACAATTTTGTTTTTGCTGTATTTGATACTTTTCATCTTTATAATGAAGAAGCTGTGTTGCTAGAGAACTTGATGAAGTTTTAAGAAATGCTTAAGGAAATTATGGACTGAAAATTGTTTTTATAGTTTTAAGGGAATGTTAGATCATCTAAGAACCTTGCCGAATTGTTTATAATTGTTAACTGTAAATAGTCTGTATGTTTGTTTGTATTATTATTAACAATTACTCTATTTGTTTATACATATGTTGGGACAATGTCATCTTCTGTAAGAAGCTACGACAATAAAGTATTCTTCTTCTTCTTCTTCTTCTTCTTCTTATTATTATTAAAGGAATTTCAAATTCAAATTATAAAACGAAAAATTACAAACAACTTTCGGTATAAATATAAAAAGAATAATTTCTTACAAAATCTTTATGGTATGAAATTAAACTTTATAAACTGTTTTAGGATCCACGTTAATTTTGTCTTTGAGGAAAAATAATTAAATTTAAACAAAATTCAAATTTTTTTGCAAATCATTTGTGACGGTAAATCTTTTGAACTCGGAAAATAAGTAAAAAACAAAACAATTAGATGGCAAACTAAATATGAAAAAATAAGAGAGAAAGTGAAATAAACATATCATTTCAAAAAGTGATAAAATTGCTTTAGGAGGAAAAGGAAACGAAAACTGATAATAATATTCTTCATCTAGAAGTGGCGTGCCTTTTACAGGGCGTTGCCGATCTTCTCTCCATATGTCTGTGGTGTGCGTGTCAAGTAGTAGATAGGTGATCTACAGCTTAACGTGGGCTCCGATCCACGAAAGTGCTTGCATTTCTACTCCAGAGAGGACTTACTAGGCAGAAATACCTCGGTGGTTTGCCATTGCCTTCCGAGGGAAGCGGTCGGGTGTTTTCGGTGTATGTGTGACCCTGGGAATCGAACCCGGGCCATCTCAGTGGTTAGCCGCACGCCGAACCAACTGAACCACGACCGCTCTTTAATAATAATAATATTAAGAAACGAAAAATGAAAAATTTTGAGAAATAAAAGGCTAGTTGAGCGAACTAAAAAAAATAGCAACACGGTTGTAAGCACCGAAGAATAATATGAAACTTATACATTTAAAAAATAATGCAAAAAATCGAAAGCAAAAAAGAAAATTGAAACTGCAACGGTTGGAAATTCCAAGAAAGATAAGACTTACCAAGCAAAAGAGGTAGCAATAAAATGAATTAAAAAAATACATTTTTATAACAGCAAAAAGGAAGCTCATTGGTGAAGTGGTAAGAGCGCTGGGCTCCTAGTTAGAAGTTTTGAGTTAAAATCTCAGGCAGTGGTAAGGATTCTTACAAAGAATTCTCCACTGTTCGAGGTCGGTACTTGAGTGAGTGAAGTTGTTTAATCGTTGGGTACAATTAAGGATTCTGTCTGTGGAGCAGTCGACTTCAGATAGTAACAAGACACATACACTATACACAGTCACAAACTCTGCAGAAGGCAACGGGAAACCACTGCAGATAACACAGTTCCCTGGTATAAGGGGCATACAACAAATTTTACGACACCAAGTCGTTTAAAAATGTGGCTTTGATCCCCCTGTCATCGGCACTAAAAAATTGACTAACGGAAAAGAAGAACAAAAAGGAAAATAATAAAGCCCAAATGAAAATAAGAATATTCAAGAAGAGAATACTACAGTGCCAAAAACCAAAACAAAAAATACCGTGAAAATCTTGGGATAAATAAAAAAAAAATGCAAAGAAAAAAAATTAATATCTCAACAAAAGATATTGATTAAAACTTGACATGAAGGTCCTCAGCAGTACTTAACAAATTTTAAAAATACTTTCTACAAAAGGGCCAGAGAAATAAAACAAAAGTCTAGAAAGCCAAAATGCAAAAAAAGAAGATTGCAGACGAGAACAACAAGAGAAAATATATGGGAATTCCAACAATAATTCTTAGAAGCAAAACAAGAATATACCATAGAAGGGAGGTCACTGCGTACGCCATTTATTTAAACCCGTGCAAGAAGGGTGCAGAATTTTTGGGCAACTGGCGTTAGTCAGACTAACGGTGCAGCTATTGATAAATCCGTATGTAAAGGTCTAACAAGAAATTGAAAAACGTAAAATTTTTGGCAAGCGTTAAACATCAAAACAAAAGATTTCAAAAAAGGAAAAAACAGCAAAACATGCAATAAAAATTCAAAAATGGAAAAGATGATTAAAGATAAACAAGAAGAAGAAAAGTGTAGTGCAAAAATCTTAGTGGGAATGAGGCTTAGGGGTCCTCAAGAAGCAAGAGCTTTTACAATAAAAGAATTTAATAATCAACTCTTTTTAACAAAACAAAAGTACAATAGACAAATTGGTACTACAAAATAAAGACGATTCAGGACGACAAATACGACTCAACGAGTCTCAATAGGCAAACATGATTGAAATGGAAAAATAGAGATAACGCTCGAGAATAAAATAATTATAACTTTGTTTGAGCGCATTACTGATAATTTTAGAAAAATGAAGCATTTTATTTCGATTTCAACTTGTTCAGAAATGTTGCTAAGATTGTAAGATATACATATATTTTATTCAAGACAATGAAAAGCCTTTTTTAGGTTTAAATAAAAAAATAAATTTAGTAAGATAAAAAATACTTACAAAAATCAGTGCTTTTTGCTTATTAATAACCCAAAAGTGAACGACCTAAAATTATTTACAAATGTGTATGTAAACACACAACTAAACCATTAAAAACAACTTGATATGTATGTAAAATTAATTAGCATAAATTTGAAATATTCCTCGGTGGCGTGTTGTAGTTAAATTTTACAAAGGAAGCCTCAAGTATGGTTCATTATGATAATTATAATTGGCCTGAAAGCCTTCGTGGAGTTTCTGTTCTGTTTGAAATTATAACGACGTGAACTTCCTTCCCATGTCCTCGGTACAATCCAAATTGGATGGTAGGTACATTATCAAATTTTCATCTAATTTCTTAATGTTATACAAGTTAAGCATGAAAATCAAAACCTGGTGCCTCTAAAACTTGCTTTGTTTTATAACCATTTCTTGTGAAGAATGTGTAGCCAGTTTAAAAGTATAAACTTCTGTTGGGTAGATTTCAATTAAAATTTTGTAAATAATAAAATTGCATTATATTATAAACATTTTAAATAATTTATTGCGATTTGTTGTATTCAAAGCTATAATAGTATTTTATGTATCTAGGACGAAAAGTAAGTCTTTAAGGTATGAGCAAGTTGTTTACGGCCGAGGCGGGTAGCCGAGGCCGTAATTACTTGCGAGTACCTTAAAGACACTTTTCGTCTGAGGTACATACATAATTTTATGTCTTACTGTTTCTAAAGTTGTTAAATTATTAAAAGAAATCTCCAGCAATTTGTAGCAGTATTAGTTTTAAGTAACTAATCTAAGGCGCAACAATTCGTATCTCCTAGCAACGAGCATTTATAGAACGAAAACTGACACTTTTCGTTCTAGGACTTTAAAATGATACTAGCACTTTAAAGTGTCACTTTTTGTTCTATAAATCGTCCAAAAACGTTGCTTTAGAAACGAGTATGACATAAATAAATTTGTATTTGTATTTTAAATTAATAGTTAAATTAAATTTTAATTAAGTTGGACTACACGATTACCCTTTGTTTTAGTTCTTCACCAACAAAACTGTGCAGTGACTACTCTACTTCCAACATTTTGATCGTTCCAAGTTAAACCACCCTGCGGAGACAATTAACCTCAGTAATTTAAGGCAACATTGTTATGATGTTTTGCGGCATACTGTATGAAAGGCAGTAAAAATCGAATTTGTCCGGATTCTGTCTGATCGTTAAATATCAAGCAAGACTGTCAAACAGATGAAAATCCGTAGACTAAACACATAGAACTGGTGAGAGCAGCTGTTGAAGACCGCCGTGTTGAGACACTGTAATAAATGAGGGAATTGATTACAGAATTTTCATGAAGATACCTATCCATAAACTGAGTGTGCAAGATGATCATTCGGTTTACGGGTTACCAAGACATCGAGGAAAGAGAGAGAACCGTTCGATTCTATTTCCATGACAAACTTGATATCAGGGTGTCGTTGAGATGTCACAGGAAGAAAGCAAGGTTATATCTTCCATGGGGCCAGATAATAAAAGTATCATCTACATAACGGAGCCAGACATTCGGTTTTAAATCGAAGAATTTCAGTTATTGCCTCAAAAGGTCCCATAAGATGTTTGCAACCACTGAAGCAGCGCTTGTTACTTGCTTATAGAATTGATTGTTAAAAGGAAGTATGTGAAAGAAAGACCTTTTTCAACGAGAATGGCTAAACATGCAGGTCTTGAACTAGTAACTATTCGATGATAATTACCGAGTCAGGTGTGGGGACCTTAGTGAACAGAGAGGCAACATTAAAAACTGACAAACAGAGTGAGATTGTCGACGAGGTTTACAAAGTGGGAAGATTGTGAAGAAGATTTCCGCGTTTTTTCCTGATTTAGCCAAGTTGTAAGTGGGAGAGTTTATGGTACGAGGGCTGTTCTGTAAATTGTTAGTTAGAAGAAAACTACGGAATTTGTAAAGAAAATAATTTTATTGTTTTTCAAAGTATTCCCCCTTAGACATAATACACTTCTTCATTCTTTGAAACCACTTCTCAAAACACGCTGAAAACTCTTTTTTTGGAAGGTCGTCAAGAATTCGCTGAAATTCAGCGACAGCCGCATTGGCGTCAGGAAATCTCTTACCACGCATGAGTTGTTTAATCAGCGGAAGCAAAAAGAAATCGTTAGGGGCAAGATCTGGACTGTATGGTGGATGAGTGACCAGTTGGACTCCGGATTCGTGTAAAAAATTTAAAGTTTTTGCGGCCGTATGCGGAGTTGCGTTATCGTGGTGTAACAAAATTCCACGCAAACCAGATCTTGGACGATCACTACACAATTTCTCGAAGACTTGAGGAAGGCAAACTTCTGTATACCAATCAGCAGTTACAGTTTTACGATCTTCAAGAGCAATTACTGCAACTGGACCACTGTATCTGAAGAAAACGGCAATCATTTTTTTGTTTGCACTTTTACCGCGAATAACTTTTGTTGGCATTTCCTCCTTTTCAAACACCCAAACAGTTGATTGTTGTTTTGTCTCGGGATCATAATTATATATCCACGATCCATCCCCCGTAACGATACTAAATACCTGCTTTGAAGATCCTCCATCGAACTTTTCTAACATAAACCTGCACCAGTCTACCCGTGCTTGTTTTTGTTCGTCGGTTAACAAATGTGGAATCCACCGACTTGCCAGCTTTCTTACACCCAGATGTTTATGTAAAATGATATCTACTGCAGATGATCCAATGCCTAGTTCGTCTTGAATCTCTCTATGAGTGATATTCCGTTTTTCCTTAATCAGCTTTTCGGTTGCAATAATGTTTTCGGCACAAACAGCTACTGCAGGTCGTCCAGGTCTTGGTTCATCTTCTAACGTACTCCTTCCACGTTTAAATTCACGGAACCAGTAACTAATTGTAGATAATGATGGACTATTGTCGCCAAAAGCTGCCATTAAATTTTGGTGACTTTGGTCGTATGTTAAGCCTCGTTTATAATCGTAGAAAATCATAGCCCGAAAAGCATTCCGCGGCACTTCCATAATGCTTAGTAATAATCAAACGAATTATAACAATCAAAAATTAGGATCTCTATATGCTTTAACTTCAACCTTGCAAAATTGCAACTGGAAACTGTCAAAAGAATAAGCTTTCGATTGATGCAAATGTTTTTGTTTTTCTTCGCATCCATGGCCTGCTACTAACAATATACAGAACAGCCCTCGTATTAACAATGCGGCAGTAAGGGATCTGCCGTATGTAAATTTTTTAGGAAGACCATACAGCCTCGGTGGTTTGGATTCACGAGAGATTAGACGACGTTGAATTTCCTATGGGAAGTCAGATGAGTGGTAATCTCGCGTTCGATTTTGGAAGTGGAGTGTATGCATTGACATTGACATTGTTCACTGCGAAATAAGCAAGTATTTTCGTTCTGCGAAACCTCCATATTGCAATATCCCAAAGGAAGAAAGAATTGTACTAAAAAGTCTACGGACCAATTCTAACATTGTAATATTACCACCTGACAAGGACAACGTCTTAGATAAAACTCAATATGAGACTAAAGTGAATGATCTCCTTACGACCCAACCACCTTCAGGGCTGAACTTTCTGCAAAAAGGTTTGCTGCATTTGTTGAAGTTATTCAACTAAACAATATTATTAATACTGTAACGAAGTGGGTTTGAGCCATATAAGTTCGAAGTTAATAAAAATAAGTTAAGTAAATAATTTAGGTAGAGTCTTTGAACCAACTCCGTTACGAATGTTTTGTTTAGCTGTTGCGAGAGGTTTATATTGAAAGTCTGTTTCAAACTAACATAACATATATTGTACGAACTTATGTTTTACAAATATTATTTAAAGACAGAGTTACAAATAAATACTTAAACAATTTAAAGACAAATTACAAACGATAAAGTTGATAAATAAAACAAAAGGCTAACTCCAAACTATTAGCAAGTCTTACTACGAATTGAATTACATTTAAATTAAATACAGAAAAATATTCTTACACATACATCGCAGGAGACTACTCAGTACGAAGGATGGGACCTGGCTTCTAAACAACATGACTGGTTTGACGTTTGCACTGACCATGCCAAGTGAATTTAAGGTGTTGTATATATACGTCAAAATGAACCCCATCTTTCTTACATTAATGCAGCTGCGCTGCAGGTGGGTTGTTACAAAAATAACCATAAGTTGCAGATGGGCAAGTATCAAATGAAAGTGAAATTTTTTACAGGGAAATTCTATTTTGTTTTTAAAGTGCATTTAGTTACACCGAACAACTTAATCGTCAATGGAGGGGGGTAAATTGACTACTACGGAAACTACATTATTACGAAACAACTTGGGAGCTAAGAAATGCTAGAACAAAGTTTACAATCTAATAAAGTATTTGGACAGAGAATAGAATAAATTCATAAGGGAAGGGTCATTTCTACAACATTCGACAACCGTTAACTCCGTAATATGCTTCTCATTAGATGATTATGCTTAACCATCTGTCTAGTATACGTATTCAAAAAACTTAGAGAACTCGCATTAATGCTTAATAATAGGCTAACTGGCCTAGACTTCGACCTAACAGAAAAAATAAAAAGAAGAGAAACCTATTTCATTTTCAGAGGTTTCAAAACTAAGAAAAAGTATTATATTCTACACCAAGCTATAGAAACTTCGAGTGTTTTTGATTCTTATATCAAAACAATTCCAGGTGTTTTTTTAAACATATACTACTACGATAGAGAAACCATAAAACATTTTTAGCAGAGGAAATCTGTATCATTATCATTAGGTTAACAGATTTACAGAGAATAATTTGGAGATTTTTATTTTCTGAACAAATTCAGGGACACAAATCGATAACGATAACTTATGGAATCACAGCATATTATTCAGGATCTACAGTTATCAAAGATTCAAACATCATCCACAAGTTACAGTTACACTACTGTAGTATAACGAGACGCGCGGATGATTTCAGTCGTCATCCGCCAGCAGAAGCTTCACAACTGATCGTGATCGTCATCGTTCAGGAATGACGTCGAATATTGTAACAAAGGCGAGCGTAAAAATATTAAACGAAGTTTGAAATGTATTTAATTTATTCAATTCACTCGCGCGCGCGGTTGTTATGACGTCAATTATTAAGGTTAATGGACTAACAAGGCACGTGTATGCTCATCTTACAGAATGTTAAAAGAATGCAAGATAAAGCATGTACATGTGCAATGTACTGTGAAACTCGACACCTCATACGTGTTTCTATGTAATTCTGCACTTCCCATGCGCATAAGATAAGACACAGAATATTGAAAGAAGGGAATCAATTTTCTGTATAAATACCGCTGAAAATAAGCCAACAAATATGGTTTATATCCGGCCATCAAAGAAGCAGTATGTACGACAGAAGTGACACCCTTCAAGACGATGTTCCAGTAAATACATGTAAGATTGTTTTATGTTAACTTAAACTGTAATTCAGGACTTGTGTAAATTATTTAAATTATGGATTTAGTGGTTTTAAATGTAATCAGAACTTAGAGTAATTTATATCAGTTCACGTTGAATCAGGACTTGTAATAATTTATCAATTTACTTTGAATTGGAACTTAGAACAGTCTATGTCATTTTGTAAAACTAAAGCACATATATGAAATACATGATGTTAGTTAAAGTTGTTTCTTGATACTACCATACGTAAAATTGAATGGAGATTCCAAAAATGTATAAATATACAGGGTGTTCCATTTAAAATAACAAAGTTGATGTCAATTCCGGCGAAATCGGAAGTGACAGAAACTTGTTTCCTATGTCAAAAAATGCCATTTAAAGAGTATATTACATACACCAAATTTCATTTAGATATCTTAATAAAATAAAAAATTATGGAGGTGCCCCAGGTTTCGTTGACACCCGGTATAGTAAGGCACATTTCGCTGAGTAAGCAGGAGTCTACCAAAGTCTACCAGGAACGAAGTGCGAACACATGTAATACAAGTCCGCGCGTGAATATAAATAAACTGTATAAATAAATTAGTTTGTATTTCGGGTTAATATTAGTGTTTTGTTTTTAGTGTTTAAGTTGTAGTTTCGTGTTACTTATTACGTTGTTTAAATTTGTTAATAAGTAATTTACACCACGGACCGAAGTTTTCATAAACGTTTTAAAAACAAAAGAGGATTTCTATATAAATGATTCAGTGTTAGGGATAGACACGTAAAAGGAAGTGCATGAACTTCAAAAAGGTTCAATTATAGTCTTAAAACTAGAAAATTTCAGTTTAAATAAGATGAAAAGTATGAAGAATATTTTCATTCAGAGTTTACCAAAGTAACTAAAAGCTACCAAGACAGTTTATTTAGAGCTGGAAGTAGTCCTTTTACAGATTTCTAGCTAGAACAGGTGATCATTGCTTACTTCTATAAAAAGGACGATATTACATTACAACTGTAAAATATAAAAGACGAATATTTTAAATTAATACTCTGTGGTAGTTCTGATAGTTTGTTACCAAAAAAACTTATTAAACAATAATAAAAGCCATCATTAAATAGGTAACGCTTTATTTTACGGTACTCGTACTTTCGGCGCAAAAGGCCAGGGTTTAAAATTAATTACAACAAACACTAATTAAAGGTTGACTAGAACATGAATTAAGACTTGTCAAATTACCACACAAAAATTAAATGTACTTAAAAATACAATGTTAAAGTTAAATATAAAAAAATATTAATAATTCATTCATGAATTAGAAAAATATTAAGTAGCAAAAATTTATAAAAGATAAATCAAAAAGCTAATTCATGATTGAATTGAATTACCATGACAAAATACACAATTTATCTAAGCAGAGAATTTTACAAAAACGAACAGGTGTACACACACCTGTGCGGCATTTAAATTGAATAAAAAGTAAAATTTTATCAAATTCAAAACAATATTAATAACACTTATCTTAAGCTTCCTTGATTAAGAATCATAAGAAATCTGGAATTCAGCAACACTTGAATTAAACTGGAAAAAAAATGAGTGGCTCATCCGATATGACATCTAAACGGCATAGGAAAATGGCTTCCCTCCACGTGTAACGAAATTTACCAAAAAGTTAATTTCCAAAGGAAATTAAAATATTCCATCCAGGAAAATACACAAAGCTCTTCCAGAAGGAAAAAAAATATTTCTAATTAACACCATCAAATTGAATATAGGTGCAATTAGGAGCACTAAAAGTGCAGGAAAAAACTGTTAATTAGACATAACAGTCACCAATTCCGAACATCGGATCAATTAAATAAATTACGATCATTAAAAATGAAACGTACTAAAATTACAACTTTTCACAAAATTCACGTGTGCGATCTGCAGGAATTCTATCGCCAGAAAGAACTAATTCGACTTAAAAATCCACAACACCTCCGACAGTCAACTACTGCGCAGGTTCAATACATGAATAACCAGGATGACGCCTATGCAATTCAAGCTGCATAATAAGTAGGCGAAGATTTCACTAAGGAAAGCATTCTAAATGAAACAATTTAAATTATGGTAATTTGAATAAATGAAAGAATTAATAAAAATATGAAATTTTGAAAATAAACCCAAAGAATTAAGTTAAACAAACACAAACACGCAACAGAAACATTCTTCACGCTCACAACATTGGCAAATGATCGAAAAACTTGGAACAATTAATTTGGAAATCCAAAAAATTGTAACAAGTTTAATACATCACACAAAATACTAATTTGTTGCCATTGTACTTGCGAACTTGTCAAATATTAATAGTTATGCCGATGGTAAAAAAATGATAAAAGACAAAACAGCAACCGAACTATGTTTTTAAGTCTTAGGTTTCAAGCCCTCTCGGTTATATTCGCCGTTATAAGAAAGAATGACAAAAATATTTATGTTTCAAACATTAAACCACAGTATATTAATAGTATTGAAAAATAAACGTGTAGGGATGATAGAAGATGTCAACAGGAAGTAACTTTTCTAAATAAACCCCGTTTCGGAAACCTATTATAACGACGCCAGGGGTGTCGAAAGAAATCCCGAAAACTATCTTTAAACTAGGCAACATGTCAAAAATTCTTGAGGAGGACTACAACAAGTATTTGAATGACAAAATTTGACAATAATTAATAACTGTAGCTATTCGTAGAGCTAATTGTAATTGGATGCTCGTAAATATCCGTGATCGGATGCCTTTGAAACAAGCTACACCTTTTATAAATTTTTTACCTGTTACTCTTAACATTATTAAAAAATCCAAAATATCTTTAATAAAGTTACTTCCTTTTTAAATAAAACCACTTAATCCAGATCAAGAAAGAACAGTTAACACTTTAAAAATCGGTTTCCTATAGTGATGTATTTATTCTTTTAATAATTGGATTTCAGAAGGGATTAAACCACAAAACCTGCTTAAATATATGTATACTAAAAATATTTCAAATTGTGTGAAGCCCTTTTAATCCACAATATCATTCACATACTATTTATCCTATTATTTTCGACGTTATAAATTAATTAAAACAAAATAAATCTTTGTCAAACTACCCTATTAAAGAATCTTTCATAAGAAGTTCTACAATATTTTTAGAAAGAAGTCAATGTTCATCATCCTTCATTTATTTTAAAATAGTGCCGTGACAAGTGTTGTTGTATTCTTAACTCTGAAAATTGTTACACCGACATCTTAATATACAACGAAGAGTGCAACCTAGTTCTAAAAATAAATTTCGGCCCGTTTTATTATTGAGAAAATGCAGCCGGTTGAAGTTTTAGCCTATGTCGATGTTAACGTAGACATAAACAGATCGGAATTAAAATTGAAATTGAATATTTCACTTTGGAAAACCACAGGCGGGCTTGTATAAAATTTAACTGAAAGCCCGATAAGCTGCATCTAAAATTACATTTAGTAATTGTTTAACTTTGGAAATCAGATACTCTGTTCAACTTGCTATTAAAATCTATCATGAATAATGTATTACGTTTGAATAAATTCTGAAAATGCAGAAAATAAATCCACAAGCTTACCAAGAGTAAATTAAGGAAAGTACTGACTATTTTCTATTGTTACTCAACGAAAAGGGCTGTAATTTTATACTTAGGCAGAATAAAAGCTCTCGTAGGGGAATTTTCGTCTGGTATCCTGTAATTTTTTGGCATAAAGAGGCAATGTGCCGAGGGTTTATTGCGAATACTTTCTATTATATGAGATGAAAGAACCATAAAGGGAAAAATAAAAAAACGGGAATAATAAAAATAATAGCCCGAACCACGAATGAATGCCTGAAATACCACATAACTAGTCGAATGCTATGGATTGCTTTATCGTCTCCCTTTAACTTGGGATTAAGATTTACCAAACTCGAAACTTTCACGGTGGAAACTGCTAAAACTATGCAGTACGCGTGAGTTGGAGGAGGATTTAATTTCAAACGGGGAATCTATCAAAGTTATTGATCAAAAGAATGTTATCTGTCGTCCTTTCAACGCTTTAAACGAATTCTTTTAGGTTCACCTGTTACCCCAGAAATACGGTGGGGAAACAATATTGTACGTGCTTTGTAAGCGTTAACAATTAAGCTTTGGAAATGAGATTATAAAACCAAAAAAGAGGATTTTTGGCGTAGTATGTATGTATGTTCGCTCCAAACAGACATAATTTATTCGAATCGTGTTTTCAACAGGTACGACGGTGCTTCATAGAATTAAATTAATGAAATGTTTATGACTGGTCGTAAACCCTTCAATATTGCATTTCTAATATCGCCCATTAACATTTGATAATAATAACATATATAGTATATTGGATGGTTTCGTTTGTGGTATGTTCTAACTTTAATTAAATACACCTACACAAGGGTAAGGGATTATTATTACTATGCCCGCATGTTCTGTTTCCATTTTGAAGAGCAATAACACAGTCTGTTATTGATAGGTTTCGTGTAGGATTGAAAAATTATAGTTGTGCAATTACTTGCTATATTTCAATGCAGTTTGAGATGTAGTGGGCGATGTAATTAAAATTATAGAGAATTACTTGTGGTTCTTGTTTGATTTTCGCAGATTTTCAGGAAAATAAATAGCTTTGCAATGAGTTGTTAATATTATTCAACCTAAATCATTTTTGGTTTCTCTCATCATGGGCCATGGAATTCACCGGCTTGGAAGTAACGTTGATAGAATACAGAGGTGACCTTTTAAGCTTTGAAAAAAAAGGCACGGAAAAGGATTAAGCAGATTAGCTACCAGATATTCGACTAAAAACAGGAATACGTGTTTATAGAATTTTAAAAATATTTAATTTGAATTTTGACATAAATGTGAATAAGCAAAAACATTCAACGTAAAAAATTAAAATAAAAGCGATAACAGGGAAAATGGAAATAATCACAGAAAAATTGCTAAGAAATTACATTAAAAATTAGCCTTCATCCTAAAAAATAACAAAATATCCCCACGACTCAAAACCAAAGTGTTCGAACAATGTATTCTGCCAGCTATAACCTATGGAGTAGAAAATTGGGCAACAACAAAAGAAAATATCGAAGCAATAAGGGAGCTCAACGAGCGATGGAAAGGGCAATGCTGAACATAACAAGGAAGGATAAGGTTCGAAACAAGAGAATTAGAGGCATCACCAAATTAGGTAACAAATGTAGGAGTTAAAATCGCCCAACTGAAATGGAGCTATGCTGGGCAAGAAGCAACACAAGCAGATGGAACCGTAAGGCAATAGAATGGAGATCGTATGAACACAAAAGGGGAAGAGGACGACCACCCATGGCTTTAAGAAAACTGCTGGACTAAACTGGATTCAATTAGCACAAGATCGGGATAGATGGAAAACGCTAGGGAAGGCCTATATCCAAAAATGGATTTAAAGGGCTTAACAAGAAGAAAAAGAAGAAAAAGAATTAAATAGTACCTATATAGTCCATTATGTTATAATCTTTTACTTAGTATTCTTTGGTTTCACACTAATTTAATTATAGCCTAGATTCGATGCTTGAAACTATTTTTTTGATGTTTGATTACTTTTTCTGATGACAGAAATACATAAACCGAGGTTCGTGTTCAAATAGTTTGATGTTCACAATTTGGTGATAAATTAGATATTCTAATGGCAAGTTTGATTATTTAGTAACTCATCAAATTTACTGGTAACTGTAAATGAATAATCAGATATTCGTAATGAAATAGTTTGGCGATCACAATTTGGTGAGAAATTAGTTATTCTGCAAGAAAATTAAATTATTTAGCAACTAAAAAGAGAATAATTAGGTGCTTGTACAATTCATACCCAAAAACTATTACCTCTGCACGAATTTGAACCACTGACTTTTGGATAAATTTAATTCTGACTTTTTAAAAATGACGTCCAAAGTAATAACAATTTTAGGATAATTTAGTTACATATTAAGCATGTTTTTTTTTCAGTAAATATTAAGCAGCCTTTATCGTGTTTGATACACCTCCCGCACATTTTACAAAATTCAATTAAGGTAAGTTGGGGTAAGATCGGATCTGGGGTAAGAACGAACAGGGCATGCAAAATCACGACCATGCGTTGTAGTGGGATGATCTATACGGCTATTTGTTATCAGTACTGTTGCTTCATGGCAGACTTGATGGCGCTCAGAGATACGCACGTTATACTGTACCGCACGTAGATAAGTGAATTAGTGTTAAATTTTCCTTCAGTCAACGTATTCGGACTTGCCCCAGGTTAATACATTCAACTAATTAAGGTAATTTTTTGTGGCCTGAGCAACCTGATATAGACACCATACAAAAAGCGGCCATCGAGAGAGTTTTGCCCGAACCTGAAAAAGACAGACGAGGATCTCGCTTCACTTTTTGCATTGAGTTTTCAGGTCTTAAT
This sequence comes from Melanotus villosus, assembly GCA_963082815.1. NCBI lineage: Eukaryota > Metazoa > Arthropoda > Insecta > Coleoptera > Elateridae > Melanotus > Melanotus villosus. The sequence goes on from OY720420.1 coordinate 73,558,522, forward strand.
TTAGGTTAAATCTTCTAAAAGCCGTGTTAAGTAGGTACAATTTGTTAATTATTTAATATTTCCTGTCTTGAGGCATAATAATTTGTTTTATTTAAAATTTTAAAGCACGCTTACTAGAAATGCTTATTTTTTTACTTGTTTAAATAGTTGCAGATAGGTAAAATAAATAATGTTTACCAATTTTGATATGTACGACTCCATTAAAGTTTATATGCATAAAAAGTTGTTTTAGTTAAAGAGGGAAAGACCGGAATTCGAACTAGCCCCACAACTCGTTAAATAGTGTTATTATGAAGCTACAAACTGTTGTTCGGACTTGCCCCATTTCACGGGGCAAGTCCGGACACTGCCAAATAAATTTTAAATAATTTTTTTTAAGAAGATGGTAAGGCCGATTATTTTTCTGATACGATAACTTGAAAAAGGATACTCTCAACATATACTACCTGTTATAATAAAACTTTATCTCTATTATGTCTTTTAATATTTAGCTTTAAAACTGTTATTTACAAATTTTAGTGCGATCTTACCCCAACTTACCTTACCTAGGTTTACGCACCTAACGTCCACGTATTTTCAGTTACGACCACTTAAGGCGAATTTTGTTTACGAAGAACACACAGAAGCATAAATATTACAGAGAGTAAACTGATCCCTAAATCCCCGATGCGTAATTCCGTCCCCATTTTATCAACCCTTAAAAGTAACTTTCAGAGTGTTAAAGATAGTATAAACCTTAATAAAAAATTCCGAACTCTATGTTAGTTTGGTTTTAGCTTTGAGTTCAGATTTTCGATTAATAACGTTGACGATAAATTCTAAAGTTTAATGAAACGTTAAACTGCAAACCAATATTTATAAGCGGTTTAAGTTCGCATTAATGAGCAATTTCAATTAAAATTTAATTACGTTAGTTGAATAAATGCACGCTAAATTAAATTTAAATAATAAGACGAATTAAACGGGAAAACTACGAGTATAAAAGTTTAGCCTGAACTTGAAAGATAATAATCGTCGTTAAAGCGGAATAACGACTCCCTTTAAACATGGAAGAGTTTAGTTCTAAATTTGGAAGAATAACCAATTTGTTGTTTAAAAATAAAGTATAAACTCGATATTGACATATCGCTCGTACTCCATAGAGAAAACCAACTAAATAATTCACTTCTTAAATGTCTTTCCATATTTAGAAATGTCCTACGCTTTCTAATATATACATTTGGAAGTAGGTAAAAAAATGGTTTTTCCCAAGGAACACTTTCCTTAAAAATAAATGAGGCAAATGTGTTTCTGGAACCTTTACTTAACCATATGTACGAGAATTCTCGGAAAATTGGAGAAAATGATCCTGGGAAAAACTCGTATACGATTTTACTTTATTTTTATGTCTACACAATGAAATTTCCTTCCGTTCTATCCGCCTAGACATTTTGTTGAGGTGTCTGGTTACTATGTCAAGGTAAAATGTTCGATTGAGGCGTTCCCTGAAAATAAATTCAGGGTTATTTATCATACATGTCAAAACTTTCCACTTTCAAAGGGTGTATGGAAAATACATGAAAGATTTATCTGATGTATGAAGATTAACATGATTATCTGGATTTATGAAATTTTCAAGGAAAACAGAAGAGACATTATTGAAGATGCCCTTCGTAACGGTTTTACACTTTTTCTGTGAAGGTTCATTATTAGGAATAACCATCAAAAGGTGGATTATGCGATTTTGTACTTACGAAGTAAAATCTGACATTCTTTCTGGATTGAAATTTCAAATATAAAAAAGTAGTGGTAAGTTTTTAAGTTCTGAACTGAATCTGAAATTTCAGTTTTTGGATGATAGGCCCAAAAGTCTTAAGACCGAAGTGTAAGTGAATACTTCGAATTTTAAATCCAAAGAGATCAACTCTGTGCCCAGAAATTTCAAAAATACAAGCTAGAATTTAAAGTTTTTAGTTTAAAACTCCAAATTTAATAAATCTGAAATTTCAACTTTCTGATTCAAAGTTCCAGATACGAATAAGGAATGACTAGTTTTTAATTTCTGACGTAAAAATTGGAGACTTCAAATTTTGGATTCACACAAATACGATTTGGTTCAAAAATCGGTCAAACCTTGTCTTATGTTTGAAGGGCTGTAAATCGCTTATTTTTCAGGAATTTGAAAGAGAAATTTTGAATTTTATAAATTTGGATTTAAATTTCGGAAAATCAGATTAGAATTCTGGGTTTAACAATTTTGAAAGGAGATAAAACTATTTTATTTTATTTTAGAGGTAACATATTTAATGTATCACTTTAATTTTCTTCTTCTTCTGTAAAGTACACAGCGAATAAATTTCACCAAAAAGGCAAAAATATGTTTGAATATATCCATAAATTACGAAAAGCTCTTTGGCTCAAGGATACAACGTCTTAAGAAGTTTCGTTGGAATAATAAGATCTTCCTACATTTAAATAAACAAACTGTAAACTTAAAAGTTCTATAAAACTTGGAAAGTTTTATTTATTTATCTGTTTCAAAGCTTGAAAGCTTTCGTTATTAATTTTTTCTGGTTTGTGTTTAATGTATTTTAGTCAAACAATATATCAAATTATAGGCTCAGATTTATAAAATGTTAAACTGCTTTGCCAGTGATATTAATAAACAAACTGTAAACTTAAAGGTTCTGTCAGATTTGGAAAGTTTTATTTATTTATTTGTTTCAAAGCTTTAAAGCTTTCGCTATAAATTTTTCCTTGTTGGTGTTTAACGTACTTCAGTAAAACTAAACATCAAGTTGTAGACTTAGATTTATAAAGTTTTAAACTGCTTTGCTAGTATACTTCAATATTATGCACTTCAAATAATTTTAATTTCCATTTGCTGAAATTATTGCTGTTTCCAGCCTCAGAAAAGGAATTGACAAAAAGTTTAAGAATTCTTGGAGATCAACGTATTCTATTAATATGTACGTCGTACAAAAAAAAAACATAAAACTTATTATTATTATAATTATTAACGAAGAAAATGTAATAATAATTAAGAAAGGAAAAAATGAGGAAGACCAAGGTAGAGAACCGGAAAGGGAAGAAGAGAATGAAGAGAACGAATTGATGATGATATTACTGAAGAAGAAATAAAACAAGCCTTAAAATCAACACGAAATGGAAAAGTTGCTGGAGACGATAACATTACACCAGAATTACTCAAGAAAGCAGGAGAACCAATAGTAAAATGACTCAAGGCAATATTCCAACAGGCCTGGAGAACAGAGCAAATATAAACGGATTGGGAGAAGAATATCATTGTGTCCATATACAAGAAAGGAGAAACCACAATCTGTGATAGTTATGGAGTAATATTCTTATCATCAGTTACAGGTAAATTGTACTCCAAAATTATAGAGAAAAGATTAAGAAACGAAATTGAGGACAAAATGGAAGATGTACAAGCGAAACCTAGAAGAAAAAAGGATGGAGGTCAATATCAATAAAAGTAAAATAATGCATATCACCAGAGAAGAACAAATAGCAAGAATGGACAATCAAATAGAAAACAAACGACTGGAGTATGTGGATCAAATTGAATATCATCTAGGAACGACAATCAACAAAGATGGAAAAATAGAAGAAGAAGTCAGAAACAGGATAAACAAAGCAAATAAAATTTATTATCAAATAAACAACAGCCTAATAGGCAAAAAAGAACTAAGTGTCAAAGCAAAAATGCATATTTACCAAACAATATACGTATACACCTACACTACTCTATGGATCAGAATCATGGGCATTGGCACATAAAGTGAGATCAAAAATAACGGCATCTGAAATGAAGTATCTAAGGAAGGTGATAGGCAAGACTAGAAGAGACAGAGTCAGAAACAGAAGTGTAAGGGAAGAACTAGACCAAAAACCAATAGTGGAGGAAGTAGAAAACAAGCAGCTTAGATGGTATGGACACCATATTCATATGAGAGTCGATGCATATCCCCAAACAATATTTGAAATGAGGTCTGAAGGTCAAAGGAAAAGAGGGAGACCCCGATTTACATGGGAGGATAACATCAGGGAGCTGGCTAGGGAAAACCATCCAGGAAGTCAGGATATTGGCGAGGCAAAGGAACAACTACAGGAGATGGATCGAGGACCCACCCAACGCCGTAAGACATAAATGAGATATGAAAAAGCAGAAGAAGAAGAAGAAGGAAAAAATGAAACTTGAAGGGAATCGTATGGTACTGAAAAAAAAGCGATGTGAATACAATACAAAAAATTTAAATAATAACTCCTATATTCTTAAAGAGCACACAATAAGGTAACATAACAAGATTGAAAATCGAAAGATTGGACAACTAAAGAATGTCAACCCAAAATGTCGTTATAAAATAACAAACGAATAAATTTCCTTAGGAAGATTGGCATTAGAAAAAAGAAATAGGCATAAAAGTCAAAAGTACTTGAAAAGCGAACAAGAAAATTACATGCACAAGTTAGAAATATAAAAAGATAAAGAAGACAAAACCAAACGAATTGAGGTTGTAAATAGGAAATGAAAAATCTGAAAATTCTGATAAAAATAACGTTGAATACTTCTTGTGAAATAAACAAAAAATATTAAAAACAGCATTAATAATATTATTATTTATTTATTTCAAATTGTTAAATTCTATTTCTATTTTTATTATTATGGTACAACAATTCAAAACAATTATTTTCCGCCTTGCAACATTGTTCCTTGAGGTATTAAAGTTGACTTCCCTTTTGTATTATTTTGATTTTTTAATTTTGAATATTCAAACTCCAAACTCATACTCCTTCATAGATTCATTAACAGCAGTAAGATAAATCATTCTAAATTTTGTTTGTTTGAAAGAAATCGGATTTTTATGTTGTCTTTTGTTGTTAACAGCAGAATTAATTTGTTTTCAAAAAATCATAAAATCTGTTTTAATGATAAACTCAAATTTAAAAACAAATAAACCAAAATTCTGGATTCAAATTTGTTTTTGGGAGACATTTGTTGAAGGAACTTAATTTAAAATTTTACTTGAGCTGAATTAGCGTTTTGGATTTTTGTAGGCCAGATTGCTTGGTCTCGGCTGCCGCCTCGACCGCAACTTTCTGAGCTCAGCACAAAAAGTGAGCTTTCTACTCCTAGTGACGTAATATACTATTATGTAAAAATATTTATTGTTTTATATAATAAACCAAAATGGTGGCCGGTATAAGTTGTAAAGGTAATTTTTGGCCACCCAGTAAAAGTGCCTAGGCATTTATATTAATGAATACTTGAGTTGGAATACGCATGTAGCTACTTTACGTAATAAAATAAGTAAGCAGGAATATATCCTCAGAAGATTGCGTTTTAGTAGTAACTTGACAGTTTGTAAAACTTAGATACTACTATGCTATGATATACCCAATTTTTTGTGTGGGGCTATTCGGCTCAGATTGAAACTTTACTTATTCGACAAAAGAACTGCTTGAGAATTATGTACAATAATTTACCTCAAAGAGCTTCCTGCGAAAATATCTTTATATTTGGACAGTACCACGCATTTATTTATATTATGCTATAGGTAATACATATAAAGAAAACCTTAAATTTATTTCATATTTCTGAAGGGACTCAGAAATACAATTTGAAAAATCCTAAATTGCAATCTACCCCGACCTATAAATGAATATTTTCTAGTTTGTGCTTGTGATTTGTGATATTTATATGTAGATAAATGCAGGATATTTGACTGTACTGACAATGGCTGCGACATTTTATATGTACGCAAAACTAAATAAATATAATAATAATTATTATTATTATTACAAAAACGAAAACCTAATATAACAAAATGTTGCAGAAAATAACGGACGTCTAGCACACTCTCGAGACTTCTATCATATTCTAGAAAAAGCAGTGGCCGCTTATACATATAAAAATACAAATGTCAAAAGATATAAATTAATATTTTTTCTAACAAAACCACTGCTTGTTTGAAGAATTAAGTAAAATGATGTTTGACAAAAGAACCAGCCTCCTTGTCCACAGTTTTGTTTTTAATCAATTGTTACACGATAATCCTCATAAAAGAATAAATTGGAAACTTGTAACGGTTCATTTTCCGTTATATTATTTTGCTCCTTTCAATTGCTTATTTACGGTGAATGCATTTATTGAACCTCTATTTATTATATATTCACTGGTAAAAGATTACGTTTTTAGTGACTTTTTGGTTTTGAGTAGGTTTTCTGATTTGAGAGTGTCATGCGCATTTGATGATAGGCGTTGGTTCGAGAAATCTTGGCTTTTTCCGTTGGGTCTTCTGCCGAAGCAGTTGAGTTTGAATTTATCCCGAAGTTACTCATTTAATTCTGATGGAATTTTCGTAATTATAACTTCCGAGATTTTCGGTTTTGTTTCACTTTGTGAAATTATTTTTTAGAAGCACCAAGATTGTGGTGGTAAGTGGAGATTTTTGTCTTATCATTGAACGCACGTGTTAATGGCGACTTTATTACAGCTTCTTTTCTTTCTTTTCGTTTGGTTTTATTTTCCATTACTTTACCGTACTCCGGCTCTTTTGGTTTTTGCCTTTTTGCGGCTGCATTATTTATGGAGTTGAAGGATGCGGTATTATTGAAAAATTATTTATCATTGCTGGTTATTCGCCACTCGATCGCTTGGAGGATTCAAGGTCGGTGTTTATTGAATTGTTAAGTGTCGTCGAATTTACCTGATTTTATTCCATTTATTAAATTTCTTAATTTTTAACTTTGCTTTACTTAAATATTTGTACAATTGAATTTTAACGCCTTCAGCTAATTTAATTTGCATTAATATTAATTATTTCATATTCATCTTTTTCGCTTCACGAAATAAATTTATATTTTTGTTGTAATATTCTGTAACGCTTTAGGTTGGTTTTTCCATTTTATTTTATTAGCATAACGAATTTGCGTGTTTTTTTTCAAGGTAATAAGCTTGAGTTTAAACAAGGCTATTGCTATTTATTTTTGATCGTTCATTTTTATTAGACTTGTTTTCACTCAGGTAATAAAGGTAAGCGCTTATTTTTTATTTATCCACCTTGATCGTTTTTTTTTTCATTCATGTATATCTTTCTTTAATTCAACTAACGTTGATATTTAGTTTTTTTGGTTCCTTTGAAATTAACCTAAGCGATTTGTTTTTGTACGTTTGGTTGCATATTTTTGCTCTTAATTTTCCTATTTAATTTGCATATTGTTAACTATTTTGAATTTATTAAACTTACTTATCTGTATTTCTATATTTTTTTGAAAACTGAAAAGTTTTCTGGCGCCCAATTTTTTTCATTTTTTATCAGTATTCACTTTCTGAGTTTTAATTTTGATAAGGCAATCCTCGACGATCTACGGCCCTCGCAAACAACTAAGTTAGTCGGCGAATTCTTTTGATTTATTTTATAAGTATACAGGTAGGTGATTATTTTTCTTTGTTTCGCTTTTACCTGTTATAAACTAATATTCTAAATCAATATTGGCACCAAACAATCTACGAGGAGATTATTTCATACACTAACAGTATGTCAATACAATTAAAATATACAATATTCACCCCAGGCATCCGTTTTACTTAGTTAATTTTGAGGCGACAAAAAGGGGTTGCTATAGTTAAATGAAATGACGTAATCACTAATGGCGTTCATAAAAGCCTCGACCAAATTTGCAGTTTAACTAGTTTTACCTGCGTTAACGAAGATGCCGTAAAGAAAATCAAGTTTGTGGCGACGATGTTAAAGTTGTTACATACATAATTATATATTCGAAAACTTAGTTACCTTATGATGGATTACTAAACGCATCAGTTATTCGAAGTCAATTAACATTTCACTTTGGTAAATTTACACAATAATCTTTGGATTAACATATAAATATTTTAAACTCCTCTCGAAATAACTTACATGGAAAACTCTTACCCCGAAGGCAATCCAAAACCGTACCCGAGTGTTTACCAAAGTTAAACAGAAGATCGAACAGTAGTTCAGAAAAATATTCGTAAAATGTTATGAATTTCATAACCTACATCCGCTAAAATGTCATGTTTTACGACAAAAGCCCTTCCACAGTAGCACTACCGAATATTGAGGGGTTGATATTTTAGGTTTTAAATGCGGATGCAAGGGGGCTTTTCATTTATAATTTCATGGAAGGGTTATTGGGGTTAAAATTAATAATACTAGGACGTGTTGCGCGGAAACTTTTCATGAAACGTTGTTATGCAGATTTTCATTATCGCTGGTGTTACAAAAAGGTATAAAATACGTGTGTGTGCGTTGGGGAAATGCGAAAATCAATTTTGAGTTTTAAACTCATACAGCTACACGCAATTTCAAGCCGTCAAAAGGACACCTTTTGTTTTTTAATTTTTTTAATTAAAATATATGTTATTTGATATAACATGTAGCGGAATTCAGGAAACGTTTTGAAGAGGAAAGGATTATGAAAAAAAATTTGCAGCTTTATTTTGAATCACAGAAATGCTGATATATTGCAATTATGGAATTTAAGAATTTGTATAACATATTTAAAAATATATAAACGGCGAGAATATCAAAAACTGATATGATTAGAAAGTATTTGCATCGCAGTTGCTGTCGAATTAAAAGCCATCTCTGAATTTGGTTACTTCTATTATTTTTACGTCATCGACATTTACTTGATATCTTTCAAAAGTGTAACAGTGACTAAAAATGTTCCAAAAAGATACTACGTTGTAATTTTTTGTTGCACATCTCAAGTAAGCTTTGTTTACTTATAAAAATGTTGTTTTTTTCCTTGAAAATTTTCTTTTATTAGAAGACCTGCAGCTAAAGAAGTACTGTTCGGCGGTCTTCTTAGACATCAGACAAGCTTTTGACAAAGTGTGGCATATTGGATTGCAATATAAAATGAAAAAGGAACTACCAGCCTTTTACAAAATTTTGAAGTCGTACTTAGAAGAAAGACGCTTTCAGGTGAAGTTCCAAGAAGAACTGTCACAACTCCATCTAATTCGGTCAGGTGTCCCGCAGGGCAGAATTCTCGGACCTGTGCTGTATTTAATATATACCGCAGACCTTACAACAACAAGGCAGACACTAGTAGCAACCAACGCCGACGATACGACCGTGTTAGCTTCGCATGTGGATCCAAACACGGCCTCTCAAATTCTGCAAATGAACCTACAAAAAATTCAAGATTGGTTAAAGATATAGCGCATACAAGCAAATGAAAACAAATCCGTCCATGTTTCTTTTACTTTGCGTCGAGAAACGTGTACTCCGGTTACCCTAAATGGAAGTCGGATTCGGCAGCAAGACAGCGTTAAATATTTAGGAATTCATTTAGACAGAAGACTTTCCTGGAAGACTCATATATGGAAAATGACGGCACAACTTGGAATAAAGTTTCAACAATTGTATTGGTTAATAGGCAGGAATTCTCAACTTACAACGGATAATAAGCATCTACTTTATAAGTGCATCATTAAACCTATTTGGACGTACGGTATCCAGCTCTGGGGGACGGCCAGCAATTCCAATCTCGAGATTCTTCCGAGATTTCAAAATAAAGTCTTAAGAACAGTTATCAACCTACGTACCAAACTGGCTAATTCAACAAGATTTTGACTTGCCGTCCGTCAGAGAAGAAATTAAAACATTCAGCATAAGATACCACGACAGACTTCGAGTGCACATCAATCAACTAGCAGCAAACCTGCTAGTACGATCAAACATGTCACGTCTAAGAAGATCTGAACCGATAGATCTTCCAACCAGATTCAATTAGTAATTTTTACACGTTACTTTGCATATTTAGTATATTAGTATATTTAGTATATTTAGTATATTTAGTATATTAGTTAGTTAGAGTTAGAAAATTAGGTTAGAAAATTAAGTAATATTAAGTAATCTTTGGAAGGAGTGTTTTCATTGGAAAGCTCTCTTGCATGTCATTATACATTTGTTAAATCATTTGCTGAATGTTGCTCTTGTAATAGATTGTAAATACTCTTGGAAATATAAAAAAAAGAAGTTTGGGAAATGGCCAATAACGTAAAAATAATAGAAGTAAATAATTTCAGAGATGACATGTAATTTCCACAGCAACCGCGATAGTTATCTGCTGTAAGGTGCTTTTAAGATTTCATTTGGGTCTTCTAGCTTCGTTATCTTAGGTGGTCGCCCCGAAGTATATTTATAGAATTTTCCCCGCCTCTTTGGCATTCTCTAAATATTTATCCATCAAATGTGTTACTAGTTTAAAAGGAATTTATGAGACAATCAGTGATAAATAGAATTAAGATTTTAAAAGAAGAGTAACAATTTTCTTGTTTAATTACAACACCTAAAAAATAAAACTTTTACGTTAGAAATGAACGTCTTCCGGGTTGGGACCGTGTCACTGTTGAGACAGAAGAACTCAACGTTTCGCCCAATTTTTTTAAGGGGCTTAATCAGGAGGAAACTCAGGGCACTAAAAGAGCACCCATCTGAAGGGTTTCGTCTCTGGTTTGGTTTACAACCCTACTTCCTCTTGCTAAAAGAGTGTCACCTCTGGCGTGGTGCACACGTTGAGTTACCGTGCTCTTCTAGTGCCCCAATTTTCCTCCTGATGAAGCCCCTTAAAAAAGTGGGCGAAATGTTGAATTCTTCTGTCCCAACAATGATACTGATCCAACCCGGAACACTGACCGTGGAAGTCTTCGAATTCATTAGGAATTTCTTGTTTTTATAGAATATTATTATTGTCCTAACATAAAAATGAACAGTAAACTGATAATACATATAGTTGAAGAAGTAATCATTTTGAAAAAATATACGGATACTTTAAAATTGGAACATATTTTACAGTAATAAAATTGTTTTATGTATATTGATTTGACTTGTTAGAGAAAATTATCACAGAAAAATATATTCTTTGATAAACCCATGCCCTTAAAAAATAATACGAATTAACGATAACTTTTATTTAAGATCAGTTTGTAATTGAGGAATGTGAAAGACACATTCAAGGCAAATTACATTTTTCAACTTTTATGTCTAAATAAGATAAAAGCAAAGCAGTTTAAAGCTTAACTATTCTCTTTGACATTTTTAGTTTCTTCTCGGTAATGTTACGTCGTTTTTAGAAGGTAGATTTATCTGTTTAACTTTCCTGTTTTAATATTTGACAAAATACTTGTATAAAAATAATTTAAAGCTAAAAAACCAATCGATTCAAATAAAAAAAAATAAAGCACTAAAGGATTTAAAGAAAAGTTAAGATTGGCGTCATTTCATCCTGGTTTTAAATAAACATAGCTTAAAACAATTCTGGGCATATTAAATACGTAAACTGTCTTTTTAATAAAGTTAAAAATGGTTAAGGTTTAAATACCTTCCTTACGAAGATGAATAGCAAAAGTTAACAGAATTGAAAACTGAAAAAATATATCAAAATGAACTGAACTCATTTTAAAGGTAGGTTGATTTTACCATTCGTTTATTGCTTGTCATGACAGCAGGAAAGTAAGTGTGAACTAATCTGTGTGGAATGATTTGGATTCTTAGCCAAGTGTATATCGGTAGTGCAGAAATATTCTACATAACATTGAAATTAAGTAATTAACATCACTTACCTCCCTTGTTATGTAAATAATTGTTACGTGTACGTATTAAAAATGTTAATATGTTCCCTTCGCTGAACATTGTTAAAGAGGTATTAGGTACATATTATGTGTTCTTTTACAACGAATATATGAAATAAAGTTACATAACCTTGGACAAAATACCAGAAAATAAACAAAAATTGTTGGAAAAAATAAATTGCAACGGTTTTAGTACCTTTAAATTTGATGAAAATTTGGAAAGTACCTATCACAAGTTGTTTTGGTATTGAGAAAAACTTTAGCCATGCATGGGCGAAGTTAGGGGGGGGCTTGGGGGAGCTAAGCCCCCCCAAAAACCGAATTAGCCCCCCCAAAAACATTCAAACATACACATACACTTAAAAACAAAAAATGTATATGTCTTTTCATATTAGGGCTTTAGACCCCCGAGGTCTGATGACCTAACTTCGCCCATGTAGCCATGCTTCCTGCTTAAAGCTAAAGTTAAAGTTAAGAGGTTTTTGTCATCTTTTGAATTTTTAGTTTAAATGAATTACAATTAATTGCAATTAATTTCTTCTTATTTTTTGAATGTTTGTTGTGGCGAATTTTATATTTTTGCAGTCAGTGCATCGCAAAGATGGGCAACCATGTGAAACATAGCAAGGTACTAAACTACCATGGCATGTAAAATATTTTTACCATGGCCGATATAAATTTAAATTTACATAATTGACATGAATTCATTCTTTAATCACTTTGCTTACTACCGTAGAGAGGTACATTACACTTAATTCCCTACTTTTATGATAATCAATAAATAAATGGTAGAATCAACTTACCTCTTTCAAATATGACCAAATGTTACATTAAAAATGGTTATTAAATCGGCAGTGAGAAACATATTTGAAAACCAATAGCTTTTGGAAAATCGACTTTCCTAAGCATTATGATTAATAAGCAGTATACAGGACGCCCGGAAAAGCCTTAACCAAGAAAAGAAAATTTTGGTTCCTATTATATTAAAAAGTAAGTTTCGGAAGAATTCTTGTAGAAAAGTTCTTCAAAAAGAATTTGCTAAGGAAAATTCTGCCCCGGATTGTCTTATTTGAATTGGATAAAACCATAATAATTGTCCAAAATTCAGTAAATATCCAAACAATAATAACCCTGCAAGATACAATAATTTTAACAGAACGTCTTCCGGGTTGGGACCGTGTCATTGTTGAGACAGAAGAACTCAACGTTTCGTCCACTTTTTTAAGGGGCTTCTTCAGAAGTAAAAGGGGAGCATTAAAAGAGCACGGTAACCAGCGGGCGTTGCGGTAACTCAATGTGTCAACGGCGCCAGAGGCGAAACCCTTCTGAAGAAAAACAGAAAAGGCATGCGGTTTTATACCGGCTATAACCGGTCAACCGTGTAAGACGACGACGACGACGACAGTAGTGTGATTTTGATGTTTAGTACCTAATTAAACGTCTTTCAAAGATACCAAATACATTTCTTTTGGAAATACAAAAAATAACATTAAAAATAATTGGGTCCTAGCACGGTCTGTTTTTATAATTGGAAAATGCCTCGACAATAGAAGAAAGCAAAGAAGAAAAATAAGCTGCAGGTAAAACATACACATTGTTGGTTAATTAAGCTTTTCTAAATACATTTATGTTTTAAGTCATTTGTGCCGGCCTCGACGGCTTCAAGGTTAGCATACTTGCTTGATAAATGAAAGACTTTGGGTTCGATTCTGGCTCAGATCGGTGAACATTTTAATGCAGAAAGAATTCTCAGTCCTCTTTCAGTTACGAGGTAAAACTGCAATGGGGTTCGGAAAAATTCTAGTTGGGTGGTGTCAGTGACCACAGCAATCGCGTCGCTTTGAGATCTCTGACACTTGCAAGTCTAAATCTCGCCCAATAAATAAACAAACAAATAAATAATCAAAGGTCCTTCCAGGGTGGTTTTGCCGAAATTTAGGTCGCTTTCAACTTCAAACAACAATTAAGTATAATATAAAACTGAAGAAAATCATGTGAAATTTCTTAAAAGCAAAACCGATTTTTACAGAATTTAAAAAATCACCTAGAGCTGGAAACTGAATCAAGTGGAATTATGGTACCCAACTGGAATGGAATTCGATGAAATTGCTGGAAATCCGGGTATGTTAAAGCACATGTGAATGGAACTCCGTGGAATACCTAGCAGAATTTTCATTGAATTTATGTGATATTCCACTGTCCAATTTTGCTAGCGGTTTACACCTCGAACTATATACAATTCCGTAGAATTTTTAAACAATTTCAGTAGATTTTGTGAATTTACTGTGCAAAATTGTGAAATGCTCAGTTAGTGTGGAATTCCAGTGTATATAATTTTATGCCCAGTTTATCTCTTGATCGTGTTTAAAATAACCATAAAAGGATATAGCTTTATACTGTTTTAATGTGTAGCAAAGAGACGCACGATGTGGTTATTATAGTACATTGACATTAGATATAATAATTATTAGAAGTTAATGGTGCTGCTTTTTAATATTGCAATAAAAAAAATAAATTTAAAAAGAACAGAAAAACCTCCTTTCGATTGTAAAATAAACAAAAACTTTTTAATTCCTTTCACAGACACTGTCAAAATAAACGTGAAAATCCGTTTAATAATAGAAAAGTCCCAACAATATAAGAAAGAATTTTTTACATAAAATCCGCTAACAATGCCAGCGTACAACTAAGAAGATTAAAATGATTTTTCTACTTCAGACGCCATGTCGCACGCCACGTACACGGAACTCGATGGAAACATCTGGAAAAACTGTAATGAAAGATCCAACATCCCAATGAAAAAAGACCACCAGAAAGGAAAATAGCGGTAACGCTTCAGGGATAATATTTAGAAAGCTTCCGAGAATTGTTGACTGTACTGTATTCGCCAAACGAAGTGGTATTGCCGGAATAAACCCTGCAAGATTGGTGTTGTAGCCCATGTAATCAACGATAATGCTCTCTGAAAATGTTTTGACGAGGAAAAATGGTTGCATCAATTTGTTTTGCATTACGAGCGAGTGCGTGAATGGTAGGTAAAAGGAATACGTGATGATGTATTACGCTAAATCGATATGAAGTCAACTATTTTAATACGGTGGAATGGATTTTAGTTGGAAACGAGCTTCATACGTTTATTGCTAATATTAATCTCGCAGAAGACTGGTTCGTTAAATCAGGTAGATTAGAGATAACGTTTTAATAACGGCTTCATTAAGATGGAACATCTTAGCTTATTCGTTTATAAAGCCTTGTAATATTATGCAAGCGTCGCTTGGAAATTAGTTATTAAGTGTGTAATATAAGCGCTATAAGTATCAGCAATCCTAGCGATTACGCGAACCTGATTACAAGCAATTCGTGAATGAGTGGTATATTATTTACATAAATACAAAGCCCTATCGCATGTACAGTCAGCGCCATTACTAAGTACGCACTTCCAATTTTAAATACCAACTTATTTCTGATAATCAAATAACAGTATAATTGTACTTTCAGAATCTTTTATTTACTTTAAAGTATTGTATTCGAAAATGCAATAGAAATTCAATACAAATATAACTGCACTTTATATCCCGACAATGATGGCTGGTGAAGCTGCAAGACAAATATTGTAACAAAGGCGAATGTAACAAATATTAAAGTTATCATCTAAGTGCACGAGCGAGCGGTATGACGTCATTTTGTAAAGTCGTTCCACTTGCTAAGACACGTGCGGCGTATCGAAGTTGCATCTTTTAAAGTGCATTGTACTATGTAATTCGACACCTGGCACGCGCATAGATAACAGACCGAGAAAATCGAGAAGAGGGAGTCCATTTTACGGTATAAATACTCGGCTTGAAATACACTAGAGGTATGGTTATATCAGTTATATTCAACCATCAAAGATGCAGTTTCTACGACAAATCTACACCCTCCAAGATGATGGTTCCAGTAATATTCATGTAAGACTGTTTTATTTTAATTGTAAAATGTTTTTATGGACTTAGCCGTTTAAATGTAATTGGAACTTATTTCTTAACTGTTTGAATGTTTATTTTAAATTGGGTCTTAGAATAATTTATGTAACTTTGTAAATCTAAAGCACAGATATGAAATGCACGATGTTAGTTGTATTCGACCTTGAACCTCTCATAAAAGCCAAGCCAAATATCAAGTGAAGGAGTTGGTCAAAGACTCTATCTAAATTAAAGTAACTTGTTTCTATTAACATCTAATAATAAAGGAACTAGCCACTTCGCCAGAATAATCAACATTTAGAATAATCTAAATATTGCCTATCTTTACGTAAAAGTGTCCCTGTAACCCTTTCTCAAAGTGAAAATAATAAAAATATTATTATTAACAATCCTATGTAAACATATAGTACACACATCACAAAAGTCTAGGGATATATTTTTTTTTATGCAAAACTGTCAAGTATTTTGATTTTTTTTAGGTGGTCTGCATATAATAAATTAACACAATACTTTTACAACATTCTAAATTAGAAATTTAATTTAAAACAAAAGAAGACAAGTTGAAAAAGCTTTAATGAAACTTATTAGCAAAAAGTTGATTTTATACAATCATAAGAAATTGAAGTGTCAGCACTTAAAGTATTAATTAATTAAATTTAGTAGAGAGTATTTCCTCCTCTTTGGTTCAAAACGGCTCTGCATCTTCTAGGCATTGATAAAGTTAAATTATCTATTGCATCTTGCGGTAACTGTTGCCAGTGTCTTACAAGGGTATCACGAAGCTGAATCCGAGTATGAATTTCATCCAATTCACTTTCAATGCTTCTTCCCAACATGTCCCACACGTGCTCAATAACGTTTAAGTCTGGGGACTGCGCAGGCCATGGTAAAACAGAAATGTTTTCGTCTTCAAGCCACTCGGTAACAGTACCTGCAACGTGTGGGGTGGCATTATCATGCATTAGAATGAACTCAGGTCCAACAGCACCTGCGAATGGAAGCACTATAGGCCGCAGTACCCTATTTAGATACCCATCGGCATTTAAAAACCTCTCAAGAAAACAGAGATCTGTTTTTCCGCCAATGCAGATACCACCCCACATCATTACGGTACCTCCTTTATAAGAATGGACATCTTGAACACATCTGAGCCTTTCCAAGTTACCAGGTCGCCTCCACACTCTAACTCTTCGGCTGTCAGGGTGTATTCCGAAACGAGATTCATCTGTGAACAAAACCCTAGACCATTGCTCTTCTGTCCACAGAATATGCTCTTCAGCCCATTCTACTCTACGTGCTCGATTACCATGTCGAATTGGTGGGGCTCTTATTGGACGTCGGGCGTGGAGATTGGCTTCATGCAATCGATTTCTGATTGTTTGAGAACATACAGTTACATTATGAGTAGTCTGAAGCTGTGAAAGCAATTGTTTAGCCGTAATTATTGGTCGTCGTCTAGCTTCAAATGTTAAGTAGCGATCTTGAACTGCGGTAGTAATGCGTACACGACCTGGATGTTGTTCGCTAGGATCTCCGGATGTCCTATATCTACGCCACAGTCTGCTGATAACACTTTGAGAGGTGTTTAAAGCTGCTGCAACGTCAACTTGTCTTCGACCAGCTTCTAGCATACCTACAGCTCTGTTCATTTCAGCTAAACTTAAATGTTGTCGTTGTTGATTACCTTCCATAATAACAGCACCAATAAAACTTAAATCACCCCAATATAAACGTAAATTAACTGTAAATGATGATTAAATTATTCCCTAACAACACTGAAATTGCTTTACTTTTAGTTGAATTGACAATTAAGCATTTGCATTTGTTTGTTTATTATTGAAACAATTGCTATCGCTAGCCCAAAGACTAGCACTAGCATACTTGATCAATGGTAGAGATATTTAATAACAAAATTGATTTATATCGATAAAAAAATATATATCCCTAGACTTTTGTGATGTGTGTATGTAAAAGTAAGTACCCGGTGCGTCTTAGTAATGGCATTGAGTGTACTATGAAAAGATTAAAACCGCACGCATAGAGTACTTAGAATAGAGAACTATTAAGCTGAGTTCAGGAAGAGACCATATATTTAGTAGGTATGCAGCAAATAGCAGAAAAGGTAAGAGGATATGGAATAGACATTCATAATATCTTTGTAAATTATAAACAAACGTACGACAGCGTAAGTCATAAAACAGTAAGAGCCCTAGATACATTTAAAATCCCACGAAAATGAAAAAACTTACCTTCATGACTATTAAAGACGTACACTATAAGATGAGAGTCGGAGGAACAGAAACAAGGAGACGCTCCGTCGCCCATATTATTTAACATGGTGCTAGATACAGTCATACAAAAGAAACTCTATACAGAATGACACTACCTATTCAACTTGATTTTTCCAGAAATTTCGCTTATGCAACCGTATGATATTTTTAGATGGTCATAAAGGGAAAAAAATGCTATAAAATTTCGACCTAAAAAATATAGGTTGCCATTTGAAGAAAATATTTAAAACCATCAGTTAGTGGAAAATAATTTGTTATAAAACTTTTGTCGAAAAACTTTTTTTTCTAAAACTAATAAGACCGGCTCCAGCATCCAGGTTCCTTACTATTTATTCACCCTGTATATTGAGATGTTACATATTTCATAAATTTATTTTAACTAGGATGGAATTTTAAAATGTTATGGGTTATAAATTAATTAATTTTTAAACAGATTTAGAAAAAAATGTAAATAAATAATAAGTTAGATAGCTAATAATATTTAAATTGAATTATTTACCTTACATTAATTATAGCATGTTAAAAATGTAATATTAAATTAGCTAAAAGGATCTGATTTAATGATAATAATTTGTAATTAGAGATATTTAAATAAGTTCATGTTGAAAATCAAGTAAACGAGTGTGGATAAAATTAACCAGGACAACGAGTTTTTTTTTTAAATAATAACAGATGCAAAAATAATGATAACAGATTTTTCGGATTTGAAAAAGTAAAGCTTTGAATATAAAGTAATTTAAAGCAAAATTAGTAAATGATCTTATTTATCTATAATTCTATATTAAAGTTAAATAGAGTATATAAGATCCTGTTAATGGATTAAATATGAAAAATTACCATAATTGAAGTTAAGTGATTGAAATATTTGGATAGTGCAATTTATAATGAGAATTTTGGAAGCTTAACTGAATAATTCGGAGTGTTACTTATATTTAATTGAACCGGAAGTAGTCTAACGACTTTATTTATGATTAATTTTAGATTCTGTTTAGCTAGGGCATCTAGGTCATTTATATGTGTTTAATTTCAACCAATTTTTTTTTTGTTAATAAATTTGTATAACACAATTTAATTTGACATTATTAATACAAAGTAACTAAATGAATTTAGTATTCCTATAAACACAAAAAAAGAACCTCATCAACGCCTAAGAGATATTAACGAGTTAGCCGGAGTTTTAATTAAAATAAAAGTTGTAAAGAAAATTTTGTCAGGGTAAGTAAATCTAATTTGAATTAAGTTATGAAGCTAGAAAAAAAAAAACAAAGCATATTTTGACGTAGAACGTGCAGTTGAGAGTAATCTGTAAGTTGTGGGGTTTTCATGCAGACATATTTTAACACTTTCTATCTTGTAATGTGTGGGGGTGTTTTGTAAATTATAAAAGCATACCCATTCATAGCAATATATACAACAGAAATCATATGGCCCAAGTAAATGGTATTAACTCGGTTGCTTTAACTTTAAATAAAGGCATACTTCAAGGATCGGTACTAGACCTGTTGCTTTTCATACTTTATATCGCTGACTTTTTTCTATTAAAGCTAATTGTGTATGTGCAGACGACACTCAAGTATTATACTTTAATGAACATTCGCTACAAATCAAGCAATAAAACGTTTAAATAAAGATTTACGAAAGTTAAAATTTCAAAATTTCATTAATTAAAAATAAATGCACCTAAGCTAAATTTAATCACATTCAGTAAAGGTTAACAAACAATTGCAATGTTTTCGTTAAGAATGAAAAAATTAAAGTAATTTTGTGTAAAACTTGGGTTTGTATGTCGATAAAGATTTAAAATTTATTGCCCAGTATAATAATAAAATCAAATCAGCATTTATTTGTCTTTACAACTTTGTATTATGTAAAGAAATGGTAAATAGGAGACTGCGTATTGTGCTATCGGAGAATTTAGTTCAATCGCAACGTACTATTGTGACATCGTGTAAGGGCCTTGTATAAGCTAAACGTTATCATAAAAAATTCAGATAAAATGTTGTTAATTAAATAACTGAGGTAGAGTCTTTGAACCAACTCCGTTACGTATGTTTTGCTTAGCTGTTTGCGAGAGGTTTCAAACTAACATAACATATATTATCCGAAAGAAGTCTCAAATAAACACATTAAACGGTTTTAGAGACAAGTTACAAACGTTAAAGTTAATAAATAAAACAAAGGGTTAAATCCAAACTATTACCAAGTCTTACAATGAATTGAATAACATTTAAATTAAATATAGATAAATCTTCTTACATATACATTGTAGCAACCACTAAGTGCGAAGGAGTGGACCTGACCTCTGAACACCATGACTGCACTGACTGTCTGACACTGACTGACCATCTACTCTAGAGGACCCATCTTCTAGAGGCAGCTTCAGTGATGGAACTAACTTGAGGAGTCTGAATGCGTAGGTCTCAATCTGCCTACTCCTAAGCACCTTGACTTCACTGCTTTTTGTCAAATAAGCTGGTGTATACAGATCGTGCGAAATCCAATCTAAACATACAAAAAATAATGAGTGCAACAAGGAAGACATAAACAATATGGGTAGCACAACAAAGATAGAATGAAATCATGGCTAGGTAAATTTTTAAACTAAAATCTCTCACCAATAACAAGCAATATCTATGACAGATGTTTTAGCTTGCTTGCTTGTTTTGGCGAGAGATCTTTAGTTTAAAAATTTACCTAGCCATGATTTCATTATATCTTTGTTGTGCTACCCATATTGTTTATGTCTTCCTTGTTGCACTCATTAATTTTTGTATGTTTAGATTGGATTTCGGACAATCTGTATATATGCCAAGATGAGGGGCTCATTTTGGCATATATATACTCTTTCTTCCAATAATACAGCTGCTTAGTGACCTTGTTACCAAAATAACCATAAGTCGCAGCTGGGTAGATATCATGTTACATGCAAGTTATATTTTTTACGACTTGCAGGTGCATGGATAACCTTGCTACCAAAGATAGACATTGCAGCTGATAACAAATGATTCACCATGACGCAATTGCTATTTACAAGCAAGGTTACTTTATCTAATTCATATGAAAATATTATTATTATTCTATTATGTTACAATATCACTCTTCACAGTTAAGTAGGGCTACAGGCCTGTAGCTTTGAGGCTGATCAAGAGGTTTGCCTGGCTTAGGAACAGCAACAATTTTGGATTTTTTAAATTCTTTTGGGAGAATACCGATTGATATTATTTTTGAAAAATAGGACGTGAGCCATCTTAATGTATTTTTCCCAGTATGGAATAGGAATTCTGGGTGCATATTATCTTGCCCAGGCACTTTACCCGGTTTAATCTCTTTTAAGGCTTCTGTGATTTCTTCCAAATTGAAATTTTGAGAACATTTTGTTGTTTGTGTGGTATTTCTTTTTAATTCCCTTAACTCTTTTTAAATATTTTTAGTGTGATCTTATCTCGAGGTACCCTTGAGGATTCCAATATGCGGTTATCGATCTGGTCCGGAGTAACTGTGGATATTTTAGTACTTGGTTTTGTTGAGCTACCTAACCTTCGTGGGAGACTCCAAGCTTTACGGCTTGATCGGTGAAAGTTAGTTTTTTCCGCTGTTTTGATCCATCTATCCCTTCTGGCAGAATCCAGACTATGAAGTAATTTCCTTGTCATCGTTTTCAGTAACTTTTTTTATCACGATTTCCAGTATGTTCGTCCCAGACTGGGATATATTACCTTCTGAAACCTCGAGGTACGCATTTTTTGGCTGTTGTGACTGACTTGTGACTAAGCAACCTCAAATTTGTTTTGCCGCTTGTTTATTTTATGGGTAATTAAGTGCCGGTATTAAATTTCTGTTTCTACAAAAAAATACAATACTTATTTTATACAATTTATTATATCCAACGATTTTCAAAATATCCCAACTCACGAACTGACCTTTTAGCTATTATTGTGAGCAAAAATGGTGGTCTCCTAAAAGTTTTGTCACATTCGTAGGCTGAAAGTAATCGTAGTTCATAGTGTATGTTAATCAGTAAATTTATCGAAATATTGTTTTAATTATTGCCCTGGTTTGGTGAAATGTTCGTAAACCGTACAGAAACCTTTTATGGTACTTATATTTATAGAGAATAAATGTCTTGCAATAGTAGGTATATGCATATATACCTAATATGATTATATTTATAGAAAACTCTCAATATGCTATATTCTATAATAAGTAGAATAACTCTTTCGAAAATAAATACATGCCATAAAACATGCCATAAATTCTGTTAAAAAAATTCGTAAATACAAATAAATTCTGACATTCCAAAACCAACAAAATACTTTCGAAAACAGTATGTTTATAAATTGCCCGAATTTTCGCCTGTTACCTCCTGCAATTTTTTGTTATTGAAAGAGAATATGGTTTTCCTTCAGGGGCGTTGCACGTATGGTATTTATTCATCGATAAACCTTAAGCGAAGTGGAATCGATCTCTTGATAACAGGACTCACGTACCAATACGTGCCGACCTATTAAAGGGGATTTTCTCCGTACTTTCAGAAAATCATGCGAAAAGCCGAAGGTACGTCACGTTTCCGGACTTAAAGTTGTCCCGCGTTCGACTTGGCGGTTTTACGAGATTTACGTTAACCTAATAGTAAAGCCGCGTTGATCCATCTCGAACTCGGCTTTTCGGCACTGCAAATAACGCAATTTAAGAAAACAATATTTCAGATTTCCGTTCGGTACGCAAATCCAGTGTGTAAGCAGTAGAACGTCGAAATTTTATTTCAAGGTAGAATAAACGTAAAATATCGCCGGATATAATGGCTAACTGGGCACGATAAATGCGAACCGAGGGACAAGTTTATTGCAATACTCAGTAATAACGTCGACGTATATGAGTTTTCAGTTTGTGTGCATAAAAGCTTTTAGGATTTCAGTTACTGAAACCAACCTCAATCGTCGATTGCAGAAATACGAAGTAGTATTTCAATAATAATGCGGAAACGCTTCCATTTCATTTCAGAAATAAAGTCGCACGTTGCCATCACGTTTCCTGCATGCGGTCGAACGCTTTTAACGTCATCAGTTACGATTTTTACGTAACGAGATGAAAATTCTAAAGGTGATGCTTGGTGCACAGCTGCATTTTGTTTTGAATTCTTTGGATGCATTTCATATAAGATATTTTTGAGAGATGTGCTTGAATTTGCTCCAAGAATCTGAGATAATCTTTGAAACTCAATGTAAAAATGTAAATTAAATAAATACGACAATTAACTTAAAAATTAAATAAAGAGGGAAATTAAATTTGGCAAAGAGCACGACATATAGTACACACCATTTATTATTTTTAGAACAGATCCGTTAATCTAAACAGTACCGTATATTTATAGCCTCGAAACTTATGAATAAATATTTAAAATATGTAGTTCGTTCACTCATAACGTAACCGGCCAGATTCAGACAGATCTTTACGCCATGACTTAAGTTTTATGAGAATAAAAACTGCAATATTTTATATTTCAAACACTAACGATAAAATTTCTTTACTGTCTTACATTTCCCCATCGGAAAAATTAATGGCGCACAATAAAAATTTGTAAATTGATTTCAACAAAAACCTTCATAACTAAAATGAGCTAATGATCCACCCATTTTTTTTTTAAAGTAATAAAGTAAGTTTAATATTCACAAATTTGAAATATTAGAACTGGCCCTGAAAGTTAAAAAAAATTAATACCGAAACGAGAACAGTCTGAATCAAATAATGAAGCTCCTTTATAGTTTAATGTTACAAAATCGAGAAGGCTACACCACACGGTACACGGCAAGTTGATGAGGATCAAATACGTAACAGGATCTCTAATGAACATAAAGGATACCATAATTGACAGTATTGATTAGCGGGTTCTATTTTTAGGAAGAAGTTCATCCAAAAATATAAGATGATTTTAAGAAGTTCTAATAATAAATTGATGTCATTCTTTTTGAATTAATTATTGTAATAAAAATGGATGTAGCTTCTTTATTTTTTTTTATATTATTAAAAAGCAATTTGTCTTATTTTGAAGTAATTTTCAGCTGTATAATTAATTCAAAAACTATATTCAAATTAACATAATAGTTATTTTTGTAACAAGTACCTACCTAAAATCAAGTTTTTTGGGACGATATCGTTGCTGTTTCCGGACGAGGCGAAGCCGAGTCTGGAATAGCAGATGAGTCCCAAAAAAACTAGATTCAAACCTTTTATTATGTATGATTAATGTGATCAGAGCACATGTCACTATAGTAGTACGCAAAAGGTTGCTATGACAACTTTTAGGCACTAGGCCGAAAATATAGCATTTTACGGACTTAAATGAGTGTCACTATAGTAACCAGATTTTGGGATTGAGTCCGGAAAAGACTCATTTTACGGACTTAAATGAGTCCGTAAAATAGCTACTTTTGGTAGGCATGTACAAAAAATATAATTTTCATAATTTGTTAAAATGCATTAAAATGAGTGAATTTTTAACTAAATTGAACGTAATTAAATAACAAAACAATGTTGAAACTTAGTTTAAAATACTTGCCAACGTAAGCATACAAATTCAGTTACAGGAGTTAACGGAATAATTCGGTGGGTAAAAGAGATATAAGACCTCTAAAGGCATTGTCCTCGACAAAGAAAATGAAATGGTCTAGAAAGTGTTTACATTTTAAAGGAGTAAAAGGGAATCCTTTGAGCCACAAATCTGGGAGTTCGATTTCTGTTTTATCAAGATAACGCTTATTTGTAAAGAAGATGGCGCTTTGTTTGTCCTCATTAGTAGAAATATCACAAAATTTAAACAGAGATGAGATTTTTAAAAATTTTACCAAGAATGTAACTCGAGGCACTTTCTTCAGTTAAAGTAATAATCGTCCGCAGCGGATGGAAATACGCAGGATATAATGAGATTGATGAGGCAAATAATGAACGAAAAAAAAGCATTACAAGGAACTGAACGGAATATCAACAAATAAAGCAAGTACCAAAGGAAAATTAAATCATGTAATTAAATACAAAGACAGAGCAGTTTGAAAAGGAAAAGAGGAATATAACATATTATTGGATCATCAGTGGCAACTAATTAATATTTTATAAAGAAAGAATTATGAGTAGATTCAGACGTAAAAGAAGGTAGGAAAATAGAAGATGAGAAATGTTAAAAAATGGTGAAGCTAGAAAATATGACAGGCATATCAAAGCGAAAAAAGAAATCAAAACACCCTAGGAAAACGAAATACTTATTAATGTTAAACATGCTAAAGAAGAAAGAACGTTACAAAAAACAACAGAAATGGAACCATAAGAAAGAAAGAATATAATACAAAAAGTATCTAAAACTAGCTCTAAATGCACGTTTTAGAAATAGACTCAAGAAAACACAAATCAAAATGCAACGATGCAGATACTGGATAGACAACGATATGGAAAAACATAAAGGTGAACACATTGAAACGGAAACAAAGTAAAGAGTTAAGAAGAAGAGGAAAACCAACATTAGTACGAAATACAAGTCAACAGAAACAGGTTGGTTGTTGAGATGCGCTGACGTTGGACTTATAGCACTTATAGTAAAAATGGCAAGCGTAATGTGAAACATATAAACGCGAAGAACTAATAGAACATGGAAAACTATGATACATTATTTCGGCATTACAAAAACAAATTAGTAGAGGGGGATGTAAAAGAAGTAAATTATGCTTGTTGTTTTGGACATGGGTAAATGAGAGACAGCAATCGGCATAATAACAAAAGAAAATAATACGTCAATAAGCAGATATTGTTAATACAAATAAAATCATAAGGAGAGACAAAGTAGACATTAACGACAGAAAATGTGCCATATGAAAACGTCAAAGGAAGAAGAAGAAAAACCTCGACACAAAGCAAGACCGAAACGGAAGAGTAAGTAAGGACAAGGACACTGGAATAGATTATCAGAAAGGAGGGACAAACGATAATAAATCCGTGTGAACCAAAATAAATTGCAAAAACAACATACAAGCGCGCTCTTCCGTCGATTTTTTGAAACTGTTATTTTCTTTCATAGTTTGTGTTTCATTTGTTCATTTGAGTTGCTCTCTTTCGATACCACACAATTTAACTTCTCTTTTCGGAATGACGAGCCATCACCTCAACGCGATTCTATTATCAAGTTGCACCGTGATGATCTTACGGCACGCATGATCCAGAAGAATCTACAGGTGTGTATACCACAAGTCGAAGGTTCAAGGAGCTGGGAAGCAACGCCAATCGATATACAAGGGGAATGATTCGCTCCATTGCTACATCGAACATCAAGAAAGTACGTTTCAGAAGAAATCCGGTCCAATCGGTGGGAGCAATGTCGAGAAGTATGGGCAAACTCACGTCGATGCAACAAATTGTCAAGAAATATCTGAAACTGAAGACGTACAAGAAGGGAAAAGCTCACATTTTGACGAAGGCGATGAAACTTAACATGTTCGCTGCCGATACATACATTTGCTATTTATTTGTTATTGTTTGTCTGGTATTGCCAACTAGACTTATTTGCTTGTGTCGGCATTCGGCAAATTCGGACCTTCACAACAATGCCGACACAAGCAGATAGGCTAGCCGCCAATGGCAGACAAACAGTAAAATAGCAAATGTGTGTATTACGCCTCACGGCGTGGTCGGCATATAACATTCGGTTGCCGACTACGCGGCGGCGGCCTGTACATTGTACAAGCAGAACGATCGCGTCAACACTGCTGCCAATCCTCACATTGCATCCATTATGGTCTTTGGCGGAATTATATTTAAAGGAAGGACGCCATGTGTCTTTGTATCTCAAGGTGTCAAGGTGAGCAGGTACTATCTCGACGCGTTACAGACAGAAGTCTTGCTATGGTACCTTTTCAACTTTGGAAACCGTCATTGGATTTTCCAGAAGGATGGCTCATAAAGTTGAAATTGTTCAAGAATGATGCAAGCAGAATTTTCCTTCCTTCATCTGATTCAACAAGTGACCTCACAACTCACTCGATCTAAATCCCATGGATTACTCCATTTGGTCAATCCTGGAAAGCTGAAGGTAGCACTTCAAAAAGCCTAGGAGGATCTTGACGTAGCCCTCCTGCGTGCCGCCAAGCACCTTCATGCCTGTGTCCAAGCTGATGGAGGAAATTTTGAATTATACTATTCTGTTGTGCTTATTATTGTTCAATAAGGGTTATTTTTATAGTTCTCATTAATACTCCCAGTTTTTACGGATTCTTATTTCCTTTGGTTCACTGTAAACTTTTGTTTTTAAAAGCTAATTATAGAAATTTAAAATTTAAATACATGGATATACACAGATTCTTTAATGAGGAACAGAATAAAAAAGAAAGATCGGCCATAATTTGTTAGCCAAGCTAAGCGAACGTATTCGCATATAAAAGGATCTAAAAGTAGACTGTCAAGTAAAGAAAGCCATGATTACATAGTGAAAATGAAAATAAAGATATACGAAAGGGAGAAACAGAGAAAGAAAAATAACGAAAGAAAAGATATAAAGCTACAAATTAAACGAAGATAGATATGGAAAAGAATATTGTATAATATTGTAAAGTAAAAGAAAGGAAAATAGAAGAAAAGGTAAAATAGAATAGATTTAGAATAAACTGAAAGGTAATATACACGAGGCAGCTAGGAAGAGCGATAATTACAAACAAACAAAAGAAAAGTGCTGGAAAAACACAGAAATAAAATAAAATTCAGAAGAAAATAAAATTAAGAAACCAAAAACACGGACAGATTTAAGATATAAAACCAAATATGATTTACAATACACCTCAAACCATTTTATGGCGCAATAAAACAATTAAAATAAAGGTAACTATATAAATGTTATCAAAAGAAGAGAAGATTATGGAAATATGGTGTAAGCGTTATCAAAAACTATTAGAAAATCAGGAGGAAGGAAATACGCCAACAGAATCAAAATAAATGAATTAGATACATCACTTTCAAGAAGTAGAAATGAGAAGATTTTAGAAGAACAAATGCTTACCAAGAGCCATTATTTGTGTTGAAACAGGGGAGCGAGAATACAATACAAAATTACAAGAAACTACCTTTTATTGATCGGAAAATACCCAGCTTAGAATTTGTAATTTTTTTCAAAAAATAAGCATAATTCGAGCTAATACAGGCAATTTAGAGGACTAATACAAATGTAAATAGATCTCATAAAAACATCAAATGAATTTAAGACAAACCAATGGTTAAAAGTTAAAACAAGGCAATTAACAAATAAAAAAAAATAGGAAACATAAGGTGAAAAATGTGAAATGCAAGGAGTAGAGGAATACTTACAGGAATACAGAATTGTAAAAACTTCCCTTCAATAAGTAAACCCAGTAGTAACAACAACGAAAAATATGGCATGAAGATCAATTATTTGGAAGAAAAGAAAATAGATTTAAAGAATTAACAATAAATGATACAAAACCATTACGTTTTAATAAATATCTAATTTTTAATTAATGTATGTGAATGTTAACCTAATTTCAAAGTATACATATACATATAGGTAAGTCCATGTGTCCATGGGAAATAAATTGCGTAAGGTTGAGCTTAAAACTTTTACTCTGCCTGTTGAATTCAAGAATGTCGTAAGACTAAATATTAACCTTTATATTGTATTTTTTCAGAGCTCAAAACTTTCAAATGCAGTCTTTCAGTGTGGTTGGCACTTAGCCCAAGTTAACAAAAATCTCCAAAAATCCCTAATAATGATCATAATAATTCGCTCACAAAAGCCAGGAGGTTTTGGTTGGAGATGAAGGTGGTTCGAAGCCCGTTCGTTAAAAGATTCGTTAAAATAATTTAGAGCTTGTTAAATTTCAAAACTGGCAATTGAGTAACTTTAAAACATCTTAAAGCTTGAACTGACTGCAAGATATTCCAAGTAAATTATTTTCTAGGTATTTAAGCAGCAAGAAATTGCATAATTTATTGAAGCTTTATTTTCAGATTAGAAAATTTTGAAATATCTTCTTTGGTTATACTCCAAAGCGTAAATGTTTACAAGCTTATGGCAAATAAAGTAATGTTTGGTTATGTTTTTATCTCCTAAATGAAAATGTTGAGCACAAAAGATACAGATTTTTCTGTTTGAAGAAGCAGTAAGGATATGTGGGAAATTCCAAGATTAAGCAAAGTTGGATGCCTAAATTATAATCTCAAATTATCTGAACCCATTTCTGAAGATATTCTCTTTACTAGAAGTAAAGTCGGCTGAGACAGAACTTCTGAAGAAATGTACTGAAATATGTCCAAATTTTGTATAAGCCTGAAAAGAGTTGGTCAAAATTTCGTTCTGATGGATATCACATACATTTGTGGTATCTAAGTTTTTCTATTTCTTTTCCAAACTTTACCAAAACAATTTCCATGGGCTACGGATAACGGCAACGGTTCACCGAATCGGAACGGTTCCGGTTCAGTCAACCGCATCCGTTACACTTGACCAGTAAGGGGGGTATAAATACCCCCGATTTTCACCCCTATAATCATTCTTTGTTTAACAAGTGTTCAAGATGTTTCAACTGCTCGAAGTCACTGTACCAGTTTTGCTTCTGCTTCCTGTGGAGATGATCGCCATGGTATTAAGGTAAGTTTTTATTTTACTTTTTAAATTTTGTTACCCTTTTTGGTAGCAAATAACTAATAAATATTTTTGTTGTTTCAGATATCTGGACGATGATTCTTTACTGAACATTGCTACCACTAACAAATACTTGATGGGTGTTTGTAAAGGGGATCCGATCATTCGTCAGAGAATTCAAACGTTGTTCCAGAAACGAAAGGAACTTGAAGAAAGGATTATAATGGATGCTAGAATGGGCATTTCCATCAGACGAGCCGGACCTTCAAGGATGTTTGGCACCAATGGTGAGAAGTTCGTAGTTACAACCAAAAGAATTGAGATCATCCATGTTTTCCGGATACTTGTAGTGGGTTGGGTAATAAAAAATAAAGGTGAACAACTAGAAGTCTTTCCCACTTGATATATTTAAATTTACAAAGTCAGCAAACCAGGTTTCATCTCATAGAGACATTATCAATGCTAAAAATAAAGTACAATTACAAACTCAAAAGGAGCTGAACAACGCAATCTTACCAAAGCAAAAAACAGGTAAAACATAGCCGGATCAGACAATTAACCAATCAAGGTACCGAGTTCTCTAAAAAACACGAAAAAACGATATTAAAATTGTCTGATCCCGCTATGGAAATTGAAGTCCCAACATCTGGACATTCAAAAAGCAAAAGTAACGTCTGAAGGAAATACAAAAAGGAGTAACAAAATGGATACCATATGCTAAAAGCAAAAGATAAAATCAAACATAGTAACTAAATATAAGAAAGCCAACAAAGTTGGACCAAAATAAAGTACTTACTAGGAAAGAAAAACTTTATAATAACATTATTAAAGTAAAAGGCTCTTCAAAAAGAGAAAACTACAAAGTGATGTCGTGTAATTTATTACTACTTTGTAGTTTTCTCTTTTTGAAGAGCCTTTTACTTTAATAATGTTATTATAAAGTTTTTCTTTCCTAGTAAGTACTTTATTTTGGTCCAACTTTGTTGGCTTTCTTATATTTAGTTACTATGTTTGATTTTATCTTTTGCTTTTAGCATATGGTATCCATTTTGTTACTCCTTTTTGTATTTCCTTCAGACGTTACTTTTGCTTTTTGAATGTCCAGATGTTGGGACTTCAATTTCCATAGCGGGATCAGACAATTTTAATATCGTTTTTTCGTGTTTTTTAGAGAACTCGGTACCTTGATTGGTTAATTGTCTGATCCGGCTATGTTTTACCTGTTTTTTGCTTTGGTAAGATTGCGTTGTTCAGCTCCTTTTGAGTTTGTAATTGTACTTTATTTTTAGCATTGATAATGTCTCTATGAGATGAAACCTGGTTTGCTGACTTTGTAAATTTAAATATATCAAGTGGGAAAGACTTCTAGTTGTTCACCTTTATTTTTTAAGTTCGTAGTTGTAGAAAGACCCAGAATAGTTAAAAGGAGCGTCCCACAACAGCTACAAGCAAGACCTTTTTCTGTGGTCGCAGATGGCCGAGAAAACGGTGGAGGAAAAGTTCGCCAACAGCGAATAAACAGGGCTGTACCTTACAAGAGCCTTAGGTGTTAAAAAGTTGACTTATAAAAAAATGTAGATATGTAAATAAAGTTTTTTAACAATACATTAGGTGTATCGACATGATTGACTCTTATTAAATACATTGAAAGTACATTTATTAGGAGTCGTAAATAAAATTTATAATATTTGTAGATATATAATTTTGAAAGATATGTAAATATTGTTTAGTAAATTAATGTTATCAGAAAATATTTTAATTTTCATGATTATCACTGTATAAGAAATTATTGTACTGATTTTTTGAAGGTATTAGGAATGCAAATAAAAAATATATTAGTTTATTATAAATAAAGTGTAAACCTTTGTAACATAATGTTATCAGGGAAGACCTTATACAATATATGTAAAGTATACCTTTTATATTATTCTTTTAAGATGTTGATGATGTAATTTGCAAATAAAACAATTATTTTGATAACCAACAAACTATAAATTTCATCAAAATGCATGACGTGCCTTATTAACTACGATTGCATCAAACATTTAGATATGTAAATAAAGTTTTTAGTAATAAATTTGATATATCGATATTACTTACTATTATTAAATACATTGTAAATACTTGTTAGTGCATTAGAAGTTGTAAATAAAATTAATAATGTTTGTATATAATTTTTGAAGATGTTAAGATTCTGAATAACAATATTTATTTTTGTATTAATGACAGTTTGTACAAAGCGTATTTTAGTTAGGTCAAGTCTTTAACAGCTTGAACATAAAGCTTACCTCTTGTGCGTTAGGAAACCCATGTTTCTAAAATACTTCAGGCCTTTTAAGGTGAAAAGTCGCTTCTTGAAGCTAAACCCCGTCACTTTAATAACAACAAAAAATATAAAAAGCTCGATTATTTTGCTTCAGATAAAGGGCCAAGAAAGTTCTTTAACAAATTGAACCTCAAATTCATTTTTGGTTCTTTCTGGTGAAAAATTTCTCCTTGGAACTAAGTTTGACCTTTTAATGAATAAACACATTAACTAAAAAAATAATAATAAAATATGAAAGGCTTTAATGCAGATAGAGGGTAAAGGAAGTTCTCTACCAGCTTAAATTTCCAATTAAGGTTTTGTTTTCTGAGAAACTAATACCTTTGAAGAAGTTTTAGGTCCTTTGAAACAAAAATATTTTCTTGAAATTAAACCTAACACTTTAATGATAAAATGTAATTTCAAAAAATGAGATTTAGCGGCAGGTGAAAGACGATGAGAAACCTTTAACAGTGTGAACCTCTGGTTCTTCGACAAATTGATGTCTTCAAAAAATTCTTAAACTATTTTGACTCTTCAGTTTTAATGATTTTCTTGTTCCGTTGAGTTGAATATCATGTTTCTGCAAAAATTAAACTTAAAAAGTAAATATGTAATAAGAGACGAAAAGAAGGTCAAATGTTGAGTATGCTAAAGATTAAATTTTTGGGAAAAAATCTTCAAAAGCTACAAGTATAATAATCGAAGGCCAAAGGAGTAATTACATCAACTATCTTGTCGGATAGCTAGACGGTCTTGAAGGCCCTTGCTAGCCCAAAGATCTCATCCAGACTGGTATGGGAATTAGGAATGTGCTAAAGAGCTCAATGACCTTGCAGAACGTAATGTTGTAAAGTTGCTATGGGTTTCAGGCCATAGCGAAGTAGACGGTAATAAGAAAGCCGATGATCTGGTAAGGTAGAGAGTAACTGGGGCGTACCTTGTACCAAAACCTGCCTTCGGAATTCCAAAAAGTATAATCCGTAACTATATTAAGGATTGGATTCGTACTCAGTACTCAGCATATTTGCTACTGGCCTAATTCTCCAGAGCAACGCAATAGCAAGGCAATTTTAGAAAGACCCTGCAAAAAAAGAGCTACAGAACTTTAAATAGGATGTAGCTCAGAATTATCATTGGTCTTTTAACAGGACATGCATCCGTGAAGCAACACCTCAGAAGACTGGAAAGTTTAATGGAAACCTCACATGCAGACTATGCAATGAGGAAACTGAGACTAATAAGCACAGAGTGTGTGACCAAAAGACAGCACCTATTCGGGTATCCAGTCTTAGAACGGAAGGGTGCGGGGATCTCAGATCATACAATGGTCGTGACTGACATAAATTAAGGCAAATGCAATAAACCTTTTAGGCTGCAGTGTAAAAACCGAAACCTTTGGTGGACGGGTTTTAAACTAAAAAAACATTACACCAACTTTATTCTATTTCAGCTAATTATGAACTCTCACTGAAACAACAAACCTCTTTAAATGCGATGCAACTGAGGGTTTTACATAAAATAGTTGTAAAAACTAAAAAAGACAAAATTATTAACAAAGTATGTCCGGCTTAAGTGAAGGCCAAAGCAGAAACCAATCATAAAGGGAGGACAACCAGGATGATTTGGGACATTTATACAGAATGCCACAAAAGTTGAAAAGTTTTCAAGCAAAATCCCGAGCAAAAAATAGAAGAATAGAGCAAAGAAAGGTGGGTTGGAGGTGGGAGATTACCAATACTACAGAAATGAATACCTTGGGACAGGAAAGGGAATGGTTCAAAGTAAGAAAAAGTGGAGGGGGAACGGTAAATCGGGAGGGACAACTTGACCTACACAATCTTACACCTAGAGGTAGGAAGGCTTGGGATTAGGAACGAGTATTTCAGTACAGGTTTAAGTAGAAGTTAGTTTAAGCTGGCTTAAACTATAACTTAGACCGACTAGAACTGTACTTCATTCGTGATTTAAGCCGGTTTAAATTAAGTTTCTACTTAAACTCGTACCGAGAGCATGTAAGATATTTGGATCTTCATGAAAGTGGCGTTAATGAAGTACTAACTGTTTAGGTATTTATTTATGTAGCCAAAGTTAATAAATTACTGATTTTTCGTATATATTTAATCAGTGCTTTTTTTGTCATAGAACGCACCGGAACGGCGTTCCGGCACCTTTTTTAGACTGATTTTTCAAGTTTTAAAAGTAACTTTTGAAAATTTGATGTTTGGTCCACATGGACTTGAATCGCCCTGTCGATTTGGAGAAGTGGAAATTAGAAACTTGTCAATCAGACTGCAACTAAATGAAAGAGAAATGATTCGTGGATTCCGTGAATACATTCTCGAAAAGACATATCCAGAAAAACTGTTGCATTTGATACGGACTCTGAATACCATTCTCATTTCTTCAAGTGAATGTGAACGCGGCTTTTCGCAGATGAATCTAATTGCCACCCCAACAAGAGCTTCGTTGAAGATTAATAAGACAATTTCAGCACATTTGTTCATCAAACTTACTGGACCACCTCTGAGACTTTTCGATCCTTCAAAGTACGTTGATCTGTGGTTACTCAGAGGACGACATTGGGCCATAGATACTAACAGCAAGAAAAGGAGTCGAGAAGATTTGTCGGTCGATAATTGGACAAAACTTTGGAATTTCCTATGAACATTTGCCTTAAATACAATAAATTAAATTTATGTTAAGAACTGAATATATAATTTTTTTCATAAAAGATTAACAAGATGTGAGTTTCGGCACCTTTTTTCTTACAAAAAAGGCACTGTATTTAATTACACTCTTGGTCAGAATTATTTTCAGTTTAAGCTGAGAAAATAAAAATACTAAGTAATATTTTTTAGTTTGGTTTAAGGATGGTCTTAAGTTGAAACGCTTTTTAATATTTTTTATCTATCTACCTGCAAAATGTTGGTTGAAATTCGATAATAAAGATAGTACCTATCTGGAAATTCGTTTTGCGTTTATGTCTCAACATTTCTTAAATTAACCCCTTCGAGATTATAAAATTCACTAATAGGATTCGATATTTTACGACGAAAACTAAATAAAGGAAAAGAAATCGAAAGCTTAGCAGATATTTTTTTAACAAAAGAACGTCCGTTCACTAATATTAGCAATCAATCAACTGGTTTAGAAAGGTTTTCCTCTGTTTGGCTTGCTCTTGGGACCCTCTTTATTCAATAACGGTTAATACTTTAAATGTACCAGGATATTTTCGAGTAAGTTAAAATATGCATCAATCATTTGGACGCCATAATACTTTCGATATATTGATAAATGAGAAAAAGTTTGATGAATTACTTTACTAAAATATTCTTATATGATTAATCAAATGCGTTAGTTATAACAACCCTGAACTCGCGTCTCCCAGTAAATGCATATCTATAAATGCGTATCTACTTTTGTTGTATATTTTTTTGAAATACACAATCAAAACCTGGTACAACAATCTAAACGTTATTAATACATCCAGAAAATATTAAGCAATACAAAAGAAAGTAATTTCTTAGACGTTGGAATAAACGAGAATGATACCAAATGAAAGAAATTTATCTTACAACACAATGTTCGTCAGAAATTACCTGCTTGTGAGTGAACAAAACATTGTATTTATATAAAAAAAAGGGCTTGGCAAATAAAGAAAGTCCAAACTCTTCTCGTTACAAGGTTTGTGTGGTTTTAGGACGGAATGAATATATGTACTACCATTGAATAAGTATTCAATGGTACTACTGAAAACCAGCAATGCAGTAAAGATAAGTTTTATCTCGTTGTTATCAACTTTACCGGGATATTTTGAACCTCATTTACGCTTCATTTGTGAAAATACTAAACATTAATACCTATTTTGTTGTTTCGAGTGAGTATTTCACCCAGTTGTTAAAATTAAAAGTTAAATATCTATAAAAAATATCAAAACACTCGCAACAGAAGACATTTAAAAAATGCTGACATTTTTTTTTAAATGAGATTACGAATAAATTTTGCATAGAATTCCAGGAGCCAATTTCAAAAAAGGCAAAATAAACGAAATTTGGCAGAATTAAAACAGAAAAGTTTTGAAAGCACTTCCAACTCCTCCAAATGAATAATCAGTAAATCCACAGAAAAGCTTACAAAACAATATTTGAAAATAAACAACACCGACCAATTGTCAATAAAGGTGTATTAGTCGGGAAACAAAATACCAATAAAAATAACATCCAACTTAAGGTATTCTCTAAAAACACAAACTGTTTTCCTCAACTCACAAGAATTCATTATTTTTTTCAAGTTAACTCGGAACAGTATTTCCCAATTTCTAGATTCGAGGAAAAGGTTGTTAACAAGTTTATTTGTTATTTTTGTTATAATTGGATGTTTGGAGATTAAAGAGGGTTGAGAATTTATTTTCGTTTAAAAATAACACAAGGCTCGTTTCACTTTCGATTTTTTTAGGTTTGTATCAAACTTACCTACATTTTCAATTAGGGAAACAAGAAAATTCTCCTTACCTGCAACAAAAAGCAATAAATTAGTACTGAAAATTAAGAGCTTTTAATTAGTATTATTAAGATTAAAACAGGCAAAATTAATCCGCATTTTTATATAAGATTATTCGAAAGGAAGGCACAATTAAAAAAAA
Source organism: Melanotus villosus (assembly GCA_963082815.1). NCBI lineage: Eukaryota > Metazoa > Arthropoda > Insecta > Coleoptera > Elateridae > Melanotus > Melanotus villosus. Next base: position 73,594,980 of record OY720420.1, read on the forward strand.
AATGATGTACGAATGCAAATTTTGCAATCGTATTGTAAACAGCAGACATTTTCCTAACACCTGGCCAGCGCGTTCCCCTCATCCTAATCCTGCTGATTTTTGATTTTTCGATTGGTTTAAAGAAGAAATAAAAGAAAGAATAAAAATAATTTAAAGCAGTTTTCATACCAAACTAAACAAATACAAAAAATTAATTAAAATGAAAAAAACGGGCAATACAAAAACCACTAAATAAACCCAAAAAAATTTGCCCTATTTTTCAAGGAATCTTAATAAAACCGTTGGCATCTTACATAAATTTAATTAAAACTATCCGTAATTTGAAGTAGAGGTCACGTATTTCATTAAAATTGTAATTAAACAAATCTTATTATGAAAAATTCATTTCGTTTTATTTTCAAAAGCTCGCCTGATAATAACTCCGTAAACATTGCGATTGCCTTGTATGTTGTATCGGGTTGAACTTACACAACAATGGCCGCGGCAGCTACCGTTATAATTTAGTACTAAGAAAAGACAAAGAAAATGTAGAATCGGCAAGCGAACTCTTGAATGTTAAAAAGCGCATTACGATTCCGTTTATTGTTTTCCCTTCTGGTTATCTGATAATAGAAAATAAGGTTTTGTTTCGGAACAAATGTACCCATTTTACGAGGGATCCAATCTGAATATTTTGTGCTCTCGTAATTAAAGGCCGTATCGGGTTACAACTGTCGAAGGTTGTTTACGAATTGCCCTTTTTGTAGAATTCGATTATAATTGAATTCCGAGAAACTCGAAATTATTTAAACTGGAAATGAATACGAATACCGGGTGTATTTATTTAATTTTGTTTTAATCAAAGTTTGCTAAGAAAAATTAACACGTGATTTAACTCATACCGTAATATCATATCGTATGTGATATAAAAAGTTGTTGGAATTGCAATGAAAATGATTAAATATATCACAGCTACACTGTTAGGTGTTAGTGAGGCACATTTACTACAAATAATAAAAAAATAATTATTTCTTTAATCAGTAATGTTGTAAGTACTTTTGGCGGCGATGACGTAAGCATTAGAATTATTGAAACAAAGACAACTTGTTTATTAAACCCGAATGAGATCTTTTAAACTAGGGAGATTAGTTATGATTCAGGGCCCCGACTTAGAAAGATATTCGGTCACGGGACGTGTTGACGTACATATATGCTAACTAATACAAAAAGGTCAAGTTTGTGTGTGGTACACAGAATGTGAATTAATTAGTGGTGCATCGGTGTAAAATACATTTTGGATGATTAATCACATAAAAATGGAAAGCTGCTTGATCTTGAATTGAATACATGCGATTGTATGTCCGATGAGATAAGGTCGATATGAACAGCTGTACTTATTTGTCATAATTGTTGACAAGCGGTTTTGGATTGTTGGGGCATATGCTTATCAGGGCATGAGGTTCGTTGTTTGGGAACTTTGATAACTAGGCGTAATTATGAAGACCTATGACCTGGCTGCAACTATGCAGTGCAGTGACTCCCGGGCTATGCCCCCGAGGTGGTCAGATAGGCTCGTCTCCGCATTTATTCCGTTGGCCTGCTCGACCGTATGAGCCATCTAGGATGGGTGTAACATCGGAATAGGTAGATTCCCATTGTCGACTATATTCTGCCATAGTTGACTCGCTCGCGTATCTTTCGATTTCAGGTTTATAGGCAGCTGAAGGTGTACCCATCGTCATCACTTCTCAACATCCCTGAGGGTTTCTACTAGATGTAACATGGGATACCACGGGGGGATTCCCTCCACCCTGTAAGTAGGAACACTAACCGAACTCATACTGCTAAATGTAGTAATCTATGCCTGGTTTGCTTTCACGTATCGCTGTTATCTGTATTATATATTTCCTTGGGTGATGTGACCTTTAACGTTTGTTTCAAGCTTGGAGTGTTTACGCGGCCTAGTTGGGGTTACACGTTAAGCTAACTTGGGTGGAATGAACGTTATTTCTTAGTAATTTGATCCAATGTGGTTTTAGAAATATAAATACGCCATTTTAAAAATGAAAGTAAAATGGAAACTGTAACCACCCGCTCCGTCCTACAGTAAGTGGTGTAATAAGCATCATAAACAGAAGCTAAATCTGGGAACATAGTGGATATTCTGGCTCCGAACCTTACTTATTACAACGTCATACAAATAGTTTCAAGTTTCTTGCGTTGTGTGAACTCCGAGCCCGTCGTGTTAGAATTATCCATACTATAACTTAATAGCTCATTGCCCAATAGCTGGTTTGCAAAAGCACTCAAGATGTTAGTATTGTACCTTTTAACAGCTAAGAAATTAATAATAAAAAAAAATGGTGTAATTAATTATAGGTTTTTCTGACTTTTACTAGTGTAAATCACTATATCGACTAACCTAAGATTTTGTCTAGAAATTACAAAAAAAAAATTAATATCGCCAGATATTTATTAAGTAATTGAAAATCGAAATTTAAGACATCAGATCAGAATTTAAGAGATCAGATTCGAACAGCGCGCCTCCGTATACTGCAAGAAAGTTGCAGAGGCGCAACACTGCATCTCCGGTCGGCGACGATATGAGATGCGGCCCGACGGCCGTCCTCTCTCTGCTCTTCGATCTCGATGTTCGCGCACAAGTTATCCAAACGCGCAAATTATTGTTATATCTGTTTGTTATAAATAAAAGCCGAAAATCGAATGCAGTGATCTTTTTACTTCAGTGAATATCTGTATTCAATATATTGTGGCAAGCGCCCACAAGTACAACAGATAATAAATCAAAAGTCGAAGCTGATCGATAAAAAATAGTTAAACGAAAAAATAAATTAATAATAAACAAAATATAAATAAATAGCGACGTATAAAAGGATAAAATATCAACGTCAGGAAGAAATTACTGCAACATCGCTTAAAGAAATCCAAACACTTCTAGAATATTGTGTGAGCCACGAACCTGAAGTATGAAAACCGTGCAAATTACAGAATTCCGTGGTTTAGTGGCGAAATATCGGAGAAACCACTAGAAAAGCCGAAGAAGAGGGAATTTGAGAAGGTGCGATAGTAACCAAATTCAAGGGATATTCTTTCACTTATATTTACTTGCGTTTGAAAATAAAGTGGAAGTGAAATGTTACACACTATACAACGTAGAATAAAAAAAATTATACTTTCTTTGAGCATTCAAAAATAACAATAATAAATAAAATTCAACAAGTTGTACATTGGAAGTTGGGGATTTAAAATAGTAAGCCTGGGTTAGGAAGACTTTAAGAAACACGAAGGGTTTAAATATGTTCAGAAGACTTGTGGTGAGATGGACATTTTACACTTCCTTTTTTAGCTATTTAAGTAACTTTTATTTTAGCAACTGGTGACGAAATATCCAAAAAAAAAGTATAATACGAAAGGTTTAACCCATTAAGAAATTGTTAAAAAGCATAAGAATTAGCAAATTATGCAAGGAAAATGGAAAATTAAAACTTCAACAACTGAATGCAAAATTCGTGAAGTTTTGAAATATTCCAGAACAAAAAAAGAGCAGGATTTCTCTTCCTTATTCTTGCTCTAACAATTTTTTTGAATGGCACTAATTAAAACTTTAGTTCCGCTGACTAAAACACCCCGGCTTCTTACTCTTAATATTGCAGTTAACAACCTAACTAGCAAAGTCTAAATGCACTTTGCGACATCTTCCAGCCGCCCTGGTGGTTAGCAAAGGCGCAAACCACGGTAAGTGAGACAGAACACGCACTGTTTAAACTACTACCATGGATCTACAATTATTATTAATTTTAAAATACAAAAATAAAAATATTGAAAAAACTAAAATCTAGGAGGAAAAAACGTGGAAAATACGTAAAATTAAGTACTTTAAAGGAACTAAAAGGTAAAGTGAACAGTAAATATAATGGATATAGAATGAAATGAAAAACAATTCAGTTCAAAGCTCAAACACGAATCATTATAAATAGAACCAATGCCTAAGGCGTTCCATACGAGTCTTTGAAATGAAATAAAAAAAGGTAATTGAATTGAAGTAAAAGCTTTATAAAATAAAAACTGTTTCAGAATTAAATAACGTTAAAAGTCTGGAACAAAGAATCCTTACAGTTTTGCTATAAATAACATGATAAATAGTTTCGTTAAGAAAATAAGGAAGACATAAACACAAAAAAGAAACTAAGAAAGAACAGAGTAAGAAAGAAAGAGATAGAGAGAGAAACAGAGAAAGACAATGAAAGAAAAATAGAAAAAAGAAAGAAAAATAGATATGAGAAAGTAAACAGACACACTAAACAATTACAAAAGGAAGAAAAACAAAATACAAAAATTCACAGGTATTTCATTGAAACATTAAAATCGGGCCTAACAAAACAAAAGAACAAAATTAATGAAAAATCGATTCTTAACGATGTTAGTGTAAATGTCCAAGACATTCTATAACAAAGCAAAATTTAACCGCTAATATTTGACGTTAAATGAACGAAGCAAACGCCTATCATCTGTGATAGTAAATGAATTATTCCAGTAAATGCCCACAATCAATCAATCAGCCGGCCTTTATTTTTAAAACAAAAGGGTTTTAATAATGAAAGAACGTTTATATGCAAAGACTCGGCGATGAAAAGAGGTAAAAAAGCCTCAACGCAAAAAGCTCAAAAGTCACGATTATGGATTTATAACTTTTTTGTTGAATATTAGACAGCTTCGTAATTAATTCAAATAATAAGGTTTTTGTTGAATTGACATTTACGGACTTTTAACTTCGACGAAGCAATGATTCAAATTTTAAAAATGCAAATAAGTCACAACACCAGAAGAGCTTTTCTTAATTACATTTTTACCAATAACATAAACAATATTTCATTAATAATACATAATTTAATAATGGCAACGATGATAAATAATAGTATATTCTTCAACGAGTGTGTTCTGAACATACTAGCTATTCTCTACGAGAGCGAAATTTGCGACACGAGCGAAGGTGAGTGTCATAATTCGACCGAGTGAGTAATAGCGTTGGTTCAGTTTAGGGTGGAAACAAGTTTTCCTATAAATTTTGCTATTTTACTATTACCTCAAGGTTTCTTAATTAATTCAAAGTTTAGAGCACATTACTTAGATAGAACATGAAATAATCCACACAAAAATCTTATAAATATTAAATAATGAGATCAAATGCGATAAATTAAAATAAAAAAATTATAATTAATAAAGTGAAGTTCTGTAAACCCGAACAATAGCCTTTACGAGAAAATCCCAGGAATAGCTGTAAATACTCGTATAATCCAATTCAGTAAACTTTCAGTGCATTAATTAAAGTTGGAAAGATTTAATAATAAAAAGCTTGCTCTACCGAGGATATACGTATATTAAAATGCGCTTTGACCAGGAAATTGCATTGCAGAGATATTTGTATGAGAAGCTCAATTAGATGCGATGCAGACTGTGAACGTAATTTAAATTAGACAGACACAGTACGAGCGTGCTTCACTTGATTAGTAAATTTTTATCGCGTGTAAGAAAACTAGGGCAAAGTAAATTAAATTAAGGCGCTAGTTTCACACTTTGAAATTTGGTCAAATCGATGATTTCAATATAACGAACTAAGATTAAAATCAGATAAGCTGCACCTATTTACTTAATTAAAAGCTATCAATTATTTCGCTTATGCGAAATTGGATGGGTTAAATCGATCAATCGTGATGAAATTTTCATTTATTACAGTATTCAGAAAAATAAACGAGATTGATGGGGATTTAATTAAGGCGATTACAGGGTTTATCTTAACGAGCATCAAACACGTTAAAACGTAATGACTGTTTTAGGTTTACTAGAAATATAAAATTAGGTAAAAGGTTACTGGCTTTGGACATATTGTTGCACTTTTTGAGCTATAATTACTGTAGAAAGCACTTTAAAGTAATTTAATTCGCTTAAATTATAATTTACAAAGACTTTCACTAATCCAGAGCGAGTGCAGATTTAAGCTAAAGCTTAGAAATCAAGCGCATAAGTTAAGCTTCGCTGTAGTAAAGTCATAGTTTAAGTCGCCGTAAGTGTTGGTTTAAATCTGTACGGAAATGCCGGTTCTTGGTAATATTTCTGTATTAAATCAAAATATGAATAAATTCACAAGTTTATAGAATGCGCATTATGTTAAGAACAAGTAATCAGAAAACAATTTCTGAAAGTCACTTAAAAATATATCCCGAAAGAAAAGAACCAAGTACGATCATAAATCATAACAAAAAAATCTTTGTTTACAAACTTAAATATACAAACTCAAGTTAACATTTTACTAAGTAAAATTTACGATTATTTATTTAAAATGAAATGCAAAATGAAGGCTCAATACAGCCGAAATGTCGAGGAGTACCATTTATATTAAATGGAAATCTACAGTAACCATAGCACCATCGTATATCCCTTTTCTTCACATCAAAGACATATAAGACTATACTGTTTTATATATTGAATCATAACTACTTAGAAATAACTTTACCATAATAGTATGGTTCAATAAAGTTAAGATTGCAACAAGTAAAACTTATAACTATTTAAGATGAAATCAAAAATGAAAGAAACCATTGCAATATCGTACAATTCTCTTTTACAAACTAAAACCTGTAAAGTTTTATCGTTTTAGGTTAAAGTTAATTATTATTATCAATAAAGTTAAGATTGCAATAAGTAAGACTTATAATTATTTAACATGAAGTTTTATCGTTTTGTTATAAATAACTTTGATATTGAAATGTGGTTCTCTAAGTTTACATTTTCAACAAGACTTGAAAATGCTTAGCATGAAATCAAAAAGGAAAGGAACCAAGGTAGTATCAAGCATCTCCTTTTCTACATAATAGTTATTTATGTTACAAGTACAAAATATAGGACTTTTTTGGACGAGCCGCGTTATGTGGCCGAGCGCGCGCAGAGAGCGAGGCAAATAAATAAGGCGAGTCTAAAAGTCCGTTTTTGTACGAGTTACATACATAATTTTATGTTCGACTGCCTTGAAATGATATTTCCTACTCAAAATAATGACGTTTAATTTAATATGACAGTTTGATATGACTTTGTTACTATGACTACCTACCTAAAAAGTTAAAAGTACTAGTCCAAAAAAGTAGGTAATTTTGGACGCTAAACACTGTCGAAAATGACTATTTTTGAAACAGTCGAACATAAAAATTATATAAAGTTATATCGTTTTATGTTTAACTATAGTTCGTATTATAAAATTTTTTTGTCGCTGTTAATGTGTTAATCAATTTATAATTTCAACAATTAAGATTACGATTGTTTAACATGGCATCAAAACTAAAACGAACCATAGCAACGTCGAGAATCTCTCTTTCCCACATTAAAATTATATTAAGTTATATCGTTTTTTGTTTAATTTAACAATAGTGTAAGCTTAAGCTATAAATTACGTTAACGTCATAGTAGTTAATTAGCGCTTACGACTGGTTAAAATCAAATTAAAGATAAAAGGAGCCATAGCAATATCGTGGCACTTTCCTTTAAAAGCTAAAACTCTAAGGCTTCATCGTTTTACGAGTATATTTAATTTAACTATTATTTGAGTTATAAATAGTTTTGAGATCGTAATATCTTTCAATAAGGTTAAATTTTCAATAAGTCGAACTAAGATTACTGTCAAATTAAAAATGAAAGGAACCATGGCAAAATCAAGCATCTCTCTTTTCCACATTAAAATTATATGCAGCTATGTCGTTTTATGTTTAATTTAATTATGGTTCAAGCTACAGACAACTTTTAGGTTGTAATACGAGGGCCAAGCTGAATTTATTGAGAATAAGAAAATCTAGTAGGCCTTGAAAAACAAAACATACAGTGTTATTTAGAACAACTCTTTATCTGTCATTTGAAGTTTAGTTGTTGAAGTTACGTTCGTGATAACTCAAGTTACTAATTTTTTAAAGTGACATTACAAGTAAAAAAATGGAATTAACCAGAGAACATTTTCGAATCATGATTTATTATGACTTTAAAAAATGTTTAAGCGCTTATGAGTGCAAAGAGAGTTTAGATTCAGCTTTTAGTGAACAAGCACCTTCCTTGGCTACAATTTACCGATGGTATAAGGAATTTGAACGCCAAAGAAATTCTGTTCAGCATCAAAAAGGAGCAGGGCGTCCTCCTACGGCTGTTACCGACAAAAACATTGCTGCTGTTAAAAAAATAATTGAAGTGGACAATAAAGCCACTTATGCGGTAATAGAGCATCAACTCAAGATTGGATCCTCAGCTGTTAAAACAATCATACACGATCACCTGCATTTAAAAAAAGTGGTCAGTCGTTTTGTGCCGCATCACCTTTCTGACTTCCAAAAAGCAGAGCGTGTAAGAATTTGCCATGAAACTTTAAATTTCTTAAATAATGGCGGACACCAAATTTTTTCCAAAATAGTGACAGGTGACGAAACTTATATTCCCTTTTTCGACGTACCTACCCGCCAAGAGAGTCGTATATGGATTCACGAAGATGAGGGAACTCCAACAATGACCAAGAAGCAGCGAGCTATGAAAAAAGTTATGTATGCGGTATTCTTCAGAAGTACGGGCCTAGTAAATGCAATTAAGCTAGATGGACAAAAGACAGTTACAGCTAAATGGTACACTGAAAAATGTTTGCCTGAAGTGTTCAGTAGAGTTCCAGACAAGGGAATTATGCTCCACCATGATAATGCATCATCCCATACGGCAGCTTTAACTCTCCAGTTTTTAGCTGAAAAAAATATAAAAGTAATAGAACATCCGCCGTACTCACCTGATTTAGCAATGTGCGACTTTTGGCTATTTTTTGCGCTTAAAAGGAATTTGCGGGGTAGAAGGTTTTCGTCTGAAGAAGAGATTGATACCGCAGTTCACGCTTATTTTGAAGGTATTCCGAAAGAAGATTGGTTGGGAGCTTTTAAACAGTGGAAAGAAAGAATGGTCAAGTGTATCATTGCTGAAGGGAATTACTTTGAACATATTTAAAATAAAATCCTAGAAAATATTAACCGTGTTTATTATTCTCAATAAATTCAGCTTGACCCTCGTATGAACCAATAAGGTTAAAACTTAAACAAGTTGGACTTAGAATGCTTAGCATGAACACCAAAATGGAAGGCGTTAAGGCAACATCGAGTGTCTCTCTTTGTCACATTAAAATCGTATACAGTTACACCGTTCTATGTTTAATTTAACCATGGTTCAAACTATAAACTACGTTGACATGATAGTCAGACTCAATAAAGCTAAAGTTCAACAAGTAAGGCTTACCACCATTTGATAAAGCTAAACTTTCGACAGGTAAGGTTTGCGATTAGTTTAACATCAATGCAAGAAAGATAAACACTGCTAATTAATATTATATAAACTATATCGTTTTATATAATTTAATCACTACAAGTTTGAGGACGCAATATCACTGGATTTAACATTTTAAAACGTAAGATTTATGATTACTTTACACTATAAAATGAAAGCACCATGGTAATAGAATTCATGGCTTTCTACACTTCGAAATTATATAAAGCAGTATTGTTTTATGTGATTCAATCATAATTAGTTTGACGTAATAGCTTGATTCAATAAAGTTAATATTTCAACAAGTAAAACTTCCAATTATTGTTTAACGTGAAATCAAAATTAAAAGAAACCATCATACTAACATCGAGCATCTATCTTTTACAAACAGGTGTCAAAGCTATACCGATTTATGTTTTAATTTAAACATGACTCGAGTTATACATACCTAAACAAATTTAAGGTCGTGTTTGTTTATTTGTTTATTTATTAGGCGAAACCTAGGCATTTTTTTTTTCGCATTAAAAATCTCACTGGCCACTGACAAATCGGGAAACGAACCCGAGATCTCTGGTTTAAAAGGCAAGTATGCTAACCTTGCCACCATCCAGACCGGATTTAAGATTTTGATAGGACTTGATAAAGATTTGAACACACAAGACTTGCAATGGTTTAACATGACATCAAATATAAAAAAACAACAATATAGCAATATCGTATAATTCTCTTTTACATCTTTATAGTTTTAGGTTCAATTTAACTATAATTTGGGTTATAAATAACTTTGATATTGAAATATGACTCAATTAGTTTACATTTTTAACAAGTAGGACTTAAAATGCTAAGCGTGAAATCGAAAAGGAAAGAAACCAGGGTAATATCAAACATCTCCCTATCCCACATAAAAATTATATAAAGCTACATCGTTTTTTGTTTAATTTAGCCATGGTTTAAGTTATTGTAACGAAATGTGTCAGCTGTCGGCGGGAGTGTGAATCATTTCGCGTCATCTGCCGACAGACTTCCGCACGGTTCGGTTACGTCATCACCTAGACTTTTCCGGATTAAATTCTCGAACGCCACAACTGGTATGTAGGCACTTTTTAGGAGCGCGGAAGTTAGTCTACCAGCAAGAGTCTACCAAAAGCTATCGTCGCGACCAAGTGCCCGGTTAATATAAATGTGCACAGATTAAGTACGAATATGTGAATATAAATAAACTGTATACAAAATTAGTTAGTATTACGGGTTAATATTAGTGTTGTGTTTTTAATGTTTAAGTTGTTGTTTCGTGTTAATTATTACGTTGTTTAAATTTGTTAATAAATAATTCGCACCACGGACCGAAGTTTTAAAAAAACGTTACATTATAAATCACGCTGACGTCATAGTATAACGCAATAAAGCTAAAATTCAAAAATAATTAAGGCTTGCGACTGGTTAACACGAAATCAAAGATCAACGATATTGAGCACCCATCTTTTGCAAACTATCACTGTAGCTAAAATTTAGATTTAATTTAATTAAGATTTATCATTAGTTTAACATGAATGCAAAATGAAAAAACTGTCCATCTTCTTTATAAACATTAAAATTACGTAAAATACTAGTTTACTAGTATGAAACGTAATTTAATTACGGTAACGAACTTGTGTAAAGACTCTGTTTAGTTTTCCTAGAATCCATAATACGATTACTTGACATTACATAATGAAAGCACCATCGCAATATCATATCTTTTCTACATTTCGAAATTATACAAAGCACTACTGTTTTGGGTTTATTTTATCATAACTTTTAATGTCACAGTATAACTCAATAAAGCTAAAATTCCAACAAGCAAGGTAATGATTGTTTAACACAAAATCAAAAATAAAAGTGTTCATGATAACATCATGCATCTTTCATTTACACATTAAAACGATATAAAACTGTAAACAGGTTCGAAGTCGTAATATGAGTTTACAAAGCTCAAATTTCGACAACCAAAATCTATGGGTAATTTAAAAAAAAGTTATATCGTTTTATGCTTACTTTAATCACGAATTTAGTTAAAGAAGTCAAAATAAAACTTAATAAAGTTGCAATTTCAGTAATGTTTTAGTTAACACAATATGAAAAATCAATAAAACATTAAAGAAACGCCGTTATAAATATAACATTTTTCCCATTATAAGGCGTTTTATTTATAAATAAGGAAATTTTATAAATATTTTTGGGACACTTACTTTTTTTGATGTGACTCTGAAGGGTAAAAGGTTACTTAGATATTGTTCAAATTAAAACTTTTAATCATAAACAGCTAGGATTCTAGGACTTGCGGTACACTTTATAAAAACTCGAAGCAAACTGTAAATATTTGAAACTTTGTCTATTACTTGGCAGCTGTTTTAGATAGGCTATATTTAAATAAAGTATTACTTTAAAGTAATACACAAGTGTTAGATTCTTAAACTTAGTTTCCCTACTTTAAAAAATCAGCTGAATTTATTTTTTATTTATTTTTAAAGAATTTCTTGAAGGCCAAATTCGTGGGAGAATAGATTAACGCATGAATTTTTTAAAATGCGTTTATATTATAAACACAACATATTTATTAGAATTGATTATGAATAGTAAAGGGCCCAGTATGTATCCCTGCGGTATACCATGTAAAATAAATTTACAACCAAAGCATTTGGTGTCATTCTATTACTCTTACCACTAAATTTAAATTAGGTTCAGGTGCAAGGTAATACTTTAAAGGACTCAACGTAATCCAAAGTTTTGACCTTTGATTTACAAAAAAATATGCTCGGGTTCGTTTCGGTTTAAAATACATTCGCCATTCATACTTAAATAACTTAATTTCAGCTACTTTACGACTTACAAATCTCTCGTTAAACAGTAAAGACTTAAACGCGTATTTTTCTACCAGGTTCTTATCCCAAGGGGTTTTTATTACAACCAGCAGAAATAATTCTCATTAGTTCAAAATGGGAAATTACGAGAATTAAGAACCAAAATAGCCACGAGTTTTAATTCACAGAAAGCAATTAAAACTTTGTAGACGAATTTGCATCTTACAAATTTATTTATTGCTTTTATTAAAATTCTGTCTCAAAAACAAATGTTTCAAGTTTGCGCTCGATTTTGGGCAGATTAAAGTTGATAAGTGTGCAATTCTGCGTGAAAATGATGGACGTAAGGAATATGCAGATATACCACGTCACCGTGACTGTAGGTCATAATGTAAACAAAGTGGATGTTAAACAACCTATGCGCTGGAAAATTAAGCACACATACGGAAGAGTAAATATTTGTGAAGCCGACTGAAAACACTTTATCGATAAATGTTTCTTTGAGAAAAACAGCGTAGGTAAGTTTTTATAAAAAGTTACAGTTTATCCGTTTCAGCCTCGTTTATTTTATTAACGGCGGCGATTTATTTTGAAACTAACTAATTTGTAGTTCTGGTGCTCAAAATTAAAATTCATGCGTCAATTAATTTTCCAGAAAATTGTTACGAGAAATTTTTAACGATATGATTTTATTATTACCTTTTTAAAACCAATAACGGCGCAGAGAATATAACAATGTAAATATTTGTTCATTTCGTTCATTATCATTGTTTTGTTTGCTTTTATATTATTCCATTATTCAGTTACATTTTTAAATACAAACAAACGTGCATGTATATTGATAAAAAAAAATAATTCAAACTAAATTTCAGTCGGAACTAACTGTAAATATTTCCTTTAAATACACAAAACGAGATGAGCTACTGGTTAAAATTAACAACGACTGTCCTAAAGAGTTTCGGCCTAAAAGCTTTTGGTATCCCAGTAAACAAAAAAGCCCGTGGGACCCTTAATTTGATTTATTAAAAAAATACAGGAAGTTTATTGGGTTACAACTCGATTGTTTACCAACATTTAAAAAATAAAATAAAAAAACAGTTCTTTATTGGGAAAAAAATTCAGTGTCATTGTTTATAAAAAAATTGGAAAAATCTTTGGTCTTGCATTTATGTTAGAGAAGTGAAAAAATTAGGGCACAAAAGCTTTCACATTACGATTTTGACTTATTTTCGAAATTATAAATTGAAAAATGTCACAACAGGCGTGTTAAGGGTCAGTGAAGCGCAATTTATAGCCTCTCCTGTCCAAATGTCATCTTCGCAACAAGGCTCTGGCGTCCGAGTATAGGTGAGATAACCTAAGTATCTGGGCATAGGAAATGATGTTCCCAAACGACCACTAGTTTGAAGGCAAAAGGTGACAGCCCCACCACCACAATTGCGTGCAGTTAACCGATAACCAGCTCTGCATTTGTAGTTTGTACCTTAAATTATTATAAACCTATACATATAATTGCCGGACAGCTCAACCGACGACGGAATGTTCCTACGATGTAGGATCTCTGTAAACTAGCCCAAGCCTCAAAATAAATACACAAATACAATCTCCCTGTATTATGCCTCAATAAAATAAGATGGGTTGTTAGTCAGAATTCAAACTAACAAATGGAGATAGCCTCAGCAAACTAAGCAGTGGAGACATATTAGTAGTGATGGGCAACCTCAACGTCAAAATAAGCTCCAGGCAGTGCCCAAATGAAACAAAAGTGTAGGAAATTGTGGGCTGAGACAATGAAATGAGAACGGAGATCTTTTTATGGAGCTATGCACAATCTTTGACATAATAATTGGTGGATCTCACCTGACAATATAACTATGAATCAAAGAGATCACAACGCCTACAGCAGAAAATAGCGCAATTCTTTCTTGGATGTAGGTACGAAATCGAGGTAGTGCCGATCATCATCTTGTAATTGCCACATTAAAAATAAAACTTGTCTCCGGTCAAAGTAGTTATCCGGTCTTTACATGCAGAAAACTTAACTTGCAAAAGCTGAGAGACACCACGTATATGCTGAACTCAAGACCAAACTAAACAATGATGAAGACTTAAACATCATCCAAAACGAAGAACCCGAATCAAGATGGGATAAAATTACAGAATTTTTATTAGAAAAGCGCGAAGAAACCCTAGGAATGAAGAACACCGTGGAGACAATGGATAACAGACACAACCTGGGATTTAATCAAACAGAGAGAGAAAATTATGGCAAAGATCAACAGTGAAACAACACAGACCAACAAGAAAGATTTAGTAAAAGAATATAATAATCTGAACAAAGCCGTTAAGAGAGAAGATAACAGAAGATGGCACGATGACATCGCAGATCAAGCAGAAAAAGCGGCTAAACATAGCAATATAAAAGGACTATACCAACTGACAAAACGGCTAACCAATGATCGACAAGTGACAAATACGAACATGCAAATATACAAGAATAGCAAACTATGTATTAACACCAGATGATCAACAAATACGCATATGGGAGGGATATCATACTGAAATCATCGGAGATGCACCTGAAGAAGGAGAAGAAACGAAGAAATCCAACCCCTGCGAATTAACACCAATGCCTCTAGTGAAGGTGAAATAAAAAGCGCCATTAACCAGCTACGTTCAGGAAAGGTAGCTGACATCGATAACCTGCCGCCGGATATTCTAAAAATAGACAAGGACCTCATTACAAAACTATTACACCCCATTAGCAAGCAAGTATGGGAAAGTGAGAGAATCCCTGGAATCTGGAAGGAGGGGATCATCATCAAATTACCGAAGAAAGGAAACCTTGCAATAATTGGAGGGGATTCCAAATCAACAACATACTGACAATGATTCTACTCAATAGAATGACAGACACCATCGAACCAACCATTAGGAGGGAGCAAGCGGGTTTCAGACCAGAGAGCTCCTGCATAGACCATGTGAACACTCGACGAGTAACAATCGAACAATTCCGAGAATGGAAGTCGTCACTTTGCCTAGTGTTCGTTGATTTTAGGCGACCTTTCGACAGCATAGTCCACTCAGCTATCTGGAATATACTGACACACATAGACATCCCGCAGAAAATAGTAAATATTATAAAAGAGCTTTACACAAACGATTACTGTAGAATACTGCACAAAAGTAAAGTGGGCAAAAAGATAGAAATTAAAAAGGGCATCAGGCAAGGCTGTCCCTTGTCTCCATTTCTATTTAACCTGACTCTTGATTGGATTGTGAAAACGGCCAACAACGATTAAAGGAACATAGCATGGGATTTCCAGCGCCGATTGAGGGACTTGGACTATGTGTGACGATATCTGTCTCCTTTCCCATAAATCTGCAGATATGGAAACTAAATTACGACGCCTAATTACACAAGCAGCCTTGATAGGACTTACAATAATTAATGTCTCCAAAATGAAACTGGCAACCTCATTAAGTTCTCCAAGAAATAGAGGAACTAGAAAGTTTCTGGTGTATCAGCTTCATTATCATTACAAGGGGGGGGGGGGGGCAGAGTAAGATGTTCAAAGCCGAATTGGAAATGCAAGACAGGTCAACGTACTCGAAAACAAATGACGATCAAAAATCGAATTTAATGGAAAAATGTGCATTTTCATAAAATAAAATCGACGTGTTCGAGGATTTGTTCGAAAACTGGGTTGTTTCGGTTTTAATTAATATATTCCATACTTTAATCCCACATTGTATAATGATAACAAATTGAAATTTTTCACAACAGGTGAGTATTTAAGAAGTTATGCGTTTGAAACAGGAATCTATCGAAAATTAGAACTGAAATTATTGCAGCACGTCATCTACGAGCCGTATTGAATGAAACATTCGCACAGGGCTTCCAAAGCATGCAACATATGTATGTATAAAGAAGGAAGGTATCGCTTGGAGCAGGCAGTCTAAGTTCAACATACGGTGGTTTTACAATAAATACGGGCAGTGAATGTCTGAAATGTTTGTTTGTACAAATAAATATTGGGCAAATGAGTATAATTAACAAAATTGGAAAACTATCCCTACTCCTTTACCTGTAATTAAACCTGATTGTTTCGTCAATCTTTCGTCGATGTTAAAGGCCTGTGTGAATTCGCAAATTCTGCATTTAAACAGGCTTAACCCAGCTTAAACCGTAACCTCAACAATGAAGCTTGCCTTAAAAATTATTTTAAGCCAGCTTACATTAAGCCTTTGCTTAAACCTGTGCTGAAAATCAGTACAACGCTTTTGAATAAAGCCTTATTTCTATTTTTTTTTAAATATCTATTTGCCAGTTCAACAATAAATTACAATGTTGATTAATAGCTTCTGAGGCTTAATATCCCTGTACATGTTGGCGTGACATTTTGTTTTATGAGTTAATCACTAGTTAATTTTTATAATTCCTTAGGCTAAAGCGTAGATGATACAAACTTCTAAAAGTACTTTTTAGACTATAAACAACCTATCTAGCTAGGTAAAACTAATTTATTAATTTTTGGTATTTTTAAAAATGCGAGATTTTTGTAATTCCTCAGGCTAAAACCGCTACAAACTTCTAAAAGTGCTTTTTAGATTATAAACAACCTATCTAGCTAGATAAAACAAGTTTAAAACGAATTTACTAATTTTTGGCATTTTTAAAAATGGGAGAATTTTATAATTCTTCAGGCTAAACCGTAGGTGATACAAAATTCTAAAAGTGTCGACTTTGGACAGATGCAGGTCTTGTGATAATTTGCGCGGTCGCACTCACATAAGTATATGTTTAAAAATAAGCTTTGATTTAGATTCTGATTAGCATGTAGTTTCCAGATAAGTCGAGTGTTCAGCAGCACTCCCAGGTACTTCACTGCAGCGTCGATGAACTTCCAGTCAATGGCATTATTATTTTTTGGTGAGTTACAGGGTTACGGATTCTTCTGAGGTAGAATATTTTGGCTTGAAGCTGCATGGGGTTTATTTGGATATTTCAGCTATTAAACCATAAGGCATATTTGATGTCACTAGGACTGCTGCGTCATCTGTAAAAGCCACTAAGGCTGCCTTGATTCTTGGAATGTCTGATGTAAATATATTGAACAGCAACGGTCCAAGTACGCTTCCTTGGGGTACGCCTGCTTTAATGATTTTTGATATACATACTGTATTTGAGATATTGTAGAGTTAATGCGTTAAAACGTTCAGTTTTCAAGAAAAGAGAAGATTATTGCCTTCAGTTGGTTAGATATACCGAGTTTAATTAACTTGCTTTTTAAACCTTCGACTTTATCAAAAGACTGGAGGCTATACGTCTAGGAAAACCACCGTAGCATATCTTTTGTTCTCGAAGCCCTCTTCTATTTTTTCGGAGATGCGCTGGAGTTGGTGTAGGGTTGAGTATGTTTTCCTAAAACCGAACTGGAACAGTGGTAATGTGTTAAGTGGTGTTAGTTCATTCATCAAACGAGAGTAAAGGTTTTGAGAGCGATGTTAATAAGCTTATCGGCTTGTAATTATCGGTCCTTTTTTTGTCTTTGTCCGGCTTTGGAAATACAAGTATGTGAGCATGTTTCCATGTTTGAGGAAAGTAACCCTGCCGGAGACATGCATTAAACGTCGAAGAGAGGTAAACTAAGGATTCTTGGTGAGTTGTGTTAGCACTAAGTTTATAATGAGATCATATCCGGGAGATTTTCTCTTTGGGAGATTTGCAGTTTTTTGGGTTAATACTTTTTCTAAGTGAGTAGTGAACTGTTGATTTTCTCCATCTGTAGTGTGCATTGCATTATTAGTAAATAGTGTTGTTTTAGAACGAGCTTACTAGCTCTCGACATTCCCAATTCGCCTGGTTCTAGATCAATATGTTTTTTATATGTGTTAATTCTTAGCGCATCTAG
Source organism: Melanotus villosus (assembly GCA_963082815.1). Classification (NCBI taxonomy): domain Eukaryota; kingdom Metazoa; phylum Arthropoda; class Insecta; order Coleoptera; family Elateridae; genus Melanotus; species Melanotus villosus. The sequence continues at coordinate 73,613,062 of OY720420.1, forward strand.
TTCCCGTTTTAGGCAATGGGTAAATCTATTTAATATAGGCGTTTCGTTTCTGAGTTTCTGTTTTTCTGCCATTCTAGTCAGTCCGTTTAACGGATAGATAATGGTGTTTTTGTTTAAGTAACATATTTTGTATAAAAATCTTTTTGTTCTACTTAAGAATGAAACAAGATAAAACGTAACGTAAATATTTCAAAGCGAAAGAAGTTAAATAAAAGATTTTTCAAAGTCACTTCAGAACCGAAACCCTCAAATATATGTAAATGTAAAAGACAATATATGTTAGATGACGTTAATGTCTGCAATATTGAGGTTTTTTCCGACAGAAAAACGTGAGTTATTGAAGTAATACGCGCGTTGATGCGAATACGTATATTAAAGGAATCTGGAAGAAATTGAATATCGACTTGGATGTTCTGCGTGAAGCGAAAAATTGTGCTTCTGGAAAGTGAGGGAAACTTCCAACGACAAGGCATTAAACTGTTGAAAATTGAATTAATTTAAAAGCTTTGTTGGAAATTAAGTTCTTGTCCTCATAGTTTAATTTTAATTTACTTGTAATGTAATTATTATTTTTAAACTTAAACTGACGAAGTGGAATGGAATTCTGAAACTTAAAGGAATTTACCTCCAAAGTCAAGAAATCCACGTAAAGCTAACAATTTTTGAAGCATTCAAACAAAAATGTTAAGAGGCTTCCAAATGAACTTAAAACTCAGCCCAAAAAAGTAAGAAGTGAAAAATACAATTTAACTTGGTGTTTACAAAAAAGTTAGGCATTGTTTTGTAAAAGCAAGGCACGTGGGTGAAAAATTAAAATAAGGAAATTAGTTTTCCCTTTCCAACCAACTTGGAATTGTATTTTTATTAGCAAGCCTGGGGATATTCATTTACAAAACGATTGTTAGGGTGCTGAATAACAAGAAAACTTAGTACAAATGAGTTCGGTGCCCTAAACAAACCAGAAGCGGTCTTCTCGATTATTCAGCGAAAGCATTCGAATTTGCTAACATGAGCTAAAGTACGCCAGTAATGATAATTCTAATGAAAAGTTTTACTTTACGAATTATACCAGCAGCGAGCATTATGGCAGATTGCAGAATTTACTTTATGTAGAAATGCGTAGCACTTTTCTTAATTGCTAGGAGCGAACTCTCTTGATTACTAGAAAGGAGCGTAATGGATGTTTTCATCAAGAATATTAAGCACGGTAATGGATCTTGTCTTTAAACGGATCGCAATACCGGAGATAAAATCCGCACATACTACATCTTACTTAATTGGTTCAAAGCAAGAATAAATGCTTAAATTACAAAGGAATGCATTTTTCAAGTCGACAGCGAACATTGTAATCAATTTTTAAGCGGAATAACGGGGCCCCCTTGAGAAGCCCTTGAAAAGTCGGAACTCCGAAAACAGGTAGGTGGAAAAGGATTCTATATTTACACAGCCTTAAATTAATTACTTTATACCTCTAAATCTTTGGTATCTCCTCCGTTCGTTTCTAAATGGAACTTCTAGAAATTCGGCTTATTCAACACAATTCAAATTTGTTAAGGGTTTTAATGTTTCTACCTTAATGCCGACGTTTAATTCGTAGGCTTAAAATCAAATATACAAATAGGGTTCATATTTGACTTGAATCTTGAACGTTAATAATGTATTAGTGAGAGGTTAATACATAATAAAATAGAAGGTATTATTCATGAGTCAAGTTCAGTAGAACAGCGCACAGGAAGTGAAATTTGAAATTCAAGTTCAAGAATACTGAAATAACTCTCCACAACCCCAACGACATTAATAAATTGCAGAAAATTTATTCTGACTTCGTGTTTGCAAGCAAATTAAAAACAATATTGTGTTTTAATTTAGGATAACCGCTTTCTTAGTCATTTTACACTTTTCTGTTTTTCACAGAGAACAGTTACCCGTATTAAACTCTCGAAACACAAAATTAAGCCTTTGATAATAATCAGTAATACAATTAAAGAAACAATTTATACTGATTAGCTTCCATCGATTATCTAATATTAACGATTTTCTTGGTTTTTGTATACGTTTATGCCACAAAATAATTACCCACAAAGAACAGAGAAGGCATAGTAATTTCACAGAATATATTTCAAAGTAAAAGCTTAGAATTCGAATTCGAATTCGAACCAATTATTTATATCATTTCCGCCTTTTGTTGGGCTTATTTTTTGATTGCTACTTCGTTTCGACCAACTCAAAATTTCCAACTTTTTTGTTTTTCACAGAGAATTCTCAGATATCTACAAACTCATCTACTGGAAAAAAAATATTTATCCCTACATTTAGTTTTAAAAACACAAAACTAAGCATTTGATAATCATTTTACAATTAAAGAAACAATTTATATTAATTAGCTTTTATCAATTCATTTTATATTAACGATTTTCTTACCTTTTCGTGTAATTTCATACCATAAATAATATGATCACACATAATGAAGATAGAAAACGAACTAATTCTACAAAATATATTATCACGAAAAGGCTTAAAATTCGAATTCGAATTAGAATCAATTTATATCATTCCTGCCTTCAGTTGGGGCTTACGTTTTGTTTGCTATTTCGTTTCAACCAACCCCGAATTTCCTTTGGGCCCTTTTCATTGTACGAAACTTCATAAAAATGTAAAAGTTGTACAAGTACAACTACCCCTGCAGGATCTAACAACGCTAAAGGGTTAATTTTTAATCCGGTTTTTAATGCGCATTCAAATAAACTGAAATTGAACCTGAATATTTACGTAACACTTTCATGGAACTTTAGTGCTTGGCGTATACGTGGTGAAAAGGGCATTTTGTAACTTCGTGTAAATTAGTAATTTTTGTAGTTCCTCTTGTACAGCTGAATATTCAATACATAAATCGAAAGTATATTAAAACTTAAAACCACAAAACAACAATAAATGTGCTGCTTATTATGTTATGGACCACCTTCCAGTAACAATAATATACAGAGGATATAACGAACCGCAAGGGTCTTACTTTGTAATTTTTTTTAAGTGTTTAGCAGCCTCTTTAATTTTAATTTTATTTTTCTTAATGGTTAATTCGGTTGAGTTTGAGGGTAATCCGGTTTTTACCACTTTCTATACTAACGAGAAACGATTATTTACGTTTTGCTGTCGATGCCGGATTTTTCATTATTTGTGCATTGATTCGGTTCTGCTTCTAAAAACTAGGATGCTGCGACGAAACTTTGCCGATGCAGCGAAATTTAAAGGGAAGAGTGCCAGATAAACTGGTGCCAAAACACTCAAACACCAACTGTAGAAAGATCGCATCACCGTAATAACCTGTTTATTCATATTTTAATTAAGTTCGTTTTAAACAGATCTTTTTGTTAATATAACACCTTCAAATTGGTTCTTACTAAAAGGAGGTGCGTCATCAGTAGGTTTTTAATAAAAGGAAAATTTTACACTAAGCATACGACAATTAAAACCGGACCCTCGGATGTAAACGTAATAACCAGCAGTTCGTTTTATGCGGGTTCGTACTAGCCGAACTTCACTATATTTTTTAAGTGTTTGCTAAATCATGAAATTTTCTATTTAAACTAAATGTTAGCTTTAATAAAAACTGCTACAATGATATTTCCACAACATTTCTTGTGGGCTTTCCAATTAATTTAATCAAGCGAGCCATGTATATGTATATACCTAGAGAGTATGTAATTAGGATGGACGAGATATTCAAAACAACAAAAATCAAATAACATTTCAGATGATTGTGGAAGAGGTTAACCAAGAAGTTCTTGCGAGTGGGGGTAATAGAAGTAAAACAAAGAAGAAGTCTAGGGCGAAAGTGGCTGAAAACAATTCAGAATGACTTAAAGGAGCTGGATTAAAGAATGGAAGCCAAGTACTACTAATATCTCAGTAACGGTTGAAATTTGACCATATGTTTATTATACTTTTTTTGTTTCTTTTAGTTCCCTGAACACATTATTCAAATATGGGGGGTTCCTCACAAATCACCCTGTATACTCGATAATATGTGCCGATGATCGATGATCTTTCTCCACCTCTTCGGAAGCTGCATAACCCCGCGCTCATAGATGTTCTGAGGTTGCTGGCTAAATAACTGATCCAGGTCATTTTTTAAGCCTTTCAAGAAAGTAAAACTTTTACCATCAAAGCTGTTTTCAGTAGCGATCGTGGCTCTGTTGGTTCAGCGTGCGTCTGACCACTGACATGGCCCGGGTTCGATTCCCAGGGTCGCATACACCGAAAATACCCGACCGCTTCCCTCAGAAGGCAATGGCAAACCACCAAGATATTTCGACCTAGTAAGTCTTCTCTGGAGAAGTGTAAGCACTTCCGTGGTTCGGAGCCCACGTAAAACTACAGGCATATGGAAAGAAGACGGCACCGCCCTGTAAGAGTATGCCACTTTAAGAAGAAGCTGTTTTGAAGCGATCTAAATAAATGATAGCCCGAAGGCGCAAGGTCGGAAGAGTACAATGGATGGACCAAAACATCGCAGTCAAGTTGTAAAAGTTTGTGCCGGGTGGCCAAAGACATTGTCTTGATGGAACGCAATGCCCTTTCTGTTGCCTAATTCAGGCCACTTCTGATCGAGTGCTCGCTTTAATTCACTTATTCGTGAACAGTATTTCTCCGAATTAATGCTCGGGTTAATGGTTTTCAGGTAGCAGCTCATAATTAACGATTCCCTTCCAGTCCCACCAAATGCATAGCATAACCTTCTTCGGATGTAAACTGGTTAAAGGAGTATCTCCGCGCATTCAACATGATTTCTTACGTTTAAAAATATTATACAGAATCCATTTTTCATCACCTGTAACTACCAGCTTTAAAAATGGATCGATTTCGTTGCGCTTCAATAGAGAATCGCAAGCAGAAATTCGGTCTATCAAATTTTTCTCATACAACGGCCTTGCTAACCATTCCAATTTGACGTAATCACCTTGACACTGTTGACCGGTTGATTCCACGAATTTCTCCGATCTCTTGAGTTGTTCTATGCCGATCACTTTCAATTACCAGCAACATTTCGTTGCTATCAGCCTCGGCCGGTCGTTGTATCTCTAAGATTAAAATTGTTTTCACGAAACTTTCTGAACCACTTATGGCACGTGGGATCGTCAACGGCACTCTCACCGTACACAGCACATATCTTCCTTTGCGTCTGCGAAGCATTCTTGCCTTTTCGGAAATAAAAAAGCATAATATATCGAAAATGTTCCTTATTTTAATGCTTAAGACTATTAAAAAACACAACCAAATAACAATGTTTTTCCCAAGTACTCGCTGAAATTCTTTCTGTCAAACAACATCAAAACTGTACACCTGTGAAGTAGATACCACTTCGGTTTTGCAATGTAATGCCATCTACCGCCAAAAACGGGACGAACTTTTGCATCAACCCAATATTTAAGCAGACGAAGAACAATTACTAAATTGTAAAGACTCACTCTCAAAACTCAAGATTGATAAACCGTATTAAGACTTACCATGCTTCATGAAAGACTCTAACCTTGCTATTACTTCTGGCAAGAAATATATTACATAACATTAATGTGGGATACTATAGAAGAAATTGTTGAAAATAAAGTTAGAAAAATTTTATTTAAAGTATTTCCCCGAAGTAACGAATCCTTAAAAGTAATAATCTAAAACTATGCTATTAGTATAATCACCACAAATCCAACTCAAGTAAATTAAAGGTTAAGTCTAACGCAATGACATTTTGGAGTATCGCAGGGTTCAGTCTGGAGCCCTGCGTTATTCTTACAGTTAGTTAATTTTTTTATTTATGTTGGGTTGGTGTCAGTGGTTATAACATGACTGAAAGCATTTACTAATTTCTTAATAATATTATTCTTTATATGAAAACCGCAAAGGCATTTAACTTATAACAATGCACCTACATTTGCAACAATGTATTTAATCACAGCTGAATAATTAATTTTTCAATGCCTGATCTTCACTTAATTGAAAAGAAATTTAACTTCTTTTATGTGCTTTGCATGTGCAGCTTACCTACAAAATATTTAGTAAGAGCAAGTTATTTGTGCTTTCAAGATATCTTCGGGGGCAGCTTCATCTACCTCGTTGAAAATATTAAATCTCGAAGCTTATTTTAGTGGTGGATAAATTCTATAATTAACTTTTAAAATATGCTTATATAGATATTAAAGAAAATTTATTCTCCGGCGAAGCTTAGCAAGAATTTATTAAAATGTTAAGAAGATTACTTTCTAATGGAGTTATAATATGCAAATTTCACACTGAAAGTAATTTTACGTACATATTAAACTGTCATCTGCATGTGAATATCTTTAAAGTTGCGAATTTAAATTCCGGTAATCCGATGCAGCTTAAGTTTCATCGAAGTACTATATTTATAATTCAACAAGTTCGGCGAAAAGTCGACGATGGTTATCTAAAATTAAAATTTAGCCGAGGTAAGCTTAACTATTCAGTAGATAGACCGTAAAAATTGTATATCGGCCAGTAAAGTTCATCGATCGTTAACAGGTCGGTAATCTAAAGGAAAGCCCTAATTTAACACCTCGTATTTCGAGCCCGAGTAGACTTAGTTTCCGTAAACTTATACAGCTCTCGTTGAAACTCTAAGCGTATTTCCGCAAGAATCCTTCGAAAAGCTAATAAAACTTTTATTGGCTGCCTTCCGTTATTTTCCATTCTTCGGTTTTAATATTGATGACGAAAGTTTCTTTAGTCGTCGGGAATAGATTTAAATTTTATTACTTATCCTTTCAAACTCGCAACTTAATAAAAGATAGTTCTTCATTTAACAATCTGCAACCGAGCAGATAAGAACATTTTAATAAACTTGGGAAGAACGATATCACCTTCTACCTGAAATGTCACGAGCAACCTTTCGAGCGAATTCTAGAAAATAAACAGGGTTGTGTCAAGTTGTGCGGTTTTCAGAGTATTTGCTTTGTGTATATTCACGTTCGTGCTATGTAAGTTTTCTATCTTTCATCTTTAAGGGGTGCGTTATTTTGTTGAAACCGCAACATTTCTGGAATGGAAGGATATAGTAACAAGTAGGTTCATTATCACAAGCATAAATCTACGGTTTCAACCGCGATATCTACTTCAATTTCAAAATATATGCGTTGCTCTATACCCAAGTCGAATTTTTATACCTGATTTTGCATTTTATTTTTTGTATTAAATTGCTTTCTTCGAAACGCAAAAAAAATACTTTAGTTTGCTTTTTTTCTGAATCCAACAGTAATTTCTTTTGCTTTTTACATTTTTGTGGCATTATTTCTGTAATTTATAAACTTTTTTTTGAAGTTTTTTGAAAATCAGTAAACAAATCTTTACTATTATTAGAAATTTTATTATTGAAAAAATTTAACCTTAAATATTATTTCATCTGCAGAAATTAGATTATAGACAGAAGCCAAAAATAAAAAAGATTTTAAATTAATAAAGAATGAGAAGTGAGCTTCCTAAATACCGTGCCTTCAAGAAAGCCCGAACGCCAATTTTCCCTGAAAGTTAGGCAACACATCATGCACAGTTGTCAGCCCTTTTTTAAAATCCCTAGCATTGGTTTAACATGGGCGTGCGCATTGTGAATTAAATAGTAACAATAATTTTAGCAATTATTTCTTTTATTGAAATGAATTATGCTTTATTATTGCTCCACTTACCTCAAATCGCTCAAAATACGGTTGTTAGCTCTTAAAAGAACTGATTTTTTTCACAAAAAGCACCAACTTACTACCTACAAATTCCAAAGAGTTGTTGACGGCAAGATGCACGAACGACAATGACCTCTGACAAGTAAAAATAAACAAACTCGCGAGCGCTGCCAACATTACACCGTAAAAAAAAAACTAGCGCCAAAATGATGAATATTCAAAAACGTTCAATCATTCTTGAAGGCACGGTATAAATGTTTAGAGTTAAAAGAACGTTCCGGGTTGGGATCGAGTCATTGTTGAGAAAGAAGAACGTTTCACCCACTTTCTTAAAGGGCTTCATCAGGAGGATTTAGTGCCCCTTTTTTCCTGCTGATGAAGCCCCTTAAAAAAGTTGAGTTCTTCTTTCTCAATAATAGCACGGTCCCAACCGGGAAGACGTTCGTTTAACACTGACACTGACTATGGAAGTCTTCAAATTCATAAATGTTTAGAAACCAAAACGTCAGCTTGGAAAATTATAAAAGAACAATAGCAACTAAAATTTAATTCAATTTCTTCATCGTTCAAATAAAATACTAAAGTTGTGTTTTTGTAGCGCAACCTTTTCCATCACTGCACATTCTGTCCATCTTAATTTTGAAAAGGTTAGCAAAGGTCCTAAAATAACCTATAATTAATCAGATTGTAGGATAGAATGAATAACCTCTAAAATGAAGCCTTGAACCTTGAACGAAGGTCAATCTTCTTAACGAATTCTCAGTTTACAAACCTTGTTGTATACCAAAATAACCCGACGTATCTCAATTATTACACAGTGATGTTTCAACGTGAAATCCAATTTCTGCGATTAAAAAGTAGTTTTTGTGATATTTGAATTTCATTTTGAATGCAAACAACTGAAGTAAGGGCCACAGTCAAGGATTGTTTCATAATAAAACAAAGCCAAACCTATGATGCATGTCATATAAACATAACTTTGCGTTTAATTTATACCCAGTGGATTAAACAGTGTTTATATTCCAACAAATACGAGTACTAATCTGCAAGTCCGAAGGGAATATTTTTCTGGTATTCAAGTTGGAATAAATGGGATTTGTTTTAATAAACTTTTAAATGGAGTTATAAAAGCCAGTGCTTGTATCTACAAAACATGTTGAACAGGCTAGGTTTTTCTACCTCAAAACTTATCAATTGAAGAAATAGTCAGGAAACAAAATGGTGAGTAAGTTACATCCCTTTGACCTAGATTAAGTTGGCACTGTAAAGTTTGGTTAAATTGGTCTAGTAATATTTGAGCTAACTGCAAGTTGAATTAGACAAGCTAAGTAGAAATTAAGGAAGGTGAGTTTAGCAAAGACTAAGACAAACTTAATAAAATTTAGATTAGGTGAGGTTAGTAAAACGAAAATTAGCCGAGCTTAATAAAAGATAGAAGCTCGTTGGCGCAGTGGTAAGAGCGCCGGGCTCCTAGCTAGGAGTCTTGGGTTCGAATCTCACGCAGTGTTAAAAATTTTCCACTGTCTGAGGTCGGTACTTGAACAAGTGAAGCAATTTAATCGCTTGGTTACAATTAACGATTCTGCATGCGGATTGGTCGACTTCAGATAGTAGAAAGGCAGATACACTATGCACTTAATACACTGTCACCAATACACGGTCACAAACTCTGCAGAAGACAACAGGAAACCATTGCAGCGTACACATTTCCCTAGCATAAAGAGGACATAATAAAGTTCACGATGCCAAGTCGTTTAAAATATGGCTTTGATTCCCCTCGCCAATGTCCTGAAAAGGATATGGCACGAAGAAGAAAAAAGATGGGCTAGTTTAAGCTTGATAATCGTAAGAATTAGGTTAGACGAGTTTAACGACAGTTAAGTTATATAAATTTAACAAAATTGAGATTAGAGGTTAAGAAAACGAAAGTTAGGTGAGCTTAATAAAAGGTAAATTAGACTGACTTAAGAATTAAGCTTAAGCTAGATGGGCCTAAGAAGGATTAGGTGATATGAGCTTAACAACAATTAGATTAAATAAACTTAATACAATTTAAATTATACTGACTTAGCAACACGAAAGTTAGGTGAACTTAACAAAATGTAAGTTAGAGTGACTTACGAGCTTGAGCTAGATGCACTTTCACTAATTAGTGATCGGATTAAGGAAAAATTTCAGCTGTTAAGCTCCAAATTTTACATCTAATTTTACAAAAAAAAAACTTAATTCTTAAATGTAGCTTCTGATTTTCTGTTCTTGAATTTACTTCTCTCGAGGTTTTATCCTCAAAATTCAAGTTTAAGCGTTTCTGCTTTCGAATTGCTTTAAAGTCTAAATTTTAAAGTTTCAAGGTTCAAACTGATCATTTATATTTTATACCCCAAATTTGATAAACTTCTCTCTGTTGTTGCTTTTTAGACTCCAAATTTTCAAAATTGGGATACCTCAGTGTTCTATATCTCTAATTTTGTTTTGCTTCAAAAGTTTAAATTGTAAATGTATGTGTCTATTTTACCAAACTTAGAGCGTCATTTTTACTTAGGTTTACCGACACTCTTTAGCTTTCCATGCTTGAAGTTGCATTTCTTAGGGTGTAACCCTAAAGCTCAACTCTTTTGCTTTATTTTCAGGCTCAGATTTTAAATTTTAAGTTTCAAATTCATTGTTAACAGTTTATATTTTTATAATGTTCTTACCTCAACTTGTTAAGATTATTTTCTGGTTGCAGCTTTTCAACGATTTATATTAAAACTAATTTATATTAAAAGCAATTATTTAAAGACAAATTTAAGAATTTGGATTAAAAACCTCGTGCAAGGCGAATCTGGTTGAATCATAAGTAATATAAGCATCCAAAATTAAAGCTAAAGCTAAAAATAACAAACATTTAAACATTTGAAAAAGTTAGACTTTGAAAGCCAGTAGTCCAATGTCAAATTTAAAAACCTAAATTTAAAACATTTTGGTCAACTCGGGGTCTCAAATTTAAGTAACTTGTAACTTATAACTTATGTCATCTAAAACATCAACTAACGCAAAATCAGAAAGAAAAATGCTTCAAGAGTGAAGTCTAAAATTTGAAACTTTTGAATTCAAACTGAAAACCTGAAGCTTATTTCAATAAGTTGAACTTTGATGCTTTTAAACGTTAGAGATGTTTTGAAAACTAATTAGAAATCTGAAAACCTGACGGGTGACAAGAAGACCTTTGAGATTTATATTTTAAATCTTGAATGATTTAAAGCACACGTCGAACGATCAACTTAATACCTTAAATCTAAAAACTTTCTTATTCGAAGTCTGAAAATTGATAATCAAACTGAAGCTTGAAACTTTAAAATTGAGGTTGTAAAGCAACAAAACTAAAAACAATAGTCTTAAATTTTCTAATAACTATTTAGATTTTAACATCGAAAACTAAAGCTTGGAGTTTAATTCCAAAATGTAAGTTAATACAATTGACTCACTTATTGAATCATCTATATTAATTGTCGACTTTTCAAATCTTATAAGTCAGGCAAATTCTTGACGTAGAAAAAAAAATCATATTTTAAAAATTCAAGAGGAACGTGATTTGAAATGTATCGAATTTTTTGATATGTAAAATTGGATACATTTTTATCCACTTGAAGATTCCTTTTACTCACTGGAAATTGGAAAGCGTCACACAAAAGTAAGCTCGATAAAATCGTTTTTGCGCCAGTGACGTCACGGTTGCCGTCGTATATTTATTTAAAAGTACGTTTATTTGAAAATATGATAAGGTTTTTATTATAAAGTTATCATATTGCTTCGCGTTCACTTAGTTTAAGCAATTTTAAACACGCTAATATAAAAACATGCAATTTCACATAAAAACAAACTCTTAAAATATGGAAATGATGATTTTCTACACTCGAACATGACATTCTAAAAGCTTAAAAAGCCTAATTTACAGGGTTAAAATGCTAAATAGTATAAAGATTTTTGCTTATCAGAAGTTAAATGCAATGTGAATAGAGCTTATTGTTAGTGCCGTGAATGGCATTCAGTGCAAGTTAAAATTAATGAATTTACATCAAAGCCTAACTAATTCGTTAAACGCAACACAACAATGTTTGAAAATTAACTGTAGCAAACAATGCCAGAAGCTGCTTCGAAACTGCAATTAAAAGCAATGACGGCATTGTTCGCAGGTTTATGTCGAACCATCGGAAATACCGGCCATAACACGTGTAGTTCACGTTCATGTACTAAACCCTATAAGTTCTCATTTTGCCAAAGGGATATCACGAACGCTAACGATCAGGAATTCTACTGTATCTCATAACTCATAACAATTGGTTACGATCAGCCCAGTCCGTAGTAACTCTGACCCCATGTTCGTTTAGCAAACATTTTCGGGGTTACGATCGGGTCAATCAAATCAACGAATCAAGCGGATCAAAACTAAAACGTGTAGGCATCCTACCGGAAAAAATTAAATTATCAGAATTTTTGACGTCTGAAGGACGAACGACTTGACAACTCAATAAAAGAAAAATTGAGAAGATATATATGGGACTAAGATTAAATCTTATCACTTTCGTTGCTTTTAGGGTTGATTTTGGAATACTCATCTCGTAATACTTTTTCACTTTCTGTAAAAGGTTCCATAAAAATTTCCTTTTTATTTTGAGCAATATGTAAACACCAAAAGCAACTTCTAACGGAGATAATACATCGGATGACGTTTATTAAACTAATTTGTTAACCGAACTTTGTATTATTTTAACTTAAATATGCTTAATTATTTCGGCCAAATTTACATATCTTTCAGCAAGATTACCTAAGAATGTTTAATGAATGCATTTATGCTGCCTAAAATGCTGTTAAATCATTTTAATTTAACTGTTATTAATCTTATGTAACCTAACTGTTGTTAATCTTGAAATTCGTTTAAAAACCTATCTTCGTCTACTACTTTCTATCTAACCTAACGTAACTGTTGTTAAACCAAAGAATACATAATCATTTTATACTCGTTGGTTAAACTCATCTAATAAGTTAGCTAAATTCAAATTAAGTAATATAAGCTCGACAGTAGTTAAATTTACAGTGACCTACTAGAAGTTAGATAACAGGAACTTAACGAAAGTTATGTTAGAATTATAAATTACGTCAGATGAGCTTAAAATGATATGTAAGTTATACTAGAAGCTAGGATAAAATTAACTTAATGACAGCTAGGTTAAAATAATTGAACAAAAGGTAGGTTAGATAAAACGATAATTAAAGAAATACAAAGTTGATTTTCACAAATTTTATTGCTGTACCAATGGTACACTGTGAGTACAAGACTTGTACTCACAGTCACCATCTGAAGATGCCAACGTTTGGCGAAACAATTGTCATGGTACAGCAATAAAATTTGTGAAAATCAACTTTGTATTTCTTTAATTATCGCATTATGGATTTTCATCAAGTAAAATTCGATTCAATCAATTAGGTTAGATAAGCTTAACTACAGTTAAGTTAGATAAGTTCAACAACAGTTGGTTTAGATAAGCTTAACAATAACTAGCTTAGGATAAAGTTAACAGAAGTTTTATTAAATGAGATTAACTACAGTTAGGTTAGATAAGTTTAGCTACAGTTTGGTGAACACAAGGAGCGGCCGGTTCACCGATCAAAACTGCGATGCAGCTATTAGAGTGTTAAACAACACTATTAAGGTATTTGAAAGTGGAGGGGGGACGAAAGATTTCCCCGGTAGAGACGGAAGATTATGTAATATACTGTTGTTACTGCTCACCGAATGTGGACATAAAAGTTGCAACAACTGGGGATAGCATCAAAACTCGCAGGAAATCAAAAATAGAAGCAGGGGACTTTAATGCGAAGGCACCATTATGGGGACAACACTATTAAACTGGATAGCGAAACTATCTCCGACCGTAATCAATCGAGGAGATGCACCAACTTTCGTAAGACGAAACAGTATGAGCCATGTAGACTTAACCCTATGTTCGGAAAACATGGCTAGTAAATTTTGAAACTGGGAGATATTGGAAGAAGAAAATCTAAGTCTACACCAAAACATAGTGTATGACATAACCATACCAGAGAGGGAGAGCGGGAACAGCCAACGGGAAGGTTGGAAAATCAAGGAGACAGGAATACCACTTTTTGTAAAAAATCTCAAGGCAGAAATGAGGAACATATTACTCGATGCAACTAACTTTGGAAGGCGGAAACAGGTTTAGAAATAATACTGAGGATGAGAGAGAAAAATTGAGATGAGACTACGTAGAGAAAAGGAAAAGGCTAAATAAAGCCATAATGAGGGTCAAGGAAGAAGCGTGGAAGAAAGTCTGCGCCGAAATACACAGAAATATATGGGGGGAGGGATATAAATTAGGAGTAGTTACTAAGAAATATAACCTACTGCCGCGAATTACCTTAAAAGTAGAAAGGCAAAGAGAGATTGTGGAGGAACTCCTCCCAAGGCAGGAAGTGATCCAATGGGAACCAATACAGGTGGCGGAAGGAGAAATACCACTCTTTACGGCAGAAGAAATGCAAATGGCCAGTAGCCGCATCAAAATAAATAAAGCACCGGGGCCAGATCAAATCCCCCAGTAATAATTAAAATAGTAGCAACGGAAGAGCAAGACGCGCTGTTAAGCTTTGGTTTCCTAGGAAGCGGTGCCGTCATTTAACGGCCGTAAAAATACGGTGGGTGACGTCAGAAAAACGGTGAAAAAATACGGCCGTCGCGAATTATTCCGAACTGTTATGTCTATTTTAACTGGACTATAGTACAATACACAAGACACACCGCCAAAAAACGTTGCTGAACTGATTCGTACAGTACTGGCCCACCGCTTCAGATGAGACGGCACCGCTCTATTACGTTGGGTGTGCGCTACCGCTCTTTTGGAAAACACTTCGCTTAAAAAACACGACACCGTTTTTCGTGACGTCACCCACCGTACTTTTACGGCCGCTAAATAACGGCACCGCTTCCTAGGAAACCAAAGCTTTAGGGATGCTAAATAGGTTAATCAAAAATGGCAGCTTTCCTGAAATATGGAAGTGGGGCAGATTAGTGTTATTACCAAAAGAACGGAAGACGCAGGAAGAAGAGATAAAATACAGACCGATTTGTCTACTAAACGTCGTGGCAAAGCTGTATGAACACCTCATCTCCCAAAGATTGGTCGAAGAAGTAGGTAACAAATTATCACCTAACCAGCCGTGGAAAAAGTTATAAACGCCGTAAAAGAAGCAAAATCTGCGGCATACCAACATAGAAAGATATGTATCTTGGTAACAACGGATATCAAAAATGTCTTTAACTCGGCTCCCTGGGCAGGTATCATGAAGGCATTGGAAGGCATGAACGTCAGTCCCTATCTAAGAAGAATAGTGGGAAACTACTTAAATAACGTCCTGCGCCCCCTGCTGTGGAGATGCCACCGGGGGTAAAGACCCCATATTTTGCTGACGACACAGCATTAACGATATCGGGAAAAACTAAGGAAATGGTGAAGACACGCGCTAACACGGCGCTTTATAGAATATAGAGAGCTATGAACAGAAAGAAGCTACAAATAGCACCACACAAAATGAAGGCAGTAGTAGCTACTACAAGGCGGAAGAAAGATAAAGGAAATTACTCTTGAGATAGGTGACCAACAAGTACAATCAAAAGGAGCTATAAATTATCTAGGCATATACGTACTTCGATCGAAACGTAGAAATAAAGCTGCATGTAAAATACATAACGACGAAAGCAGAGAAAGCTATAGCGAGGCTAATCAGACTAATGCCAGATAGATTACTAAGCTCAGTAGGTCATTCATCATCCTGTATGGAGCCTCAATCTGGGGTGAGGTAGTGCGGATACGTAAAGATAAAGACATGATCTTGAGACTCCAGAGAAGAATGGCGATCAGAGTGGCGTACGCGTATTGCACTGTATCAACAGAAGCAATCCTGGTAATAGCAGGCATACTGCCAATAGAGTTATAAGTTGAACAAAGAGAGAGGTAGTATAAGTAGAGCATGGAGAAATTAAAGCTGATGTGATCGGGAAGTGGCATACACAGTGGAGAACTAACATCGGAAAAGCAGTGTGGACAAAGATACTAATTAATGACATTGGTAGATGTATAGCGAGGAAGCATGGAGAGACGGACTACCACATGACTCAATTTTTGAGTGGACACGGTACTTTTGGAACATTTTTAAAAAGATTCAAATTAAGAGAAAGCGACACACGTAAATACTGTCAAGATGTGGATTCCCCGGAAATTACAACTTAATATGGAGGTAGGAAGATACTTACATAAATAAAAATAACATAATAGATAAGATGCTTACCAGTGAAAGCAACTGGGATGCTGTACATAAGTTTGTAAATAAAATTATACAAACCAAAGAAAAGGAGGAAAGAGACGTAGAACGGGATAACTAAATGGTCAAACCTAAAGACACGTAAAGAGAGGAAGAAAACTATAGAACATACCCAATACCCAATTCCCCGAAGTAATACGTACGCAGTTCCAGGGAAGAGAAGAGATCTCGATCGAGGAGGGGTTTTAGCAGGTATACCCCACATAGAGTTGGAGGAATCCACCACACCGCCTGCGAAGACAGGGGCGCCAATAAAAGGTTTCCCCTTCTCAAGATAAAAAAAGCTACAGTTAGGTGAGATGAGTTATAAGATAATTAGGTTCAAATAAAGAATTAAGTTAAGTCAGGTGAGCTTAAAGACAATTTGATTAGAATAACTTAATAAAAAAAATGGGTTTTAATGAAAGTTAGGTTGAAACTACTAAAACCAAAGGAGGTTAGATGACTACAAAAACTGATAACGAATAACTTAATAAAAGTTAGGTGCGATCAGCTTAAAACGACAGTTGGTTAGAATGCCTTAAATCGAGTTAGGTACTATGTTAGTTAAGCCTAACAACAGTTAAGTTAGCCGGACTGAATGAAATTAAGATCAGATGAACCTAATCATACTTAGATTCGGTTAAGTTCATTAAACTTACTTTTAACTACAATTTCCATTGAGAAAGAGCAAATCATATTTTTCCTATCAGAAAATTCGACACATTAAAAAATACTTACAAAATCTGATTTTTACGGCATCAACAAATTGTTTTTCAAAATTTAATTAATATTGTAAGTGGGCCACTAACTGAGTCTAACGCGATAAATTAGAAGTTTATAGCTTCGATAATTTTTTGAAATACAAACAATCAAAGTGTTGCTTATCTGATTAAGTTTTCATACATGATAATATTATTAAAAACTACTACAGAGTACAAAATTCGATTGCCTTTGGCTATAATTAGTTGTTAAAAGCTAAAGTTATGGATGAAACTTCTCGTATTTTTTGTTAGAGCTTTTCGTTTTGCAAAACATCTCTTTGTTGATATTTATTCTTTTATTCTGCACGAATTTATGGAGAATTTATTAAAACTCAAGCTTTCCTTTGCCTCTGCGTTTTAGATAAAAGCTTTATTTTCCAATATTCTTGAACAAGTAATTATCCAGGGTTCAAAGATCACATGTTGTAAAATTTTAAACTTATTAAACTATTAAATTTAACCGGCAGTACGGCAGAGTGTGAGTGCACGTAATACTGAAATATAGAAAGTTAAGCAAGGGTCTGCTTGGTCAGAACTTGGATAGGTGACCGCTTTGTGATTCGGTGTATCCAGTATTCAGCCTCCTGTACACTGTAATGGTATAAGAGGGTAAAAGAGAAATAAACTATTAAATTTGTTCTCTTTTTAAAATTAAGGCTTACATTTTCTAAGCATTAAACTTTAGTGTTTGTAGTTTTGCTTTAATTTAAATTTAAATATTTAAGACTTTAAGTTTTGAAGTAATTCAGAAACAGAAACGTCGAAGCTTGAATTTTGAGAAAAATCGTCGGGGAAAACAAAAAGCTTAATGAGCTGATCAATCTGATTTAGTAATAAAACTGATTTTTTCTAAAATGTAGACTTTATAAAGTAAAAGTTGAAAGACTAAAAATTGAAACATATAGATTTATTTTATGATATTGGCTTTAAGTTCCAATGTTTAAAGATTATATTGTTTCAGTTTACAGTTTAACATTTAAAATTCGAATTTGTCAATGTCTTAGTTTACAGCTCCCAAAATTAAGTCTGACTTAATCCAATCACTTGAGATAACTAAGCTTAAAAAGAGTTAGTTTACAATAACCTAAGAAAAGTTAGGCTAAATGAACTTAATAAGAATAAGGTTAAAATGGCATAATTGAAATTAAGTGTGATGAATTTAATGAAGATTAAGTTGCAATTACTGAACAGAGGTTGGGTTGGATAAGTTTAAAGACAGTTGGGGTGGATTTACTCAACTTAAGTCAGGTTAAATACTACATAATATAGACCGCTCTGCATAATTAATACTATGGGCAAACTCCTAGAACAGCTGCTTAAACACAGAATCACGGCAGAACTAGAACGGGTTTCAAACCTCTCAGAAAACCAGTACGGATTCAGCAACTATAAGCCATATATAAAGTCATAGAAGTAGTCGATAATACTAACAAGCGTAGACTTAATAGTAGATGTGTATGTGCAATGATAACGTTATATATTAGAAATGCATTTAACTCGGCTGGGTGGGAATAATAGAAGAAATGAAGAACAGGGGCATAGCACCGTATTTAATAAGAATTGTTCAAGGGTACCTTCAAGATAGGATCCTGATAATCTCTGATGCCTGTAGAATGGATGTTACATGTGGAATACCACAGGGTTCTGTGATCGGACCTCTATTGTGGAACATTTATTTTGACGGGGTGCTGCGCATACCCATGCCAGAGGGCGTTAGAGTCATTGCACACGCAGATGACATCGGTGTAATGGTACAGGCTCGAAACAAAGACATGTTATGTAATACAGCAAATCATGCCTGGATAGAATTAGACAGTGGATAGACATGATACAACTTGCACTGAACCCATATAAAAGTGAGGAGGTTTTACTGGTTGGAAGAAGGAAAGTACGAAAGCTTTCGTTTAATCTATTTGAAAGTAAGATAGATACTAAAGAGTTCTGTTTGATAGGAAAGCCAGAATGACGCAACACGTCAAAAATGTGGAGAAAACAGTTAAAGCCCTTGGAAATATTATGCCAAATGTAAAGGGTCCGAGAATATTAGCTTCCGTGCCATACTCGATCATATTATATGCGGCTCCCATTTGGCAACGAGCAATCAAGTATAAGAAATATAAAGATATCCTCTATAAGATTCAGAGAAGACTAGCAATAAGGATCAGCAGTTCCTATAGAACGGCATCCACCTCGGCGCTACTGGTTATCGCCGGAACACCACCAATTGAACTCATGGTGGAAGAAAGAACAGAAAGGTTTAAAAATAAGATAACAGCAAAGGAAGCCAAGCAACATACACTAGAAAACTGGCAAAAAGCATGGGAGAGAGAAAGCAAGGCTGGCTGGACTAGACGACTTATACAGAATATAAAGACATGGGCCGAAAGAAAGGTTGGAGAATGGAGAACCTTACACAAATTATCACGGGGCATGGATACTTCCAGCATTATCTACATAGGTTTAGGTAAGCTCGCGGAAACACCAAACTGTGTCTATTGCAATGAAGATGACACAACCGAACACAATTTGTTCAATTGTAATAGGTGGCAAGAATATAGGGAAACTATGATTAGGCAAAGCGGAGTACCTGTGTTAACCCTTATAATCTGATAGAGACCATGCTTAGCTCGGCAGACACATGGGTAAAAATAAGCAACGGCATCCGAGCAGTAATGAAAGCCAAAGAAGAGGAAGAACGCGAAAGACAAGAGGAAACAGGAGTTTAAGTCGTCACAGCTACAGTTCTTAAGTAATGCACCAGCGGTTTCGAAATAGATGGCGAGCTTTAGGCGCGTGAGACACCTTCTCAAGCGAATTCGGCACTGACCAAAGAGGCAATCTTTAGTAGATCATTTCCCCTCCTCAGGAAAAAAAGGTTACATGAGTTTAAAAATCAATGAATTGGAACGACTTAATAAAAAATCAGCTTAAATAGGTTTAAAACGACAGTTCGATAAGCTTAGCGACAATTAGGTTAAAAATTAATATTAGGTTAGACAGATAAATGGAATCAAGTTAGGTTAGTTAAGCTTAACGACAGTTAGATTAGAAGAATTAAATAAAATTTGGGTTAGAAAAGCATAACAATATTTAGTTTAGGTTGAGTTATATGAGCTTAACAACAATTTTATTCTTCTTCCTTTTGTGCGAAGTGCAAAAGTAAGAGCAAACGGAAATCGTCATCTGGAGAAAAGTGTATGATGTTTTTCATATTAGAAAACTCGATACATTTTAAATCACCTTCCACCTTCCAAACTTTAAAATATGATTTTTACGGCGTCATATAATTTGTCTTTGAAAAGTTAATCAGTTATTGTAGGTGGATCAGTAAATCAATTAGGATTTTATTTTAATATAATCAAAGTGTCCCTTAATATAATCACTAAAGTTAATCCGATTACGTTTTAATACTCGGTAATATTATTTGAAACTATTACAGCATAAAATTTGATTGCCTTTGGCTACAATTAGTTGTCAAAAGTCAAATGTTAGGGATGGAACTGGTCGTGTTTATAATGCTAAAGCTTTCGTTTTGCAAAACATTGCTTTGTTTATATTTATTCTTTTGCTCTGCACGAATTTCCGGCGAATTTATTAAAACGAAAATTCCTGGAGCTATTCTAAACAAATAAAATTAAATTAAGAAGGAAACATCGAAATTTGAAGAACGCGCAAACAAATAACTTCTTGTTTTGCTTATCTTTAGTCTTGTAGCTTTGTTGAAATTTAGGGAAGTTTTTAAGCTTAACTCTTTGAGGAGCAGGAATTTTAATAAAATAAACCCCATGCGGAGCACAGTTTTCACCAACAGCACGCGTAAAAAACGTAAAACTGGGTGGTTCAGGATGTGTACCGCTACTACCTAAGGAAACATCAATTGATTAAGTGGTTCAAAAAATGTACCACCGCCGCCAAAGCAACACTAAAATGGTGGTACAACACGAGAACCACCACGCCTGAAAGAGTTAACAAATATGTTAGAAGTACAACTTATTAAAAAATGGGCTGCCCATTTTTAAGCCTTATTAAATGAAAATGTACGACGGAAAAATATTCTTAATACTATTAAAAACTTCACTCATTTAAAGTAATCCTCCACAATACACTCACAGGCAAAAATATTGCATATTTTTTAGGGATCTATTTTTTTTATTTAATACTAATTTGTTTAGAAATATCCTTTATAACTTAATAAGTGATAATTGTACAAATCACAAACATATCATGGTGTGCCTGGGGATTAACAAATGAGTTGCCATTATCAGAATGACATTTCCAGATATGTAGTTCTTGGTTCTGTAGTTTCTGTTAGTAAGATGCTACATTTAAGCAAGTTAAATAGTGTCTGTTAAAATTGTTACTTTAGCTAATGAGGGTTGCAGGCAAGAAGCTATTGCGCGGAGATTGAATATTCATCAATCAACTGTTTCTCGTATAGTAAAGCGATACATTGAGACAGGAGAATACAAAAGACGACCTGGACAATGTAGTTAAGAGACCTTGCTGGACAAGGACGTAAAAGATGTACAACGCCAAGAAATGATCAATATTTGCGACTTCAAAGTTTGCGAAATCGTACACTTACAGCTCCGCATTTGAAAAATGCACCGCTGTTTACAAGACAAGTCCAATGTAAGTGTCAGAACAGTAATAAGAAGACTTAAGGAGATCGGTTTAAATCCAAAGCGTCCTGCCAGAGTTCCTCGGCTTCTACCACGTTACAGAACCGGACGATTACAATTTGCAAGAGCTCATATTAACTAAAATGATCATCAATGGGGCAAAGTTCTTTTTACAGATGAAACAAGAATACAATTATGGAAGCCTGATGGACGTGGTCGAGTATACAGAAGGTCTGGGGAACGTTTTGCAGAATGCAATCTTGCACAAAACATTAGCTTCGGTGGCGGTTCCATTATGCTATGGGGTGGCATTAGTTGGCAGAGTCGCACGGAGCTCGTTGAGGTGAATTTAAGAATGAATGCTGACTGGTACATACACAACATCCTTGAAGAACATGTGTTACCTTATGCAGGGGCGGATTAAGGGGGGGGCTTTGAGGGCTGGCGCCCCCGGGCCCCGTCCGTCTAAGGGCCCCCGAGACGCCCGGGCGGTACGGGGCCCGGGCCTCAGAAGAGTTTCGAGTTGGAAAAGTAGTTTTGTTATAAGAATGGATTCAGAATAACCATGTAGCAAGGGCGACTCGATGCATTGACACTAATGTGCACCGAAAGGGAAACCTTAGAAAATTAAAATTCGATGATATTATTACTGATTTCGTTAAAGATAAATTAAGGAAAAATATTTTATAGTTTTTGGTGTCAATAAAAATTATGTTGATTATTTTTTAAACAGTCCTGTCAGCCAATCATAATGAGAAAAAAATTCAAATCGACCAATAGCATCAAAATTACACTGATAATTAGCTAGAAGCTGATTACAGCGATAATTTTTTCACGTTGTTTCAGTGGATCACAGAGAAATACCTGCTCTGTGATTGGATCTTTGTTTAAATAAATGCATAAAAAGTTAGCTTTGACTTTGACAAACGTTAAGACTGTCATCATTGTGTAATAGTTTAAAAAATAATCACGCCGAATTACATTCGTGGTAATAATTTTTTTTGATAATTTTAACTAGATTAGCACTCATCTTTATTGCTATTAGGAAATTCCACTCGTGGACTTCGTCCACTCGTGAAATTTCCATAGCAATAAAGATTCGTGAATCTAGTTAAAAGTTAAAATTATCAAAAAATTATCACCACTTATGTAATTACTGTTGATTATTTTTTAAACAGTCCTGTCAGCCAATCCTAATGAGAAAAAAATTCAAATCGACCAATAGCATCAAAATTACACTGACAATTCGCTAGTAGCTGATTACAGCGACAATTTTTTCACATTGTTTCATTGGATCTCTGTTTAAATAAATACATAAAAAAGTTAGCTTTGACTTGGTTGTTAAGGTAGCGCAGCCATTTGTCTCAATACAAACATTAAAAATTCAGGACTGTCATCATTGTGTAGTAGTTTAAAAAATAATCACGCCGAATTACATTTGTGGTAATAATTTTTTTTTGATAATTTTAACTAGAAGATTCACGAATCTTTATTGCTATGGAAATTTCACGAGTGGACGAAGTCCACGAGTGGAATTTCCTAACAGCAATAAGGATGAGTGCTAATCTAGTTAAGATGCTCCACGAATCTGTTTTAAAGCTGCAATATGTAATTTATTTAGTTATTAATAAGAGTGAAATGCTCCAGTGTAAGATATTTAGCAAAAGCAATCACAAAAGTATTAAAGAAAAAAAAAGAGCCCTAAACAAAAATATGCAATATTTTTGTCTGTGAGTGTACAATTTTATTTTCCAGTTTCTACCAACCTGCAGGTTAATTTAAAAAAAAGGTTTTTTGTGTCCAATTAGGTTCATACGAGTAATACTAAAATAATTCAATTAGTAACGAATTCTACCAATCAGTAGCATTAGTTTCCCGAATACGGTATAAATTTATAAAATTAGATTTGGTTGTTAATTATATGTGGAATTTTATCCAGCTGAGTTCAACTTTCCCAGTCCCAATTTTCCCTAGCAAACTTTACAAACCTTTGGCCTTTTCATTACGACTGATTGAAATAGTAAATTAGAAGTGCGCTTCGAAACTTACTGAAACTTGTCTGATTTACTTTAAAGTACATTTTAATCTCCACCAAAACTACGAACTCCTTAAAAACGAATAAAAAGGTTTAAACTTTGAAACTACAACATTAAAATCATTTAAAGAATCGTTTTAAACTTGGGAATTTTGTTTTGTATTCATAAAAGTATTAAAATGTCGCAGAGTCTGTATTTATCGAGGAAAATCCGATACTGACTCGACAAAAAGCACAAAGAAAGGGAACGAAAACAAGCAAGTTGCACTAACAACAAGCGTGGGAGTTACAACTCCGGTTTTGCTCGATATTTATATCGTAAAATCTGCTGTTTTGTGGTTACGCATCAGAATCTTCTTCCTTCTTATTGCTTACACAATAAAACGCTTTCTTTATCAGCGTTACTACTGACACATTGTAGGCTTATTTTTCTCTTTTACCTTGAATTACAGAGATTCAACCTGCTAGCTCGTACTGATAGAAGACTGTTGTAAATCTACGCGTAAATTACGTATTTACACGTCAATTTTATTTGGAAACTTGGGGAAACGAAAGTTATCTGGGTGTCATTTTGTGAAATTGAGGATTTATTTTTTGGTTTGTGAGGTGACTAAGATTTAAGGGACTTGCTTTACAGTATGTTTTTATTTAAAAAACTTATAAAACTAAGGAATTTCTTAAATTTTTGAGAGCTTGCCTTTTCTTTTATCTTAAATTTATATAAAAGTGTTTTAATTTTGCCAAAAATAGACTTTATAAAATTAATGTTGGAAACTGTATAGCCTACGAGTGTGGTTTCCACGAAAGGTTTATTTTCTAAAATAATATAATGAAGCGATGTTATGGAATGCATCGCCACGCGCGTTGAAATGACGTGTTATCCAGGGTTATTACGCGAAACTGAGATGCACATGGATGACCGCCGTGAACCAGAAATATGACACTCGAGCCAGCTGTGGATTGTAGAGCTCAGCACATTCACGGCAGGGTGAATTAACATAGCACCAGCACGGCAAAGTGCATACCTTTGTTCTAAGACACGTGTACGTCGGGGCTGACTTCTTATACAGAGTGTGTCAAAAGTAACTAATATTCCCTGTAACTTCCCGATACAGTGGAACGCACAAGACAAAGCTGTAAAATATCTTGGAATACACCTGGACAGAAGGTTAACGTGGAGCCTCCATATAAATAAAAAGTTAACTGAAGCATATGCCAGGCTTGCAATGCTATACCCGATTATGAATAAGAAATCCACCCTTAAAATAGAGTGTGGCACCCTAATTTATAAATCAGTAATACGACCTATCATCACATATGGGTGCAGCGTTTGGAGCGCCACCTCTAACACTAATATAAATAAACTGCAAGTTCTGCAAAATAAGGTGTTACGCATCATCACAAACACCAACTGGTATATAAGAAACACTCAACTGCATCGTGAAACCGATACTCCTACAGTGCAACAGTACATAAAGAAAGCAGCTAAATCCTTTTACAATAAACTTAATCAGTGCGAAGGTGCGGTCTATTATAATCTCGGTCAACGATCACTGCACACTAGACTAAAACGTAAATTACCCAGTGATCTATTACACAGTGACAGTGATAGTGAATAACGTTATTAGTGGCGTAAATCCTGAATAAACCACGTATTGTAATATACCACAAGTAAACATATAACATACCACAATGAAACAGTGTAAATAGTGCATTGTGAAAATCATTGTTAAAAATTTACTTGAGCTCTGTCATGTAATAGCACTACGTGCTGGACTGGCAATAATTATTAAAAAAAAAGAATTCCCTGTAACAGGCAATATTAGTTAATTTTGACACACTCTGTATAAGGAATTGCTCAGAAAGAGCTCTTTATGGTTGGTGTACTCGTCGAAGAACCATATCCCTAAGAACTCGGGACCTTCGTACTGGTGATGTTTTCTACGATTTTGATGTAAGCCTATTTTTCTGTATTTAATTTAATGTAATTCGATTCATAGTAAGACCTGCTAATACATAGTTCTGATTGAACCCTTTGTTGCATTTTATTTTGATGTTTTGAAACTTATACCTAACATTGTTTAGGTGTTTAACTTTAAGTCTAAATAATATTTTGTGAAACTTAATGCTACCTATGTTAGCTGATCAAAATATTAATACAAAATCTCTTGCAGCAAACCCCACATGGCGAAGCTGGTTAAATAAGACCACCATGTTGGTACATAATAACTAATAACTATCGGAAATTCTACTAAATTTCATTAACTTATCTTTTTTTTACTAACTTTTAACATTATTTTTGGTGACAACCACTACGTTACAATATACAAGCTGATTCAAAATAGACCACAAAGGGCGTAGATCTTTAAAAATTAAGATTAGTTTGATAGATAAACTAGTGACCAGAACCTCGAAATAAGGGGTATATGGTTCCTCAAACAGGGATATTTTAAAAGCGGACTGCAGATTAATACAGTACATTGTATATTTTACCAGAAAGCTTAAATAGTAATATTGTTTTGAATCGTTTGAAAACCTTTTTGAAATCTCAAAGGACGTCTCATGAGAAAGGTTCAATGACATGCATGATGAAACTTCAACCTATTTTCTTTCTTTCTTTCTTTCTTTCTTTCTTTCTTTCTTTCTTTGTTTCTTTTTCCCTCTTATGCGTTTACAGTGTCGAGGGATTCGGACACACCGAGCCGCAGAGTGGTCACCCATCAAAATTTTGGCCAAGCAGGCTCTTGCTTAACTGTGTATATTTCAGTATTACGTGCACTCTCACTCTGCCTTACTGCCGGTTCAATTTATTTCTAAGAATTGTTAAGAGGTGGTTACCCTAACACTTACCGGATTTTAATCTCGTTGATTTCACCGTGTGGGGAAATTTAAAATTTTTATGATTAAATGTGGTACCCCTAAATTGACTTGAAAATTTGAATTTGATAGTTTAAAAGCGACCCCCCATTTCGAAGTTCGGGTCACTGGCTTATATAGCAAATCTACTTTAATTTCAGCCCTCCCTCAAATATTTGTATTTTGTTTTTAAACGCCTTGTATGCACAGCCTTGAATAAATATCTTTATTAAAGCACAACATCAGATTGACTTAACAACAAAAACCAATAGCAACCATATTTGTTAACGAAAAATTTTACCGAGTTGCTTAAGAGAAAAACAAAAATTAGTAAAGCTTCCAATTTTTCTAATTCTCAAATTGAAAATAATCGCTGTACAAGACCTAGATGTGAAAATTATTACAAGTTCGTTAATTAGCAACTGATTGTATGAATATTTTATTAGTTAAGCTTTGAATATTGAATACTTTTAAAAGTTTTAGGGCGAAAGATTAAAACTAGTTAGGAAGAATTCAAACCGAAGTTCTTTAAACTTTAAAAATTAATTAGGGAAAATACTGAAACGAAACTGAATTTATTAAAAATTGACTGAAAATAAATCACTATAAACAGCAATCCTTTTGTGGGATTAAATCGGTCTAAAACCTCTTTTTGTAGGTTACTTTTAGTACTCAAACTAGTTCAAATCAAATAAGCTAATTTAATGAAACGGGTGCTAAGAAAGTTACTGAGATAAAATGAGAATGATATCAAAAAGAGAGTTTGTCAAGTTAGTAAAAACATTTTTATGACATAAATGACGTTTTTAGACGTTCTTGGAAGAGAGCTTCAGACTTAATACCTGAAAAAGTCTAAACTTAGAAGTTAATTCCCTCGAGAAAACTCGGAACTTATGCCGGTAGTTCGGATATAAAAAAATTCTACCACGAAACTTCTTTATTTAAAAGTATTGGCGGTTTCCAAGAATTTTTAAGTTAATACCGCTCTTTTAAATTAATCGTGGCAAGTTTGCGAAACACTGAATTAGAAATAATATATTTTCTTCCACTGCCGATTTGGTAAGTTGAGTTTTTCATATGAATGAAGAAGGTGGAGATTTTACTAGTTGTTTATTGTTATAATGGTAAGACAATAAGTGTGTTTTACATCCCTAAATAGGTAAGTAAAGTGATTAATTTACTGAATGAATACATGCTAAGTTTATTTAGATTGAAGTATTTAAAGGTAGTTTATGTTTATATCGGAACTGTAAAAAACATTTTATATGCCATGTCTCACATAATTGCTATGCTCCTCCTGCAATCTTCCATGCTTACTTATGTCCCTTACTATGTAAATGCTTAACTACTTTTACGTTTTATATTTATGCATAATTGCTGTGCTAATGTTGCAATCTTCCATGCTTACTTACGTCTCTTGCTATGTAACTATTATCTACTTTTTGATTTTATGTTCATCTTGAAATTTGTCAGCCAATGTAAAATATGAAATAAATTATAAGGAAAAAATAAGTGCAATGTCTGCTCTGCTGACGCTGCAATCGTCCATGCTTGTCTACTCACCTATGTAAATATGTAACTACAAAGTGTGTTAAAATGACATACATCTAGTAATGCTTTGAATTTTCCATATAAAATAAAATATGCCGCTTCCGTGTAATGCTGTTATGCAAATAGAATTAAGTGTCCTGATCGAAAATATGCATCAATAATAAAAATATTTTCTTGCACAATGCACGTTTTGTGTTGTATTAACAAATTTAATTAAAACTATTTCAAGTGAATTAGTTTAATTTTTAATTTTACAACTAACTAATGACAGCTCAGGATAATGCAATACCAATAACAATGCAGTGGCACATAAAAGTTTACATGTAAGCAAATTTCAAAGGTAACTAGATGTAATTCTTTTTAAAACACCCGATATTATCTAGTTTTTGATTTTATGTTCTAAATCGTACTGCAATTTGTGGTTCAATGTGTAAAATATGTAATAATTTATAAAGAGAAAATAAGTGCAATATTTCAAGCTTTTACTCGTAAAAATAAATTAAAGGCCAAAATCCCATTGGACGTTTTAATTCTCTGCGAAGCACTTAAAAAACATAGCTAAAGATTCGTTGGTATCCAAAATAACTTCGGACACCTTTTAAGCTTTCCTTAATTTTTTTAAAGTACCAAAACAGTTGCTTTTAATTTTTCTGGATATTGGATATGTTCTTTATCTTGGTATTTTGTATGGGTTTAATTAACATTGCTTCATATGTTCGTTGTAAGAAGTTACACTAAAGGTAATATTTTCCAAAAATGTTTAACGCGGGGGAATGACAGATATAATAATAAGGTATTATTAATGTATAATAATAGTTACTTGAATAACAAGGAAAGTAAGTGCGATTTACTCTCAGCAAGTTCCCTTAGTAAGTAAAATATTCTTTCCATTGCCAATGTGCAATTCCAATTCCATAGGTGTTTAAGTCGTTAGCAATAAATAATTTGAAAATCAATTGCTTCACTTACTTCCCTAGGGAGATACATTTACACTTCTTTTTCTTTTCAGGACGTTGGCGAGGGCGATCAAACTCAAACTTTTAAACGACTTGGTGTCGTGAACTTTGTTCCATCCCCTTTATAGTGCTTTTTAGACTATAAACAACCTATCTAGCTAGGTAAAACGAGTTTAAAACGAATTTATTAATTTTTGGTACTTTTAAAAATGCGAGATTTTTATAATTTATTCCTCAGGCTAAACCGTCTGTGTTACCAACTACTAAAAGTGCTTTTTAGACTACAAACAACCGATCTAGCTAGGTATCTGAAGTCGACCACTTTGCAGACAGAATTGTTAATTGTAACCAAACGATTAAATGGCTTCACTCGCTCAAGTACTGACCTCGATCAGTGGGGAATTGACATTATCCTGTGTAAAAATCCTTACCACTGCGTGCGATTCGAACCCAAGACTCCTAGCTAGGAGACCAGCACTCTTTCTGTGCGTCAACGAGTTTCTCAGATTTACCCTCACTCAAACTCAAATGATAGTATCAGTAAAATAAATTTTAAATGTTATTCTAAGATTTTCTTTAAAATCTCCTTTTATCTTTTTTATTCTATTAATTTTAACCACTTATTCATCATAAACAAATAATATAAATATAACCTTTTTGATTTTAAAAAGACAATTTGGATAGTCGACATTTTTTTAAGTCGCGCTGGAATAAAAACGAAGAGGAAATGAAAACAGATTTCCGTTATTTATATTTTATTCATTTAACTTAAATTTTCTCCGAGGCGCTTTAATTTCTTTCGGTTTAAATTAATTAGTCAGGGAATATTAAAACCTCC
Source organism: Melanotus villosus (assembly GCA_963082815.1). Lineage (NCBI taxonomy): Eukaryota > Metazoa > Arthropoda > Insecta > Coleoptera > Elateridae > Melanotus > Melanotus villosus. The sequence continues at coordinate 73,642,721 of OY720420.1, forward strand.
ACACGATTTAATGTTAGTTCAACTTAATGATTACTAAATTTATAAAAAGTTGTGTTCAAAGTATCTTGCTGATTGGTATTCGTGATACTGTCAAAGTAAGAGTGAATTTACCTCCCTAGAGAAGTACCACTGACTGTAAAACTCCAGCGTAGGTAACTATTGCTTTTGTTTTTAAATGAATTTAATATTTAATTAAATTGAATATAATTTAATATTAATTTTAATTAATTTAACGATGATCAATGTCAAATTACTATGGTAAACATTATTTAAATATTTAAAGGCAGTTTATATCTGCAGTGCGCATCATCGCGATATCTTCCTACAATCTTGTATACTCCGCAAAATAAATTAGTTTGTCCACGACTAGTCAATAATCTGTCAATTATTCATGTGTTTGGTCAAACATAATGCTATCCATTATACACTTCCAGCAGTGAATAATCATTATTCACGGTGTCATGGTAACATCATTGTCTATGGTGTATAACTGTATAATGAAGGAAATAGGTTATGTTTTTAATCCTACCACTTCGTTTAACATAGTCCTACCACATGGTTTTAGTAGCGTTGTTATTTAAATTTTAATTAAAAAGTATAGTATACGACTCGCTATAATGGATAATTGGATAATTGCAAAATTCGCTCGCTCGTATTCCAAACATTATCCTCGGTAATAATAGCATTCATTATAGCGTCGTGTATACTGTATAATATACTATTACTCCCTTGAGACTTGAAACACATCTCGTGTTATGTAAATAACTATTAAGACATTGTCACTACATTTTTAAGTTAAAATGAAGTTTCTTTAATCAATAAAAGGGTAGTATGATTTAAAGCCTCGAATAAATGGCATTAATTTTAGTTTTAATTAGTTTTCCTAGGTCACCTTATGAACTTTTTTAATATTCAAAGTTTTACATAAAATTTTTAAAAACAGCCATTAAAAACCTGCCTTCAAACTAAATAACAACGAAATGGGCATCTCATAAAATTGTTTTAATGTGAGTAATATATTAATGCTGAATACTTTACGTAATGCAATTTCCAAGGAAAAAGTAATATGTTATGAAGGATGCCCGGTAAAACCTTCAACAAATATATTATATAAATGAGTATTAAAGGTATGACTGGTAAAAGAGCCTCACACTTTTTCCTGGGTTTATCCATAAAATACTAAAATAAAAGACGCTTTCTACCAATCAACTCTAGCTATACCTCTTCTATTAAACATGAATTTTGCAGAATGTAATTTCAATTTAGATTCTATGAAAACACAATCCCACGTTTTAAAATAACAAATGCAAGAAGCACTTGAACTAAAGAAGAGTTAAACAATTTCGTAAATGTCGAATATTATTTAAATATGGCATAACAACGTATTCTAAAATTTAGATGTTTGCTGAACAAGTGGTTTGTATCCAGATCAATACTTCTAACTTCAAACTTCTAACGTCAAAAATAAGGAGAATGAACAAATTACGATTTACTTACTGATATTTGTGCTCTCTATTTAATACTCCTATATGAAATTTCAGTTAAATCGTTGTAACAATTTTTTGTGAATTGTTATTTAATTTATTTTTCTTCTTCATAATTTTTATAACTATTATTGGTTATAGTTTACTTAGCCCTATGTTTCGTTTATGTTAAAGGGTAATTTCCCTCTTATTATTGTGTTAGTCTTGATTACGGCGATATTTTGCTTATTTTGCGTATTATCTTTATGTTTTCTGTCATCCAAAAACATTTTTATAGTTAAACCGATCCTGGGTTTACCTATTCTCCTTGGATTCAACCAGTATCCTTTAATCCTTCTTCTGTGATTGTTTTGTAGATGTTTTTCTATATCCCAATCCTGATTTTCCACTTCGATTTCTACTTTCTTTCTTAGTGTTGAATTACTGTAGTTTTTAATTAGTTGTGATTGTTAATTTTGAATAGATTAAAAACACTAGTTGTGTTTGTGGGAGATTAGCTAATCTACCGGCGCGCTGATTAGGTCCTTTGTGCCACAGATTAGTTAATAATTTTTGTTAATATTAATTTCCTAATGTTGGAAGTTATATAAGGGATTTTGGTTATTAAGCTCTCATTCGTTTCAACTCTAAAAAGGCAATTAGTGGTGAGCATTTTTTCTTTTCCTATTTTTTCTGCTTAGCAGTAACTAATTTTGTACTGTGGTTGCAGCTTTTTTTTAAGTCCAATAAATTTCCTACCATTTGACTAACTTTTAGTTAGCTGGGTTTTCCATTATTAAATTTGTGAAGATCATCAAAATGGCGGTACAACTCCATTTTGGGTTATAAGCATCTGGTTTAACTTTCCTGTGAAATTTTCCATGAACTATTTCTATCGATGGTCTGTTCTCCAAGGCGTCTTATCCAGAGAATTTAAGAATTTTGAAGATCATTATAATTCTTGCATATCGGATTTGTAAAGTAGTAAGTGGTGTTAGTTAGTAATAATTATTTCTGTACATATTGATTTATCGTTTATTATTGATTGATTATTTCCCGCAAGTGATCAAGATCGAATTTGGTGTGGTTAAAGTTTTTGATTTAGTTAATTTAACACCGATCTTTTTTACTTTCGGTGCTTGGTTTTTATTTTATTTATGATTGCTCAACTTGTGTTATTTCTGTGTGTACCTGGTAATTTTATTCGAGTAATTATTATTTTGTTTTATGATTTCAAGCGTTCTTGGAATTCTGTAATTTTGACTATTCTAATAGATACTTTAAATTGTTTCCATTGTGTTTTAATTTTATTATTAGAACTCTGTGCCCTAGCTGGACTAGTAGGCCACCTAGCATTGGTTGTAACAATAATTTTTTATTTATTAAATCTTAGTCAAGTTAAATTGTAGTTACATCGTAAGTGGTATTTTAATGCCATTGGAAACAGGTTAAACAAAGTACCTCCTTCGTGAATTTCTAATAATTCTAGGTTAGACCTTAAATGCTTCTTACAAAATAGTAAATTAATTTTAGCAGGTGCATTCCTGCTCTCACAAAATAGGCAACCTACAGCTACCTTTTCAATAAAAATATTTTTTAATTCTTATAAATAGTTACTGTTGATTAAGCAAACAGACAAGTGCTCCGGCAAGTCAGTAGTCTGCGAGTTGAACTTATAAACTTATTTTTCCACGATAAACCTTTTCTTTTGCTTTTAGGAGTGTGTCCTGATAATTCCAAATTACGTCTGTCTATTGTTTTAGGTAACTCATGATGCTAATCACTAGCTTTCACGGCACCTTGTTGACGATCGTCCAAATGGTCTTGCAGATAGGTTTTTGAATCATTGGCCTGTCTGCTGACGACCATCCTTTTTCTTATACATTTTACTACATCTTTGGTTTTGGATGTCTCCTTTATATGCTTATCTCTTTGTATATCTCCTAGGTGTTTCATTTTTATTTGCTTGTTTATTGGGTTTACGAGTATTAAGTACATCAAAACGCGTTGATTGCAACGGTCATTACCCACTACCTGACTAGAATTATGCTGAATCCAAAGGACTACTACTGGAAGGCCTTTGATCTTACTATTAAGGATCATACTGACGAGGAACTTACGGTCTTAACCCGTATACGAAATTTAAGATTTTTGTTTACACTGGGGTTCCACAGGGTAGCGTCCTTGGCCCGCTACTTTTTATTATTTTCTTAAATAATATTGTCAATGAAACTAATTGACTTTATTAGCTTATTTGCCGATGACACTTCAGTTGTGTTGTCGGCCAATAACATACCTGAATTAAGTAATAAGGCATACTAAAATCTTAACAAAATCGAAGCTATTCTTTTCTCTGTTAATGAAGCTCAGTGCAGTTTATTAATTAAATCTAAATCTAAAACCATTAAATACGAGTACATGTTGATTTCAATATGAGTGTATAGCCACATCAATAAAGTAATCAAGGCCTTGTCAACTCACTGTTTTGTGCTGTGGAGACTTATAACTTGTGTTAACACTGTTAAGAGGTCTGTTTTATTGTCTTATTATTTATTGTTATGCGTATATAAACTCTACCTTAACCTTTAGTATTTTGTGTTGGAGAAATTCTAGAAATATAAATAATGTTTTACTAGTCCAGAAGCGGATTATAAGAACCATATCATTTTTAAATTGAGGGCCGTTTTTTTAAACTTGGAAATTCTCATTGTCATAAATATTTTCATATTATACGCTGTGATCTATATAAAACGTAGTTTTTCACAATTTACGAAAGCTTGCGATAATCACTTTTACAATCTACGATTTAGAAACACTCTCATACTACCTGTGCATAATTTAGCTTTAACTGCTAACAAATCTTACATTCTGCCTATTTATTTAATCATCTACCTTCCCAAATGTGTCCTGTGAAAAAAAAAACAAAAACAATGCAACCTTGCTATTTTTCTATAACGCCGATTAATTTTGCGTTTTCCATTTATTTAGGCACAGAAAACATTATTTTTATTCATCAAAAAATCAAGAAAATTGAAGTTTATTGCATATTTTTACAACATTCGAAAGACAAACAGATAAGTTCAAATATAGCCTTCTTTATCGTTTTCTTAGTACGTACGAAGGTACTTTAAAAATTGTTCAGAATACCTATGTATTACTGTGAACGAATTTTAAAAGCATATCCTCTGTATTATGCAACCCTACACCGCCGGCGAACATATTTCTTTTTATTTCTATCTATTTTGATCGAAAAATCCTTTAGCAAAATTTTGCGTGATTCTATAAGCTTTAAGAAACACGTGGTAATGGGAATCCTGTATACAACAATAATAAGACCACCCTAACGTCTAACGTTAAAACAAAATCCCGGATTAAAGCCTTAAGTATTATTACGAACTAATCTTACAAATCCCCAAAGTGACTAATGCTTTACTTTTCTATTTACTGTGCCAAATTGTAAATGTATTAAGTACTGCATGTTTTACACACTGGTATCTCATTCTTTCGCTGTTGACGTAAACAAATGTGTTTAAAATTTCACCAAGATGGTACTGTGTTTAATCAATCGGCCACGTACTTTAGTTGTCTTTTAATAGCGTGTAACTGACAGATAGTTATGACGCGTATAAAAATAAAACACCAGTAACTAACAACCATACAACTTTTTATTACAATAATTACGACGTTTTTATGTGTGTAGTTAGTTTCTAGCTTATTAAATAATAACGATAGGGTAATAAAATTACTAACTGAGCCGAAACTAATATTCACAAGGACGATGTATAACTTCAATTCAATAAACTATTAAATTTTTATTAAATCGATTTAAATATCCCGCTGACTACATTAAGGGGTGTAATAAAAGAAGAGCTAAAAAATTTAAAAAAATGTCGTGCAATTCATCTGAATAATCAAATTTTCCCTATATCTACAGTATGAATCTTAAGAAGGGATTCATTTCACGAGGAGCAGCAGGAAAAGGAATAGCCTGAATTATTGGTAACTTCACACCCTACCCTGTAAATTACAGTTTTGGCGCGAACTGTTTCACGTGGAGGGAATATAAAAAGCCTTTTTCTCGCTTTTTGAATGAGCATAAAAGTAATCAAAAATGCGTTATTTACAGGATATAAATTCACTGGACACGTGGTACGACGTCATTCAATTATTAATTGAGCATAACTGGATCAAATTGGACCGAGTTCATTAATTAAAATGCAGAACCGATAGCGTAATTAAATTACATTCACTAACATGACGTGAATGGCGCCGACAATGAATTCGTCAAAATTCGAAATTTAATTAAATTCGTACTGAAACTGACATACCTGGCCGAAGGAAAAGCTCTACTTTTTCAGAAGTCGCGAAGCGGAACCGATATTAATGAAGCGAAGGGATCCAAGAAATTCCCGCCAGTCACACGTGCTGTGATAAAAGCTCGTACTATCAAGAGAACGGTGAAGCGTCCGTCTCGTCTACGAAGCTTCAGAGCTGGCACTGAACTCACGGAGTTACGGTTTCAGGCGTCGCGGCGCTTGTAGTAGTGGGGATAAACTTTACTACGTCTAATGAGCGCAAAGGGATGAGGAAGCTTTGCACTACGCATAGGGAAAGTTCATCCCGCTGAACGATACACGTGTACCTTATGATCCTGGAAGGAGATGGGGAGCTCCTTTTCGACAGACGTGATTAAATTCCTGCTCAGTCACATTCCCTCTCTTGCGACCGCATAAAGTTTGCGAAACACCACATATTATGGTGGTTAAGCAGAAGGGTTGAGTATGCAAAACATTTAGTTTGATTGGAAATTCGAGAAATTGAAAAGCAAACCGACGACCATGCCCTGTTGAAATTTCGAATTACTAATTAAAAATTTAGCCCTGCTTAAACAATTTTTAAGTTCGTATCTAATTGTCAAACAACTTCGGAAGTTTCGAGATTATGGTATTAATTAATAAATGGTTTTTTTGCCTTTTTTGTTGGAGGGATTATTCGTAAAATATTAAGTTTGTTACTTGGATATTTTTTAATCAAATTTCGAGAATAATGTAAACATGTAAATTTAATCGAAAGATAAACTTAATCCGGTTCTATTCGCTACGTCTGTTTTGGAAATGTAGGTTGTCAGTTTTTTATTGGAAAGGATAGATCACCAGATTTGCGAAAATTTCCCAGTAGACCTAAGGCTTTACGGCTCGGATATATCAATGTTTCATTTTTCGACACAGTAAGAATCCTCTCAGATTTTTTTTTCGAAAAGGCGCTCTTATTAAAAATTGGTGGCAATTATTATAGAAGCATTATAAAATATTTATTACACTCAACACATGGTGCAGTATGTAGGTAAAACGGCGCATCAACTTGGTAACCCGCAGAGACGGTCCGGGGTTTGCATTACACGTATAGAGCCTCATATGTTACCGCACCAGCCTCGACACCGAAACGTATAAAAAAAAGAGGTTACAGATAATACATACATACAAAATATTTTGATAAACATTCGAAATGTCTTTGGATAATGCGAGGCCATGTTTTTGTTTGATTAAGTTGCAGCACCAACATTTAAGTATATTTTTTTATTTAATGGTGTGTCACATTCTTTGATTTCCTGGATTCAATCAGTCGGGTAGGTGAACTTTTACATTCTAAGGCCGGTAAAAAAAATTATTGGACTGAAAGTCTTAAACAAATATCAAACATTTTATTCAGCAATTAGTTCATGCTCAACACATGATTAAATATTTGAAATGAACGTAAACAACAAAACATGAATATTTAAATATTAACGTTAATATTAATAGTACAGTTGACATTTTCTTGAATACTAATTGCAGAAATTTTGCCAGAATTTTCAGTAGAGATGGTTGTAGAAATTTGCATGTTCTTGAAATACCTCCACGAAGCTCTCGCCACCTTGAATGATGCGAGATATCTTCTGCTTAGAATCCTCTATATATTTTTCTGCCTCCGAAGAACTTCTCCAACCCCCGTGCCTCTTTGAAACCGTCAAATCAGCACCTGCGTTTGCGAGATGCGTCGCTGATGTCCAACGAAAACAATGCCCTATGTATTTCACAAATTAAGAAATTCAGCAATTTTCTTGGGTATCCCTCCAAATGTATGAATTCCAACTCTTTGCCATTTCGGTATCCTATGAATATCTTATAGCACTTCAGTTGTTTGGGTCTCAATGCAGTGTACTTTCCAAATAACTCTAAGTAGTTGATTCCGTCCACCTCATTGATGACAGTGAATACTCTCTTCTGGTTTGTTTTTGTCTGCGGAATAGTAACTACCAGTTATGAGCCAGTATCTTGCACATCGTTGAGGGACATATTATGTAGCTCCTCCCGACCACAACCACCAGCTACACCAAATATAGAAACCACCTGGACTGAAGCAAAATATTTAGTATCGAATTTTTGCACAACAGTTTTTTAAATACTTTTGTCAAAAGATGCGTCTCATCATTTGCTTCCTTAGAAAACCGATTGGCCTTATCTCTGGTTAATGCTTTAGATTGAGTGGGTTCAAAACCAGTTGATGAAAAATGCTCTTACTTTCATAAAATCTGAGATATCCACGTTTCCGTTTACCAGTAGCATGGATTTTATCATTGAGTATTTTGCCCACAACGACGAACTACTGAATTTCTTGGACTGTATTATACAGGGTGTTTCAAAAATGGCGGATAAACTCTCTGGAACGCTGTTCCGGGACACTCCCTAAGAAAAATAACAAAAATTCTTTAGGCAATATTTTTGAAAATATACCGGTTTAAAGATCAATACATCTAACAACGTTGTTTAACGAGTACAAGTAGTAAACTGGTGTTTACCATGTGTTTTTATGGAGATAATGTTTTACTCAAATTAAATTTTAGATCAAGTAACAAAAATAAAATGTTTTGTTGCCAAATGCAACTTTTAGTGTTTCGAACACAGTTCTAAAATTGTAGACTTTAACATTTCTTGAAATTTTTGTAGTTGATGCAGCAAAAATTGTTGGAAATATAATGAAATTTATTTGAAATAATTAATTGATCGCGGTTGTAGATCCAAACGTTGGACTTACATTTTTTTTGAAAAATGTAAGAGAAAGAATTTTTTTATTATTATATATTTTTCTCGTACTCAGGGAGTATCCCGAACCAGCGTGCCAGAGACTTTATCCGCCATTTTTGAAACACCCTGAATATAGCAAAACTAAAAAACGCTTACCAGATCTAGTAAATACGCCAACATAACTAACATCCACAGTTACTTTCTTCGCATTATTTTCTTTTCTCCAGTTACAGAACAGCTGCAATTCTTTGTGATACCTATCGCCGAACTTATTGGGAATCAATTTTCCTGTTGCTTCGATAGATTTTCGTAAAATTTCATCGGAAATATTCAAAGCGTCACCACAATCCATTTTAGTTTTGAAAACAATTTTTTTCAAACATTCCGTTGCTACCGTTGCAATAAATAAGGTTACCAGATTATCTTTGATCATTCGCTTAATTATTAAAATTATTACATTTTAATTAAAAATGCGACACAGTATGAAATAAGACATTGTACGATAAACGTCGGGTAAACTTTTACAGTAACTCGTCTCAAAATTCCAGACTCGGCTCTTCCGTCGCCTCGTACCGAAACATTTCAACTCGCTACTGTACACATTAATTTACCAGAGTTATAACGTAAATTACCATAAAAATTGTCATATCTGGCTATGTTTCAAAGAAAATGTATGGTTGTTATGGATAATGCTCCGTAATTATCAGAAATCATAACCCAACTTTCAAAATATTCAGCCCCATTTATAGTACTTAAACTGAATTTCTCTATGGACAACCCTTATCCAAGAACATTTGGAGTGGATAAAATGAACAGGAAAAGACGTGTAAACCTATGATGTAAGCTGGTCCTCTGTTGAGTAGTAGGACTTCTTCCAGACTGGTATGTGCATGTCTAGAAGAACTCAATGACTTGACAGAACAGAACCTTCTGAGACTATTCTGGGTACCAGGTCATTGTGTAAGCGGTAATAAAAAAGCCGACACATTAGCAAAGCAGGCTTACCTTCACTCAGAACCAGCCTTAGGAATTTCAAGAACTGCCATCCGAGGTTACGTAAGTGACTGGATTGGCACCCAATGAAAGATACTGCACAAGGCAAAACCACAGCAAGACGCAAGGCATCCTAAACGGACCTTGCAAGAAGCAAAATAATGAACTATTTCTTATGGGCAGGGTACAACTTAGGATCGTTGTAGGTCTACTAACAGGACATACGACTGTTAAGAAACATCTGTGGAAGATCGATAAATGTAATCGAGACCTTACTTGTAGACTTTGCAATAAGAAATCAGAAACAGCATTACATATTTTGTGTATTTGTGAAGTGTTGTCAAGAAAAAAAAACAGTGCATATTCGGGCAGCCTCCTATGGAACCGAAAGGAGTTTACTACACACTTTGTGAAGGACCTATTTCTCTTGATACAGGGAACAAAGATCACCGAATATGTGTGACTTGTAAATCAGAGTATGCACAATAAGCCCTTTAGGCTGCATTGTTCCCCGGATTCAATAGAAAGATGAGCCTTGAATTATTAAAAAAAGAAAAAATAAATAAAAAATAAAAGAAAATGCTGGCGCTAGTTATTTTCAACAACTTACGTAATTTGTATAATCTTATGTTTACGATGCCGATTATTGCATATATCGTCTCTTTTTTGAGCACGTAAAACATGTTATAGGTATTGTATTTCTTCCATATTTAAATCCACTGAAAAATTTATAAATAGGTAACACATTCTATTTCTTGTTTCTTCTGTTTTTTAATGAGAATCATTTGCCTGCAAAGTGGTATATTTATGGGCTTATTGAAAAAAACTAGAGGCACTATAACCCTACCCTTGGGCTCCCTCATTGTTTTAAAGAATTCGTCAAGCATACACACACGGTTGTCTAAAAAGAAACCGAACGTTTGCTGTAGAAGTTATTTAAGTAGTTGTAACGGGCAAAATTCAGTAGTTTGAACCTTTGAATGTTATATTATGGATCATGCACAATAACATTTGAATCGGTTCATAACAGTCTGTTGTATGGCGTGAAATATAATGTATGTTTCGCGATCTTCGTTAAAAAATCGCAATGGAGCAACGCGCCAACATTAGGTTCTGCATGAAACTACAGAAAACCTTTAGCAAGATGAATAAGTTACAAAAACACACAAGTGTACGACTGGTTTACTCGATTGAAGAACGACCGGGAGTCAATTGAAGACGATCTAAAAAGTGGTCGTTCGAAGACGTCAATTGCGGACACTAATATTGAAAAAGTGCGTCAAAAATTGGGAAAGGATCCGAATGTGACCTGTAGAATGTTGGCAGAGGAATTAGTAATGTCCACATGATTGATCCGTTGACTAATCGTCAAAGTTCCATGTGGAAGGCAGGCATCACACGAAACCACATCGAAAACTTTTCTTCCAAAAAGCTCGCCAAGACCATGCTCGACTGTTTTTACGACTCCAAGGGCATCCTGCACAAGGAATTCGTCCCAAATTCCCAAAATATCACTGTGAGATATTATGTGGGTATTCCGAAATGTCTTTGGAACCGCAATTTTACAATTACGGTCGGAGTATCGCACTTAAGGAAGCTGGATGCTGCTGCACTTGGCTAAAAAGGTATTATTTCTCTTTACCATCCATCGGCTGATCTGGCTCCCTGCGACTAGTTTCTGTTCCAGAAACTAAAAAATCCGATGAAAGGGACACGTTACAAGGACATTCCCGAGATTGAGGCCGCCCTGGCTGCAGTATTCGACGAGATACCAAAAACAGGAGCTGCAAATTATATTGATGCAGAGGGATAAATAACCGTATTTATAAAAACACTTCCTGCAGTTTTTTTTCTTTTTCTAGAGCAAAAGTTCGATTTCTTTTTAGACATCCTCTTTCGTACTTACTTACTTACTTTATAATTATATTTTAGTTACCTTTTAATACCAAAGCTTTTCTACGAAATGTACTACGCGGACTGTGCGTACATGATGAGCAGCCACCACTGCGAAACCAAATATAGTAAATGTAATACTATTCAGTAGACCAAGGAAGTTATGGTAGCGGATCTTTCGTTCTCCATAACTGAATAATGTATAATGCTTGAACAGTTATATTCTGTCCAAAAGTAAACATAAACATAAACAATTTCTCAGTTTCTATTTTAACAGTTTCTCTTTTCCCTAACACCCGCCATTGCGTTTTCTCCCATTTTCTTGTTTAGTTTATTCCAATGAATTTTCAGCTCTTCTATGTTTTTAATAGCTTTACTTCTCTTTTTTAACTTGGCCTTCATAATGGTCCAATAACGTTCTATCAGTCGCAGTTCTGGGACATTTGGTGAATTGAGTTCCTTCACTGCTTAGCTAACCTGAATCCTTAGATGCCATTCTACGGTTTCTTTGATATAGTGGCTGGTGCCAAATCCGGCCCAAAATAATGTACTTTTGTCATGTTACCTAAGAAACTTAAGTAACTGTTTTTGTAGACGCTGTTTGATGTAGGTTTCAGTATTTATTGTGCCAATTGTAAAAAATGGAGTGCTGTTTTTACCACATTCGCAAATGGCTTGACAAACAAGGGCGTTTTTTCCAAATTTTATTTTAGATTTTTAGATTCCTCTGCAGGAACCTTCTCTCCTGGCAATACATTCTAAAAGTGATGTCTCGGAAAGGTATTTTCTAAAGGATTGTTGAGGCGAGTTTTGCATTTTATATAATATTTTATATATATTGGGCGTAAAATTTTTCATTGGAATTCGTCTCACCAAATTTATGTTTGCACTTCGATATTTGGCAGTTTAAACAAATGGCAAAACAAGAGCTTTCATACGCTATTGCTGATATCAGGCTCCTTTGATCCTAAAGAAACTTATATGCAATAGTCTGTGGACAGAATTTAAGTGTTCAAGCCTTAGGTAAAAGAAAATAGTAAGAATTTCTAATTTTTGTTGAGCTTTCATTGTATGCAAAACACAAAATACCAGAAAAAAATGCACGAACTGTAACGTTATATAAACTAAAGAGCCGAAAGGGCTTTACCCCGTAAAGAATGTGTATAACAAATTAACAAGCTAAATATGCAGAACATTTCAAATGAATTACGAGTACAATAAAACTACCTGAAATTTTGTTAGATAATTAGGCAAAAATTTCGTAAAATACTTCTCTCTAAATTTACATTTTTCACATTTTGCTTTATCTAAAGGAAAACTGTTTTCGCAAACTGATAAAATCATACAGAAAAGAACTTTATAATTTAAAATGATAAGAACTTCGATAACTTCGCCAGAAGTATTTATTTTTAGAGGTTCTGAAATAGCCGATTTATTTGGCTTAAGGTGGCTTAAATTACGACTTAAGCGCTTAAGCCATATTTAAACCTATTTAGGATAAACTTCAGTTTAACCTGTACTGAAATACCAGCCCTTAAGGACCTGATGAAGCCATGAACCAAGTAGTTTTATCATTTTTAATACTTTAGAACTATATATTTTGTTAAACGGACGGTATTTCTGTAAAAAATGCGTATTTTAAACACACAATAGCTTCATGAATGCAGTCAAAATTTGGATTGAATTCTTAATTTTTAATCTGTGGTTTACAAGTTTTAAGACAGACGTTTTTTCAATTTCTTTAGAATTTTTTTACAGAAATTTTGACAAGTTTCTAGAACGAAAATAGCAGTCCCAAAAATGTAAAATGGAATTAAGCAAATAACCAAAAATTATTGCACGAATTCTTATCTTGACTATTTGATTTCAACATTCCACTATTTCAAGCTTGTATTAAATCAAAAATTGAGTTTGTGGCCTTGTGGCCTAATCCAGTGCAAACATTTATATTACAAAGTCACGCCAATATTATTTAAAAACCAAATACGTATTTCGGCAGCTAACTTTCCCTCTCCCTTGGGATGCTTTCTGATCAAATTTGGTAAAATTAATTTCTTAAGATAAATGGAAAATGTAAAATGTAGAGAAACCTAATATTTAAAGGTATCCTATTCAGCACATTATCAAATGAACTTCCTTTGCCAGCCAAATTTGTCAGACGGTGTTCTACTTAGTTGTCGAAATACTTATTTGGTTATTCAATTTTTCGGGGCTTTTTATCAGTTCAATCAAACCACACTCTCCAAGTAGGTTTAAAAACGACCAAAATATTTTCTAAATCTATTTTCGGACGTTTATTTATCAAAAATTACAGGTAATTTTGCGAATCGTTGTACAAAGAACTAATACAGAACGAAATGAAATAAAGCATTTGAAACTGCGCCACGTTTAGTTTTAATTTCTCTTTTGTTTTATCTTCCCTCCTTACGCCCTTTTCAGGAAAGTTTTCGTAATCTTATCGACCTGAGAATAAATTATCACTCGTTGCGTCTTAGGTTTCATCAAACTTTCAAGATGAAACATATTATCGAACGAGATGGGGAAAACTAATTTAATTTGCTGAAAGCTGAAAGTTTATTGCAATTAAGGGATTACCTATAACAAATAATTAGTTGTTTCATTATTCACCATGGAAATAGAAAAGCTTTTTCGGAACTACTGGTTTAATTTTTCAAACACATCCTAACGTACCCTTGTTTATCGCTGATCTTCTAAAGATAACGTTTAATGGAGCAGGTTTGGTGTGATGGAACCCCATCTTCTTGAAAAATAAATTTTTAAGTTCGTGCATTATTACTGAAGGTAATTCAGCTAAAGGTAAATAAAGAAACTACATAAAACTTTTATTAGCAGTTGTTATATCACAATAAATAACCGAGTTTCCCGCTGAACTGCCTTGTGTAATACATAAAACCGCTTAAAGTGCTCCTATCTGAATTCTCAGTTAAAACCCTCAACTTGCAATCAAGCATTCCATGTTAGCTCCCAATACCGGAATGTAGTACTTTGGGATTACAAACCGCAAACCTTAAACTAAATGCGGCCACACAAAGACTTGTGATAATGGAATACAAATGGATTGTCTTTTAAAAGCATACCCATTTATATTTTTACACCTGAAAATAAGTTCAGGCTTCGTTTCTTAAATTTAAAATTCCACCCCCTTCTCCCAAAGCGAAAACCACATTATCGAATCTTAATTTAACTTCTGTTCATTGAATCGAAAGAATTTCCTATTTACGTTTAAGTTTGCAAGTTTCTGATGTGGATGTTGTAGATATCTTGTCAGTTAGTGGTTTTAATCAGAAACTTATTATACATTCATGGCAGACACGCCTGTCATTTTAGGGGGCGCTTTATATAAAATTGAAATACTCTTAGTTGTGATTTTTCGAAGGGTTCATTTTCTATTCCTTTCGAATGTTTACGTACGATAATTCGTGTTATATTTTATAATGCTGAAGTTCTTTCAATCCATATCGAAGTTAACGATCTGGAAATCTCTTTGAGTTTATATCGAGTACTTCGAAAATGATGTATTTTTTAACGCTAGATGACACGATTGTCCTTCGGTTGTATTTTTGTCACATCGGTAATGTTTATGTACCAAAAATATAAAAACTCCAATGTTATTTTTAATAAAATCTAGTTAGTGGCAAACTAGGCCCAATGTGGATTTCCAAATTTGAATATTAAGGATGTAGCAAGTTTCATTTTCTACTTTGAAGAATGTTTTACATTTCTTTACCCCAGATTTAAATTTAGTTACATCACAAGTTTTACTCAGTAGGAGTTATCTCTCGAATCTGGAGTAGCAAGAAACTTTTAATTCAGTTTTATTACATTTCTACCGTTGAACTAAAAAGACATATATTCGATTCCTTGCAGGTTTTTTTCCTATCAAGTAGCTTCGTATTTTAATAAAAGTTTCTACTTGAATCTTGCCTTATAAAGTGCCTGAATGTTAAACTAATTACAATTCTGAAACTTAAAATACAATCTTGACATCTGTTTGTGAAATGAGAAATTTTATTTATCATATTGGCTGGCAGATAAATTAATTTCGATTGAAATCACATAATAAAATTATTAATTTTAAATATAAAGTGTTTAGAATATTTTTGGCAACAGGTGAATTGAAGCTCATTAAGAATACATATCTGTATAAACATCGGTCATCCCACCAAAGAAACCGTTGAAGATGCAAGACCTTTAAAAGACGAACCTACAAAATTAATACATAAATTACATAATTGCATAATTACTGAAGGTACGTATATGGATTCCCAGAAAATACTAATTTACCACGAATTCTTACCAGCTGATTACCATAAAACAATAACAATGGCTTCTTTAACATTTGGGAAATAATAATAGTGACATACTTAAGAGAAAGTTACCAAAACAAGATTCAAGTGGTTATTCAGCACTGTATTTTCGGGATTTCGCAAATAATTGTGAAAAATGTAATCATAGTCGACATTTATTTGTTCTCAATAACTTCAAATAGATTAACAAAATATGAATCAATGGATGATCAAAATTTGGATTTAGACGTTGAAGAGATATCGGAAGGCGAATTACAAGAAGAAACAACAGTTAAAGGTTTGGATGATTAGGTTAGTTTAGTTGCTGAATCAAGACCATGAGTAAAACTTGTATAATCTGCTAAATGTAGGTGGAAAAGTCACAATTAGTAAATTTGAGAATATCTGTGATGAAATGACTGAGGAGGATTTAGTTAAAGATAGGAGTATTATGTTAGAATATGCACACATGCACAGACTAAAATAAAGATAATGAAGAAATAGAAAAAGGAAAAGGCGTTGATGTCAAAGGAACAAGTTGTTAAAACATCTAACGAAAGTAGCAACAAAGACGTAATGTGAAATCAAGCAGAAACCAACAGAAGCATTAGTAGATGGTTGTGGAGAATATACTAATGATGTTTAAGCCAATGAAATTGAAAGTTGCTGCAAGACAATTCGCGATTTAGATTATTCTGCACTACTTGGCAAACATTACTGAAGAAGTACGTTCACATGGATTACCAGAATATACAAATTCGTCAAGAATATCTACCAACTGATTTACTCAAGGCAGTGTCAATGGTTTCTTTAACATTTGATGAATAGCGAATAGAACGGATGGATTGAGAAGTTCAGAGTGCACAGTTAGCAAACTATTGTGTTTCAGAAAACTCACGAGTTAACTACACAATAGACCTGCACAACGAAAATAAGGCAACTTAAGCGATGAAAAAATATTGAATACAGGCAACATGAAATATGAGAAGTCAGGAGTCAGAGCTATGCAATAATTGCAACAAAATAACAGAACAGATATTGCAGCGAATTTTGAAACACTAATGGCAGATAAAGAATTTAGAGACATTCAAGATTTAGCATCGTTCATAGTGGAAACTACGTATACATAAAGAAAGAGACTAATATAACACTAATTAATTGTACACACTCAATAAAGTAGCAGATCAAGTGTCAAAAGATGTTTTCTATGCACGGTTAGAGGATACAACCGTAGCACCCTACCGAGACGTGAAAATAAGAATATAAGGTATGAACACCAAGATAGGCAAAGAAATAGAGTTCAGGGATGCTGCAGATCAACATAGCAAGCACATCAGGTGTAAGACCAATAGTTTTCCACATCAGCAATGGTCAAGAATGCATAAAAGCATTCGTATAGAAATATGGCATACGCCTCACACGAACGCAAAAAAACAAATAGATCAGGTTTTGATCAATAAAAGCAAAGCGTAAAACATTGTACAGACAGAGCAGGTATAAGTTCTGATCACTTCTGGTGAAGAGAATAGACAAAAATTGTAAAAAAAGACATAAGGATAACAATCAAAAAAATCAAAATGACCTTGATAACAGACTACTCAACAAAGGAGGGGATGTTAACATTGAAAATAAATGGCAAGAAATAAAAGAGGCCATTAAGAATGCAACCAAAAAGATCCTACATGAGAGTCAAAAAGTGTTCGAGTCGATGGTACGATAGAGAACGAAGAGCTGGACATGAAACACAAAACCAGCGAAAGTTAAATTCTACAAAGAAAAACAACACAAGCAGTTGAAAACTATTACAACAAGAAAAGGGGGGCGGGCAGTATAGAATTAAAGCAAATCGAACATAAGAAAGTATATGGGTCTCAGATGAATATTCAGGCTCTAACATTGAAAAAAATAGAAGGAAAATTAGAGCTTTAAAAAACAATAAGGGCTCAGGAAATATAAAAGAAGGAAGAGATGCCAGTATAATGAACCAGTGCATTTTAATGTAGGGGAAAGCGGGGCACAATTACGCGAGGGGTACAATTACGCACTTAGTGGTTTCTGTATTTAACTGTAAGCCATACATGTTACACCTTAATTAAAATATTGCGCGTTAGGTAGCCTTGGTCCATAGACGAATTAGTCGCGCTTCAATCAGGCTATCGCTGAATATAGTGACATATTTGTTTTTGTTGGTGCCAACAAATAATTTAGCAGTGACAAAAACGTGTTTTTCATTGGTGCTGTAGTTTTTGGTGTAACGATTTTTTAATAAATGTGTAAGTAGATGTGCATATTAAGTACTATTTTATATTTTTATAGAAAAATTTAATTTGATTTTGTGTTATATTTTTCTAAAATTAAAATGGTAGTGGGGGCACAATTGCTCACAACAGCACGGGGTAGTTTTGCGCGCGCCATTCTACCCCACATGTATACAATAGTGCCCCACTATTGCGTAATTCGGCCCATATTAATAAATTTAATGTTTCTTAACTGTTTCAGGTAAAATGGTGAGAAATTACAAAACAAAAACAGACCGAAATAAAATTAATGAAGCGTACATGTCAGCTTCAATTTCTGAAATAGCATCTGGTACATTATCTATAAGAAAAGCAGCTCAAAAGTACCAATTAAGTGCCTCCACAATAAGATATAGGATAAAAAATATTGGCACAGAAAATAATGTCCAGGCAAAAACACAAAAATTTACATCCAAATACACCGTGTCTCAAGTGTTTACAAAAGAACAAGAACGAATGTTAACAGATTATTTATTAAATTGCAGTAAAATGCATTACGGTTTAACGCTGGATCAAATGAGGGTCCTGGCTTATCAGTATGCAGATAGTTTACCATGTAAATATCCTGAAACATGGAAACAAAATGGACGTGCTGGTAAGGATTGGGCACTGGGATTCAGAAATAGAAATAAAAGACTAAGTCTGAAGAAACCGGAGATCACAAGTGCAGCAAGAAGTTTTGCCTTTAATAAAAAAGCAGTAGCAGACTTTTTTGATAATTATGAAAATGTACTATCTAGGTATGGATTTTCGCCTGATCGCATACTGAATTTAGATGAAAGTGGAATAAACACGGTTTTGTCGACACCTAAAATTTTAGCTGCAAGAGGACAAAAACAGGTGGGACAAATTGTATCCGGCGAAAGAGGAGAACTGGTAACGTTTTGTGGAATTATCACAGCGACTGGCAATACTATTCCGCCAGTATTCGTTTTTCCCAGAGTACATTTTAAAGACCACTTCTTAAACGGTGCACCAGAAGGAAGTCTTGGATTGTGCAGTAGAAATGGCTGGATGACGGCCGAATTACATCTAAGAGTTTTAGAACACATTAAAAATCACACATTGTGCAGCATTAACAATAAGATTTTATTAATATGTGATAACCACGCATCACACATATCAATAAATGCGATAAATTTCTGTCGAGACAACGGTATAGTTTATGTATCTTTACCTCCACACACGTCTCACAAAATGCAACCTTTGGACGTAGCGGTTTTTGGTCCATTTAAAGGGAAACTTCAAGTTGCTTTTAATGACTGGCATATGCGGAATGTTGGAAGAACTTTGTCAATTCATTACATTTCCGGATTAACAAGAATTGCCTACCTGGAGTCATTTACCCCTAAAAATATAATTAGCGGGTTCGCAAAGCCAGGAATATGGCCATTTAATAAACTTGCCTTCGGCGATGAAGAGTTTGCACCTATTGAAGTGTTTAGCTCAGATTCACAAAATGCAGAGCCAACAAAGGGTTCTAACAAAGAGAACATTAGCGAGTCGAATTTCGTTGATCCTACTGATAGCATCGATATCGAAAATTTTAGAGAATCTGTTGAATCTGAAGATCGGCTTGAAAATCAACCGTCAACTTCTAAAGAAATCTTATCGCCTGAAATGATTAGACCATACCCAAAATTCCAAAAAGACGGTAATACGAACAAAAGAACAAAAGAAAAAGGGAAGTCACGAATTTTTACAGATACCCCTGAAAGAGACAGACTGCAGCAGATCCATGACGAAAAGGAAAGAAAACGTTTAGAAAAAGAGAAAAGAGATAAAGTAAAACAGCTTAAAACAGCAAAGAACTTGTTGGGTCTGTCAGCTAAAAATAAACTACCAAAGAAGCGATCACGAGCGGTGTTAGTTTCGTCAGAATCGGATTCGAGTTCGACTGAAAATATGAATTTGTGCGATGATAGTGATGATGATGATGATGCGATGTCAGTTGAGGCTATAACTTCTAAAGCTATAGAAACTCCTATACCTACCAGATATTATCGAACCAGAAACCAGAAAAGTAGATTATTTTTTGTTACATAAGCTGGCAAGTAAAAAATCTGTGATATATTATGCAGCTAAGGTTCTCTTAAAATACAGTTTAACTGAGTGTAAAGTGTCATATTTAAGAAAAAAATCGGTCTCTTGGGTCTTCTTTTTCCTTATGATAGAAGATGTGGTTAGAGTTGGAATCCTTGATGTTGTTTTTAAATTACCTTATTCTAATTTGCAAAGGAACATCTAGAACATCATGACTTTTTACATTTCCTTTCGATCTAAATAACTATAATGTGCAATGATGGCATTAATTTACTTCCTGGGTATAATGTTTTAATACTACACATATGTTGAATTGATAACATTTTGCTTTTGATATCTTGTGATAGATAATACTCGTATCGTCAAAAACTACATGTCTAAATGTTATTATAATTGTTTAGCCAGAAAAGAGTAATTTATAGTTTTTTTTTTTTGTTTTTTTGAGAAAGAAGTTTATTTTTTTTCATACAATAGTTTGTTAATCAGTTTCATCACATCGTTGATTTATGTTGATGTCGTAATTTGTAAAATTTGTTTGTATTTCCGTTTCGTTATAAAAATTTGAATAAGTTTAGATTCTATTTCATTTGTTTATCTATTTCAAGTACAAGGAAGTTACTTACTTATGTAACATTAATACTGATTTCGAAAGTAGTTCGAGACTGACTTTGGAGCGAACGTACAATAAAATTACCTTTCATAGATCTATAAATGCTTTATTCAGCTTCCGAAAACCTGTGCAAATGTGCCCCTTACCTTGCGTCAAACTGCCCCACAGATGGGGCAGAATGGCGCATATCTCATTTTTTCTTAAATTTCCTGTACTATGAAAACCATTTGTGATAAGAAACTTTCCTCTTTTGTGGTAATACTACATTGAACACAGAATCCTTCAGTAATAAAGAAAATAACAATTGTATTAAGATATTTGCAAATTACAGTGAATTAAAAAAACCCTGCGCGATTCTGCCCCACCCTCCCCTATATTCAATTTTTAAAAAACATGTTAAATTGTGACAGACAGACTACAGAGGTACTCACCCGGGAAGTGTAATCCATAGACTAATCACAAGGAGAATTCCAGAAAAATAGAACAATACACAGAACACATTTTGGGGCACTACCGAAGTGGGTTCAGGGTTCAGAAAAGTGATTACTTAGTATAATATGGACATACAATACGTATACATAGCTCCCAAGTTGCGGTAGCTAAGTACCACATTCTCGCATGATCACGAAAGTTAAGCATCTTTGTATCGGTTCAGTGCTGGGATGGGTGGCCCAGTTGCTCCGTTAACGCGGCACCTCTCTCCCACGAGGATCGGTCACTATGGGGGAGTAGACGAATAGCCCCTCACAAAAAAGTGAGACAAATTTGAAAAAGATTACAAAGGATGAGAGAAAGAAGGACGTGTGGGCTAATAATAATAATAATAATAATATGGGAATATAACGAGACTACCTCAAGGCAGTCATGAATGAATTGGATATCCCAGGTGCACTAACAATTCAAAAAATACGGACAGTCACGTTCTATCACTGTCAACTTACCTATTCAATATCGTATTAGACAAATACATCAGAGTTATTAATTACAATACTAGTATTTCAATAAGTAGCATACGCAGATGACGTTGTAATCCTAGCAAGATCTGTTTTTGCTAGATCGCTTAGGACTCATTTACATAATTAGAAAATAAAGCATATATGCATGGATTAAAAAATCAATATGCAAATAGCTAAATAGATGTTGCAAACAAGGGAAGAAAGAAGAAGACAACCTGAAGCAATACAGATTCAAAACGAGCACTTTGAAAGAAAGCGCAGATCGCTTCAAGTACCAAATTGAGAATTCAAAAACATTTAAATAACAGCAAGAGATATGGGTATTAACAGAAGAAAAACAGACCCTGAAATTACGGTAGTATTTTAATGATACGAAAAAAAAACAAGAAATGAAGTAGTTACAACACTAGTTATCGTTTAACATTGAATAATTACGTATGCTTCCATGACCATGGCCACGGCATGAAGTAATGATCGATTTCCGGGCTGGGAACAAGTAATGATTAAGAAAGAAGGGAAGAGCCAAATCGCTTTGGATTAACATTAAAAATAATTAAAGCAAAAGGACCTCGAAAAGGACGTTTATCACACTATGTTTTGAAATGGCGCGGCGGCTAATCACAATTTTAAAATATGTTGGTATAATATTTACTTAATTGTGCCAATTTCCAGATTTGTATTTATGTAAATTGGTTCGGAAAATAAAGAGACAAATTTTCCCGTAACTTTTGGTAGGTTATTTGGTGTTTGACTTCTGGTGCGCCCCTCCAAACTCAAACCCCACGACACGCCACTGCCCTTACAAAAAATTTTAAAATCACTTAGCATTTTGAACTAAAGTAACGTAATTTCTATAACCGTATATTATAAAGTTATTCAGCCACCAGCTTCCCTCCAAGAATAAATTGCGGCTTGTGACAACATTCTGAAGTTACATACAATTTGGTATCCGTTACTATTTGAGGCTAAGTAAGATATATTGCGGCAATACATCATATCGTTTTTGCTCTCCGTCAAATTAAAGTCAGAGCTGTTCTAAGGACCGTTGTTAACTCCGCTTTATAAATTACCTCGGAAACTCTTCTGGAGACATGCTCTCATATATTTTATGATTAGAAAATCGAATTTTCAATGAACAAAAATGTAAGCTGAAACAAATAATTTGTTAATGTCAAAAGTAGGAAAAACCTTTCAGACTCTCGCATAAAACAGAATTCGATAACCTTAATCGTTTCCCTCGAAAAACTCTGGCAAAAAAAGCTGGCGTATATAATTTTCCCTCCGCAAAAAAAGTGCACAAGAATGCTAAACCATTTCGCTAATGTTACCTCGCCGCCGAATTTCGTATTCAAAAAACGATTGTGAATATGTCTACAAAAATGTGCAAAAGTATACAACGTAATTTTATTCGCCTGACAGCCTGAAAAACGACGCTCTTATAACAAAACTGAAAGTTTCAGTCTTATAAAAGCAACGTGGAAAATTTTCGTTTCATACACGTTTTATGGAAAACAAAAGAGTGATGTTTAAACATTAATCAGTTTTTTTTTATTCCATTACAAAGCGTTAAATTATTAAGCGTACATTGAAAAGAGGTTTCAGAATTAAATTCCTAAACTTGCACCGAACAGGAATTAATCTTTTATGTTCAAATTTTATACAGATAAAGCTTTGAACAAACTTAACGAAATAAATTTAAATAAAAATTTCAAGCTCATCCATGAATAAAATCCGACGAAAGTTTCTTCTTGAAGTATTCTCACAAAATTAACATCCGTTACGATATCTGAGAAAGTTGAGTTATATTAAGCACAAAAATTAATGTAGTTGTGAGTACATTTACGGAGGTAACTATTGACAAATCGACGTCATGTTTTCGTAATTTTCCAACCTTTATGGTTTTTTCCCAAATTAAAAAATATTAAGCTGATTAAAACGTTTTTTACTTATTTTGTAACTAGCAGAACTAGCTTCTATTCAGGTAAAGTGCCTTTCGGTCAATAATACGGTAGTAATTGTTATTGAGAAAAGTTGTTCAGATAGTGTGAATTTATTTGGCTCTGTGCAAATTTCAAAAAGTTCAGTCAAATGTACGTATGTCTTATTTAGAAAGGTGTTGAGATTTTGAATTTTGGGAATAACAATTATTAAGTACTCTATTTGATTTCCTCCAAGATCTGCACATTTTTCTACCCTAACTCTAAACATGTCATATACTTTTGCTATGGTCATTGAGTTAATTTCATCTATAGCATCCCTAATTTTTCTTTTAATAATTCGATGTTATCATGAAGATCAAATGAATAAACTTGTTGTTTTAAATAACCCCAGAAATAAAAATCTAAAGGGGTCAAATCCGGCGATCTCGCTCGCCAATGTATTGCACCATGTCGTCCAATCCACCTTTCAGGAAAGTGCTGATCCAAAAAATTTGTAATCAGACGAGTTGAATGAGCTGGACATCCGGCTTGTTGAAAATAATTTTTTTTTAAATTCGCGTCTTCCATGGCAGGTAAGAAAAAGTTTCGAGCACATCCAAATACGAATGTTGGTTTCAATTAGTGTCAAAAAAGTATGGGCCAATAATTTTATCATAACTTATTGTACACCATAGTTTCTATACGAAAATGTGGATTATCATGAGACCAATATCTACAATTTTGTGAAGACACGACGCCATTAGTTGTAAAAGTTGAGTCGTCCGAAAAAATTATTTTTTTATAAAAATATCTGTCGTTCAAAATTTTTTCGCCAGTCCATAAACAAAACAGCAGTCGTTGGCCATCGTCTCCAGCTTCTAATTTATGAATGAACGTGGGTTTAAATAGTAGAATTTTATTTTCTTTGAGAATTCTTTGTATGTGCGATTTACTTATTGATAATTCAGTAGACCGCTTGCTCAATGATAGAAGATTATTAGTGTTCACGGATTCTCCCACCAAGAGTGTAGCAGCATCTTCATGATCATGAACTAGCTTTTTCTTCTTCACATTTAGCACATTTCCAGTTTCTGTAAACTTTTTACAAGTTTTTTTAGTCCATTGACAGAAATTGTCACCATTGGAAATCGATCGTGTAACCTATTAATAACATGAGCATAAGATGGTTCCCCCAATCCGTAACACTTTATTAAGTAAACACGCTGTCCTAGAGTCAACATTTTTAATAAAGAAAACAATAAAGAACAAGTAATTTGCAAAATATTTAGATAAGTAATCAATTTTGAGCAAATGTTTCAAGGTTTTGACTTTAATCTAAGATGATGTCAATCAATTGTTTGCTTTACTACGACGCGATTTTTCGCTCATTAACACAAAAAGCAGATTTAATGAAAGTGAGCTGATCTTTTTGAAATTTTGTACAGAGCCATAATTTTATATTCTGCGCAACTTTTTCCAATAATATTTTGCCGTATTATTGTGGTAACAAGGGTGTCCATGCACCTACAAGTCGTAAAAAATATAACTTGCATGATATCTACCCAGCTGCGACTTATAGTTATTTTAGTAAACAAGGTTACTAAGCCACCAGCTGCATTAATGTAAGAAAGAGGGGGCGGGGGCTCATCTGGTGTATAAATAGAGCAACTTATTTGACAAAAGGCAGTGAAGTCGAGGTTCTTAGGAGTAGGCAGATTGAGACCTAAGCATTCAGACTCCTCAAGTTAGTTCCATCACTGAAGCTGTCTCTACAAGATGAGTCATCTAGAGAAGATGGTCAGTCAGTGTCAGACAGTCAATGCGGTTGTGGTGTTCAGAGGTCAGGTCCCATCCTTCGTACTTAGTGGTTGCTACAATGTATGTATATGTAAGAAGGTTTTCCTATATTTCATTTAAATGTTATTCAATTCATTGTAAGACTTGCTAATAGTTTGGATTTAACCCTTTGTTTTATTTATTAACTTTAACGTTTGTAACTTGTCTCTAAAACTGTTTCATGTATTTATTTGTGACCTCTTTCGGACAATACATGTTATGCTAGTTTGAAACAGACTTTCAATCAAAACTTCTCGCAAACAGCTAAACAAAACATACATAACGGAGTTGGTTCAAATTATTTAATCAGCAACATTTTATTAACTTCGAACTTATATGGCCCTAACCCACTTCATTGCATTTTTTCTCAAAATGGCATGTCTTCCAATATCTAAATAGTTCTTCACGATGTTTTTTTCACGAAATGCTGAACGAAACTTCTTTTTCCAGCCAAATTTGTCAGGAAATGAGCAGTAGAAAAAATGTACTTAGTTAATTTATTTATTTGTTGAGCATGAGCTAGGCTTGCAGGTATATAGCAAGGATTTCTACGCGTGTGACCTATTAAATTTAACCCTAGAGTACTAGAATTTTGTGGAACCAAAGCCTTGGAAGCGATCTTTACCGTACCAAACAAAATATTGGTATTGACGCGTAGTTGAAAGATGGTACAGATTTAAATTTTTTTAATAATAATTCTCACCTAACCTTGGTCGGGTTGAACTTTAGGACTTTCATTTTCAAGGAAACGTGCTATTTCTTTACAACAAAAAGACGGCTGCTACTTAGTTGATAGAACACCTATTTCGTTAGTGTTCTTTCAATTATTTCTATATTATTTTGAAGATTTTTAAACGATTCCTCCTGTTTTATATTAATCTTAAAAAATATTTTCTGACATCTTCATAAGCATGGTTCTAATTTCAGAAAAGTTCATCTTTCTTACATAAAAGTTGTTGGTACATTAATTATACCTTAATTTACGTCCCGTTTTTTCCATAATTGACTTTACCTCGTCTTCGCTCGCACAATTGGCCATTAAATTCTCTTCCAACCTCATTAAAGTCATTTTTAAGCATGCTGGTTTGTCAAATTTAAGCTTAATTTAAAATACCTATTTTTTTAACAGAGGCGTTTGAGAAAATCTTGGAAACCAACTTGGAAACTCCATTTTAATTTTTTAAAATACCAAAATATCGAATACCATTTTTATTTTTCTTATTTTGCAATATTGTGTTCAACAATTATTGTCTTAACTTTTCAATTTTCAGTTGCCCGCAAGTACTTACCCAAAATAAAACAAAAATTATGATTATCCTATTTTAAAAAAATAAATTCTGTTCTTTGAACTTTCTCAACTTTAAAAGTTTCCAAAGTTAATTTAAAATTTCTCGAGTATTGAACCCAAGGGACCGCAATTTGTTAAAAACATAACGTTAATTTTAAATTAATGAAGTTCAAGTTCAGCTTAATCAGTTAATTCGCTCTTCACTTTCCGTTTTATTATACTACTACAATTTGCTTAATTGTATGTTCAAAGTTTTGTTTCGTATTTAACTTTAAAACTCAAATACACATTTCCTTAATTGTATGTTTAACGTCCTGGTTGTCGCATTTAAACTTTCCCTTTTAGAACTTCGTTTAACTTCAAATTCCCGCTTTGTTTAATGATAACTTTGGGTTTTACGGTATTCTTTTATTTAATAAAGCTGAATGTTTTTGGCCTTACAAAGGTTGTTCTATAATAAGAAGGCATTTAATACTACATACGAAATCATCCCCCACACGTGAAAAGGCTTGGGTTTCCACGTTACTACGATTAGAAATAACTTTTGAACTTCAGGTTCTCATTCGTAAGTGAAAGGGCAACAATGGCTAATTAAATAGATTTAGGAGAGCATACCAAGAATTACGAATGCGCGATTTCGAAAAAGCACCTACGTTAGAAAAAAATTCGTTTTGTCGATCAATCATCCCACATATGAAGTTTGCTACCTTGAAATTTCCTTCCTGTTACGGTCAGTTTGTGTGATCGATTTGCTATTCAAATTCCAATTAAACTGCCTCGTGCAGCCTACCTCTATGAATATCTGTCCTAATCAAATATACCTCTGTCAAACTGCCCATTAACAACGAAACATATCCTTTCGTCCAAAAACAATTCACACGGGCATTCTCACACGTTGCCCTAATGATTTATGTAAACAAGTGTGAAGTGGAAATGTACAAGCCTAGTTGAAAATATTCGATTTTCCATTTGCCTGGTTTTGTTTCGTGTTTTCCACCCGCCTTGTCTTTTACGTCTGATATTTTGGAGATTATTGAATTTATGTGTTTATTTGAAGGAAAGCTTTAAAAAAAAAGATCAAAGTTTATGTTTGAACTTTCAAAGCCAAGGAAATTTATTAAAAAAATTTCGCTTATGAAAGTCACATTAAATCAAAAAAACATTGGGTAAATTAAGGGGCACAAAAATTAAGTCTCGGATTCTAAGAAAAATTGTGGATAAAACGTAATATAGAACAATTACGTAGCCACTTTCTCCCGGCGCTTGCTAAGAGTTATTGATTATACGAATTGCGACGTCATGAAACAGAACGAATCTACGTCACTCAATTTCCAACTTTTAAATAATTTAAAAACATGACAATTAATTAATGAAACGTGCTGGGATCATCGCCGTCATGAATAAAACACCAATTTCCTTTTCAAAGCTGCGCTAAAAAACCTTCCCTATTTTTCGTATACGAATTCTACAAAATTAGTTTTAAAATTTCAAACATGCCAAAACCGGAGGAGGATTTAAAAGCGTATATATTTTTGAACAGTATTTGCTGAAATAAAATTCTAGGAAACTACAAATTTCTTACAACTTCATACATAATTACTGCTAAAAGGGACTGGAATTTTAAGAACTACCGAGAAAAGTTCAAGTTCAAAGTTTAAAGATATTCGAGGAATTTCGAGAGCTTTCAAAGACTTTTAAGTATAAACACGGGCTTCTCGGATTACCCAGTATTGTGCAATTTGAAACGATGCTAAAACGTTCTATAGAAATATTGTATATGTTGATATCTTTGTTTAAATCTTTAGATCTGTAAAATTGCAAATAGAGATCATTTTGAATATCAAAAAATATTTTTAATCTTTAATTTCTATTATTTTTTCAATTTATTCAGTTTTTAAGGATTTGCCTAAATTCAATAATACGAGGGAAAGTCAGTAATTAGGTCACAAACTGATGTGAGATATCTGAAAATAGCAGTGAGCTATTTTCAAATATTTCATTAGGTGGCAGCACAATCAACAGTTTCTGTGTTCTAATAGCTTGCGTGCGCAGGCAGTGTTAAAATAGCGACCGTGTACTGAGGAAGAGCAGCGTGTTGTGCGTTTTTTATGACCAAAAGGACTTTCTGCAAAGGATATCCATAATGAAATGTTTCCTATTTACGGTCACAAGTGTTTGTCACGTAAATCAGTGCACAACTGGGTCGATAATTCTCTGAAGGGCTCAGATTGCGACACAAGCAACAATTCAGCGGATAGACGAGATGATTCGAGCTAACAGGCGGGTAATAGTAAGTAGCATAGCCACTGCAATAGGGTGTTCTCATGATTTAGCCTACGAAATAATGCATGGGTGCCTAGACAACTGACCGAGAAACACAAGAGGAATTTAATGGGCCTGTCCTTACAACATCTCTCTCGGTACGCCGATGCAGGAGAGGACATGCTTAACAGGATTGTTACTGGTGATGAATCATGGGTGCATTAATACCAACACGAAGCAGAGCGTGATTCAATGCAATGAAAGCATCCTTCTTCACCGTCAACAAAGAAATTCAAGGTTGTGTCCTCAGCTGGTAAGATTATGCTTACAGTGTTCTGGGATGCTCAAGGAGTGTTCCTAACCCATCTCCAGAATAAAGGTGAGAACGTGAATGCTGAATCATACTGTAGAGTTTTGTTGCTGCTACGGGATGCAATTCGAAGAAAACGTCCAGGCCCACTGACGAGAGGAACGCGAATATTGCTCCATCACGATAATGCCAGGCCTCATTCGGCCCGATTAACCAGGAGAGAATTGACGTGGCAACTTCTTGAACATCCGCCTTACAGTCCTGAGCGACCTAGCCCCAAGCGACTTTCATCTGTTTGGTCCACTAAAAAGGCATCTTGGTGGCAAACGTTTAAGGGGTGATAAAGATGTTGAACGTGAGGTGAGACATCAGCCCAAAGACTTTTATGCAGCAGATATTGGGGCATTGATAGGATACGTTAGTGTACATATTAATGTTGGTGGAGATTTTATTGAAAAGTAAAACTTGTTTTCGGCTACGTATTTTCTTAGTATTTTTTAAATAGCCTTTTGTGACCTAAATACTGACTTTACCTCGTAGATTCTTCAAGTATACAAGATGAATCTCAGAGAAAGGCTATAAAAAGTTGCCAAATTTTTCTGAAATTTGCAATTAATAATACCAAAAACGTAGAATTTATACAAATTTTAGTTATTTGCTAAGTTTTAAATAAATCTAGAGAGCTTTCTCGAAAATAATTATATAAACGCTTTCAATCCAGCCTCATACATTTTTTGAGCGACACCCATTATCACTTACAATGTACCTATTAGTGACATAGAGCAGCGGCACTCTTCTGGGATAATTAACAAACATATTTTTCCCATAGCACATTTGGTTACATCTACGATGCGGCATTTGGTCGCATTTGAAGCAGATTGATTACTTTTACCATTCATTTATTGGTTGTCGCGACAGTAGAGAAGTAAGTGTGACTTTACATCCCCAAGGACGAAATGAATTTTTACTCGTATTTTATATTGGCAGTAGCAAACTATTGTAGATACCAAGGGAGTTAGTTGTTTACTCTATCTTGAATGAAAAATTGATGTTTGAGCGTAGCAAAGGGCTGCAACCATGCTACTCTGCATCCATCTCACTTACATCATTTGCTATGTAATAACTATGTATTAGTCGTACATGTTATTCAGTAGACTTTCACACTTTAGTTTAAAATTTAGATCGACACAGCCATACACTTTAAATTTTCCTCCTTTAATTATAAAAAGATTGTTGATTCTTACGAAATACTTCTTGATGTTTAACATTCAAGGTCATGATTTCTTCTTTCAGTGGTATTTGATGTACATAGTGTCCATAGTGAATTACAAAATTTGGTACATATCAAGGAGCATTGCCAATAAATCATAGTATTTTCATTGAAATCTTTGATTATTTATATATTATAATTACTTCCTGCGCTTAACAATCGGACATCGTTAAATTCAGATAAGTTTCAAGATAACTTTGTTTTCTATTAACAATACTGATTTCACCTTTGCAATCAATATGTCTCCTCATTTGGAGAAGATTATCAATAAAGCCACGATGTCCTTATGAGCTTGCAGGAGAACAGTAAGTAAAACTTGGAGTCTGAAACCTATATATTATAAGACTGGATCTAGAGCATTGCCTTGAGGGACACCAGATTTAGTGGGTTGAAAAGTAGAAGTTTCTCCATTGACTTTTGTTCTGAAGAACCTGTCTGTGAGATACGATTTTAATATGGTTTGATATTGCATAAGAGACCTTCATACTACACCTCATCGAATGCCTAGCTCACGTCAATAAATACTGCCGTGGAATATTGTTTGTTTTCGATAGCCTGAGCTATGGCGAAAGCCGAATTGGTGGTCAGGGATTATATTTAGAGCGGGGTTAATTCGATGGAGAAGGAGCTTTCCTAAGAGTTTGGAGATCGATGATAATAAACTGATTGGCCTGTATGAGGCCACATTATTTACGTATTTTCCAAGTTTCGGGATAACAATTATTTGCATGTTTAAGTTCTTTCGACCAATATTTGGTTTCAGGATGACATTGAAAATATATGCAATATTTGATAACAAAATAGTAAGTAAATGTAAGATGGTAATCGTCCTCTCCATTAGTCGGGTCATCATTTTTTCAAAAATAATACGCGATGCTTTACTGCTTGCTACGATTTGTATCTGTTACAATTAAGGTGTTGTCTTCTGTACGTGTTAATTGTTAAATTTGAACTCTTAAGATGTTCTAGATTAGGACAGTGATCTGGATAGTATGAGTACCTATGGAATTCTGGAAGTTAACTTTCGTTTCCTTAGAAGTCGAAATTTCTTTTTTTTTTAGATGTTTATATTACGCAATTTTTGTAGTTAGCGGAGGTGTTTGCTTCCACTATTTGAGCATCTCAGCTTTTCTCTGTATTATCACATATTAATTAGATTTTGGATCACGATAACAACTTGGCCATACTTTTGCCATTTAAACCATTTTCTCGGACGTACATTTTCGTTGTTTTGGACGCAGAAGTCAACCGTTTATAATCACTTTTCAAGAGTTAAAATATTCAAAAAGTGACATTTAAGAAATGCCTGAGGGCGCGTACAAATCTGAAAGTTCTCTTTAACAGAATATTCGTTTAGTTTTTCAAATCACTGGAAGTTTTTGTAAGTTTTAAATAACTTACATTGTCGAGTCAACAGATTGCAGACTACCAAGAATATTAAGGCGGTTCTATGAATTTTTGTAATTTATTATCTTCCTAACCTTTGAATAAACACGAAACGAAACACAATACTACATCCATTAAGTTAAGAGGGCATTCATTACGGAATTTCCGTTAACATACATTACTGATTGGATAAATGAAGTGCTTCCACTGTATTTTCATCCCACATACAACAAAAATATCTCGACCTCAATTACGTTTCTAAAATTAAGTAAATGCTTACTAATTTAATACGTGATAACCACTAAAATCCATTTTGCTCGCCAGTAAACATAATGACCTTTTTTTTATTGCAGAAAGGTATATGTATTAAATTTTAATTAGAAAAATATTACGAACGTAATTTATACGACAAGATTTTTTTGCTGAATTAATTTAGGTTATTATTTTGTATTTTGTTTTGTATTTGAGAATACAAATACAAAATTTGGGTATAAAAATTCATAGAAACGAAGCCAATTAAAACGATTTACAATTATAAAATCAAAAAACCTTAATTAAAGCACTACACATAAATGTATCGTAAATTCGTTGTTTAAATCAATAATATTCAGGCAACAAAGTACCTTTGCAACATAATGTTCCTTAATAGTTCCCAAAGATCCGTCTTTCAGAATTTCGAGAATATATTATAAGCTTCATTAGAATTTCCCTTAATTACTTTCAGATGTATGATTTATACATATGAAGTTCTGGAAGCATTTGCAAATTTCAGAGATAGTAAGATTTACACATGATGTGCTACGTCTCGAGTTTTAGTTTAAAATTATAGATCCTCATCTGAATATTCCTGCCTGTTGCTTAATATTAGTTGAGGCATTGAGGCAATCTTGAACTTGAGGCGCGGATAATTCATTACGTATGTTTGTTGGATTTCGTGTTCTAGTTAGACTTGGATGTTTTTATGTATTTTATGCAAAACTGATAACATTTCAGATCTTATGTTGTGCAGTTGTAACGAAAAGGACTCTGGACTTTAAACCAACAGGTTTGCTTGGTTGCAAAAAATGAAAACTGATGCTAAAGTTCAGTTTGAGCCACGGAAACTTAAAATAACAAAAATATACGAAGAAAAAAAGGTACAGGAACGTTGAAATCAATTATAAAAAATATAGGTTCCTGAAAATGAATTATATAAAATGCGTTAAAGCCGATACTTTTATCTAATTCAAAAACCATATTTTCAAAATAAATTAACCCGGCTATCTAACCTAACATTTGCATTATTATTATTTATTTACATTAAAAATCCACCTAAAGGGTTTTAAAAAATGTTGAACAATTACCTTCCTAAAAAATAAATCAGACAGTATCGAATAGAATATTTGTAAAATCTAACAAGAGCGAGCTTGTTACTATTACCATTATCATCAAAGCTAAATTTGTGACAAATCAACCATAAATGGAACATCCACGAACTCCAGTTTCAGAAAGCTTAAATATAGCCACAAATACAAAAGCGGAATGGAAAGGGTATACATGTGGTTTAATTTGCGAAATGGTTCGTTAATCCCATTAATATGCGCGTAATGTGGCCAGGATGCTCTCTGAATGCTATCAGGTGTAATCTTATTAGCTGTTACGTTTGGAAGCTGGTGGTATGAAATGAGAAATTGTAACCAAATCGAGTGATTAATTCTGATGCACGCGGCTCGATAATGACACTGCATGTAACTAAGTCCTCAGTGGCTATTTACGGGTCACTGATATAAAAAAGTTAACAATATTATGTTACTATATTTAGTAAATCAAACAAAAGCTTAAAATGCTTAAATATCAGAGGACGTATAATTCATTTAGAGTATTTTGGGATACAGTAGGTCATGATTTTAATTTATTACGTTGGCACTAAACATAGTTGAAAATCGAACAGCTTATTTTACTTTCAAATATCGAATGTTAGATTATGTCAGTGAGACCCTGTTGCCAAATATGACCAGCCAGAATTTTTTAAACCTCGATGACAGAATCAAGTTTTGGTTTTTACTGATACGGCAGATTTCCGCCAGAAGCAGCTTTGTTTACATCAAAGAAACTGCCTCCGGAATATGGTCTACTAAGTCCAAAGAAAATATGAATGAATTATACCTCCTTATTCTTATTACAATGGGCAATTATAGACAGAATAGACTCTAGCTACTCCAAACTTCTCAAATACATATACAAAAACGCAACGATGACCGTTAAAGTTGACGAGGATATATCAACTAATACAATAATAGTTATTTACATTACAAGCTGCGAAAGTTTACTTTTCGGTGTGAGGTGTTTAGTTCAAAACTCCGAACGCCTGAAGGGCTTTCGCAGCGTGTAATGTATTAAACTTTTCATTCTCCCCTCGAAATTTAACCACCGTAAAAGATGAAATTATAATAAAATAAAATGATTCAGTGATTAATAAGGTGGCTTGTTGTCAACGTTACTATGGTAACAATCCTATTCTATTTATTTTCGCTTTCAATTGCGTTACCAAGATGGAAAGTTACACTTTCGGAGGGGGGGGGGGTGAAAAGATACATAGAGGTGTACGTCAAGGCGATACAATTTCACCCAAGCTTTTTACCTTAGCTATGGAAAATATCTCAGGGTCTCAGGGTCAAACCCGAGTCGGATGCTCGGCGGGTGGCCTAACCAGTCACTGAAAATAATTAGCAACCGAAACATAGTGGGGGAAAGCGCTTGTCGAAGGCACGTGGTGTTTACCGCATCACCCAGTGTGCATAGCGTGCGAGATAACCGAAGTATGAAAGTCGACTTAGGAGGCCTTAACTCTCCATGTTGCCGATACTTTTAAATAAAAATGTTTAAATATATTTAGCTATAATCTTTATGGAACGAATAATATAAAAATTAATAAAATTAGAGGATTTGGTTTTTGTATAACTGGTTTTAATGATGATAATTAACGATTCTGTTAGGTAAGTGGTGCTTTCAGGTGATTTTGATAGAACCATCAAGAAGCTTTAGCCTTAATTATATATTTTTCCACTCCATAAGTTAGAAAATTCTAGTTAAAGTATTTTCATAATGTGCGAAATTGTTAATTAAATAATGAATATTATAAATCTGCTCGGGAAGTTCTAAATTGTGACGAATCTGGAAAATAGTAAGCAACTGTTATTGGCTAATTCTACAAAGTTAGTAAAAAAGCTATCCAATACGAAATGAACCACCACTACCATGAATAGTAACTTAATAATTTGCAATTTTAGTTTATAAAAATAAATTTCTTTCGATCTTAATCATCTTTTAAGCACAGCTGAAGTTTACTGCGTTACTTTAAGTAGCAGGTTTTCATTACGAGTCAGCTTTTAAAATTAACTCCTTCAATTCTATAATTAATTATATGAAAATCGACCATATCGCCTTGTTTATAAACATTCCGATTAAAAATAAATCTGCAGACCGCCAAGCATAGAAGATCTCAATAGTTAACTGACGTTTCTAAAATAAGTAATACTAACTTTCTCGTGCCCTATGGAGTGGGCACCGTCTTGCTGAAGTCACATGAAATTGTTTTTTTTAATTCCCAGCCTTCTTAACTTCTTAATCAGGAATTCAAAAAATGCTTGTTATAAATGTGTCTGTCAAACTTGAACGTTAGAGCTTCGTTGTTTTCAACAAAACAAAGAAAGATATCCCACCCATATAGTAATTTTCTCTTCACCGAGAGGCTTCTCATCTAATTGTTGCGCAAAAATTCTGTTCTTTTACGTTATCTGCTCAAATAGAAATAATCTCCATCTCATATGAGTAAAAAACGGCTCATGTGACTGCAGCACTCACTATCGTTCGTGCTGCAAACTTCACATTCGTGTGGCAAACGCAAGCTTTCAACACTTGTATTACAAATTACTATTAAAGCTAAGGAAGCTTTGAAAAAAGCTTGGGAAATTCAAAATATTGAACTTGATTTAACAGGTAATCTTCAAGTAATGCCCGGCAAACCTTATTAACGCAGTAATTGAAAAATTATTAGTAAAACTCCTTACTTTTTAATTTCAAAAATACCTTTTAATTACTTAATTTTATAAAATTAAAGGTAGAAAAGGGAAAGATAATTTCTTACAAAATTTTAATTAGGCTACATTTCAGATCATCTACAAAAATTCGGTGAAACCATTTCTACTAAAATCTAAAGCTGAAAGCTAGAAAAGGGAAAGATAATTTCTTACAAAATCTAAATTAGGCTACTTTTCAAATCATCTATAGAAATTCGATGAAACCATCTCTACTAAAATCTAAAGCTGAAAAATTCATAAATGAAGTAAAATAAAATCAATTGTAATTTTTCATTAAGGGTATTTTTACATTTTGTTAATAACATGTAACTAAACAACATGAAAAATAATACCCTAAATTAAAATTTTGTTTACAAACGCCATTTATAATTTTTTACAAATTCTGCGCTATGTTAAAAAAATTAATTAAAAACAGAAAACTCTAGAATATCTACAAAATTAGAAACATTTGGTAATAACATATTTTAAATTTCCAATTAGTAAGAAGCTACTTCCTGAAACTTTATGCACTAGTAGTTCGCAATTAGGCAAGTTACGTTTGTGCTTAGTTACAAGTTGGTGTGTTGAATTTAATTTCTTCGTGATTACAATTCCAAGCGACACGTGTGTTCTATTAACAGTTAGTCTAAAACAAACACGGTGCAGAATCCTTTCTGTTCCAGCATTAATGAGAATTACTAGTTTTGTGTTAATTAGGTTAGTTAAACTATACTGTATTCAAGTTAAAGATGGAGTGGATGTAAACAAATACATGCGCTGTTCACGTGATTGAAAGAAGCAGGGTAGTATTAAGGAAATTCGTAAAGATTTGCATACAAACCAGTATAGCAAAAAAATATTTAAAAAATCAAATTTGAAATGATGTTAATAATTAGACATTTGGTAAGGAATAACATTTTATAAAGAACATTTTATTCGATGATAAAGTTAGGTACAATAAATAAAAAATAAAATGAAAATAAAATAATTTTAAGCCGGACATGGACGGATATCAATTCCCGGGTGCAGTGGTGAGGGTTCAGCCAATCGCATTAGCCAAAATGCAGCACACGTGCTGATCACGCGTTGATCACGCGCCTATCATTGTTTACATCCACTTCATCTTTAACTTGAATGAAGTATAAGCCTATATTTCCGTTAATATCGGCATGATTCAAACTAGGCTAAACTATTATTATAAATTATAACTAAAATAAAATTAACGGTCAAAAGCATGGGAAAGTTCAAAGAGTTAGCCTGTGGCTATCTGGCTATGTTCAGGTTTTCTTTAAGTAATTAGATCAGATCAGTAGCTAAAATATATTTTAGTCCTTGTAATAAAAGATTTAGAAGCTTTTTATAAATAAAGCAAAAGGTTTTCGGTGAAAGTGAAATAAAAAATTCATGATTTACAAGAAAAGGTAGGGTGTTCTTTATCTGAAAGTACGATTTATAAATAAATCTGTCACTGTCGGTATAACAGGCCTTATCCTTATACAAAAACAAATGTTTAAAAAAAAAACTCTGGATTGGCTTATGCAGTCAGCTGAGCTTTTTTGCCAATTACATAACATTCTGAAGAAACTAATTGGATTTTAAATTTTAATGTTTTCATAATTTTATTTATAGTTTTTATTTAGAATTTGACATTTCAGCAAGATGATTGGAAATAAATAATCGTAATTTATTTTAATATTGATGTATAAGATTCGCGAGTTTTTTTAGACTAATATTAAATCCGGTTGAAATTTAAACAGATTGTTTTTTGTCAGATGTTTAATTCTACGTTACATAGGAAATACTATGGTTGTTGATAGAATTATTGCTCTTAAATAGGAATATAAATAAAATAAAGTTTTGCTGAATAATTTTATTTTAAATAAATTCAAAGCCCAAATGAATAAGTATTTCGAAAACTTTAATGAGATAACATTTCACATAACGAACTCGTAGGTTGTTTTACTGATATATTTGAGGTAAGCGAATTTAAGAAATCTGTTTCAAGGCTGACGTTTCTTTACGACTTTACGAGTATATAATTAACCACGTAAGTAGTACGTAAAGTTAGTGTTATTTGAGAAAATCACGGGAACGAATTAATTTTATTTTTCAAAATGCAACTTTGTGCCCCCATGCCCGCATGAGCAGGAGATTTAAAAGCATCGTTATCTTCGGTCAGTGCTGTAATAGATAGCCCGATTGCTCCGTTAACGCCGCACCTCTCTCCCACAATGGGAGAATATGGGCAATTAAAACCAAAAATTAAGACACAGTAGGCTGTTTAATATAACAAAAAATCCAACGCTCTAAAAGGGAATAAGGATAAGGGGGAAACTATATTTTTTTATGTAAACCTTATTTATACCTATATACCGTTATTGGAGTTTGCGCAACGATCTCGTCATAATTTTTTTAAATGATAACCCTCACTTTTCCTTTTGTTTTTGATAGACCGTTTTACTACTTACAAAATAATTCAAAAGAGTTGGTATCTTAAAAAACAATTTTTTGAGCAAATACATTTACCCTAAAAAATTAATTTTTAATTAAAAAAACTGTGTTGAAAGCAACAAAAAAACAATCATTTGGCACTAACCGACGTGAATGTAACTTGGGATAATTTGTTCCATTTCAGCACGAATGATCTATTGTAAATCATTTATATTGTTAGGTATTTTAAAACAAATTCTGATTTTAAATAACTAAACTATCTAAAGGGGTTAGGTCGGGGGAATTTGGTCCTCACCATCCTACCCATTTTTCTAGAAATGTTTTCAGATTAAAACGAATTTTATTTATTACAACATAACGCAATTATGAATTTTGTTCTGAACTTTATCATCACACTGTATATATGTACTTCCAATTCAGAGATTTTTAAATTCCACAAATTCTTCAAAAAATCCATCGCTTTCTTTAATTAATTTGTTAAAAACATTTTTTTAAATTGTAATTTCAAATTTTGCATCAGTTATACGATTTCCATTCATACATTTAAAACAAGTAAAAAGTCATAAAGTAATTGAATTTTTTGATGAATTCGGGAAATTCAACAATTTGGTAATCCAGGATTGATCCACGAGGATCTGCTCCATGTCAGTTGATGATGATGATGATGATACAGTTTGTCTGATGGTCTAGGTACTAGGTGGCGCAAAAGTCCTCACTCGATTTCCTAAGGCAGTAACTTTGTTTGCAAATAAAAAGAATTGGTTCTGTTTGTTGATTATGTTTATTTAGACGTTTAAATTTTTTTTCATTAAGTCGCGAAGATAATATCGGTCAAGTGGCCGCCGCCAGAGTTGATATACATTCGGGCTCGTTCCACAACATTTTCCATGACTTTTCTCAAAACTTCTGGCGATAAATCCTCCACTTCTAGTCGAATGTTCTCCTTTACTGCCGCCAAGGTCTGTGGCTTGTTCGTATAGACCCGTGACTACAAAAAAACCCAAAGAAAGAAGTCTGGAACGGTCAAATCGGGTGATCTTGCGGGCGAGTGCAAATCGCCAAAACGAGAGATTAAGCGATCAAGCAATAGCTGATGCACTGTTTGCACTTTGTACGGGAACATCTTCAAGTCTTTCACCAAAATTCGCTGTAAAGACCGTCCACTGATGCCCAATTGCGTGGCCCGTCATCTGGTTGATGTTTGAGGGTCCTCTTGGACATATGCAGCCACAGCAGCGATATTCTCGACCGAAGGGCTGCTCCGAGGCCGGCCACGTCTGCAACTGTCCCGTGTTGGGCCAGTCTCCTCGAGGTGAGCAGCTAAACGCCGCAATGTTTGCCCAGTTGGTGCTACACGACCAGGGAATCGACGACGAAATTGACGTTGAGCCAAAATCACCGACCGATTATTTGCCAAAAATATTGACACAATTATTCCGCGTTCTTGAAGAGTATAGCGATCCATGGTTTGTCTACGTGTATTCTGCTTCTGTTTACTTCACAAATGTCAAAGTCGCGATGACATAAGACACCATTTGCAAAAATGAGAGCATCTTCCGATAGGGTGATGACTTTTGCGCCACCTGGTACAAACGGTAACTACATACAGAAACGGTTTAAAATTTTAGACAATTACCTAAGTAACATTTTGAAGAATCAGATGTTATACTGTAACGTAGATACTTTTAATTATTGGACATTAAAATGCATATTAAAGAAAGCTCAAAGTAATAACTACAACAATAAGGAATTGTAACTCTGATTCTGTTCTCAACCATAACTGCAGTGTTGCCAAGTATTTTCCCCCTCATAATACCAATTTTTCCCTTTTTAGGATAATAAAATCTCTGGAAAATTTCCCCATTTTTATATAATTTCCCTATATTTTATTGTAGGTAACGTCTTTTATGATTGATATTTTATTACAATATTAAACATACTTACAAAAAACTTTACCCTTGGCTGCAGCTAACCTATTTTTAAAAATTTTAAAAACAATACATTAACTAGTCTGTATTAAACTTATACTAATCTGTTTTAGAAATTTTTTCGCTTTCTTTTTTTAGCGGTGATATATGTCTGATTTGTTAAAAACTAATTTATTTTCAAAAATACAAGTAGAAGTTTGAAAACCTAAAGGCACCGTAGTGCAACAAATGCAGTTAATAAAAGTAATAAAAATGGCGAATATTTTAACTGAACCCTGTATGTAGAATTAGTAATAATCTATTAAAAAAATTATTAAATACTAGAGCTAATATATGTTATAGATAAATGCAACATTCTGAAAGCTGTTCATCAATATTGAATAATGGTTGTCCTTCGTCACTTTTTTTAGTTTTAAAGGAAGAACTTGCTGGACAGGGGTATATAAACATTATGTCAAAGGACGCGTAGCGGGCCCCAGGGAAGCCAAAGGCAATGTTACTTACGACGTACTCTTTGGCAATATAAGATCCTGTACCTTTGTCAGGAAAGATCTACAGCCTTTAACACTGCTTAATTTATATTCTAAAGACTTAGCAGCCATACCACAGTAAAGGAGCTAACAAGGAGCTAATATTCGCTTCTGCTTACCTCCCATATGATTCACTGGACCCACCAGCATCAGAGCAAGTGGAGAGGCTAATAAAATTCTGCGTGGATTCTCACCTCCAGATAATTATCGGAGCAGATGCAAACGCACACCACATGGTATGGGGCAGCACTGACACAAACAACACAGGTGGGTCATTGTTGGAATTCATAATTTCTAGGGATCTGGTGATTATGAATAGGGGAAATGAACCAACCTTTGTAACACAGAGAAGGGAGAAGGTAATCGACATAACCCT
This sequence comes from Melanotus villosus, assembly GCA_963082815.1. NCBI lineage: Eukaryota > Metazoa > Arthropoda > Insecta > Coleoptera > Elateridae > Melanotus > Melanotus villosus. Next base: position 73,683,961 of record OY720420.1, read on the forward strand.
GTGCTCTCCGTACATTAGCACACAGGTGGCTAAGAAACCATCTCACTCAGATCATAGGTACTTATTCTTGGGAATCGTCATTGACGATAAAGTAATGCAAATATACAGAAATCCACGAAAAACCAACTAGAGAGGTCAAATATTTTGGTGTACTGCTAGACACTAAACTGCCCTAGAACCAGCATCTGAAAAAAAATAACCAACAAAAGTAAGACGGCACTAATGATGTGCCGCAGAACAGGCCCATTAACACTTATGGCTGCCTGGTTTGGTGGCCAAAAATTATGAAAAGCTCATCGACTGCAGCCATGGCAACAATGATAAATCCATCTCTCCTAGATGTCTTTTCAAGGGTGAGGCTAGAATGGGAGTGTACAGGCTGACATGTAATGCAAGTTGGACAACCCAGAATTACCATAGGCATACCAGCATCACAAAAGTTATTGCAAACCGATTACTAACCATGGGAAACGATACAATGATTCCAAATATCTCTAACGACAAACCATTTGACATCCTATTTGACTGGGAGTTATGGCGTAGTAGAGAAGAGCAAAGTCCGTCAAATAGTCTAATCTGGTACACAGATAGGTCTAAGTCTAAGACGTACAATGGTTCAGGAGTTGGAATAAATGGGAAAACCCTGAAACATAACATACATGTCTCACTGGGGCAACGTACCACAGTATTCCAAGCTGAAATATTCGCGGTGTGAATCTAAGGAGGCGAACCACCATCATCAACATCATTTTCAGCCTTCTTTGCCATCTCTGGACATAGGGCTACCCTATTTTTCGCCACTCAATACGGTCCGCGGTTTTTGTTGTCCATTGTGAACCAACCACATTCTTGATGTCGTTTCGTCGCCGAGTTCTAGGTCCGCTACGATCTCTTCTTCCCGTTCTGGGTCTCCATTCTGTGACCTTGCGGCTCCATCTGTCATCTTCTCTTCACATCAAGTGTCTTGCCCACCGCCACTTCAAGGATGTTATAAGTTGCGCGACGTCTTCTACTCTTGCTTTATTCGGAATCCACGTATTGAGCTTTCTGTCTCGTAGTCGCACCCCAAGCATTTATCTTTACATGGCCCTTTCCGTTACTCTCAGCTTTTCTACCCTAGTTTCGGTTAGTGTCCATGTTTCTGCAGCGTACGTTAAAACCGGTAAAATGCACTGGTCATTTGAATACATCTCGTAGTTTCCCGAACGCTGCCTAAGCTAATCGAATTCTTCGTTCGGTTTCTGCTTCTTGGGTCTCGCCTACTGTTGTTAACTTTTGGCCTAAATAAATGTACTCATTAACGTTGATGAAGCGAACCAATGGCAAGCTTAACTACATTCTCATCGCGAAAACAACAGCACGTGGTGCAATAACTGAGTGGATTAAGCAGCAACACCAGCAATATTGGAACCATGTGCAAGGACAAAGACACAATAAACTGATGATGGCAAGACCATCTCAACTTTTAGCGACTGAAATACTGGAACTTAACAGTGTGAACCTACGAATTGTGACGGGATTACTAACCGGTCACTGCAATCTAAGGAAATACATGCATATTATGCGCGTATCAGAATGCAATGAAGAGGAAGAAACTACCTCTCATGTAATCTTTGAATACTAAGCATTAAATTGCCGTCGTCGCAACCTGCTCTGCGAATTAAACTGACGGGAAGGGATTTCGGAAAAAGATCTGGTTCACAGGCTGCTAAACCTAGGAAAGGGCCTAAACCTGTTCACTTAAGATCAAATAAGAATGCTAAGAAATATAATAGACCTGACTGGCTGGCGTGTTTGGGGACTTAACAAAATCCTGCTCTGGAATCGTATAAATCAATATAGGTAATATAAACATACAAATCAGTAAAAATGTTTGAAATTCAACATTCCCTGTATTTCAGTGAATGAAAATTCCCTGTCATCTGGCAACCAACAAAACTATCCCACTAACATAGACTTCACTTTGTGTTGGTGTAAACAAAACTTTATTGGGTGGAAATCCATCTTTTAAGTAAAACTTGGAGTGAATTAATTTTAAACTAGTGTTGCCAGCTATAAAACTTAATTCTAACAAGATGTATTTGGTAACAGGATGCCCTCTACATAACATAATATTCGACATCTACCAAGGTAACAGGCGATTCACTATGAAAATACATGTAATAACAATGTATCTATTATCTGTAGCCTCTCATACCTTTCGATGTCGAGGCTGGTGCGTTAACTATGAGGATCTACTCGTGCAATGCACAATCCGGTTCGTCACTACGGGTTACGAAGCTAGTGTGGCGTTTATATCTACATACGTACTAACAATGTAATAAACTAAAATAGTGGCCTATAATGGCCCAAAACGACCGCTGATTACAGTTTTGTCTAACATAAACAAAATTGTAAAAATATAAATTATATTCAATTTTCTACAAGGAACTATCTGATATTAAAAAACGATTAACTCCCACAATTTCTGAAACGACAAACTTTTTAACTAAATAAAACAACTTCTGTAAGAGTTTACAAGGCCTGAAAAATGTTTCAGCTTGTTTCAAAACTATCGATACTTTTTTGTTGTAACAATGCCGTCTTTCAAAAGAATTTTTTGCAAAGTCGTCATAAGAAACGTCAAGAAATCACACTCTACTGTTAAACTTTGAATGGTGGGCGTCTTTTTGCTTCTCAGGATTAGTTCTAAATCCAATGACCTTTTCCACTAGCTTCTGTTAATTTTCATTGTACTCTTCAGCACGTTTCAGATTCATATTTCATTTTTCCTTTATTTGAGATATTTTTACGATTTTTATCATACTTTAATAAAATTTAACAGTTCAAAGTTTGGTTATGAGTTAAAGATAAGGGCGTTTTTGGCTTTGGTAACACTGAAAATAGCAACAAAAAGCTTGAAAGCCGTACCTGAGATAGGAAGAACTAATATTTTAATTTTTCAAGAGTATGTGAAACAAGCATTGTCCCTTTAAATATTTTAGTAGCACATGTGTTACAATTTCAAGAATTTACGTCATTTTTCCAGCATAAATCACCGACATAACTGATAATTATGATAAATTACCCTTTATGTCAATTTCGTAAAAAATATTCTTATTACAACTGTACTAACAAATGTTTGTAGCCATTTTTCACTGAGAATTATTAATATTTTTAATATGGCACCCAAATACTTTTATGGTTACTCTGAAAACAATGTAATTCATTTAAATCATTATACTGGGCGATTCGTTAAATTTTTTGCCATAAAATACAAAATCAATTCACATACTTACTACTAATTATTAATGTCACATTGACAACTGTTACACCTGTGATAGTTATACCTAAAAGCTTAAAAATGCATTTAAATTTGCACGGAAAGGCTTATAGAACACCCACTATAATACTCGCACTAATTATTTACAAATTTCTAATTTTAGTATTGTATCGTTCCATTATAATCATAATAAGCAGGCGAATATTCTGAATACGCAACGAAAACCTGACAGGTTACCATAATGTGCAACTTCACTTCTTATTAAAATTAACCCAGATATGTCCTGTACGGTATCTGTTTTAGATCATTATTAACAGGACATGCTGAATGGCACGTCAGTTCTAATGACAATGATAAATGGATTGAACCAAACACGTGAATACATTGTAGATCAATACGCCATTTGTGCTTCACATTATTAACATTGGGATTTTGAAAATTAATAAATTATGTATAGTAAGTCGTGTCTAACTATAATTGTACGGATGATTCGGTTATTTAGGAATAATTAGTTCTGTTAACGAGAACTTGTTAAATAAGAAGTAATAAAGCGTTCAATGTAATTTTTGCTTGAAGCTTTATTAGAAGGTAGTTACATACCTACGTATTAAAGGCGGCAAACCAAATTTCAAAGATTTTTCCACTGCACATACATTTCACTAATTTTTAATAAAATAATTTGACATTAATTGTGAATAATCACTTCACTTAGTACTTACTTTCCTAGGGAGGTAAATTCACACTTCAGTACTGCTATAACAATAAGTAAATAAATGATAAAATCTACCTCCTTGAAATATTACCTACATGCTAAGTGCCGCCATTGTATTTTTAATTTAACAATGGTGCCACTTACCAAACCAGTAATGGGAAAAATCATTATTTAAAGTTGTCCAATCGTTCACCGAAAACTAGAATATATGAAATTCTCAACTGAAATCGAGAAACTCGTTATCAATTTTGCAGGCTTGAATTTGCCGTTTGGGAACTTGAATTTACTACTACAAAATTTTATATCTACGAGGATTGGCAGAAAAATAATGGGACTAATTTTCTTTTAACCATAAATTTTATTCTTTTTGCAAATCAAGGTTATTCCCTACAAAGTAGTTCCCTTGGGCACCTACACACCGATGGAGGCGTTTCTTCCATTGTTCGTAGCAGTCCTGGAAGGCTTCTGCTGGAATGCCTTTAAACTCGTCGGTTACGCTCTTCTGGATATTTACAAAATAACAAAATGACGGGGACCGAAATCCGGCAAATAGGAGGTTGGCGAACAACAGGATTGCTTTTTTTGCCAAAAATTCGTTGTCGTGGTGCAGCATCCAAGTGCGTGCATTGTCTGTTCGCACACGTGCCACCCTCATCCTGAGCCTTTCCTGATTATTCTTAACGTCAATTGATGGCCTGACATCACAAGAGTCTTCACTCTTTCCACATTGTCATCTGTTTTTGAGGTTGAAGATCTTCCCGCACGAAGTTCGCCTTCCACACTTATCGACCCTCTAAACAGACCTTGCGTCATCTGAACGCTCCAGGGCGGATATGGAATGTTCTCCATAAGCGCTTTGTAACTTTCCATAAGTAACAGTAGCGGAATCGCCAAGCTTTACACAAAATTTGATAGCACAACGTTGTTCAAACTTTTGCCGGCCCATTTTCGTAATGCCCCTCCCAAACACAACTTCACTTCAGACGTTCTCAACAATCGCGTAGCAACTATAACAAGTGTACATCAGGGGTTATTCGAACTGCCGTATGAAGCGGGAGGTATCGGCATTTTCAGTTCGCACACAGGCTAGTTTCACTATTTTGCTGCCGAACTTCGTATATTTTAAAATTCCTCTCTAATATGCGGAAAAATTCATTTCAATTAGAGTTTTCGTTTATTAATTTTAAAAGCCACAATTCACATTCACTTGTAATCTTATTTATAAAGCTTTCATTTACTATTTAAAACTTTTTAATATTCCATCATGAAACTCGATCATTTTAATAAACTAGTTCTGAAACTTCAAACTGCTATTTGAAAACGTTAAGTTTCTCTTCACAAATAATAGCTGTAATTGTTTGACTTTGTAATACGAAGTTTTCAGTGATAATCTAGGAATTTGTTTTATTGATTGGGCAAGATTTAGGCTTGTGGATGTTAAGGATTTCAAAGGGCATCGACTGCTGGCAATCTAGGTATTTGTATATATTTTTTTAAGTTAAATTCCTGATTTTGCCTTTTTCAAAAATGATTCCTTTGATATTCAAAAATTGTCTTGCTTAAAATTATGGAAGAATAAGTATGGAAGACTGCAGTCCGAGCAAAGTAAGAGCCTGCAACCTTGTTAAGACAAGCTAAATCACTTAAATCCTATTTTAAGTATGTACAATATTTTTACCATTGGCATTATAAGCTTTCATATGAATTGTCAATAAATTAAACGCTTAACTTACCTCTCTAGGGCAGTAATTTCACACTTACCCTTCTTCTGTCACGAAACCAATAAACAAACAGTAAAGTCTCTTTCAAATATTACCAAATGGACCTTGGCAGATGCAACTTAGCCAAAACGGTAGTGGAAAAATTTATTGCAGATGGTATTTGCTTTATTTCATGATTTATTTACTAAATTTTTGAAAATGTCGACTTTAATATTTTATCTGATAAAACTAGAAAAGATGCCGCACTAACTTTCAATATTTAACTGGTTTCACATAGTGTAAAAACCTACTTTCAAAATTTTTTAATTTTAAAAAGCCAAAAACAAACTCCTTAGTGGGCCAATGGGTATTTCGAAAAAATATATAGGAAAATGTAATTGCTTAAATTTTTTAGAAAAGCTAGAACATATTTATAGTGTCTGGTTTTTCAGCCTATTCGAATTAATGTGACTATTGTTGCAAAAAAAATAGTCGTAGTGGCCGAGTGGTTAAGGCATTCGACTACAGCACGAACGATCTCGAGGTCAAATCCGAGTCGGGTGCTCGGCGGGTGGCTTACCCAGTCAATGAAAATAATTGAGAACCGAAATACAGTCCCTCGCGAAGCATTAGTGCCGATACCTTATTTGAATAAATAAAACAAAAATGAACAAAAACACATTAAATTTAAAAATTGGCGATAAATTCTAATCAGTTTACTCATTGTAAATGCATAGATATAATAATTATCAAATATGGAAGGTCAAGCAGAAGTAGATATATCCTCATTTAGTTTTGTATGTGATTTTCTTTTAACTTAAAAAATAGTATTTTTAAGCTACTATTTACTGAGCAAAAATTATTTTTCTATTTTTATTTAATAGCTTTAACGTTGTCTGTTCAGCGAATCCTTAAAAATGCTTATAAATTTCTTTTTTTTTTTTTTTTAATACAAAAATATTCACGTCGAGTTAATTTCTATATTTTAATCAATGTTTGGAGATTTAGAAAACCGCATTTATTTCATGTTTTTCTTATTATTTGCTTAATGAATGTTTTTCTATTAAAAATCCGAGTTTACCATTTTGAAATTTCATTTTGTTTTCTTTCTTCTTCTTTATGACTTTTTTCCCTTTACCGGTTTATCGTCATCAGCCTTTATTTTTTCCGATCCTCCCAGTCTACTTGTTGAAGATCTCTTTCAACCATGATGTTCTTAATATGTGTTTTCCATTTATATGCTGGGCGACTTCTTCTTTTCCCTCTTGGTGACCACTGGAATATAGTTTTTGGCCATCTATGTCCCTGCATTTTTTCCAGGTGGCCGTACCACCGTACTGTTCTGTTTTCTAGCTTTCTGGTAATGGACGAAGTTATACATACCCATTTCTCCCCGTATAGCTTCTGTTGTCCATCTATCTCTTTTGGGTGTTTGTAAAGATCGTCTACAAAACTTCAGTTCTACTGTTCTTAATTTATTTCTTAATTTATCTGTGATTGGCCAGGCTTCTCCACCATACAAAACAATACTTCCTATTATGCTATGGAATATATTCCTTTTGGTTTCTTTTCTTATGTTTTTATTCCATAATACTCCATGCAATGCTCTGGTTGCTGCTTTCCCTTGTCTAATTCTGTTGTTTACATCTTCCTCTATTGTACCATTCGCCGATATAATAGATCCCAGATATTTCCAGTTTTGGCAGTATCGAATGGTCGTTTCATCTCCAATCTATATATCTTGTTGTTGTTGTTGTTCATTTTGATACTACAGAATATACAGCCAGAGTGGTCGAATGATTACAACGTAGGCGGTTTCGGGGTCAAACCCGTGTCGGATGCTCGGCGGGTGGTTTACCAGTCACTGAAAATAACTGGGAACTGAAGATAGGCGCTTATCGAAGGCGTAATGCTAACCACCACAGTATCCCGTATGTATAGTGTGCGAAACAAATGAGGTATGTAGAAGGCCTTAACCCTCCATGTTGCAGGCCATGATCCCTAGCGGTGCATTAGTGTCGATACCTTTACGTTTATTACTCATAATATCGTATACTATGATTTGCAGACACGCTGCCCTATCTGAAACTTTCAACTTGAAATTCAATATTTCCACTTACGATCAGTAGTATAAATCCTGGCGGAAATAATATTTTTCTATGCGCAAAATTTTTAAATTAAAGATTTCAAACCCAATAGAAACCCCCTGGAAACAGAGATATTAATTTTGGGAAGACATTTCAATTTAATTTTCGGAATTTTGAATTTAAAATTTGTAATAAAAAAAAGTAAAGTTTAAGTTAAATATTCCTCTTTCGGATTAAAATTTGACATCACCTCCGTAAGAAATCTATTTCGTTAATATCCGCCTATTTTTCTTTACGTCTCTCAGAAAACGATAGATGGTTTTATATATAAGATAAAGATAACGATAATAAGTGCTGTGTTTACAGGTAAAATGTAAATGAAGAAGAAATAGTCCTTGACAAAGCAGTGTACTAATGCACCTTGCTGTAAAGACCAATAGCTATCGCATGTCTCGATTTCAATAGGATTAAATGGCTACTTAACTAACATCGTGGACATTGCAGCGGTTCTCAACTACTGCTATTTTTTTTGTAGTTTCTACATTTGTGTATTTATGAAATGCATTTGCTTTTTGTAAACGCCAAAATAATGGTTACACTAGCTTACTTTATTATTAAAATACTACAGCTACTTCATTCTAACGATTCAACAGGTGTCAATGAACCGCTTGCAGGTGGCGCTGACGTTGAGAACCGCTGCAATGAAAAATAGGCGTGTATTAACGAAATAGATTTCCTACGGAAAGAGAAATATTTAACTTGAACATTATTTTATACGTATTTTAGGATATGAATACAATATTGATATAAAATGTCTCTTTATAGACTTCCAGCAAGCTTTCGATTCTATACACAGGGACGCTGTATGAATGTTTATTGTTGCTTGGCATCCCAAAAAAGACTGGTAAAGAACACTAAAACAGTGGTGGTCGTACATAAAATGATAACGGGCATGTTTGACACAAACAGTGGTGTTAGGCAAGGCAACGCACTGTCTGTCCTTCTTTTCAACCTGACTCTGCACTCTGCAACAGAGAAGCTAAATATCAAAGAAAATATAAGAACTAAAAGCAGGCAGCTAAGTGCATACGCCGATGACATTATGATAGTGGGAAGAAGTGAAAACGCAGTAAGAGAGGTCTTCGAGTGCATGAAAATGGAAACCATAAAAGTCGGGCTTCAGATTAATGAGAACAGAACCAAATACATATATAAGTGAAAAACAGTAAGAGAGGTCATGAAAACGAAAATCATGAAAGTCGAATTTCAGATTAATGAGAACAAAACCAAATATGTGGCAAAAATAAAAAACGAAAATAAAGAGCCCATGGAAATCCGAGACCATAATTATGAAGTAGTAAACAGCTTCACGTACCTAGGGTTACTACTCAATAACAACAACACAATAAACGAGGTATAATTATTGTGAAACCTGGAAAACAAGATGAGGAAAACCTAAGGGATTTTGAACGGAAATTTCCGAAGGAGATGTACGGATCTATACAAGAACAAGGTGGAATGTGGAGAATTCACATGAACTTCGAATTAAACGAGTTAATACTAAACGACGACATAGTTAGGTTCATCAAATCGTAACGAATAAGATGGCTGGGACATGTACACAAAAACTTTAACAGATTGGAAACTAGATGGAACCAGAGGTAGAGGTAGACCTAAAAAGAGGTGGTTGAACGATGTGGAAGAGGACTTGGGAATACTAGGAATAAGAGATTGGAGAAGGGTGGCTGTTGATAGAGAAACGTGGAACAGAGTGGTTCAGGTCGCCAAAATCTACAGAGGGTTGTAGAGCCAAAGGAAGAAGAAGAAGAATATATTTGAGCACATTATGAAAATTCCGTATCTTTAATTTATAAAATATAATAAGTAATTATTATAACTTGTTTGCATTTGTAATCCGAAGATCTACACTTAAAATTTGAAAATTAGTTTGCTGCTCCAGAGCAATTTGGAATGCTAAACTTTAATTTTAAATGTTATTTACAGGAATTTTAAGTTACTATCTGAAACATGTCATTCAACATTTAAGACACTTTAGTTTTGTGGATGGAAATGCCGAACAAATATAAGTAAACCTTACGCATTTTACTAAAAATGCTGAAAGCTCTTTTTCTAAAAATTTTAGAACTTTCGTTACATCATAATTATTTTATTCGGTAACAAAAACTTTGCTACTAATATTTGAAAAAAAAAATGTATTTTAACGAACTAAGAAAAGGGGGGAATCCTTCGAAATGTAATTTTAGTTTGTTATTGTTTTCTTTAATTTCATGCTTTCCACCTGAAAGTATAAAGTGCCTAACTGAGAATCCTTTGTAAATCTTGAAAACTTTGGAAACTTGAATTTTTTATTACAATATTATAGTTACAAAGTCAATAGTACAAAAACCAAGGTAAAGTTCTTTAGTCCTTTGACGGAGCTCCGTTCAAAGCAATTTTGATAAATTTCAAATTAATTTTGTTATCTGAAAAATGCGAGATTTTTATTTAATACTAGAAAACTCAAACCATCTTAAATAAAATCAACTTATAAATGAATTATTTATTAAATATTATATTGTGTTATTAGGAGTAAAAGTGTCATTTTGTGTGCCGAGCATGACGTTTGAACGACGAGCGCTAGCGAGTCGGACAATTTCATGCGAGGCACACAAAATCACTTTTACTCCGAATAGCACATCTTACTTTTTCTTCAAACGCACAAATTAAAAGCAATTCAGCAAGAAAATTTAAAAAAAGTCAAAAATGAACGTCATACCAACTGTCGTTGCTACGGGTTGCTTTGTTATAAAAAATAAAAACAGAAAAATTACGAGTTGCCATTGGCTCATTTTATGTCACTTTTACTCCTAGGAGTAAAAGTGAATGCTTAACTGTGTGTATCCAAGGACACAAAGTCGTGTTTTTCTGACGTTTGAAGAGAAAATTAATTTTCAACCGATATTCATTTTTATTATAGTTTTCAATAGCAGTTGTTTATGTTTTTTAATAAAAATATATTATGGAAAAAATTATATTTTCAGAAATCTATTTTCTTTTAAACAAAGTAGATTTTCAACTTCTTAAACTGGAAAAATAAATTTTCAAAGGGCGAAAACAAGCAAAATTGTAAACAAGCTATTTCAGCAACTTTCGTAAATATTTACTTCCATTAAATAATTCAGCGTTTCATTTTTATACCAAAATTAAAATTCATCTCGGCGTGCCTGCACTAAAATGTCATTGCTCTCAGGTTAATAACAGGAATTCCGTCACAGATTCCTGTGGCGAATATTCCAGTGAGGAAGTTCAAGACGGGTTAATCATCCGTTCAACTCAAACTCATTGGGGTTAAATTAATCTGAATAATTTGTGATTATACACAATTTTCGATATGTAATTAAAATCGTTAAGCACTCGAAATACGCAAAAACCTTAATCCGAAATTAAAGCACCAAACGTAGATAATCCCTAAATACAACCCTAAGAGAATAAAGAAGTTACTAAACTTCAAAAGTATTAAAAGTCCAAGAAATAAACTCCCATTAAAAGCAAAAGATAAAACGATCTGGACACGTTTAAAAACTTTTCCACTCGCGTGATACTCTTAAAACTCAATTCGCATCCTTGATCCGGGTTACTACACAACTAATGATCTTTAGGAACGATAAATAGAAGCTGATGGGGATTATCACGTAATCGTATTATGTTATAAAAGTAGTGAAGCACGAAAAACAAGTAATTATCAAGAAAAGGGTTGACTGACACGGAATGAAAACGTTATTTTAAGGTTAATTAAATTATACGGTAGATACTTCAAATGGCATAAAATTTTATCAAAAGCCTCTCGAACACGAAAATTTCTAGAAGTTGCTTAAAAAGATCTACCGTTTTAAACGTTTATACGAAATATTTTAAAATGGAATTCTGCGAATTTCAAATTCCCTTTGTTGTACATAATATAAAATTTTGCTTCCAAGTGTAGTACAGAATTAATAACATGTTTGGGAAAAAATTTGTATAAAGAATTTCCAAACATTGCCGTGCATTGCCACGGAACCTACGGTTTTATTTCGTAGTTGAAAGAAGGCGGTTTCATATTTTGCCGCATTAAAAATTTACCTGGCCTCGGTCGGAATCGAACCTTTAGTTCAGATAACCTTGCTCTTCGCTATATCATCGAGATAGGTACAAGAATTTTTGCCTCATCTTAATTTATACCGAACGTTTACATAAATGTCAATCAATTATCGAGAACGTTCCTCAAACTGTGCGATTTTGCCGATTTACTCTTAAATCGTACAGTTTTCATAGTATGGTCAAAAAGTCGCAGTTGCCGTGGATGTTAAAAGTCGTGTTATTTACTCTTATAAATTTTTATGTCACTGGCATCTGCCAAAATTGTAATAAAAACGACGTTTTAATAACCAGACAAAATCCAAGTTGAAACTTACAAAAAAAATTACACAATATGTTCTTTTTCAAACATTTTTAATTAAACTTTTGAAAGGTGTCAAATAATTTCAGAGGTGACTTTTAAATTTCATAGCAACCGCTCTCCCAAGACTATGATCATACTGTACATGAACATAAAAATCATGGCATACTTTGATTTTATACACAAATTTCAAATATCAACCAAAAAATTATATAACCTTTGCCATTCTTTTCTACATAAAATGCTTAAATTGGTCAACTCAGTAATCTGTTACTAATCGCCTAAGCAGGATTCTCAAAAAACATCAAAACCATCTTCAAACCTTCTCCAAAAGTGTCACTGATACTTTCAGTAAAAGATAAGCATCAACCACTGACTGTCATCAAGCGACGTCTCAGCATTCCTTATTCTTGTGGTTTAGTCTGGAGAAACAGGTCGCTCAATGCACACACGTATCTGATGTGAATCTTGAAATCAGGTCTTCTCTCAAACTCAGCTGTAGCTGAATATCATCACGACACTAGCCATAAGATCATCGATCATTGCCAATTCCCGCCATTTCTTCAACAGGAAAATCCGTGAGGCTATTGAAATCATTAAGACCCCCAACAACTTGACTCGTGTATATGGAAGTCATCGCTCCACTCCTGATCAATCATCATATTCGTCTAATACGATTAATTGGTAACAACCAAAATAAAGTAGTTGATTCCTTGTGTTTTCCTTCAGAAGGGTTTCGCCTCTGGCTTCGTTTACACTTTACACGTTAAGAAAGGGAGCGAAAAGTTCTTCCTTTCCAACAATGAAACGGTTCCAACCAGAAAGACGTTCTTTTAAGACTGACCGTGGAAGTATGCAAATTCAGGTTATTCGATGTTCGTTCATCTGTTGGTTGTAAGTCAAGAATCAGATTAGAAAATCTTGAAAAAATTTGGAATAAAAGATATATACATGTAATGCCTTCAACCACAAGTCGTGTCGTTTCGAGCGTTCGCATGGGATAACCCACAACATATATATTTTTTTAAAATATGCCATAAATGGGTTACCTTTTCTCATTTGGTAGATTTATAAGCGTGGAAAAGGTTTTACTGGGAACAAATACGAAAACGATGCCATAGATGGCATATATAGACAATAGTATACTAAGTAAGCACTCTAAATTCTCTCAAAGCTCTCTTCTTTTAGAGCTTTAATTTGCTGATGTTTGATATATCTTCAATATCATTTAGGAGTACCTACAAGGCGATCTAGTGGGTTGACCAGTGGCCGTGTTAGTTTTTTCACGTCAATTGCTTCAAGTAATGCCCAAGTTGTCCCTGCTGGTCGTAGTTCTATTAAGCTAAAGAGCCTCGATTCTTGATTAGTAGCTTCCAGTTTGACTTGGTTTGCCTAGGACGTATATGTCGTATATGTCACTACCCGTTTCATGTAGATTACTTGTATAGCCCCAAACAAGTTGGCAAAGGTAAGTTTGGATTAGTCAGAGCCATTCCAACCTTGACCAATTTATTCTGCATGTGCTGATTGGATATTAACTACCTATCGAATGTGAAGGCAATACGTGGGGTCATTTAGTGGTCTAAGAAAAGAGCAGGTTTTTGATGTGTTACTTGAAGAAGATAGTTACATCATCTATTAAATGAACCGTCTAAGACCTACCAATGTACTAGGCAGCTTTGTGACTATGGTTTATGGCACCCTTAAACGGGCTAAGTAGAGGGCGCATACAAGGTACAGTCTACCACGTGCCTGCAGAAATTTCATTGATATAGGCGCTGAAAAGTACAGAGATTCCTATATTGAAACATGGGAATACGATGTTTTGAATGTGTATCCACCGAACATGTCGCCAAGGTATCTGATGGAGTTGCAGCGTGGTATCGCTTAGTAGTCTAACTAAAGCGGTTGCAGATTCCTGGTTTGTTACTTGGAGAAGAGAGTTCCATCCTTTATCAATTAAAACAACGAGTCATCAATAAGATCTACCAATCGTCTTTGCAGCTTTCTGACTACAGCGATGCCTTGAAACAGGCTACGTAGAAAGCATCGCTTGCACACAAGGTCCAATCTACCACCTGCAGGAGATGTCATTGGTATAGGTGTAGGAACATGGAACTAAGAGGCTTTTATATATGCTGGTTGGATGTTAACTATCAATCGAACATGACGCCAAGGTGCTTGATGGCGTTGGTACATGGTATCATTTGATGATCTAACTTAAGCAGTTTTTTCTTAGAAGAAACAATAATTTCTGTCTTATCGGGATTCAGCTTCACCCTTGCTTAATCATAGCATCATGTTATATCACAGTTCTGTCCGATCTTTCTGAAGCTTTCGTCTATCACGTGGGACACGCTGACATCCTGGAGAGGGCTATGTATAAGAGGTTGTCTATAGAAAAGGCAGAGAAAATCACTTAATATAGATGTTGAAGAGCACTGGCGATCAGTAACTTCCTCGTGAAAGTTCAGCCTATACCTGAATCGACGCTGATGGGGTGGCTTCTACTTAGACTTAAAAAATATATCCAACTGAAAAACTTGGCAGGTGGATGAATAATCAGGTACAGATGACTTGTCACTTACGCCTTACAATTATTCGGCCCAGTTATACAAAAAAAAAACAATATATTCTAGTGATATTTAATCCTTCAGAGGCCTAATTTTCTCTTCAGCAGTTTACAATATTTGGGCACCAAAGTTGTATAGATGGTTGCCTGCTGTGTGTTTGCTGTTTGCAGGGAGGCCGCTATTATTGCTTCCCTCTGAGTCTACCATTTGGGAAAAGTGACGTAGGCCGATAGTTAGTAGGAGTCAGTCCTGATTTTCCCCGATTCTGAGAACATTAATGAACTTCAACGTTTTTCTTCCAAGCTGCTGGGAAGTGAAGTTGAGCTACAATTCCGCCGAGTACCTATTCTTACAATAAACCAAAAGCTATTTTATTGGGTCAAATCTTGAAGTTTTTCGATGTTTTTGCTGCAGAATCGCGTGCCGCGTTTCGAGTTTCTGCTGTTACCACCAATTCGAACTAGGACTGAAAGTGTTTTGTACCTTCACAACTGTGTTGCACATGGATTTATAAGTTAATGGTGTTTCAAATACAGGAAGATCTCTTATGTGACATGTTCAGAAACCAAAACATATGACGTATGAGTTTCAGTTATTTCTATTGTGCAAATTGAGGAATGTTTTACATTTGTGTGATAAAACTGGAGTTGTGCATTATAGCCGAAGGTTTACTTGCCGATCTTTCAAGTAGAACGTAAAAAAAAATGAGGTTGTATCATCCGCGTGTTTGCTGAAAATTTCAGTGAAAAGGCTTAGCTGTGTCGATTTTGGTAACTCGCCTAACTAGGTACGCCTGCAGAAACAATAATCCTAAAACTATGGTCATATGCTGTGTACTGATTCTATTCAGTAGCTTAATCATGTTGGCTTTATTTTGATTCTAATTTTTGCAAACTCATTTGCAAAGCTTAGCGGGGAAACACTTTACTTCCTTTAATTTTTAGTACTGATAAAAATGCTCTTAATGTTTATATTAAAGCCTATCCTACAGTATTTTTCACCTAGGATTTAGGTTGTGACGTCAGCGCGCTGTTTGTAAATTCACAATCCAACTATACTTCTCTGTTTCTAAACTAGGTTTTCATTACCTACTGCGCACGAACGCGTGTCTACCCATACAGTTTTTGGGCGGGGAAAGTTGACGTCACAACCCAAAAGTTAAATGAAAAATACTGTAATTCATATTTTCTGTTTACATTTTACGGTACATAAGTAAATTCATCATTTCAACTGAAACTTGAGCATAAATATTATTAAAAAAATTCTCGTATGGCTCTTCATTAAAAAACGTTTACGCCCAACTGTTCGTCTGCGATTTTCTACCAAAGCGTAAAATTCTGCAGGGGGCCATCGAATAAATTAAACCGCATACCACGGGTAATAACACCAATTGGAGCTTCGCTTTTTTACTTAGTTGATCAAACTCGATTTTCTAATCGAAAATGCGGGACTAACCTGCTAAAGCCTAAGGGTAGAAAAATGACGAAGCTTAACTGAACCGCCAGGGATTTTTGGTGCGTCTAAAACAAACTTATAAACTTTCTTGCAACAAATTAATTCCTCCTGAGATAGCACTGCTTTAATGAAAACGAAAATCAAATAGCGTAGGTATTAAATACTGAAATTTTACAAGAATGAAGGTTACTAAGTTGTATTAGCACGTATGGATTTACTCAAACTTTTTATTTCTTTAAACGTACAAACACAAAATAAACATTAGTAAGCAGCAGAGTATAAAAAAAATAATTGTCCTCTGGTATGTACACTGACGCTAATTCTTATTTAAACAGACATTTCTAAATTCCACCGAAATTAAAATTCGGAAAACAAAGAGAATTAAGGCTTTTAAGACTGATTAATAACATTCCAGCTGCAGGAATAGGAAGTAAATGAATACCACGATTCTTTCTAATTTATAAACGTCAGCGAAGAATTTTATATTGCAAGGATCAAAGCATTTACGACGTTTCAGTTTTTCTTGAAAAATCGAGCAAACGAAATTGTCATTTACTTCTGCAATAGATCTAAGAGTACGAATTATTGTATTTCGAAACGCTTTCTAAAGATCCCTACTTTAATTTAGCGATTTCCCAAGAAATTATCAAGCAACCGTAAAATGCTCGATTCAGTAACAAAAGGAGGTAGAAATACAAATGTTAAAGTTCATCAAAACGTAGTTTTAATTAAAAATTCTGAATAAGCCGTAACTGTAGGCTTGCTATTACAACAAATTGAAAATGAAGGATTTATTAAACAGAATGCTAAAAATTAAATACAAAGATGATTCTTCGACAGGGACGTATTTTAAAATATTGTATTAAACTGTCTTCTGTCTAAATATTATAGGCATTACAGATCAATCAAACAACTTGAATTATATACTTAAGAATTTTAATATTATGCAGAGCAGATGTGATACTAATGATACCATAAATCTTAAAATTTTGAATAAAAAAATTACAGAGTTTACACTGCAAGATGCAGTAACAGTAAGTTAAAGAAATCGGAGAGTAAAAAGGCAAAAACGGAGAAAAAGAAGAAATGGAAGGCGAGAGATAAAAGAAAAGAAAAAAAATAAGTCAAAGAAACAGGAGGAGGTGATGGTAAAGGCGAGGAAGAGTAAGAGAAGGAGGAAGTGAAAGGGAAGAAGAAAGGAGAAGAGAAGGAAGGTGGTAGAAGACAAACTGAATGAGAAATAAGAAACGAAGACGACCACGACGAAGAAGAAGAAGAATAAGTAAAAAACTACAAAAGGTCTGGAAGTATTAATGCAGGACCGATTTCAACAGTTATTACTTCTAAAAAAGATTAAAAATAAAACAAAAATAGGTTTACAAATCTTAAATTACTGGATACTAAATAATAAAGGAACAAACAAATGAATGGATGAATGAATCACTTAACTGTAAATTATAGCAACAGTTTCTGGTATCGATAAATACATACATAAATAAATAAAATTTCGTCCTTCTCGGAACAAATTTAGTTTTAGAATATTTCAAGGTGCAATTTGACAAATATAAAGTAAATTATTAGGTTAATATTGACCTTCTCAACTATTCATTATCCTTCGAAGTTCGAGTATTTTTTAAGTTAATGACATGGATTTTCAAGGTATTTAAATCAATAAAAGACTACTAAGTTTGAACTAGTTATAAACAAATATAGTTTCTTCATTTCTTTTGTAATCGAGATACTTGCATTAGGTTGGGTTAGCTTAGGTAGGATTGATTGTTTTGTTTAAGAATCAATTCAGTAT
Source organism: Melanotus villosus (assembly GCA_963082815.1). NCBI lineage: Eukaryota > Metazoa > Arthropoda > Insecta > Coleoptera > Elateridae > Melanotus > Melanotus villosus. The sequence continues at coordinate 73,701,989 of OY720420.1, forward strand.
TTACGGATTTTAAAACTACTCTAAAAACCACAGCCCTATTAGAAAAAAAATTATATTAATTGCTTTTTGCTTTATATAAAATGAAGATTATTTTAGTATTTTATATGATATTTGGGGACAGTGCTGGAGGTTATTAGGATTTGGTAAATTCCAGTGCAGCTTTGCACACTAAAAGAAGAGAAAGGTAAAAAAGCTGCTATAGGTGCCAAGAAAAATAACTTTGTAAATATATTTCAGGTGGCATGATAAGGACGCTAGGTATATCAAAAGATGCTTAGAAAAAACTTGAGTTTGAATATGTAGGGCTGTAGGGTGTATCCCAACTGGGTTAAAAACCTTTATGGATAATACAAGGCACTGAGAGAAGTAACTTTTGTAAATAAACTCTGATAGTGTAAGACAACGACATTAGGATTGTAAAACATATCATCTGAACACTACTAAGTAAGCTATTCAACTGGTCCAAACCAGTAGTCCAGTTATCAATTCTCAGCAACCTCTATCATTAAAGTAAACACCAAAGTCATTTTTAAATATTACTGACTTCTTTTGACGCTTATAACGTCGTTATCGTAGGTTTCCGACGAGGGTTTATTTAGTTACTCTCCTTACATCCCGTGTAAAGATAAAAAGTCCAAACAACATGTTGTTAAAAGTATAGGTAAGAAAGGTTAAAACTTTAACCACTACATTCAAAAAATCGAAAAGACAATTCAAAACGTTAATCAAGGTCGAACAGGAAGATCTAAAAGAACTAGATACTAGAATTTCCACTACAAAACATAGAAGAAAATATTTAATGAAAAATAACAATATACTAGGCGAAATTCTATCAGAGCTTATTTAAATACCATATAAAGATACGAATGACAAAGAAGTTAATAAACAAATGTCTAAATTGAGTGGAGATGCCGTTCGAATAAACGCCAAAATAATTGGAAAAGACATATACAGTAGAAGTAGAAGAATAAATGGGTTTCGGGTAGGCAGATTATAGACGTATAATTTCCAAATCATATAGGCGCGAAAAATATTAAAACTAAATATATTGTAACGTAGTGGTTATCGCTAAAAGTACCATGTTCAAAATTAGCAAAAATAAGTTAGTTAAATTTAGTAAAATTTGTAATAATTCTTAAGTACCAACGGGGTGGTATGTTTAACCAGCTATGCCACGTGGGGGTTTACTGCGAGAAGTTTTGTCTGATTCTGATTCAACTAACATACCATATATTGTCCGAACTTTCATTAGGTTTTACAAAATACTATTTGGAGTTAAAATTAAAGATAATTTTAGAGATAAGTTCCAAGTAGGTACAAACGTCAAAGTTAATAAATGAAACGAAGGGTTTGATCCAAACTATTAGCAATGCTTACTATGAATTGAATTACATTTAAGTTAAATAAAGAAAAATAGTCTTACATGAAAATCGTAGGAAACAGTAGTGCTTGGCTGTTCTTCGAAGACCACACCAACCATAGTGAGCTTTGTCAAAACAATTCCTTATATAAGAGTCAGATCCCCCCTTTTGTGCTGATACTATATGCATTCACCTTGAACCATGAACGTGCCAATCTGTACATTTCAAAGAATGCCGATTCATCATTTACACAGCTGCACAGTATCATGTTTCAGTCTCCACGTGCATCTTGCCCGTGTAATGACTCTAGGATACACGTCATATGAATGCGCGTGGCAGTGCATAACAGAAGGCTTGCTAGAACGTCGCTTTAGGTCAATATTTAGCTTTCGTCGATTTAATTACAGCGTACGACAGAGTACCCGTTAAAATTGTGGGAAGTTTTAAAGGGACAAAACCTGCAACGGTGGTTTGATTCAGTAGAACGCCGATAAACCCTAAAAACCACAGGAAACTATTAAAACCAAATACGTGTCATCCCCAAAGGAACTTCTAGCCTGGGTGAAATACAATATCGAAAGACATACTACTAACCAAGTTATTAAGGAATATCTTCCGAAGTCCTCTCTCTGTCAACTTTAGTGTGAGATCGGCAGAGACTAACTCCAGCCATATTTGTTAAGAAAGCCTTTCCACTGAGGACGACAACTTAGCTGCCGAAATGCATATATATTATATGATTTTAATAGCTTTTTGTGATTCATCAGTATTCCATTCAAAGATTGAGTATGCAAAGAGAACAAAAAAACCTGGTGTAGGCTTGTTGGAGGGAGGAAACAACTGAAAGAATATTCAGAAAAGTATTACAACCCCTGAATTAGCTAGACCAAGAGTATACATAGCAAACATAGTGAAAAGATAAAAATATCGAAACATGCCTGTGTGCCTGGAAATAAGGCATAATGGAAACGAACAAAAATGGCAGTTTCAAAAAACTGTCGGGTAAGTGGATGAGAAAACCGGAGAGAGAAAAGGCGAGGGAGCGAGAGGAGCTGAGGTTGAGAGAGGAGGCGAGGGAGATACGGGAGGTATAGAAATGAAGAAGATTGGAGAGAAAGAGAAGGTGAAGGAACGAAAGAAGGGGAGAATACAGGAGAGAGAGAGGGGGGGGGTGAAAAGGTAAGGAGACTGAAGAGACAGGGGTGAGGCGGATAAGAGAGAAGATTTCTTTGCCGATATTCATTTACCATCTCGTTTTTACATGGTAAAAGTATGCGAGTTTCAAAGAAATACTTCATCTAACACAAGCTACAGACATTTTTACTTTTTTTTATAACCCTTAAATTGATATTTCTTCTTTCTGTTTATTTTCTAATATAAAAAGGATTTCGAAAAGCTGAATTAGTTTAAAATAATAAACTCTTTATTGCTTGTTATAATTCTTCTTGCTCATTAATTTCTGTTTTCTCTTTTTACGTCAAAATCTTCGTTGATTAAACAAAGAAAATAATAAGGATTAACAATACCTTTTTTTAAAGTAGGGTTCGTTGCATCACTAAACCGAGACTACAGTTACAAAAAATAACATTTTAATTTAAAGGTCAAAATATTTTATTTCAAAAGCTTTTTGTGGGCATCACGAATTTATTTATAAAAATGTACCCTCATGTTACATAAAACATATTTTGAAAAGTTATTTTTGGAACGTTTGTAGCCAAAAATAGAAACCTACCATAGTAATTGAATTAAATTCCATTTTGCTCCTAGTATTGCAATAATAACAGCTTTCTAAATTTACGGATTTCATACCCGAAAATTAAATTTCGTTCCCAAATTAGCACAAATACAGAAATTATATTCAAGAATACAATTGAAAATCCTTTTATAAGAGAAGATAAATTAACCTTAATGAATGTCTCTCGAATAAGAATCACTTCAGACGCTCTGTTTTGGTATAAAATGCGTTAATTATTAAACGATGTGACAATGACTTATTTCTTAAAAGATAAAAGGGGACATTGTGAGTAAACGTAAACTGTTTGTGACGTTAAAAGCACCCTGTAATTTTATTAAGGACAAGTTATTAAACAAAACGCAACATTTTCTGCACGTGTCGATCATTACGAGGAACATAAGAAGTTTGATGGTACAAATGAGCAACATTACTGTTAGCTAAAGTTCTCGCGTGCAAAGAGAATAGAGATAAATTTACGGGTAGCTGGAAACTTTTCCGTTCTTGACCTTTATGAAGGGAGTTGCCCGTATTAAGTGGGATTAATTAAGAAATACGAACCGCCAGATTAATCGATAGACAACTTTGAAACGTAATAGTTATTATACGCATCTACTCAGAATAATAAATCATTTTCAATGAAATTTTACGAGAAATTAAACACAAATGTAATTTTATAGCGTGGTAGTTGCATTCATTAACCAGCTTTGTGCCAGTATACAAAAGAACAACTGCAACATGTCCGAGTTTGAATAATTTTCGAAATTTATAGGAGATTATCGTTAAGCTTGTTTTGAGAGTTTCAAACTTTTGTTTAAATTTCGAATTTTATTATTAATCACCGTTGAAGTTTCCAGAATAAGGAATTAATGTAGATAAGTAGATAAAACAACAGACTAAGCTGTTATTGTCGCTGAAATAATTAAAAATTTTATAGTTTAGGGAGGGCGACTTTTTATTGCGAATATATAGCACTAAAGTAATAAAAAAGTTTTAAGTATTCTGCTCCAGTTCTTAAACGGGCAACATTTCTAGCAGTTAATTTAAGAGACTTAATTAAGAGATTTTTTTAAAAGGAAAACATGTTTCAGGTGTTTTTGTAGCGGTGTGCTGTTCTTGATTCTTAATTAATTAGATTTCTTCAGAAAAACCATCTTGAGTGAATTCATTTTCTAATCAGAAAAAGTAAAACCGTTTATGTACGGTTACAATTTTGCCAAATATTTTCGAAGTTATAGGGCGTATCAGAATCCATGACATTAAGAATTAAAATGTTTTAAATCGATTGTCTATAACTTATAATATATTGACAAGCTTTTCGTAATCATATATTTCCTCAACACAGCTCATTATTTTAAGTTTGAACATACGAACAGGTGCCATAAAAATATTTTGAAAACAATCATTTAAACACATATTAAACGCCAAATAAAAGTAAATTTTTTCTTTGAAATGCAATGACATATTTGATGTTTGTCCGAAACCTTTAATATTTAATATTCTACGTTATTAAATTGATAACACGAATATTCAAAATTAAGTGAAATTAATTTGCATCCATTTATCAGATTAATTGCAGTATTATATTAAACGTTTAACAAGCTACCTAAATCACTTCAACTATTTGCATTAATATTATAGTGAATTTAAATATGAATACATGATGAATAATTAACGTTAATTTTAGCACAGCTTTTGAGATGAAAGTTTCATTTAGATTAAAAGTTAACACTAATAATGAGTCTGTTAAATACAAGGTATCTGTAATCTAACACCACTTAATAACAACACAAAACTTAGATTGTTTATTGCTAAAGCTGTTAATTTTAACCCTTGAAGATATAAGCAATATAGACTGGCAATATAAAAGAATAACCATAAATGAAAAAGGACCCAAACATCTGCGATACGCATATGAATTTATTTTAATATATGACCAGAAGAGTTGGGAAAAAATGTTAATAGAAAATTGGTTAAAATTTGACTCCATAATAACATACCAAAAATGAAAGCCATGTGCAAAGAAGACCTACATATTGTTATCAGAAACCAACTGATAGAGAATGCGTAACATTGTGTCTACCTAGGCCATGCAATATCACTAGGAAGAAGAAAACACTGGAAATAAACTAAAGGAAAAAATTGGCTGGACAGTTATTCGAAGACTAAAAGCCCTACCAACTTAGAAACATTTAGATATAACTATTCCATAAAAAATAAAAGTGCTCAAACGAAGTGTTCGAAGTGATAAAGGAGATAGCTGCACAACAGTACTTACTAGCTAGGAAACTTGAAGTATACGAAGAATGCAGCCTGATAAATACGAACAAGGGAAACTACCGACGTCAACAAAAGAGCAACAAAAAAAGTGGTACGAATGTTTTAAACAAATTGCAAACCCCGCTCAGGAGGAAAATTTAGGAGACGTTGAAAGTGATAACCTTGAGGAACGTACTCAACCAAACTTAAAGATATAAATAGATTTAAAACCACTCACTAAGTTAAAGAAAAATGAGAAACGGCAAATCCCCAAGGATTGACAATGAACCTTCAGAAATTCTTAAAGTAGATCCCCAAACATCACAAATCATGCTGTATGTAGAGCGTACCGTAATGAATGAACAAAGCAGATTTCAGAGTGAATAGACCCTGCGTAGATAATATCAATACACTAAGAACTATAATCGAACAAAGTATGGGAAACATACAACTAGTTAATACCGGGAGAGAGTCGTGTTTCAACCTTAAATCCTACCCCTAACCTATTCTATCCTATCTATACCTTATCCAAGATGCCAACAAGTCTGGAAAGTGCGGCATGTTTTACCAAAACCCCCTTAACTAAATAATGGAATCGAGATGTAAGAATATATTACACCAGGTAAGTACATAGGTGCAATAAAGCACCTAAATCTCGCATTGACCTAGTTTCAGCCAACCCCACGGATTCTGGGGGGTGGGGCACAAATCGATTAATACTAAAATGGTTATGAAAATGAAGAATAAGAGAATCCAAAAACAACTTGAAACTATACATAGCGATATACAACGTACAATCAATATCATCAGAAGATCGGCGCGGCGGCTAGAATTAGAAGAAGAACTAGAAAACATAAATTGGCATATATTAGGAATTTCAGAAGTGAGATAAAATTCAAAGATTACTTACATTTACTATTGTTCGGGTAACAAATATAAATTTGTTAATCACATGAATTTTGAAAACTTGGTTGCCTTGACTTACCTTAAATTGCAAAACTGAAACAGCTATGTTTGCGAGTGCCTGGTCAAGGTTGTGCACGTCTTGCACAAGCAGCAGCCAATGCTGAACCACTGACTAGTAAGTGTTTCTCTTGCGTTTTATTCCAATACACACATGTGGATGGGCGTTTTAATGCGAACCGTTTTATTCACGAGTGATTTTAAATGCAACGTGTATTATTTAATTTATTTGCACAATATTTAATATTTTCCCAGGAAGTTCAAGGCAACCCTACGTAAATGATAAAAATAAGCGTCGTTGGGCCGACCGCTGGATCATCAAACAAAAAGTAAAAATTAACAAAACAAATCGAGTAAACACCAACTAACTAATTATCCAACAATTATACTGTAATTGAAATACTGAAGCATCAATAGGTGGAGCTGGTTTTCTTATCAATAAAAACATAAAAAATAACATAATAATCATCCAACGCATATCAAGCAGTATATGCTTGCATGCATATAAACGAAAGGTATAAGTTAAACATTACTCAGGCCTATGCTCCAACAGCTTCAGCCGATGAAGTTGTAGTATACAGGGTGTTACATTTCTTTGGGTTACCGACCATTTTACCTTCCGGAACTTTTTTTTTGAGCACCCTGTATAAATTTTTATATCTTAATTGAATTCCCTGTTCTTTTCTCCAGCTTTTTGGTTTTTTTATTATTCCCGTATCTGTCACCGTTTTCGAGTTATTTGAAAATAATAGCGATCAATACAAACCAAGTGTAGTCAAAATAATTTTGTTTTGTTTTTTTTTTGTAACGCCCTGTATACTACAACTGATGATTTTGACATTTTATTGTAGAGATTCTAAAAGATAGTAGCTATACTAAATTTCAAATAATTATCTCAAAACGCAAAATATAAAATAAAAATTGAAACTTCGCCACCCTGTATATCATGTGTATATTAACATTTTTTTTCTTATTTTGTTGAGTACTATCACCCCCTGAAATATCTGCATGACATTAAATAACACCCTGTATATAAATTAATCCTCTCAATTAAAGGTATAAGGCATAATTTAATTTATTCGATAATAATTCACTTATTAATTTTTTAATAAAACTAAAACACCAAAGCTTTGGTTAATATTAAGGTAAGCCTGCTCCCTAAATTCCCAAAAATTCTAAAATAACCATTGTTGTGAAATAATACGAGTTGTAAATTCGAAACAACAATATTTTCACATCTAACTATACATAAATTAATCCTCTCAATTAAAGGTATAATTTGATTTATTCGATAATAATTCACTTATTAATTTTTTAATAAAACTAAAAGTCCAAACCTTTGGTTAATATTAAGGTAAGCCTGCTCCCTAAATTCCCATTTCATAAATTTAAATTCAACATTAAATCGTTCTCGATTTAGATTTCCCTGCATCTAATTTTCCGAATTCGCTTATCTCTGTGACTAAATTATGCAAGTAGTGCCTTTCCAGGAAAGACCCACCTTTGTTATCTAAGTTAAGAAGTGGAATTCGTAGGGACCCCAAAAACCAATTTTATAAAGAATCTGCAAAAATTCAGCGCGCGACGAAACCTCGGGAGTTCTTTAAATGGGTTAGGACGTGCATGTGCTTTGGGGATAAAATTGGATTCGCGGTCGTGCCGTTGCGAAATTGAACCTTGCAAACCTACGACAACATCCACTATAAAAACAGGAAGAAACTGCATATTTTAAATGCCATGGGAATATTTAAAAAACTAATAAAATACGATAATGAGTTATTGATTTAGTAAATTTATACGTATAAATAATTAACTCGTTAAAACGGGGAAAATAATTTATGAAGGCTGCTTATTAATGTATTTTTAACTAAGTTAATTCAATCAATGGATTTCATTAATAAATAAATGCAGATAAATTATTCAGGCCGATAATATTTTTTTTAATAATACTGTCTTTGTCTACAATTTTTTTGGAAAAATAATTATCAACCGCAAGACCCAAATTTTTTCAATTAACGTTTTAAAGTTACTCATTTCAATACTAAAACGTACAAAAATGTTTTTCAAATTCCAGTAATCCTAAAACAAATGTTCAAAATTTCAAATCGTAGTAAAACTGTTATTTACAGGAAGCGAAAACCCGTTCGTGTTTGATTTAAAAATATTTTTCCTTCTTCTAAAATAAATATTAACAAACCCAGAAATAACTATTTAAGAAAATACTAGATCTATGAATATCTGTAATTAATATTTTTAAATTTTCAGATGTTTATCTAAAATTCAATCTTCTTCTTTAAGTTGTTTCCACAAATTTAGTAGTACAAAAACAAAAAAGAAGTTTCAAGTTTTATAACATTTTTTAATCTTGTAGAATAGAATTTGAACTCCTTCAACTTAATTTTAGACTTGGTTTAACGAACTGAATTGAATTAATAATATTTTTTTGTACATTTTTAAACAGCCACGAGTTCAAAGATAGAGAAATAGTAAAACTCACCACGTCCTGTAATTAATGAGCAAACAGCTTACCTGAAATAAAAAGAAATAATTAGCATTCACAATCTTATAAACAAAATAAAAATATTCGACTATTAGTAAGAGTTGACAGGCAATTTTTTCCCCATAAATTGGTTAAAAATTACCTGTAAAACGTTACAGTCAGAAAACGATGCCGGAAATAACTTATTAACTTGTTCGAAACACGCACAAAGTTGTTTCGTACATTAAAGTCCCAAAGTAAAATCTTTCGCGTGCCTTAACCTATCAGAAAGCAACAGTTGGTTGAACTGGTTATAACCAAAGGCATGTCAAAGGTATTATTCTGTAAACTAAATGAAAACCCTCGCATAAGGGTATTAAATCAACTTTTTAATTCGAAACATGCAATTTTGTCCCATATAAAAACTTCCAAGAAAGGCTTAAATAAGTCCAATAAACTCTTTATTCGGAAGAAATTGGACACAGAGAAAATCAAACCACGATAACGTATGCAATCGATATGATGATAAAAAGCTGAAAACCTGAAAAGCTAAGATTGCGAAAGCAGTAGAGATATCGCCACTTAATCGTTTCCTACCGGAAATCTACTTGATTTAACACTTTCCGATTGTGGTTAGATAGTAAGAAATGTTCCTGAAACCCCGATTTCTTTTCTAACCCAGAAATTTTACTAACTCAGCTACCACTTTATGCTACATTAAAAAAAACACACACACAAATCTGTTAAAAATTGAAACTGTCAGAAAACATACAAATGAATTACTAAAAAATTACAAAAAAAAATTGTACATTCACGTCTCAAGGGAGAAATAAACAAAGCCTGGAAATATTTTGCTACGGTTTACAACATTAATATTCCACGAGTTAAGATTTAACACCAAAGTGAGTAGCGGCTTGAAAAAATTACAATTTATGCGGCATCGTCCGTGTAACACGTAAAACACATTTAGAGTAACACACGTTTATGATACTTCCATAAAATGGGAAATAAAAACATGACGAATTTTCCTCGGAAAATATGAAAAAGTATAAAAAAATGCTTGTTAAATAATGCATTTATCTCTGGTATTCTTTATAAAAGAGTAATGTTGCAAAAATTCAATTCGAAGATTTAATAAAATGAAAAATCACATTTTTCACAATTTATGTGTAGATTGGTTTATTACATAGCACCAAAGTACAGTCATTTCTAGAATTATGTTAATATGCCTAATTAGAAATTTCTTACTATAGAGTATAAAATAAACAGAGAAACACTTTTGCTTTGATCAAGAAGAAGACGTAGCAACAATGGTTTTCTATAAACAGATAAATATGTAATCTTTGGCTTCCCAAACATTAATACAACATTAAATGTAGGTTTCTAACTGTAAAAAAAGATAATGAACTAAACACCCACCGGTGGGAAAGCCGCAAGTGAGATTTAAACTTAATATTTGATAGAGTACGGAAGCTCGCAGATCGTAGACGTGTAGATAACGTGTATTACCATTGTCCCCACCTACATATTTTCAAGTTATTAAAAATTAAATAATCAAACATACCTGCCACCCGTGTGAAAAAAGATTTGGTGGAGGCAATACTTTTACTAACCTGTTCGATAAACGTTAGCAGGTGCTATGCCAGAAAATATTTAAACTGATATGTAATAGAAGAGACAGACGAAAATTGTGAAGCGGAATTGCTATTGGTAGAAAATGAAATAATGAAAAGTGAAAGTATTGATTTGCGGAAAATTTATGAAAAATGTTAACAGAAATACCAACATAAATAATTTAATTATTCTTGGTCCTTAAGAGACGAAAAACGTGCATTTTAACGCACGAGGGAAACATTTTCTTGTTCCGCGATAATATAAAAGTTCCAGAGGATATCCCAAATAATGAGGAGCAACAGGCAAGTTAAATTACATAATCACATTTCACAACTCTAATAATCTTTTAATTTTAATATTGTCTTGGAGCTGGGTTCACGACTTGGTTTATTTAAATCTTTATATCAGTTGAATTTGACTGCTTAATATTAACAGAGGCTTGGCAATTGTAAGACAGATTATTTTCATATTGTGATGATAATCAAATTATTGAAGGTTGCCACGGCTTTTAAAATTTTGCGTGATTTAAGTGTAATACGGCCCTGTTATTCGAAGTTTAAACTCGCCTGAAGTTGCAGAAATTGCGAAAATAATGCTAAATCGGCATATTCTTGTTGTTGCGCAATATTTCGGAGAAATCTCAAATTGAATGACAAAATACGATAATGCAATGTTCTGTGCAGTGGATTTCGTTGTTAAGAATTTTGGAAAGCACCGACCCGATCACGAGGTACGCCAAAGTGGCGTCATGTAAGGGTTTACCCCGCGCACGAAAGGAGCGTTTGGGCATCTTTTTCTAACATCCTTCGCTTTACGGAACAGTAGAAAGACAAATTAGAGTTTAGCCAGCTTTCAACACCATCGGTCGTGCAATTATCGTTCCGGTTTTGGTACTAAATTCCATTTGTCGGCCTCTCGTTCTCGTTTAGTTTTAGAAAAACTATCTTACGACATATTGTCGGATTATCCCAGAGAGTGTCTGATCGTATCGGGGAAATATAAGTTCTGTGTGAAAGTTCCGTTTAAGTTTGATGTTTGGTGAAGTACTCACACAGTTTCGTTTCGGATCAATAATCTACCAGTTGAAGGACATCTCGTTGACTTCGCACCTGCTTCCGGAAAAGGCCTCCATCCCTTTCTCGCCGACCGCTGCTATCTTTCCCTGCGATTCGAAGCCTTTCATTGCTCCCATCTGGGTCACCCTAAACCAAGCCCTTTTCCCCTAAAGGCCACAAGGGCACGTGCCCTCCCTACACTCGAGAGAAGAAAGCTTTTTTCTCACTTCTAACTTTTATTTTTTTTAACACAAGTAACACAACAATCTATTATTATACCTATAATATCAATATTATAGTCCATTGCTGCGCCGCCTGCCGAAACGAAGAGTTATCAAAACTTTCTTCCGGGGACAAGTTAAAATTATGCCAATCTTTGGTGACCATTGCGCAACCGCGGTGGGTAATATGCAGTAAAAACTCGTCGGTTATCGATTGGCTTGGGGCACATATGAATCGTGCCCGTGACAGATTCTAGTTAGTTAGAAGTGGAACTTATGCGCGTAAGGCTACGGTTATAGTAGATGCGTATTGGGAAGAATAATAATTGTGACGAATTCGTCAGAACAATCAAACACTAAAAATGTTATCAGAGTGGTTATAGTGCAGATGCACTATTCGTCAGATAAAGCACGAATTCGTCAGAACAATTTGGTGGTTCAAATGAGTTTGATTTTATATACGAATTCGTACGAACAAAGTGGTTAAAAATGGATATAGAAAAATTAATTACTGGTACTGGTATTTGAAAATAGATGTTTATGGGATATGAAAGGCACAAGTTATCATACTGAGACGTAGCTCATAGAAAGCGGACAAAGATTTAACCACTCGGCCAGTTACCTAGTTACCTAAAAATATTATATTGAAACTCTACCTCACCGGCAGGACTGACAAAATAATTTTTAAAGGTTTCTCTTTCTCTCACTTCATTCGCTATTTTTCCATAATGATGAAAAAATCGGGTGAAGCAGGAGGCCCTGTTAAAAAAAAACGTCATGGCCTTATTTTACTAGTAGGTATGATGTCTTTAACAGATCAATTCTTGCTAACGTCACTACCTTGATTTCGTATTTTTCTTCACATACGATCCTCGTAACTGAAGATCTTACTTTACTGCATTTTCTTTTGTATTTGTTATGCATTTACTATGAAAAACTTGATACTTTAGAGTCGATCCCCGATTTCGATAGTAAAGTTATTGGTGTATTCAGCAGTAAGAAGAACAAAAGGATGGACTTTCTATTTAAGTAGGGAGGTAAGTGTTTTTAGATAATGTTTCGAGCTCGGCTTTGATCATTTGATGTGCCCTCCCACTAAAAAAACTAACGAGCCGACACTGACCTTAATTCAGTACCGTATATTGCGGTTCTCTTCTATTTTCCTTTCGATTCTACGATATACACTGACTGTTAATGGTTTTAAATAAAAAGGTCGTTGTTTGACTGAGTATGTTTAATGATTTAGTTATTGCATTACAAGAAAAACTTAACGTTCACTGTACTACTGCTTCAAGCACGCCTACGTTCTTACTACTGTCGGCGCCATTACTACTTCTACGCCATCTACATCCGGCAATGGAAGCGCAGAATACAAAATCTAACACCTCCCCATATTCCTAGCTTCCTACATAAACATAGTAAAAATTGAAATAAAAAGAATACATAACCATGAACACTACAAAGTCAAATGATTAAACATTGTTTAGTTAACATATGTGAAACAAGCTATACATATAGTAAACCAAGATATAAATGAACATATTTTGCAAACCTTATAACCTAACATTTATAAACCATGCCAAGTGAATTTCTGAAGTTCTCAAATTTACAAAGCGGCAGAGCTTTCGTTAGCACATCTGCAACTTGTTCATTTGTTGGCACATATTTTACATTGATGTCATGATTTTCGTATTTTTCCCTTACAAAGTTATATCGAATGTCTATGTGTTTAGTACGTTTATGAAACACAGGATTCTGAATCAATTTAATCGCACTCTGATTATCTATACACAGGTCAATTATGCTGCACTCACTTTCACTTATTTCACTCACGAGACGTTTTAACCACACTGCTTCCTTGGTTGCCTCTGAAGCAGCTACGAATTCGGCTTCCGTTGTAGAAAGTGCAACGGACTGTTGCCTACGGGTACACCATGTTACTGCACCATTGCACATTTTGAATACGTAGCCTGTCGTTGATCGCCTCGTATCCAGGTCGTTTGCATAATCTGCGTCTGAATAGCCGATCAATGAAGTATCGTCGTCTGCGGAGTATTTGATTCCAAGATTTCTTGTATGCTTCAGGTATTTTAGAATGCGTTTTGCTGCATTCCAGTGAGACGAATTTGGTTTATTTTGGAATCTACTCACAATGTTTACGGCGAACATAATATCGGGTCTTGCCGTAATTGCGGCAAACATCAGTGAACCTACAAGTTCACGGTAAGGAATTTTCTCTGCATCTTCATTTTCTTGAGTACCTTCTGTCGATAATACAGTATGTGGGTCAGCTGGAGTTGTCACTGATTTTGCATTAGTTAAATTAAATCGATTCACCATGCGATCGATAAAATTGCCTATGTGTATATATATTGATTTATCTTCTCGGTTTATGTCAATTTCTAAACCTACAAAATAACTGGGTGCGCTTGCTTTAACTTCAAAAGTGCGTTGCATTTCGGTGATGATTTCACCTAATGTTTTCTGATTTTTGGTCATTACTAAACCATCATCAACGTACAGTACTAGCAAGACAGTTTGATTATGAAATTTTCCGATATAAACGCATCTGTCGGCTTCACAGTTTTTAAAACCATATGACTGTAAAAACTCGTTGAACCTCTTATTCCAGCATCTTGGCGATTGTTTCAAGCCGTATAAAGATTTGTTTAATTTACATACAACATTTGAACTTGTCGTTATACCTAAAGGTGGTTTTAAGTAAATGTTTTCTTTTAATTCGCCATATAAGAACGCTGTTTTTATGTCGAACTGAGTAATAAAGTAATTTCGTTGTGCTGCAGTTGCAAGCAAAACCCTAATTGTATCAAAGCGTGTTGTGGGTGCAAATGTTTCTTTGTAATCCACATCTTTTATTTGAGAAAAACCTTTCGCACAAAGTCTTGCTTTATAACTGGTAATTTCACCCTCGGTTGACCTTTTCACCTTAAAAACCCACTTGGTATCAATTGTTCTACTATTTGGTGGTAGCGGAATCAATTGCCAAGTTTCATTTTTATTAAGAGCTTCTATTTCTTCATTTATAGCTGACTTCCATTTTTCTGCATCGGGGCAAGTCACAGCTTCTTCATAGGTTTCAGGAGTTTCTGCTTCGATTATGTTTATTTCCCATACGACATCTGCTGCATCTTCAAATCGCTTTGGTCTTCTCAGGTTGATACGTTCTCTAAGCCGGTAAACTTGGGGTTGTTCGACTTGAGGTCCTAATTCATTTAGGTTTTCCAAAGGATTTTCTACTGTTGATTCAGGTTCTTTTTCTTGTTCACTTTCGTTTACTGGAATTAATATTGTATTTGTTCTAGGAGTACCTACTGCATTGCCTTCATTGAACGTGACGTTTCTGGATATTTTTATCTTTTTCGTTACTGGATCAAACAGTCTGTAATTGGTCGATTCCTTTTCATATCCAACTAGAACTAGCTTTTTGCTTTTTGGGTCCAATTTGCGCCTTAGGCAGTCAGGTACATGCATAAAAGCTTCACATCCAAATGTACGTATGTGACCTAATGAAGGTTTCTTTTTCGTCCATAACTCATATGGTGTGCTGTTTGGTGTGTTGACATTTGATGTTCTGTTTAAAATGTATACTGCCGTATTAACGGCTTCGGCCCACAAATATAAGGGTAAGTCTTTTGTGTATAACATGGAACGTGCACTCTCTACAATAGTGCGATTTTCACGTTCAGACTTTCCATTTTGTTCTGGGCTGTATGGGGCACTGGTTTCGAGCTGTATTCCCCTTCTTAGCAATAACCTTTTAAATTCTTGGTTAATGTATTCAGTTCCGTTGTCAACATGAAGGGTTTGAACATTGTAACCAAATTTGTTTTTGCAAAGCTTAATGAATTGGTCAAAGCATTCAACGGTATCTGATTTATGCTTTATGAAGTAGACGTTTCTATAACCTGTAGCATCATCTTTAAATAAAACGTAATACAAACATCCACTTACCGAAGCCACAGACATCGGTCCGCACAAATCGCTGTGCAGGAGCTCTCCAGGCTTTGTATTCCTGACTTGTGCTTTACGGAAAGGTAGTTTGTGTTGTTTCCCATATTGACAACCTTCGCACACAAACTTTTCTATTTCGTTGACATTCACGTTTTCAATTAAGCCTTTTGCTACCATTTCTTTGATGGTTTTTGTGTTTACATGCCCTAACCTTTCATGCCACGTCTTTAAGGAATTAGCTACAACAGTATGTATTTCAAGTTTTACTGTCTTAAGTAAAAGTTTATATAAATTGTTTGGTTCCCTTACCGCAATCGCTTTTACTTTTCCGTTCTCTAAAATTTTTGCGCTGTCCTTTTCTTTAATAATTTTCATTCCCTTTTTGGTAACAGCACCTTCCGAGAACAAATTTCTTCTAAGCTCGGGTACATACCAAACGTCGGTTATTATACTTTTTAACCATTTCCCTTCGATCCAACATTCGACCTCGATTGAGCCTTTTCCTTTTACTGGCACCTCTTCGTTATTACCTAATTTTACTGTAAATTCATTTACCTTTTCAATGTTGACAAACAGATTGTCAAATGGTGACATATGAGCGGAGGCGCCACTGTCCAATGTCCAGGCGGTTTCCTCTGTTATTTCGTCAAGGATGCTGCTGTCAATTTCTAAGTTGAATGCTGAATAGTGGCTACTACCACTACTAACGGCATTTTGTTGCGACGAATTGCTTTGTTCGCTGTGTTTTCTACGGGGGGCACGGCAATCTCTTGAAAAATGGCCCTTTTTGCGGCAGTTGTAGCATGTTACTGTTGGTTTTCCCTTTTTCATTTGCTTCTGATTTGCATTCCTAGAGCTTGATGCAACCATTGCATTTTCATTTGATTCTGTAGCCGTCAGATTCATTTCTTCGTCTATTAATCGAGCTGCCAGATTTGTAATTGTTTGTTTCGATTCTTCTAGTGACAACCACGCCTGTCTGAAGTTTCGAAATTTTAGCGGCAATGTACCCAATATTTTAGTTATTATTGCAGTATCACTTATCTGGTCTCCACTATCTCGTATTTGTCTTGCTAAATTTTCGATTTTAGCAATATGTTGTGCTACGGAATCTACTGTTGACATCTTATATTGGTGGAATTGTTCATGTGCCATCATTTTATTACTTTCCGTTTTTATCGAGTATATTCCATCCAATTTGTCTAGGATTTCCTTTGATGTTTCGCAGTTCTCAACCAAAGTGATTTGTGTTAACTCCATTGTGGTCGTAATTATGCACATCGCTAGCGCATCTCGTTTATTCCAGGTGGCGATTTCTTCGACCTTTTCTGCAGTGGGTTTCGCGACTGCCCCGGTTGCAATGTCGTACACGCCCTTTGCTTTAAGAGCACATTTAACCTGGAATTTCCACTGATGGAAGTTTTTCCCGTCAAACTTGTTTACTGAAGTTAAATTAATATTATCAGCCATATCCACGCGTTTTCCCGACACTTCACTTTCCGAATTGACACACAGAACGGATGCTGTCTGAGAATCACACAACCGATAATCGTCAGTTATTTACGCGATCCTTTGTATTTCGCACAGCTAACGTGACTGGGGCCACATAACCTGTTAATGGTTTTAAATAAAAAGGTCGTTGTTTGACTGAGTATGTTTAATGATTTAGTTATTGCATTACAAGAAAAACTTAACGTTCACTGTACTACTGCTTCAAGCACGCCTACGTTCTTACTACTGTCGGCGCCATTACTACTTCTACGCCATCTACATCCGGCAATGGAAGCGCAGAATACAAAATCTAACACTGACCGGCAAAGAAAACCGGCCACCTTGAAATATTTCACAGAAACACTTAAACGTTCATTAATTTAAGTAAGGATTGGCATTAGGTTGAAGAACCATTCATTGTTGATACGGCATGCACAAATTAGCTAAGAAAATAAGACAAATAAACTCAGAAATAAATTTAATTTGAAAAAAAAGAAACAGTGAAAAATCGATTTTCTTTTAATTGCAAAAAAAATAAAGGTGGCTGTTTTTAATGGACCTTCTGGTAAATTATTATTAGCCTGTATGTCCTCCTCGAGCCTGAATTACGTCATTCAACCGTGATTTACGGTAACATGTTAATGCTGTTGAGAAGAGAATCTCGCCTGTTAACATTAAAACTAGGGGTATTTTGGAATGGAACAAGCATCTTAAAACATTGATAACTAAGAAAAATCAGCTTAGCTCTTTATTTAGTTATAAAATATGCGGTTAAGGGAACCCTTTATAAAATATTTCAGGGTGGCCGGATTTTTTTGCCGGTCAGTGTATTATCTTGATCTATATTTTCGATGCATGCGATATAAGATTAATAGTACGGTCATCTTGGCTGTTTTCGGTATTAGTATCATAACTATAACTCCTTTTGCGAAATCTGTTGGGATATATCCTGATTCATACATATTTTTCATAATATGAAACAATATGTTCTCAATAAGTTCTCTTGTCTAAGGCATTCTAATATTTATTTTGTTTGTCCCGGGGCCTTGTTTGTTGTCAGATCTTTTACTGCTCTGTTGAATTCCCTTCTAAAAATTCTAACGCCTATATTTTCTTCTTGCACTTCTTCTACAGTATTTAGAGGTATGTTTTCCACGTCTTCGTCGTTGTAAAGATCTTCCATCTATATGCAATTGTCCAGTTTTCGATCAAAGTTGGTCCCTTTTTGATTTACAACTCCATGTCTTTTGGATTTCCTTTCGTGAAAGAAGCGTTTTATTTTTCTGTATGCTTTATTACTTCTTCCGTCTTTTATGTCTTTCTGAATTTCTACACAGTTTCCTTCGAGGTACTCCTCCTTCGCTTTTATTGCAAATAAGTATGTTGATTCAGTCCTTGAATTCGTATATTTTCTTCTGGTTTGGATTAATTCCACTATTTCTTTTGTAATCCATGGTTTTGTGTTCTTTCTTTTTCTTTCCTATTGCAGCATTTAGTCATACAGTTATATTTTGTTTCAGACCTACCCATTGTTCTTCTACACCCTTTTCTGAACTTTTATTTCTTGAATTTTTGACTGCAGTTTTGTGTTTACCTCTTCGTTTTTAATTTGTTTTGGGTTCCATTGCTGGCTTTCTTTTTTTTTGCTAATTTGGTCAGGTCCAGACGACATTTCATCATAATCATATTGATATGTATGCTAAGGTATGTAGCTCGTACAATGCTTTGCAGCTAACTATTTTAATATTTACAATTTAAACATTTTATTCTAACAGTTTCTCATTACAATTTACACGAAACAACAGAAATATTGTTTGCTACGCTA
The DNA here is from genome assembly GCA_963082815.1 of Melanotus villosus. Taxonomy (NCBI): domain Eukaryota; kingdom Metazoa; phylum Arthropoda; class Insecta; order Coleoptera; family Elateridae; genus Melanotus; species Melanotus villosus. Next base: position 73,720,961 of record OY720420.1, read on the forward strand.
TAACAGACTTTTCAAACTCGTACAAACTCTTCAGTTGGTTTCGAGCTGATGTCTGTTGTAACTTTTGTGTTCGAGCAACAATAAAACCACGTAATATATTCAATACATTATTCATTTTTTGATGGACAAAACTTGAAAAGAGATTTCGTAAACCATAGTTCGAGATTCTACATTTGTAATTCAGAATTGTCACATACATTGTTATCTTTTCGAAATATTTTAAAACTTTGCAGACTTCTGCTTGATATTTATGGAACGATATGTATTAATCGTGCGTTTATGTCCTACTTTAGTAGATTATTGATCACACCATGACACGGGATTAATTTCAAATGATTAATAACATCACGTTTTTGTTACTTTTCTATTTTATCAATAAATGGATTGGTATAACTGACGATTTCTTTATTTATTACTAATATAGTAAAACTCGTTTAGAAATGACGGATGGGTGTGATAATCTGATAACGGATATTGTATCACTTCGTGTAGTTAATTTATCAAAAAGATAAAAACGGAACGTGCGAAAGTGAAAAATTACCCTGTCTGGGATAGAGTTCCGGTTATGGATTGCTTTAGAAAATCTTCTTAAATCTTTTCGTCGGAAAATACGTCTTCTTTTTAATTTCACAAACCTAACGAGCAAGTTAACGACACGAGGATTAAACTACTAAGCGAAATGTAGCAGCTTTGTTTTTAAAAAATTGCTCTTTATAAAAATATAATGAAAACTATCACAACATATTTCATTAAAGAGACAACAAACGAATATGTTTTGAAATGTTTCGGACAACACTGAATTACTTTATCAGTTTTTTAAAGAGTTATAGATAGCTTATAAATTCTCGGATGTTATGGCTTCTCCAGAGTCCATCGAAATTTTCCGGACATTTCCGGGAGACTTCGCAAATTGCTAACGATATTAAAATTCGCCCGAAAAAATTACATTCTCTGAAATTTTAACATAATTAGCTTCGTCAAAATTCTTCAAAATAATAATACATTTTCAGAAATTTGTATTGATATGTCAAAATCAATTTAAACAAAGAACTAAATAAATAATGCAAAATAAGTTGGTCATCATTTATAAGTTAAGCGGCCGAAACGGTAGCATTTTCAAACTTTTTAAACTCAAGCCTGTTTTAAGTAACATGTAACATAGGTACTGCATTTATACTTATCGTTAGCTTTCCTGAGTTTAATTAAAACCTGAAATATAATTGTTTTTCAAGAGATAAAAAAATAATTCTAATTTTTTTCTGAAAACACTAAAACAATTTATCGGGTTTCACAACGAACCAGAATGTTATTTAGCAGCTTCTGATTAACCCGAATTTTTTCGGGGCGGATTGATTTCCAGATAATTCAGAATTATTGCTGAAAAATCCCGTAAATTCACAAATTGATGAAAATTTTCAAAATTTGTGGCGAAATCTACACATCTTTCGAAATAAAGATATCGACACTAAAGCCCCGCGAGAGCATGGCCGGCAACATGAAGAGTTAAGGCCTCCTAAGTCGCTTTCATACCTCAGCTGTTTCGCCCGCTATGCGTACGGAGTAATGTGGCAAGCACCACGCCTTCAACAACCGCCTACCTTCCCTACTCCTCAACCTCGGTTCCTAATTATGTTCAGTGACTGGGTAGGCCACTCGCCGAGCATCCGACTCGGGTTTGACCCCGAGACCGTTCGTGCTGTAGTCGACCACTTGGCCACTCCGACGATATTGAAATTTTTAATTTTGGCCACATGGCATTTCATTTAGTTCATAGTTCACTCATTGCTCCTATCAATCAGCATTTTTAATGATTTGGGATTAATTTTGAAAAATCCATAGATAAAAAATCACCCCCCGTAGGCATTTGAACAAAATTAATTTCAAACCGCTGAAAATAAACCCTTAAAGGGGCGAACTCTTAAGAAATTATTTTTTAAATTCAGCAGGTTGTATTTCCCCATTATACAGGAAAAAAACAACATTAAACGATTATATCATTATCAAATTATTATCGGTTATTTCAAACAAAATTTCAAGCGTTTCCAGGGCCTGCAGAATTAATTTCTAATTCTAAGCGTTTTCCAGGAACTTTAGGAACCCCAAGATATCAAGACTGGTAGACACCCTGTTTATAATGGAAACCAATGCTATAAGCCATGAAAATGAATGTAAGCTTTAAATCGAAATACTATGCTAGGGTGTTAAAACTGGTTTTACTGTTGTAACGGCGCGCATGTTATAGACATTTTAAAATAAGGACTTATTGATTTACCTTTTATTTTATGTAAAGGATTGTAAGTAATATTAAGACGATTCTGTAAACAATTTTACGATGCTAGATTTAAATAGATTTAAGGGTACATGGCCATTAACGAAACGTTTTGTTATGTGTATTTCTATTCCAGATGTTTATACATATTTTCAGGTTATTTATTGAAAGAGTGGGTGCCCAGAATAAGGTTTCAAGCCGCAATAACTTATTGGTGCAGTCAAGCGTGTCTATGGCCTTAGGGCGTCGGGATATTAAAAGTAGACCGATATCATATTTCCTTGTAATGCCGCCACGGTACGGGTTACAGAAATATTAAAAAATCATAATAATTAAAATTCTCATGGGTATAGATGTAGGATCTGTTAAGGGTTCCTATAAACCCCGTCCGACCAATCAAACTTAAAGTAGGGAAGTTGATTTGATTTGACAAAAGTGACCCCTTTATATTTTTGGGTTGTACAAAATTATTGTATAAATACAATGAATCAGAAGAGCAAAGGAATTCCTTTTTAATTGTACGAGAGCTACTCTGAGATCGCACTAATCTCATTAGGTTCCTGCAACCGTCCTTAACCCTTTTAATTGTACGAGAGCTACTCTGAAATCTCACAAATCTCATTAGGCTTCTGCAAAACTCCGTAACCCTTTTAATCCTACGAGAGCGTCCTATTAAGTTCCTACATCCTTTGTTATATATCGTTCTTTTCAGGAGATTCGCAACCAAAACACACCAACTCGGCTACGGATACCCACCTTTCGACTACCAGTTGTTAAGATTCGCTGTTCATGAATATCATTGTCTGTGTGAATAAAGCTTAAAGTTGTACTTTGACTTGTGATTTTTCTTTCCTACCCTTTATCAAAGAGGGGGCTACACATAAACAACAAAAGTAAATGAGGGTCCAAGGCTTCTGGCTTTCCAAAGTTAAAGAAAATATTGAATTTCCAACATCGTTACACTGTTTACTTTTATTGTTTACAAGACTAATTATTAATCCGTACAATGAAACTGTATTCACAATTCACAAAAGATACTCGTATTTTGCTTTAACTTCAAGTTGTTTGAAAACATTGGTATGTCAGATTTTTGTTGTCCATCTGAAGAAACGTAATTGCGTCTTAACCATGTTCTAGCATTGCGGAGGAGGTACACTGCTTAATACATAGCCGAAGGATTAAATGCACACTTACCATAACAAAACTCTAAAGCAACTTTTTAATAAGTTTTTGAACTTGTGCATAAAGTATTTACGGAATTACAAAATTTACAGAATTTACATCTTATTTCACTTTAAATCCGCTGTACAAAATGTAAAAAAATATGCAATGTACGATTTAAATTTTAAAATGCGACTTTCTTTACAAAGTAAAATAAAAATACTGCAACAATTTTTTTCTGGAATTACTGAAAGCTTTATAATTTATTCGGTTTTATTAATGAGTTGGGATACTTTAGTAATTATCGGACCCTCCGGAGTTTTCCGGGATCGATGGGATTATGACGGGAAATTTCGAGCAACTTCGGGAAAATCAGCACACCTGGGAATTAACTGAAAGAAACCACAATAAGTTGAGATAGTCGAAAACTGGGATTTTTTTTAGAAATTTATTTGTCATACAAACTTGTTAATACTGAAATTCGTGAAAATGTTTTTGTATGTGTTGCATTTAACGGCAGTAAGACAAATATAAATAAAGCATCTACAATATAAGGAAACTCCCGATTTCAGAATATTATAAATTTAAAAGCTCGAAACTGAAGCATTTGCAGGATTAAAACTTGTTTAGCTTCAAGCTATGAAAATTCGTTTTAAACAAACAGATTCTAGTCATCTGCATTCCTCGTCCTGTTTTAATTCGGTTTTTGTATTTAAATCGGCTTAACAAAACGTAGATAAGAACTTCCGAATAATCACCAAAAGTATGGTTTTAACAGTAAAGTGTAAAAGATTTTTGTTATCATTTCATTAAATATCCACCAACGTATTCCTAGTAGGTTTTAATTAATTTAAAATAAATTGAAATAAGTAATGGAAAAGCAACAGTTGTGAGTTAAATAGTAAGTTCGTTTCGCAAACATTTCACCACATCCTCGTTTATCCGGCGTTATTCAATTTACCAAATAAAAAATAAGCCATCGAAAATTTTTACATAAGGGTACGATTACCACTTTCATACCACAAAAGCGATTGGTGGAATAACTTTTTTATACAGAAAGGGACGTTTCTAAGGCATCGTATGGTTGAATGGTCGCCCATAACACATCTTACGAAATCGTCAAATATTATCCTTTGATCCGAGGCTTTTGCCAATTTACTCTACCTCTACCGATTTCGCCAAATATTTACCCCAGAAAAATTTTATTTCATTTTAGGTGTAGAATAGCTCACAACTGGGGATTGGTCCAGGCCATTCTCAGAACCACGACAGGGCAATCAATTGGATTCTGCGCGTCTGAATGTGTGCACCTGTGCTCGACAGCTCCACCAGGACACCGCGTATAATTTACCCTGGGCCCTGTTTGCATTAAAACGCGAGGGTTTAAAACAAATACGGAATACGATACAGAATACTAAACATTATTAAAATTTCTAAGGAAGAGCAAGCAGCAGCTACGGGAGCGTAGTCATTTACGAGCACTTAAAGAACTCCCGAGGCTCGAAATCATTAAAATTGACATAAAAATCAATTACGCTAAAAGCATTGTTAAAAGATTTTAGGAGTAAAATGGAAATAGAATTTCAGTTGCAATTTCTGTCAAAAATTTTTAATGGGTAACGGGGAGAGCCCACGTGTGGTGAGGAAGATAACATAAACGCTGAAATTTTTATAATTGAATTGTTTCTGAATAATGGAGGTATTCTTTCCACGTTCTTAGGGCAAAAGGCACAAGGCTAAATTAGTTCAAATTTTGCATTTAACGAAGTAGTCACATAAGAAATGAAATGTAACTTTAGTTAGCACCGTAACAACAAATAAACAGGAGGGCCGTATTTGTTTCCTGTATAACTCAAATACGCTTATGCGGTGGTTTTGAGCATCCAGCATGTAATCCTTTACGCGGTCTTCTGCAAGCAAACCAAATTATATAAGCAAATACGGGGTAATACAACAGGGATTAATTTGGTTATTGCTTTATTACTGCTGATACTGAGAAAATGCTTAAAAATCCTGTGAAAAACAGGAACTTACGACTGCTTCGTATTTAAAACTCAGATCCTACAAAAATTTCAGCTTAAAAAGTTAGAAATGTAAATTGGAAAAAATCAATTAATTCGTACTGGAAATGCTTTAATTTTCCTCGGAATGCTCTGAACTCCATCAAAATGCCTTAAACTGCCTCGATATTCTCTTAACTGCTTCGGAATTAGGGCTGTTGATCCGAGCCGGATAAAACGGATATCCGGATAATTTTTACGTAGATATCCGGATAATTAGTATTTAAAAATATCCGAAATGGGAGAAATCGGATAAAAAAATTATCCGAATAAAGAATTATCCGGATAAAAGAATTATCCGGATAAAAGAATTATCCGGATAAAAGAATTTATCGCTGAATACGCAATACTAAATTTATAAATTGCAATGAGATTGTTTATTTTATTAACACGTATTGTGCCACCATATGCTCTAAAAAAACGGTCCGCTGGGTCAGTCGATTAGTTTTTTATTTTTGCGATCAAATACACGTATACTATTAGAAACTTCCTTATTTTATGCCGAAATTGGAATATTTTTGAAAAATACACCTTTTTTTTTTGTGGTGACACCTTGGACTCGCTCGGCCGTACGGTTAGTTATTTGCCTAAATAGCCAAGTGAGACCCATGTTTACACTGTTTTATTGATACCAACACGACAAGTAAATCTTAAAATATTAATAATTTTATGTTTTCCTTGAGACTGTACATATCTTATTCGCCTGTATAAAGTGCTCTTATTTTGAATAAACAGCTTAAAAATTGATTTGTCGTTTATAGCCGTGTGATTCCACATTGGTCTCGCTAATGAGCAGGCCAAATACATTTTCGGGATCTGCAGGCCGAGCACAATCTACTTCAATAGGTTTTATACGGATATCGTAGACCAACGTGGTACCACACGGCAAAATGTGTATGTCGACCTTGCGAGTCCACGCCGGTCTTGCACGGCCGTTGGTGCCAAAATTTGTGTGAGACCACATTAGCACCACATGGCACAATACGTGTTAAGAGTTTTTAGTTGGCGACTGCTGACTAAACACTAACACAGCAGTCAAAACATAACAGAAATAAATAACGAGAATTCACATCAAATATATGATGTAATTTAATGCGGTATGTGATAAAAATACTAAGAATAGAATTAATGATTTCGAAAGATTTCTTTTAAACTGCTTACAGAATATTTGTAGGCAAGTTATGTAGGAGATTACTACATTACTACTGCATAATACATTTTTAGAGCAGCAACAGACCTTTTTTAGTATTTTCAATATTTTCGTATTATTTTCAGCTTTCTAGTTAATTGATAATAGATTTAAAAGTAATCTGGATACTTCAAAATATCCGGATACTTTAAATTTTCCGGATGCTCTAAATTTTCCGGATACTGTAAATTATCCGGATATTATAACTATTCGGATATTTCTAATTATCCGGATAAAAAATTAGTTTGTTAACCGAATTCGGAAATTTCGGATGACTCGGATAAAAGTTCATATCCGGATATCCGGATATTTTTTTTTCTTTTCAACAGCCTTTCGGAATACCTTAAATTGTGCGAAAATATGTTGAACCTTGGAATACTTAAACTGTCGCGAAATGCTCTAAACTGTCTTGGAATTCTTTGAGCTATCTTGGAATACTCTCCAAACTGTTCTGAGATGCTCTAAACTGCATTGAAATGCTTTAAACTGCCTTATTATTCTCTTAACTGCCTCAGAACACCTGCAAATTTCTTGTAAATACTTTCTGGTGATTCTTTAAACTGCCTCGAAATGCCTTTAACTGTCTTCCAATGCTTTCAGCTAGCTTGAAATACTCTTTAAATTATTTCCTGTTGCTCTAAACTGCATTGAGATGCCTTAGCGTCTTCATAACTGGTTCAAAGTTCCTTAAAATTGTCTGAAAACACGTCCTTCCTTCTTAAACTGTCTCGAACTGCTTTAAATTGCTCTAGAATGCTTTGAACTGCCTTGCAATACTTTCTAAACTGTTTTGGCTTGTCTTAAACTGTATCGGAATACTTTAACTGTCTTATTATTCTCTTAACTGCCTCAGAACACCTGAAAATTTCTTATAAATACTTTCTGGTAATTCTTTAAACTACCTCGAAATGCTTTTAACTGTCTCACAATGTTTGCAGCTAGTTTTAAATACTCCTGAAATTGTTTCGGGTTGCTCTAAACTGCATTGAAATGCCTTAGCATGTTCTTAACTTATTCAAAGTTCCTTAAAATTGTCTGATAATTCGTTGAATTTCCTTGAAATACTTTAAACTATGTGGAAGTGCTTTAGATCGCCCTAGAATGCTTTGAACTGCCTTGGAATACTTTCTAAACTGTTTTGGCTTGTTTTAAACTGCATCGGAATGCTTTAACTGTCTTATTATACCCTTAACTGCCTCTGAACTACCTCGAAATACTTTGAACTGCAATGAAATGCTCTAAACTGCTTCACAATGCTTTAAGATAGCTTGGAATATTCTTTAACTTGTTTCGTGTTGCTCTAAACTGCATTAGAATGCTTTAAACTAAGTACCTTGATAGTTTTTTAACTCCCACTTAATTAATTAAAACTGCTTTAGGATACTTTTAACTCTCGTGGAATACTGTCTAAAACACCTCGTAATATTCAAAACTATTTCTGAAAGCAAAGTTCTTTCAGAAGGTACCTAACTACGTCTAAATATTCGAAAATGCATCAGTTACAGATAGTTTAAACTGTCCGGGAATATCTAAACTGCTGTGACTTACGTGCTTTAAACTATCTCAAAAATATTGTAAATGCGTTAAACTGCTCCAGAATTCACCTAGCTGAGTCAAAATGCTTTAAACATTAAATTTCCTCAGTAATATTCGAAATATTCGGAATTATATAAACTATCGCTACCTTGGAACACACTTTTCTAAATTTCAGGACCTTTTGCATTTATGTTTTAATTGGCATTTAAAGGGTAAAGTTTTTAAACAAAAAACTTCAGTTAATCCACAAACTTTTTTATAGAAATCCCAATTCCGATACTGGCATTTAAATATTATTAATTAATGAAATCAGCATGGCTTTAGTTTCAACATTAAAGATAAACATTTGACTCTCAAAATTCTGAAATAGAAGTTTGAATTTTAACAGCTTGGACTATATGTTTAAAACTACAACTCTATAGTACCGGTGGAAATTTCAATTATTTCAAATAAAACTTATCAATTGCAAATTTTCAGTAAATTCAGCAACAAAACTTCGAACCCGCTTATAACATTCTAATGTTAATTCTAAACCCTGCATTTCAATAATTTCCACTAATATAAAGAGCAAAGTGCCAAATTTTAAACAAAAATTAGTTAATTTGCAAACTTTTGTAATAGAAATTCAAATTCCAAATGTTAATAGTAAAATCAGCATGGTTTTAGTTTCAATACTAAAGACAAGCATTTCACTCTCAAAATTTTGAAACAGAAGTTTGAATTTCAACAGCTTGGGCTTTATTATTAAAAATTTGACTACTGGTTTACGATTAAAGCAAAACTTTCAGCATTAAACAAAAATTAGAATTTGCAAAATGATAGTTTTAAAGCCTACCTTGCATTAATTTCGACTTTTAAATTAAAAAAAAATCTACTAGGGTCTTACTATCTGCTTTAAAATTACATAGTTAAAGACAAATAGACAAATATGGATGTGGCATTTAAAGAGCATATTAGTAACAAAAGAAACATTTAATTGAAATTCCAATTTCAAGTTTTGATTTTAAATGTTAATTAGGAACCCAATTAAACAGCTTGTGGTTGATGTTTAAAACTAAAATCCACAGTAATGACAAAAACATCAGCTTTAAAGTTCGAATTATTAATTATTTCAAAGTACGAATCGCAGTTCAGAAACAAAAGTTCAAGCCCAAGCATAAAATTCAAATCTTAGTTATGAAACTTACAATGAATTAATTTCGACCTTAAAATGAAAAAATTCTAAAACCTTCATAATCTTATATTTTTTTTAAATTTTATTAAAACAAAAACGTCTATGACAAATATGAATTAATAATGTACAAAACAAAAGAAAAAAAAATACAAACTTTAGAAATCGAATAACAACGACAATTTCCATAATTTTAAGGTTAATTATGGGTTTAGTTTCAATGTTAAAAGTTAAGACTTTGAAATTGAAGTTACAATTTTAACAATTTACGGTTTATGTGTGAAACTAAAATTGTTCAATAAAAGCAGACAGTAAGATTATAAATTGTAAAAGATTTTGCCACTTCAGAAACAAACCTCCAACCCCAAATATGAAATTGAAATCTTAGTTATGGGCTCTGCATTGCACTAATTTCGTCCTCAAATTAAAAAAAAAAATGTGACTTCATGCTTACAATTACAGTAAAGCATTAAGCTTGAAAATATAATCCTAAAATTAACGTTCAGCTTACTTCTGAAACCTTCATTGTCAAAATTCTTTCTTCAATTTTGGTATTTTAACTTTTATAATTGAACACCAGCCTAGTTAAAATTGTTTCTCACAAAACAGCTGAAAGATCTATAAAAAAATTTAATAACTTCTGCACAACTTACACACAAAAACAGAAACCTTTTTAAGTTCTTGTTATAGTTATGTATGATTTTAAAGTTGATGAGAACTGTGAGCCCTTGTACTTGATTTTTAAATTAAAATTCTAAAATTAAAGCAAGTAAGTTCAGCCTGAAGATAAGAATTTTAAAATAGCAAAGATTCAGTCAACTTTCAAACCTTCAAAATGGAATCCTCAATTTTTCCTAAGAAATTTTGATTTTAAGTATGAATACTTGCATTGGACGAATGCGATTTTAAAAATAAGAGCTTAAGACCTGAAGCGCAAAAGGTGATTTCTTAAAGTTTATATTAGCAATTTTCAGTTTGAAAAACTATCACATTTAGAAAGTTTGAAAATCTCTGATATTAAAATCCTAATTTCAATAATAAAATTTCAATTTAACTAAACTAAATTAAATTCAACATTTGACAGTAACGCAAAAATCTGAAAGAGAGCTAGAATTTACACTTCTTGCATTTTGTATTTAATATTACAATCATAAAACAAAAATATGAGTTGAAAAGTGGAAATTCCAATGTAAAACGTTCAACCAATTTTGATGTTAGAGATAGAAATTTGACTTTAAGGCTAATATTTGAAACTGAAGTTAACATTTCAGGATCTTCGAATATGTTATTAAACAAATAATAAAAATAAAGACAAAGGTGGGATTCACATAATTAATATGAAAAGTTCTAAAGCGGAAGATGCTTAATCTAGAAAAAAAACCTTCAAAATCGATCTCCGAATTTGAGTTGTGAAATTCTATTCGATTCAAGAAGCACATCTGGCATTAATTTCCATGTTAGAGTTATAAACTTTAAAGGCTAAAAATTTGAAAGTAACGTTAGTATTTATGTAATATTACTTCCTGAAGTAATACAATTTTTGCAATTTACACAGAACTTTTTGGCAGTACTGTGTAATTTTACAATTAATTCCAAAATATTTAATTTTATAGATTTCTAGTTAGCTTAAAGCTCAAAAGAGTTTTCTAATGAAAAAAATTCAAATTAAACTTTAAATGGTAAGCCCTTTTAATTAATACGAGTAATTAAGGGTAAAATTGAAGTCGTTTAAAAATTATTACTTATTAGGTACAAACCATTTAAAACGTCCGGCTGTAACTAAAATCAAATTTTGCACTTTTAAAAATGAAATTAATATTTCTAAATGAATACACAGATATGAGGTTAAAATGCTAAACTTAAAATTATATTTTCGATTGATATTTAACATTTGAAAAGTAAAAAGGTAACGGCACTTACACTCCTCGAGGAAGTATGGCCGGCAACATGGAGGGTTAAGGCCTCCTAAGTCGCTTTCACTTTCACAACCTCAGTTGTCTCGCACGGGGTTATGTGGTGAGCACCACGCCTACATTTAAAAAGTATCTCAACAAAATTGGCAATAAAATAATTGTTGAGGTTGAAACTATAATTCTTGTAACTCAATGGATTACAATACTTAAAACATTTAAAATGGAAATTTACTTAAACTGGAGATCATAAAATTACAGCTAAAATGCAACAAAATCTAAATGCCTGCTGTTTAGTCTTAGGAACATTTATGTTTGCAGTTAGGGGTAGTTTGTACGTTGGTAGTACTCGATCGTATAACCTGCGGGAGCAACCGCCACCAACAACTTGTCTTGTACCAGCAGTCAACGAAGAAACAACAGCAGTTCGAAGATCGTTTAGCACGTGGCGACAATTTTTGTAACCTTATTTAATTTTTTGCAACTTTATTTTATTTTGTGTATATGTATAAGTGTTAATAATAATATAAATTAAACAGTCTTAAAACCGAATTATTGCATTACATCGAAAACCAGCATCGTGGTTGAACCCCAACACCTGCTTCAATTTTACTATTTTAATTTTAATTGTGTATTAAGAATGCAATGTAAAAACTAGTAAAAGAGGCAAAGAAGAAAAGCGGGGAAGATCTAGGTAATGAAATAAATCAAGAATACAGCATCAATAATAGCAAATTTGGGAACAAAATAAGAGCAATGAAAAGAAAAAGAAGGAAAGAAATAAAATGCATAAAAAATAAAGCTAACCAACTAACAGTAAACACAACGGACATATATAATACGTGGAGAGAGCACTACACAGAGATGCTTGGAAGAGAAGAAAGAGCTCCAAGTTCCTATACAAGAAGAGCAGGCAAACATAGACGGAGATGTTGTAGAACAAAAAATAGAAGAAATTACAACGGAGGAACTTGCAGAGAGACTGAACAAGATTAAGACAGGAAAGGCTAGTGGAGATCCTGAATTAATAAAGTGGATATGAGAAGAGGGTAAAATATAGTTGCTGAAAATATTCAGAGAAGCATGGAACACAAATAAGATTTCTAAGAAGTGGGAGGAAAATCTGATAGTACCAATACATAAGAAAGGAGAAGAAACAAACTGCACAACTATAGAGCCATTTGCCTAGCTACTACAGCATTTAAACTATAGACAAGGATCATAGAGGGTAGAATAGGAAAAGACATCGAAGGAAAATAAAAAAAGAGTAGGCAGCATTCAGAAAGGGGAGAGAAACAAATAACAACATATTTATAATAAGACATATAATAGAGAAGAAAATAGAAACAGGGGAAGAGCTGTATATAACTTTTATAGATCTGAAATCGGCATTTGATTGGTGAACAAAAAAGAAGAATTAGAGATACCAAATAAAATAATCCAAGCGTATATGGAAGAGTACAACAAAATAGAAAAAGATCAGAAAAATTTGACCCTACGCCCTCTGTTATTTATAATACCGATGAATAAAATAATTAAAAACACAAGAAAAAGAACAAGACAGATACAATCAACCATAGAATATAGACACCTAGAACCCGTAAAACTAGAAGGACTACTATACGCGGATGACATATTACTGATTGCTGATTCACAAAGAAAAATACAAGCTTTAGTAGGTATATGTATAGAAGAGATAGAAAACATGCATCTAGAAATAAACACAGCATACGAATACTTAGTAGTCATGATCACAAACGATGGTAATTGGGATCTGGAAATAGCAAATACAGCCAGGAAAGCTACAAACATATACTCTAATATAATTTAAACAAAACAATATTTGGAAAAAAGGAAATAGACAAACAATTAAAAACCCAGATACATAATGCAATAACTGCCCCAACACTTATATACAACAGTGAATCTTGGGTAACGCAGAAGAAACACGAAAGCACATTAAACGCAGCTGAGATGAAACAACTCAGGAAAATATCAGGATAGACACGCATGGACAGAATTAGAAATAAAATAATAAGAGAATCATTAAATCAGGAACCCATAATATCAAAAATAACTACAAGAAAGTTAAGCCGGTTTGGACATATAGTGAGAATGGACCAAAATAGTCTAGTAAGGAAGGTCGTAGATGCAAGACGAGAAAACAAAAGCAGAAAAGAAAGACCCAGAAAAACGTGGATGAAACAAATAGAAGAAATAGGAAGAACAAGAGGAAAAACAATAGACGAGTTAAGATTAGCTAGGGACAGGAAGTCATGAAAAAAAATAGATAAAAGAAGGTCACAAATAAAATGAACTCCAACGCTCGCTGAGGGCATAAGGATGGAGGAGAAGAAGAAGAAGAAGAAGAACGTAATGTACCTACGTTTTAACTTCAATTTTAGCTTTTTATACCATATTTGTTTTATATTTAAAGTCTTAGATTAAACGGACAATTTCTGTTTTACAATATGAATTATAAAATTAAAGATGCCTGAGACTCAATTTGACCTTCATAATCCAAATTCCGACTTTAGCTATGTTACTTAACTATTATGTGATAATGTTACAATTAGAAACTGCGCGCTTTAAAGTTAAGATATTAAAAGTAAAGTCTACTGTTTCATATTCTTTTCACCTCCTGATGTTCGTAAAATTTGGAGCATATCAAAGAGTTTTCAGATGTGAATGAGAAATTACAACCCTACCTTGAAGTCAAGATTTCTTTTAATGTAATTTAGAGTTTAATATCAAAATCCTGATAATAAAATCAAAATATCATTTTTTGGGTTAAATACTGATAGTATTTCAAATTTTTGTTTTGAAATCCAGTTTAAAACTCTTTAGATATAGTGCACTCATGAGGTTTGATAGGATTTAGGATCGTCATCTCAAAAACCAAAATTAAAATTAGAATTGAAACCAAATTTCGGATATGACTAAAACCTAAAGTTTAACTAAAATTCGAACTTCAATATGCTAAATTTTAGCAAATCAAAGTTCATAATACAATTTCAGAGGCAAGAATTAAACTTCGTTTTAGCTGCAATTATTTCAGTTTAATCCAAACTCAAAATACTAAAAACGATAGAGGAAATTTAATGATGAAATTCAAGAAATAAGTTTTGAACTAGGAATCTTGAAATTAAAATTGAAATGTTGATGTTGCTGAATTATCCAACTTTTTATCCAATTTTAAACTTTAACAACACGAAATTTAAAGAAAATAGTAGATTAACTTTTACAGTAGATCGACAATTAAAGACAACACTTTCATTCCCTAAAAACCATTAAAGCTTCTGACCTTTTCACTGACACTTTTCTCGTCCACCGATAAAATTGGGAAAAACTAGGAACGCCTCCCCCTACTACTGTTAATTCCTTTCGATCAGTTTCCTTGGTCTAATCAAGCACTCGCTGAACAGATTTTTTCGGTGAAGTTACAAAAACTGGCGGATAAGTAATTAAATGCCTACTGTCAGTTGCCTTAAATTAAAAATCGATCTTCCCTAACTCCAGGAAATACTCTCTTAGGTATTAAAAAGTATTATTCTTGTTTAATTCTATTTTAATACTTTTATATCGATATAACGTTGTTTAACCCTAAAAATTATGATGATTTATTAAAATCTCATACAACTGAGGATGCCGAAGTACGTATTTAGTTTCAATAATTTATTGTATTCTTTTTCTTTCTTTCTTTCTTTCTATTTTACCCTCTTATACCTTTACAGTGTTGAGGGGCCGGGCACACCGAGCCGCAGAGTGGTCCACCCATCTCGTTCAAACCAAGCAGGCCGCTGCTTAACTTTTCAAGATGTCAGTTTTACATGCACTCCCACTCTGCTGTATCTACTGCCGGTTCCAGATTTAAAAACGTTTTATTAAATCAGTCCACAAGCTATATTTTTAAGTCACACTCAAATATATTAATCCAGTTAAATATTAGCAAGGTACTGCTTTTCCAAAGCGTCTTAGAGTTAGATAGTATTGAAAAATGAGACAAAAAATATCAAACCCGGCTAGGATTCGACCCTGTGCCTTCATAATTATAAAACGACTCAACATTTTTAAAAGGTTCACATAAGTTCTTATATTAGAACCACAGGAATTTTAGTAATTAATTTTCTGCAACACTTTTCTTAACTTATTTTAGAGAAAATCTTGTAAACTTAGTTTTTTAATTAAATTCTTGTTTGAATTTGAAACCAAGCACATATCTGTAATCAGAAAATTATTGAAGACTATCCAAATACAACAGGTAAATTCAGCGAACGTACAAACTACTACGTAGTACGTGCTACAGAAACCCCAAAGAGAAAAGAAGCCGTCACCTTATTAAAACATGAAATATGAGCAGGATGTAATTTTCGTAGTAAAATGAAGTTCTGAACTGAACCACGTATTAGAACATAAAGTATTCGGCGAAGGTCCACAATTTACTAAAGGAAATTAGTTGCCATGAATGAAGGGAAATTTATCTTACAGAATAATATTTCATAATTATAATAATTAAATTAGAATGGATTTTAAGTTTGCCTAAAAGCTCAATTTAAACGTCGTCGTTATAACGTACCAGACGAGGTTCAAATACTAAATCAGCACGTTTTCGTAACGCGATCGTTTAAAAGATGTGACCAACTTTTAGACGGCTTGCAGAATCGTTACAATTCCTCAGGGTATCTTTACAATTTACGGTTACCCGAACACAATTCTTTCGATAGCTACTCGACTACAATTTAATTCAGATATATTTTTAAATGATGGGGAAGAACGAAAAAAATATTACACCTTCAGCGAAAGGATACTTCGAAGACCTATAAAATAAGAAAATTGGAAAAAATTGTTCCGCATCCAGCAACTTTTTTCAACTTAAATTAAAGAAAGACGTTTATAAAACAACGCATTATAAATTTCATTTAAAAGCCCTCCCGAACGCTGAAAAATAATTGAAAAATCTTTTTTCGGTTATTTCATTTATGCTGTTTGCCTTCAGGGTTTTACTGCTTCTGAAATTTTGATTATTTACGAAAATGTACTCTTAAATATTAAATAACGTTGCAATAAACTCGAGTTATTAATATTAAAACAGACTTCGATGTTCATTGCGGTTGAATGTTCATTTCGGATCCACAAAATTGTTGGAAATTTAATTAATTGTATTCAGGGTTATGTAAATTATAGTCTGAAAATAATTCTAGAAAGTAGAGAGAATAATAATTGTAACACTAAGCAATATTTAAATACCACAGGAATCTTCTTATTTTGAAATTCTAAATAATTTTTGTTCATATGGTACTATAGTATGATTGTTACTGAAGAGAGCAATATCCGAGGAAGCTTTGTTTATACCTACCAAATTATCTCCTTCTAGATATTTAAAGAAGAATTAAATTCCAAACAGTTTAAATTTTACTTGAAAAAAATTTGTTCTAAAAGAAGAAGAAATGTCTATAAATTAATAAAAATAAATGGCGAAAAGTCTTCTCTGGAATTGCTAATTACAAATTTATAATTAATTAGTTCGCAGAAACGTCTCAATTTTAGCTTTTTCAAAATGAAGTTAGCACATGCATATTCCATTTCTATATTTTAATATTCTACTATAATCACATTTTCTACTTAAGAAAAGTATTGTAGGTGTCAAAGGCAGGTCTTAAAATTGAAGCAAATTTTGACAGGGGCGCTAGTTATACAAAATTAAAATTGAAAGATGAAGGTTAAGCAATTTAAATTCAAAATTTTCTTTAAAACTTAAAATCTAACTGTCCAAGAATAAAGTTTGTTACAAGTAAATGGCGAAGAAGTTTCGCTAGTTTTCTATTTTTGTTAATTACAAACCTCTAATTAATTTGTCGGCGCAGACACGATCTCTTAACTTTTTGAAAATGAAGTTATACTAACTTCATATTTTTTAATTGTCCATTTTAATCAAAAATTTCTATGTAGCTGTCAAGGAGAAATTTTGAAATTTAAGGCAGAATTATTAATTTTAAATGTTGCATTTCGAGTTTAATATTAAAATGCTAACATGAAAATGAAAATAGTTATCATCATCATCACTATTTTGTCAAAATTAAAAGAAACCAAAGTAAAGGTAAAGCTTCACTAGAATTTCAAACTTTTAGTTTTCATTTATTAATTATATTCATTGCAATTTTTTTAATTAACCTTTAAAATAGAAATGATTACACAGAATCGTATATTTGCCATAAAAAAAAACATTCAATCAAAATTGAAAGATGAAGGCTATCATTTAAGTTAAAAATTTACAATTAATTGTAGTTAGAATTTAGAATATAATGATCGAAGAACTACAAATCTAAATCTTTTTACTTCAGGGTTCAACTTCAATATTCAATATTCCAATGTGGAAATTAAGTGTTAATAAAATCAAAGCTCATGATACAATTGCTAAGGTCAAAATTAAAATTTTCTAGAATTGTAAAAAGATTAAAATTCGAAAAAACTGATATTTCCAAATTCTAAAGTGACTAGCGTAAAATCTAAAAGAACTCAAACCAAATCTTTTACAAGTAAACGGCGAAATATCTGCGCTAAACTTAATACTTACTAATTACGAAAGTAAATTTAACATAATATTTTTAATATTCTACTGTAATAAAAATTTCATGATTAATATCAAAATCCTGATATTAAAATAAATTCCAGCATCGCCAATTTATTAGAAGTAAAGTAAACGAAAATACATAATTAAGTGAAGCTTTAGCAGAACTTTTAGGTTTTATTTGTTAATCAATACTTATAGTTATAGTAATGACAATCTTTTAAAAAAAATTTCAAAATAGAAATGTTTAGGTCACCTCACTTGAATGGATTAATTAAATTTATTTTTGTTGTCCTAAAAAAACTAAATCAAAATTGAAAGATGAAGGCACTAATAAAATAGTGAATTTCAAAATTTACAATTAAAATTATATTTGATTTTGAAAAAATTTTATATGGATAATATTTATCAGTCCAAGAATAAAGACTTAACTTCAGTATTTCAAAGTTTATTTTAAATTTTAATAAAATCAAACTTTATGATAACACTTCTAAGGGCTAGGGTTATAAGAACATAAAAGTCTAGAAATAGGTTTTTTGACTATAAGTGAATTTTTTTCAAATGAAACAGGTCATTGGGTTTGTTGAATTAGACTATGTTTCTACCAGTCGGATGATATTAAAATCTTGAAAATTCGTTCAGTACTTTTTGTAAGTTAAACCCAAGAACGAAAGTATAACATACTTTGTCCACGACTAGTCAATAATCTGTCAATTATTCATGTGTTTGGTCAAACATAATGCTATCCATTATACACTGCCAGCAGTGAATAATCATTATTCACGGTGTCATAGTAACATCATTGTCTATGGTATATAATGAAGGAAATAAGTTATGTTTCTACTCCTACCACTTCGTTTAACGTAGTCCTACACATGGTTTTAGTACCGTTGTTATTTAAATTTTAATTAAAAATTCTTCGTATTTGTGTTCGTGGACGAAGTATAGTATACGACTCGCTATAATGGTTACTATTACCTCGGATAATTTCAAAACTCGCTCGCTCATGCTGCAAACATTGTAATATACTATTATCAAATAAGTAAAGAAAATTTATTCTGTTTGGAAGGCTTTGATAAAAACAACGAGATACAAAATAACTGTCTAAAGCAGTCCAACTACTTGAGTCGTCATTTTTTTCTGGTTTTGCCTTATCGCTTTCATTCATAAGCTTAATGTACAAAACGCACTGAACGAATCTTCAATACCTTTTATTATTCGAACCAGGAGAGATGACCCCTGCCTCATCACACGCTGAATTTAGTAACGACAAACACGCGTGTACATTTGTTCACAAACCCCATGCACACGACAAGGATAGCATTTTACAATATGCCTGTGCTATGATTAAAGTGCTTATTTGACTAGAGTAGTTTAAGTCACATGCGCATGCTTGTCATTAAAACGTCAAACTGTCAAATTATTAATACATTTACATTATTTTATTTTATTAGTTATCTAAATTCCTATGTTCATTGGAATTCGTTTTGGTAGTACATATTTGTGTTGTGAGGTTTAGATAAATGAACATTTAATTTGGTTTATTGCGTCGCAGAAGAAATATAGTTGTACATTTATTGGTTAGATTATTATATCATTTGAAATTTTGAATTGGTAAATAATTTAAGTTGCATCTAACCTTAGTCATCATCATCATAAAAGTAAATAAACGCAAATAGCTAAAACAGCACAATAGAAAACGGATTTTTAAATTTCTTAATCAAAACGAAAATAATTTAATGTCAAATTCGTATTGAAAGTACTTGACAGCTGTTTGTTTTCCGGTTAAAGCGCCAATCATAATTGCTTGAGAATACAACTGATGCTAATTTGACTAGCACATAAAATATTATATCATACGGATAGCATTGATGCGGCAGGGTCATCTCTCCTGGTTCGGATGATAGGTTGAGCTTACTTGCAGCTAAAAAACTGATTTCAAAATCTTCATACGTCAGGGTTTCATACTATACACCATCTACAGCAGCAACTTCTATTTATTTAATCAGAGGAATCAATAAGCAGCATTTTTGTGGGCAATGGTACTCTTGATTGAAAAATAGAAATTTGAACAACTTTTTCTCTATTTTTCCAAAATCGGGAAAGTTAGGTATTCAGATTCGGAATTTTCTCCAAATTCCAAAAATGCAGAGATATATAGGATGTTTCATTTAAAAATTCAGTTACGGCGAAATCGGAATTATTTCATACAGGGCGTATCGTAAATGGCGCGTAATATCCGCACCACGTGATTCTGCGTTAAAAACTGGACAAAAAATTATATAACTGTTTTAGGCGAAAACGTGTAGTTTTTGAAGAATTGTTAATTAAAGTCTTGTAAACTTAGCAACACTGTGCGGTCCGTCATAATACATCACCTGCGATATCACCAATAACAACCCGCTTGATTTAATATAACTGCATTGTATATCGTTGCAACATTTATGAAAAGCATAAGCACTGCAAACATTTCAAACTTCGGATGGCAATTCTAATTAAACGAAGGGTATGTTGAGGACAATTACAGATTAGTGAAGAAAAAATTTTAGTGGTGCATTTTAAAGTAAAAATAAAACGAACAAAGGTTGCAACCACTTAGTCAGGTTCTGGGTTTAGATATAAAAAAGAAAAATATATAAAATATAAACAATAATACAAAATAGCAATTAAAAATGTCACTTTCAATTCAGTATTCCTTAGGACATTAGCAAACATTGACATTAAATTTGTTAATAAACTCTAAACAGAAATTTGGTGCCGTTAACTCCAATTTCAATAACGTCTTTCACAAAGATCCACCGTTTCGCTACGCTTAGCAACAGATTTATTTTAATTTAGTTTAATGAACCGTAATTTTAAGCCCGAACGTGTAACATTTATTCCTAAAATATTTCAGATCAGCCGAAGGTTTAATTAAAATAATTCATTTCCTTCCACTAAACCGAACTTAACTTAATAAAACGTTAATAAAGCAACTCCATAGAAATATATAAATCCATAATCATTTATATTAATTTAATTTCTTAATTGAATTTCTCTATGAACAGGCTTCGGGAAAGTAAATTCGTTGGAGCGAATATACGTTCTACAGGAGCCTAAAACGTAATTTTTCTTTAGAAAATGTTTAACGTAAAGCAGAACCTTTCTAAAGCATTAAAAAAAGTTAATTCTTTAAGAACATCGTGTCTCGTCTGGGGCCACCAGAAAAACTTTGGCTTTAAATCATTAGCAAGTTCTTTAATTTCGAATAAGCTTTAGAAAAACCTAATTTTAATAATGTATTCTAGTCAATTCTGGTGTACAACAGATTAATTAAAAGCTAATTAAACGTACAATTAATTAGACTAATTGCTATATCTTTACAGAATTCCTGCATATTAATATTAAATGTGGTTATAACCCTTTAAAGAATGAATTTAAATGAGAACGTGGCTAAAATGTTCAATTTTTAATTATTCAGTATTCAAACAAACGGTGAATTTTGGCTGATAATGTATTTTTGCACAGCCAATTTGGTAATTTGCAAATTGCATTTATCATACAATTGGTCCTACTGGAAAAAGGAAGTTGAGTTTAAATATTTGTTAATTGGTTGTTATGATAGCAAGAAAATGCAGATCTACCTCCCTAGGAAGGTACGTACTTTAGTAAAATCAAACAACTTAGGTAACTTAATGTTATTGTACTCGCAGGACTGTTTCCTTACTACATATATAAATAATTTTTCATTCACGTAATAGCTTATGGCGCTAAATGACAAAATCACTAACTTTGGATTTAAATCTCCAGCTACGACTGAAATTCGAACCCGTGTAATCTCGATTAAACTTGATTCGGTATAATGAACTAATCACTAGAAGAAGCTTAGTAATTGAATTTAATTTTAACTTTGCAATTAAAAGGAAGGGTTTAAATTTTCGAAACTATTTTCAAAATTACGATTTGGTGTGCCACTTTACTGATGGTCCCGTTCTCCTTCCTTTTAATTTATTTTTGAAGGATTGAAACTTTTAGTGAAATATTAAATTGCATTCAAATTTATATACGTTTAAATTTATATAAGTTTCGCTCTTTTTAAACTGTCAGCAGTACACATCAAATTACGGCAAAGAAACAATAACTTAATGTTGTATTTACGAAAATTTCAAAAATAAAATTGCAAATAAATGACGTTATTCCCTTTTCTAAAATTAAAAGCTTTCAATTTTTTTTATATAGCTTTGATATACTAATTATTAAATTATTTACAGAAAGTAAATATTTGTTTGAAATAGAAAATTTGTATCTAGACATTCATTGTTGTTGATGATAATTTTTGAAACTTTTAAAAACAAAGCTGAAACAACATACAAGTTTTAAAATCATTAAGTGCAAATTTTTAATATTTCCTAGAAGGAGATTTTTACAGCGCACTTAGAAGATGTGTTGATTTATTCCGAGATACAGGGAGCATTACTCATAGATATAGAACTGAGGCCAAGAGTTCGTACTCAAAATACAGTTGATGATGTTCGTCAACTATTTTGGATTACTTTATATTCCCTTATCTGAAAAATAATGTATACAAGAAGACAAGACCCCTATTAAACAATATCGAGAGTAGAATAGGGACACTTGGGCGGCCATTTATTGCATTTTTAAAAAGGAATTATATTTTTTTAAGGGTGTTTGCTAATTAAGGGATATTATTTTCAAAATGCTTTCGATGAAATCATAGACCACATGGTCGCCGGCACCGAGTAACCCGATCGTGTAGGGCTGGTTATCCACAGTGACAACCTTCCAGAGAAGCCCGTATGAATTTATTTCCGCCGGATTGATCAGTTGTCAGCTAAGGTCGTGATGTCGGTGCTTGAGAAAATTCTGCAAAATAACGCCGGTTTTTTCTCTCAGGACGCCTTGAGACTCCAGGTGGATCGTATTTCACTCCCTGTAGGATACGGTAGACTATCAAGAGAATTGATCAATTGATTAAATTGATCAATTTAATCAACCAATTTAATTAGATCAATCTATCTCTCTCTCTCACCCTTCTCCCCTCCCTTCGTCCCGCGGGTTAAATAAACAGACAGCTGGCGTCTTGTCCGTAACCAAGTTTCAACATGAAAAAGCGAGTTCTAACATGTCCGACTTGTCGATGAGGGCTGAGATTTCCAGGAACCGGCGATTGACCTAATTAAATTGATTGGTTAACTTGATCTAATTAAATTGATTGATTAAATTGATTGACCTAATTAAATTCAAGATGGCCGCCGTTTTTAATCGAACTTTTAATCGAACTTTTAATTGACCTAATTAAATGGCTTTATCCTTTGATTATGTCACATAATTAATTTAATTGGCATTTTGATTGACCTAATTAATTTAATTGCCCTTTTAATTGACCTAATTAAAGTGTCGGAACCCTTTGATTGAGCTATCAATTAAATTGATTGACCTAATTAAAGTGTCGGCACCCTTTGATTAAGCTATCAATTAAATTGATTGGCTGAATTAAAAACAAAATGGCCGCTCAAGTGTCCCTATTCTACTATCGAGGAACTGAAAAACAGAATTACCGAACAGTGTGCCAATATAACTCCTCAAATTCTTATAAATGCTTTTAATAGTATGAAAAGACGAGTAAATTTGTGTCTGCAGGAAAGCGGTGGTCATTTTGAACAGCTTCTTTAGTTTTTTATGTTTATTTTTCTGTGCCTGTGAAATCAAAAAATTATAATTTCCAATTTTAATGATTAGGTACCTACTTGTTATGATTTGTTTAACAGTGTAGTAATTTAGTTGTTACTGGTATCGTCTAAATTGAAATAAAACAACTCATTTCTTCAAAAATTGGTTTATTTACAATGCTTAAATTAACATTAACACACTGCCGGTTAGGTACTGGCGCTTGCGCTAATAAAACTGTGCCTAAACGTTAGTCAATTAGCATATAAAGCTTGCAGTAGACATTATTTTATTTTTCAATGGCCAAGCCTTATGTAATTTCTTTTTGAACTCATGGTATTATAAATATGGCAAAAGAAAAACTTTCAAACAGTTGCAACGGAAATCAAAAAGTAAATCGAAATTTCATACAAAACGTAACTGAAATCTAAAACGATTTATTTCGGCACATGTCTCTACACAAAAGTATATTCGATTTTTAATGCATACATTTTATCTTGCCATTGGTTTACTTATAGATACATAACTCAAAGGCTCTCGCAAAAAACAAAACACTTACACGTAGCATGCATACCTACTCCAAAATAACAAGCTACTTGTAGCTATAATATCACATTACGATATTTACCATCCTGTCTAAAGCTGAAATTGATACTATTTGCCCAGCAGAGAATGTGACATGTTGATTTATCCGCCGACCTTAGTTACAAGTTACACCCTATAATATTAGAAGTGCAGGTAGGTATAATAATAAACCATAACAAGTATTTAGAGTCAGGTGTACAACGTGATGGTCGTGCCGGTGGTGTGCTTATAAACGGAAATGAGACCCCTTTGGTAAACTAGGTTACCAGGTTATGCAAGTATGAAACTATATTTTACATCGCACGAAGGGCGCAGCTTTACCTGATACTGTCCTCGAGCACCCTCGATTACATTGTTGATATGACAGTTCATTAAAATGATTTAGTTAAATATAAATTAGGTTTGAAAGATTGCGTGTCATTCCGTTGATAAAACGCTTCTTTCAGAACAATAGTTTTGAATTTAATTAGCGATTATAACTAGCCCTTTTAAGGGAAATTTCAGGGGTTTTATAATTTTTTCTAACACTAATATCTTATACTGTTTCTATGGTGCATAAGAGCTCGCTTGTTATGTTGTCTTTAAAATACGCTTTTCTCTACAAAATACGTCGTTGCCTATCTTCGCATTATGTGTATTGTGACGCGTCTCAAATAATAATTTATTAAAATTTCTAATAATATATTAGCGAAAGAAAATTTAAGATATTAGTGTTAGAAAAAATTTTGACGACAACTTGTGCTTTATAGTTTAAAAATCTCGGTCTATCAAATCTTCGGCTCACTTCGTTCGCTCGGATTTGAACTACGACCTTGATTTTTAAACATTCTATAAAACACTTGTTGTCTTAATAGCTATATTTTAAATTATTTCTCAGTACATTTTAAATAGGTACCTAAAGGTCGAATAACGGTCTGTTTATTAAACTAAGTATTTGCACGCATAAAATTTCGAAAACGCAGATGGAGGAACTTTCAGACAAAATAAAAATCTCTCAAAAACAAACTTCGATAAAAATTACTTTATGTTAGATTTAATACACAGGGTGTTTCCTAAGTATGTGGAAAAATTTAGGAGGTGATTCCTGTGCTAAAATTAAGGATAACTTTTCATATTTATCTATCTTAAAATGCCTCTCTGCAGAGCTTCGCCTTTTCAAGAATTGACGCAGTAAAAGTTTAGTTTTTTATTTTTGTCTCAAATTTGAACAAATATCGAAAAATAACAGCAGTGGACATTTTCTACTAATAAAAACGAGGATGATATTTACAAACACCATTCAATTTTTTATTAAAACGTTTTAATTTATACATTTAAAAATACGCGCCGAAAAACCCGATTTATTTAAAAATATTTTTGACTCTTGTCTTCGGTGAGATTAATAGTTTTCGAGTAACGAAATAAAATAAATCGTAATGGACGTAGAGTTTCACTGAAGGAATTCAAAAGAGCCTATCAAACTGAACAAAAATACAGCGGCGTATCATTATCATATCCAACAGCATAAGGGTGATTTAATCGCACGCCACTGCTGCTGCAAAAAATAGCTCCTAGCATTGTATTTGTGCACACTTAATTTTAAATTATTATTCCAAAATTGACGATAAATATACCCACCGTAGAATCTATGGAAGAAGAAGTAGAGGAAGCATATACGACAATTGAAGAAACAACTTTTACAACACCGTAGAAAGAGCTACTTATTATAATGTAATGCCAAAATACGCAATCCGAGAGAAGACCATCATATACGACATATAAAGGAGGAAGACAGATTATACACATGGATCTCCCCAAGTGGAGCATATATAAATCAGATTGATCATATACCGATACGAAAAAGACGGAGAACCTCAATATCGAACACCAAAGCAAAATCCGAAGCACAGTGGGGCTCTGATAGCTCGATACGATAAGAAATTAATAAGCGTAAATGTAGAAAAACTACCTTCTTCTTATTTTACTTCAAGTGGCTTGCCTGATTAAAAAGAACTGAAAACCACAAATCACAGAAAGCATATATAAATCATGGAACAATATCAAAAAATGGATATATGAGTCTGTAGATAAGTACAAAATTAAGAAATAATGAATAAAATGTAAACACTGGATGACTGAAGACACAAGAGAAAGAGGAAGGCGAATAGTTAAACTACCCAACATGAGATGAGAGGAAAAGAACAAAAGAATGCAATAACTAAACGAAGATATCAAAAAAGCTCGCAGAAGGGGCAAAAACAAACATATCAATAGCATATGCATGGAGCTATAACACATGAAACTAGAGACCTATTCAAAACAGTCCGATACTTATCAAGAGATTTTAAACCTCGTACAGTAATAATTGATGACCAAAATGGGAAAACAACAGCGAACATTGAAGAAATGGCAGAAGTATGGAGAGTATACTGCCAGAAACTGTATAAAGACAGTTCACAATCACCGACAACATAGACATAACTGTAGTAGTAACTGTAGCAACTATAACCTACGAAAAAGAACCCGACATTCTAAAAGTAGAAGTAAAGATGGCAATAAGAAAGCTTAATAACAACAAAACCACAGGCCAATACCAAATCACAACAGAAATATTGAAAATAATGGGAGAAATAAAGGTAGATATAATATATTTATGCCAGAAGATATGGGAAACACAGATGTGGCCAACTGCATGTTGTCAGTCAATATTTGTCTCTATATACAAAAAAAGTCCTCCAAGAAACTGCACAAACTATAGAACGATTGCACTAATATTGTGACGAAGTGGCTGGTTGATTTATTATTAGAAATTAATAGAAATAAGTTACTTTAATATTTAGGAATTTAGGTAGAGTCTTTGACCAACGTCGCCACTTGATATTTTGCTTGGCTTTTACGGGAGGTTTTATTCAAAGTCAAATTCAACTAACTTCATGTATTTCATATATGTGCTTTACTTTTACAAAGTTATGCAAATTATTCTAAGTCCCAATTCAAAGTAAAGTTATGCAAATTATTCTCCCAATTACATTTAAAACGGCTAAGTTTTCAAAGCTTTCTATTGGCAAATTTCGCGGCCGCTCTCACCTGTTAATGCAACAAGATGTTAGTTTTTTTATTTTTTGCAATTAGTTTTGGTATCAGGTATAACAAATTATACATTTTTGAAAAGGGAAAAAAATTCTCTTGTCAATGGTGTCATAGGCAACTATGACCCCCATAAGAAAAATTAAAGTTGACCATTGTAGCTCAACTACGATAACAGTTTTCCATTTAACCAAATCTCTATCTCTCATCGTTCCCCATGTTGAGGATGAATCTGTGGACACCCTGTATAGTGAAAATGTGATTAGAGAAGTAACGAAAGAATTAATAGGAGGGATACCAATAGGCGACAGAAAAATTAATAATCTTAAATACGCTGACGATACAACGATAATCGCAGCTGATGAAGAAGAACTGGAAACCGTGATGGCTAAACTAATAAGAGTAAACAAAGGCTATGCATGGTCTACAACTAAACAGAAATAAAACAAAAGTGATGATACTAGGCAGGCCTGGTCAAACTTTGCCTCGGCCACAAAACGTATCTGGTTTGATTTTGAAGTAGTAAGGCAATTCAGATACTTAAAGTCGATAATATCAGAAGCAGGAAGCTGCGAAATTTAAATAAAACGAAGAATAGCCATGGCAATATGGCAAAAGATGCAGCTGCAAAGCTAAATAAAATATGGAAAAGCACCGACACATCAAAACAAACGAAGATTAAGCTTTCTTCTACACTTATATTTCCAATTGCAACCTCTTACGCAGAGGCTTGGACAGTAAAGAAAAGGGATATGAAAAGAATTAACGCTTTTGAAACGTGGATAGTGGATATACCGCAGAATACTTAGAATAGTTTGGACGCAACATCGTACAAATAATTCTACCTATACTGGAAGAATTTAACATCCAGACAAGACTCTCTACTAAAACTTAGGAATCTCATTTAAAATACTTTGGGCATATAGTTAGAAGAGCGAATGCCATTAAGAAAGAAGATATAGAAGGAAAAATCAATACAAGGAGACAACGAGGAAGATCGCCCACCCGCTGGATAGACCAGATGAAACCCATAATAGGACTGAGAATACATGAAGCTACCAAATTGTCTCAAGAAGAATGGAAAACATCTATAAAGAGATTGCTCTTACAGGGTCAAGAAACGAAGAGAAACCTAGGGAACACCGTATGTATAAACGTCATTTATGAGAAGTAAAGATTATTTGCTTAATTAAAATTACAAACAAATTTTGGTTTCAACAGTGAAACTAGCTTTAACCACCTGTTTACTTTTAAAATTAGTGATTACTACATATACGAGTACATTAATTTCAGGCTAGAATTACTATAGTCATACGGCCAGGTCTTATTTAACAGGCTTCAAACCTTGACGGTTTTTGAAAATGTTTACGCCACTGACGAGATTTGAAACTGTATCAGCCGATAGCGAAACAGGCTCTCAGCCCACTACACCTTACTTACATTAGCTATATATTCTGAATACAAACTATTTAAAAAATACATCAAAATTAACAAATTAATTAGTCCCTCATCTTCCTTCTCTTTCCAACATTTAAAGAATGCATAACAAAATAACATGAAGTATGCCAGCAAAATATGATATATTAAACATACAAACGTTCTCCACATTTCATTTTTACATGGTAAAATTACCCTGTAAAACAAAAGACTGCTTTTGTTTGTACATTTTCTGTCTCTTTTATGACACGCAGGACTACTGGATGAAATATGAGCAAAATATTTCATACAGAAATATAAAGTACGCTGGGAAGTTTCCTGTTATAATAAATTCCCTTTCATAAATCTCGAGTAGATGTTATTACTTACATTCATATAGTTATAGATGTTTCAATTGTATGTACTTGAATTTCTGTTTCGAGTTTTGAATATTTTTGAATAACTCTTACTTGATTTATAGGTTTTGAATTCCTTTTCAAAATTTTGGAAATCTTATTAACAAACTGTAATTAGAAATTTAAAAAATCAGAGAAGATGTTCCTATTTAGATAAAATTAAGCCATGTTGTCTTTAGCATATGAAATTTGGGGCATTTTTTGCAAAAAGAGACATTATTTTAAAATTCAATTTTAACTTCAGTGTCTAAAAATAGGCACCTAAACTGAATTATAGAAATTCAGAATCAAAAATATAAACACGCTCAGACGGAACAATGATTCCGTAATACTAACAAAATTAAATGAATGGAAGGCCCATGATATGATCGTTTCATAATAATTGCTGCTCATTAAGTATACGTAACTCGCAGCCGTGTTTGAGAAACATTAAAGTTCAACGCTAGATGGAGCCACAGCGGTTTCATTTGGCTACAGAGGCCAGATGAGCAGTAATAACTACGAAACCATTGTCTTGTTTTTTTTTGTCGACTAATACTGTTTTGTGGGTTTTTCATTTATGTGTTAATCCTAAATTCAATATTTCTTATTCTTCCTCTTATGGCCTTAGGCTAGGTCAATGGCCTATTAATAACTCATAGGTATGAGTTCTGCGAGCCCTCCTTGCACGTGTACCGGGTAGAAGGTTAACCTAACCCGTCGAAAGAGGTGAAAAGGGTTGGCCCTCAGTGTTGCGAGGTTACGAAACACGGTGTACGAGCTTCTAAAATTCCGGTGGGGGTATAGTCGGTCTCAAGAATCGAACCCGAGATGCCTACGTGAGAAACCGAGGTCTTTTACACGTGGCTATCCGCTCCTCTCATTCAATTCTTATAATATTAATGAAGATTTTAATTTAACGCTTTGGTTTTTAATACTCTAAGATACGGGAACCTACTTATACTTTACTTTTTCTGCAATTTTTTGCTTAATTATTCATGTCCAAAACATTAATTTCTAACCTTTCAATAAATTGAAGATTTTGATTTGTATTTATTTTGCGAAAGTAAACTAAAGACTAATTCGTGGTTCTTCCTATAATTTAACATTTTATCCAAGTAATAAAAAATTGATTTTATATCTAAATAGTTGTTGGATTTCTTCCTTAACCTTATTATTATAAAACGAACTTTCAAAATAAATTATGAAGTTATTTGCGCCTTCCAGACAACCTAAGGTTTTAATAACAACCTAAACGATCGTGTAAGGTTAAGTTTGCCGTTTTCATAATTAAACGAACTACAAAGTTTTCGTTCCCTCGAGAATGTATGAGTTTGGCAGGGATCAAGAATGAAGTTCTCATTTTCCATTAATCGATTAAACTAAAATTGAATAGGTACCTCCATCATTCATTAGACACAATCTAAATACATCACAAAGCATCTATCTCTTTGAGTGAATGCACTTTATAGCGTATCATTCAGTTTGAATACGGAATAAATTTAGCTCTGCAATCGATAGTTGGATACAATGGGTTCGCAACGTTCAGTAATTGCAGTGAAATTCGTTTTATGCAGTCTAAGAGCAAGTTGACGTCAGAATAGCAAACTTAATAAAAACTAACGAGATTGTTCGAACAGAATTCCTTCTAAACACCTAATGGAAGGCATCGGGTACAGAATGGGACAAGTAGGATGTTGCCTTTTAAGTAAGTGCCCTAAAAAGCTTTGACCTATTACTATCACACTTCAGCACGATATACCTTTGGGAACACTTACTCCATTCGGAATTGTTTGTTGATTTCGCGAGTATCAACACAATTAAGCTAATAATATGTATTACAGTGCTCCAGTTTCCTGGATAAAATCTATTTTTGTTTATGCCGTTCCTATTTTGAAACAGCATAAACAAAAAATGGTTAAACAATAATCCTTACAAAAACTACGATGTGTTTTGAAATTAACCCTTGCCATGATTTTATTATATGACGTTTTATTTTGTATCTACGACTTCTTAGATAAAGACCCAGTAGTCATTATTTTGCGTTTTATTTATTTACCACAAAGTGAAGCTTGCTAAATCACTTATGCTTAATTTTAAATGTTTTTTTTAAAGAGCATAGGTTTTTGCAAAATTTGCAGAAAGTATAATAAAATGTATTTCCACACGGTAGTGAATTCGCATAAATTTAATTTCTAAAATATAATAAAAACTGTAATTGTTTATACATAAGCAAACTGGCTGGTATTGAACAAATCAAATCTATATCGTATCTTTTATTTTAAATCAAAATTAGTTTGTCTGAAGTTTTAAAGTTTTAAGCAGTCGTTTAATAATTTTTGTTTCGCACGCAAGACACAAGCATTGTAATACTAGTGTGGTTACACAACTCGGTCTTCGATCTCGTAGTGCATTCAAACACATCAATACCAACATTAAATAACTTTAGAAATCTTTGTGCTAGCTATTATCATAGATTAAAGAATAGAATAGATACGCAACGGTACCTTTGTATATGTAACCCGAAAAAAATTTTGGCAAAGAGATGGCAGCACCTTGGCCATCTCTGATCGAGAATGTGAAACTAAAACATAGTCATGTTTTTAACCATCATAGAATAAAACCGATATATCAGTAATCCTAACATATCAACAACATTTGATCAAACAAAATACGTGCGTTATTAATAACGCTGCATTAGCCGTATAGATATTAATGCCATGCGAATTCAAGCGTGTTTATAAAATAAGCACGTATAAGATATTATTGTATTGGTATATTTATGGATGAAGTTATTTGTCCCAGACACAATTTATAATTATCTTACATATGCTTAGAATTTTATTTACTGACTTCGTTTTTTTACTAAACAGAAATTTGCAGTATAATTATGTGTTAAGAGATTTGGAATGAAAATATGTATGTACATTTAACAATTACAAAAAAAAACGCAGATACGTTGCACAAAATTTTGTTAAACAAAACTACAGTGAGTTCAAAAAATTTTTAGATAAGGCCTGACCTGGCAATGTTAAACAAAAATAATGTCTACCTACTGCAAAATTTAGAATTATTGTTTTTGCAATTTTACTGATATTTGCAAAATAGAATTATGACAACAACACAGTGATGTGATATGTGGCGACAGTTAATAAATTCGAAATCTTGCAATAGACATTATTTTTGTTTCTCATGGCCAACCTTTATCTAATTTTTTTTAACTCACGGTGTAATGTGTAATCTACCTAAGTAAGCGGTTTGGCAAAGGATCTTGGAACAGCTGGGTTAAAATGTTAACCTAATAGCTCAACAGAACGAATCTAAACCCTAAAGTCGGCAATCGTATACATGAATACATGTTTTTGGTTTTTGAAGGAAAAAAATGTTTATAAAGTTGACAATTTCGAACCATATTTTCCCGTACATTGCCTTACATTTTCGTAGAATTTTCTTGCGTTTTCTTTACATGTGCTATTGCAATAAGGCCAATTCAATTCACAATAATACAGGGTGAGTTTTTTTTAAGCATTGGGATCTCGGAAACCATAAGACAGAGATTCGGTTAAATGAGGAAAGAGTGGTCGTTTTAAGAGCTTATGCAAGATAGGCTTTTGTTTTTTGAAAAAATCCACAGTTTACTAGATATGAGCAAAAAAAGAAATTAGCAATTTTTCTTTAAAGTGTTCTAAAATCGTTAATATTAGAGATACAGAAATATGATAAGAACAAAAATTGTAGATATTTTTCCGCTTAATAAGATACATTTATTAATTTCCATTCTGCTTTTATAATTTTCGAGCTATAACGCAAACTTACATTTTTTTTAAATAGCAGTCATAGTTGGCTTTGACATTTTTAAAAAGGACAAATGTTTCTCTTTATAACGATATAAGGTTTGCTATACTTTGATAAATAAACGCGATGCAGGAATTTTCGTATTATTGAGAGGTAAATAAACAGAGTTTGCCATGGAAAACAATAAACAAACAAAGTACTGCTGCTCATTGTTTTAGTTGAAATTTGACAGTTCTGTAACTTCTACAATTAAATTAAAGATGTTTTCTAATCGCGATAATTTCAATTTAATCAACAGTCTTCTGTACAACCAAAGCCATTTCGAAGTCCGATAAATAAGCCACTTTCACAAGTACAAAAATTCTTCGCTAATAAAGAAGTATTTGGCCCAACTACTAAACCAAACTCTTCAATTTCAAAGATCGACGAACCTACACCTATGTCTATTCAATCGCGAGTCCCAACGCAACGTTTTTTTAATCAAAAATCCCATGAAAATAATTTTGTCACCACAGATATCGAAACCTCAGATATAGGAGATGTTCAAATCGAACCTTGCGTCAATGAACCTTCAGTTCAATACCACCCTGAAGAACATTTAAGTAATCAGGATTTTCAGGAACTTGCCTCGGAAGAAATCGGATTAGTTGACTTAAATACCATTCATGTTAGGCCCAAACTACCTTTCATTTATCTTCCTAATACAGATCTAAAAATCCTAATTGATTCAGGCGCATCCAGTTCGATAATTAATGCAAAACCCGCTTTTGAAAAATTTTCAGACTATCTTTATAAAAAACCCTTTATTGTGCGTAGTCTAGGAAATCAATTTCAGACCGATGATAACATTTGTATCCCTTTACTTGAAGAAGTGGGAGTATCTCACAATGTTAACTTTCGTGTTGTGGATTGGCATCCAAATTTTGATGCATTGATTGGAAGCGAGGATTTTGAAAATTTGAAGGCGAATATCAATTATAAATCTAATACTCTCGAAATTAATGATGTTTCAATTCCTTTCTCTATAGAATACAGTTCGAAAAACATTAAGTCTCATGAAACTAACATCAATAATTTCGTCAAAACTCTTGGCAATATTGAAAATGATAAAGAAAATTTTCTTGGTGATGCATTATCTTGCACTGAAATAAATAAGAACGAAACAGATAGAGAGTCTGTAATTCCAAATTGTCAAGAAATTCGTGATATTTCGGACCACGAAGTTGAACAAATAATTAAAGACGCCACTATTATAACCTCGCAAATTAA
Source organism: Melanotus villosus (assembly GCA_963082815.1). Taxonomy (NCBI): domain Eukaryota; kingdom Metazoa; phylum Arthropoda; class Insecta; order Coleoptera; family Elateridae; genus Melanotus; species Melanotus villosus. The sequence continues at coordinate 73,755,018 of OY720420.1, forward strand.
CTTAGACACGCCAGATAATTTAGACAAACCTCCAAATAATCCCATTGAAACGGTACATTTGGTTAAGGAAGATAATGGTAAAGTTATCTTCATTTCCGAACAAGCAGTAAACATGTTTTCAATTCGCGTGATAATCGATGTAGGCGAATATTATTTTTGCAAATATCAGAAACGATTTCACAAAATTACTTGCTTTGTAACTATTAGTCAAAATCTTGTTAAAGAAGATCTTGATGAAATGTTTAAAGAAATTATCGAACCAAATGAAACCTACGAAATTGATTTTAAAAATCAAAATTTAAAAACTCCATTTATAAACTATTGCAAAGAAACTTTAAATTACTCTGTAAAAATCTTTATTAGTAATATTTGTTGCCAGGATGTAACCATTGAGGAAACCCAAAAGGAACTTATTAATGAATATCACAAGGAAACTCATAATGGTATCGCAGAAACTTATAACAAATTAAAAATGAAATATTTCTGGTCAAATATGAAACAAATCATAACAGAAATAATTAATCAATGTGAAATTTGCTTAAAATCTAAATATGGGCGTCATCCATATCATTTGAAGGAGCCAGGGCCCCTATTAGCAAAAAGACCTTTCGAAGTAATTCATCTCGATACCTTTTCCTTTTCTAATTCTAAATCCTTAACTATTATCACTGCTCTGTGCTATTATTGATCTTTTCTCACGATATATCCAAGCATATTTCATTAAAGATGGTACAGCAAGAACTGTACTAAATAAACTTCGTCATTATTTTGCTCATCATAATATCCCTAATAAAATCGTTTGCGACGAAGGCAAAGAGTTTCAGAACCATATTTTCACGGAATTCTGTAAATTAAATAAAATAGAACTCCATTTTACTACAGTAAATAACCCTAGTTCTAACTCACCTATAAAGAGATGTCATTCTACAATTATAGAAAAATTAAGAACTTTGAAATTAAAAAATCTTTTGCTAATCATGTATGCATCTAGACCATATTCGGAAGACTTAACTACTTTATTTGCAAACATTAATAATAGTCAAAATTTAATGGTAAACCTTTCACATAAGATTTTTGTTACAGAATGAGATTTATCATGCTCAAAAACTATTCAAAATGCTCAGAGCTATTGAACGAACTGTTAATCTTGGTTGGGAAGAAGTAACAAATTTAGAAGTAATCACTTTTCCAGATCGAACTGAAATTCAAAACCATCTTGAGAATAATAATTATAATACACAACAGTTAGTTCAAACTGATAAAATTCATTTATTTAAATTATTAGAAGCCTCAAAATTCATAGTTATTGGTGCAAATGAAACGATCACTTGTCTCCTTAAAATACCAACTTGGAAAATTTCCCCAATTATTCCCACATTTATCCATTACCAAACTTCATCCGAAGTTTTACTTAGAAGCTGAAACAACTACATATTGGACCAACGAATATTGTAAAACAATAGATAACCATATTCTTAGCACAGAAGGACCAGCATCTTTGGCAACTGTAATCTGCATTCTTTAGCACAATGTACCAACAATTACGAAATCTCCATTCCACTGCATGATCATCAGTTATTAATAGCATTTAAAGAAGAACAAGAACTACGAAAATTAACAGAACCACAACATCCACACCTGTTCGTGGACGAATAGTATTAAGGAGGGAAGAATTACGTTTTAACTTGTTTACTATTTTAAATTTGGTTTTTTTCTTAATTATTCTGTTTTTCCTTAATAACTTTGGTGCTTTTCCTAAATTTGCATTTATGTTGTTTATTTCATTAACAAGTAGAAAGTAAAGAATTTAGTAATTAACAATAACTGTATAAATACTCGTTTTTGGAAACTTGCATTCAGTGTTTTGTTATTTAGCCTTTAGGATTGTAACACCACTCAACCTAGTTTAATAAACTAAATAAAAAACTTTGTGTTTTCATTGGAAAAACATAATCATATAAAAGATTCATGTTGAACTGAAAGTTCTAACTTGAACTTAAAAGTTTGAACTATTTGTTTGAAAGTTTAAAAATCTTTACGGTTAATTATAATAGAAAATAATTTTAACTTTCAACCATAACGAAAAATTAAAAAACAATTTTAACTTAATTCGTTCTTTCTTTCTTTCTCTTTTATCCTCTTATACCTTTACAGTGTCGAGGGGGCCGGACACCCCGAGCCGCAGAGCGGGCAACTTAATTAATTAAATTATGGTAATTTAATCAGATATTTTTTATTAAATACTTATTTTTTTATTTTCTTTTAATAGAAATTGTTAATAATTGCCACTAAACAGTAGAATTCGGACAGGCAATAAGCTATACTACGCTTTAGTCAAAATAGCTTTCAGGTAAAAAAAAAACCTAAAAAGACAAAAATCCGCATTTAGAAGTCAATATCATCTTTAAATTATGGATGTGAGTCTTGGGTACTTACAAGAAAACAAAAGACTAGACTGCAATCGATCGAAATGAAAATGAAACAGTGCGAAATGAATTATGAATTGAAAATCTTCAAAGAGAAATAGAAAAGCAGCAGTTAAGGTGCTTAGGTCGCTTGTGGCGTATGCCTGAGAGTAGATTTCTTAAAATCTCGAGTGAAGTCAGTGTACCCGGTAAAAGATTACGCGGTGGCCCGAAACTTTCTTGGTTAAGTGCAATCTTCGAAATTTTATACAAAAATAATCTGGGGCTGACGGAGGCTAAACTTCTGGCGCAAGTTAGACCGGCCTGGAAAAAATGTATAGCATAATCCCCCACAACTACAAAATATTCTACACTGCTTCGGGTGTAGAAGAGGAAGGATTAAGTAAGTAAGTAAGTACTAATTGCCACAATTTGAATTTATTTTACAAAATGCCTGAATTAGTGGATTTGTTTCGGCAGAAACATATGTACCTACACATGCAGCACATTTTCGTTTTAAATAAAGAATGTGGTTTAACTAAGATTTTTTATTCTTGTTATAAAAGATTACATTGAGAGCAATAATTTATTAAACTTTATTGTTTATGTCAAATAAATTGCTTACCCAGGAGTTAAAACGCAATGGCTCATTGACAGCCCCCCACAATTACAAGATTTTTTTAAGGCTTTTGGAACAATCAGTAGTAGTTTGTAAACGATTTTTTTGAGAGAGAATTTCTAATTTGAGAATTTTGAGTTGTTAGAATATTAAATAGTAATTTAGGTGCGGAGCGTGCGAAATCTATATTGGATTACGAACCCTCCCAACACGTATTTTAGGTCAAGTGTATGTATTTGTTGCATTCCTTAGGGTGGGTTAGGTTACTAAAATTCTGAAACGTAGAGCTAAGTTCATAAAAAACTCGAGGACGTTGTAAAACACGAGCTTTGCCAGTATAAAATTTCTTTCCCTTGGCGGGTATTACAAGGTAAGGAAATATGCTCTTCGTGCTTTTTTTTATAATTTTAACATCAAAGTGACACCAAATATATTTTATATTCGCAATTAAACACGTTTAGTCTAAATTTGAATAATTTCGGATTTATTAATTTTTTTCTAATTTGAAATCTACAAATATTTAAGCTCAAATAAAACCCTTTCGCTTTTACCAATAAGAAATTACAATTTTTTACAACTATTGACGTGTTGTTAAACTCAAACGAATGATTAGCTTCTTGTTTACAGAAGTTGCTCTATATGATAAAGTAAACATTCATTGCAAGCCAGTAGAAATGAATAATAACAGTAATAGTCACCATAATAACTATAGTATGATCAAAAAGTCCTTAGATCGCGGTTGCTGTGGATGTTACATTTTATGGATTCTAAATATCTTATGTTCTTTTTGAAGCCTTTTTAATTACAATCTACTCACTTTTAAAGGATGTCAAGTAAACGTCAATGACATAATAGTATTTTATGTATCTAGGACGAAAAGTAAGTCTTTAAGGTATGAGCAAGTTGTTTACGGCCGAGGCGGGTAGCCGAGGCCGTAATTACTTGCGAGTACCTTAAAGACACTTTTCGTCTGAGGTACATACATACTTTTATGTCATACTGGTTTCTAAAGTTGTTAAATTATTAAAAGAAATCTCCAGCAATTTGTAGTAGTATTAGTTTTAAGTAAGTAGTCTAAGGCGCAACAATTCGTATCTCCTAGCAACGAGCATTTATAGAACAAAAAGTGACACTTTAAAGAACTAGGACTTTAAAATGACACTTTAAAGTCCTAGCACTTTAAAGTGTCACTTTTCGTCCTATAAATCGTTCGAAAAACGTTGCTTTAGAAACGAGTATGACATAAAAATAATAAAAGTATATAATTTCAGAGATGACTTAAATTCCACAGCAACCGCTATGCTAAGACTTTTTGATCATACGATACTTAATGTAGTATTTTAAACTAATAAATAATTCCGGAAACCGATATGAAATCGAGAATATAAAAGTCTGGAGAATTAATCATATTTTAGTTGGAAATTCCATGAAAATAAGGAATGTTTTAATTTAAATGAATTATTGGAGTTTGTAAAAGAAATGCAGTTAGAAATTAGAAGATAAACTATACAGTGAGATCAAGAAATACTACTTCAGTTATCAATGAAGCTATTGAGATTTGTATTGTAACAATTTGCAACTCACCAACCAGATTTAGAACAAAGGTTTTGCTAATGAAAATTTAAAAATGTTTGCTTTTAAAATTTGATCGAAATATAGGCTTGCATGTGCCATGGATCTCAGCACACGACGACTGCTTTGATTATTGGCAGTACCCCACTAGAATTTTGCCGAACCCTTGGAAGGGATTTTTATCGTGCCAAACGTCGTACAGGCACGGCATCTAAGGTTTTACCTGGTATATAAAATAAGGCATACTTTCAGATATTTTTCAACATTAATTATCTCACTGATCGGGACCGGGAATCGAATCCGAAATTTCTGATTTACAAGTATGCTAACTTTGACCACATCGAGGAGAAAAACACAAAATTTGAAATATCTCAAAAACTATTGAGTTTTGAATAATGTATGTTAGGGTTAAATTTGTTTCTTAGCTCCTGCCCCATCACATCTCCAAAGGAATGTATCGAATTACCAGTAACCCTGTATAAGTAGATTGTGATATCTTGATAATTATTATTTTTTTAAATTTTGTTATAATTTAAAATAGAGTGTTAGTTCAGTTAAGTAAGATAACCAAGGAGAATAATAAAAAGAAGAAGGTTGAAAATAAATAACTGAAATTGAGTTTTACAAAATTAAAACTAAAATTTGATTTAATTTCACTTAAAACTGAATAAAACCATAATTTATTTAAAAGTTATATAAAAGATTAATAATATTATGTAAAGATGTGATTTGGAATTATGTAGTATGGAATAATTATGAAATAAAAATTATACTTGGGAAAAGGCATTAAAATATTTGGATGTAAATGAAATGCGAATGAAATGTTAGATGATTGAAGAAATTGAGTAAAGTGTTCAGTAAATTACAACAAAGTGTTATTGGATGGGCATATGAGGAAGAACTTGGTGAAATAGTGAATTTTTGGAGTCGAAACAGGAGGAGGTGTTGTTTTTGTTCAAGTTATCTGTGAAAGGTAGTTGGTAAACTTATTATTTTTTTTTATTTTATGTTTGTTTAGTTATTAAAATTATTATTAATCATTGTAAATGGTTTGCATAATTTTGAGGCTGTTAAAAATTACTTAAGAATTTTTATAAAAAAATTCATAAACACGATCCCCATTAACGACCTTGTGTTGAGAGATTTCTAAAATTTAATATTGATTTTAAAAAAACAGACTGAGCTAGCTGATCATAAAATTGTATGTGATATTTCAAATATTATAAATTATAATTAAATATTACGAATACTAATTAAAAGGAATATCTCATAGCAATATGTGTAATCTTTAAAAATCATTAAAAATCGCAATAAAACCATAAAACGCAATGCTTTTATTATATCAATATTTAATAACATTTTCCGATTACAGTTTCTACAAAGTAAGGTTATTAAAGTTTATTTACCAAGTTCTAAATATAGCCCATTCATTAAAATCCCAATGCGACTTCGTGGGCAATATTCGGTATTAATATTTACTGATATTGTCCACCGAAGTGAGAATCCACTGTGTATTTAGTACATTTCCAGTCCTCTAGTTTTATCCTCAATCTGTATAAATTAATACGCAAAGATACAATTCCTGAGGGCCCATTAGATAGCATGCCCAAGTTTACAGAAACCTCCTGTTTATGTTATTGATAGGTTCTCATGCAAAACTTAAACACATCCCCTTTGCCCCATGTGTTTGATTAATTAGTTCTTTGGATTATATTAACAAGAACACAACGAAAAGCAAACAGTTATGGGTAATCTGGATTAAATTCTAATTTAATTAACTCGTTACGGTATTTCTGGTTTACTGCTTTTGTTCAGTTTGTGACAGGCACTACTAATACTAAAGATAATTATTAATGAAGTTGTTGTTAATTCAGGAGTTAGACGGGCTGAATTAGATATTTACAAGTTTTACGGTAATTTTTAACCTTTCATAATTTTACCTTTAGAACCATGTAACCAAATCTCAATCTCAATTTCAAAATAAAAAAAAAAAAACATAATTTTGTGCGAAAATTAACTTACTTGTATAAAAATTATTAGACAAGAAAGTTAGGCTTTCTCAATTTTCAAAACTGTCTAAATCACGCTTTACCTACTATTCTCATCTATTTTGTACGTGACAGAAAATCTTAGATTACGTTCTGCATGGCGAGGCTCTGTTCAAGACATGGGTAAAGACCGTCATTAATTATTTATTACGCTGCTTATGTCCCACCACTCCCGAATGTGCAATATCGTTTAATAATAAATTAGGGGCCATTACCAGCTCTACGTGAAACTGAAATATAAATTTGCTAAAATTGCCACATTAATTATGCAAAATGTTGCTGACGTCGTCATTTCTATGTTAAAAAACCGTAATTGAATTAAACGATAATTTATCCATTTCTATCAGAAATAATGTTGATGTTACTTGAAAGAAATTTCATTGAGAATTTTCAACACACCAAAGGTGTCTGGTATTTTTTATTTTAATATTTGTATGTACAGGCAAATTTGAAATCCACTATAATAGGGATCTCGCATATTATAAGAGATAGAAAGCAGGTTTAAATTAGGCACTTCTACAGAATTTTATGCTTAAGATACGCCGCAAAGAACTTATTGCATTTTCTAATTGTTATTCCTTCATTTAGTTCTCGCTTGAAATTTTTATCGTAACGCAGCTCTTAGTTCATACAAATTCAAGTGATATCTTGCAATAAATATAAGTGTTCATCTGCGGTTTATCTGTATCGCGGCAGTCTTAAATTACAGATAGCGCTCTTAGTGAATGTGTAAAATGCATCATGTCAAACACAAACCCAATGAAACAGCAAATTTATTGTGATGGCGCAATACGTAAAAATACTGCCACGAACGTAATGGAAACAACAAGCGAAAAAGAATCGTCAACAGAAAATAATAATACAGTGGTAAGTTAAAACACTTAAGAAAAAAAGGAGAACTAACTCCCCACCAGAACTCAAAAGATTGTTATTAACTAATACCCATAACAGATTTGATGCTCTATCTCAACCTAAAGATAATAATAATACCCAAAGGAAATATCACCGTACAACAACCTAAAACGCCCAAACTGCCACCTATCTTTTACAAGGAGTGCTTAACTATGAGCAAATGATGGACAATTTATCGAGTCATAGCAAAAGAACAGTTTTACGCCAAAGCTTTAACAAACAATACAATCAAAATTAACGTTCAAACCGCAGAAGCTTGACGAAAATTACAAAAACATCTTACAGATGTCAGAATAATTTATCATACCTACCAACTTAAGAGAAACCAGCCGTATAGAGTTGCAATCAGAAATTTGCATGACTATACTAATGGAAGAATTTAAAGCGGAACTGTCCAAGATAGAACACTCTCCACTACCGTCATCGGGTAACAATGGGCCCACTGCCTTTATTCATGGTAGACCTAGAACCATAAGAAAATAATAAAAACATATGCAAAATAAAATATTTAAGCACCATCAAAGTTGCAGTTGAAGTACGCGGGATCATGACTACGGACACACCTAATCCTTCTGTGTAAAGCCATTGTTAAGTGTGGCGGAAAACACCGCTTGCGAAAAACTTCCAAATATGCTTTATGTGACCAAAATCACACAGCCTATTACGAGTATAAAGGTTCGGTCTACAAAGACCTACAAAGAGCAAGGCAAATTTCGAGCAGAAGAACGACAACCAATCTTTTACAGAAAGAATTTTAAAGAACTTCCTCCTGTAACAAATCAACCAGTATACCAAACTTCCACCGAACTTACCACAAAACAGAATATACGTAGAAATCACATTCATGCTAACAGCGAACAACAAATACACATTGGAGAGCAATTGTCACAGTTTCTTGCAGAATTTAAAGATGTATTTGCACAGCTAATTCATCAAAATGGCATGGCCTTAAACATGCCGTCTAAGCTTATATTTAAACTAGCTTAAAAATGGCTTCATAACTATGCATTGCACCGTAGAATGCAAATGGGATCAGTAATTACATCCCAGAATAATAATATTATTACAACTACCAAAAATTGCTATACTGCTCACCTCCGAAACGCATGCTACTGATAGAACTGTAATTAAAATACTAAATTTTGCAGTATATTTTAGAAACCACCCAGATGGAATGACCCCCGGAGGAGCAGCTGTGCTTATTCGAACACTTTGAATTGCAGTAATACGAGCTTATGATTTCCTTATTGTTCTTTCCCCTTAATGACTTCACCATACTCCAAAATTTCCTATTATTATTTTTAAATGTTTCTTCTACTTCATTTCCAAAGTACCAAACCAATAAAACTTAAGAAAATTAGTACAATCAGAAACTATCGAAACTAGTACCTACCCCTTAAGCGTAGCAGCTATTTACTACCCTCCTCGATATCCTATTTCTACCGAAGAGTACAAAGACTATTTCCAACAATTTGGTACTAAATTCATAATCATCGGCAACTAGAACGCCAAGCACACTACATGGGGATCATGATTAATTACTCCGAAAGGATGGAACCTACTACGTGCCATTCAAAGTTCAGATTTAAATTATCTATCAATTTACGAACCAACATATTGATCTAGCGATCTTAATAAAATCCCCGACCTATTAGATTTTGCGATAACGAAAGGCATTGCTAATACGTTCTTCAAAATTGAATCAAACTAGAACGTGACATCTGGTCACCCACCCATAACCATAACAATAAATTCTAATGTGATCTACAAAGAAATCCACCAAAGCTTACTTCAAATGCATAAACTGGGAACTATTTCAGCAACTTATACAAAGTGCTGCCCGGGAAGCTACGTTTACTGAATGTAATCGACACATTGAAACTGTTAACATACCTCGTCATATAAAAGAATTAGTTGCTGAAAAATGCATAGCACAAAGCAAATGGCAGAGAACTAGATATATGCATAACAAAATAATACCTATACAACAGACTTACTCATCGAAATGCGATATGAAATCGACCAACTCCACAGCTAGGTGAAAATAACAATTAAGAAGAAATAGAAGATGCCATCTATTCGCCCTGTCAACTGTCCTTACCAATCAAACTTTTCTCGCCTGTCGAAGTAAAACAGGACGTCATACACACGAACGTTAGTAAATCTCCTGGTTAAAGATCTTGTAATAGGATAAATTTTACATAACCTGCCTGCTCACTACCATTTATAAGGGCATGCTACGACTATACTATTTCCCACTTTAGTGGAAATACCCTGTAATTATAATGATAGCTAAGCTTGGCAAACCACCAACAGAACCAGCATTATATAGACCAATAAGTGTACTTCCATTAATGCCGAAGATATTTGAAAAGTTGCTCCTAAAAAGAATAGAAGAGACCGTTGCCTTACACCAAATCATTCCAACACATCAATTTGGTTTTCGCAAACGTCACTTGACAACACAACAAAATCACAGGCTTTTTACAAAAATTATAGAATCGTTGGAAACCAAGAAATATTGCACATTCGCTTTTTTAGATATTAAGCAAGCATTCGATAAAGTTTGGCATGCGAGTTTGTTATTCAAAATTAGTCGGTTTCTCCAAGCCTAACATATCTCTTACTAAAATTCTCAACACATTACCTGGTATATATTGCAGATGTTCCAACTATAGCCAATACCGAGCTTGATACTTTTGCTGACGACCCTGCGATATACTATCTATCAGCGATATGCCATTGGTAGCATTAAAAAAACCTCCAGAATAACAGACAGCAACCATAAATCAGCCCAAGTTACGTTTACTAACAAACATGAAGTATGTCCACAAGTCACATTCAACAATGCAGTCAATAGTCGGGAGTTAAGTATCTACGTATTTATCTTGACCAGAAGCTCAACAGGATGACGCACATAAAAATTAAAAGAAAACATTTTGATCTTAAAGTTAAACAACTGATTTGGTTAATTGTAAGGCGGTCCCAGTTGTTTTTAGAAAATAAAATTCTGCTGTACAAAACGTTCGGTGTTCAACTCTGGGGTGGTACGAAACCGCTAAATACTAAAATTCTTCAGCGGTTCTAGTTCTAGTTCAAGAAGACTGGAAGACCTGGGAATTCCACATGTATGCCGTAAAATTCAAAGACTAGCATCTATTTATCACTATGTCCTTCTGAGACATGAAAAATAATCTGGCCTGAGCAGCAATTTGTCATGGTAATTAAACATGACGTTAAATTTAAACTTGAATGCAGAATATCGACCATTCTATATAGGTACATTTGCAAAAGAAATTTTATGGATGTTCATTTTAAATTCACATGAACATTTTTTTTTATATAAAACAGATCTCAATCGAATATCTTATGCTATATGGGCCTAATATGTCTCCAATCTGATGCTCCACAATGACCTACGAACTCCATTTGTTCAACAAGAAAGATATAGATCATCACCACTGGACCATTAGCGGATACAAGACGAAAACAGATGTAGGTACTACAGAGATAAAAAAAACCCATCAAAGGTAACAAGGACTGGAAAAACAGTGGCCGTTCGACCTACCACAATTCCTTAACGACAAAAATTAAATTAGTACCAGTCCTCTATAGAGTCTAAAGTATTTGCAAGAGTATCATCAACTGACAATTACTCTCCTCGCATTATATTCACTTTATCGCTTTATTACTCTATGTAACGTATGTAACTAAAGTTTTGGGAAAAATGTTCAAATCTAATAATACAAACTATAATTGTTTTACTTAAATTTATACTACAGAAAACTATTCAGTGAAGGTTTAACGATAATTATAATGTATCAAATAGCAGCTAAAGGGCCATGGGTTTCATATCCAATGGTAACGTGATTGCTTTATTCTATATTAGAGAATAGACTATCAATACGCGGTGAAAGGAAATAAAAATAAGGCGCGAACTTCAAACCTTAAAACTACAGAAAAATGGTTTTAAAACGAGCCTTATAAAACAACAAAAATCAAGATAATAAGTCTCTAAGATAATAATGTAATTTATCAAAACAAGCCAAATTGGTGCTTCCTACTACAGGTGTTACGATTTTTTTGCTTAGCGATAAATCGTATCATTTTTTTTTTATTTGCCAATGTTGTTAGCGTTAAGAATTTTTTTGTTGTGCTTGTTTAACTTTAATTTCTTCAAAATTTCCCAATTTTACTTGATTAATTCATATAATTATTTTCCCTTTTCGTATTTTGTAAAGATTTTCTTTTGATTGTGGTTTTGACTGCAATTGTAATGCTTTATTTCCATTGTGCCGGCGCATAAACTCCATCTTTAAGCGATGCCTGGTTATTTAGTTCATTTGTTGTCTTAATTTTCATTCAAAAGTAAATTCTTTCGGTTTTACCGCCTCTATCTTTCATATTTTCTTTTGTGTTTCATTAATTCGCCATGTCTTGATAGCATTTCTACGTCGTTGTGAGTTCATTTCTTGTTACGCACCGTGTATATTCATTTATGAAATCTTTCGAGTGAAATTCATATTTTTATGTGATTTTTCCGCCTATTTGTTATGGTACTTTAATTGCATAATGAAAATAGGGTGGGAGTTTGTGACTTTAGTTTTTCGTATGCGCAGAGTGAATTTTTCTGGGAGATGTTGTATTGAAGTTGTACACGAGGTCTCTTTGCATAAAACTTTTAAAATGGACAGACCTGTTGGCCACGTTTCATGTTTGATTTAATTTACGATTGATTCGTAATTATATTCTTTGAATGGAATTAATTCCGTTGCACTTTGGATTTGCTTCGAGGTATTAAATATTTAATTTGTTCGTATTCGCACTTTCGTTAATAAAGTGGCAAGTTAAACTTTTCTTTAATCTCCATCTTCTTATTGAATTGGAATTTATAGCGACTTTGTGAGACTTTGTGAGGCTTTACGAGGCTTGATTTCTAATCCGCTTCCCTGTTTGGAGGTTTTTGGTGCCTTAATTATTGCGTATAATTTGGATGTTTGAAGCACGTGGAGGACGCCATTTGCCGTTCCCTTTTGGATTTCAACAATTTTATTCTGCTATTTCCATTAGACACCTGCCGTTGTAACGTTTGATATTGGGAGATAAGTGATTTATCATTATTATTTCTTATAATTTTGTCTGTTTAAATTGATAAACTTTTGGTGTGTGCCACATGTTATTTTTTTTAGTTAACTTTCATATTTAATTTTTGCTATTTAAAATTTATATTAATATTTGATCTTGATATTTTAGATATATTCTTTTGATTTTTATGTGTTATTCATATTTAAAAGGGTTCCGCAATGAATGTGTTGGGTTTTTGACCACTAATTGCATTCCAATGAGATAAACGTTTATGCCATTGGTGTGAATGTGCATTTCAGGTGTTTTCCTTGCGTTCTCTATTAAGCCTTCAGCTGTTGTAAATTTGATTTTTTTTGTTGTCATACTTAGCATTCAGCTGTTGTAATTTTGATTTATTTAGCCTTCAGCTTGTGTAATTTTAAAATTTTCTTATTGGAACTTATTCAGCCTTCAGCTTTATTTTTTTTTGTGTATATTTAAATTTGTGTGTATCTTAAAATTTTGTTAAGTCTTTAATTACTTCTAAGCAATATTTAATATTTTTTTATTGTATTATTTTGAATCCTGGCCTTAGCGCCGTTCTTTGAGTCCGACAAAATAAAGCGTTACATTTTTATGGCTTTTTATTATCGTTTGATAAGTTTTTCGTAGCACAGGCAAATACCCAACTAATAAAACGTTAGGTTTCCTTTGATTGAAAATAAAGGGCTCAAATTACACGATACTAGGAATAATTAGCTGGTTAATTATGAAGTAGCGGTGTTAACTAACCGAAAACTTATATTTTAGCACAATACGAAAACTGCAAACTGGTAAAGGTTAAAATATTCCTATGATTCCATCTTTTCCTGAAGTTCTCTCGTCGGTTAAATCAGAATTTCAAATTTATGTAAACGATTCTTGTCGAAAGATCAAGAACCGGACGCTGACTCAGCTGAATGAGACATGTTCTTGTTATATAATTTTAAAATCGATAAGAGATTTATAAGTGGCTAATACAGGGCGTTATCGAAAGTGTAACCACAAAAATAAACCGCTAATAATTATTTGTTTTGGAAGGGTCAATAAAGCAGTTAAAACTTTTTTCTACAACGTCCCCAAATTTGTATGTCACTTCTTTGCATTTAAAAACAAATACAAGTTGGCATAAAATATAAATTTATTATAAATAACGATACTAGGGCTAAAACAATTAATCTAAAACTAGTAAAGTTGGTCAAAACGTCTTCATTAAACTTATCAATGCAAGTTTCCACCCAAGAGTTTCGAACTTATGAGAAGTTTTAGAGTTCTTTTTTTTTTAATAGTTTGACAGACAACCTGTACGTCTTGTTTCAGAAGTGTTTATAGCTACTTATAGTACCATGCCTTATAGACAAACCCTTCCCTTACTTTTTTATGTAAAGTATCTATCCCTAAAATTAATGGAAATCTAACCCTTTTAGTTTTTCAGCATGTACACACACCCTAGGTCACAACAAAATGATATCAAAACAAACAAAAAATAAACAGAAAGAAAAGCACGAGCTAGATATACAGTGTCACGAAAAAAGTAAGGCGGTTCCATTTAAAAAAAAATGTCGCTTACGTATTACTCGAAAACAAATGACGATCGAAAATCGAATTTCATGAGAAAATGTGCATTTTCGTAAAATAAAATCGACGCGTTCGAGGATTTGCTCGAAAACTGGTTTGTTTCAGTTTTAATTAATTTATTCAATACTTTAGCCGTACACTGTATGGGAAATTCCTTGAATCAAGTAAAATATTCCTTAAAGTTCAAAAAACTACTTAAATTATTTATGCTTATACAATACTACTCGGAATTGTTTTCATAATGCAATCATCCACGTTAGATTAAATTTAGGGCAGCTCTATTCAAACACCCAAAGAAAATTAAAAATGGGAAGATTTTATGGCTCAAAAGTTTAATGTAACAAAGAAGTTGAAACAGGGATACCCTCTATCGCGTCTTCTATTTAATATATATTTAGATAATTTAAAAAAATATATAGTCTCAGAAAAACATATCGGGGGATCCAATATCAGACGAAATACTACACTACCTGCTCTTTGCCGACGATATGACAAATGACAATATCCGTTGGAAATAAAGAAGATCTAATACAATGAATGCGATATGTGGAGACTCAAAATTAATTTTAATAAGAGCGATTGTTTTCTTGGTCCTTCGGCTGCGTTATATCACGAGGAATTTATGGAGATGGACAGTGAAAATTTTACTATTATTATTGGTAACTTAACTATGGGGGAAAATTTAGCGGAAGAGCAAAGAGAAGTTACTGCACATGACTTATGTATTTGCGTATGCTTTGGAAAATCCTGAGCGTTATGTCCGAGGCTGGGGTTATGTACGTATACTTAACGGAAGATATATGCGAATATTTCCAAATTCTTGTGGAAGTAGCAGGTTGTAGATATTGTCCAGAAAACTTTTGCAACGTTGGTGCTGGAGATCTAGATCCCGAACTGCGGCCTTAGGAAGATCCAACAAGAGCGGTAGAAAATATGGATTTTTTTATATCTGTACGGGCGAAGAAAACACAAATATCAACCTTGAAGACATCGAAATCCCCCACAAATTTAAGTAACTAGGAGCAATAGTATTGAAAAGTGGAACAATAATAGAAGTTGCTAAAATAGAATACAAGCGGGGAAAGTAACAACCAGGTCTACACGGTTTAGTCTGGAATAAGAAATTGAGAAGGGAAACTAGGAAAACAATCTTTAGCAGCATAATTGAGAGCTTCACGTTATAAGGAAGTGAAATATAGCCCGTTACGGAAAATATAAAAAATAAAATTAGAACTGTCGAACTCGACTTTACTAAACAAAGTTTACTAGTTAAAGAATAACTGGACAACAGATAGAACATAGAGAGAAATGGACATCAAGTCATTGGTAACGAGAAATGTATAGAGACACACACTAAGATGGTATGACGGAGACAGGAGAGTGCGCTTCCCGACCGAACCCGTGCCTAAGTTTGTCGCCTGACTGCGAAACAAGGACAGATAAAGCGGGACCTCGGAAGTATATGCAACGAGGCCCCGCCTTATCTGTCTTTGTCTAACATCACGCGACAAACTTAGGCACGGACTCTGTCGGCAGTTTGAATAGAAGTGCACCCTCCTGTCCTTTTACTCCTTGGATGATAGATATATGGGCATGTAAAGAAGATTGCATAAGAACGGGGCCCAAAGAAGATCTTGGAATGGTCGCCACCAGGAAAGCAAGAGAGGCAGAACTACTACTAAATAGAAAACACATGGGAAAATGTTGATTTATTTTATACGAACCAGATTTTTTTGCGTAATATTTAGTCAATATTTTTACAAAAGCTGCATTTAATACTGCAGT
Organism: Melanotus villosus; assembly: GCA_963082815.1. Lineage (NCBI taxonomy): Eukaryota > Metazoa > Arthropoda > Insecta > Coleoptera > Elateridae > Melanotus > Melanotus villosus. Next base: position 73,771,040 of record OY720420.1, read on the forward strand.
GCCAGATGCTTCAATGTTATTTACGGAATAAACTGAAATTATGGTCAGCTATTTATCAAATAAAATGTGATCAATGTACATATATTTTCCATTTTTCACATTGATCGAAATACTAGTCTAAAATGTGGCATAGAATTTTTTTGATATGATGACCTACCACGTGAAGGTTTCAATGAACAAGTTTTATTTTTAAAAGGCATTTTCCCTTTTATCATAACGGTTGTAGTCAGTTAATGACAAGTTAAATTGTTTATGCCGGCTTTTTTAAGCAATACAGCGTTAAAAGTTATTATCGCATAAAATACTTCAGAATTTTCTCATCCTTTTTAAGCATTATTAATTAGCAGATTTTTGAACCTCTTACTTAATATCAAAGTATCATTAGTAATTTTATGTGCATTTAGTTTAATCCGGAAAACTATAATAAACCTAAAACAAATTTCAAGGTTTTATGTTTTCGAATATTATGTCCTCTAAAACATTCTCTTTTTTACATTTTCAGATGTGGGCATCTTTTGGCTAATCGCTTTGTCAAAATCAAAGAAACTTGATTTAACTCAAAATAAATGTCTCTATGGATTTATGTTATATATTTTATGCGAAAGTAATATCAAAAATTTAAAGGAAATCGGTCCAAAACGAATCAGGAAATTAATACGATCAATTTCAAGTGACGGTTTGAGGAAAATATATGGGAGGAAAGAAGGTCATTACTCCACTTCATAACAGCCTGTAAATGTAACATTTTCGAAGTGACATTCTACAAGCATTTTTTAAATAAACTAGAGACTAGACTAAAGAACATTCTTTTTAAGTAAATTTGAAATCGAAAAATTATTATATAGTTTTCTGAACATTAATGCCCACTTTTAAGTGTTTCACAAACAAGCTTCAATGGGAAACGTAAAAGAAACAAACAAAAACAAATTCGATAACACAACCTCAAAAAGGATTCACAAACGTTCACATTTGCTTCTGACGTAACCTACGGGAGAAATTTGATTGATCACATGGCACCAATACAAATCTAAAACTTCTTTTTATAAAGAAAATTAGGCTGCATTTTAATGAAGCCATTAGAAATACCAATAACATAAGGAAATTGTGCAAAATCACACCACCTTTTGCTTTCTCATAAGAATACTAATAGTCTTATTTCCGATAACCGCCAGCAGTGGTGTAGAAATGATTAATCGAAATCGGATACATATCAAGGACAAAGGGAAATTTTCACCGAAAACGTAATATAAAAAAATTGGCAGAAGAAAATTTAGATCCATGATGAACATTAAAATGAGTTTTTCGACCCCGAACTAAATTTCTGCAAGAGTTCCCCTTTTCGTGTTCATCAACGTATTAGAAATATTTCGTTTCACGCTTTGAGTCTTTTATTTTTCTCGGTTAAAATACGACGTTTCCTTTTCGAAATTTAATTTAAATAACTACGTAGTCAAGTAAAAATTTATTCTGGAAAATGCAAATTCGTACATTTCAGAATATTCATGTTCTTTTACAACTTTGGTTGGTTTTCCACATACTTGATTAGAATTGGTGGTTTATTTATTAACAGGAAAATAATTAATCGGCGGAGAATTTAGGAGTGGTATTAACATTTATGGAATTTTTGTCAAAAAAAGGGGAAACCCTAATTTTATTAAATATTTTCCTTTATTGTTTAGAAAATAATATTACTAAAAAATTTCCACGGAAAATCTAATCTTAAACGTGAGTGCTTTACGGCATATTGCGAAACGGTTTTGCTTGATCTACTAATGGTATTTTCATGTCAAACTCATAACGTTGTAGCTCCAAGCTTTACAAAACAATCAAGCCGTACGCAATAACAATTTACCGAGGTTGTAAAAACGTATTTTAAATATTTCGCATTTTTTTATTATGGCAACAATATAATACAAATTAACTTGCTTTATTTTTAGAAAAAAATAAAATCAAACCTGCCAGATTTTGTTAAAATTCGATTAAGAAGAAATAGTGTTTCTTTGTGGATTAGAGGTCTGCTTTACAAACAAGAGAACACGAATTCGAATCGCTGAATGTTTAAAACTGAATTGGGAATCCTTTAAATTAAGGAAAATAGCCAGTAAAATTTAACAAAAAATAAGAAACAAGCGTTAAACGCTTCAGTAATTTGTTATAATTGATCCTATATTTAAAGGCAAAAAATGAGCCTTCAATAAGTGCTTTAAAAAACAGTTTTTATGGTATTTTTGGTTAAAAACCCTCCGAAATTTAAACAAGACCCCTCTTAAAATTTGTCAAACACAAAACGCAAAATTTGAAATTACTTTAACTGTTAACATTTCTCAACTTTGAATTTTAGATTTTTAAATTCGCAATATAATTTACCGAGAATTTTAAAATCCTAATTTCAAAATAATCAGGATTAATTGTGAATTTTAAAATACAGCTATTAAATAAAAAAATTGTTCATAAAAAGAGAGAGACTAACTGTAAACTGTGTACTTAATGGAAAGAGTTTTAAACCAGGATGACTGTAATGATGGAATTTGAGAACGGAAAACCCTTACTGGGTAAACGTAATACAACAGAGAGATAAAAGCGAGAGAAGGCTACACAGAAAATTACTTGGTTGGAAATTTCACTTAAATTTTTGAATTGTAATGATAATTTATCTATTTGTCTCTAATTTTTTGTAATCAGTAGTCTGAAAATTTTATTATATTTTCCACGAACGGCAAATTTGATATAAAACCAATCTGTCAGAATTGTATATTCAGAAATTCCCCCATAACTTGCCTAAACAATGAAGCAATCTAATCATACCAATCTTCTCCAAATTTTCAGTTCAAGGCTATCGGGGATATTTCGTTTCCCAAAGGAAACCTTACTTCCCTGGATGAGATAACGAAATATGTTTAGCTTAACAAGTTTTTGTTAGCATATATCTTAGATGTGCAGGTTGAACTCATGTAAGACGAGAGTGAGTGCGTAATCAAAATGTTAATAAAAAATACAACCTCAAAGGCTAAAGTTACATAACGTAAACAACCTGTACGTAAGTAGTTCAATCACTAATAAGTTCATTAGTTGTACCTTTAGTTGTTAAGAACACATAACGACCTCATTAAATATGAACAAGCACTGCACCAATTAATTAGCTTAATTAAAATATATCAAATCTCAGGAATGGGGAAATTAGAAATTCAATTAAAGTTCCAACTGTGAGTAGAGAAAACTGTTCTGGAATTGAAACTGTCAAATGGAACAGTCTTTTGTAATTAAGTTAAATCGTAAATTTACGGACGAAAATAGATTGCAATTGCAACATTTATATCGGTGGGTATCAATAACTCTTATGGTATCGATGAAATGTCAGACGGCATCCGAGGTACCAATATTTTCAGGATAAATAAAAATTTCATACCGGTTTCGATATAACTTGTGCGCATTTCCACAACTTCGACAAAAAATAAAATGGCGTTTCTATGTTTCAAGAATTTTCTCAGAACCTTACAAATGTAATGCAGTGTTATAGCAATTTAAAGATTATTATTTAGAACTTATTTAATTTGTTATCTTCAAATCAGGTTTACAAGATTTATGTTACTAACTAATTGAGGGAAAATGTCAAACCAAAAGCACTGAAAATCAAATGAAAAAGAGACAGGCTTTATTTATAATAAAAGCTTCAGCTAATTAATTTTAATGAATCAAATAGCTTAGATATGTATCAGTAATCAAAACTCGAAAAAGATAAAACATTACTCAAAAGTGGTTATATTCTGAGGTCACCTTAACTCTTTAAACAAAAGTAAAAACAAAATAAAAATAAATTTGTGTTCGTAGAGGAATTAGCTATGTTCGTCGATAACATTATTTTAGCATTATCTGTCATGTTAACACGAAAACTGATAAATTTTCCAGTTTCTCGGTGTTACGATAAATTAACATTTGCCAATCGTATTATAAGCAGATCTGGCCAGCGTGTTCCCTTGATCTCAATCCAACAGATTTTTCACCTTGAAGCGGCTTAAACAGTATGTTTTTCTAAGTTATTCTGCGAATATCGGAGCACTGAAAATTTCTATTTTGATTCATTAAATATTTCATTGTTAATTTAGTTTGGTCTTGTTATTTGTGTTCAGTGTTCCCCGATAATATTTTGTGTATTAGTGTTTCGGTAAAGATTTATGTATACACTGTTAGCCTGCCTACAAGTTTAAGCATTCCAGTAAAGTAAGTAATTGTCAATCAAGCAAGGTAAGTCACATCTTCCAGTAGGATGCAGCTACGACACCCCTTTGTCCGAGCCCTTTGGGAATCTTCTGTGGTGGGTTCCTTTTAGATCTTAGGGTGACTTTAATGCCACAGTGGCGCTCAACGTTTTCATCCTTATTACGACTACCCTTAATTGAAGGGTTTTACCGCTTCGAAGCGCCCTTCGCCACTGTATTGCTAGCCTCGAGCCTAAGGGACCTTATCATCCCCCTTTAAATGTCGAAGTGCCAGTTTAGATCGTGACAAACCTCCAGTGAAGAAAACCCCCGTGACAATGGACGTTGAGAAAGGCCTAGAAAGCCAAACCTCTAATCCAAAGGTAGCAGGAATAATACAACAGTCAAATCCAGAAGGCAGTTCCACAAACCAAACTGGTGAGGCTGTTGTACAACATGCGGCCTCGCAGAAAAACCCAAGGAGCCGGAGAATACAGAAACGGAAGCAAGCGATACAGGCTGCTCTTGTAGCTGGGGAGTCAATCAGACCCAGAAAACCAAAGAAAAACAGCAAGAAACAAGAATCAGTTGCAGGCACCTCAACCTGTATAGTTTCTAGAACGAGAAGCACTCCGCCTTCAGCGAAAAACCAGCACCAAAAGAAATATAAACAGTCAGGCAGTAGAGTACCGCTGCAGATAAAATCCAGTATATCCCAAAAGGATGCAAGTGGGGCAGCCTACAGTCAAGCTCCAACTGCTTCTAAGATGGTTATTGCTCCGGATAACTATCCAGTAGAAAGAGTGACGGAAGAGCAATCGACGAAAATTCAGATGGCTGTCATGGGCGAGATCTGGAAATGAAAACCAGAAACCGCACCCCAGTTCAAAAACAGCTATGTTGACAAAAGAGTTGTATACTTCATGTGTGGCAATGAAAAGTTAAAGCTGTAGCTGATGGAGTGGGCACCCAAACTCGAGCTGTGGGAAGGCACTCCCCTGAGTAGGGTTGGTGAAGGACTTAGTCAAAACTACTCATTGTCTGTGTCCCAATAGAACTTCTTGGCGATACCATTACAACAAAAATGCCCCAGATTCTGGAAACCCAGAACGTGAGTCTGTCAACAAAGGAATGGCGCGTTGTATCCCGTAAAGAGGAACCCAAAAGGTCAACTTTGGTATTGAATATCGACGGCAGTTCTTTAAATGTGCTGACCGGAATCGGCTTCAGGCCCTATCTGGGACTTACTCAGCTCAACTTCAAAGTTATAGGGAGAAAGAAAGCACCTGAAAATGCGGAGGGTATTGCAAATCAACCTTCAACACAGACTACTGTGCAAGTAGAATTGACGTGGCTCTCATACAAGAACCCTGGCTCGAGGAAGCCAGAGGCAATGTTATTTATAACGTACTCTCTGGCAACGTAAGGTCCTCTATCTTTATCAGGAAAAATCTACCACCTTTAACACTGCTTAATTTATATTCTAGAGACTTAGCAGCTTCTACTTATCTCCCATACCAATTATATCACTGCTTATTATTAAGTACAATATTATATGTGTAGCTTCTTAACCATGTGACCATTTCTAAAATAATAAATTAATCAGTCCGGTCTTCTAAGAAATAAAACAAAAATAGGGCACCAGAAAAGACTGATTTTCTAGCAACAAAAATATAAATAAATATAAAAGATTTCAAACATAACTTTGAAAACATTAGACGTAAGTTTTAGGGCTTTACTAGACATTCGACCAATAATTTTGTCTGCATTTTAAATACTTTAGCAACTGTAACAGAATTACACCGTAAAGTTACCTCATACATTCTCACTTAGTGAAAAATCGAAAAAACTAAATAGGTAGGTTTAGCAATTTGATTTAATGGGAGTGTAGCAAAAACAGCAAAAGCAAAAATGCAGTAAAATGATAATAAAAAAACAATAATTATTAGCATATTATCGTTGCAAGACGTGCTAACCGAATGCAATACAGATGTACAAAAACACATTTGCGCAGAGAATGCCTACAATAAACTACTAGTAGATAGCAGTAAAAACATTACAATATTTGAACAAAATAAATCTAATACAAAAGTTAAAGACAAATTATCTCAGAAAATAACCTTTGCTAAAACCACTGAACAGCCAACAGCATCAGTCGGTAGCATCCATGGTTACGGAGTCAAAGATAATAAAATTTAAAAATATTTTGGAGATGAGAAACCGAAATTAAAATTCAACACCACTTTTCTGTCCCAACAGAATTGTAAACCCATTACTAAAAACTAAAATTACAGAAAACTAGGAACAACAGTTTATACTAAACAGCATCAGTAGGCTACGTACATATAGCTGATGATTATGCAAATACACCGAAACTAAAGTTGTAGGTTCATTGGTAAACGTACATCATTTGTGGTATATTTTATTCTTACAGTTTATACACCCAGCTTGTCAAGAATATAACGTCGCTTTACGTCAACAAGACTTCAAGACGGCGCGGCAGAATTGTGGGCCAAACTACTGTACAAGCCCTAACAGCGCAAGGGTTAACTCAAGATATACAACATTAATTAAGAATATCTATGACACTACCTCCACGATAAAAATAGATGAAAACACCAGCACCCAGAAGATTTCTATCAAAAGAAGTATAAAACAGGGAGATTCAATGTCCACAAAGTTATTTACATCAACATTCAAGAATGTGTTCAAAGAACTGAACGCAAGGGTTGATTTAAGATATTAACAACAATTATCAACATCAATTAAGGATATCTATGAAAACACTACCTCCACTATAAAAATAGGTGAAAACATTCAACACCCAGAAGATCCCTATCAAAAGAGACGTAAGACAGGAAGATCCAAGGCCTCCAAAATTGTTTACAGCAACATTGGAGAATGTTTTCAAAGATCTAAGAATGTACAGAATAGGTATAGGTAAATATAGAGGGAAAATATCTTAGTCGCTTACGTTTTGCCGATGACGTAGTCCTAATTAACAGTAATTCCCAAGAACTAGAAAACATGATAATTATAAATAACGCGTCTAAAAACATTGGACTACAAATGAATTTGAACAAAACCAAAGTCATATCTAACAGTACAAGTCAGTTCACAATACAGTCACAACACATCGAAACAGTGGAAGAATACATACATGTGCCTCGAACATCTTATAAAGCTGGGGAAACAAAATAAAATCGCAAAAATTAATAGAAGAATCAGACTGAGTTGGGCTGCATTTTCTAAATTTAAAGATATGCTAAAAACAAGGAAGTGCCAAATTGTATGAAGATGAAAGTGTTCTACTCTTGTATATTGCCAGATATGACATGTGGACTGGAAACTATGACCTTAACGGAAAAAAGTGCCGAAAAACTCAAAATAATACAGCGTGTCATGGAGAGAGCAATACTTGGTATAAGTATCAGAGACAGGGTCGGAAATACGTATAACAATTAGAAACCAAACCAGGGGAACTGACATTATGCAACGTGTTGCAAAACTAAAATAGAGTTGCATATGGCAAGAAAGGATTCAGAACAATGGTCAATCAGATCGAGTAATGCAGTGGAGGCCTAGAGCATACAGAAGAAGCGTTGGAAGACCACATAAAAGGCATAAAGGCATCTGTGAGAAATATATGGCATCAGATCGCACAGCATAAAGTAGCTTGGAGGAAGTTAGGGGGGGGGGGCTACGTCCAGTAGTGGACAAACCAAGGCTAAAGAAAATTAAGATATACCCAACTTAAAGAAAAACAATTGCTTCTAGGTAGAGTATGTGCACTTAGAGTATCCGGTATCACTGCCAAAAGAAAATAAATCAAAAGAAAAAGAGCGAAGGAGAAAATTGGGATAGGCTGCCGTTCGTATATTGTTTAAAAACCTCAAAAATATCACAGGCTCTTCAGATTATAGTTTGTAGTCTCTGTAATAATGTATGGTGGTCAAAGCAAACACTTACAAAATTGCTACGTAGAAAGCCATGAAACCTGCAATGGCAGGAATATTGTTACGAAAAAAAAGGAGAACGATTGGATATAGTAAGCGATAAACGTTACAGATATAGGTAATACACAAAGAGCAACACAATTAAAATGGAACTATACAGGACTCGTGGTGACATTGAAAAATTACAGATAGAATGGTAAAACTGTTCAATGAAGACCGCCTCGAAGGAGGTGCAGAAGATATCAATAGGTAGTACGACATAAGAAAATAGAAAAGAGTAGGTTAAATCAGACATAATCTACTCAAAAAAAAAACGCGAAGTATGCAAAAGGCATCTTGAATGTAACTACCTAACTACCAAAGAAGAAGAAAGAGAGATCAAAGAACGTGAAAAAGGACAGTGGAACAAGAAATCAACAAAACCATTGCGTGGGTGAGAATACAAATACTAATGTGTGTACGAATCGCACGGATAAGGGAAAGATGAAGAGACCACAGGAAGACCTATGCTCAATACTTGCTATTATAAAAAGGTAAAGAAGAAGAAACGGTACTGAAAAAAATTGATTGAATCATTCTTTGCTTTGGTTTATCATAGTCTTTTTCGAATTTAAAATTGTACTGTGATCAGCAGATCAGCACATTATTCCTTTAGCAGAAAAAAACAAGTAAAGCCCAACACTCAAATACGATAACTTAATTATCAACATTATAATTAATTTAATTTGTTTCTTCCCAGCCTCAAAGCTAGCTGTTTTATAAACTAGAAATCCATAAAAACTGATCAACTTTAAAACATCAGATGTGCCGTGACAAAATATGAGTGTTAAAAATCCAATCTTGGAAAAGTTACCCTCACATGTTAGAAGTTCATAAAACTGGCCATAAACATAATTTTTTTCGAAAATGTAGTCATCTCGATATTTATAACGAAAATTTTAATATTCATAGGTATTTTCAACCCAAAGTAGACCAACACGCAAAATCGAGGCGAACAAGCAAACGAGAAAATTTGGAATTTATTTCGAATATCAAAACAATAGACGTGTAAAAAATTATAGACTGCTGCCTGCTATTGTACGAGTATATGTATAAGCAAAACAATCAGCTAATGTTGCTTCATATTAAGGTCTAATGTTAAAAGGGGCGATGCATACAGGATTATTGAACTCTTGATTATACAAAACAGAACGTGGAATTTCCCTTCATTTTTAGGACGAATTACTTGAAATTAATACATTGTAAACGTGTTTTTTTTTTAAACTATGAACACGAAACAAGAAACTAAGTTTCAAAGACAAAGCCTGTGTAATTATCCATCAAAGTTATTTCTTTGTGATAAATCTAAAAAAAAATAATTAATTTCTTTAGTCGTCTTCCCAGTTGCACAAACACACAAAATTTCAAAAACAATGGTTTTAGAACACCATTTAATAACTAAAACTAATAAAATTGTTGCTTTAAAAATTCAAAGCCCATGGAATCCCCCTACCCATTACCCATAAATATCGTTACACGCTTTAATAAAGCGGTTATTTTAAAGTGTATTGGTTTATCAGGTTGTAAATTTAGATTCCAACACTGGGAAAGCTTTCAAAAAGGTTTTATCTGTTTTTCAATTTCATGTATAAAAGCGCCCAAAGGAATTTTCTAACTCATACTACAAACATTGATACAACAGCTCGAGGCTCTCATCCTTTTAAATCGTCCCAACGGAACACGCTTTGTTATTTACTTACGTATAAAACTTTTATAAATGTTTTATTGACTTTTATACAATCTGTAGGTTAATATTTAGTTTTTCACTACAGGAGTGTGGGTATGGATAGAAAAAGGAAAATCTTACAAATTTGCAATTTTTTAAGGGAAAGTTTCACGTTAGACATTATTATACCATATAAACAAAAATTATTTAGATAAAGGGTGGCTTTGGAATTCTGAATGTACCTATCATATAGAACCAACAACAAGCTGAACCAATCAAAGGCAGTGATTTTGTTCACCATGGCCATCCCTTATCTAAATAATTTTTGTTCATATATGGTAGTTACATTTGACTTATAAATCTTTCCAGTGAGAAATGCGCCTAATTTAACCACCAAAATTCCGCTATTAAATTTCCTTTTAAAAAATAAATCACGCATTAGTAAACTAAAAGGATTCTACGTTTTTAAAAATTCTACATTCAATATTTTTTATTTACTCCCTTAAAGGTAATTTATTTTTTATAGACTGAAAATCGAAAAATATTCTTAAAATAAATATGTGGAGTTGACTAGAATTTTTATTTTTGTTATTCAAAAATGTTATTTTAGCTTAGAAAAATGATTTTGACAAAAAGAATCTTCGAAAAACAAAAGCGTTTATAATTAGTATTATTAAAAATTGTCACACACGAAAATTTTATATTCTAAATAGCTCATCACCACACGATATACAAGCAAAAATATTTCTAAAATTTTCGGACTCACAACTTGCTAAAATCAGAAAACGCTATAAAACTCTGATATTCAAAAATTAAAACTTGGAGACATCAATATGATCAATTCTAACTAAAAATTGTTTGTTTTATAGGGCAAGATATAGGCTTGCGGGTACCAAGTATCTCCACGAGCATCAAATACTATGGTTATTAACACTACCCAAGGGATTTCCACCCATAGAAGAGATCTTCATCGTGCCAAACATCGTACTGCCGGTTTTACCTCGTATCCGAAAGAGAGCATACATTAAGATGTTATTCCGCATTAAAAAAATTCAGCGATCTGAACATGGCAAAGAACCGGAGATCTCTGGTTCATAAGGAAAGTATGTTAACATTAACGCCATAGAGGCCGGCAAGTTTTTTTTGATGGCAAAGTAATATAGAACATGAAAGAAGAGAAAACAGACAAAGTAAAATAAAGAAACAGAATGAAGCAAAAACAAAAAACGATAATAGGCCAAAAAGGGCTCATGAAAAGGATTTTATATGACTAAAAAGTAAATCAGAAACAATTCTGGGGTGCTGTAAATAAACCCAAGAGTAATTACGAGAAATATTAAGGACTAAAAGCTTCATTTGAATATCAAATGCATAAATATTTATTTTAAAACGCGAAGACAATTTTAAGAGAATAAATTTGAAAGAACTCAAAAAGCAGACAACTGTTTCAGGCTTCGGCCAACCAGAGGAAGAAGAAAATTTAAAGAAAGTATTGGAAGAAACAATGTCCAATAAAAACAAAAAAGGCGAATTATACGCAAAATAACGAAGTAAATGAAATAAGCATAAAAAAGCAAAATAAGTAAATAAATAAAACGCCGAGGAATCGAAAATCAGCAAAATATGATATTTTATGAGAGTTCTAAGAACAGATGAAAAGAGATGAGAAAGTCACTGTGGAAAATAAAAAAAACAAAAGTCAAAAACACCATAGTTACAACCATTACCAGACATTGTATTTATTGACTATAGCAGAGGGCTCAAACGACCAGTCGATCACGAGAAGTTTCCAAGTCAACCGTGTAAATAATTTGATACGCACTTATGTTACGAAGTGCCTAGAACACGCAACAACTTTCGACTCGGTTTAGAACCATCTAGAAAGAATCCATCGACATCGAAAAATCTGAAAATATTTGTATAATTTTCCTACCTAGCCGATCGCTTGCCCGCCTAATGCTATTACGGTAGATCGCCAATAGTACTCGTATAAATCTCTTTTCGTTTTAATAGTCATTGCATTACATTTTAGAGATTTTTTTTATTTGAATTTGTAGTTAGCTCAGCGGCTTATGCGCTATACATAACTTAGTTACAATAGTGTCATAACTGAAAACATAGAGGACGGCACAAAAGCTCCTCCGTATCTAAAAGTGGTACATGTTTTAATAAACCTATCTTATTATTGTTATAATGTACAACTCATAACTATTAATGATTAATTGTCCATATCACTGGTTTCAGGAGAAGAAAGTAGCACATCTTGAGGTAATTTACGCTTTAGTCTTTTGTGCGTGTATCTGTTGCCAATGCTGTAATGTGTAGCGCCTGGGCACTGAGCCAGTTTGTCGTGAAAGTTCCTCGCCTGCTGTTTCAAAAAACTGTGAATTGTTGGTATGTTCAGTTCACCGTGTATTTGGGAGTTTCGCACAAACCACGGAGCACTAGTAATTATTCTCAGAACTTTGTTTTGAAAAACTTGCACTTTTTTTAAGTTAGTTTTTGATGTTGCACCCCATACAACCCCACCATATGTTAATATTGGTCGCAGTATCGATGAATATATTAAGCACCCACATTTTATCTTAAGTCTTGACTTTCGGTTAATGATTGTATATAATTTAGTAAGTCGAACATAAGCCTCGTTTAGTTTTTTGTTAATATGTATCTTCCATGTTAGTTTCCGGTCCATGTGAATTCCTAAGTATTTTACTGCCTGATCTGATGGGTTCCATTCTACCTCCTGTCGATTAATTTCTAATTTTGGTGGGTTGTTAGGTCTCCTTAACGTGAAAAGCTTTGCTTCGCACTTACTGGCATTTAGTTGAAGACACCATTTTCTGTACCATTCACTAATTATATTAAGTTTTTCCTGTAGATTGTTTCTAGCTATATTAATGTCTTGATGTTGAGAAATCACCGCAGTATCGTCTGCGTACATCGCTATTGAATCTTCTCCGAAGACTGGGAAGTCAGATGTGTATACGTTAAACAGAGTTGGGCCTAGTATCGATCCCTGAGGTACCCCTGCCTCTATAGGCCTTGTTGTAGAATGTTCCGTTCCCACACGTATTTTAAAAGCTCGCAATTCTAGAAACGATCTTATGATGAGCAGAAGGTACTTGGGCAGTTTAATTTGTGCCAGTTTGAAAATAAGTCCTGTTGTCCACACGGAGTCAAAAGCTTTGCTTATATCTAAGAATGCTATAATTGTATGTGCTTTATTCTCATAGCCTCGCTCTATCAGTTCCACAATTCTGAGCAACTGGTGATTAGTTGAGTGCAACGCTTTAAAACCAAACTGATAATGCGGAATTACTTCGTATTCTGTCAGATGTTCATTTAGTCTGTTTTGTATAACCTTCTCTAAAATTTTTGCAAGTGAAGGTAACAGACTTATTGGTCTATAGTTACTTGGGTTAGACTTGTCTTTGCCTGCTTTATGGATTAGAATTATTACGGCTTCCTTCCATGATGTTGGAAAATATCCTATTCTCAGACATACATTAAATATTGTTGCCAAATGAGCTACAGCTTTACGAGTCAATTTTTTCAATACCACATTTGGGATCAAGTCACACCCCGGGGACTTTTTCAGCTTCAAACTGTTTATGTATCCCTTAAGTTCTGTTGGTGATGTTGGGTCTATTTCCAAAGGGGCTTCGTTTATATAATCTTCTATTGCTTCTTGTGAGCGCTGAGCTTCAGCTAGCTGCCTGTCATTTAGTTGAGTGGTAAATATTTTTTGCCAGTAATCAGCAAAAGCTTTTGCTTTTTTGTTATCGGACGAGTACTTGGTGTTGTCTATTTTTAGTGTGAAGACTGGATTTGGTTGGTTTAGGATTCTTCGGGTAGCTCTCCACAGAGTAGCATCTTGTGGCTCAAGTTCTTCTATATATGTTTGATAAGATCTTATCCTGTAACTTTCTAGTTCGTTCTTGACGTTGCGGATCAGGCGATTTAATTGCTGTTTTATAGTTGGGTCTCTTGTTCTTTGCCACATTCTACGAGTTCTATTCTTCTCTCTTATTAACTTTAGTATATATTGAGGTGGGTGTGCATAAGAACCTGGCCTTTTGGATTTTGGAGTGGTAGCATCTCGTAATGACTCTGTAATACTTTTAGTGTATTTATCCACCGCTGTGTTTACGTCTTCAGGTGTTTTCATATTTTTTGGACACTCTAGTACCCTGTTGAGGTTGTTCTGGAATTTTTCCCAATTTACAATGCCATTGATTAGTCTGGGTAGTATGGAGAGCAGCTGCGGATTGTCTTCAAATTTAATCAATACCGGTAAGTGGTCTGAGTCCATTTCTGTAAGGACTTCTTGGTAAACAGGTTTATTAAAATTTTTGACGAGTACTATATCTAAGATATCCGGAGCATGATCCATTCTGTATGGATGATACGTGAAGTCGGTAGGTGCTACTATTTGTATAGCATGAATACACGAATAAGAGTGAAGTTTTACGCCATTGGGGTTATTTGTTCTACATCCCCAGATTTGATTTTTACTATTAAGATCTCCAATAACTAGAGTCGGTTTGGGATCTTCAAAGACAGTTACGATATCTCGTTCTAGCAGTTGGCGATTAGGTTGTTTGTATGCGCATATGATATTAACCACATTTCCGCTGCTTAACTTAAGTTGGATTGCTACGGCTTCTAGGTTTAGTAATTCACTCATTTCATAAGTGTGCGCGTTGATGTTTTTCTTAATTAAGATAGCAACTCCACCAGAAGCAATTGGTGCGGGTCTATCTTTCCTAAATAGATGATAATTTGGGATTGAGAATTTTTCATGTTCAATTAGGTGAGTCTCAGTTATACATGCGATTTCAACGTTATACTGAACTAAAAATGATATAAGAAGCGATCTTTGGCTCTTAATGCCATTGGCATTCCAGTTAATTATCTTTAAGTTTTGTAATATGTTGTCCCTTCCTTTACTTTGTGCCATAGGTAAGTATAGCAGGAATTAATGTTGAAATTATGGGCTGGAGTTTATCTAAATGTGGAACTAGAGCTTCGATTATGATTTTGATAATTTGTTTAAGCACATCTACGTTTTCGTCTTTATTAGCTTGGCTTTGTGTATTTTGAGTTGCAGCAGAGTATGTTCGATTAGTAGATGTGAAATTGTGATATGATCTTTGTCTGCGGTTGTGCTGTGAATTATTATTATCTTGTGTGCCGGTTGGATTTTGAGGCGTATCGGATGTGTAGTTACGTATAAGTTTGGTATAATAGCTGCATCCCTTATAGTTGGCGGGATGTTCCCCGCCACAATTTACACATATGGGCTTATCTACGTCTTTGACTTTTTTGCATTTTGTATATAGATGATTTTCTGTGCATTTAACGCAACGGGGTTCTAACTTACAATAATTTCGAGTGTGCCCATACCTCTGGCAATTTTTACATTGGGGTGTATCAGTTGCTTTTCTTCTAGGCTCAATCGAAATAATACAGTAACAGAGTTTCGTTAGTCCGTATATTTCTTTGGATTTAACATTATTGGTTAATTCTATAGAACACAAGGGTATTGGTTTCCTATTTTTATTATACAATCTGGCAACTTTTTTAACTACATATCCAAGTTTAACTAGCTCTCCCGATATTTCAAGTTCTGAGAGCGATATTGGAACATTTCTCATAATTACTTTTAAATCATTTGAATCTGGGCTTTGAAATGTGTGAAACTTAACTTTTACGTCGGAATAGTATTTTGTTAGTTTACGAAAGTCTTCAATACTAGTTAGGTTTACTTTCATTGATGTTCCCCTGGTAATGACCGTAAATTCATTGGTTACTGTGTCTTTTATATCTTTAACGATTTTTTGATAGTGGGTGGCTTCGTGAAGGAAAATTGGTGGAATTTTAGTTTTACTTACAGTTATTTGCAGCGGATCATTTTGGTTAGGCTCTTTATCATTATCGCCATCAACGGGATTTTGCATTGCAGATTTATCACTGTTGTCTGTGCCGAGATGGTAGTATTTGTTGGAAGCAATGAGGGAGTTTAATTCGAAAAGGTACCTTTTACTATTACTGGGTTCTGGTTGTGGTGATAGTTCGGAGTTATCACGTTTTTGTGAGTTCTTTTGCCATTCCATTCCTTCAGGTATGGGATTATCGTTATGGTTAGTTAGGTGAGTAACCCTCATTTTATCAGTTTTGGGCCCACCGACCGGCCCCACAGATGTTTTATTTTATTTTAGTGTATTTTTATTTATCAACCGGTACAAATTTGAAAGTTCTGTAAATCGTTTTATCATTTAACAAATGCTTTTAACGCTGTACGCACACCGCCTATAAACGAACTGTTCTCGTAGGAGGCCGCACTCGTACTCTTTAGAGATTTAAGAGTGGCCATTTTGAAGACTTGCTCTATCAATAACCATGAACTTGAACCGAGAGGTTAGAAAGAGAGGAGTATAAATACACAAGTGTTGCTATGGTTCGTACCTCAAAGAGCCACCCGCAGAATAGAATAGAACAGTTACATGAAAAAGTGTACAAAACAAGGAAAGCGGCCAACTCAGCGCACTTCCCTTCGTAATATACTAATTTATACATAATGATAGAATCCAACATCAACAATTTAAAGAAAATGTAATGAGGGCTTGAGCTGAAGCGCCATCTGTCCTCATAAATACGAGTACGTACAACACGACCAGTTTCTCCGATATACACTAAACTGCGAACGTGGAATACTGTAAGCACATTTTGATGAGATAATGAAGATTATTCTTTGCTGAAGGGGGGGTATGTGTCAGGCCCTAAAATAGTTTGAAGATGGTCTTAACATTGTATTTTTAAAGAGCCTTGCTTATGTAGGGTAAAAAGATCTTGACCTGAGGCACACAAATGTTTTGGGGACTTTCTGCATCTGGGAGGTGTAAATGCTTTTCGATGGCATTTTCAACACTTTTATTGTTCTGGCCATTCTTAATGAGTTTATCCTAAATATAGGTATAGTTTAACTAGACTCGAAGATTGCAACCTTAGGAATTCTAAATTGCACGGTAAACAAAAAAGTTTATTCTAGAAAACATATGGGTTAGATCAGTGCTTTTTTTTAGAAACCACCCAAAGCATCATCCATTTACTTCATTCTTAGATACTTCACTTTATTACTAGACGGCAAATTAACTTCCTAATCTAAAAAGTTAAAACAAGGGTAAACTGATTTTTTTAGGGTCATTTTACTATCTCCTCATAACGGCAGATGCTTACAATGGACACCATTATATTAACAAAAAGATTTTATTTGGGTCGTAGTACCATTACAAACAAATACAGGGTGTGTATAAATTGCCGAAAGAAATACACGTGGCGATGTTGGTCATAAAATTCTAAGTTGAAAATCTTAATACCAAAATATTGTACCATGCTTCCTGGGTATCCACGGGATCTCCAAAGTTTGAAAACGAAATCTTTTAATAAGTATTTTAATTCATTGACAGAGAGAGCTGCAAATTAGAGGAAAGAAGAATTGTAAAAATTATTTTTTCATAGATGTTGTTTTTCAGCCCCAAAAGCGCGTTTTAAACATTTCTTCGTTAACTTATTATTGTAAAAAATGGCAACATTCACGGAGTATTGCGACGTAACGATCATCCTTAGTTACCGTGCTATAACAAAACACCTGTGGTGTGTGGATCCAATGTTGTCAAATGTACGTTTCTTTAAAATGGTTCCTGAGGACAGAGGAAGCATTGTCGAACATTTTGGTATTAAGATTCTCAGAATTTTATGACCAACATCGCCACGTGTAGTTCTTTCGCCAGTTTATACACACCCTGTATATTTAGTCTTATAGGAGTGAAGTTTAATTAAACAAAATAACTGATAATTTCGTAGTAAAAATATCTGCAGTATCTTTAAGTAGTTTTTGGGTAGTATAGCAAAATTATAATGTTTAGATAACAAAGAGGATTGGGCTGAACTTAAAATATCAAATGAAAAGTTTACTAATGGTTTGGATCGTGTACGGTCTAACATTTTTAAGCTTTAAGGCTTTACAAATCTTGCTGTGCCTGAATACCTATATGTATATGCTTCTATTCATTAAAGGCATATCATTGCAACTGTAACAACATCAAGGTGGAGCCTAACTTGTTTTACGTATAGTTTAATGTAACTGCGAATAAAAACAAATTCAGAGTTTATTTTGAGATTTATTTAAGCGTATGGTATTTTGTAGCCAGGAGACCACGTAGTGACGGTTTAGCTGCCAGTTGAGGGGATCAAAGCCACATTTTTAAACGACTTGGCGTCGTGAACTTTATTATAATAATAATAATAATAATAATAAATTTATTTCAAAACATTGGCATATAACAAAGTTTGAAGAAGTCAAAAAACAAAACATAAAATTACACTAACATTTACATAAGAATTCGCTTATTGTATAAGGTTCAATGTCACATATATGTTGAAATAATCGTTTTTTAAATACATTGTCTTTATTTATAAGCATATGTTTTAATTCAGTAGGTAGGTGCAAGTAGAAATTTATGGCAGAATATAAACAGCCCTTTTCCGTCAGAGATAAGCGATGGGTGGGATAATAGAAGCCGTCTTTGCCCCTTGTTTCGTGCAAATGTTTAAGTTTGAATTCACTAAATTGATCCTGTTGTTTATAGAGGAACATTAAAACTTCATATACGTAAACGCCTACAACAGTTAGGAGATTAAGCTGTTTAAAAACGCCTCTACAACTTTGTCTGTAACTCTTGTTAAGCATGATTCTTACTGCTTTCTTTTGAATAACAAAAACTTCGTTTAAGAGGGAAGACTGACCCCAGAAAATGATACCATAGCGAAGCATTGACATCCCCCTTATACTAGGGAAATGTGTTCTCTGCAGTAGCTTCCCGTTGCCTTCTGCAGAGTTTGTGAGCATGTATTAAGTGTATAGTATTTGTCTTGTTAGTATCTGCAGTTGACCACTCTGCAGACAGAATCGTTAATTGTAACCAGACGATTAAATGGCTTCACTCGCTCAAGTACCGACCTCGAACAGTGGGGAATTTTGAGATGATTGTTTATTTATTAGGAGAAATCTACCCTTGCGAGTGCCAGGGATTTCAACCTGCGTTGACTACTATGGTCATTGGCACTATCTGACTAGAATTTTGCAGATTCCACTCCTGGAAAGGATCTCTATCATGTCAATCATCGTATTGGCACGGAACTTACGGTTGTACCTTGTATCCAAAAGAGGGAATACTTTCAGATATTTTTCCACATTAGATATCCGTCCTAGACCGGGAATCGAACTCGAGATATCTGGTTTCTAATGCTAACCATAACGCCGAGGACGGCACCTTGAGATGATTATCTCGAGATATAATGTTTTATTTTCAAAACGTTTGCGATGACCTTACGGTTACGAGAATGAAAGCAAAGTTAAGCTGCAAAGAAATTCCAGGTTTTTGACAAAATTTCTAGAAAGAAGAAATGTCATAAGAGATAAGAACCTTCCTCCCAGTAGGGGGTGACTAATAACGGGTGTTAGAAAACTCGTCTTATTAGAGTCACCTGTGCTTATTAAAATGTATGTCCTGTATTGGTACCTAAGTTAATTTTCACGTAGACTTAATCACAATTAGTTAAATGACAGCAGCTGTCAGTAGTTCTAATGAATAGTGGATATTTAAGAATTAATCTAAGACACTTAATTTTTTTTTCATGTGTGACTCTGATAAGACGAGTTTTCTAACACTCGTTATAAAAAGTGCTACCAATGCGGGAGTCACAGTTAAATTCGAGCTTTTCGAATTTTCTTTATTAAAGCTGAACCTGCACTAACAATATACTTATGTTAGATAAGCACAAATTCAGAATTAAAGGCTGATTCAGAATTAAAGGATGCTCCTTCTAGAAAGTTCTAGACATGAAGAGAGAGAGTGAGTAACAAAAGTATAAAAGATTTAGAATTACAGAACTAGAATTATTAGCTAATAAACTGAAAAAATAGAGAATAAGCAAACCTTTTATGTTTTCTTTTGGGTGTTTCGCAACCACTTGAAAATAAAAGGTTTAATTGTTTACCTAAACTATCCAAAATACGGTTTTAATTTGTTTGAAAACGAAGATAGACTTATCTCAGAAATGTTACTAGTTTGATTATTTTAAACAGTTTTAATAGTTAAAATTTTATTTTCAGCAACTAGAGGCGAAATACACAAAACAAAATAGAAAATGTCTCTCCATAACAAACTTTCAGAAAATAAATAAACAATGCGTAAGGACAGAGTACATAGAAAAATATTGAATAAACGAATTAGACAGAAGCAGACAATTTTTAAAAATACGTAAATGACAATAACTTTCCTTTACTGTAATAAAGTAAATGGACGAAAGCAAAAAAGAAGAGTTCATTTTAAGAAATTTGCAAAAATTACCTTCTCTAACTTGATCTAAAAGAGATTCCTATTTCGATCAAAAAGAAAAACAAAGGCTGGGAAATGTTTTCCACTGATAGGCATTGTATATAAACATTTCCCACACCTTAATAATAATCCAATTCAGTATAAAATTTCGGTCAAAAATCGGAAGAAATGGATACTTCAATTAAATCACCTCGCCCTTTTAATCAATTAAATATTCAGAACGCTTTGATTTATACCAATTCGTTGACTGTTTAATATTTAATATTCAATATTCATTACCCTTCTTCGAACCAAATTAGATTTTGAAAATACACAATAACTTAACAATGTTAACACGTTCATTACAGGTTCGAACATTCCCGTACAAGAACCTCTCCAGGGGTCAATTAACAAATGTAGATGGGTGGCATGCCCTTTCACAAAACCTCTTCTGCCTGACCTACTTGTCGGAAGGCCCACTAACTTAAATTGCATCACGCTTCAATACTTGCTTTATATTCACACCCCTTTTAAAGCTTACAAGTTAATCTATGAAGGCAAGAAAAAGAAAACACGAAATACCTATTTGTTAGAAAAGGGCAAAATTCCCAAAAGGACGAGATAAACTGGCTAAAATGACAGCGAATTAAAACGAAATCGATTTCGAAAGGTTCAAAAACTTCCACGAATGAGCTGTTTTCGTAACAAGAGGGAAAGTTGCTGTAAATAAGTCTAACAAATAGAAAAAAACCTTTCTTTAAGTTTTGCGTATATTTCTGTCAGGTTTGGAATACAAAATAAGCAAGATACGTGTGGAATACGAATATACCAAACGATATGAATGGAAGTCGTAGTGAATCACAAGCCGTAAAATTTTCATCACAATTTAATCAAATTCACAAATAATTAACAAATAATTTATGCGTTTGAAAACTTTATGAATACCAACTGAATAACAATAAATCGAGGTATGTATTCTGGAATTTAATTTTAGTTTAAAAGTAATCTCTGCTTAATGTATGAGCATGAATTTCAATTTATAAAATATTAAAACAGTTAAAATAGTATTTTATACGAGTCTCTCTTTGTGAAATTTACAGCTTTGAAAAATTACAGAAATATTTTAAATTAAAATTTTGTGAGAATACTTCTTCTTGGAATATCAAAGTATGCTTCAAAAGGGTGGAAATATATAATATAATAATAATAGCATTCTATTCCACTGGAATTTTAGCAGTTCTTTCGGGAAATTTTAAGGTCCTTTTATAGGAGTGGATCAGTCTCCATGGTTCACATTTTGTTTTTACGCTCTGTTTTCGCACACGCTTGTATTTTCACTTTCACAAACTTCCAGTGTCTTCGCCTCAGTTACTATCTTCCTCCAAGCCTTTATGTTCTTTGTTTTCTCAGCCCAATCTATCAGTCCCATTTTTTTTTAGATCTTTCACCACCACCTCGTCGTACCACCTTATTCTCTGTCTCCCTCTGGGTCGATCTTCGCCCGGTTTCCATTAATTATTATTAATTTAATGGTGCTATCTTTCTTTCTCATTATACAGCTAGCAGCCTAATTCTTTGTACTTTTGCAAAACGCACCATGTCACCTCCTCCAATTTCCCTCGAAATTTCGTGATTCATCTTTCTTCTAAGCCCTCCCTCATCCTTTTCTGGTTCCAGTTTTGTTCTAAGCACTTTACGCTTGAAGATTCTCAGTTCTTCCTCTTCCTTTCCTGTGGTGCGTATAAGTTCCGCTGCATAGGTGAGTACAGGTCTGGTTAGACTTTTGTATATTTTGAGCTTTGTTGTAACAGTAATCTGCTTATCTTTTAACACGTTTTTATTTGTGTAATATGCTCTGTGTCCTGACTGTATCCTCCATCTCACTTCATACTTTCGATCATTGTTATTGTTGATTGGGACTCCCAGATAATTAAAGTTGTCGACTTCTTCTAATGTGTATCTGCCTACTTGTAGGTTGCCTCTATCATGGTTTACGTTTCTTTGGCATTTAAGGTATTTGGTATTATTTTCATTTATTTTTAGTCACTATTTTGTTTTCCAATTTTGTGAAAATTTCGGTTATTTTCCTTTTTGACCTCGCAATAATAATAATGTCATCAGCATATGCAAGCGGTTGACCTTCTCTGCTTATTATTGTCGCATGATGATCTATCTCTCTTATTATTTTTTCTAACACAATATTAAACAATGTGGTAGATAGTGCGTCTTTGCCACTCTCCCGCATTTACTATGAAGTTACTTGTTTCCTCTGCTGCGGTTCTAATAGAGACCGTTGTTGCATCCATCGTCATTTCCACCAGACGCACTATCTTTGCTGGTATGTTCATTTCACACATTGGTTTTATCATCTGTCTTCTATTGACTTTGTCAAAGACTTGTTCAAAGTCAATGAATAGCAGGTGTATGTCTACGTTGTGCTCATATCCCTTCTCCATTATTTGCTTTATAATATTGTAACGTAGCAAGTTTGGCCAATAATGTTAGAAGTTAATAAAATAAGCTACTTAAATTTGGATAGAATTATTTAACCAACTACGCCACGTGAGGGTTTGCTTTGCTTGTCGAGGGAATTTATATTACAAGTCTGATTCAACTAACACAACATATATTGTCCGAACTTTGAATTAGGCTTTACAAATATTATTTAAAGATAAAGTTACATTAAACACTTATACAATGTTAGAGACGAGTTACAAACGTTAAAGTTAATAAATAAAACAAAGGGTTAAATCCAAACTATTAGCAAGTCTTACAATGAACTGAATTACATTAAATTAAATACAGAAAAATAGTCTTACATACAAATCGTAGGAACACTAAGCACGAAGGATGGGACCAGACCTCTTAACAGCATGACTGTTTGACGTTTGCACTGACAATGGTTCGCTTCT
Source organism: Melanotus villosus (assembly GCA_963082815.1). Lineage (NCBI taxonomy): Eukaryota > Metazoa > Arthropoda > Insecta > Coleoptera > Elateridae > Melanotus > Melanotus villosus. The sequence continues at coordinate 73,794,191 of OY720420.1, forward strand.
GTTAAAGTGATTCCTTATATAGAATCAGATCCTCACCTTGAACCATGAACATAAATCTGTATATTTTAAAGAATGCTGATTCATCATTTTATGCAGCTGCACATATCGTATCCCAACACGCCAGATCAACTGCGCGTGCAAGCTAGAACGTCGCGTCCACTAATGACCTGCTCGCTGTAAATCCATACTGATAATCACCAATTATATTATTCGTGTACTTTATTAATCGCATGTGTATTAGCGTTGAAAGGATTTTGTATGCTGCATTAAGGAGGGTAATCTCTCTATAGTTGCGGCAGTCTTTCGCGTCTCCCTTCTTCTTTATCATCACTATGACCTCCTCTTTCCATTCCTCAGGTATCTTCTTTTGTGCCCATATCTGCTTCACTAATACATAAATTCTCTTATGTAAAGGGGTTTTCAATAGTCACGTTCGATCTTTGGCAATTGCGCACGACCAAGCCGAGAGTAACACAGCTGTAATATTTAAGAGACGTGTTCAGTTAGTCTTGACATTTAACCATGGAACGCTACACGATTCAACAACGCGTGGAAATGGTTAAAATGTATCATCAAAATCAGTTCTCTGTTCGCCAAACGTTCCGTGCGCTGCATCGAATTTATTTACTGGCCATCCAGATCCTGTGATTTAACGCCATTAGATTTTTTTGTGGAATCTCTGATCTATTCCGACAAACCACAGACGATAGCCGCCTTAAAGGCCAACATCAGTCGCGTCATTGATGAAATTGGGCCACTTTTGTGCGAGAATGTCATCGACAGGTTTCGAGCCACCCAGCGGAGCCGCGGCGGACATTTGGTTGATATAATTTTTGAAACATAATGTCATCGAATATATTTCAAAATAAAAATAAAAGTATGGCGATATCACTTACACAACTGGTTTTATTTAATTTCAAAATCGAGAGCTGAAAATGAAAAACCCTTTAGCTGCCCTCCTGCGTTCTTTATTAGTTCTCCATTTATCCCATCTTTGCCTGGTGATTATCCAGTTCTTATATTGTTTACAACAAATTCCGCGTATCCCTCGGTTTTCCTTCCTCTCTTTGGTCAGTTTCTAGTTGCACATTTAACAGCTTCTGAAAATGCTTCTTCCATACTTCTTTTATGCCATCGGCGGTGTCTTCTATTTTCCCTTTCTCGTTCTTCATTCCTCTTGTACTGCTCTTGCATGTTTGCTTTTGGTCCCTTATTTTCCTTTAGAAGCTTCGTGTGTTGCTGTTGCTACTGCTTTCCTCTATTTCTTCCATGTGGAAATATATAAGTATTTTAAAAAAATTCCGTATTTCAGGAGTTTTTTTTGCAAAATTTTTGAATATTTGAAATGTTATTTTGAAAAATTGCAGACCCTTTAATTTTTCTTTATCGCTGGGCAAGGCCTAGCATAAGTGCCAAAAGGTCCTACAGCATGTAAGTTGTTAGGTTAATAACAGATCATGAGCCTACTAAAAATAAAAAATTTTAAAAAATAATAAAAAGGCATAAAAAAACTATCGTTGTTAAACGTTTCAAGTCGTATTTCCTGAAGTTTCTCATAAAAAATCTCATTTAAGGTTTTCTAAAAGTCCCTTTGTGATAAAGCATCTCATTTAATATTCAAAGAGCAATATCAGAAAACGCACAACAAAAATAAAAGTAAGGGGTAAGTACTGCGATATCAATATTTCACGCTGTCGTGTAATGCAATAACATGGTTTCCGCATTAGCCTCTACTGCTTCTTTACTGTATTGAAAGTATGGCTTACAAGCATTTCTGAGGGAAACTGCAACAAACCGAGACGAGTATTCTAAAAGCTTTTTATTCCGAAGCAACTTTATAAGAAAAAAGAAATAATAAATTTGCAATTGAACACAAGGTGCTGGGATTTTTTTTTTTTAACAAAATAGTCTGACGATTTCTACGATTACCAAAGGAGCGAATCCTTGAATTTTTTCCCTCTAGAGTTTTTAGATAACTTTCATGATTAATTTTTATTGATATTTGTCGTAATTTTTGATGGGCCACACGATACAAAACAAAAAGAAATTGCACGGCTGGATTAACATTGGTAATTTGGAAATTAAACTTTGTTAACAAAATTTTCAGAGACGGTTGGTTGTATTTTAGAAACAAAAGACTGTCCATATTTTCTTCAAAATATTTCAACTTGTCTTAAACTGCCTCAGTAAAAACTTGTAATTACAAGAGAATTGAAAATCTGCTATAAACCGAGGTAGATTTCTCTAAATTACTTCAAATTGTCTCCGAGTGTCTCGAACTGTCTTAAAATGCCTCGGACTGTTTTAAATTGCCTATGTCATCAGTGCTTTATATTGTTTAACAAACTGGTATGCAATAAAGAAACGGGCACTTAGGCTGCATCTTGTTCCTTAATAAAGTTTGAAGATATTCTAAAGGTTACAGGCACTAGAGACAGTTTAAGGCACACATGGATATTCTAAAACTCAAACAATTTAGAGGTATTTTATGGCAATTCAGGGCAGTTTAAAAATATCAGCAGTTTGAAGCAATCTTTTTGTGACAATCTAATCGATATTTAGTAATAATTGCATATTTGCGAAAAGACATTCTTGGGAAGGTCACAGTAATTTTGAGGGAATTCCGAAGGAATAAAAAAAAGTTTATTTTGTTCATAATCAATTCACTATTCGACTTTGGGAAACTGTAGTTCCCCAAATATACTTACAACCAAGAACATTTCATTCTTTCGCAACCCTAATTGTGTGCTGTATTAAAACACTTTGAAACATATCTGATTTGAAATCTTAAATTCGGTTGGTCGAATCGAAGGTAGAATTTGAATCTGCGATTACAAATTCGAAATTCGATTCATTAAATTGCATTCAAAATTGGAGTCCGGACTTTTGTTTTGGTCTTTAAATATTCAATTCTGGTTCCAAAATTCCTATTTGCTATTTTAATTATTGTAAAATTATGTATGCGACAGCTTACTATTTATCAGTACAGTTACGACATTTAATAATAGGATTTAAGAAAATTCGGCCAGTACCAGATTTGATTTTCGTAGCAAATATTCGAATCTGAGACGTAGATTCCAATTTGGACTCTGATTCTATTAACAACCCTAATATTAGTAACAACACTAACATATTAATACAGAAAACAAACAACAAACTTTAGTCAGCATAAATTACGCATGCTGGTCGATGTGCCCTACAGAATTATTAAATACTTATGCATGTTCAGAAACATTAAACTAAAACAGCACAAAAGTTAAGTAGATAATTTTTTGAGATGTAAAATTATTTGTTAGATGTAAAAATATTGTAAATACGAAAGCATTTATAAACAATCAGTTAAATAAGAGCACTTTATTTATGTTTTGTGACGTTTTACACATTAATTGTTAAACTATTAATAAGAAAGTTAATACAACTGTCTAAATTTCCAAAATTTGAATACAACTCTTACTTTTCTTTTATTTAAAAATACGAAAGGAATAGATAACAGCGTTCTAATAATAAAAACGTAAAGGTAAAGGTTCAAAATTCGTGGCGAATTCTACACATCTTTCGAAACTTTCTACAATAAAGGAAACTAAAGATATCGGCACTTACACTTCGCGAGGGAGTATGGCCGGCAACATGGAGGGTTAAGGCCTCCTAAGTTTCTTTCATACCTGGTTGTCTCGCACGCTATGCGTACGGTATGATGTGGTAATGCTATGAAATGGTAACGTACTTAAAAAAAACTGTTTTTCTTAGAGTTTAATTCAATTTTGCTTTTATTTAGATTAGCCATGGAAAATCAGCTGACAATAAATACTACTTTACGTTACACTATCAACATTTAAGAAGTGTGTTGCCAAGCTGTACAAAAGATTAATAACAATAGATTATGTAGCTAAACATAAGTGTCAAATTTATGCATCATTGTTTTATTCTGTTAAACCAATTTATAACTAAAGTACTTTAGTTAATTACGTTAAATTACTTTCAGCTGCGAATTCAAAGATAGTTTGTTATTCTTATTTAAACCATTCAGTTTCAGTTTGTTATGTTGACTATTAGACCCTTGGGCGGTTTGTAAGTGCATCATTTACCCCCCCCCCCCCAAACCCCTCCCAGATGTAAAATATAAAATCTGTTTTATTTTTTATGATTCAAAATAGATTATCTGTTGAAGCTTTTTTAACGATATACTGAAATGTTACTACGATAGAGGTGACCTGATTTAAATCGCAAGAAGAAAAATAATAAAAACATCAATTTTATTTTTAAATAAAAAAATATTATCAAGTATTATTAATAATACGGGGTGTCCTTAAAATATAGAGCCAAAATTCTACAGCGTGTTCAGGGGGCCCAGTAAATTAAAAAGTTCTAATAAATATATATTCGTAAATGCATTGGAAGGGGTTATGCAAGTCAGAAAGTTAAGAAACATTTTAAAATGGTTTGGGAATAAAAGCTATTCCATGGTGGTGTTGACTTAAACCTTACTGTTTAATTTCAATTTAATTTGTCAATTCCTTATTGTGTCTTGAACTGCGCTAGTGTATAGTTTTTTGTTTGTCATATTGCTTTTATTTTGGTTTATTAACATGGATATCTGAAATACTCCAGAAGTGTTTAAAAAGATTCAACAATCATTAATCCGACAAGCAGAGGTCTGCATTTTCGTAGAAGGGAGGAACTTCGAACATTTATTATAATTTCCTTTATGACCACGATGTAAAATTTTGGCCCCATATTTTAAGCACACTGTACATGCAGAAAAATTAGATAATAATAAAAGTAATAACATAAATGAAAACATTAATAATTTCGTAAGTTCACGAAAAGATTTGTCGAGAAAATTAGAAAAATATAATAATAATCAATCATTTCAAGTCAAGTTTTAAAGATTTAGAAATGTATATTCTGAGTTGATTTATTACAAAAGTCCACTTTTTGTTTTTAAAGTTTTAGGCACCGTTGCAGAAATGAAGAATCTTGTTGTCATAATCTGATATTATGGCTGCGTCGCAGTAAACGGGGAATCCCCGGATGCAAATATTTTGCAAAAATGCATCCTTTTTCAAGATACAGAACAGCAAGTAAAAGGTTTCATGTTATGTTAACTTAAAATATGCAAGGCAAAAAAAAATTGCAATCCCTTGCCTTGTTATACAAACCAAGAAAGGAAACAATCGAACAAAAAAGTCTCATCAAACTCTACTTAAAATGTTCAAATTAAAATCTTATCGAGTTAAAACCATGAGTTGGTACAAACACCTTCTCTTCTAATTTTGGCCTCGGTTCCTCTGAATTCACTGCAATTGCCAAGACAATTAGGGCCGCATACAATTGAATTGTCTTCATTTTTACAGCAAAATTCTGAAGGAGAATGCTGCAACCACCAATGGTTCTTAGACTATATATCGCAAGATGTTATTAAATTTCTGCTGAAAAGGTCTTTTATCTAACATAGATTTCTGCAAAAGGTACCAATCCTTGACCATAGATTAAGTAAGTATTTTGTTTTTCTTTGTTTTATTTTAATCAGTAATAAAATTAATTGGCAGATATATTATTAATCACAATTTTAATGTAACGGGTTGCAATATCCAATTTTTGATTATAATTAACTTGTCCTTGACTGGGGCTTAATAGATCGATAATCTAATCATGATTTTGAATTATTTTTAGCTATAATAAAAGTGTATATTTGACATGTGTGAAATAACACTCATAAATAATAAATATACATATATAAATAATACATAATTATATAACCTGCTTTCATACATTAAATGCATCCAATTTAGGATTACAGAATTACAGAAACCCTTCCTTGGATTCTGTAAACCTAACCTCCTTTATAAATTAATTAACTTATGTACCTACTTATTTAGCAAATACATATGACATTAGTTTTCGTATTTTCATATCAGTTTGATATTTTATATTTTGTCTCAATAGAATTTTGCTCAACCATATTGCCTTAAGATGTCTACGACTGGGCTGTATTCCGTTCTTAATAGGACATCCTGTATAATTAAACTTTAAAGTGCGACTAGAAAAATTGAAATGCGCAGTTATAAATTTTAATTCAAAAATCTATGTTCTAAATTCAATGCAAACATTCTAAAATTACAAATTCTTCGAGTTGGTTTATAAATTTCTTGGTAAAGCTAAGTTCCTATTTTACACTAATTTTTTTAATTTCTCGTTTAACTGTTGGCATAACAAGATTAGGCACATGCCACGGTGCATTCACTCTGGATAATTTCGATGTTACTGTTGCCGGAAGTTCCCCAGAGCTGAATCCCGCAAGTCCAAATAGGTTTTATAATCACTTTATAAATTAATAGCTTATTTGACAGCGTTAGTTGTGATTTCCTTCATTCCGATCATCTAATATAAGTGCCTCAGTGTAATTGCCAATTTTCGTTTGGTGTGCCTTTGCCATGTCAGTCTACAATCTAGGTGTAACTCAGGATATTTTGCATTATCCGATTGCTTCAGTTGTTTCCCGTTTAAGTATACTGCTGGACAGTTCTCTCTCTCTCTTCATAGTAAATGTTACGTGTACTGATTTACCCTCGTTGGCCTGAACCCTCCATTTCTTTAACCACACCTGTATCTTATTGAGGTTCGTTTGAAAAATTACGTTAATTTTTAATACCATGAGATCGAAAAAAAATGATTCTGAGCAGGCCTTGACTAGTACAACACGATTGGCTACACTGGTTATAGAATGCCTATGAATTATAATGTGACAGTGACATTTCAAATGTAAGTCAGTTTTGCAATCTTGTTTCCAGAATTATTTAAGTTTATCGTTGTAATACTAGTGAAGGATCGCATTTTGAACACCTACTCTAACATGTATTCATCTTAGTTTTCAGTTTGTTCCCTAAATAAATACTGTTTTGTGTTTTAATTTGTTTGACATTTATTAACCTCTAACCTACTGCCACATTTTGAAATCAGTCTTGCCAATCGTGTTGTACTAGTCAAGGCCTGCTCAGAATCATCTTTTTCTCGATCTCATGGTAGTACCTGTTTTATTATGATCAACTAGAACTTCAAAGAATTTTTGTATTGAGGGGGTCAAAATCTACCAACGCTTAGATAAGCACTTAAAATCCGCATCATGCTATTTGTGTGTCTTTACAAGTAATATAATAAAAAAAATTGCGAAAGTCAATTACTAGAATGTTTTTAATTAAAATACATCCAGATTAAAGTGATTTTCATATACTTACTCCGTTTAGTATTTTGCTTTTATAGTTAAATTAAAGTATTGATCTCTGAACTAAGAAAAAACATTCCAAAAATGTAGTTTATTTAATTGTGTTAATCAGGTATGAATTTGGGGCTCAAACTCGAAATCAAATTACGATTTGTAATCCGAATTCGAATTTTAGATACTGGATTATTTATTGAATGAAATTTAAGCTTATAGGTGCCAAGCATCTCAACAGGTATTGACTGCCATGATCATTTAGATTAGAACTACCAAAGTAGAATTTTACCGAACACAAGGGATTTACGCCCCTGGAAGAAATTTTTGTGCGCCAAATATGGCATTAGCATACTGTTTTCCACGTTTCCGAAAGTGTCAGGCACTATCCCCATAAAAAATCTTCTCATTTGACTTTGGGCGGGATCGAACCCGAGACGTTTGGTTTACACAGCAACTATGCTGTACATCTACGCGGTTAATGCTGGCAATATTAATTTAACTTGAAAATATGAATTGAACCAGTACGCTGTAAGCTAGAAGTTCAAAACAAAATAATTGAACAAGTTATGTCTTTTCAGTATCTAAGCGCCCTGATAACCAGCTATGGTGACATACACGAAGAAGTAAAAACACAAGCCAACAAGGCCGCTGCAGTATCAGGGGCATTTAGAGATGTAGTGTGGCGAAATAGAGATATGAATACAAATAGTAAAGTAAAAATATACCTACAAGTCCTGTGTTAGGCCATTACTAACATATAGTATAGAAACCAGATCGGACGCACAAAAAACGAAACAAATATTGAGGACCAACGAGATGAAAATACTGCGAAATATAACGGGTAAAAGACTAATAGACAGAGTGAGCAACCTATACTATACTTATATAAGAGAATAATGTGGCGTGGAGGACGTAATAAGATGGGGTAGAACAAGAAGAAAGAAATGGAGAGAACATGTACAACGGATGGACGATGATAGAATAACCCAGATATGGTTATATGAACAACACTCCACATGGAAAGAGGACAAGAGGGAGCAGCAATCTTTGATATTTTTAATCCTCTGGTTAGCAATGTCAAAATGACACAATGATAAATGGTAGCAATACAGATGTGGCCATATTAAATTATTAGAAAATGTATTAAAATTAGAAGAAATCTTAAATAGTACGTTTCGTAAGACCTTTATTTAGTTTTTAACACTAAAAATAGCATTTATATTTTGTGAAGTATCACTTGGCAGACTTTAGAGTGGGAATTCTTCTTAGGGTGCTGTTAATGACATTAACAGCATGTTGAATTTCTTATCATTGACTTCTTGGTCCCATCTCCTGTATTTTTTTTTTAAGAATTGACCATATACTGAGGCGGTTTTTTAAGTTATCTACGTAGCCATTGCCATGAACAAAAACACGTATCACATTAACAACCCTTTATTTTTCTACGTAACCCCTTCAACACTTATACACTTATTTCATCTTTTTTCCAATTGTCCTCAGAAAAAAATTCCTTCGGCAACTCTGCAACATATTGTTCAACAGCTTCTTTGAGTGCTTTATCAGATGCAAAACGCTTTCCCCGGAGATGCTTTTTTAAGTTTTTGAATAGAAAGAAGTCTGACGAGGCTATAAAGTGGATGCCTTAACGCTACGAATCCACAGGCATTGTTTATCTACTGGACTTTGTTTGCCTTATAAACCCGACAATAGTCGTATAGCAACAGGTTTTTTCTTTTTCCTCCAGAGCAGTTTTTAAATTTTGAATTGTGTTTACATAGACCTCTGCATTTGTGGCATATATTCAACAGGCAAGACTCTTTCAGCATCCCAGAAAACTGTTACCATTAGTTTTTTTCCATAAAATTCTGTTTTGGCCTTTTTGGTGGTGGAGAGCCCTTGTAAATTCACTGCATGGATTCTTGTTTAGTGGGAGGGTCTCAGTGATCCAAGTGTCATCCCCGATGATAATTCAAGAAAAAAGATTTCTATCCCTCTCCAACGTGGCAAAACTTTATGATACTGCGATGGTCGATCTTAATTTCACGCATTTTATCTAAAAGTAAACCTTCCCAAATCTCTATAAACCGCCCAAATTAAATACAACTTAGCACATGTACTTCTAAACGTCCCAGCTATTTTTTTAGTAATTAGTTTAACATCGTCGCTTTTTGTTTCATGGCTTGGTAGATCATATAAAAAAACGGCCTCGTGCTTTCAATTTGATTAATATTTGGCCTATTTTCCGGCAATTCGGGTAGATCAATTTGTTTTTGTCTTAAATTATTTCATTTTCTGTATAAGCAAACTGTCTAAAGTGCTTTGTAACTACAAGCAAGGCCGCATACCGAAGACGCATATGAATATGAAGGTCATAAGCTTGCATGATGCATACATCACGCAAATGACTTTTTGCATCCGCACACCAAAAATACATGAAACATGCAGGCGATTTAAATTTTCGATTTTTCTAGGGTACTATTACTTAGTTTGCAATATGCCGTCCTCTTTATGAATGTGTAGCAGACATGGAAGAACCATACGATGCACACAAATGTAAGTAGTTACAGCAGTTGCAGTGTGATAAGTTTTTGGCACTTAAAATGGAGAATTTTAGGTTCAAGGATCAGCATGTTATTATCCGTTTTCTTAACTTGCGTGGGGTTAAACCAGTTGACATTGATCGGCAATTGACTGAAACATGTGGTGATGGCGTTATGGACCCGTGAAAGCGATCGCCTCCAAAGGCACACAATTCTTCCTCACACATTGCATTCCAAATGGCACTACGGTGACTGCTGCTTCCCACAAAGACGTTCTGGAGACGAAGTTTATTCCAGTCTTGCAAGAAAACCGGCCAGAGAGGGATCCACATGTGCTTTTTCATCAAGACAACGCTCCAGCTCATCGGGCAGTAAATCTTCAGAATTTTCTACGTGGAAAAAACATTGAAGTGGTTCCTCATGCTCCTTACTCGTCTGACCTTGCACCAAGTGATTTTTGGTCTTCCCAACGCTAAAGAATAGTCTCCGGGGCCGCACATTTTCCATCCGTGCTGCTCTCGCATCGGCAATTTTTCGGTGGGCTAAACAGACACCTAAAGAAGCATTCGTAGCGGCCATGCAATCATGGCGTCGTCGTTGCGAGAAATGTGTACGTCTAGGGAGAGACTATGTTGAGAAGTGACTAAAGTTTGATATATTCTCTATTCACAACTAGGAAAAGCACTAAATTGAAATATCTGGTGCATTTTTTTGTTATTGAATTGACAGCACTACATGTTTTTAAAATTTAGTGAGATATTTAGTTCCCTGAAATGTTGGGTTATGCTGTCATGTTGACAGATATTAAAATCAAAATTTTTATAAATAGTTCCATATGCATTTTTAATTCTTCGTAACATAGATAAATTGCCTTGTGTCCTCTTTCGGTAAAATTCATGATTCAACATTTAGGTTACACCCCCCCCCCCCCCCCCAACGCCAACGTCTAGCTACTGCCCTGACGTGATTCCTATAACATAATGAAGGATTAAAGAATTTATTATACCATCCGCGTTCTAAATTTCACTAAGCCCTTTTGTAGAAATGGCAGCCCAGACCATCACTTTTGTAGGAAACTTTACATTTTGTTTGTCCTAGTTTTAGTTTCAGTTTCTAACAATATGGCCACCGGCCACATCTGTAGATTAATAACATAAACTTACAAAGCTACTGAAAATATTTCAACAACAAAGACATGAACTTAAGTCGTATACAACTATTGCCTTGTTTAGTATTTATTCATTTTTGTGTGTATGTGTGTGTGTATTTTAAGATTGAATATTTGCTATTTTTGAAAATACACAATTTTGACAAATAAGGTTTATTAAATTTTTTCAAGTTTTAAAGTAAGATTACAATGTTAAAAAAATCAAAAAATCAATTTAAAGCTTACTCTGAAAAACGAAAAAACGAAACGAATTATACACCATTTTCTCTTTATTTAAATACTAGTTGTCCATTAATTTAGTTTATTATATTGGCAATAAAACGGGTACAATCTGAAACCGTTATTTGTTCGGAGTTATATGGACGATGAGTTGTTGCCAAGTGTTTCTTGGTAAACCTTTAATTTTACGAAATATCGTGTTCTTATAAACAATACAGCTTACTGTGGGTTACAACGATCGCAAACGTGCTATAGCAATATATGTATATGTTACTGGCAATGTGTGAAATCCGGCATTGTATAGAATGTCTAAAAAATATATAGAATGCCTAAAATCGAACGTCAAAGTATGAAATAATTTATCTCGTATTTCACACATTTCCTAGGCATTCTATACAATGCCAAAAGGCCAACCGGCAGAGTATAGAAAGTTCCCGCTATTCAGGCTCCAGTCTTTTTTTGGAGTTAACGTCCTGGTAGCGAAACACGTGAGCTTCCACTTCCGCCACAGATGCTGGCCCCTATTGTTTCCCGATGGCTGCTGTGTCCAGGTGTTGGAACAGGAAGAAAGGATAGTGCGTGAGCAGGAATCACGGAATGTTTACATGCAACGGCAGTTCTACGATGAACTATCTCAAGTACGAGCCAATGCTGCCAAAAACTGTATTTTTCTGACGGAAAATAGTTACCAAAAATTAGTGGACGATGTAAAAAAGGCTAAGGCAACCACTAAGAAGGAACCCCGGAACTATCGGCTGCTGAAACGCTATGATGTAATGTTGGTAGAGAACAAAAGTAAGTTGATTAATCCTGTTAAAGAAGGCGTCAGTGCTATTCAGTTTTATGTCACGGACTCTGAATTATTTGACGTGTTTCATGAGGCTCATTTGGTAGTTGAACACGGAGGACGGGACAGAATGTTGAAAGAACTTTCACAGAAGTGTAAGAACATTACTTGTCACGATATTGAACTGTACATTCACCTTTGTGAGCCATGCCAGAAAAAAAAAACAAAAAGGTGTTAGAAAAGGTGTTTTGGTCAATGATTTTTTCTGAATTCAACTCCCGTAGTCAAGTCGATCTCACCGACTTTCAGTCCCATCCGACAGGAAATATAAGTTTATAATGGTGTACCAAGACCATCTCACCAAGTTTGTAGTTCTGAGGGCTCTGAGGGTGGAAGAAATGGCCTACATCCTCGTGGACATATTTGCGTTGCTTGGAGCTCCATTGATTCTACAGTTCGATAATGGCAAGAAATTTGCCAACAATGTGGTGATCAGCCTAAAGGTGTACTCGCCCACGTTGAAAATCGTCCATGGTAAACCGCGCCACTCACAAAGCCAGGGCAGTGTCGAAAGAGCTAATCAAGACATCGAAAACATGATGTATGCTTGAATGCAAGATGAACAAATTGACCGCTGGAGTGAAGGATTACGGTTCATCCAACTTATGAAGAACAGGGCCTTTCATTCTGGGATTAAGAGAACGCCATATGAAGCTATCTTTGGCTGCAAAGCTAAAGTGGGCCTCACAACGTCTTCCCTACCCCATAACATTTTACAAGATGTACAGACTGAAAAAGAACTCGAAAAAATAATAGAAAGCGCACAGACAACACAACAGGAAGAAGCAGATCACCATATTCAAGAGACGGAGACTACTGCACAGAAGAGCCTTCCACTTCTACGCTTCTTCTAGAAGTGGCGTACCCTTTACAGGACGTTGCCGATCTTCTCTCCATATGTCTGTGGTGTGCGTGACCAGTAGTCTACAGACATAGCGGACCTACAGTTTAACGTGCACTCCGAACAACGGAAGTGCTTGTACGTCTACTCCAGAGAGGACTTACTAGGCAGAAATACCTCTGTGGTTTGATATTGCCGAGGGAAGCGGTCGGGTGTTTTCGGTGTATGTGTGACCCTGGAAATCGAACCTGGGCCATCTCAGTGGTCAATCGCACGCTGAACCAACTGAGCCATGACCGTGACTAGAGAAAACTAGTGCTGTCCATACATGCCAAAACTGTCGCCGTAATGTTCACGTTGTCTGTGGACATGCTGCTAAAGACGATGGAGACGAGGAACTAGTACTAGAAGGTTATGGTGTTAATATTTTGTACAGCCTTTGTTTCGAGATTGAGCGAGCTATCGAAGGTGGAAACGAATCTAAATTGAACCTCGAAATCCAGGCAAAAAAATGAAAATGAACTCTGACAAAAAATTCCCACCTGCACCTTTGGGAGCCACTGTACAAGTTCCTGTTTCTGAAGTTGACAAGGGACGAGGATACTCGCGCAATCTGTTGTCAGTAGTTATGACAGTGACAAAAGATTGCTTTTCGCGGCTTGGAACTGCACAAGGAATCTTGAACTAATTCTATGCGAGATCACAATTCACTGTATGCCCAAAGGACTTATTGAGAGTTGAAGACGTCCCTGACCATGAAATAGCTCTCCGATCTGCCGCTGCCTCTCAGGAAGGTGAAGGATTCGTGAGGTGTTTGTGTAAGACCAAGTGCCAAAATATGAAGTGTTGTTATGTGAAGAAGAAAATAAAGTGCAATTCAAAATACCATTCTAACCTTCCTTGCTGCAACAAGCAGCTCAATGCCACTTCTGCTTTGGTGGTTTTTCTGGTACGAACATGCTTTACTTTATTTCGTATTTCTTCGTTTAGTTACAAATGCCTGTTGCCAATCAATGCGGGGTTGATACTTTACCTAGAGTGTATCTACTTGTTATTCTGTATAATACCTAGGTAATGTATAGAATACCTAGGAAAAGCATGCAACATAATCACAAAAACCAGACATTTCATACTTTGCCTACAAACTTTAGCCATTCTAGACATTCTATACAATCCTGGTTTTCACACATTTCCGGTAACGTATATAAAACATTTATATATTTTTGTTACAGTTGTTGTTTCTTAATCAACTACGGCTTGGTTTTCCAAAGTTTCCTAGCTCAAATAAAGTATAAAATTCCTAATAAGTTCAATGAAAGGTAGAATTCAATTACCAAACAAAATAAAATCTTTATCGCTTTTTAAAATAAAATCCCTCGATTTTAGGTTTGTGCATTAATCAAATTACTTCATATTTAATGAGTGTAGAAAGAATTTTTGAAACAAGGAAACTGATTTGTGTTAAAACCGAGACTTTTTTAATTAGATTTAGAAATAGAAATTTGGTTAATTCCCATTTAAAAATTAATATTCTTTCAACTGTCGTTTAGATTTAGATAATCAGATAAAAATTATTAAAATTAAGGAGTGGCCCGAATTCTCGTGTCTTATTTACAATTTAAAGTAATTGAAGGAAACATAACACGGCTTATGTTGCGATTACTTTAAATCAAAACATAAGGTGAGGATGCGGACTTGAACGTCAATGTAATACATTATATGCGTTCTTAAAAGATTACTCTAATAGTGACCTAGTATAGACCCTATTTTACAACTATGAGGACACAAGTTCTAAACTCAATCGTGAACAGATTTTTAAATTAGAAGCGAATCTTATACGGTACCGCAAATTACCATTAATTTAATGGCAAGCTTTACAAAATATCTTATTATTATTCTCATTGCTTGAAAACTACAGGCACGCCATGTATGAACTTCAAAACCATTAAGGTTTCTACGAGACAAGGGTATGAGGTCAGAACAAAACGAGAACAGGGAGTTATCGTGACTGGTTAATGGGAAATGTTTATTACCTTTGGATGGAACTAAACGACTAAGAAAATCAATCACTTCTGATATGTGTGGTACGGGAAGCTCATTTAGAAAATTAGAAATCAGTTAAAAGCAATGGAACGTTGAGCTTTATTATTACGGATTTATGTTTATAGATCACCTTAAGTTTCTAATCATTTAAGCAAATAAAAATGTGTGCAATAAAGGTCAAAGTATTTCGTTTTACCTATACTTAACCCTCATATTTATAAATAAAATAGATATTAATAGCCGTTTCAAGGAATTAGAATTAAAGTAATCCTTTATTATACATATATTATTTGGTTTATTCTTAATTAAATAAATTTTGCGAAAGCTGGGATGCATTACGAAGAGTTTTTATTTAGCTAAAATTTTGGTATGTAAAACAGAGCCGAATTTCTTTTCACTGCCTTTGCTGGATTATAATGGGCTTTAAAACTAAAGATGCTAAATTAACTAATAAATAAGTTAGTTTATTTTAATCACGGTATTTAATGTAAATATATATAATATGATCAAAAAGTCCTTCGGCAGTCAAGTCATTACGTGCAGTTTTAACCCGTACGATTTAGGCTCATGACATTAATTGTGCTGTTTCAGCCTACAGTGATGGTAGGTAAGGCAATTCGGTGCACTTTCCACTCAAGTCATTGGTGTCATCTCATGCCGACATTTGATAAAAATAATCCCCACTCTCTATCTGTTGCACTTTTCATCATCATCATCATGCAGTCTTATCTTGTCCTCTGTTGGGCATAGGCCTCCTCCAGACGCTTTCAGTTTTCCCTGTTCCGAGCATTTGCCATCCAGTTCGTACAGATTCTTTTGATATCGTCGTCAGTCCACCGTGTGAAAGGTCTTCCCAGGATTCTTTTATCAGTTCTCAAACTCCATTCAAGAAGTTTCCTTGTTCATTTGCTGTCATCTTGCAACGCTACATGCCCTGCTCATCTCCATTTCACTGTGTCAATGCGTTTTATGATGTCTTCTACGAATTTCTTCATTCCTAACCCTATCCCTTAAGCTTATTCCCAGCAGTGATCTTTCCATTTTTCATTGCTGATGTTCTGGTGAGGGTTAGGGTTTCTGCACCAACTAAGTACCGGTAAGACACACTGGTTGAAAATTCTTCTTGAATATGTCACAAAGCTTACCGTATGCTGCCCATCCTAATATTATTCTTCTTGTAAATTCAGCTGTTTGGTTGTCACTATTTATTTTTGATTCGTGGCCAACATACGTGTATCGCTCAACCAGATCGATTTGAGTTCCATCGACTTCTATTAACTGACTAGGTACGAGGTTGGTCATCATTTTCATTTTTGTGTAATTCATTTTCAAATCCACTTTATGTGCAGCTTCTGGGAGGTCATATAACATATCTCTGATGTTTCTTAAATTGTCCGCTATAAGGACAACATCATCAGCGAAACGGAAGTGGCTGAGTATTTCTCCACCGATTCCCATGCCGTTTTCTTCCCATTTCGTCATTTTTAAAGCGTGTTCTAGAACTGCTGTGAAAAGTTTCGGGGAAAGAGTGTCGCCCTGTCTTTCACCTCTTTTAATTTGCAATTGTTTTTTTTTAATTTGCAATTGCGCTTTTACGTTCATATAATAGTATATTTCGTAACAAGTGTCGAAAGTAATCTACTCGTGCTCCGCTCCGCTCCGCACACGTATATCTATTATAAACACTGTGCGTTATATTCCTATACGTGTTGCTAACGCACGGGTTCTTCACTTGTTTTGTGAAAGTTAAAAAATCGCACAGATGATATTGTAAATTTTCACGCCTGCTTTTTTGTGCGTTAGGAGCGGCTTTCTTATATGGTCGTAGGAAAACATCTATAAACAACTAACGCGGTTTTTTGTTTTCTTCCGATTTATATATTCAAATTTTTTCTAGAAAGAATGATTTCTCATCATCTCATCTGTTGAATATTCAAATACTAATCTAACAGTTTAATAAAATAAAATATGGCCTTTATTTAAGAACTACGTCGATTCTTTAATGTTAGTTTTACTAATTACTTGTTAAAACACACAGCGAGCATGTAAATGTTGGACCTTCAATAATAAAGAAATTGATTCAAAGTGTTGCTCTATTTTAACATTGAAAATGTTTCTGTTTTCGCGTATATAGGGGCTTAAATTCGCTTAGAATTGCATGTTGCATTTGCTGCTTTTCGAAAGTGATCGAACGGCGTTCGGAGCTGTTCGGCGCTCTACTCCGTCCGATAACTTAGACTGTGAGTGGCGCGTATACAAAATTCCCTATAAGTACTATCGTCGGGTCCTCCCTAAGACTCTATATTGTTTAGACTGTGACTGTCTTGTAAAACACGTACAATAATATTTCAAGTTCGAATTGGAAGTCGAGGTTAATATAATTCTATCTTTGCAACTTTTTAATACTTTTATTCCAAATTTTATCGCATCCCAAATTTCACAAGATTTGCGTTCTACTTCATCATTTTCAATGTCTCCTCCGGTTGCATCTTTGCGAAGGACTGTGAATTTAAAATTTAAAATTTTAATAGTTTTACGGTATCTCTTTGAATTATTTTATACAAGAACCATGTACTATAAAAATCGTTTCTTTTTTAATTGTAGTTGGGATTAGTGCTTATGGGAAACATACATTTTTAAAAGCAGTTTTTACGCACGCTTCATGCTCAGGTAACTGTAATAATGGAAACCACTCATATATTTTTAAATTTGATCCAGCTTACTATTTTAATATTTCAAAGATTAATTTTTTATAGGATTGGCAACCAAAATGCCATTAAAAAATCAATAATTGCAAACACAAACTAAATTTAATAATAATACTTAGAATTCTAGTAACAATATACCTGCTGCGAAAGCAAAAAATCCTGAAAACAAGGCAAAGACGGACTGAGCCGATCGAATTATTTCTAAAATAATGTTGGTGCTACAAAATTGCGATTAAAAATAAATTAACTTAATTGAGGATTTCTATTATAAATGATCTAATTGTTAGTAGTTAGTTTAGTGTCTGTGTTTTAATCACACCGAATTTAAGATCCCTAGATTCAATGTTCCGGCATAATAACGTACGCTAAAGCCGGTATTAATAGCCAAATTGAAAAATAGCCACAGGTAATACTGCTGCTTGAACCTCAAAAGGTTTCGAATTATGTAAAACAGATATTATTAAGAAAATTTTACTTGAATTTCCTTCTTCCAGAAAAGAATAGATAATACAAAAATTGAGTTAAACAATAAAACAAAATTGAGCAATGGAAAGGAGAAATAGGAAAATAAACACAAAAAATGATCTCCAGCTTTAGCGACATTTAAACAGTATACCATTTTTACATAAAAAAGATGAGGCAATGTTTTTCTACAATTAAATCTGCGATAACTTTAAGTAGTACACAAAAGTTGAAGCATTTTTTTAAATATTGTTGTAGCAAAACTTTGACACCCTGTATCTCCTTTAGTATTAACTTTTGGGCTAAGGTAATTCTACGTAAATCGTAATATTTCGACACTAATCTACTAGTAACTAGTGCACTGTCTCACGTTACTTACTACAGGACCATTCTGTGTGTTAGTATCAAATGATATTTTTTTGTTGTCATTTGAAATGTTTATAAAAGTAGGAATAATTGTAGACAATCAAAGCACATTTAATGTTTCATTTTCACGTGATCATATCTAACAGTTTCTTATCAAAATTTTACATTCCACCAAAACCGATAAAAATGTAGGTAATAAGAAAAATTCTGTATCTGTATTATTAACCTCTTTTACCTTTCATTGTCAAAGCTCTTTCGAGAAAAGTTAATTAATTAAATTAAAAGAAGGGTCAAACTTATACAAACACAGAAAAGGGACAATTGCAGTGAACGATATCTTATTCTTCAGATGCTCTTGAAATCAAATCAGTTTTAGCATAAGTATATCACAGGCCAGCGTCTAAAGTTTTAATTTCTTGAACATTATTTCGATTGGACGCAACCACCTAAACAACAATACTTTATTTCTGACCAAATTACTACCATGTTAAAAATGCCATTCCAATGTTTAGCCGGAATTGTACGGAAAAAAGCTATACAAATTTACTAACAGCAATGATAGGATCATTACATATTTGTCTGCGTTTTCCACTGTATTTGCAACATTAAGATAACATTTAATTGAATTGACGCTTCTTTAGTTTAACCTTTTAATATTGCTGAATAATATAAAACAAATACATACTGGTGTTTTTAAATTTACCTATAAAATATGTGATCGGTAAAACTACATTATTTAAACTCAAAATATGATAAACCACATACAGTAGATTTCAGTTATTACATACTCGGTTATAACGTATAATCAGCTATAACGTACAGATTTTCCAGTCCGTTCAAAGCTCCTTTGATTCTAATGTGAGATTGTCTGATATAACGTGCGGTTATAACGTACTCCCGATTGTAACGTTCAGATTGTTCAGATACCTTCGTTTTTACATTCGTTTGTTATCGGTTATAACTTACATGCCTAAAGAATTAGGGAAGTCCTCGGAATGTTTGTCCTTTTGCCACGCTTGCATACTTTCCTTTCAATTTTGCGAGAGCCTTCTGCCAGGAACATGTCGGAAGCATCTAAGAATGTTAACAAACGCAAAACGCTACGATTAGTTGGTATTATAAACGAAATATAAATATACGACAGAACTTCAGGCCTTAAGACCTATGGCTTGAATCTTCTTTCTCCACATTGTTCTATTCTCTGTGTTAGGACCCGCCAATCCTGTATCTTACATTCCCTTATATCTTCCTCAACACATTCCCTCCATGTTTTCCTCGGTCTTCTTTTCTGTTTTTCCCCCTGGTTCCAGTTTAAATGTCTTTTTGGTTAGTTCTTCGTCACCCAATCTAAGCATATGTATATTTTGTTCCACTATCACTTTTACATTAAGTTCTTGAAATAATTCTTCAAGTTCGGTATTTGTTCTTCTTCTTCTGTTTCCGTTTTCTTTCATACCTCCGAAAATCTTTCTCAAAATTCTTCTTTCCCATATTTACAAACGTTCGACATTTTCCATTGTCAAAACCCACATTTCACTTCCAAATAGAACTACTGGCCGTACTACTGTTTTATAAGTATAATTTTAGATTTAAATTTCTTGTAAGGTTTTTTTCAGTTAAGATGTTGTTCGACGCAGCTGCACTTCTGGATCCGGCTGCAATTCTTCTTAAGATGTTTTTACTATGATTACCATCACTAGATATTTCAGCACCTAGATATGTGTAAATGTGTATATTACACATATCTCTTCTTATTAGGTATCTAATGACACAATTTCCAGGTTTTGGCGTTCTTGTAGTTTAGTTCCTAGGATCATATAACTTGATTTGTTTTCATGTATTTGTAATCTAACTGCAGAGGTTTGCTTCTCTAAGTTTTTGAAAATAGTCTTTAATTATTCTCGTGTTCTAGCGAGGAGCACCACATTAACTGCATAAGCAAGACCTTAGTGCGAATTATTTAGGATGTTATTATTTACTTTGATGTTACTTCTTCTGACGACTTGTTCTAGAACGATGTTGAAAATAACATAAACGAAATACCAAACGGAATTTCGCAAGCTTCAGTTAGCCGAAATAAAAAATTACTAAGAACAACCGTTTCTACAATTTACTCGAACAGAAAAAATTAAAAATACATACATTAATGCTTTAAGACAAGCTTCTACAATTTAGTTTATCCTAACCAAATAGTCCAAATTTCAAGATTTCTCTTGATATAAAACTGAAAATTAAAATTTATTCTATATTCTGCATTTATTATTGTTTCTTTTTTGTATATAACCTTGCACTTGTCCTTCTTCAAAAGATCTGCAAAGTACCAAAAAGAAAGCCTGAAGTAAAGTCTTCAGCTAGTTATCTAGCTAGAATCTAATCTGTCAGCATTATTAAATATAAGCGTATTATGTCACCAAAATATCAATGTTTTTTATTCACTAGTAAATAACCCTAATTTAAATATAGGAAAAGTATTTTTTCGCCCTCCGGCTAGAAACACTCAATTTTCATGCGTATAAATCGGCTGGAAAATGCTATTTGCCGGACTAGTCCAGAAAGTAAAATTAGGATTTTTGATTGGTGGAGCTGAACCGAACTGACTCCGCCCTCTCATTGCTACGCCCATTGTTACGCCCAGAAAAATAAATTCCCTGGAAAAATAAATTCTCTAACGTCAAATATTTGAATAAAAAATGATTTTTTATAATTAACGTATTTTTATCGGCCGAAAAAATATTGTGTATCACACGCCTAGAAACTGCTTTGCAAGTACTCGCACTTGTAGAGCCTCGGTTGCACCTCGGCCTACAAACGTACTCGCACTTGCAAAGTGACAGTTTCTAGCCTTGTGATACAAATAACTATTTCATACCTTTATTATTATTTTTCAATTAAAAGAAACAAGCATATTTTTGTTTGTTTTGATTTTATTTATTATCTTCGTCTGTAGGTGTAATGAATCAAAGCAATTTCTGCTTTATGAGAATCATATCAAAATGAAAATGTATTGCGTGCAAGATAACTAATATCAAGCACGAGTACGATAGGGGAAATAAACATGTGTTTCACGTCAAAACAAGTACACCTAATAAATTTGATTCCATTTGGAGTTTTATTAAGCTTCTGTAAACTACTTACAGTTTTTAGTAAAAAGAAATTTTCAAGTAAGAATCCGTTAACTCTAAAACTCGTACTCAGGTTACGAAACCAATATAGTTACGAATTGTTTCTTTTTTTAAATTTAAATAAAAGAGGAAAGGTGCTTGATAATCAGTCAGTAGGTTCCATTTATCGGGAAACTGATTGGAGTTAATCTACTAAACCAGAATCCTAATCATACGCTTCCAGGTTTAAACCATTGTGGTTTGTTCTGATCTCATGTGAATTGTTCGCTACATCTCTTTCTTGGCCGTCCCAAAATCCTAACGAAACAATCACATACTATTCACGCTTACACATACTATTCACGCTTACACCTACTATTCGTATGCCAGATAAACACAGGGTCTCAGTTGCGTAATAAAATAAGCGATCATCTTACAAATGCAGATCAACCGTAAAGATTTTATTCAGTAAATGAAACTTTCCGTACTTTCCTTGCGTGAACCGCACGTGATCACTCCATTAGTTTGGTAATAACTATATAGAAAAATGCTTTAATTTAAAAGCTTGAATCTATAATTTGTTCGCCCAGAAATCCCAGGAAGAAAAACCACTTCCACAAAAGTTTTAAAATAAAATAATAAATTTCTCAATTTACAAACCTAAGCTACGATTTCCTTCGAAACATAAACATGTAGAATTTCTTTGCTCGAAATTAAAAAAATTTCAATGGAAGTTGCAGTCCCGCATGTACATATTCCGAATAATATAAGTTTCTATTTCCGTCGTTGAACATATCAATATTGAATAATATCGTATAGACGTGCAGCATAAAAGAACAGCAATGCAAGTGAAGCATGCATGTAAATTTTACTGCCGTGAAAAGTGGCACAGAGAAAACACGTTCAAAGGAAAACAAAATCTGATACATTTTTATCTTGAAATACATAGCATGCATTTGTTGCATTAAAGATTCATACGCGAACCGTAAATGTACTCTCATAAATTTAAAAAATGTTGGGCTAGCTGGACGTGAAAAATAAATAAATGGCCCGTTGAGACTTAAAGGAAACAAACGTGAAAGTAATGGCAAAGAAGAACCAGAAAAGAACTTTGTTGAAACCTTGTTTCTCAAATATCTTAATATTTTACTACCTTAGCAAGAAAACGTATTTTATGTAATTTATTTTTAAATCTACGTTATTTGTTAGGAAGTTGTTTCACTTCAAAAACGGATTTCGGTTGATGCCATTCGTATTTTAAGAACATACGTAAAACCGCGGGTTACGTCTTGGGAAGAAATAAAAAGAAGTTGATTTGATATACAAAACGTCATTCACAATGAAAGGCGGTTAGAGAATGGAAGGGAAAACTACATCACAACTGAATATAAACGTAAACGTCTGGGAGTTTACATAATTGAGATATTCTGAACAGGATTTAAACGAATTTTAAAGTGAAAACTTCTGCTACTTTGATTTCAACCAGCTTTATTTTACACATATTTTCGTCAGAGAAAACTCGCCTTAAAAAGTAATTAAATATACGATACAAAAAGGCTTGGCGATTAAACAACGCAATATCAGATTCTTTTTGGTTTAAATTGGAACTGAAAATACAGATTTCGAAACGGAAGCGAAAGTTCGAGAGTTCAAAATTCTCAATTTTCTGAACAAGGATAAAAAATTATTTATCGAAATACTAATAATAAGGTTTAAAGCTTCAGTCATATTAGTTTTCCTGTGTTTTTTTACAAATATTTTACAACTGAACTTTCGACTTCAAAGAAAACTTTGAAATAAGTAACTGATTGTTATGAATTCGAGAACTTCTGCGGTCAGTGTCAGTATTAACAACAATGACACGGTTCCAATCCGGAAAACGTCTTGTTAATAATTTATTATTGCTCATACAACGAAATCAGGTTTTATTTCTACAGGACGTCAATTTCAAAACTTTGCGCCTACAAGTTGTAAAGTAGGCAACCCAAATAAATTCTTCGGTTTTAATTATTAAAATAAAATTATAGCATTCATTATACTATTTAAGCAATAACATATCAGTTGACACATTGATTAAACACAAGAGTAAATACTTCGATCTCAATTTTTTTAAATTTCACAATAATAAAACGCAAATATAAGTAAAATGTAGTTAGTGTTGCCTATTTGATACCGTCTAGTTGATTACACGATATTAGTAATTCAAATTCGAGAGTTATTTACAAAAAACGCTTCCACTTGGAAACTACCACTAAGAAGAAGTTATTGGACAAAACAAATACAAAATTGAATAGATGTAGACACTAACACGGAAAATATGGATAATAAATTGGATAATACAGGAAAAGATTCGGTAAAGACCACAAATATGAATAACGGAAGAAAGTAAATGACAAACTCAAGATGCAACTAACTGAGAAAAATGAACGTTTTGAACTGATGTAAAAAAGATATACTGAAGATAAAATTGTGGAGAGTTGTCTAATGAATAAGATCCGGAGCCAAGTCCATGGAACAGGGCCTGTGGTCTGTTCAATCGAACGTCAAAACAACAAAAAACAAAAGGTGTGGTTTTATGCTGCTTTTTGGCGTTCAGAACTAAAGCTACAACTAAATATAGTTTTCAGGGATATTGAATCAAAAAGAACAAGTGGAAAACACTACTAATGGTTGAAATAGTAACATAACAATAAAAAAATCCGAGACATTGAAACCGCCAAAAAACCTTAAAGAAATAGAAAACAGGATTTAGCAAACAGTATTTAAAACAAATTCAAGATCAGAAAAAATCCCAAAATTAATTTATAAAATACCTCAAAGTTATACAATAATTGAAAAATTGATTGACTTACCTGTAGGAAGATCAATTTTAATTTTCCGAGGTCTTCTTCCGAAGATAATTACACATTGTAGTATCGTTGATTCACACCCGTTGGTACAATATTTAAAGCAAAAGATAAGAATATATCGACGATGATGTGTTATAACACCAGATTCGTCACTTCGGTATTTGTGCTATCAGATCGCACTGGGTAATTAAGGGAGGGTTGTAATTATCTTCGGAAGAAAAGCTCGGAAAATTAAAATTGATCTTCCTACAGGTAAGTCAATCAATTTTTCAATTTTCCTTCGCTTTTCTTCCTTGATAATTACACAATGTAGATGTTTACAGAAATTTGAGCGATCTGAGATAATGTTAAACTAGTTAACACAATTAAACTAACTTAGTTTGCTTAAGACGAACAATATAATATTATCAGGTGAAGCTGAAACGCTGAAACATTTTTATTGGAATAATAACGTGATAATTTAAACATAACAAAATTAACAATGTGTTAATTATTACATATAAATGTAAGAATAGACATCATATATTATGTTTAACAGTAAACATAAGAAATGTTAGTAGAGTCTAGCGCGGATACAAATATAACTAGTATTCGTTCGTTCCCACAAAATAGCTGGAAGCATTTCACAACTTAGTGGTAGATTATGAGAGTTAAATACAACTATCGTAAATCATCCCTACTGGGCTGAAATCGAAAAATAGAAGAATTTTCATTTATAAACTGTTAATTATTTTGGAGAAACAGTTCAAAGTCATCCCTGGTAGGGTGTTCATGGCAGGATTTGCCACTTCTAACTCGTCATAATATTTTTACTGCCCGTTGTAATAATTTAAGAAGTAGAAATTGGGTACGCAACGGAACAGATTATAACTACATTATATGACCTTATGAGAGTCATTTTGTGTAGATTTAGGAACTTCATTTAATACTTAATACAGCTTTTTTATCCATTATAACCAGATAGGCATACCATTGCCATACATGGTTTGGTTACAATATTGTTATCCTAAGCGTGTAAATTACATGGTCATGGTGTAACCGACTTTAGTCTCAATTATTACATATTTCACTATTGATTGTTATCACACTATGCACTGTTCACTGATCACATAAATCCTGTGGTAGTTGCCTCTTTAATCTTTGGTTAATATCTCTTTGGCCTAAGTTGTAATATACTGCTCCTGGGCATAGGTTTAATATTTGTGGTGTTCTTAATGTATTCGTTAATTTTAGGAGTTCCCATTTCTTCATGTATTTGGTCATTTCTTCCAAACCAGGCGGCGTTTAGAATTATGCGCAGTACCTTATTTTGAAATGTCTGGGTTTTATTAATATTAGTTTTGTTTGTGTTGATCCGTATTGGGCAGCAGTATGTTAGTATAGGCTATAGGCTTTAAGATAGCCTTGTATAGTAAGAGTGCACATTCAACTTTTAGTGGCGATTTTCTATTTAGTATGGGATAACTTTAATGTAATGGACAACATAAAGTTCAGGGCACTTTTCAAAATACGGGAAAACTAAAATTGGCTGAAGTTTATTCTTTGCTGGCGCTCTTATTTTATCTGATATTTTAACCTGAATTCTATCTTTGATGAGAATTACGTTTATAATGCTATTTTTGACAGCGTTTGACTCTGTGGTCAGTAGTTAGTGCCAGAAGCATCACTAGCTTTTTGAACAACCACTCTAGGCTGAGAGTTTCTGAGGGATAAAGCTGTTTTAAGTAATTTAATAGTGGCTGTGAGTCCCAAGTGGACTGATATTTAGGTCCAGAGATTCGAATTTTGTATACGCAGTTCAAAAAACTCTTCACAATATTTCTAACTTAAAATCTAGAGGGTTGGTAAGATCTTTATCACTATAAGCCCACCATTTTCGGTAACAGGCTTCGTACGGATTTAAGGTGCCATCACTTAAAGATGCTAGCAAAATAAGAATATCTTTTTATGGTACTCGTCCCTTTAGCATTGACCTCCGGGTAATCTCCCGACAACCAACGAAAGGTTCAGGTGAAGGGAATGCGGAGTCCTAATCGGAGAGAGTAATAAGTTCCTTAGGTTCAAATAACAGTGGTTCGCAAGTTAAAAATCCATTAAATAGAGGGTACTACGGCTCTGATGGCCAGTTGGGGACGACTAAGCTGCCCTCTTTTATCGTTTAAAATTTTTGGTAAAACTCTAGAAATTAAACACCAAGGTGCATAAAGAAAAAGCAAATGAGTTCTAATTTATTGTAAACGTATCTATGCGACTAGACTCTGTATCGGGACCCCAAGAAGCATAAATATCACATTCAGTATTTAGTTTAGAAGGGAATAAGTCAGTATTTGGTTTTCCAAATTTTTTGCAAATTTTACGAAATATTTTATCGTTTAATTCATATTCTGCCTGAATAGATAACGATGTAGATTCCCTGTCAGAATGCAAATTTTCTTTAGATGTTGTATACTTCCTTTTTTATTAATGCAAGCTAAAACTGTTTTATTGTCAATCCTTAATAAGATATCACAGTTCCTTAGGAATTTTGAGAAGGATTGGGGTGCGTAAAAGGCTGTTAGTATTTCTAAACGATTTATGCGGTATTTTTTCTGACATTGGGACCAGAATCCATGAGTTGAGTTTCCTCTACAGAACGCCTTCCTCCCTGACTTAGAAGCCTCTGTGAATATCTCTAAGAGGAAGTATTGGCTTCTATTGATCTTTGGGGAAGACGATTTTATATTTGCTATCCATCATGCGATATTAGTTTTGATGTGATGGTAGCTTAAAAATATGACTATAACTTTTGCATTTCTTTAGAGTTACGAAATTTCTCTCTCGAGACTTTTTAAGTGTAGCCGGCCATCTACTGTACGAGAAACTGCTACCAATTTTCCAATCAGTTTTGCCAAATACTGAGTAGCTCTTTTCCTCAGAAGAAGAACGTATGATCATATTTCTAGTGTTATAAGTAACACCTAAAAAGGTTAAGTCCTGTGATGGATTTAAGAAACTCTTTTTAAGGTCTATTCTTTCTTTCTTTCTTTCCCCTTTTACCCTCTTATACCGTTACAGTGTTGATAGGGAGGGATACACCGAGCTGCAAAGCCGTCACCACTCCAAGTTTTGGTAAAGCAGGCTCTTGCTTAACTTTGTATATTTCATAATTACGTGCACCCCCACTCTGCCGAACTTATTATTAATAATCCTATTTGACACAAAAGTGCAATAGTTCTATGTACTGCTAATTGATATTTTGATTCTGCTGTATCTATCAAGAGGATATCATCTAGATAAATAATTAATAAAATGTTTAGTTTTCTTAAGGTTGTGAAGACAGGTTTTAACAATTTAGTGAATATGTATGGAGTTAGATTTAGCCCAAAAGGTAAGCAGATGAATTGGGGCGAATAAAGTTATAACGCTGCTGTAATCTTTAATTTTGAAGAGTGGAGCTTCTGTAAATTCATTTAAGTTCTTTAGGTTCAATCTAATCTAATTTCTCCAGTAAGTTTTTTTAATTAAGAAATGTGGCGATAGAAATTCTCCCGGTTCATAAA
The DNA here is from genome assembly GCA_963082815.1 of Melanotus villosus. NCBI lineage: Eukaryota > Metazoa > Arthropoda > Insecta > Coleoptera > Elateridae > Melanotus > Melanotus villosus. The sequence goes on from OY720420.1 coordinate 73,822,090, forward strand.
GACATTCAGCTATGGCACTAATAATAATGGGGTTATTGATTGATTGTTCGTAATAAACTTTTTCAGGTGTGGAGATGTTAACGTTTTTTACATAATGTTTGATGAGGTTTTGTTTCCAATCAATTGAGCAGGGTCTGCGAAAGTAGTGAGCATCTGCTTGTTGCTGTCACTACTATTTTTCAAAATTGTGTTCATCTGGAAACCCAGGGCGGCCAGGGTATGCCCAGTCTGATCTTGCACGTTGGCCAGGAATTTGTCTTGTCTCAACGCTTAAGAGTCCAAACAGGACATTATTTTTGGTTCATTACTTTCCGTTCCAGATAACGCCGTAACTACAGTAAATTAGAATATTTAGTGTAACGACTAAATAAGTTCTTATTAGGTATGTTATAGTATGACGACTACAAATATACCAGTGTTACAAGACAATCGAATGGATATGGGCGTGGCTACCCAAATTTATTGTGCAAAGACAACAAGTACATCCTTGATTCGAGAGAATTAAGGGTTTGTACGATTTTTGGCCCATTACTTTCTGCTCCAGATAACGCTGAAGCTACAGTAAATTGGATATTTAGTGTAATGACTAAATTACATAGTTCTTATTATGTTGTAGTATAACGACTACAGAGATATCAGTGTTACAAGATCACTGAAGGGATATTGGTGTGGCTACTCAAATTTGTTGTGTAAAGACAACAAGTACATCCTTGATCGAGAGAATAAAGGTTTTGTACGATTTCTGGCAAATTACTTTCTGCTCCAGATAACGCTGGAACTACAGTAAATTAGAATATTTAATGTAATGACTAAATAAGTTCTTATTATGTTGTAGTATAACGACTACAAAGATACCAGTGTTACAAGATGATCGAATGGATATGGGCCTGACTACCCGAATTTATTGTGTAAAAACAACAATAGTATATCCTTCATTCTTCAGAATTATGTATTACTTAGCTTAATAAATTACTTTGAATTGAATAATTAAGGGTACCGCTAGCCTGTTGTCAAACAGTTAGGTAAAACAAAGAAAAAAAACTAACCTTCGTCCGAATTGGTATCAAGTTCTTCACTGGAAGAAGCGTCAATCGTACGTCTGAAACGTTCTAAATCCCTTAAATATTATCCTCCTTTTCGGAATCTGCCACTACCTCTTCGATCTGGATGTCTCTTTGGCATCGTTAAATTAAAATTCACAATCACAGCGCGTATGTGAAACCGATGTTCACCCAACGGGAACAAATAACAAAGTGACGAATCTGGTGTTATAACACATCATCGTCTATATATTCTTATCTTTTGCTTTAAATATTGTACCAACAGGTGTGAATCAACGATACTACATTGTGTAATTATCAAGCAAGAAAAGCGAAGGAAAATAATCTTTATTTAAGTACTTTACATTGTATAAGTAAAATGTTTGTACCAAATCATACTAAATTTTAATAACGCGAGTAAATAATAGAACTCATGGCGGAGCATCTTTAAATATGAATTCAAAATATTCTTTTATAGAATAAAAGCAATTTTTAAGTAGGAATCTTTTAATTTCATTTTGAAGCTGTATGTACGAGTTTATAATTCTATAACATAAAGGTAATTTATTAAATAGTTTAACGTCTAATGAGTTTTGTGCAGATCTCGAACGCTTTTAAATCTTTTAGTTATCATGAGATCAGAGGACCTGGTGTAACTATGATTGTCTGAGTGAGTACGATAAGAGCTACTGTTTTTGTAGATATCCAGCAAGGAATAGAAAATATAGAGGAACGGAAGCGGCATTATCTTCATGATTTTAAAATAATCTCTACAAGAGTCTCAAGCATCCAGATTTGCAATTAATCTAATTGCTTTTTTTGTAATAAAAATCTTTGTGAGCGTAGCTTGAATTTCCCCACAATACAACTGCATATGATATAAGTGAGTGGAACAAAGAAAAATATGTAATCTTTAAAACATCTGTGTTTACAGTATATTTTAGTTGTCTTAATAAAAACGACTGTGAAGCCAATTTTTTACATAAATTATCTATGTGTGCAGGTGCAGACCAGCGCAAACGTGGGTCAAAAATAACACAAAGTAGTTTAACTGAATTATCATGGTTAGTAATATTTTTATATGAGAATACTAGTTTTTGTGTTTTTTCTAGATTCAGATTTAGCTTGTTTGCCGCAAATCAATCGTTGGTTTTATTTTCATTATTAGTCAGTAACTCATTAAGAGATTTTGATCATCTTGCGAACAAATTAGGGTAGTATCGTCGGCGAACAATATACGTACATTTTGTGGGGGCCATATACATAATTAGATCGTTAATGTAAATTATAAAAAGTAACGGACCGAGCACAGACCCTTGTGGAATACCCTGGTTCACAGAATTTCGTTCTAAACTTTTATTATTGAAAAAGACAAATTGCTTACGATTAACTAAGTATGAACGAAGTAATGAAAGAGGTGTTTCTCTTACACCATAGTGGTAGATGGAATAATAAATGCGGAGAAGGAAGGAATATGAAAACCACTTCCTTTTGGCAAAAAGGATTAAAGGAGACGTATACATACAGCGCTGAAGAGAGGGCAATAAAAAGGATAATAAACGTTATACATAGCATCGTCGGGATCACGAAACTCAAATACAAATGACAAATAAGAACATACTGAGTAGATTCAGAATTAGGAACAAAATGCAAATTAGTGATGGTAATAATAGAATGTAATAAAATCACAACAGAAGAAGAAAAAGACTATTAAAAAAATAACAATAGGTATACAAGTTAAACAATTTAGAAGAAAGGGAAAATGTCAGGAAAATGTAAACAAAGAAGATATAAACTGGAATCAATAGAAGAAAGATAAAAACCTTTAAAGAAAATTTATTGAAGAAAGCAGAAGGGAAATAATTTAGAGGACTAATTTGATTACAAGATCTTGGTGAACAGCGATCTTGTGATATCAATCCTTTGTCATAAAATTGCCGAAAGAATTTAAAGGTGGTACGAACCACATAGGGTCGGGCTAAAAGTAACTATTTTGTAGTTTCATGTCATCGAACTGATCTATGGATAATTTCAGAATATTGTTCTGGTGTCTTTCGGCGCTGATAGTCTCTTCAAAAAATATGGGACCGTTTAATCTCCTCCTACTCAATATCGATTCTAAAACAATGCAAAGGAGTTTTTTTATATTGGGCTTAATCATGTAAACACTATTAAAAAAATAACAATAGGTATACAAGTTAAACAATTTAGAAGAAAGGGAAAATGTCAGGAAAATGCAAACAAAGAAGATATAAATTGGAATCAATAGAAGAAAGATAAAAATCTTTAAAGAACATTTATTGAAGAAAGCAGAACTGGTGGGCAAAGGGTAATAGAAACAAATACTTAAAAAAAACAACTGATGGAACATAGAGGTAAAAATGGCACCTAAAAAGAAGAGTTTGTCAGGACGACCTAACCTAACCTAAGCTGATACCATTAAAATCAAACAAATCCTAGAAACAGCATAAATGCAAACTTTAAGAAAAATAATACGCGTCAGAAGATCAGATCATATTAGAAGTGAAGAAATACGAAAACGATGTAATATAGAAGATATCGGAAGCTAGGAGGCGAAAGCGAAACGAATGGAATGAGCACATAGATAAAATGACTGAAGATAGACTAGTGAAAATAGTCAGAGATAATAAACCATCGTGAAAAAGATCTGCAGGAAGACCTATAAAGAGGTGGAGAGAATCGTTGCAATAAATAGGCTATAATGAAGAAGAAGAAATGTTTTTCCTTGCCTTTACATTCGCAAAATTATTAGTAATACGAGCTAAATCTATTGACGATGCTAAATTGTGTTCGATGGTTAGCAGCGGACGACTACGAAATCTTTCTTGACTAGTAGTTGATCCTGGGTATTTTTTTACTAAATGCAAAGTAAAAAGCATTAATTTAAAAAACAACGTTTTCCCTACTTTCACGGTGGTGACTTGCTAGCTCGTCAAAGTGTTTCTTAACATTTGGTTCTTGTTTTGTTTCAAAATTAAGATGACTATATGTCCCACTTGGTTACAAGACCTTTTTTTGCTAGCTTACCCGTTTTACGACTTCAATTGATTTTGCAAAACTTTTGAAGTCAAATTAATTTTGAACTAAAAAGAAATGTAGTACATACAAATTAGAACGTTGCTCGCCGTTTTCTTTTTTAACAGCTTCATTCTTTTCTTCTCTTTTTTAAAATTTCAGATTAATTTCTGTTAGGCATTTTAAAATATCAAAGAAATAATAATTGCGGAAGAGCCCGTACCGTCGATTTTTATATTGAGTACTGGGTACTTGCACCTTTAGGTCATTGAGCCCCTTGAGCTCGAGGGCCCCCTATAACAACGTCACTGTAAACAAGAAAGTGACAACATAGAAAAACTAAAAGTGAAGCACATGGAAGAGACACTAATAATAATTAGAAGAACAAGTGTGAAAGATAATATACCCCAGAAATAATAAAATGAAGTTTAGAAGAACATAGAAAACTGACTAATATTGAGGGTAATATTTAGGTGGAATTCAATTAAATGGAGGGATATCCAGTTGTTATTCAAAAAGGGTTTTTAAACAAAATAACATTTATGTATAATTAAACACACAAATAAAAGAAAAAACACCGCCAGCCTGGCATCTAACCTTTACATGTACAGCAAAAACCTTTGACATAGACATTCTGTATCTCTTTTTAATATTATCATTTGGGCAAGGCTATCTTAGCTTAGGTAAATCATAATATTTTGGCCCCACGAAACTACTGTTGGTCTGTGTCCCGTTACTTAAAGACTACCCTATATATACAAGGATTATTGGAAAAAAACTAATAGAAGTCATAAAAAAAGTACCGTAGAGAAATAATAAACAAGGAATAATATATCCACTGTGAAAAACATTAATGGAAAGAAATAATTATAAGAGAAGAGACACTACGACATTCATTGACTTACAGACAACTTTCGGTATAGTAAAAAGATCATTTGGGAAAGTTTAGAACAACTAAAAATAATAATGGATAATGGAATTGATTAAAAATACAAAGAAAATAACATAAAAAGTACAAATGGTAATAGGATACTTAAATTTAGAGCCCATGAAAATAGCGAGAATGCTGATGACATAGTCCTAATAGCGGATTCAAGAACGAAAATGTAACAACTAATAAAAATATGAGATAAAGAAATATACTAGCTAAAAATAGTTATAATCATAAAAGCTGATGCTAGTCAATAGCAAAAAAGGAACTAACATCGAAAATATAAAAGTAGCATTTTACTAAGTGGATGAATTAGAGACGAGAGAGTAAATGCGTACGAATATCTGGGAAGTTTTATAACAAAAGATGGAAAAATATATAGAGAAATTACAAACAGTGTAAAAAAAGGAAAGAAATGCATACTAAAGCTTTAAATAGAACAGTGCTGGGAAAAGCGAAGTATCAATGTTAAAAAATAATTGCCTTGTATTACTATACAATATGTTTTAAATTGTCTTGAAATGCCTTGAATTGCTTAGAAATGTCCTACAATGTGCAGAAACCGTCTGAAATACCCTCAAATAACTGACTTGAAATGAACTAACTTCAAAGGCTTCGAGTGCCACGAGACGCCTCGAAATCCATCGAATAGCCAGAAAATATTTTAAAATGCCTTTGCATACCTTGAATTACCTCGTAATGCATTAAACAGTCTCGAAATGCTCAAATCGAACTATTTCAAGATGCCCCCATCTTTCGAAAAATTGCTTGATATGCTTTGAAGTGATTTCAATAGCCTTAAAATGTCTTAAATTAACTAGAAATATTTCGAATTGCCTCGAAATGCCCTATAATGTCTAGAAATAATCTGAAATGCCCTCAAATGAATGTTTAGAACTAAGTTCGAAGGTTTCGTGTGCCTCTAAATGCATCGAAATGTATTGAATAGCAAGAAAATGTTTTAAAACGCCTTTTCGCAATGCCTTAAACTGTCTCAAAACGCTCAGTTGGAACTATATCAAGATGCTCCTAACTCTCTAAAAATGGCATGATATATTTTGAAATGATTTGAATTGCCTTAAAATGTCTTAAATTGGCTAGAAATGTTTCAAACTGCCTCAAAATGCCTTGAACTGCATTTAAATGCCTTGAATTGCTTCGAAATATTCAACGATGTCTAGAAATCATTTCAAATACCTTCAAATGACTAAATTGAAATGAATGCTTAGAACTAACCTTGAAGGTTTCGATATGCCTCGAAATACATTGAATAGCCAGATAAGTTTTTAAAATACCTTTACATAGGTACCTTGATTTACCTAGTAATGCCTTAAACTGTCTCGAAACATTATATCAAGATGCTCCAAACAAATTGCCTTGAAATGCCTTGAACTGCCTAGAAATGTCCTACAATGTCTATAAATCATCTGAAATGTCCTCAAATGACTGCCTTGAAATTAATGCTTAGAACTAAGTTCGAACGTTTCGGGTATCTCTAAGTATATGCCTCGAAATGCGTTGAATATTCAGAAAATGTTTTTAAATGCCTTGAATTACCTCGTACTGCCTTAAACGTCTTGAAATACTCAGATCGAATTATCTCGAGATGCTTCAACCTTTGAAGCAATTTGAATTGCCCTAAAATGTCTTAAATCGAGTAAAAATGACTTAGATTGCCTCGAAATGCTTTGAACTGCATTCAAATACATTGAATATCATAAAAATGTCTCGCACTGTCCAGAATTGGCTTGAAATATATTAAAATGGTTTAGACTGCCTTGAAACGCACAAAACTGGCTCGAAATTTCTTGGATTGCCTCAGGATACCTTGAAATGCCTTGAACTGCCTCGAAACGCTTGCAACAGCTTTGAAGTGAATCACAACGTTTGGAATCGCCTGTGAATTGTCTCAAAATGTCATAAACTACATCGAAATGCCTTGAACTGCCTCAGACTCGGTGTAAGATGGTTCGATACTGCTTCAAACTATCCTTAAGACTAAATAAGAAACAAAATTCTGCCTTAATGGTCAACTTTTCAAACAAGCCATTTTAAAGTTTCTAATAGGTAAATCTGGAAAGAAGTTCTTAAGAAAAATAGTTTCGATAATTATTATAAAAATACGGGTCGTTAACGTGGTTCTAACAAATATCTAACACTCCAACGATACCAATATTGACGGATGCAGGTGAGTTTTGGATATTCCAAATCAACAAAGTAAAGTAAATGCAGTCGAAATACCATATTTAAGTAAAATAGATGGGAAACAGAAATGGGACTATATTAGAAGCGAGGACACCAGGAAAACATAGAATAAGAACCCCAATTCACTTTCTTCAGTAGAATGGGCTGTATTAAAATTAATTTATTGTAATCACTTGTATGTACTTAAATTAACACAGTACTGAGTTTTTCAATTTCTAATTGATACTGTAAACACTAATTTACAATACAAATAAATAAATAAATTAAACTATAAACACTTTTTGTTGTCAGTGCAGATTCACCAAAATACGAGTAGTATTCGTTACGGTAAAAATAAGAAGAAAAGAAATAAATAAGTAAACAACGCCTGCTTAGATCGGTTTCGCACCTTATCGGCTATATTCGTCGTTACAATAGGAAATGCCAAAAATATGGTTATAGTACATTACATCCGAGGTGGGAAATGTTTCATTACAGCCGAGGGCTTATGTATGACCAATAGGTAAGACATAGCGCGAGGCTGTGATGAAACTCCCACCGAGGTATGTATACTATTTTATTCACAATTATTAATCATTGAATTTTAAATTAATTTTATTAATATTTTTTGACAGCTCTATTATAATTTATTTTAGCTTACTTTAACATATAGATCTATGACAGTGTCGCTAGGCAACCGTACATAAACATTTCCCGCCCGTGGGTGGGAAGTGTTTTCTGTTACTTCCCACCCAAGAGATTATCATTACAGTTAGAAATGAAGTATTTCCCAACCTCTAAAAGGTTAGGAATCGACATATTACAATAATGATTGTGAATAAAAGCCTTAATGATTGGTCCTCATCGAAATCGTTGGGACGTATTACCAAAATCACAGAGGATAAATTGCACAAGAAGATACCAGAAGGATGAGAAAAGGAGAAAGGGAAGGCCAAAACCGACATCGATAGATGATGACAGAAAGAAAAACAAAAAAAGAAAGGTAATGGGACGAATGAGAATATTAGTCAGAAATCGAATAGAGTGAAAAAAGCGGCTACAGAAATAACAAATCGAAAATAAATAAATATGATTTAGGGAAGAAGAAGAAGAAGAAAACTAATTAACTATTCAAAACTTTGAAGTTCGACAATTTAAATTCAGCTCCCTGTATAATACTTGCAGTAATACACACTATTATACAGTGTGGCCGTGAAAATATTGTAAAGATTTTTCAAAAATATTTTTTGTCAACCGGGCCAAATTAAAAAATGATTTTTCTGGATATGGTAAAAACCATCAGAGATTTATCTTTAATTTTTACAAAAAACAAAATATGAAAGTCGCGTTTTTTAAACGCCCTGTGTCGTATCATAAAAAAAATTAATTGTATTGTAACGTAGCGGGTTTGACCAATAATGTTAAAAGTTAATAAAAATAAGTTAATTAAATTTAGATAGAATTATTTAACCAACTACGCCACGTGGGGTTTGCTTTGCTTTGTGAGAGGTTTTATATTAAAAGTCCGATACAACAAACATAACATGTATATTGTCCGAACTTTGAATTAGGTTTTACAAATATTATTTAAAGTTAAAGTTACAAGTAAACACTTAGGCAATTTTAGAGACGAGTTACAAAGTTAAAGATGGGACCGGACTTCTTACAACATGACTGTTTGACGTTTGCACTGACCATGATTCATTTCTGTTAAAGTGATTCCTTATATAGAATCAGATCCGCACCTTGAACCACGAACGTGCTAATCCGTATATTTTAAAGAATGCAGATTCATCATTTTATGCAGCTGCACATATCGTATTTCATGCAGGTGGCTTAGAACAAAGGGATTCATTCACCTTGATCCATAAATGACCATGAGCTGCACAGCTGCACAAGTATCATGTTTCATCATGTTTACGTAATGATCCAACACGTCATATTAACTGCGCGTGCAATCTATCACAGTATGTAAACACATTCTGACATTTTTAGCTAAGACAGTCGTTTTTGAGATAATCTTCCATTAAAATATTAACACGTTAGAAGGGAGCATGTTACGCATAGCTAATACCCTGAAGTTTCTTCTGTATTCAAAAGTAAAGCGGCAACCGCATACATAAGTATGTCCCGGCAAGAAAAGCAAACCAGTCTACGAAAAACTTTAAGTGGAAAATGTTACAAGACGCGTGCGGTTTAAAATAAATACTAATAACATATATGAACATTTGGTGTAAATAAATTAGACTGTGTTAGTGTTTAGTGCTATTAATTTTAGTGCTTATAAATTAGTAAACAAGTGTTGTAATTATTTGGTTTAATAAAATGAATTCACACGGGCCCCAAATAGTCATTCGAAAACCTCACATAAAATTTTAGAATTTAGAAATTTTGATTTAAAACAAAAAACCGTGCAACAGAAGTTAAATCTGATGACATTATATTAAAGTCGCTCGTATCTAAAAGAAATTACTTTCAACTTTATGTATTCCATATTCTTCGAAGATCTATTTTTAAAACCTAAATGGAAGTGACCGCTGTTTTAGATGCAGATCCAAACGTAAAAGCCGTGTTTCCCTCAAAAAACGCGTAATCTCCTTTTAACTGTTCACAACATCGAAAAGAAATACATTAAAGTAAAAAATAAAATAAACCGCTTCCGAACTTTATAATACAAATTCCCTTTATATTATCAAAGAGCATTTTAAAACAGGCGACATTAGTTTTATGCTAAACGTCCAAGCCGGAATATAAAATGAGCAAAAACATACCTTTGTATCTTTGGCGTAGTAGAGCTTGCGTCCCCGGAGTTTGAAATATCGTCTCCTCCACCGCTGAAACGACCATGTTTGTTTCAGCAGGTATCCTTCCTTTAGGGAAACCTAAAACGAAACCAACAAAACTGTTGAAACTTCTTCGACAGTATGTAAAGCTTAGGAACAAGTGGAATTGGGCTAACTTTATTAACAAGCGTGGTTTTGCTAAAGTTTATGCTTACAATCTGTGGAATTGTATTATGGAAATTATGTACCTACATACATTAAATATATGAAACGGGTACGTCGGTGTAAAAGTTATAAAACCATGAAATACGGGTATATACTAATGAAGCTAAACATTTACATTAAAAGCCCTTTTAGTTAAATAAATTATTTAATACAGAAATTTAAACATTAATGAGCTTGACGCTTACATTACTATTTTTGCCACTGCAATGAAGGAAATTACTTCATAAATGTTAACAACAATTATTTTACAAATACGATTTTGAAATATTAGTATGTATTTATATGGTTGAAATATAAACAAATCTTTATTGTCATTTGCCCGTATTCTCACCTCATAATTAAAGTTGTTCTAACTAAAGTCGTATTTATCGCAAACATACAATGATGAATTTTCTATGTGTACAAGAGAAATGAACAATATTGCCATGGTAAACAGAACGTTAAATTTCAAAATGAGGCGAGAATAGAAACCGTCATCTTTACTCTAAAACAGATTTAAAAAATGGATTTCCTATAACTAAAATTACTTTACATTGTGCTAACATGACACTGCGCAGATTTCTAGGACAATCAAGCATAGCTGTTTTGCACATTCATTTGCCAACAAATGTTTCTAGATTGAGAGTGAACACCTACGAATAAAAAGAAACAGGAAGGACACTAAGGTATTATGGTGCATAACTACAAGTGCAACTGAAATACGTCACACACGCCATATTGAAACACCAACCGGCACGAATTTTTATTGGTCAACTAACTGTTTGTTTACGTTTTTATCTTTGACAGTTGACGTATTTAGTGTTCTCAGCCAATGAGCTTCTAAAATCCGCGATATTGATACACCATCTAAATTGCATACTGTTGGTGTTATTATGCTACTTCCTGTCTTTTTTTATTCGTAGGTGAACACAAAACGTAGTTATGTGTAAAGGTATCGGCACCATGCCTTCGGTAACCGCGTATACCTTCCCTATTCCACCACCGTGTTTCGGTTTCCAATTATTTTCAGTTACTGGGCAGGCCACCCGCCGAGCATCCGACTCGGGTTTGACCCCGAGACTGTCCGCGCTGTAATGGAATGCCTTAACCACGCGGCCACTACGGCGATTAGTTATTTTATGTGTGCATACCGTCAATTAACTTTTGCATAATGGTTAAAAAGGGAAAAAATAATATCTCTAACGATGTATAATCCAACTTGACATTTTAGTTGCAAAAAAAACGTGCAATAAATAATACATTTTTATCCTTGAAATCTGACCAGAAATGTCGTATTACGCCATGTAAAGTTCTAAATCTCTAACTGTATTAGCAGACAAACTTTGATTTCAAAATTTTTTTCCAGCCTGTGTAATGCATTTGACATCTTTTGCCGTCATTGAAAGTCAGTTTTCAATCTGTTATGTTGGCATTATTTTTACTTGAAAATTAAACTGCTTCTTATTTTATCAAATATTGCATGTTAAGTTATGTGTAAGATACACTTCTGCCAAGCATGGTTGCGCGAATTACTCGAACTTAAACACAAGATGTAAGTACATACGTCCACTTATAACTGGCAATACTGGTTTTGTGTGAATCGTAAGCCTAAACTTTGAATGAATATGATTTCTTTATGAAAAAACTAATACCAAGAAAAGTGTTATTTATGCCCATAAAACAGCCTACCATTGTCTAAAAACATAATATAAAATTACTTCAAAACATGACTTGCTCTAACCAAGAAAAAAACATCCTGCATAATTAACACACCATTCGGATGAAAAAGGTTGATTCTTGCTAAAAGTTTATGCACCACTGAAAATGTAAACTTTTAAGAAATTGCATAACAACATACTGTTTCGTGAAAAAAATCTAAATTTTCTAAACCTGGGCCGGAGAATTTTGTATGTTCGTTTTGATTGGGATTATTAAGAAAAACTGGTAGAGAATAAAAGATAAGCCCAAATATGAAATTAATGGAAAATTTTTAGCATTCAGTTTTCTTTATTGTCAATTAGGTAGCTTTTTAGTTTTTGTTTAAGAAAACTATTTCATTTGCACACGATAAAATAACAATTTTGTGTTTTTAGGCAGGTAAAATTGTTTTAGTCGTTCCACAAAATTAATTGTTTCAAAGATTCATTTCAATAAAATCGAAAAATGCAGCAAGAGGTGGTCGTGCTGTAATAGTCAAAAACGACATTTTTATTACGAAGAATTGAAAATGAATTAGAGAAAAATCAGATAACAGTAATAACAATATCAATCGACTGGAAAGCCTACACATTACCCCAGAATCCAAGAAAAATCTTTGACTTGCTGGATTTCTTTATAGTTAAGAAAATTTTCCAAACTACGCACATGACAATTGGAGAGATAATTCTTACATTTAAGTGAAATGGTTATTAAAAAATAGTGTTATCCAACCCTAGTAAAAAAAAACAATTGGAATTTTGTAATTGAAGTACAAGCTGCATGTCAAAATACATAGTAGCCAAAAACGGAAATTAAGGAAAAAGTGACAGAGAATAAGAGCACCTGACAATAAAACCAGACTGAATAGAGCCACCCAAAAATTAAAGAGGGAAACTTCTGAATTATAAAATGAGTCCATCAACAAATATTTACATGAATTAACAGACGATCAGTAATCAAATTATTCCCTCTGGAAAGTCAGGAAAAAACTAAAACAGCTAGTGATGCATAGTCCACCAATCAGAATCTCAGATGGAAGTTTATATGTATAAACTTTCATTTTAACGCCGGACATTGCTTACAGAATTTCCAGATTATCTCAAGAAATTCTAAATATTAAAGATTCGTAAAAGATGGTACGGTTTTTTTTTAATTTGCAAGAACTACAACGTTTTATGATAACATATGCAGGTTTAACAGTGTTACTTTTACAAATGGTAGAATTTCAAAAACACTTCTACATTTTCGAAAAAGTCGAATAAAAAAGCGGATACAAGCCTACAAAATCTAAAAAAGTAAAACAATAAAGAAATTTTACCACTAAAAATATGAAATTGTCCATGTATGCATGTGTTAAAGTGTAAAAAAATTCAAAGACCATAACTTTCAGGAAAATGTTGACAAATATTAACGAAACTGTGAAATTTTTGCGTTTTTAGATAACGCAAATCTATCCACGAGGATAGTTTAATTATAAATTATTACTAAATACAACAATTTTTTAAATAAAATCCCTACCTCGTGAAAACATTAGCGAGTTACGGTGTCAGCACAAACTCTGCGTTCAAGAAAATACACTCGAAATGAACACCACCGATGAAAATATATGGAAATCAGACCTTTAATTATTTAATTAATTATTCTTTTAATAAGTTATAAGCTGCTTGTTTTGATTCGCGATATTACATAACTCTACGAAAATAAATAATCAGTAGGTCTGATACAGATTTTAGATTACAAAGTACTACATTTGGTTACTTATTATTATTATTACAACAATTCTTTCGTATATCAGAAATGTCACACATCCGTATTGCATTCCTAATACATTTATTGGTGCTTTTTGACCTGCTTTGATTTGCAGAGACGTTTACGTTTCTATTTTCCTAAAATATTTGGTTATTATTTTCGACATCTCGCCCCTTTGCTTTTACACTATTTTCAATTTTGTATAAGTTCCTTTAATTTTAAATCACACAGTAACGTGCTAGAAATTAAGGTGATTTACTGATAAAAATTAAAACTGATTAACACATACGTCTAGAACAAAATAACTGTAGGTAGTTAACGACGAGTTAGTTATTAGCAATTTTTAGTAAAGAATTCATGGAATCCCCAAACAGAAACACTTAACCTCATAGTCACAAAATTAAAAGTAAAATAACCCTGCAATTGTTTTAACTAAACTATCAAACAACATCAGTCGACTCCATACATACCCGATGATGCACAATAACCTCGAAACTATGGTCGTAGGTTTACCCAAAAACCTTTGCAAGTTTATTTTAAATTTTGGGACGCATTCGTTTCCAGAATTTACTACCAGTTTCATAAAGTCACAAAGTTTCATTTTTTTTTTTTATTATTAAACTTTACAACCAGGCCAAACATTTTTATGCCGCAAACTATTAAGCAGGTCGTGCTTTGAATAAAAAATTTTACAGCTTCCCTAGATTTTATTCCTTGCTAAATTGGGAATTTGGTTAAATTTAAAAAGTGTCAAAAATATGGCCCACTTTCGCCTTTGGTCATCAGGTCATCACAAAAGCCAGAAGTCATATCACGTTCGGTGCCGGTTTTTATTCCAGATATTTGCCCCTCATAAATTTTTTATGGAGGTGTTTCAATATTTGCCTTCCTACAATTTTTGCAGTTGAGTAACAACGTGCGGTTTCTGTGGCTCTATAAATCTTCAATTGAATTCTACACTGACTTCGTTCTTACTTAAATTTGCAACTCTGAAAATTCCTTTGTTTTCTGTAAACAACTAAAATCATTTGTTGAACTTTTAATTTTACTAATGAATCTCTTTCTTCAAAATCAAACGGTGTATTCATTTTGTTTTTTTTTTACGAGATTAAACAGAAACTTTAACAAAGAAGGCGTTTCATTTGAATTTCGTTGAGCCTAATTTTTGCAATTTTAAAAGTTGAGTAAAAGCAAAAATTCCTTGCTAATTAATTACTTAGTAAGTTTTCTACACCGGCGAATTATTAATCATCCAAAAACCCATTAATTAACTACGAAATTTATCTCGTGTGCGACGAATTAACTTAATGAAATTAAGAAATGAACTTGATGTTTGTCACAAACCTCACAAAAACTTTACTTTTACCACAGAGAAAAACCACTGTTACAAAAAACCAAATTAAGTAAATTAACTCATTAATTTAATCCAGCTATTCGTATTTGTAACTTGTCACGCTAAGTTAATTTCATTCGTCTTGTGAAATATTAAAGATCGTCAAACGAAGTCGAATTAGCACGTTTATAGCAAATAATCTTCGTTTAAGGGTTAATAAAATTCCCTTTCATGAACTCGTTTTTTTTACGGGCTTTAGTAATTCATTTTATAAACGAAAAAAGGTTTAATTTCATAATTTTTGGAGACCTATTTAAAAATACGCCGTTCGTCAAACAAACGAGCAAAATCGAAGGAAATGCATTAAGCGATTAGTGGATTAAAAGGCGAGCCCCTTCATAAAGGTGTCAATTCGCCAGAAAAACCGCCGCTCCTAGAATTTCTCCCTCGATTTCCAGTCCAGTTAGTTCAAGTATAAATGGGGGTTCCATAATTCGTGAACCTTAACCTTTCCTAATCCGAAATACTAATATAAAAGAGCACCCAAATCGATACGGATGTGTAAATGAGAGTGCGGTTTAAAATTTTAAACTAATTCTTATACGGGTAAGAATAAGAATTTGTTGTTGCTCGCCACGCTTCACAAGAAACCCAAGTTATAACCAAATTTAGAGTAGCCTTGGCACGTGCTTTTCTGATATGCTTTTGGTGTCCTTTTGAAAAGACTTTTTTGGTTAGAAATGAGATGTTAACGGCGACAACTGCGGTACTTTTACGGTGGAAAAACGATAGTATCAAGGATTTCAATTTAATTTAATTTATTTGCTACGTTTATTCCCTTATTTTAGGGAAAATGGAGAACGATGACAGATTCAAAGTGTAACTTTAATCTTCTGAGAATAAACAATAACACTGATAAAGAGTACAAAGCAAAAGCAACATTATTTGAAACAAAACTTAAAAACGAAGATGGTTTTTGTAGAAATACGTATTATACAGAAAGACAAAATATTTGAAAGTACTTCTTTGGCACGTATCAATGGAATGAAGTAAAATAACTGGATTTAAACTAAGAAAAATCGATCAGTCAGATCCTAAACTACATAATTGTTGTTAGAAGACATCTGCCCTCAAACCAAAATAATGGAAGGCATCTATCTACCCTGCCAAAGTCCTAGTTAAAGTTCAAAACAGAAAAGCTGTAACTACTCGTTTGAATGCCACTAATAATAAATTAAGTCTAAAGAAAATTAGTGTACAATTGGAAGAGTTCCCCAAGGAACAATCCTGTATCTTTCTAAATCAACCCGCATTTTCTAATAAAAGCGATAGGCCCAAGTTATTAACATAAAATCTAAGATTAGATCATTTGAATCCCGGAGAACAACATTCGATTATTAAAACACGCTCAGAATTTAATGACGACACATTGACTTGTACAAATCTAGTAGAACACGGAATTCAAGTGAGTGTACTAAATCTTATCGATTTCCTGAAATACACAAACAAGAAGTTAACAAACAAATATCCAAAATGCTGAAACAAAGCGTAATAAGACATTCAGTTAGTCCCTATAATAGTCCCATATGGGTAGTCCCCAAAAAACTTGATGCATCTGGTAAACGAAAATGACGAATTGTAATAGATTATCGCAAACTGAATGAAAAAACTGTAGGTGATAGTTTTCCAATACCAAATATCGAAGAAATTCTAGATCAACTAGGACATTCCAAATATTTTATCACTCTAGATTTAGCTTCAGGCTTTCACCAGATAAAAGTCAAAGGCACAAATATTCCTAAAACGGCATTTCAAACTCCTTTAGGACATTTTGAATACACACGTATGCCTTTTAGTCTCCGTAACGCACCAAGTACTTTCCAAAGATGCATGAACGCTGCACTTACTGGCCATCAAGGTTTGCAATGCTTCGTATATCTTGACGACATCGTAATATACGCAAGTTCTGTTGACGAACACACTCAAAAATTAAAAGCAGTATTTGACAAATTACGAGTAAATAAACTTCTTTTACAACCGGACAAATGCGAATTTATGAGACGTGAAGTCATTTACTTAGGTCATGAAATCAATGAACATGGTGTTTCTCCAAGTCCTGAAAAAAATAACTGCTATTTTAAATTATCCAATTCCCAAAAATCCAAAAACGGTAAAACAATTAACCGTTACTACCGAAGATTTATAAAAGACTTTTCAAAACACACCAAACCTTCAACACAACTGTTAAAGAAAAATAAAATTTTTGGATGGAAAAGAGATCAACAACATGCATTTTACAATTCTACAATTCCCAGATTACAGAAGCATCAAATTATGCGATAGGTGCCATATTATCCCAAGACGATATAGGTAAAGATCTCCCAATAGCTTATGCATCACGCACATTAAACAAAGCTAAAATTAATTATCCGACAATCGAAAAACAACTTTTAGCAATAAAATGGGCAATAGAATATTCCAGACCTTATTTATATGAACGAAAATGCAAAATTTTAACGGATCACAGACCTCTAACATGGTTATTTTATTGCAAAAACCCTTCTAGTAGATTATTACGTTGGCGACTCAAATTAGAAGAATACGAATATGAAATTCGTTATAAATCAGGTCGAGTAAATTCAAATGCTGCTGCCTTATCTTGAAATTCAGAATTATCTTTAATTAAAAGAAATAATAATGAACCATATAGTCACTCAGATTTTAATTTTTTGTGATTAAACCGTAACAGATATCACAAATTAGAAAGAGACAAAAAAGTTTACTATTGAATGCTTCTTCCTAAAAAAAATATTATTTTAATTATCGGTCTTGCCATTAAAGAGTTACTGCCTGATATGTGCTGTGACACACATGTTTCATACACTAGTGGTTCATTGATAATAACCATTATCATCTCAAAAGATGTCTTATGTCCATATGGAGCGGCATGCCAAATATCATCGAAATCGATCCAAGCGTCTTGTTGTTATAAGAAAAATTAACTTTTTTTCAAAGAACTCTGAAGCAGAATACTGGCTTAACGAAACGAATTTGGATATAGGTAAGTTGGGTTAAATCATCTTATATTGCGCCCAGGAATCTGTGGTCAAGCCATGTCCACGCATTTTAGAGACACCCTGTATACAACTCGAGCTTCGAAAATCATCTGAATATACAGTTTGCGGACTCGATGTGTTACCTTTCTTTTTTGTGTGTGTCTTGTATGCGTGTATAGCCAATCTGCTCGGAACCGCCTTTAGGCATTACTTGAAGTCAGACGATACAGTTTGCGGACTCGATGTGTTACCTTTCTTTTTTGTGTGTATCTTGTATGCGTGTATACGTATAGCCAATCTGCTCGGAACCGTCTTTAGGCATTACTTGAAGTCAGACGGCTGTCAGGTGTGTGTTACTACGTGTGCAGTGGTCTTGTTACTCTATCTCATAGACCAGTCTTCCGAGTAGAGCACAGTTAATTAATCCCAACTGTGAATGGTCTCACCAGGTCTAGTACCGATCCCAGAGGCCTGAGAAAAAATCTCCACCAACGTAGGGATTCGAACCCGGAACTTGCTACATGCAAGCCTGGCCCTCTTACAACTGAGCTACCTGGCTTCGCGATGTGTTACCTGAAAACGCAACTCCACCTACGGTGTCGTTGTGTTTCCTAGGCAACACATCTCGTCTTCTTATAGGCTAGGGACACACGAGCGTAAATTTAACGTGCGTTGCGACGCACGTCATTTACAGCGTACGTCGCCGCGCTGAACACACGAACGTTAAAAAAATTTAAGAAACCTGCATTTAATTAATCTTTATGCAATAGATAGCAGCGAAGTTGTTGCCGTTTCTTATTCAGTGGTGCAATACTTAAAAAATAAAAGAAATCACCAAAAGGGAAAGTGGTGAGTGCTTCCTATAAATTGTGAAAAATATCTACATGGCCATTTGTACACTTTATAATACACATACACTACAACCAAGACAATAATTCAACGTAATAACACTAACGGTCGTTAAAAAGGCACTCCTGTGATACGGGAATAAGTACAAAAATAGAACGCTGCAACGCACGCAGACAAGTCGCAACGTGCGTCTAGCTTGATACGTGCGTCAATAAATTGAACGTGCGCTTCAACGTACGCTAAATGAGACGCGCGTTGATGTGTGACTAGTCGTATTTAAGGAATAATAATGCTTTAACGTCCGTCGCAACGTGCGTTTCGACGGACGTTAAATAAACGCTCGTGTGTCCCGAGCCTCTGTATATTCGATTATTTTCGAACCTCTTGTTGTATAACTACTGATTAGAGAAAACCTTATTTACTCGAACATATTCCTCAATCATTAGCTGATCTGAGGCATTAATATCAAATGCTGGTACAAAACATCAGTAAATCTTTTTTAATTTAGCCAAAACGGAGACTAAGACGTTTATATAAGTACCAGGAGGGAGAAAAGATAAGGGTAAGAAAGCTATTATAGATGTAAGACTTTCTGGCCAAACCAAACGCATAAGTTGCATCAAACCAAAGCACAAAAAGGGTTGACTGCCTTAAGATAACTCAAAGAAACGATGAAAGAAAACCTTGAACTTTCTGTGGAATACATTTTGAGGTAATCTCTACCAAATAAAGTACGTCTAGCCAATATACAACTCTAGCACTTACAATTCCTTTATGCAGTGGATTCAGTTTCGACGTGACTAAGTCATACGTGTTCATTTTACGGTGAGTAAACCAGTAATGCAGAAGAGGATGCCACTAGTTTGACATCGCTTAACTAGCAGCGCAACAACCCGGAGCTGTATATTCACTAGACGTAGTATAGAAACCAAGACTAAATCATACAGTTCACATAAACATATTGTAACGAGATGCGTCAGCACACTTGTGGGATCATATTCTACATCCGCCGAGAAGCTTCCACAGCGGTCGACGGTAACTCATACTCGCGCGACTAGTCGAACTTTCTGGAATGAAGTTCTGGAAGGACGAGCTGGGATGTATAAGGCGCGACCAAACGAACACGGGGCAGTCTAATCCAGCCTACATAAACGGTCGCGAATATTATGTACGTCGGTAAAGTTAATATAAATATACGTGAATAGTTATAAATAAACAAACTGTACAAATAAATTAATTAGTGTTACGGGTTAATATTGGTGTTTTGTATTAGAATTAATATTAGTGTTGTGTTTAGTGTTAAGTTGTGTTTCTTCGTTGTTTAATAATTTTAATATTTGTAAATAAATAATTCACACAACGAACCGAAGTTTTAAATAAACGTTTTAAAACCGTTACAATTGGCGTCGGGTGTGGAGTGTTCGGTGTGAATTAAAAAGAGACAGTTCAACTGCTTAAAAACTTAGTCCTTTAAAACAAGTGAAATGGCGACGAAATTGCTTCACGAGTTAAAAGTGGCCGACTCGAGAAGAAAGTTGGAAGAAAGGGAACTGGATACGGCAGGAACGAAAAATGACTTGCAAGCGCGCCTCAAAAAAGCGTTCTTAGAAGACGGCCAAGATCCAGAAACTTTTAGTTTTGAAATGCCAGGCAGCGGGTTTGATTTTAAAGTACTACTAAACAAAATCGACGAAAGTTCTGGAACATTAAAGCTAGAATTGCTCGAAAGCTCCAGAGCCCTAGAAGAAAAAGTACTAGAAAACTCTGGTATGTTGAAACAAGAATTACTGGAAAATTTGAAATCCTTAGAAGAAAAAGTACTTGAAAATTCGAAATCCTTAGAAGAAAAAGTACTTGAAAACTCTAGTGTGTTAAAACAAGAATTACTGGAAAATTCTAGGACCCTAGAAGAAAAAGTACTTGAAAATTGTAAATCCCTGGAAGAAAAAGTAATAGAAAGTTCTGGAATATTAAGGCAAGAAATGCTAGAAAATTGTGGAACGTTGAAACAAGAATTATTAGAAAAAGTTCTAAAAAATTCGAGCACGTTAAAGCAGGAGATGTTGGAAAATTCCAGTACGTTAAAACAGGTGATGTTGGAAAATTCCAGAACGTTAGAGAATAAAATTGTGAGAATGGAAGAAAGAATGGCTCAAATGGAACTAGCAACGATGACTGAGGAAGATGATACTACGAAACTATTACAAGAAAGGATGAATCGAATATTATCACCCTTAACAACCACACAGCCTGCCGAAATCAGACCGGTGATTAAAGAAGGGCCTGTAACCGGAATGAAGATAAAGCCACCAACGTTTGATGGGAAGATGCCATGGTCCACCTATCACAAACAATTTGAAGCGGCTGCTAAGGCCAATGGTTGGACTGACCAAGAAAAAGCTGTATCATTAATCGTTGCTTTGCGCGGAGATGCCTTAAACGTCCTCCAGGCGATTCCAACAAGCCAACAGAATGACTACCGCTTGTTAGTTTCCCGATTGGAAATGAGATATGGGGATGTACATCTTCAACAGGTGTACCATGCACAAGTGAAGAATCGTATTCAGAAGAGTGGAGAGAATCTTCAAGAGTACGAAGCCGACATCGCACGATTGGTTCGACTAGCCTACCCTACGGCTCCCGACTCCTTCTTGGAACAACTAGCAGTACAAACATTTAAAAGGGCAGATTTCTCAACCCTTCTCAACTGTTACGAAGAATACGGGTTGTCGTCGAGTTATCCCGTTGCCCGTTCCGCAAGTTGTGAACGATCATTTAGCAAATTAAAATTAGTAAAAAATTATTTGCGCTCACGAATTGGCCAAGAGCGTCTAACTAATCTAGCGAGAATATCTATAAAATACGACATCGTTGAAAAAATTCTAGAAAAAAATCTAGAAAATTAATGTTGTAATTTTTTTTGTTAATTGTAACTTTATTAATTAATTCATTAATTCTTTTTGTACTTATTAGAGTCGAAATATATATTTTTTTATTCTTCCTAAAGCTTTTGCTTAGGGACTTACATAGTTTACAAAATAACCTAATTCATAAATAAATGGTATATGGAACGATTTTTATTGTTTTATGAATATATCAGTAGAGAATTTTTAAGGGCGCAACATCGAAATCTTGCCCTGGGCGCCAATGACTATAGCTACTGCACTGGGTACATGTTACTGTTTAGGTCAAAATATGTATAAACTAAATATGTATCCAAAACATACAGAATCAGAGTTTATCTTCTAAGAAGGATGTTCTATCATAAGAATTCAATCTCCAAAATATATAAATTTTTAATAATCCAGTATAAACTGTATTTAAACAAATAGAAATAAATATATCACACGATCAAATAAATTTGAAACATGTTTGAGACTAAACGTAACACTGCAAAATCTGCGACAATTTACAAAACGTTAGTTTAATTAAATATACGAGGATGTCAAATTTCGATATTTATTTAATCATACAAAACTAAATATTAAAGCCACAAGTTTTATGTGTCTCAAAACAGACTGACGGACAAATTTAAAAAGCCCTCCGGTTGTCCTTACTACGCTATTTCTTATCCTTGAAAACGATATGCTGCCAATAAATTAAATATGTTAATGCTAGCACCGTATCGAACTAATTAAATAATAAAACACCGATCATCCCCAAACTAACTTACCAAGAAGAAAAGTGCTTTTGTTTGTTTATTAGGCGAGAACTAAGAAGCTTTTTTATTTTGTTTTAACTAAAATTCTAAATTTCTATGTACACTGTAATTGCAATTTTAGATTATAATGAAATCTGCTTCTACAATCTACTATAATCTTACAACAGATAAACTATTGTTTCAATTTCAGTTACGACCCCGTTTCTGAGGGCTCATAAGAGCTAAAGTCAGGTTTACCTTAGAGATAAATTATTAGATAATTAACAAGGCTAGATAGGACCACAGGAATTAAGGGAATTGCCAGATAAGGACCAAATTCACCAACCAAATATCTCAATATATGGAAGTCGTAATTTGGATACTGTTTCTAACTTTATTGGAAACTGCGTTGTTTGATCGTAAAGTTATCTACGTGTTATTTGATTGAAATAATTACCTTTGTAGAAACTAGTTTTCAGGATTTTTTTACATTCTTGAAGAGTGGTTTACTGAACAGGCCTCGTGGACAAGACTTACTGACTGTTTTAAATACGTATTTTTCACGGTGTTGTTTTTGTTAGAATCAATACAAATAAAATAAATTTAATATTCGGGCCTTTAAAATTAAAAAACAATCTTAAAATGTAGAAAACACTTGATGAATAATTCTTTATCGTTGCTTGATTTGTCTTTGAAGTGTTTTATTCGATAGTTCTGTAATAGCCACCTGCGTATTTTTTTTTAATTTTCTATTTTTCAGGGATTATATTTTAATGTAATTGCTTTTATTTAAAGCATATCGCTAGGGTTGTTTCTTGGGGGCAAGAATGTGGCAGAAAGTATCGATTTCATGTGTAAACTAATAACAGAAATATCATAAATCTTAAGCGTAAAATCACGTTCCTTTTAGCAAATTAGTTCGTCGCATATAGGTAAACAAGGGAACCCACATGTGGTCTGCTAAAAGTATCAGATTTCAGAGTAATTTAAAATATACCCGAGCATTGGGATTTTCACACAACCATGGAATTTATGATATTAGAGAGCAAGGGTTACGCAGGGGAACATTTGGATACCAATTACCAATCTATTTATGAAAACACTCGTTAGAACATCTAGTCACACTCCCCGCTACATGAGAATTTTTAGTATAAATATACAAGAAAATCTTATCAAAGGACCAGTCTTCATTATTCAGTTACGCTGTATAGTGGTCTGGGATCTCGATTAGTACGCTGATCGAGTGTATCTACTTACTGTAAAGTATACAGTTAGTAGTTAGACGATCACAGCGAAAAACTGTAAAGGGTGACACACCTGGGAGTCGTACAGTTACAGTTCTTTGGAATACAAAATTTAATCTGAACACTAAAATTGGTAGAAGCAAACCGTATCTAGGCTAGATCATTACAAAGCACTTACTGTTTATCGTCATTACACCTTACTTATTGTAGTGAAACAGCCATATCTCCAATGGCAATCTATTCATTTACGTCTGTGTATATTAATATATTTGTTTTTACAGTTTTTCAATCCCGCTAATAATAAAGAGCGTTTTTACGGCTTTTCTCGCTAAAATTCTTAAAATTGATAAATTAAAAAAAAAGCAGAAGGCAAAAGAATCACTGCAGCATCATTTTTCATTTTAAACAATGCCAGTATAAAAGAATTACAGAGATGATTACGTTTTTCTCTGGACCAATAAAATACCCTCAGCATTATTTTTCATTGCAATGTAAATTAGGCGCGACACAAATGACTAGCCTGTTTCATTTTCTCGCTAACTTTCGTTATTTAAAACGTTGTCAGTGTTGCAGCCTGAGTAATAAATCATGGTCTAGAAAAGACAAAAGACGACACCCTTTATAAATCTAACCTACAACCATTAATAACTTCCTTTAGAGAAGTTTGAGATTCTTGGCTCTTGTTGCAAACAAGACTTCCACAAAAGTAAGGATACTCGAATGTGTTTGGCGCGCACTTTTACTGCCTGAAAACACTTTCGAAAGGTGAAGTGTCGCACGAGAGCCATCCATTCCTATAAGGATACAGCACGTTCTTTAAAGATACTCGCCCGTAAACTTGCAAAATGCATAAATCCATTAAAATAGACTTCTAACTAAATGATGTAGGGGATCTTTTACCCGAATAAAAACACTTACGATAAATAAGGACGTGTTTAACAAATGAATGAATGTACTTTATCTGAACTTCTTCAGCGGTATTTTAAATTACTTCCCTAACTTACTAGTTTTTATTCTTCGTCAAGGAAGGGTAGCCAAAATACTGTAACAAGTTATGCAATGGCATCATCGCTGCGTCAGCTGATCCCGAACTTACGAGTAAATTCGATGAGTCTAGAAAAATCCACACTAGACTGGAGTCAAAGGCCGCCGCAGGTATAAGAGCCGGACCGACAAAAACACAGGCAGTCTTGAACTGATAAGCGCGGCGAGAATTGTGAATACGTATAAATAAATAGTTAAATAAATAACTGTTACAAATAAATTACTTTAGTGTTCGGTTTTAATATTAGTGTTCCGTTTAGTTTTACGTTAGTGTTTAATTGTTGTTCTTTATAATTATTTCGTACTTTAACCTCTAGAGTACAAAGCGGGGTAACTGAGTGACCCCAATGGGCATTAATTTAATATTACTTTTGAAATAATTTTTTTTGTAATCTGCTGTTTTAGCTATTTGTCATGAATATGTTTTAGAGTATATTGCTGTAAAAAGTACAACCAATTTGAACTTCCGACTTTAGTTTTTCCCAAAAAACTCGGGCAGGGTCACTCACTTAACCCCTCATGGTAGTTTACGTCAGTAATTTTATAGGCGCGTTTGAGATTTGTATGCGCAGTGATCAGCTGTTTTGGTTATGTTATTGTGATTTTTATTATTTATTACTTGTCTAAATGTTTTTTGGAATGCCACGACTTTTCTTAATTTCACATAAATAAAATGTAGAATATTTAGTAATTATTTTATTAATTTCCAAGATTACGAAAACAAAAGTACTTATTTTGAAAATTTCAAAACTGATGATATATAAAAATATAGGAATAGCACTTTGGAGCATACCAGAACGTTAAGTATGACGAAACAGGTAAGTATTCAGTAAGAAACAATGGGGGTCACTCAGCTACCCCGCTTGGTCTTTTACGTAAGACATTGCAGCTTGGTACTCTAAAGGTTAAGTTTGTTTAATAAATTAATTTACACCACGAACCGAGTTTATTTTAAATAAACGTCGTAAAAACGTTACAATACGTATTTGGTTTGTTGTATTACAGCATTCTACTTATTCGTCCAAAAACATTTAACTTAAACTACCTCAACTATCATTTAAACACCAATTGAAAGGGCACATTTCAGGAAAATCTTTGTTCTTAATTACCATCAGCAAAATAACAGTAAACATCAATTTAATTATTCACAAGACGAGTAATTATGTGCAAGGATGAAAGCTGCTTGTGCATATTAAAAGGTTGAAATGGTTATTTTAACAATTGTTATGATGCAGGGCTGTAAACAAACCTGCGATTGTGATTTACGAATGTTATATCGTCGTTGCAATTCTCTGTACATTTTCAATGCAGTTCGTAAAGTGTTGCTTTTCAGTTAGTGTTCCCCAGCGTTAGAAGAGTGTGCACTTGTGAGAGGATAGTTATTCTGCAAATACCAATTTTTTTACTTTATCGTGGATAAACGTTAAAAACAATGAAATTTTGAAAGGGGGGGGGGGAGTGTTACTACTACACATAAATTTGGTAAAAGGTGTATTTAAAAAAAAACAACAAAGTAATTAATTTATAAACATTGTTTTGCTTAAATCGCTTCTTAATTTCATTAAGTTTATTCTGTTTACAATGTAATCCAAAAATCTTATAATTTACGTTACAGTCAGGTGTTAAAGCACAATAGATGAAATCAAATTCTTTCAAATGATGCACTAAAGGGGCACATTATTTCGAAAACAGTTGATGTTCTGATACTTCAAAATACTAAAACTCAAATAAAAAAAATGTACGTCAAGTATAACTCATTCAAAATTCATCGGAGGTCTGGTTGGCCGTGATTTTACAGCACTGCTTGCAATGCTTTTGACATTTGGTGTTTTCTAACGCAAAGTTACCAGCATGAAATGCTCAAACCTTTACAGAATTTATTTAAACAATGGTTTTCAATCCAACTTTTATCGAAATACTCAGTCAAAACGTAAAACGTGCCAAATCCAGGGGAAAATCAATTCGCGTTGAAAATCTCGCAAAACCCATGAATTAAGTGTTATAAACAAGTGTTAAAAAAAGTATAAGATCAGGTTACATAACCTCTTTTTAAATTTGGAAAGTCCAACTTACAAAGTGAAAACTGTCAAACGGCCATGGCCAACTCCAAGTTAAATAAAACGTGAATGGATTATAAATTTGTAGGAATCTATGATGTGCGTGTTTGCATGAGTTTATTCTGTTTTTAAAAAGATGTTATCAATTTTGTTTTATTATCATTGCCGCTATCATTGTAATTAATTTTTTATACTGTATGTGTTTTATAGGTAACCGTGCTATTATGGATGATTATTTTGGATTCAATTTTAGTTGTCAACAAACAGCTAATTACTCTACTTGCAGTAGAACAATTATTTAAAACAAGAACAGAATGAATGTAAATACAAGTTTAAGGGGTGCTTTTCTGAATTACCTACAAAAAATATATATTTATGAACCTGAATCTATCAATGAACCGTGTTAATTTATTCTCACTTCGAAAGCAAACAGGTAGCCAATGATGAAAGGCAACAAACATTAATATTAAAGCAGGACGGTAAAAAAATAATAGATGCCAGAAGTGGGTCGAACTTGGGTATGACCTTACCGAGCATTACTTTAATAAATTAAATAGGTCGGGTCATTTAAACACAAAATTCTGGATTAATAAAGCGGGTAACAATGAAAGCTAATTTTAATAAATGCGGAAAAAGCATGTACAGTAAAAAGAAAAACAAATATGTACAAATAATCTGGTTCATTTCGATAAAATAAAGCGGTTATTATAAACTGACAGCGCAGAAACTTGAAAAAGCTCCGGATTCTGTGAGCTTTTTAGAAGCAAGCGCCACGCCTACTAAAATCCGGAACCAAAATAAACAAAAATAATCATTCCATCTTTGTTCAGGAGCAGAAAATGAGAGCTTTCAGGCAATTTCACACAGACATACCGAACATTTTATTTCGTGGTTGGTTGATAATCGTCTATGAAACGATTTCGCGGGTTCGGTTTCGCCTTCGCTTTCAGATGAATCCTCACCCACGGGAGATGTACTTCCCAAATTCTTCACACTCTTACCCCCGGACGCCATACTAAAACCCCCGACATTTGGTATCTCTTCTTTTGTAAATACAAGTGTAGCTTATTTCACGCAATACCGGAGTTGTTGTAAAGGTCAGCGGCAACATTGCCAGATCGAAAAAATCTCCCAATTCTTTTAACTTAAATTATCTAAAAATCTGTCGCGAAGCAGACGAACCCGATTAAAATAAATTAGAAGACAAATAAACATTATCAACCATTTTATAGGTTTCTAGTTGCTGCTATTTACTACTGAAATTTTCTATATCACTTTTTTACTTATTAGACGCTTACTAACCTTCTGAAAAGTGTAGTTTGACAACAGCGCATCATGTCGGAAAACATGGCACGGTAATGTTTTGGCGTCTTTTCTAGTGATTTCGTAAATATTTCCACATAAAACCACTTACAGTATAATATAATCACAAAAATGAGTTTTTCAAGCGACGAAGTTAACTTTTTAGTATACCGGTACTTACAAGAATCAGGTTAGGTTAAACCGGGTGCAATTCTTAGTCCGGTTTTGTTTACATAGCCAGCTATGATGCAAACTAATAAGATTTTTCAACAGGTTTCCAACATTCTGCATACACATTCGGCATCGAATCGCATATATCACAATCAAACATAAATGGAGCTCTTGTACCTCCCGCGGCACTACTCAGTATCCTACAGAAAGGTTTACAATATACAGAAGCAGAAATTAGTATCGGCGAAGATGGTTCAGAGCAACGACTAGTTGAAAGTTTAAGTCTCATCGATGCGGTTATGCCGGATGTTGTTGCAAGTAGACAAAACCAGCAGAATCAGCAAAAACAAGCCATTAAGTCCGAAGTACTCGATACTAATGGTGAAGAAGGTACTGAAGGTTTGCTATTGTTTGAATTATTATTTAGTATGTAAGCATTACATAAAATAATTTAAGTTAATTTTAATCAGATACAAACTCATTTGCCTAGTAAAACCAGCTTTAAGAGCTGATGATCACACACACACGCAGATACTTATAGAATTACAATAGTTTTAATATGGAGATGAACTGAGCTCAATAAAACAAATATTTCCTCTAATTTCCAGTCGTTCCAGCCGTTGTGTCAACACAGAGTGAAAATATGGAAGTGGACACATCAATTGAAATACCATCATCGAAAGCAACAGTATTACGAGGTCACGAATCAGAAGTATTTATTTGTGCCTGGAATCCTACAACTGATCTCCTTGCTAGCGGTTCAGGTGACAGTACAGCACGTATTTGGGATATGTCCGATAACACAACCAGCCCTAATCAGTTAGTTTTAAGACATTGTATTCAAAAAGGCGGAACGGAAGTACCCAGTAATAAAGATGTTACTTCGTTAGACTGGAATGTACGTTAAAGTTTTATTTTGTTGTATCTTGTACGGTAGTTATTAATATGAAATTTTTCAGTGTGATGGCAGCCTGTTAGCAACAGGTAGCTATGATGGTTATGCCAGAATATGGACAACCGATGGAAGGCTAGCAAGTACATTAGGTCAACATAAAGGACCGATATTTGCTTTAAAATGGAACAAAAAGGGCAACTACATACTCTCTGCGGGTGTAAGTTATTATTTTTTTGTTTGGTTTACTGTAAATTAAGTTATGAAGTATAATAAAATTAAACTTGGAATGTGTCCTGGTAGGTTGACAAAACAACGATTATTTGGGATGCAGCAAGTGGACAGTGTACACAACAATTCAGTTTTCATTCAGCTCCAGCCTTAGACGTTGACTGGCAAACAAATACTTCTTTTGCAAGCTGCTCAACAGATCAATGTATTCATGTTTGCAAACTTACTATAGATAAACCAATCAAGAGCTTCCAAGGACACACCGTAAGTATAAATTTAAAATAACTATTTTGTAATCATCCCACATTGATTCACTTCCCAGCAGTGACAGAAATTTTCTATAAACCACCAAGATGTACTCTTGTTAAGAGTTACAGTGTGTTCACATACATACAGTGCAGCACAAATATTTGTGCGGCTAAGATGCGCAAAGACAGAGGAGAGTTATACAACAAAGATAGTAAATACTAAAGCAATGAACTAAGCTCCCCACCCTGTCAATTTGTAAATAGCGCACAACAGTTGCAAAATATTTTTCTTGTTTTGTACAGTAGCAAAATAAACTGTTGCAAAATTATCACACAACCTCTGCTGAGTTGTCTTTAAATTTTTTGATGGTTTGAAATACAAGCAAGTGCAAATTATATTGTTCATTTTAGGTGCGTTCGTTTATTTGTTCTAAGAACGGGGCAAACAGAACATGGAACAAGGTCACGTGGTGTTACAACGCACGGGACTTTTAGAACAATAACCGAACTATTCGGAACACTTTTTTGTCGGCACAAGAAGGATCTAAACCAAAATATAAAAATTTTCCCTCTTTAATAGCCTTTTTTAAAAAGCAACTGTAAAATTATCGTCTACAATATAAATAAATATTAAGATTTGAAGATCTTCAATATAAAACTAATAGTGAAGATCGTATTACCATGTAATAAATAATTTATTAGTAATTCGTCACCTTCAATGGTTATTAAAAGATCACTAATTTTAAATTTTAATTCCATATTAAATTTTAAATAAAAATATGACACTCAAAATTGATTAATATAAGAGTATTCTGACAAAATATGACATAATAAACTATAAAACAACAATAAATATTTGAATTTCCCGCATTTTAGTTTGGTTACGCTTAAAGCCCCAACTGTTTATTCCGAGGGAAAAGAGCAAACTCCAAATGTTCCGTTCCGTAATAAACAAACGCAGAACAGAGTTTTTGGAGTAAAAAGAGCGTTCCGAACAAATAAACGAACGCACCTTTAAATAGCACGTGTGATTGTTCAATTGTTTCAAGTAATAAGTTTGACAGGTTTTCTTGTAAATCTTCAAAATAGTGTGGAAGGAAGTATTTGTGTCTCTGTGAGTAATTTTTCTAATCTAAAGATGGGACACAGAAGATATGAAGGAAAATAATCAAAAAAAATGACAGATGATGGAAAAACAATATTGGAGGTCGCAAAGACATTAAGATGTTCTAGAAAACTTGTTCAAAATGCAATTGAATTAAGTTCTACCACCAATTTGACATCTAATCCTATTAGAAAGAATAAAGTGAGAAAAACTATAAAACATGTTGACAGAATCTATCATAGAATGAGCACCAATGATCCTTTTACCACTTCACGGGAAATAAGACACCAACTACAGGAGAAATATGATGTGGGTACATCAGCTGTGACTGTTCGCCGCCGTTTGATGGAATTCAAGTTGTATGGGACGATTGCTAGAAGGATAGAAAGAAAATGCTAGAATTTGCAAGATCACATAAAGTCCTTATTTTTTTGGAAGAATATACTGTGAACTGATGAAAGTAAGTTCAATCGAATTAAATCAGATGGGAAAAAATATGTACAAAAGCCAGTAAACCATGAGTTCAATCCTATCTACACAATAAAAATTGTTAAACATGGAGGAGGTCATGTAGTGGTGTGGGCCAATTAGAAAAATTTAGGGAATAATGGATCAGCATCAGTATAAGGACATGAGAGAATACCATGGAACCATTTGCAGATGAATTTATGCCAATAATATGGCAGTCAATTCTTGTACACAGTAAAAGTGGTGAAATGATGGGTGAAGATGGGGAAGTATTAAAGATTAAGACGGGCCGAGTATTATGAAGAAGCATTATTAACCAAAGATGACGAAGTTAAGGAAGTGCAACAATGACATTAGAGGAAAACGATGAAATAAAGCCTCCAACTCTTGATGAAATTATATAGGCATTAAAAAATAACAAGCGTCCAGGTTATGACGAAATAACTGCCGAACAAATCAAATATGGTGGAAAAAAGTTGTCAGAGAGAATCCACAAATTGATAATAAGGATATGGGAAGGGCATGAAATGCCCGAGGAATGGACAAAAAATATAATAATCCCTATATACAACAAAGGAAATGTTCTTAACACTTTCACTGCCCACTGTATGATGTTTCAACACCCAGGTGCCCCCCACTTTTTTTTTAAGTTGTCAACTAATGTGAGCTCTTGTTAACATTAGACATGTATTATTGACGATCTTTCCACTTGCAAACACAAATCCCTTCTTGTGTGTACTCGCTGTAGGATTCACCTTTCTTCATCTCGCTGTGTTCGGATTTCCAGACCTATTGGCTCTAATGGTACCAGTTGTATAAGTTTTTTCACGAAGTAACATTTCGGACAACTCTACGGTGTTATAGAAGTTGTCCAAATAAAGCAACTGCGCTACACCTGTTTTGCTATTCATCAATTTTAGGACAACTTTCTGTGTATGTTTTGATCCTCCCACATGCGGATCAGCGGAGCCTCCATAAACAACTATTCTTTGTACCATTCTGTTTTGTTCAGCAAGCTCATAAAATTTAATTCCATATTTGTGCCTTTTACCCTGTATACATATTTGGCGAAATATCAGCCGACCCCTCCAGAGAACCATAGACTCATCTATTGCCAGTTCTTTATTTGGGTAATTTATATTGATTGGCCATTGTAAGGGGCATTACTTTTGACCACCTGTTTGTTTCGTCTTCTCTGCTGATTAAATGCAATGATCTCAAAATCAGTAGAAACCGATTTCTACTCATATATGTGGAAAACACTCGTATATGGAACAAATGGCTGGTTTTCCAATAATCATTTATTCTGTTTAGCCTAATAGTTCCCATGTGAAACAATAGGCTTAAAAAAATTCTGAAGTTGGCTTGCATGATATCTCGCCAGCGAGATATTCGACTTTGTTCACTCTCACTATGGGCAAGTATCTCAACTGCATACAAATTTGAATTGTCTATAATTAAATTATAGAACTCGTCATTCGCCAATAAATTAAAATAGTGAATTGGAACATTTCCAGCTGGATTTACTTTTAATCCGGAAGGACCCGTAAAGGGAATATTGGCCACGACTTGAAAATCTTCTGTCCATGTTCTACCACTATTTCCTGTTGCCACTAATGTTGCTTGAGGTGTAGTAGGAGATGGAGACCGCGGCGCGGAAACTGGAGGTTGTGTTGTTCCTGCTTCATGGTCATCATCTCCTTCGGACTCTTGATTAGAATCAGAATCTTCAATATCGCGCTCAATTTCATCATATTCGTTATCAGACTCTTGCAGTAATTGAATTAATTCTGCATCAGAAAGGATTTGAGTATCATGAAATCTTTTTCTTTTTGACGAAGAAGGTTTAGAACACTCGGCCTTACCGTCCATTGCTTTAGTAATACCAATATGCAGTTCTGAAAAACCTAAATGAGAAAGACAATTCTGTGTTGCAGGGAAATCCGTAAACAGTAAAATGATAAAAGAGAATAAAAATTAACTTTAGTTATTACAACGTGATATAATAATTATTGCAATAAATTGAAAAGCAAAGCAAATATGTACAAATGTACGTACCTACAATCAACCTTACCAGTGTAACAAGCAAACTAAATAACCACTGCACTGGAACAGCTGCACACCACCTGAACAAGCAAAACAACTCCAAAATGCACTTAGCGCATGGCCACTACAACTTGCAAACCACGAAATTTTATCGTTTAGAACGCGTGAACCACGTGCTGGAATCTATTTCTCTACACACGCAGGAATATATAACCTTAATAAAGCAAAATAGAATTAAATGGATAGATCATGTTGTAAAAATGGGAAATGCTAGAACACCAACGTTTTAATGGAAAAATCGTAAAGGAAGACCCAAAAGAAGCTGGTAATAATGCATTGAAGAAGACTTAGAGGAATTAGGCATAACGGGCTGAAAAAATAAAGCAAAGCAAAGAAACCTGTGGAAGAAAGTTATTCAAAAAGCCTTAGGCCACGTCTAGTGAAGAATTAGCTTGCCCAATTCCTATTCTTGATTCGCCTGCTCAAAGCCCCGACATAAACCCAATGGAGAATCTTTGGAACGATGTTGATTTAAGTCTTAAGAGTCGACACCCCCAAAATTTGGATGAGCTGTGGAGAATGATAGAATGAGCTTGGAAAAGTATCTCCTCTGCTACATCGGAAAGTTTACCCCAAAGATGTTTGACTGTTATTAGGAACAAGGTTACCCAACAAAGTACTAATTGCTAAATTTCTTTTATTAGGATATTTTTATTTTTTAAATGTTTCTCCATAATTAAGACAAAACTGTGCTATTTAATTGAACACTTAGATTTAAGGATTTGCATTCTTATTTTCCATAAAATAACGCTTTCTAATTTTCTTTGTTTTTTCTAAGCAGATGAAAGTTAAATAAGGGTTGTTTTCCTATGATGACTTCTTGACTGGAATGTACGGTTTTACAACTGTAAACTAACCTGTGCTATTTATATAAACACCACTGTAGGTTAAATTGACCAATTTAAAAAAAAAAAAACTGTAACTTAGATTTGCCACTGCTGATTTTAAGAAAGTAATAAAACTTATAATCTTTTGTAATTTTACAGAATGAAGTAAATGCAATCAAATGGGATCCTCAAGGAAATTTACTAGCATCATGTTCAGACGATATGACCTTAAAAATATGGTCAATGAAGCAGGACACATGTGTCCACGATTTACAAGCACATTCTAAAGAAATATACACAATTAAATGGTCTCCGACAGGACCAGGAACTCAAAACCCCAATATGAATCTGATATTAGCATCGGCAAGTTTCGATTCGACCGTGAGATTATGGGATGTTGAAAGAGGTGCCTGCATTCATACACTCACAAAACACACAGAACCCGTTTACTCAGTTGCGTTCAGTCCAGATGGAAAATTCCTTGCGAGTGGCAGTTTCGATAAATGTGTTCATATTTGGTCGACACAATCTGGACAACTTGTGCATAGTTATAAAGGTACAGGTGGTATTTTCGAAGTATGCTGGAATTCTCGTGGTGATAAGGTCGGAGCTAGTGCTTCTGATGGTAGTGTGTTTGTACTCGATTTGCGTAAATTATGAAAATAGTAATTTCTTCGGATTAGAATTGTGACGAGTCTAAAAACGCAATATGAATGCATTTTTTTTGTTAGTTATAAGATACAATATTTCTTAGAACTTTGTATAAAATTTGTTACTTTGCAGTAATAACACCAGAAATGAGACTGCACTGTTACTGGCGTTATTTATTTTAATATAAAACTACAGAATCGTTTGTGGAAATATCTTACTTATAGAATAAATCAAGTTTACAGTAAACTCGAGTTTCATTTTATTAATTCCTATAATAACCTCCTTTTGTATGCGTACAACATTTCATGTTCATAATAGGTATGTATTAATTTATACATATGCTTAAAGAAGAACAACAAATTGTCATACTGTCCGTTATACGAATTCACATCTTTCAGTACCAACTTTTCCAGCTGATCTAATTTCTTATCACTAAAACAACTTGTCAGTCCTTTATATTCGGAATTCAAACCCCAGACATGTAAATGTATTTCAACTAAAAATTGATGAATTGCTTCTACTGTTGATAAGTACCACCTAGGACTACCACGTTGATGTCTCCAGAACTGAGATATGCGATTTTGAAGGACAACGCAACGTAATCTATTAATACGTTCATCCTTATAAATACCCTTACTTTGGTTCCAAGTACTGTCAATAAATACTGCTCTGTCGATGGGTAAATCACGTGCTGTTTTCCACTGGTTATCTGCATCAGCTATGTGTGACGTCTTTTTCTTCATCAGTGTTGTTTTATTATAGCCTTTAGGTAAATCCACATGCTTCTCATGTTGGAAATTTTTATTAAATAATTGATCGACTTCCACAGCCCCGAAACTAGGGAAAATTAATACTACGTTTTCGTCACTATAATTGGGTATATCTGGGTACGTAAATATTCTAACATCATCCGATGCTAATACTGCAGCATGACCGGCAGTACTCTTGCCATCGATTTCATGCTTATGCTTAATTATATCAATTTTTAAGGGCAACTAAAATTTGAGGTTATGTTAAACATATGTACGAATAACAAATAAGTTGCTTACTTTCACAGCAGGGAGTTTTCCTTCTAACTCGGAAACAGGCACATAGCAAGTATAACAAAAATATTTTCTAGATTTTCCACATTTTGGGCATGGATACCTGCCTTCTAACCTCTCCAATTCTTCATCACTATTTATATGCAATCCTTCAAAAGGATTTTCATCAATTGACTTTAGGAATGCTTCATCGCATTTTGGATTAGTCATTTAAAAGCGTTTAAGTTTACAAAATTATTTAAAACTTAGTTTTTAAAACTTAAATAATAATTTGACAGTGTTTAACAGCATTTTGACAGATATTGACGTTGACAAGCACCAAGAGCTAACTTCAGATTGGTGCAATTAAATGGATGTGGCTCCATAAACGCTAACGGGAGAAATACTTTTTTATTGCATTTTGAGTTTCTCTGCTTACATTCACAATAACTTAATAAGTTTTACGTTTTGCTGTGCCTATAATAAGTCCTGAAAATTACTGCAAAATCATTTCTTTGTCTTAAGCATGATGTCATAATAATTAATTGTTTGGGAAATAAATAAACTTTCCAAAATAGTAGTACCAGAAAATATGGGGGCATGTGTACCTATGGATTTCAGAGATTTGTAAACAGTTAAAGTAAAATTATAAGCGAAACAATGGATTTTTATATAAATTTTGTATCTGCAGATTATCGTTGGCTCAGATATAAATTTCTATTGTCAGGAAGTTGATTTTGGAATAGACTTGGCATATTCCACATTCGGTTTAGTCCACAACTAACATCTAATTTCTCAAATTTTAATGGCTTTTAGATATTTTTAAATTGATTTTAGAGGTATTTTAGCTTTTAAAAAATACAATTTTGAAAATTTTAAAATTCCTTTTATCTGTTGAAAAGTAGAATAAATTAAAAAAGTATTTAATTTGGGCATTTATACATGTTTTATATATTCAGATTGTTAATCATCCAGAAGCAACATTTTAAATAAACACTGGGTTTAATTTGTATGAAATGAAAGGTCACATTAGGGACATACGTTTCATATAATTAAAGGAAATTATTAAGGAATAATTACGATAGTAAATACAGCTACACGCCAATTAACAAAATATAAACAGAAGCTTCGTCAGTGCACTTAAGTTTAGAATACCAATTTATAAAGAAAGAAAGAAGAGAAATACGGCAACTGAAACAATGGACAATGAGTAAGGCACGATTATTTGTGCATGATAAATGAACAGTAAAGCACAGTCGTCATTAAAGGAACCAGCTAGGAACTGTGTCACAGGAATCACTAACCGGGACAAGCAAAACCAGCAGTTGAAAATGCAAGTCTTAACCTACTTTGTACGCTGTTATATGAAACATCATTTTACACGGTAACACTATAAAATGTTATATTGCTTTTTTTAACTGCTGTGCCAGTTTTATCTAACGCTTTACATATTTTGCGCATTTGCTGAATTAAACGATGATGAGCGTGTATAACGCGCTTGGAATAAACATAACAAAAAGTGTACTCTATCGGTTCGGTTTCAATAGAAACTGTATTTGTAATTCAGGCTATGTATTCAATTATTATTGTCATTCATGATCACGGTCGATTTAAGCGTTGCGGCATAACACAAAGAATGCTTCCATTAAAAATAAAATGCGGGGACATTTATTAATATTCATACTTTGCAACATTATAAAAATGCAATAAAATTATCCTAGAACGAACAAAACTTGTTTACGCGTTACAGATAAATTGACATAGATTTTGAAAAGGAAAATGAACTTCCTTAACTATGAAATAACCGTGAACCATTGCTGTCTGATTTTACTAAAACTGCGTGACAATGGATTTAACCGGAATAACGACGAAATGACCTCAGAATTTATAACGTTTATTAATTAGTTATAAACATTTTTAAACAAAAAACTGGCAAAGTTCTAACTTTGTGTTATTGGTAACTAAATTTCTTTAAAGTAAATTTATCAAAAACACAACAGCTTTAAAAAGTAGAAATACTGTTCTACGCACTAATTTAAGAACTCATCATGTAACATCGTGTAACAATATTACCAAAACCCTTTGGTTATTGTAAGATGATTAGCGTTAAAAATTATAATTATACAGTGTGTCCTAAATTCCAGGTAACTTTACTATTTGTAATGTTTGACAAAACCAATTACTTACCTATTTCTTTATCGTGTTATAAATGATGAAGATCTTCCATTTCTGTTTTCAGCAATAATTAGTTCTTAAAACCTGTAATCTTTCCGACTAAGAAGAACAACTCATAAACTCATATATCTACCTCAAATTTAGGACACACTGTACACTTTTAACCCCTTATTGAAACCATAATTGGTCATGATTTTAAATCATATATTTGGCAACGTATTACAAGCAGTTTTTAACTTTGTTATTCATCGAATCTTGCATTACCCAGACGGTACCTTATTGCCAAATGTCGTAACTGAAATTAAAGAAAAATTTGTAGAGATGTTAACAGGTAAATCCAGCAACGTCGACTATACGAAGCCGGCAGAGAGTGCATGAAATAAATGCAGAGAAGCGCCTTTTATGCACATCTAAAAGGACGTTGGGAATTAAGGAGAAAACAAACAGGAAGTGCCGGATGAGCGACTACACATGGGACTTGATTAGATGTTAAAATAATGAAGCTAGCTGAAAATAGAATAGTTAAACAGGTAGAATTACAAGAAGAATACAAGAGCTTAAGTAAAAGTATTAAGAGGGCAATTAGAAAAGATAAGCGCAAATATGTGAATGGAATAGCTGTAAAAACACAAGAGTCATCAAACAAAGGAGATGCCAAAGAATTATACCTATGCCAATATAAGAGAGCTATGTATTTAGTAGTAACTCACATATTGTCACGTGCCAATCTCGGACTACGACATTTATAGGGGACGATGGAATTTCTGTGGCACTCGGCTAGCAAAACAGTGGAGAAGGGGGGTTCGAAACGCTAAAAACCCTTCAAATAGGGGTAGTCATAATAGGGATGAAATTAGGGCGCCACTACTGGATGTCACCCAAAGATGGTTAAGAAGAACGTACCGCAAATAGTTCTTCTAGGGCTCGGAGGGGTTGGGTTTGGCTGCACCCTGCTGTAAGATGTGGCTTACCTTGCTTATTGAAATAACTTGCTTACTGAAATTCTTAAACTTGAAGGCAGGCTCACACTGTATACATAAATCTTTAACAAAACACTAACACAAAATAAAAGATCGGGAAACGCAGAACACAATAACAAGACCAAACTAAATTGACAGTTGGATATTTTAGTGAATCAAAAGGCAAAAATGGATACATAGGAATTATACAAAAGGGGGCGACAATTCATATGTTACGTTAAAACAATAATAACACGATACTCTTACTTTAAGGAACGATAGAATTGAGGGTACTACATTTACATTACGTACGGCAAATCATTCACAAACTAAGCCCTCAATTCCAGGCAAAACATAAGGAACAATAAATACTAGACTAACAATTCAACAAGCACCGTTAAATTTTCACACATGCAACACAACACAAAATATGTATTAACTTAAGTTGACTTAAAACTTGAACTATAATCTGAACACAAATGATCTTTACTCGAACACGAATTTACTAAAACAAACTACTCAATTCTGGTTGGCAGCAGCCCTCGACCTTTGCAATGTGAATATTATCAAATCCGCCCAAGGCGAATCACAAAGCCTTCAACAATACCACATGACAAACAGATTAACCAGAAATCGGCGACTCAAAAGACAAGGTGCACACAAAACACAAAGACAGACAAAAAGGCGGTACTTATTAAACTTTAAACTCACTAAACAACATTGATAGAGACCTGTCAGCAAGCAGCAATCGTAGAAATTGAAACTGACGTTAAAACATAAACGGCAAAAGCAGGTGCAGCGTAAGGGAAAGTAAATTACCTGGCAAGATGTTCGTACTTAAACGTTAATACAGGGAGTACGTGACGGACGTGAGACTGGGAAGAGCTATGATGTTCTTTCTTCCAAAGCGGGTGCAAAACAACGAAGAATAATCCTGAGGCTGTGGGTTTTCTTGATCCCAATTAAGGAAATTGTGTGGAAACGGTACTTGAACTTTCACTAAACTTCTCACACAAAACTGTGTCTTTCCAGAATTATACAGGGTGAATAAAAAGTAA
Organism: Melanotus villosus; assembly: GCA_963082815.1. Lineage (NCBI taxonomy): Eukaryota > Metazoa > Arthropoda > Insecta > Coleoptera > Elateridae > Melanotus > Melanotus villosus. Next base: position 73,862,153 of record OY720420.1, read on the forward strand.
GGAACCTCGATGCTGGAGCCTTTATTATTAGCTTTGGAAAAAAAGTTTTCGACAAATGTTTTATAACAAATTATTTTCCACAAACTGATGGTTTTAAATATTTTTTTCAAGGTCATACATTTGCGCTATGACGTCATCGATACTTTTTTTAAATAGCAACCTCTATTTTTTAGGTCGAAATTTTATAGCATTGTTTTTTCTCTTTATGACCATCTAAAAATATCATACGGTTGAATAAGCAAAATTTCTAGAAAAATCAAGTTGCATGTTATTCGTACCAGTATTTAACGTACGTACTTTTCTCACAAAAATTTAACACATGACTATTAAAAACAAATACAAACATTGTTTAACATTACTTTATTACAGAAGCTGTTCAAATTGTTCGCTATTAACTATCTGACTCGCGCTATGTCTGACCACGAAGGCCTCGGCTGTAATGAAACATTTCCCACCTCGGATGTAATGTACTATAAATTCAGTTTAGGGACTTAACCGTTTTAAATGTAATTGGAACTTATTTCTTAACTGTTAAAGAATTTATTTTGACTCTGGACTTAGCGTAATTTGTGTCGATTGGGACTTTTGTATAACTTTTAAATGTAATCAAATCTTAGATTAATTTATATTTGTTCACTTTGAATTTGAACCATTTATATTATTTTGTAAAGTGGCGACGTTGGTCAAAGACTCTACCTAAATAATTATAGTAACTTATTTATCTTAAGTTCTAACAATAAACCAAACAGCCACTTCACCACACTACTACTACCTAGTCAGTAAACATGGTGTTAGCAGAAATGAAACTTTTGTATCAACAAAATGCCACTTTTAATGTCAATCGGCGAAAAATATTTTTTATCGCTTTATTAAATGATCAAATGAAATAATTAATTATTTATTGCTATTCTAAAGCGCGATTAAAAAAAACGCTTTCATTTGGAAATAAGAAGATGTACTTCAAATTGGTAGAGCAGTCTTCTTCTACCTTCTATTTTAAGTGCGATGTTTGAAAATACAAACACAAACTATAAAATTCAAAACAAAGAGGTAGAGTTTGTGCAGCATCTAGGTTTTTGACCTATCTGTATCTTTTGTCGATTTTCACCAATAAAACCTACCGATTATTGTATTACGTCCCATAACCTACTAATTGATGTTTTGTCAAGTTAAATAATACATTTAGTTAGCAAATTATACTATTCAATTCACACAAAAATTCCCAATGTTTTATCGCCAATTGAAACAGTATTTCTTGATCACACTGTATATACTTAAAAGCTTTTTTACGTTAAGTTAACTTACGTAATCTGCGATGCTCATCGGCTTTAGACAGCGACGTAAAACGTAAAATAAACATCATGTAAATGCATATTCTAGCAATTGCAGGGTAGTTAGTTTTGGGAAGTACATACATACATAGTATAAGCATATGGCATAAAAAAATCAATAGATCTTCAGTTGTACATTTGTGACATTTCTAAGCAAGAGTATTTTGTATTTCTTTTAGTCATTAAATATGTTTGTTCTCATAAATTAATTTAAACTTATTATATTTTTTTCTTCGGATGAGCCAACTATGGACTACGAAAGTTAATCAAAATGATTTTCAGCTTAAGTTGTTGGGACTGCTTGTGCATTCTTGTGAGCTTTCTTTCTTGACCATATCTCTTTCGTTTTTTGGCTTTGTTGTTACTTATTAGCTCGGAGTCTGCTAGAATGGCCAAGCAATCCACCTTAGTATTTATTTTAATTTTTCTGTTTATAACTCTAACTCTAAGGCCTGAATCCGGTAGAGCTCTTTTCTATCTCCCTGCCGGACTTCAGTTTTAATCTCAAAAGTTCTGACATTATTTTTCCCTAAACCTGACTTTGGAGTGGGTGTTCGTTAAGGTAAGTTTGACGATGTTTAGTGTTTTGTGATCAAGTCCCAATTCTTGCAGGATATTGAATAAGGTTGCTCTATCTATCGAGTCATAAGCTTTCTTAAAGTCAACAAATGTAGCTACGTTTCTTGTTCCTTGATTCTTGGTTTGATGACGGATTTGATGTTGTGCATTCTATACTCATGATTAGCCCTTCTGGAAACCCCCCTGGTACTCTCCTACTTGTTTATTTAATCCCATTTTTAATCTTGTGAGTAGTATTTTGGAAACTATTTTGTATTACTGGGAGTAGGGAAATACCTTTACGTCCTCTCTAATTCTCTATCTCCTTTCTTGTGTGGAGAGTGGATTAGAGCAGTGGTCCATTCTCCCGGGATTTCTTCTCTACTCCGTCTTGTATAATTCTACTATCCGCGTGTTTCCTATTATTGAGTGTTCCCCGGAAACGTTGTTGTTCTTTATAGCCTGTTTCGCTTCATTTTTTGATGGTATAGAGGCTTCTGGGTTAATACGCTCGGATTTGTTAAATATTAGTATGTTAGCTGTACTTTTGGCGGTTCACAGTTAAGTAGTTATTCAAAGTATTTTGTTAGGATCTCACCATTTTATTGGTCTGTATTGCCTTTTCTCCCTTATCGGTCTCTAAGGCTAAAGGAGGGGGTTCATATTTCTTGATTGCCGCTTTTTAAGGGTTTTGTAGAAGTTCCTTGTGTTGTTCTTTTTAAATTCTTCTTCTATGGACTAAAGAGTATCTTTATGGAAGGCTCTTTTAATCTGTCGAGTCACTTTGGCTGTTTGCAGTCTTGGTTCCACCATGAATGTTTATGTTTCTTCTTAAGCGGGATTGTTTCCTGTGCTGTTGAGATTAGAGTTTCTCTGAGTTGCTCCCAGGTTTCCGGTGGTGTACTTCCAACACGTTGATATGATAATCATTGAAAGTTGTGTGATCTTTAATTTTACAAGTGTCATACTTTGGGATGGATTTTTGTACCTTCTTATTATTTCTTTTGTGGTTTCTGGTGATAAAGTTTAAGTTTAACTTTAGAGATGTAGTGCTCTGAGTCTATGTTTACCTTTTTTCTATATTTTATTTAAAAATTGTAAATTACTTTGAATCATAAAAATTGAAAAGCTTCGAGAATTTAGAGGCTCTGCTACGTAATTTTCGTTAAAACCTGACAATACTGCTAAGAAAGCTTATACCAGTAAAAGCCTGGCTTACACCAACGAAACTATCTCCCTAACATGGCCTACTGTAATCTAAAAAGATTGTGAATGGATTGTATACCTGAACTAAATGAAAATATTTGTTATTTCACGGCAGTGACTGCTATGATCGTTTGGTAAATGAAAATGTGTACGCTTCATTTTATCATGTTTTACTTACTTTATCTCGTGCTCCATTTGATACGCTTTACGTTTAATAAAGCTTGTTGAATGTAATTAATAACAACAGAAATAAGACTTTTAAAAACTTGGTTCTGGATTTAAATCGAACATGACGAAAATAAATTCGCTTTCTATTAAACATACACTACAATGTGAGTTTAAGTAGTTTCTTGAAAGAATCAATTTATTGAGAAACATAAACCTTCGATTGTTATTACTGAGGAGTTTAATTTTTTGGCTTTGCTGCTCTTTGACCTACGAACTCTGCTTATGTTAAAACGTAAACTGACAATATTCTTATTTTATTGTTGTTTTTTGTCTCTTCTTTGTTTTACTTTGGCTATAAATTCTTTTTTCTACAAAGGCTTTTTTCTAAATTTTTATGCATTTCGCATTGAGTAAAGATTACATCAAATTTAAAGTTAAAAGCTTAAAGACTCTGAAATGACTTTGACTTTAAATACTAGGTATGAGCCTTTAGTACCAATATTTCGAGCGTTATCCTATGGCAAATGGCCATTTTATAAACTAAGTTTCTTCTTCTTTACAAACGTTATTTTATATATGCATCAAATGTTAAGAATTCTTGAAAAACGCGAATGAAAGCTGATTCAAAATTCCATTAAAACGCAGTTTTGGGTAAGTATCTTTAAAATTCATGAAGTAGTAAGTTAATGTAAGTAGTTCTAAATTCCGTGGCGCTGCAGATTCTGACGACAATTTTTAAGGTAGCATTAGGAGTCCATACTTACTGTACAAAAAACTAAAAGATTTGGTAATTTTCTCAACAGTAAAAATCGAACCATATTTCGCAAAAATTGGGACGAAATTGCAATTTCGTCCTTTAACGAATAAATTCTCCAAACCAATTAATTATTTGATTTGCAAAACAAGCATGTCTTATAAATAGGCCATACGTGTTCAAAATGTTTACAATTGTCTGTGGTATAATTTTAATGTTGCATTTTAGCTACGTAAAAGTGCATGTCAATATGTGTGCGTGTGTGTTCTATTTTATGTTGTCCAAACGTTTAGCAAGTTCCGGTTCTTGGAACAAATTAAAATTTGTTTATAAACCTCCTCGGGACTTACTTTAATGAATAAAAAGACTTCTATAAAACGTTGTTGGTAAATTTGGCCTGACTTAAAAACCGAGTAATTTCCGCGTTTGAGTCCTAAATCTAAAAAAAAAAGTTTAGAACTTCTGTGTATTGTAGGACAAATTTTAAGTATTCTCGTCATAGTACATGTACAAGATGTTTATACGTTATACAGGTATAATAATGATTGCTTTCTCTTTCCATTGCACGCTCTACTAAGCTGCTCACTACTTGTGGCTATTTTAGATGGCTAAATATGTCTTAATGTAGCTACCGTGTCTGTTCTTCGCCACAGTCGTTCTATTACAGGTATTCACGTCGGTTTTTATTATCTTTGTTTAAACGGGTACCCTGCGAACGTTGAATAAAAAGGATAAATCCTGTATGTTTCTGTTTTGCGGTTTTATTACGAGTAACTCGTTGCGCCTGGTACATATACTTTTTGCGGTACAACGCGCATTATTTTTAAGTAATTGTGTTTTATTTGACGAATGCTCACAAAATTTATGGTATTTTTGCAATTTGTGTTTCTTAATCACGTATTGCCTCGTACCTGCTGTATTTGAATGTAAACAGATTTAATTAATTCGGTAACAAGAGCGCATAGATTAGAATTTTCGTAATTACTTTCCGCATCGAGTACTTATTTCCCACCCCCGTATTTACTGTTATATGCAGATTTATATTTGTAGTTTTTTTGTCATAGCATAGCTTTTGAGGCCTGGTTGAACCTAAACTTCATTTACCGTTCTACAGCAGTCATTCTGTCAATTATAATTCATCACAACAATCGAAAGTTACAACCTACCCTTTCCTTCAAACTAACTTTTTTGCTTATATTTAATAACTAAAACCTAAGTTTTATGAAGGCATTTGAGTTTGAGTCTTAACGTATCGTTGATATCTCCTGCATGGAGTTAGAAATTAGTTGTACTTATTAAAATATAAATTGGTTTCATTATCATCTTAATCAGTCAAATTTCGTAGCTTCTAAGATTTATGTTTTAAGTATTACCTTTTAATTAGAAATTAGAATTAAAAAGGGGTAGAGGAGTAGGTCGATCCTGCATTGTTAATATCTTAAGCCTACGACAAGTAACAGGCAGACGATTAGCACATAATCTTGAAACTCATCTTGTGCATATTGACTTACATAAAGCATGTGACAACGTTCCACTATCAAAACTTTGGCAAGTAGCGAAAGATCGATATATAAAATATAAATACATACAAGCCGTAAAGCACTTTTCGTATACCCAGAATACTAGCTACGTTAAGGTTGGCAAGACACTATCTACCGAATTACAAGGGTGCGGTTTAGCTCCAACAGTATTTAAAATTTACTTGAATGAAGTACTTAAATAATGGAGAAGAACACGTGGAAATATGGGGATAAGAATATACGACGACACGCTGTCCTTCTTGCTCTTTGCTGGCGATCAAGTCTTATTCGCGGGAGATAAAGATGCCGCCTCATACATGCTGAGAAAACTTAATGATGAATATAGAAAATGGGACGTTCAAATAAAACCAAATATATGGTAGTAGGAGGAGTAAAAATAAGTTTGGAAATTGAAGACGGAACTGCGGTAGAGTGCTGTCAAAATTATAAATATCTGGTAAGGGTGGAAGCGATAATGAAATTAAACACAGGATTGAGTAAGCAACTAGCAATTCGATAGTTACACCCGATAATATGGAGCAAGAATACCTCTAAAGATGTGAAACGAAAACTATACAAAACAATAATAGAAAGCATGGCAATTTACGCTTCTGAGGTGTGAGAAATAAGTGAAAGAAACCGAAAGACGTAGCTGTGGCCTGATAATAATGGATAAAATTAGGAATGAAGAAATTAGACATCGTATGGGGGTCATTATAAAGGTTGTGGACACAATAGAAGGAAAAAGACTAAACCGGTATGGCGATGTGAAAAGAATGGGTGATAACGATGGCCTTCCAGGATATGTCACGGAAACCTCCCACAAAGAAGAAAAAGAGGAAGACGCGAAGACCCAGAGTTTCTTGGAACGACGGAGTTAGGGAGGCCATGAACGATGGAGAGTTACAAGAAGACGATTGGCAAGACAGGCATAAGTACAAGCAAGGATGAGAGAAACCCCGAACGGTGTAACCCCATTCGCAATATAAAAAAATCTTTTAATTAAATTCAAGGCGATAGCTAGGAGGGGACGGGGAAGGTCTTAAACTAAGAGAATTTCTTGAAATATATGCTGACTTTTTATTTATCTGTTGTATTGCTACAGCTGTATTAATTATTATTGTTCTGACAATTTTTAAGGTGCATAATGGAAATTTACAAGATTAGCACTTATTTCTGGCTACAGGGTCAAATACGTCTTTCAAGAAAATACTTTTACGTACATCATTATCATCTTCATCATTATAGAACAGGATTATGTTTGTCCACTCCAATTGTGGACGTATGCTTCCTCAAGAAGCCTCTACTTTGTTCGGTTTTTTGCAGATCACCGCCAATGTAATCCTGCTCCTTTTGCAACGTCATCGTCGGTCTTCCTCTGTCACGTTTGTCTGTTCGTGGTCTCCAGATAGTTTTTTTTGCTCTATCTTTCGTCGTATTTACATATAAGATTCCTTGCTAACTTCCATTTTGTCTGGCTGCTCGTTCGGCAACAGCGTGAATCTTTGTTCGCCAATTTTCTACCAAATCGAGCGCCTTTTGGAAATCTATAAAGGCAATATCTTCAAATCTTCTTCTTAGAGTGGCATGCCCTTTACAGGGCTTTGCCGATCCTCTCTCCATATACACCTCGGTGGTTTGCCATTGCCTTCCGAGGGGAGCGGCCGGGTATTTTCGGTGTATATGTGACCCTGGGAATCGAACCCGGGCCATCTCAGTGGTCAGACGCACGCTGAACCAACTGAGCCACGACCGCCCCTATATAGATATGCTGTCCCAATATTCAGAAGCTAATTTGGTTGTTATTCTATTTGTTATAATTCGAGTAAACTCCTAGTTTGCAGAAATAAGAGATCAGGATGCAATAGGTCTATAGTTCCCAGAATTTTTTATCGCCCTTTTTAAAAATTACTATTAATTCTGTCCACGGACATATTTAGGGCTGGTACGTTAGTTTTCAGCATTTTTAATATATCCATACGTCCTTTTTGATTTATTCTTCCTTTTCACTCTCCTGTCCTCTTTAATTTGTACCCCGCTATCATTGCCATCCTCTCCGCTTCTTGATGTAATGGTGGCATCGCATGGCATGGCAATCTTCCTTGGATTTCTCGTTAGCTTTTGTTGGGGTTTATCTAGCTCTATAGTCATTGTTATACGCTTATGGTGCGATAAAGACCTCTCTTCCATTGCTCTCCAGTTACGTATATCTGCTGCTATCTCCATATTGGATAAAGTAATGCCCAGTACCTTTCCTCTGTTCCTTGTTACAAAGGTTGGTACCTTTCCCTTATTTATTACCCCCAACCTTGTTACTAACAAGTACTCCATGAGCATATTTGGCTGTTTATACTGATCTACTGAAATCAGACGTGCATTCACTTTTATTATGAATAAAAGCATACCACAACTTAAGTCAATTTATTTGAAAACAAAGAACCCCGTTATTTTGTCAAATGTTATATCTCTATTTATGTAGAGTGTACATTGTTAACAAGTATTGTTAGAGTTGTTTGTTTATTTATTTATTTCGCAAGATCAAGGCTTGTAGGTGTCAAGGATTTTAACGTGCATGGACTGTTAGGTTGCTTAGTACTACCTATCTATAATTTTGCGAAATCCAAAAGACTTTCACCCCTGGAAGGAGCTTTTGTCGCACCAAACACCGTATAGACACGTGTCCTTCAGTTTTATTCCGTATTCAAAAGAAGGCAAAATCTTATTCGACCTCGGTAAGGATCGCACCCAAAACCTTTGATTTATAACACTTTCTCACTCCTCTATACTACTGAGGCCGACTGTTATTAATCATTTATTAATCAAGTTTGCAATTGGCAAAACTGATTTTGTCGTGGGCCATAGCCTTAACATTAATTTGGTTTTAGTTTTCTTGAATATGGAAAAGTCTTGTTCACACCAACAAAACTGTTCAGGTTTCCATACAAATTTCTTAACAACAATAGTCATCTACTGTTGCAGCTTAATTCTTGCTATTTAATATGCAAATACAGGCGACTTTTCTATAGTTTTTGATAAGGGTTTTAGTTCACTCCGGTTATAGACATCGTACACTACTTCTTAGCGAGATATCTAGTCAATTTCGTAAGTGTTAAGCCAATAAGTGCGTTGTTTTATTTATAATTTTTAGAAGTAAAATTCCTATATGCATGTGATTAATTGATTGGTTTATTAAAGATCTAAAGAATTAAGAAAAATTTATCAAAATTTTACTTTTTGTGCCCATGAGAGATGTTATTCTTTAGAACTTTGTAAAACAGCCAAAACAGGTCACAATCGATAACCATTCGTACTTGAATTTTTAAATGATATGTTTTAACCTTTTCTACAATAATCACATAATTGCAAATTTAGTAAAACAAACCAAATAAAACGAAGGGAAACATGTTTCTCGATCATAACATGATTTGAACGATTTTCAAGGTTAATTTCTTAATATGTAAAAAATAATCATTATTTAAATTTTCCCAATTTTAATTTTTGAACGATAAAAGTATTAAGCAACTACTGATAAATGGAAGTTTCGGCTAGAGATTTCAACGACCGATGAAGAAATAAATCTTAGATTTCAATTGAATTGAGCAGATTTGTCTAAGCGGGAGACTTCAACGATCGATTAAGAAACAAACCTTAGACTTCCATTTTGATTTGGCACCGTTTAACATAGCCTGTATAAAAGATGTGCAATAAGTAACCGGCCTAAGTTTCATAGGCATTTATCAAAACAAACAGCAATTTGGAGCAAACAAATATACGCCATTTGATACAGTAACTTGTTAGTTTTCAAAATATACTTACGCCTTACGCTTTGAAATTTAATGATTAAAATGAGACATAGTGAAAAAGATTCACATGCTAAAAGAATTGTCCAGATTTGCCATATTCAAGCAGATAGGTGCACGTGCGTAAACTTGCTCTTATTCACCTTAATTCTCCACAGGTTAAGCCATTCTTGCAACCAATTTATATGCTCCTGTAATTGTCGTGTAGCAGTAGCTGGATCTTCATTTGTGATTAGTTCTGGATTCTGGATTTTGGGTGGAGGGTGACTTGTGTCACGTACCCTTGGACCTCAGATGGGCCCATTGTGCTACCTCCTTTGCAGCATCCTCGCCTTAGGCGCATCACTCAAGCCATCCTAACTCCTAACCTTAGAATGTACCTGAGGATACTGGCCAGAGGAATGCTGCTGCTACTTAAACGGCGTCTTCCGTGATGCCAAACACGACCAGTCTCCCTTGGGACTGATCCCGAGTAGCGGTGTGGAAGTACACCATTTGTCTACTTCAGTCCAGGGATTCTACACGCCCAGATGCTTCAGGACGGTTTCCATTTCTTCCGAAACACCCAGAATCCGTAGGAGCGCCTTCTGTAGCCTAGGTAACTGATCCGCCTGCATTACCTCTAGACGTGCAGCCTCCCACATAGGTGGGGGGTTACCAACCGCCTCTGTTAGCCATTTCCAGTGGCTGTTCATGCAGGTTATCCGAAGGATATCCCCGGAGTACCGCCAGCTCTTAAAGATGGGTGGAGAAGATCCTTCTGAAAGGGAGGATAGATAACTGTCCAGCACTTTTTGTAGTTGTGTTTGTAAGGTCTCAGCTTGAGCCTTGGTAAGTTTCCCAAAGGGGTAGTTTTTGTCGATGGTGGCTACTATGAGGTGTCTGTTGACGGCCTCGCTGTAGCTTCTCATCGGTTTGTTATGAGCAGGGCGTCTTGAATCGCCTTTTGCTCGGGCTTGTTGGGGTTTATCTATAGATCCCTTCTTTTTGGGGTTAACCCTTCAGACCTCTCTGTCTCTTTTTCTTCTGCAGCGTCCCTCCAGAGTTGGCTACGAAAGCCTGCCTCTGTGCGGTTGTTGGTCGAGAGGGTGGCTGCGAGGTGTCAGGTATCGGCTTAGCTGACTGTCTGGTCTCTTGATCGGCCTGTCTGCTAGCGACAGCCTTGACTTCCTCGCGACCATCTTCCTCCTCTTTTGTTCCGCCCCGCTAATCCGCTTACTATGGGGCTTTTGTTACTACCACTCTTGCGATTGCTGATGCCGCGGCAGCAGCTTTCATCCACCACGCGGGAGATTAGGCCTGGGATGTCTTACTCACTGCCAATGGCTTAAGCCTTGAGAGCCCAAGACCCCCTATACGCCACCTCGGGGACGCGCTTGGTTGGTATGCCAACCGCCGAGTGGTTAGTATAGCTATATCATCTGCGAATGTTCCAATTACAATATGTGGGCCAACGGGCCGATTTACTGTGTAGGTTAAGTACAGAATTGGGCCTAGCACACTTACTTGTGGAACACCTGAGTTAATAGGGTATAATATTTGACCTGATATGAACGAAATGATAGGAAAGATCTTAGCAATTGATAATGGTGAGGTAGTTTTTGCTTGATTTTAAACAGAAGACCTTCACGCCATACCTTGTTTGGTATCTAAAAAGGCTGCCGAGCATGTTTCTTTTCTTCTAAAGCTTCATAAATGACATTAACTAAGCAATGGCATTGTGGAATAGTTGACTGACTTCACCTAAAGCCAAATTGATGATTTGGTAGACATTCTTCTATTAAATTATTTTCTGTCATTCTTTTGAGCAACAGTTTTTCTAGGAGCTTACACGTTACCGATAAGTACCTGCAAATCCTGTAGATGTTCCAGTACGTAAATTTTATCATTTTTCGGACCCTAAGGAAGTTAAATTCGAGGATAAAATCTGCAACATTTCTGACTCGTATATGTAGTATAAGTGAAGGCGCAATGAATACTTAATTCTTATTTAAACAATTGCATAAACAAGCGACTGATTCCTTTCATCAAGAAATGTATCTGAATCAACAAAATACAGAATTCATTCCTAAGACAAAAAATCCTCCTAACGTGCCATAAGCTAAGCCTATGGAACCAATTTGTCCTCTTTGTAAGAACAGATACCCCAAACATTAAATATATCAAAAAGTCTCCTTGGGTTCAAAATTGTCCCTGAGGTTGCAGAAAAACGTGAACATACTCTTATGACACATATAGCTCAAAGATGCTCACTAAAATTCTAAATATGGAGAAAAATGTCAAATAGTCTAATAATATGCAATGTGGTTTATGTGCAATTATAATTTAATAATATTTCACTGCGTTTATATAAATACAATTTCTTTTCTTATTCAGTTCGGTTATTCATTGTACATGCTTTATTTGAAAAAGTAGCCCAATATATAAAAGAAGCTTCAAAAAGAGCCTCTTTGAAAAGGTGTTTCAAAATTATAATAATATAATCAATTATTTATAATTTAATTACGATGTACAAAGCAAGAAAATATAATTACTTAAGGCGAGTTCTGACGTGTCAGTTTCGCTGATTCATTCTGACTGATTCATTCAAAATGAATGTGTCATTTTATTATTAATCATTTATTCCTTTTGCATTCACTTTTCAATAATGATCAGCTAAACTGAACAAAAATAGAACCACTTTTCACTTCCACTGAAAGGCAGAAATGACTGATCAGTCTAACTGAAGAGGTGTTCTGAAGTTCATTATATATTCAGTTTTACTGAATCAGTAAAAATGCTCAGCGAAACTGACACGTCAGAACTCGCCTTTATATACACCTTTTATTATATTTCTACATTGTGATCAGTTTGATCACACAGTGTGGTCAGTAGTGTCACATAAGGTCTTAAAGTCTACTTGCAACGAGAGAAGATTAAATAAATTAAGGAAATAGGTTCTTGAATTAAAAATGACACGTCTGGAATAATAATAGTTATTTATGTAACAAGTAAGTAAAGTATTACTTTTTTTCACGAGTAGGAAAGTTTGACGCACGAGCGGTAGCGAGTGCGACAAATCCTACAAGTGAAAAAAAGTAGCTTTACACACGAGTTTCATACAAAATTTTTTCTACGTCTGTAAATTTGATTAATTCTAATAAAGTTAGATTTAAGTTTGAAGTCAGAACTAAAACGTGTTTCTTATAACGGTATTAATAACTAGTTTTGTTTAAATAAGCTAATAAAACTCTTTCAGTTTACGCCTATTTACGCCTTTTTGAACACACCATTCCATAAACAAATTGCATTCTTTTAAGTATTGCTGTTTAGATTTATCGGGCAGTAGATTCGTTGTTGCATCCGTTGCAGATTTGACAATTTCTTCTGGTGTGCATGTAATACTTTTCTTCGTCACTATCGGTATTCATTTTAGAAAGATTTAATTTAAAAAACCTTGTTTTCTTTTAAAATTATCACAAAACGGCACAATAAAGTCGAAAATGCAATTTGCGCAACACGAAATAGTTTGACAAATTAGCTGACGTTTGTTTCCAGCACACTATTTATTTGATCAGCAATTGAAATTGCGTTAAAAAATGAAACGCTACGGTACTTTTTTTCACGGCAACAGAGTGAAAAAATGAAACGCTATGGCACTTTTTTTCACGCTTTTCGAGTGTTAATTAAACATGTACTTTATGAACGCAATTTAATGAAAAAAAGTGATGTATTTTTAACAGACGTAGAAAAACAATATTTACTTTTATATTATAAAAGTATTTGAACTAAATTAGCATTCCAAAAATAGCTACTGTAAAAATCATCATTTTGACAGCTTTAGAAAATATGAAAATTCCTAAAGACAGGTTGATAACTAACAAGCGTATCAACATGACGACAATTAATCGATTTATTACTAATTTTATAAATTTTATACATCATGAATAAAACAAAAAACAATAAAGCTCTATTGAACCTCAACATTAAAATAAAGTTCCACATGTACGAGTGCACTCTCACTGATTGATTCATAGTTTTACATTGTGCACTGATAAAACACTCAGCTATATCATGTTAACAATACACCTAAAGTCACCGCATTTGAAAACCTTCAGTTCCTGACAGAAATTGATGCTTTTATGTCAAGCAGTAAGAAGGCATGAAGTTCGCGTTTTATAAGACAAACAAATAGAAAGTAAGCACGAATTCTTATTTTTATTTTACCACACAAAGTCAACTTGAATTCTATTCAAAGTTATACGTTATATTTGAATCTGTAAAATAATATTTAAATAAGCTTCGAATAACATAAGTTTGTTTAGTAGTGCTGTGGTTTCGATTTATTGATAATCTGACCGGAATTAAAAAGGTTCCGGAAGTATGTCAACCGGACATACGCTAGCCAACGACAGCGTTTATTAATAGCAATACGACACAACCTATGCCACTATTTTAAACTCAGCTAATAAACTAGATATCGATTATTTCTAAATATTCTAATTAATTCACCGCCATTAGACGGATTAGTTAGAACGAGCGAAGTATTAAATTAAGAGATAAATAGTGCCTTTAATTGCTAACGAATTTTATTGTTCTTTTAGTTTATTCTTTTCATTCAATGGCCGATTGATTACAATTATCCGTAGGTTAGAGGAAATAAGTCTCTCTTTAAGAGCAATAAGAGCAACAGTTGTTAAATGTGAAGCTATAAAAATACAACAAATATTATAGAAAAAAGAAAGTCAGCAGTCGTATAATAAAAATTGAAATCTTGTCATTAATTTATTTCCGAAACTTTTATATAATAAATTGGCATTACAGATGTTTTAAAATTGAATTTGTTTGTAATTAATAATAAACGACTTAATTTGTATCAATACCGATAGCTGAATGCGTTTTAGCTGGAGATTTCAACGTCCGGTAACGAAAGAAACCTCAACTTCTGTTGGGATCAACCACCTTTTAAGCATTGTTTCCCCTAAAATTTGTCTTTATATAATTGCAACACGATATAAAATATTACTTAAAAAAAACATAAAAGGATTTTTCATCAAGCAGCACATCTCGGAACAATTTAAAATCTACAAACTAAATGCTTAAGAATAATTTAAATTGTTTTTATCAATTTATCGTTTTATTTTCTAATTTACATATTGAAACCATTAACTTAGCCTCAGTAGAAATATTACTTAGGAGTCGAGCTCAATTATAACATTTATTTAATGCATAGTTTAAATTGTATAAAACAAATCACAATATCGAATGAAATCACGGGAGAAACGTATTTCTCCATCATAGCGTAATTTAGCTTAATTTGCGGTTTAATTACAGTTAAATTGTAATTGTAAATATATAAAATATTAGTCATTGATTAAATTTTCCAAATTTTAATGTTTGATGAAGAAGAAAAATCTTTCAAACACTACGGAGCACTTCAACGAGTGATTTGTATATATGTATAAATTTTGGTTTCAGTTTGATTTTCTTTTTGGTGGAGATTTCAACGATGAACTAAGAAACAAAGCTTAAAGTTCGTCTTGATTTAGCACATTTTAATCATCGTTTTTATAATTAGAAGTTTATTTAAGATTAGGGGAGAGTGGGGCGAATGTGGACACGGGGTACATGTGGACACTGACTGTTTTTCCGATTCTACTAACTTGAAATGATCTAGCTACTCACCAAAAGATTGGCCTACCTATTTCTATGTATCATGCAAAATTGCATATGGCTAAGATACAAGCTGTCAGTTTTATTTAGTGAATTGTGTTTTCGAAACGAACAAGTAAGTTTTTGAGTTTTCTTATTATAATGTTTCTTTTTGCTATTAATGCTTTTAAATAAATTTAATACGGCACTTATTCATGCATATACGAGGTAGCGTCCAAATGTTCGTGGCCCGACCTACTTCTAGAAGCGTGAAATGCAAAATAATATAAGTAATAGTAGGCTACATTGTTCCTCGGGCTCCACATAAATTTTCATTTGTTTCCATTGCGTTGTTTACAAATAACTGTCAGTAGACCGACAACAAGTGGAGTGTTTTTCAAAAATGGAAAAACTAGAGTACCGCGCAGTGATTAAGTTTCTCACTAAAGAAGGTTTGATGCCAGATCAAATTAAACAAAGGATGGATGCAGTTTACGATGACAGTGGACCATCGTTATCAACTGTAAAAACTTGGTCAAAATAAACTTAAGCAGGATTTACGGGGAAAGAAATTTACCAATGATAACGAAGTGATGGCGGCGGTTTTAAGCATTTTGAAGACAAAACTCCAAAGTATTTTTATAAGGGTATAGAGCTGCTTATTAAAAGATGTAAGAAGTGTGTTGAAGAAAAGGGTGATTATGTTGAAAAATGAACAGATTTTTTTATTTCTCAAACAACTGCAAGCAGGTTAGGCCAGGAATATTTGGTCGCTACCTCGTATATCATAATATTTTTACATAATTATAAAATAATATTAAGTTTACGTTTTCTTTGAAACAAATATTGTAAACTACTTTGCCAGGTTATGGGGCACATATGGACAGTCCACTTCTACCCCATGCAAAAATGGGGCACATATGGACATTTTTGCATGTGGTAGAAGTGGACTGTCCATATTTAACGTTTCCTGTAGATTTGACTCAATACAATGTGCATTAATGTGTACTTATTTAATTATTTAATATCTGTGTCCGATGTTAATTTTTCTGTCTATTATGAACGTTTATTTGTCTTCTGTTTTTTAATAAGTTTGTAATTTGTTTAATTTTGTGCAATATATAGGTTTTCATAATAAAATTATTGCTTATTTATTTATATATTCATCAAAAACCTATATTAAGTATTTTGTCCAAATGTGCCCCAGCATATGTCCATATGTACCCCAGTATCGGGGTACATGTGGACAAATGCACTCTTTTAAAAAAAGCTAATTATACGAGTTTAAGTGTTGTAATATTAAAAATAAACTGAACCAAATTAATGAGGAATGACTACAGTTTCCAAGTAAATTTACAAAACATTTTTAAATGTTAAAGTTGAAAAAGTTACAAGAGGTTAAAAAAACAAGTCCACATGTGCCCCACTCTCCCCTACAGGTAAAAACGATCTTTCGAATAATTTTTCAAATTGTAATATTTGAAAAATAAATCCTCCAAACAAATATTAATAAACGGACAACTTCAACGATTAATTAAGAAATAAACCTTAGATTTCAGTTTAATTTTGTTTTAGTTGGAGATTTCAACGGTAAATCAAGGAACAAAACTTAATAACTACGTTTTGATTTAACACGTTTTAATCGTTGTTTTGATGATTAGAAATTTATGTAATTTAAATTTTCCAAATTTTAGTAGTATTTGAAAAATAAATAATTCTTTAAAAAGAAGGACTTAAAACGAGCGATTCAAAAATTAACTTTAGATTTGATTTTAATTCTGTTTTGACTGGAGATTTCTACAATGAACTAAAAAGCAAAACTTGAACTTCGTTTTAATTTAGTACACTTTAATCATTGTTTCAATAATTAGAAATTTGTTTAAAATACAGCTAAAAATTATAGCTTAGAAGCTTAGATAGACAAAATACATATTAATCGTTAATTAAATTTTACTAATTTTAATATTTAAAACATAAATATAAATGGCGATTTTGGGTGGAGATTTCAACGATCGACGAAAAAACAAACCTAAGATTTCAGTTTGATTTAGCAAATTTTATTTTGCTTGGAGATTTCAACGATCGACTAAATAACAAACCTACAATTTCATTTTTAAGCAATTTGTTGCCTTGTAACCCACATATTTCAAAAATTAAGTAATCCAAGAAGCAAAAAGGTTTTTAAAAAAAACTTATTCTCATAGATACTTAATAAAAATACGAATTTTTTGTTATTTGAACTCCTATTTTATATCTTCTAAACGGAAACCTAATTTTTATGCTTTACGGTCCTTAGTCGTTTCCTTCATTTCTGCTAAAGTCTTCCCCTTGTTTTTTCCAATTTCCACTATTTGTTGTATCCATGTGTTCCTGGGTCTACCCTTTTTCTTCTTTGCTGTATTCCTTGCTTCCATGACTTTTCTGGGGAGTCTCCCCTCCTTCATCCTCATGACGTGTCCAAACCAGTTCAATTGTTTCTTGTCTATTATGTTTACTAGTGTCTCAGTTTGTAAAGATTCCCTTATTTCCGTATTTTTTAACATATCCAATTTCGTCACTCCTGCTATTTTCCCGAGTATCCTCATTTCCATTGCTGTGATTGTATTGTTATGCTTTTTAATCCTAGTCCATGTTTCACTAAAATATGTTAGAGTTGGAACTATTTATAGACATGTATTTTAGTTTTCCTACTAATTTCTTTTTTCCAAATATAGTTTTCATTAGCGCATAATATATCTAATTTAAAATAAATAATTTTTTAGAAATAAACACTGATAAATGAAGGTTGTAGTCGGAGACTTCAATGATCGATTACGAAACAAATCTTATAGATTAGTCTGATTAAATAGATTTTGTTTTGAGTGGAGATTTCAACAAACAATTAAAAAGAAACCTTAGACTTCACTTTGGTTTGGCACATTTTAAATAGTGTTCCCCTTGTAGTGCACATACTTGAAAAACAAAGCAATTCAATAAGTAAAAGAAGTTTTTATAATAGCATATTCTCTGAGAAATGTAATGCAGTTACAACATTTTTGCTGAAACTTATTTTTTTCTTCTGAATGTAAGAATACTTTCTAAAAAATGTTGCGAAAATATTTATCCTGTTGGCAATACAAAGTCCAAACATATTTAGAGCGAGCAATTTATTAGAAGTAAAAAAATCTTTAACGGACTGTTAATAGTAGATCTAATAAACGGGGGTTTGGGCTCGAAAATTTAACAATTGATTAAGAAAAAAACCTAGATTTCAATCCAATTAAGCATATTTTGTATTGGATGGAGACTTAAATGGTCAATTACGACATAAACCTTCATTTTTTTACACATTTTTATTTTCTTTATTCCTTCCTGCATATTTCAAAAATAATCTAAGCAGCAAAATGAATTAAAAGTAGCCTGTTCTTTTCGTTAAAATTTTGTTAAGCCGCTGTTTTATTCCCTCCGAACTCAAGAATATTTACCGAAAACCGTGGGCAATTATTTACTAATACAAATATTTAACAGAATTTAAAGTTATTAGAAAACAGTTATTTTAAAAACAAATATTAAACCTTGAAAAATATTATTTTGTGGCCTTAATTTATTTATGTACGAGCAGCTATTGATAAGTTCTTAGCTTGACATAAGTAAAGCTACATTATGTCAAAACAAATTTTTATACATTCAACATAATCAACTTTTAAGTCTATTGCACAACACAAGTCATAAAATAATTCTAAGCCCTTAAAAATGTTTTTTGTTGTCTGAAAGTTACTCTTCCACAGAATATATTATTGTTTCGTTTGATGAAACATTTCCTTTCAATGTTCGTTTAGTTTTGGTGATAGCCTAAGAAGGCTAAAGCTAGCTATGGGGGGAGGGACGAAGAACAATTTTGCTTTAATAACCACTAAATACTTGTATCAAAAGTAATTTTTTTATATGACATGTTTCGTTTACAAATCCCCAATTTATGATTATTTGCACTTTTTGCAAAACAACGTATCGACTGATCCTCAAAATTTGTCTTCAGAGTGTGTCATGAGAAAAATCACGTATGTATTGAGCGTAGCCTTGAAATAGCGGGTCTTTTTAGTTACTTACTGTTAGAGCTATTGGTTACAGAGTATAAAAAATACAGCAATCTTAATATTACATACTAAAAATAAAATGTACCTAAATCCTAAATCTGTTTTTATTAATTACAGAACATGCGATATAAGGCCGCCTTATTTTTATTCAAACATAACCTAACTCTATTTGTAATGAGTTAATAACATTACTCAGTATCTCGGGCGAATTAATTATTTCCTCGAATTTGTTAGTTAGTCAAGTACAGTTTGACAAGTATGAACTAATTTTGTGACTAATCACTTAAAAGGACGCTTATTTAGTCAAGCAATATGCGACATGACGTATATACCTATCCGAAGACAAATTTTGTGGATCACCCGATACTTTTTTCCATGGTAATTGCTTCCATCTTTGTTTATAAAAAAGCTCAAAGTCTAACTACTCGATATATCAATACCTCCCCGTATTTAATAAGTAAATTACGAGGATTGTTCAATAGAAACACGTTTAGAGTCCGTAAAGCAATTTTTATTCAATGAATTTAACAGAAATCCCCATTAAAATTAAGGGATTTGTCCCACTGGTGTACTAATCTATAGATTCCCTGCTGGTATACTTCTTTCGGTTGTTTACGGAATCATTCTCTAACAGCAAACTCTACCTTAGCATCCGAATTGAACCGCCGCCCTTTTAGCGATTGTTTTAATGGGTTAAATACATGGAAATCGCAGGGGGACAAGTCGGGGCTGTAAGGTGGGTATTGTAAGACTCGTACAAGTTTATAGCGCTTCAGAGAAACACAATATTCACTTTGACTCTTTCCTAGGACGGTATTAAAGGAAGTTCATTTACATTTAATTTTTTAAAAATAAATCTAAATAAAAGAATTAAAATGTATTTATTTTACGAAAGTACGTGTACTTGTTTTCTTCCTTTGTTAATTATATGTATAGGGTAGGTGAGAAGGTACCATTTATTTATTGGTAGTCACGACAGAGGTGCGAAGTTCCTACTCTAGAGAACTAAGTAAAATGACTGATTTAACGACGATGTAAAAATTAACTTCAGTTTGGTTCAGGCAACGTTGACAAAATTTAATACAAATTATAACAATAATAATCACATAAATTAGATACCTTAATTTTTATTAGTTGGTACTAGTTAAAACATGACTTAATTTCATGGATCACTGAAGATCACATTGGAAAAAAAAATTTCACATCATATGGGAGTTAAGTGATTTATTCTGAATTTCTGAAATATTATTACAAATTTAGTTTTTTATTAAAAAGCGCAGTTTAGCCATCTGTTTCAGTAAGGAACTGCAATTAACGTTAAGTAAACTTAGACAAACATTAAAAAATAAAAGTAATAGAAAATTTCAGTTTCCGTATGTAAGCAGGTTTGAAATTTATTAGTAGATAAAGACCTATTTAAATCTGTAATCCATATTTTTCTTAATTCCCACCTTTTTGTTTTGATCTATCGGCTGCCCCTATAGTAATTTACATTTAATATCCGACATTTGATCATATCTGAAGGGAGTATAGGTTGATTTTACTAATTGGTTGTTACAGCAGTGAGAAAATAAGTGTAAACTTACTTCCATAGGGAGTTCATTTAGTGATATAATTAATATCAAATTATTATTTCCAAATTTGTTTACATTTTTAGTGGTTGTTTATATCGTGTCATAGTAATTAAACGACTTATAGTGTCTCGAGTTAGTGTCAGTTACTTCCCATGCTTTGTAAATAACAAAATAACTAACACATAACGATAGTCAAAATAATTTTTCTTAATTTAAGCTCAAAAAATAAATTAAAATTCAACTAACAATATTTGGTAATATAGTAATTACTACAGATGTAGCAACCGAAATTTCAAATATTTAATGCCCCATAAAATACTTTGAAATAACCAAGAAAAAGTTATTATATAGCTAGCTAACCTGTTTTTGAGATTTACTCAGAAGACACATTTTGACATGTTATATATTTAAAATGCATTAAAAACATAAATATTGTGGATGTTTAATCTAATTTATATTTTTGTAAATATTATTTTAAATCATATGAAGAATCATAAGAAAATTAAATTAATAACTATTAAACACTGGATATAACGTTTCGGAAACAAGTCTATCTCCGTTTTATAACGAATTAAAAAGGTTTCAAGTTTATTTTCGTTTTCAAACGAAACGTTACGTTTAGCAAGTTAATACATTAATTTAATTTTTATTTTGGGAACTTGTGACGAAATACCTAAAAAATAGAAGTATAAAATGTCAAACCTGCTACAACAAACCTTTGGAAAATATCATAAGAAAATCTCAAAATTAATCAAGTTTTTCAGAAATGCAATATGCGTTTTAAAAATTGAGCCGCTTTATTTGATTTTACATTTGATTAGATTATCTTAATGTTCAAATACTTCGTTTCTTCAGCCTTCTGTTCTTTCTAGACTTGGCCAAAACCCAAACAAATTACTTCATTTTATTCTTCTTCCTATCAATTTACACTGACACTTCTTATATACAGTTGGAATATTTAAGAAGATACCAATCTTTGTAAAAAGGGTCGACTTTATACCTAAATTAAGAACATTTTTTTAGACAAAAAATGTCTATAGTTTTTTCTATATTCGAAAAAAAAATTCCCTTGCTAAGTCCGATCTTTGGGGATCTTAAGATCTTTAAGATTTTTAAGTTTTCATTTTCTGAATCGCCCCTCGTTTTCTTTTTCATGTTGATTTGTGTTAACTTTACAAAAGTCGAATGAATATACTGACTTCGGTTTAATGCTGTGGAACTTGTAATGGAAGCATTTTTTTGATTTTTCTTTAAGTCAAAAATAGGTCACTTTGATAATCAGTAGAAACCGCCAAATCATCGTGTTACTTAAAGAATAATTCTCACGCTTACGGGCTAATCTAATTTTAAATAATAACTCAAATCCTAAAACTGTTAATGCATTTTGAAGTACAAGAATCAACGTGCGGCATAATAGCGCTTTCACAAAATGCGGTTTTGTATAGCGCTTTAAGTTTTATTACGACCACGTGTAGTAAATAAACATAATGAAGTCGTTTAAAATAAAGTTTCTAATTGCAAAGGACTTAAAAATCCACCTGTCATAACCCGTTACCAAACAAATTCTCGGCGAGGCGAATATTTCGATGAATTTGAAGAACATAGTGTAAATGTCAAGAAGTACTCTTTGTAAGCTCCATCCGAAGAGAATTCGTAGGAGCAGCACCAGAAGGAAGGCTGTCTTCTTGTTAACATCTGCGAGGCGCCCCGGCCTACTGACCCACTCCCCCAGTTCTTCGCTCCCACTGCCCCCAGCACGACTCGGTTCGTTCTGTTCGACACGACATTCAGTGCATGGATCACATGTGCTGCGATCGTATAATTTATGACCAAATGCATCAAAAGTACATAATCGAAAGATAATGCGGACCGCTGTACGTTAAATGAACTGATTTGTAATCTGTCTGTCATACGTGCCGTACGCACGAAACAGATCTCAATGATAGATCAACATCGATCCTGTATTCATTCCACGAAGCTCGTTTCAATGTGTTACCGTTAGGTAACCCTAAAGCGGACGTTCGTTAATTATATAAATATTGAAACAAAAAGTTACATGTGGATCGCTTAAATGTAGATGTAAATT
Organism: Melanotus villosus; assembly: GCA_963082815.1. Lineage (NCBI taxonomy): Eukaryota > Metazoa > Arthropoda > Insecta > Coleoptera > Elateridae > Melanotus > Melanotus villosus. The sequence continues at coordinate 73,884,854 of OY720420.1, forward strand.
TAAATAAACGATGATACTTCATTCAAAAATTCATTTGGGCCAATGTTACTAATTAAAACATATTTTAGACCTAGTTTTCCTTTTCGAAATTTGAATTTTCTTCTTAGACCAAACTGAACAAAAATAAACACTCATTTACTTTAACTTTTTTGTTGCTTCCTTTTTGTGTAACTGCTAAGATTTGGATGCTATGGGATAATAAATTACTCTTAACTAAAATTATACACTTAATCAGGCGCAACCTTTTGTAAGTTCTTTTACTCAATTTCTAGTAAATAAGTATTCCTAAAACAATCATCAACAGCAAAATATTTATATCAAAAGTATACAATGATCCTAATATTCACAATTATTTGGAAATTATGCATTTATGTAGGGTTATCAAATATCTGTAGTTAGGTCCCAGAGTTTCCTTTCACATTTTCATTTCTTTTAATTAATATACTGATTCAGTAAGATATTCAAAGTTAGAGTGCAATTGCAATCATCTTATTATACATTTTACGGTATGTGAGTCAATCGATCATTGAAGTTGGCACCGAATAAACTTAATGCCAAAGTTGCCTTCGCACTGAATTGTTCTCTAAGGGATTAACACTCCCTACTCCCCTTTTCTGTAACCAGTCCACGAAGGACTATTTGTATCAACCGGACACACTCTGAGAGAAAAAATATTCGATCACGAAACAATTAGAAAATGTAACTTTAGAAGAGAATCGCACATGTCGACAAAATGTAAAATACACATACAACTAAAAATATCAAAACATAAATTTCATCCACAAAATGATCTAGTCGAGTTCCCAATCGAGGGGCGGAAACAATAATTACAGTAGTGTTAAAAAAATGGGAAGACAAATAAGAAGGCAAATAAGAGGTAGATGAAGATGATGAGGATGAGGATGAGGAAGAGAAAATTCCGACTCTCACCACCAAATAGCCTCGATATAAAGATAGAGGTTGCGAACCCTGGAAACCCAAGCAACCTCACCGAAGATCGAGCAACCAACCTCGGTGTACAATGAGTTCGAGGCTACGAAACCTTCAATTAAGCCTCAGAAAGGACGGATGAATCGACGACCACTAAAGCGTAGGTATTGGTACATGGAATGTTAGAACCCTCCTTAAACCAGTCGCTCCAACAGTAACTAGAGAGAGCATATGACACAGTCCCATAGAATGATACTAAAATCATTTTACGCGACTTGAACGCTAAAATTGGAAAAGAAGGAGAATATCTTAGCGCCATCTTAGGCCAAAATGGGAATAAACTTATAGATTTTTCTGCATGCAAAAAGGCAGTATCCTTGGACGTGAAAGCCAGAAGAGGCGCATGCTGTGGTTCGGATCACCATTTAGTACAAGTAAAGTTTCGATGTAAATTAAGCAACAACAAGCAGGAGAAGCAATATACGCAGGAAAAACTCAATCTAGATAAACTTAAGAACTAGAAAAAGGTTTACGAGAAAAAGTAGACCAACCAATAATAGAGGAACAGTAGGTCAGATTAAAGACAAGGACAATAGAAACAGCCAAAACTTAGGTGTAACGCGTAAAGCAAAGACAAAGGTTTGATGAAAGCTCTAAACAAGCGATAAGAGAAAGAAATGCAGCATATAAAAGCTATATACAAAGAAACACTCGCGAAAGGAAAAAACAATACAAAGAGAAAAGACGAAAAGCAAATAACATATGTAGAAGGAAAAAGTTAAGATTCGAAAACGATCAAATAACTACAAATGGAAGAAGACTTTAAAGTAAATAAAACCAGAAATCACCGTAAACAACAGAGGGGAGGCTTTAAACCAAAAGCAACTCTATTCAAATATGGCGCAGCGAGGATAAAGAATATCTGGAAAATCTACTTTCAGCAGTTACTAGGAATATAAGTATTGCCAGAGCAACGATCACGAACCGAATGACTGGGCGCACCAATAAATAAAGAGCCACTAGAACCACCACGATAGAGGAGGTTAGGGCAGCTATAGAAGACCAACAAAAAATAACAAGTCATCGGAAAGAAATGCTATCCCAACAGAAGTGCCTAAAACCGGGGGCAACATTATGTTAAGAACATTACATGCGCTAATCACGAATATATGGGCGAAGGAAGAAATACCTAATGAATGGAACAAAAGTATCATATGCCTGATTTACAAAAAGGGAAATAAACTGCAATGCAGAAACTGTAGAGGCATCCCGCCCTTATGCACAACATATAAGATATTCTTAGAAATAAACTCTAGCCATTCACGGAAAGGATTATCAGAGAATATTAATCCGGTTTCCGAGAAGGAAGATCCACCAAAGATCAATTATTTATAGTTAAACAGATACTTAGCAGAGGACGGGAATTCGATGTGGATATACAAGATACATCAAATCTTTGTGAATTTTCAACATGTATAGACAGCATAATGTGGTAATTTGAGAAGAAAAACTGGTAGTCTTAACTAAGTTTACAAGACCAACACGGAAGCAGACCTTAAAATTCAAAATCAGTTGACAGGCCCTTTCACGATGAACCAGGAATTGAAACAAGGCGATACAACCAACTCCCGCACTATCTAATTTAGCCTTAGAATACGTGACAAGAAGGATTTCTGTTGGAAGATCAAACATGCTGTTCAATAAATCTACTCAACTGGTAGCCTATACGCAGCCGATATAAATTTAATGTCAGGATCTATCTCCGCAGCCAAAGAAGCATACATCCAACGATCCAACCAGAACAACATCCAAAAGAAGTAGGGCTATCTATAAATATAGAAAAATACGAAGATGTTAAAACAATCAAGACCCAACAGGGTAAGGCAGAAGGATCTAAAAGTTAACATCGAAAGGATGGAAGTAAGGGAAGAAAAATAGAAGGAGACTCATGTTAGCTGCTAGAGCATACTATGCCTTAATGGCAACATTTAGGCCAAGAGAAGTGCATAGAGAATCAACAATTCAAATATATAAAACGGTCAGACGACCTATTCTGTGCTATGGAAGTGAAACATGTATCCTTATTACACAAAAACAATGGCGGTAAACCAATTCGAAAAGACAATTTGAAGGCGAACTCTGGAACCAGTAAAGGAACACGGAGGATGGAGAATACGATATGACCATGAAATATATCAATATTTAGAAGAGCCACAAACCTTCATAAGACTACAAAGGCTGTGATGGGCAGGCCACGTTATAAAGATGGAAGACACAAGAACTCCAAAAAGAGCGTTTAGTGGGAGGATGAAGGGAAAGAGACCTTTAGACAGGTCACGAAAGAGATGGGAAGATAAGGTCACCGAGGACGCAAGAAGTATCTTCAACGCCCGAAACTGAGGAGTACTAAATAGAGGAAGGTGGAGGCAGAAGATGAAGCAGGCCAATGCCGGACTCCAATGGGAATAACCAGACAACTTAACCAAAATTCAGCCTCTTTGAGCATTTTAAACTTTCTTTACGATTTGGGCTGCCAATGATACGTCGAAATGTAATCAATCATAGATTCAAAATTCCAATCAAATTAAAATTTCGAAGACAAAATTCTTTAGCTAACATAAATTACTATTGTATTCTATAGGGTAACGATAATGCTTTTTTTTCTTGGCCAACATGTCTAACCAGCAGAAAATATAACTCGGGAGCTTAATACTCGAATAGAAAGAAAGTAATGTTTTGGAATAAAATGGACGACTTTGCACTTTCATTTTTAACTTAAAATTTTGATTAATTAGAACTTTTTTTAATTGGACAATGTTCTTTTTCCTTCCCACAATTTTTAAAGCGTAGTTTTTTTGAGATCCTTTCAGTATATAATATTGTTTGTGATCAGCGAATTCGCGTTGTAATGGTTCGAGATTATATATTGTTGTTGCTGTTGTTACAAAATTCATTCGAATTTATTAATATACCCTCAAAGGATTGAACCCTTAATTTACGAGTTTTTTTTTTAATTCATTTTTAAAATAGATCAAATGTCACTGGTATTAACCTTAATCATAGTTCCGTCCATCTTTGTTTCACAGTTCAACAGAGATTAAATTCAATAGCAAATGCGAGAGAAAATAGCAACAAAAAATTCTAAGAAATGATTTTTGAGTACACTATGGGAAAACGGGAAGAAGATATTAGAATTTTGTATAACACCATTCTATGACCATGGGGAGGAATCGCAATACATTTACGAATCAGAAGATGGTAAACACAAGAGTGTGATAGATTATATGGCATATACAAAGACATTCAAGGAAACAGTTGAAAAACAAGCACATATCATAAACTTATAGTATGAGAAATGGAAAAAAAGATACCTAAAGAGAAAACCGCAAAACAATGTATTAAAATAAATATATAGAAAAGCTAAAAGATTTGGAAACTAGGCAAAGATGCTCTGAGGAAACAGAAAAAAGACTTGGAGAAAAATCAAAAGAAGTGAAAGGCTATGAATTAGAAAGAATATGGAAAATCTTTAAATAAATAATACTCTTTTTCTACACCTATTTAATTATATTGCAATTATTAGCATTTTTTTTTGTGAAAAATAGTACCTATAATTCACTGCAGTGAATTATGGATTCATAATTCACTGCAGTGAATTATGATTTCGGCCAATCACAAATACAAATCCAAAAATCAATATTTCGCTAATCCAATCATATTTTAAATCGCCCGCGATCAACTCCTTCTGCGGCTGACAATCGACTCGCGTGACACGCCCAAGTGTGTTGTCATATTGCTTGTTTACAAAGTTATCAAATTTGACTAATTTGAGTCTAATATTTTTGTTTAATAGGTGTAGAAAAAGTATCGTATTACATTCGCGATTATGGCCATTATTCGCTCAGATGATTTGTGCCACTCGCCTGACGGCTCGTGGGCTCAAACGTCATCTTCGTGAATAATGGCTGTCATAATCGCTCATATAATAATATACTATAATTAAAACAGCAAAAGCAGTATGTGGAATATGGAAAATAAACAGAACAAGGAAAACTAGTAACGATGAAGTAAAAGCCAACGTAAAAGAAAATAAGAAAGCATAAAAGAAATATATATATTAACCGGAAAAAAAGGGACGAGACTAATCAAGAAATAATTAAAGCAAAAACAAAATGTCGGGAGAAATTTGTAGAAGAGATAGAGATTGAATAACGAACAAACAAAGGCAAGTTTTGGAACACAATAAATCTAAAAAATAATAAAAGAGCGCATATGTGGAATATAGAAGATCATAGATCATAGCAAGGAACGTAAAACAGAAGCAGGAGAAATAGCGGAAGTGTGCTTCAAATTCTACGAAAAGAAATTTAAGAACAACTAAAGCCGATACAAAATACAAGAAGAAATAAATAGCCGAAACGATTAAATCGTTAAAAACTGGTAAAGCAGCAGGGAGCGATGAACCAACACCGGAACTGATATAATGGGGTGGAAAAGAAATGCAAAAATGGATAGTACTGTTATTCAGAAAGTCTCTGACAGAAAATATAATCGCTGAGGACTGGGAGAAAAATATAATTACACCATTATACGAGGAAGGAAATCAAAGTAAATGTGAAAATTAGAGGGCTACCTGTTTAGAATCAACCCTGTATAAAATGTACACGAAAATAATAGAGGAAGTAGAAGTAGAAGAGAAATTAGAAGAAGAACAAATAGCTTTTAAGAACGGAAAAAACTCAGAAGCATATAAGTATAGTAAGAAAAGTAATAGGAAGAGCAAATGAGCAATAGAAAGAACTATACCCAGTGTTCGTCGATCTGAAAGCCGCATTCGATTAGGTCCCAAGAGAAAAGCTGTGGAACTGTTCAGAAGAATTAAAAGTGTCGATAAAGCTTAGACAACTGATTCAAAAGATCGAGAATATAACCATACATGGATATTAGAATACTGAAGCTCTGCAAAACAATATGCCAAAAGTAACAGTTGGGCATGGAAATAATACAAATTAATGAAACACAAGATCAACAAGATGTTAAATGCGGAAAATTCAGGCTAGAGCAAGTCACAACATTTGAGTACCTAGGTAAACCTAAGAACAATAATCAGCAAGGACGAGAAAATAGATACAGAAATTTTGAGTAGAACAAGAAAAACTACACAAGTATACTACCAAAGCAAAACAATTCTAGGAAAGAAAGAATTAAGTACAAAAAGCAGAATATACAACGAGGTAGCAGTCCCTACCAACTTTGATATATGGAAGTTAGACCTGGCCTATAACGATAAAACAAGAAAGTGAAATAACAGCGACAGAATTGAAATAGGTCGGTACCTCAGAAATATTGCTGGCAAAACAAAAAGAGATCAGTGTAGAAACAACGACATAAAGAAAGCATGAAACAAAAATAGAAGAAAAACAGCTGAAGTGGTACGGGCATGTGCAGAGAATGATGCCAGAGTTACTAACTAAGAGAGTAGCAGAATCAAAAAGGTTACGGGAAAAGAAAAATAAAAAGACCAAGAAAGAATATGGAACAGATAATTGAAGAAATTGCTCAAAAAAGAGGGGGAACAGTCAGTGAATTAAAATCCATGACAAGAGATATGATAAAGGGGAGGAACTGGGTCGAGACTCATATCAGCCGACGCCGTAAGGCATAAGGTATTCAAGATAAAGAAGAATAAGAAGAAGGATACACTATGAAATATTTGAGATTTGACGATATTTCTTCTAGTGATTTCTGAAAGCTACCAGCTGCAAAGTTAAAGCAAGAATTAAAATGAGTCGCGAAATGTATCAATCAGTTTCGCTTGGTATTAGAAAAGAAAAACGAATCTTTGCGAGGTGGAAAAAGGTACCTAAATAGGTACCTGCCTCTTAAAACATCAATTTGTGTGGTGTTAAAACTGCCACGGCATAAATTAGCTCGGTTACAAATATTTCTATACATATATAATTTCAAACCAGCTTTTCATTTCGTAAAAAATAAAAAATATACACCATTCATTCCTTATTTGAAGCAATTCACTTTATCATGCTAGTAATTAGCCAGGCAGCAACTTATTTCTCCAATGTTAGGTTAATACACGGCAATTTGTTATCAAATGTTAGCTTACTTTAATTTTTATTCCAAATTAGGATTTTCGTAAAAGCAGTTGTTAAAGCTAACTTCAGTTTCTACTAAAATGTTTACTCAGAATGAGTAGATATTTCATAAAATCTATTTGTAAAGGCAATCGTTTACTATTTCATTGCACACCAAAAATTATATATTTAAATAATCTCAGTAAAAGATAGTTAAATTCCATACAACTGACATAATTATATCCTAAAAATTTTAGTACGGCCCACTGTGGTCTAAAATCGTTATGAATAAATTGTACCAAATCTTATCACATCCTTTAATTTGTTAACATGTGACCCTAAAACACGACAAACTCAATAAGAAATTTTTCAAAATTAACACAACTAGAACTGCTAATATAAAGAAAACCACCAACACAGAGTGATAATTTAAGGTGAATATTCTGTAAGAGATAATAAAATGAGGTCTTGACAGATATAACCTGCATACTGGTACGCACTGGATGCCAGAGCATTGTACCGGATAAACAAACGTAAGTGCAAAAATTTGTCGAACTTTTGTAAAACAATACCTTTTTTTGCGTACAAAAACCCTCGAGAATATTCACAATTGCATAAATCAACTCTGTCGGCACCAGTCCTATTGTGTGAAAATTTTCACACTGTATTCAAGTTAACGTTTATTTGAAAGTAACTGTCAGGATTACAACCAAATATTTTGACTAAACATCCCTGTCGGATGTCAGCTCTTAAATGGGAGTATTTTATGGTTCTACAACAAGCGGAATACAATGAGTTGTTCCGATTTGAATAGGGATGTGAGTGAAGTCGAAGTGGAAGTCAGGGCGGTACTGGCAAAAAGTTGCGTTCTTAAGGAAAATAATTTACTTTAATTTTTTGCGTTACCTTCGTGGTATACAGAATAATATAAAACCCTAAAATTGATATTCTACAGCTTCTGAAATTGCTTAGTTATGGATCATAAATTTAGATATTTTTTGTTTATTTTCCTTTTAGCCTGAGATAATTATTCTTATGGGTGTCAAAGTCAGCATAGAGTTGCTAAATAATATATTGAAATATGTATATTTTCCATATTGGCTGAAACATTGATTTGAAGTTAGATTCAAAGGTACAAATAAAATATATAAGTCGAATAACGGCGGTTGGAGTTTTAATGATACAGAATATTTTTTAAAAGCCATTTACCTTTTACCTGCTCGGAAATTATTGGGTTTACTCGTTCTAACAGCAAACGAAATTGGTTCGTACATTTCATGATCAATTTTAATTATTGCTTCGCTTCAGCATTCTTCGCAGCTTGTAGCTTTCAAAAATTATTAGATCAATTTTCTCTTGTAATATAGTCACAACTCAATTAAAATATTTTACTAAATACTAAAATTTTTGTTATTACATATTTTCCTTCGCTATCGAATTAAAACTGAAAAATTAGTTTTCAACTAAACTTATTTGATTTAAAAGATCAATTAAAGATCCCCCCCTTTAGAGATGTATTTTTACTGCATCTGAATATAAAAAAATCTGCATATAGAAGCACTACTAATTTCTATCTGTGCGTTGGGCTAGAAAAAAAATCATTCAAATTTCATTGATACGCTTGATTTAACATATAATAAATGTATTTAATTTTATCTAATGAAGTTTGAGCACGAACAATATTTAATATGAAATTAATTAAATTTGACACAATTCCTAGGGGAATCTTTGGTGCCCTTGGGCTCATTAGATTATTTCTGGGTGAATCGCTCCCTTTCTGTAGGTATATTATCTTTCTTTCTTTATCGGTTCTTACATGATTTGGCTGTTGTTACAATTTCTTTCCATTCTTTTCTGTTTTTGATTTTTTCCCTTCAGTTCTTTACTCTCATACTCTTTAGATCTTCTAGCATTTCGTCCTATTTTCCGGTTTTCCCTGGTCTTGTGAGTCCTGTTTTCCATTCCTATTATGCTCTTTATTATTTTCTCATCCTCTACCGCACCACATGTCCGCACCACCTTATTCTTTGTGCTTTTATTTCTCTTACTATATTCTCTCTTTCTATTTCTTCATCTATCTCGTAGTTCATTCTGCTTCTGTATTCATTTTTATTAATTTTCTTTGGGCCCAGAATTGTTCTCAGCATCCTCCTCTAGTAGATCCTAAGATGTTATTCGCCTTTTTGTTAGCCGAATCTCCGCTGCATAAATCATTGTCGATCTTACCAGTGTCCTGTACAGTCCCAATTTCGTTTGCTTGCTAATTTTCCTGTTTTTTATGTTGTACATATATTGAATTATTTCTATTAAGTCTTGGTGCTTGTCGTTTTTATTATTTAGTTCTACTCCTAGGTATCTAAACTCTTGTATATCTTCAATAATGTAGTTTTCCATCTTCCAAGTTAGGTTTGACTTTCTTCTTCTCCTCGTCCTCGTGTTCCACTTTATCTTTCCGATATGGTTCGTTTATCTTTGTACCTGTAATTGTTTAATTACTATGTTGTTTCGTTTTTTTCCCACGTTTCTCAATTCTGTTACGCAGGGCCGATTTATCCATTAGGCAAGAAAGGCAGCTGCCTAGGGCGGCAGTCTGGTGAGGGCGGCAAAATAAAAGCTAACATTGTGTCTTAGAAACAATAGAGAAGTGAAAGAAATACATTAAAATATTGGAAGCACTTACAAAATATTTAAACTCGATAAGAAACAATTTTGCAATTTACGAAGAAGAAGCCAAAAATATATTAGAAAATCCTTCAAAGACATATAAAGAAGGCAGAAAGAAACGAAGAAAGGTTCAGTTTGATGACAGTGTTGGTGATGACTGTGATGAGGGATAGTTTTCAGCCAGAGATGAAATGAAAATCGGGACATTTTATGTCATCATAGATACACTGACGAGAACAAAATTAAATCGCCACTGGAAATTTGCAAGTATTTAAGAGAAAGTGGATTAAAAGAAACATTTCCCAATTTCGACATCGCGTTGCGAATTTATTTGGGAATTCCAGTTGCTAATACATCATCTGAAAGATTTTCAAAAATGTCAAGAATAATTTAAAAACAATTTTAGATCGACCATGAAGCAAGAACATCTTGATGCCTTATCCATTTTATCTTCGGAATGCAACATAACAAAAAATGTAAGTTATGATGAAGTAATAAATGATTTCGCCGAAGAAAAGTCTAGGAAAAGAGCGTTTCAAATATAATATTTATTTTTAACTGCATTAATGCTTTATATATTAATACATACCTATTAAGTTACCTTTTATTACCAAAGTTAAAAAGAATTTTTTTTACTCCCGGGCGGAAAATGACTACTTTACGCCCCCGAACAAGGGCGTAAAGTTAATTTTTGCAGCCTCGGGCGCACTTTACGCCCGCGACAAATTAATTTAAAATATCACAAAAATAAGTAGATTGCCTTAGTTACAAAACAATTTTTATAAAATCACTCTTGCCGTGAATGCGTCAATTTGACATTTTTAAAAATGCTATTAGAAAAATTTTATTATAAATCAAAAAATTTAAATAAAATCTCCGTCCGTGCAAAAAATATTGTATGTACCACAGGCGTAATAAGCGACTTTAGCCCTTAGCGCGTTATTCACGCCGCGGGCTAAAATCGCTTTCCTTACGCCCTTGATACATAAATAACTGTTGTATTGTTTCTTTTTTTAATATTATAACATGTTTTTTGTTTTTGTTCCCAGAATTGAAGTTTTATTTTGTTAATAAAAATATGCTGTTATAATAATTTTATTTTTTAATTAGAGGGGGCGGCAAAAAAAAATATGCCTAGGGTACCAACATGCCTTAACGCGGCCCTGCAGTGTTACGCATTTCCTCTTTGTATCTTTCCCATTTCTCTTCTTTTTTCATTCATTCGCGATCCTTCTGTAGCTCTTGTTTTTTGCAATACTTTCTCGAACATTTCTTTTTGCAGGTCTTCTGGCTTCATTTATTCCTGTGTTTGCTCTTCTATTGAGTTAGTCTCTTATTCGATTTTTTATTCTTCTTGTTCTTTGCTCTCTTTTCGTTGATGTTCTAATTGTTTTTTTACTTCGCTGAAAAAACTATATCTCCTCTTTATTATCTTCTATTTCCTCTCGTTTTCTTTTCAGAAATACCTCAAACGAATTCACGCTGTTTGTTCTGCCCCTTACTTATATAATATTTTTCTAATATTAGGTAAATATGAAATATTAGAAAAAAATTAGAAGATCAAAAACTAACCCGAAAATTTAAAGGATGATTTGAAAAAAAACATATGGGAAATAAAAAAAACAAAATTTTAACTCAAAACAAAAATTGCTTTCTGTTGGAATATTACTCTCCCACCTCTATTTTCTGCTGGTATTAAATATCCTAGTCAAGTAACAATTGAAAAATCAGATACTTTATCTTAAAGAACATAAAGAATATTTATTTCGCCTAAAAATATTACATCTTATTTTAACAAACTTGGTAATAATGTGTTACCATACCTCGGCTATTGAAAAATTCAGAATCGTAAATACAAAGAATCTTTAAAATTCCCAAAAATGGCTAATTTTTGAGAACCAAACTGATTATTTCCAATGAATATCAAACAACTTGAAATTTGGAAATTATTTTAAGACATAATGGCTCAAAAATCCTTCAAAACTGCTTTAAAACAATTAAATAATACATTTTTTTAATAAAATTTTTAGTTAGAAAAAAATGTGAACTTTGAAAGCCGATTTAATAAAACAACTTTTAAATATTTTGAAAATTTTCAATATTTTCTTCTTTTAATATAGGATTTAATAATAGGACATCTATTTCATAATCCATCGATTCGATTGTCTTGTTTCACCTTCTTCTTTTATAGTCCCGTTATTATTCTCACAATTTTCCTTTCAAATATTTTAAGTTATTCTTCTTTTGCAATAGGTTTGATAGTTGTTTAATAAATTCTCATTTTTGTGTTTTTACTCAGTATCTTATTCTTCAACTGCTGTTTATTTGCATATAATGCTTTATATCCTTACTATATTCTCTCTCTGATCTTTATTTTTTCCCCTCTTATATGTATCAATTAATAATCCTAAATACTTAAATGTCTCCACTTCCTCAAAGTTGTACTGCGTAATTTTTAGTCCTGTGAATTTGTCTTTTCTTTGTCTATTACAGTGCATGTATTGTGTTTTATTTTCGTTAATAGATAGTCCTTTTTCTTCTTTTATTGTACATTTCTCTTCTAAATCTATTCGCCTCCACGCTACTATTGCCACATCATCAGCGTATGCTATATATTATAAATAATAACACCTGCCGACTGTCAATCCATCCCCCTGTCGCACTACCCTATTCACCTCAAAGCTACCATAATTATTTTGCCCTATGATGACCGTTGCTCTTGACGTTTCCAGTCATTCGGTATAACCAATACTAAGAAAAATAACAGGATACCAGGCGGGATGGTTTGGACTGTAACAAGTAACGAGATAAATGAATTCACCTATTGTTTCTTTGTGCCGCACTTTTAATGAAATTGAACATGATTTGGATAGCTTTAAAATGGCTTTTAACATACTTAAATCTGAATTAATAAAATATATTGAACATTTGTAAATTAATAGGTCATTTTCTAACAAAAATAAGTATTATTCTTCTTTCTATTTGTTTTGTATTTGGCCAAATTTTTAAGTAAAATTAAAGCTCAGAATCCTTAATAATAAAAATCAAACAAAGATAAAGATATTATTAATTTTGACAAAATTATGTAGCTTTGTGCTTCAATATTCCTTCATTATTTTTCAAATAGCCCTTATAATTACAGGTAAAGAATACACTAAAATATTTAAAAGCGTGCTTAATGATCTATAAAAAAATAAATTATGTTAAACAGTTCAGATTGTTACCGGATTGCCGCAGGGGTGAACCGCTGCTGTCAAAGACCGCCCACCCCCATTGTGCGCCGGCGACAGAAACATATAAAAGGGCGCAGCACCCCAACATCAGGGTCTTTTCTCGACCATCCAAGAGTAGGCAGATTGAGGCTTGGACCGAGTCACCAACAGCTACTAGGAAGTGGGCAGATTGAGGGCCTAGTCAGCACACCAACTTACTCCGCCTGACAACCACGCCGTGGACGTCACGCAACCTACTTGTGTTATTCCCATATTGAACAACACAAACCGCGGCATTTCGCCCCCAAGCCGTCTGGTGACAAGATATAAGTTTTAACTGCAGTATTTTTTAAATTCAACAATACAGCAATACTAAATTGAATGGTTAAAAAAATGTCTAATACATCGAAGTTCAACGACGAATTTTGTCATTATTTAATAATAATTATTAACAAGAATTATTATCAATTTAAAAACTAGGATATAGTTTCCATGGAAAAAAGAGGTTTATATGAAAATATAACAAACTGCTAATTATTACAATAACAATAATAATATGGCAGGGGCAAATGTTCTTCATAATTATATTTGGCTGTAACCTAACATCTCACTGTTTGGGTTATTAAACTTATGTGACGATATATCCGATCAAAAATAAATTTTCATTCACGGTGTTGTTATTCTTACACAGCCGTTGAAGGCACCCGCTAAAACGCTTCTTTAAATTAAGAGGTTTGAATCAGGAATGTATAAAACATTTCCCTCATTTATTATAGTATTTATTTTTGATTTCAATTGAATGGAGCAGAAACAGGAGCAGAACTGAAGACGTTATAAGCATGTCGAACGGTAAGGGTAACCGGTCTCAGCCAATAATTGGAGTCGCCGCTTCGCTCCTCCTTCAAACAATTGTCTTCGACCGGTAACAAACCCTTACCGTTCTCCAAACTTAGCTGTCGGATGATTTTGGCTGTAACTTGACTTGGTCATTATGTAGGCTTTTATTGTGTAATCAGTTTTGGCTATTTTCCCGAGCATCTCTGTTAAGGGTTGAATGTATTTAATATCTTCTGCAGTAGCATTTCTCTGTAATAATTCGATAGAATTGTGTTCAGTACTAGTGCTAGCAACTGGACTTTGATGCTGTTGATCGTTTCCTACCATAACTACATCAGTAACATTATCTGAAAAAGGTTCTACAAGAGACTAAGTACCTACATATGTGCTGAGTATCTGAATTATGAGAATGTGATTAAACTGTTGTTGAGAAATACTGGTAATGTCAGTGTATGTGAGAGTACTATTTGGTACCTCTTCAACAATATCAAGCGTATCATTATTAACAGTTTCTTCTTCCTCAAATCGTAGCATGGCATTATGTGCTACATCATCACCTATTTCATTTTGAGAAATATTTTCAATCAAGTCATCGTCTGTTTCACTGGTTGCTTGTTGGGCAACTGTCTTTCCTGAAGATTTATCTTTCAACTTTTCCCAAATTGAAAACAGAACTTTTTCTTCGTCATTCTTCTCTTTTAAATGTCTCATTTGTTTAAAAGAAGTAAGAAGTTCTTGTGGCATGTTCCTTTCAATTACTTTTAGGGCTATATGATTTTCTTCTTCATTATTTTTATTTTCCTGAAATTTACGTCTAGTGCTTATACATTTTGCATAAACAACTCTGTCTGGGTTCAACGGATGCAAACCACACGCTTAAAAACCCCTCCTTATTGTTTCTTCTTTAAGAGCTTTATAAGCTTTGGAAAATGCAGAAGTAAAATTAATTTGGGTGCTAGATTTCGAAGTTGATTGTTTATGAAGTCGTACTTCTTTTTTCCATTCGCATTTCAGAGGGCGAAAAATCGCTACGTCACAGTATATGGGTCGCGCTAGGTAGTGGACAAAAGATTAAAATTTGTTTTTCCACGCAAAAATTGTGAAGTTCTTCATTGATGTGCGATTTGTGTCCATCAAGTAATAACAATACAGGAAACTTAATTTCTTTAGAGAGAAGTCATGGATAGAATATATTCGCAATGTATTCAAAAAATGGGTGAACTATCCATAGGATTAACAGACTCGCCATTAGCTGAAAAGTTGCAAAGGACGGTAACGCATTGCTTTTCAGTCCCAGAAGATATATCATAAAAAAAATTATAACTTTTGAGACCAAGCAGTTTACCAGTTTTTGGACAAGTGCTCATACCCGTCTCATCTAAGTTAAAAATGCGTCTAGGATCTTTCATTATATCACTTGCTTCTACTTCTTCCAAATACTGTTTAAGGCTAGCAAACCATTCTTTTATGTCTGACTCAGTAACTAACTGCTGCTCTGGCTTTGGAAATAAACTCTGTATTTCTTGCCGCTACCATAGGATGCCCCTTCATAAACAATTCCATTCATTTCCTCCCAGGCTGAGAATCTTTAAAAGGATTTTCTCTATTACAGGCTTTTAGAATTTTTTGGACAGCATCCTTTACATCCTCTGCATGCATGAGCAACCCCAATTTTGCTTTCGAAATTATGCAATTTTCTATTCTTTTCTTCTTCAACAGACAATGCAGATGCTGGGCCCATTCTTCTTTCTGTTGGGAACTTTTCCATTTAGTTGGTTAATGAGCGTACCTTTCGGAATTTTTAATTCTTTAGAGGCTTTGTTTGCACTAATTGTGCCTTCCCTTACAGAATTCATCGCTGCCCTCAGGTCTTCTTCGGTATAGCGAAAGCGCCGGTAGGATTTCACTTCACCATCTTGAATATAGAATTTGTTATCATTACTCAAATTTCAGTGAATTACCACTCATATTCTAATGAATGACCGCGGCCCTGTTTCCTACGGTCACTTACTGGTAGAAAACTATAATAATTTGAATGTTCTCGGAGTCTGTCATTTTGCAGTTCAAACAGTTCGGATTTGAATAATAATAAATATCTAAGTATTTTTCATCTAACATTTGGGTTGTGACGTCAACTTGCCCTGCCTAAAAACTGTCTGTTTAGACACGCGTTCGTGCGCAGTAGGTAATGAAAACCTAGGTTAGAAAGAGATGAAGTATAGTTAGATTGTGAATTTATCAACAAGCACGTTGATGTCACAACTCAAATCCTAGGTGAAAAATACTGTACTTTTAGAATTGTTAATAATTTTCCTGTTAAATATATTTTTTCCTCATTTTACATAATTTGTGTTGTTTTGGAAATTTATTTCAATATAATAAATAGCAAATCGTATAATAATAGTAGTATGTAGATTATTCTACAAGTAAAGGCCACTTTTCTTACGCGTTGAACACGCTATTTTTTTGTGTATTTAATGGAAAAGTTCGAATGAAACTAATTTTCTAGATAAATTTGTTAAATTTTAAGGAGTAAAGTATTGGTTGTTAATGATTAAAGTGTTGCCAACGATTAAAATGCCACTTTAATCTACTATTTTCTACATATTAAGATGGCCGTTTTCTATTAAGTACACAAAATAACCTTAAAATTTAAAATACAAAAATTTAGAATTCAGTACATCAAAATTTTCTTCTAAATTATTCGTTAATATCATTAAAACGTTTACGAATTTATCACGAGTTGTATCATGCCCCCACCACCCTAATCATAGCCCAGGTGTTCATCTGTTATAGCTTTATTTCGATTGTTTTTCTTTCGTTGCAGCCTTCGTTCTTCAAATTCACAACGTGATTTGCATTAATAGAGTAACAATGCCAGTTTAAATTTTCAATATTCATAATTATCTTGTTTTACGCTTTTAATAAGTAAGTGTTTTAGTGGTGCTGCAATTTGAGACATCCACAACTGGTAAGTAACCTTGAAATTGGAACTTTTATGATATTTTTGGGACATTCTTGTTGAATTTGTTTATAAATATTTTTGTAAACAAATTTGAAGGCCTCTCTGAAACACATATTAAAATTATGCAATTTAAAAATTTTAAATGTTAACTAATAATAAATTTCATACTGTTACGGATAAAGTGATTACTTGGCTAGTTTATAAAGCAGCTGGATAGTATACAAACTATCCAAATGTCTGATTATTTTGATGGAAAATCATCTTTCCACTAAAATAGCTACGAATCTTGGCTAGTTTGTATACTATCCAGCTAATTTACAAACTATACAAGATTTGCCGCCAAAGTACAAACTACAAGGAAAGTACAGAAATTAACTAGTGTTCTTGGCTAGTTTGCAAAGTATCCACAGTATTTGGATAAAATGTGAATTTTATATTGCTAGTAATTCAAAATAACCAACTCGTTGGTTAGTATATAAACTAACCAATATTCCCTTTGGTTAATTTATTAGAAACGTGAGGTTATGTTTATGATAACGTGTTGTGATTCTTTACTGGGGTGCCTTGTGAAATTTGGTTGTGAATATGTATATAGATATGTATTAAATAATGAATCAAAAGCAACAATTTGAAAAGCTACTATTGGAAGTCTACGAGCAAAAGGCTCAAAATTTAAAATTAATGTCTGGCAGTGATTACAATGAACTTTTGCAACGTACAAAGAGAATACGTGAAACTGGACCTGATACTAGTAGCAAGAGTGATTATTATGTGGTAAATACTTATGATTTACAGAGAATCGAATCATCTTATGTAATGTTACATAAAAGATCTGGAAAGATTGTTGTTAAGCCAATTGTTTCAAATCATCTAAACTCGCTGCCAAACCGATCTCATCGACTTACAAACTAGACGGGATGGCGACTACAACGAGTTGGTTATTTTGTATTACTAATTACTAGCAATATTAAGTTCACACTTCATCCAAATACTATTGATATTTTGCAAACTAGCCAAGAGCACTGGTTACTTTGGGTACTTTCCTTGTAAAAGATGATTTTCCATCAAAATAATCAGACATTTGGATAGTTTGTATACTATCCAGCTACTTTAAAAACTAGCCAAGTAATCACTTTAGCCGTAACATATACAAGATTCAACTCGTTAAATTCCTATGCCTGCCTGATATCCGCGTAAAACTATTCAAGGTAACACGTGCGGCCCAAAAACCTGCCTTTTGTGAAACCGTGCACGCACGCAAAGATAAGACAATCATTTGGTAACTCACATAAGTTTTAAAAATCATTTTAAATTATTTTAATATTACGGACATTTACAGGGGCGGACTGGCCATGTGGAGGATGCGGAAATTTCCGCACGGGCCGGTCCGATTATGGGCCGGTTTGACAAAAAATCTAAATTATTAAAATTATTTTATAGCGCGATTCACACATTACAAATTCAAAAACGCGAAAAACCGTCGTTACCGATCTCAGTAGTCGAGATAACAATACTGTATACCGGGTGTCAACGAAACCTGGGGTACCCCCATAAATTTCTTACTTTTTAAGATATCAAAATGAAATTTGGTATATGTATATACTCTTTAAATGGCATTTACTGACATAGGAAACAAGTTTCTGTCACTTCCGGTTTCGCCGGAATTGACATCAACTTTGTTATTTTAAATAGAACACCCTGTATATTTATACATTTTTGGAATCTCCATTCAATTTTACGTATGCTAGTATCAAGTCCGAAATATTTTGATGACTTACGCAAAATGAAAGTCAAGGTGCCCCAACACTCGAGACAAATTGTTTTAGAACTTTAACTATTTTAGTTGCTGTATTAGAATAACCTATAGTTGGCAAAAATGCTTTTTCGAGAATAACTCTATTTTTTCAAATGGCACTAGGGTGAGACACTAGGATATTAAAAACGAGCGTTTATCAAGGATTTTATTGATACCAATAACGCGGGATTAACATGAAAATTTAATTCGGAATAACGCTCTCCGTAAAAAAAAACGTATTTTGGACATTTAAATCTAGACACTGGGTTTCAAAACAAGTGAAACAAATGAAATGCACAAAAAAGTGACAGACTTGCTACAGTTGAAGTACTAAAATAATTTGTTTTGGGTGTCGTAGCACCCCGACTGCGCAGGTCATGGCATCTACTTTGTCATCAAAATGTTTCAAACTTGATATACCATACGTAGAATGAAATGGAAATTCCAAAAATGTATAAATATACAGGTTGTTCATTTAAAACAACAAAATTGAGGGTAATTCCGGCGAAATCGGAAGTGACAGAAACGTGTGTTCTATGTCAAAAAATACTATTTAAAGAATATATTGCATATACCAAATTTCATTTTGATATCTTAAAATATAATTTAAAAAATAGGGGTGCCCCAGGTTTCATTAACACCCGGTATAGGTACTTAGTTGCTCAAAAAAGCAATCTTTTAAAAGAAAATCTTCCTTTATAAAAATATTTTTATTTAGGTACTAAGGTATTAATTTATTGCAATATTATTTATTTACTTTTTTTGCAAAGAAATGTCTGTTTTTGTTAATTTTTGAGTAACCTTTTTTTTGTTAAAAAAAAATGTTTCAATGCTTCTTATTTATGTGTTTGTATGTATTAAATGTAAAATAAAATGATTTTAATTTTCTATTATCCCAAGAGTAATTTATTTTTTATTTATTGACATTTTCATAAAAAAAGGATGGCCGGTTGAAAATTTTTCCGCATATAAAATTCCGACCCAGTCCGCCCCTGGACATTTATGCATTCATTTTGTGGACTTTTTTCCTGGTGTAACTTAACTCAACTTTAATTATGCTCACGAAAATGTTTGAGCTTAGGTTTTAGTTTCATTTTTGAATTACTCAACCTAATTTATAAAATGTTATTCTTCCATCAAATTTTTCAATTCTTAAGAAAGTAAAAAAATCATGCAAATTTAAATTTTCTATTAATTTTTTTTAGAAGTCAGACCATTTTAATTTCAAAATTTGCCCTTTTTCCTGTTTTGTATCTAAAATATTTTTGGTAATAATTTTTGAAAAATCCCTACAATTTTTATTTAATTCTTGTTTGATATTCTATAAATGGGGTTACCTCTGAATTTGTTTCCGCAACGAATATCCAGAAATCCAATTTCTTTCTTTTTATAAAATTTAAGTGATAGGTCTTGCAACATTTAAAATACAAAGTGTTAAATTAACTTAACTATGTTATTTTTAATTTAGGGAATTCCAGGTATTTGTTTTAATTATTAGGGTTTCATTTGTGTAAGTATAAATAATGTACAGATTTTTGATGGTCATTCAGTCGTTCGCTGAGTCGTTTATTTATTAAAACTGTATTAAAGATAAACTTGCAAATAATGCAAATTTACATTAAATTGTAAATTAGAAAAAGGCGTTTCATATTCAAAATTTTATTTTTGAACCTAAGTTTTGGTTTCACTTTTAATATTAACAAACCTAAATTTTAAAATGTTATCCTTTCATTAAATTTGCAGTTCTTAAGGAAGTAAAAAAATCATGCAAATTTAAATTTTCTTTTAATTTTTGACAGAAATCAGAAATTTTTATTTCCTATTTGAGTTTTTCTTTGTTTTGTATCTGAAATGTTTTTGAAAATAATTTTTGAAAAAATCGTAACAATTTTTATTTAATTTTTGTTTGGTCTGAATCCAGGAATGCAATTTTACTTTTTTTAAATAAAATTTAAGTAATACTTGCAAAGGTCTTACAGCTTTTGAAATACATAGTATTAAATTACCTAACTTAAATAAATTATTTTTCTGTTCGAAAATTTTAGCTGTTTGTTTCATTTATTCACAAATAATGTTTAGATTTATTATGTTCATTCGGTCGTTTGCTGAGTAGTTTATTTATTAATGCTAAGGATTAAACTGGAAAGTATTAAACAATAATTTATTTTTAACACCAAGTTTTGAATATAAACAAATTTATTAATAAGTTTTTTGAATTTTTAAGTTTAAACATTGTTATTTGACTACAGTTTATTGATTTATATTATGAAAATTAATTTTTAAACCAAATAATGTTTAAGCATTCGAATTTTGTATCTGAATCTTTGAGTCTTGAATATGGTTTCAGTTTGAATCCTTATTAAGATTTATTTTTGCCAGTCCAAGCTTATGAGGCGAATCCCCGAATTCTGAATCCAGATTGAAATATTCGAAATTTTTTTGTGAAGTTCAACTTTCATTTTTAAATTTGAATCTGAATGTTTGAATTAAGTCGAGATTTAGAAAATATTTGAATTATTTTGAAATTACGCAGCATTTGAACTTCAAATTTCTAAAAAATTCGGTCATTCTGTAAATTTAAGTATATGAAATTGAATTTTGGACTCAATGATTTAAATTTTGAGTAAGGAGTCAAAGAGTTAGGTTCTAAATGATGCAAAAACTTCAAATTCAAGCTGAAAGTGTTATCAAACATGCGAATCTGGATACGAAACTTGAATAACTATTCGAATCTTACATCTGGATTTGAAGATTTGGGAAAGCCAATTAAGGGCTATTTTTTGAATAAGAATGTCAAGATTTAAGTCATGAATAAGGAATAAACTTAGTATTCGAATTTTGATACGGTTGCTAAGATTTAAATTTTGAATCTGAACTGATTCAAGTTCAAATCAGATCTAAATGCTTGATGCAGATTAAAAATTTAGTCCTGACATGAAGTTAAATCGTTTCAGTTTAAATTTTATCTTCGAATCTGCATTAAATTTCTTAATTAATGCTTGAAGTTCAGGTTTGCAAAAGATTTGAATTCATATGAAATTCGGAGGCATTTGAACTTTAAGTTTGTAAAGATTCAGTTGCTTAAATTTATCAGACTGACTGAATTTTTTTAGAAACTTGAAGTTTTAAAGCTGCCATATTTCAAATTAATTCAAGTCTTTTCTAAATCTGGACTTAGAATTCAAACATTCAGATTTTTAATTCAAATTCGAAAATCAAATTTCACTCCAAAACTTCGAATATCTCAGTCTGGATTCAGAATTGGAGGATACGACAAATAAGTTTAGACTGGAAAAATAAATCTTGAATTAAGGATTCAAATTCAAGTTACATTCAAGATTCAAAAATGCAGCAGCAAGATTCGAATGCTCAAGTTTTGGATCCAATTTTCAACATGAGTTGATTCTTGGTTCAAAATTTATTTGGAACATAATTATGATTTTAATCCTCAGGTTTTTAATCTTAGATTCAAATTTTTAAATCTGCAAATTAAAACATTTCAGCCTGAATTTGAAGATTTTGAATCAATTAGAACTTAATTCTTTGAAGCACAACTCAAATGATTCACCACGACACATGCTTGCAAATTGCAAGGTTACTTGATGTATGAAATTATTTTCATATTAAATTACTATAGGTACTATTATGTTACAATATGATAATTTGAATCTTAATTAATAACCTGAATCTTCAAACTCTAACTCAATATTCGAATTTTTAAATCGTAGGATATCTGCATTCGGATATTTGTATTTACGAATTGAAAGCTTCATAAATCCCTGCTTATTTTTAAATAAACATCCCTTTCGAGTCTGGATCTAAAGCTTGAGGACTCAGATTTCAAAGTTCGAAAAATCGAGCTTAATTAAAACAATTTAATCCGAAAAGTCAACTAAATTTATCGATGGAAATTTTTTCAATCTGAATCTGATTTGGGATTTTGATCTACAAATCCTGATTCAGACATAATAAGTCGAGCCAAATTCTTAATCCAGATACCCATTATAGTCCAGAGAAATTAGACAAAATAAAAGCCCATCTCCGGAAAAATTCCCGGAAAGCTGAATTTTGGTATGGACCTTGATATTGTGGTTCTAAACAAAATGTCAAAAGTCCCCATCGATCCGAGTGCCGCTAAAAATTTCATGTGGGGTCAAAGGTCACAAAAAACGGTTTTTTGTAAATATCTCGTTAACGGTCACATTTACGGAAAAAATGTTTATTATCAAATTTGTAACATAGGAAATTTCCTACAAAAACCATGTAATGACTTTTATTCATAGAAGTAACTCTTTTGGAGATAATGCGATCTACAGAGTTGTAATCTTTATTTTTCTTACGAAACGTGCACTCCTTTCCACACTACCTTCTACCTTCGAGGTAGAATACAAGCTGAGTTTTTTGTACGTGGTGTCTGCAGTAAGCCTAATCCACGTTTCTTTTTGTTTGAAAAATGTTTATTTAAAAATAATACTATAGTCCAGTGAAATTAGACAAACAAAAGTCCCATCTCCGGAAAAATTCCCGGAAAGCTGGATTTTGGCATAGACCTTGATATTGTGGTTCTAAACAAAATGTCAAAAGTCCCCATCGATCACAGTGCCGCTAAAAGTTTCACGCAGGATTAAAGGTCACACAACGCGGTTTTTCGCGAATATCTCGTTAACGGTTACTTTTATGGAAAAAGTATTTATCATCAAATTTGTAGCTTAGGAAATTTCAAACAAAAATGATGTAACGTCTTTTATTCATAGGAGTGACCGTTTTGGATATAATGCGATCTACAACGTTGTAACGAACAGTGTGCACGTGGGGTATACATACATGCCGTTGAGGAGTGCACACCATTCGTTACAACTTTGTAGATCACATTATCTCCAAAACGGCCACTCCTATAAATAAAAGTCATTACATCTGTTTTGTGGGAAATTTCATAAGCTACAAATTTGATAATAAATATTATTTCCGTAAAAGTGACCGTTAACGAGATATTCACGAAAAACCGTGTTGTGTGACTTTTGACACTGCGCGAAAATTTTAGCGGCACTCGGATCGATGGGGACTTTTGACATTTTGTTTAGAACCACAATATCAAGGTCCATACCAAAATCCAGCTTTCCGGGAATTTTTCCGGAGAGCAATGTCTAATTTCACTGGACTAAAAGTAATAAATTATGTTTCATTTTTATTGTTCTGCGTAGGTATTTAAACAGAAAAGTTCGTTTTAAAAAGTTTTTTTCCTTAAATTTTAATTCAATTAGCCACGATTTCCGTTCCGTTTCCGCGTTAAAGAGGTTTCCGTTTTACAATATAAAAATACATATAGATCGGGCGGGACCCTGATATTATTTCCGTTAAGGCAGTTTTCCCTTTTATACAAGTTCCGCTTTAACAAGTTTCACTGTACTGGTTTTTAGTACTTGTCTCGTGTAAACAGGTGATTTTATGTTATAGTAGAGTACTCGCTCCAGTAGCCATTCCAATCAAGTAAATAGAATGCAATCCTACTTACTCGTCCGAGTTGTTACTCCCACCAGAACTTTTACTTCACTGTCTAGAATACTAAACACGTGTAGGCGGGTCGCTACTTGTTTAGAGACCGTTCCACTGTCATATTGTATTGTTATTTACTGAAAACTGTGTAGACACTACTATCTTCCGAAATACTCGCTTCCAGTACTCGGTTTTGGTGGCTCGTACGGGTTATTAGCCTCGTGTAAATGAGCCTTTATGTAGTTAATTACACTAAACAAGGATTATACTGCGACTTTAAGAGTTGTTTTGTGACAATTTCGTTGATGAAATAAAATTTTATTTATTTCATTTCATCTAGCATCATTTCCAAACTATAAATAAGTCGTTGAACGCGATTTAAAAAAAAGCCGCAGCCAAGGGGGCGCTACAATCACTCTGGCACGAAGGCGCCCGAACTCCTGGACGCGGCCCTGCCTAACGAACCTTAAAACAATCGTATTTTTTGAGGTTATGTTATTGTTGGTGTGCAAGTATGAAATTACCGCGTTTGTGTGTTTTGATTAACTCATATTCGGCAAATTGTAAAATGCCTGAAACTAAGTAGGCCTAATGGGATACGTATATTACAACATATGTTTTGCCGGCGTTTTACAAGTTGCCTAAAATTA
This sequence comes from Melanotus villosus, assembly GCA_963082815.1. Lineage (NCBI taxonomy): Eukaryota > Metazoa > Arthropoda > Insecta > Coleoptera > Elateridae > Melanotus > Melanotus villosus. The sequence continues at coordinate 73,909,489 of OY720420.1, forward strand.
TCTAGTAATAACACAAGAAAGTTCTCTGGATCACGTTTTGCCGTTTTTTTGTAAAATGCCTAGGCTGTTTATCAAATACCTGAATTTACATTGTGCCTACGACATATGTGTGTGTGTGTGTGTGTGTAATCGTTAACCTCTTATACCTTTCGGTGTTGAGGCTGGTGCGTTAGCGTATGTGGTCTTACGCGTGAAATGCACAATCCGGCCCGCATGCGAGTCACGTGATTGGTGCGCCGTTTTTTGCCTACATACAGCACCATGTGTATAGTGTATGTGTGTGTAAATATAGAACCTTGTTACTCTACCTCGTAGGTCGGTATTCGGAGGAGAGCATCGTTAATTAGGTGCCCAACGACGAATGGTCACCAGGGCTCGATACCGAACTCCGGGAAAACTTGCACCCAGCGAGATTCGAACCGGGGACTAGCGCAACGCTAGCCTGACGCTCTTACCACTGCGCCACCCTGGCAGATATAATCGAAAGTTATACAATTTTTAAAATACTACGACATATACAAAAAAATAATTAAAAGAAGCGAATACAAACTTATAAGTTAAGATATAAAATTATTCAAATGAAAGTAAAAGAGTAAGTAAAACAAAAACACATTTGTTCTCGTAAAGTAATGGCGTAATGAGGCCTGCTTGTAGATTACAATTTGTTTCGTTTTGAATGTTTTGATTGCTATTATAGCAAGAGTTTTGTTGATAAATTTTTAAATTTAAATGTAATACACGTTTTCAAAGTAGACAAGTAGACAAATGATTAATATTTCGAGAAAGATTATTTGTAAGGAAAGTTAAAGAAGTAACTAATTGTAGGGCAGATCTGTATTCCGGAAATTATCATCACACATGTCGCACATACCTACTAGGATAAATAATAGGTGTTGCGTAAAGCGTTTGAATAGGCTCTTGAATAATATTACGATTTTTAATCAGTTTGGTTCTAGTCTTCAAGTGTTGTGTTAGGTCGTAGTTATTTTGTGAATGAGTAAAGTGATAAATTAAAGTTATGTTTAATAGACCAAAAAGCGGCCTAATTTTTTAAAACAAAGTAGATACGCGTTTTGGTGTAAAGAAATTTATAAGAAATTGTTGTTACGTAGCCTTATTTACTTCAAATAGTTTTATAACTTTAGAAATTAACTACTGAAGGAGTCACTTCTTTATTACTAAGGTCAGTGATTATTTAAATCTTAATACATCCCACAAAACAAATTGAATTCAACCGTAGTTAAAGCTATAGTAATTCCACTTAGCAAATTGTAATTTCGGAAGCAGGATCTTTACCAAAGTGTCATTTCTAAAACAAATGTTGCTAGTTTTCCAAAATGTTGTGTATTTTAATTTAATTCCCAACGGTAAACGATTTGTAGTTTATAAGACTGAAAATTTCCTTCGCCAAATATTTAGAAAGAAAGATTCAAGATAAATAACCTGCAGTCAATGCAAATAAAAACTATTTAAATTCCTTCAAAACGAAGTAATTTTTTTGCATTGAAGATTAACAACTGCCTGTTCGCTTATCTACCAAAGCAGGTCGTAACAGGTACCTACTTCGTATAGATATTCAATCACACATAAAACAGTTGGTATTTTAATTCAGTATTTGAAGAATTCTTTTAACGAGAAGTTGCATATTTTTAAATTGTTAAATCGTCCATAATTAATTAATCAAATAAGAGCTTCTCGTTTTTGTTAGTTTTTTTACAAGTAAGCTAGTGGTAAGTGAAGCCAGTAGTATTATTTTTTATCTATCACCGTGGGATAAGTTATATCATATCACACTCATTTTAGAAATGTAATAGTCTTGTCATCCCAATGAGTGCCATAATGAAATTATTACGACACTAGTGGTAATGAAATTGACAATTCATTCTAGCTCCAAATTTTGCCGGGGCAAGTCCGGAAATCACGTTCTCTGCAATTCTTCACAGTACACGTGTGTTAATAATGTCTATATCCCTCTTAAAGCGTAAATAACTATTATCAAATTACGATGTGTTGTTGGCAATTTTTTTAAGATATCGTTAATACTTACTTTAATGACATTTTTGTCTAATTTAGCGTGCTTTTCATTAGAAAATATACTTTTGATCGCCGTTCACATTTCTTAATTTATAAAAATTAAAGCAGGTATTTTGGATAATATTTTATGTGCACTTTTAAATTTGAAATCCTTTGACATTGGTCAAATATTCAATAATTAATATAACTGTCGATGTAATGAACGATTAACTTTATTTTCAAATGGCTTTCTTGTCCGGGGTGTCTCTTCATTTTCTGCGTTTCTAGATGCAAAGCTCGCAGAGGAGGTCCGCAGGACAGAAAGCTTAGTAAAAAATGTTTTGCCACAAATAACACACAGAGAATATTAAATTAAGGTATCTAATTTAGCCATTGTTACAGAAAGCAAATTAGTAAGTACTTAGCTTCATCAAAGCAGTTTTAATGAAATTTTTCCTTAGCAGTTCGATATCGCTTCGACATCCGCGGAAATCGGACCTATTGTTGTAGTGAAATTATGGCAAACTAAGTGTGTTTGTCAAATTTAAAAAGAATGCATCGTTAGAAGTAAAATTCTGTGTAATAGTAACGTACCGAAATTTTTATTACCCAAACACCTTGGGTACAACCAGTGTTTTTACAGTGCCCTGCTATAATAAAAAGTAATTATTTAACTTCGGGAATCTTAAATTTCTGTGTTATCGGGAGTGTCGGTTCGGGGTTTCACATCTTCATATGGTTTCAGCACTTAACCTGCTACAGGAAATTCGTAATAAAGGTAGGTGATGGGGTCAGTTACTTTTTAAATTTATTTGTCATTATTTGATTTCATAGTTCTAGTTTTACATTTTTGAGCTTAAAGACAAATTAATTTTTTTTTAATAATTTGAAATCCAAAATCATGCAAATTACTGCCAAGCTATGGTTACTTAAAAAACCTTTTTCTGTTGTTTCAGGTAGGTCCCATCTTCGAGGGATGGCAGTTCCTAGGATGAAAACGGCACCGCAGTGAGTTATATTTATTCTTTTTTTGCTATAGGGATAATTGTAGGGATTACGTTAGGCACTTTCAAACACAAACTATTCTTGAACCATTTTTTTTCTAAAATCAATCTTACATTACAATTACTTTCGTATTCGTGAATTAACTTTCAGGTAAATATTTCTGTTCTAAACGGTTTTAATTCCAACATTTATCGGGAGTGTAGTTAATATTTGTGTATACTTGCCCGACAATGTTGTATAATGCTGTAAGCAGACAAACAAACGGTAAGTAAATACAAATGGCAAGTAAATAGTATGTATAATAGTGGGTTTTAAAATTTCAGCATTAATTTATTACTTTCAGTCTTATTATCACACTTTCTTTTCAGCACTAACTTCTTATTTTCAGCTCAATTTCGGGGAGTTTTTCTAACTCCTTGTTCTCTTTTAGCTCAAACGGTGAAGTATAAATATTCTTAAAATTATTATCGTCTTTCAAATTAATAATTATTCGGGGTTAATTTGTAATGTTTAATAACAGCCAACTGGTTTACACGTTACCTATTGTTTGATGTTAGTTTTTAGTTTAATAATTATCATATTCAATGATTTCAGTTTAATTAATCACCTTTTCGGCAGTTTTCCGTGTGTATCCTATTTGAGTCCGCATAACGAGGTAACATTTTATATCATAAAGGTTGTTCTTTAAAAAATTATATTTAAACTGGTTGTGGTAAGGAAAAGGCCTGAACAATTTTCAACGTCTCATGAGTTGGAAATTGTTCAGAGGGGAGTTGGGAGGCCTTTCTTTTTAAGAAACCTCTTCAAGGTTTTTTAAACTTAACTGTTTAGAATAAAATGAAGAACATTATTACATGCTGCTTTGTACTATCAGCAGATTGTTCCTTTTATTTTACTTAAACCAAGACTTCCTTACAGTAGCCTCCGTTATCGAAACGCCAGTCGCGAAAATCGGTTTTCTTGATTAAAGTGACTATATGGCAAACTAAGTGTGTTTGCTAAATTCATCTAGTTTTCGTTATCGTAGATAAATCTGAGTGAATAAGTATCGTAGCAAAATTATACTACCCAAACACCTTGGGTACAACCAGTGTTTGTACAGTGCAGTGTTTCAAAAAGTAATTATTTAACTTCGGGCATCTTAAATTTCTGTGTTCTCGGGAGTGTCGGGTCGGGGTTTCACATCTTCATATGGTTTCTGCACTTAACCTGCTACAGGAAATTCGTAATAAAGGTAGGTGATGGGGTCAGTTACTTTTTAAAATTTATTTGTCATTATTTGATCTGATAGTTCTAGTTTTACATTTTTGAGCTGAAAGACAAATTAATTTTTCTTTTTAATAATTTGAAATCCAAAATCATGCAAATTACTGCCAAGCTATGGTTACTTAAAAAACCTTTTTCTGTTGTTTCAGGTAGGTCCCATCTTCGAGGGATGGCAGTTCCTAGGATGAAAACGGCACCGCAGTGAGTTATATTTATTCTTTTTTTGCTATAGGGATAATTGTAGGGATTACGTTAGGCACTTTCAAACACAAACTATTCTTGAACCATTTTTTTTCTAAAATCAATCTTACATTACAATTACTTTCGTATTCGTGAATTAACTTTCAGGTAAATATTTCTGTTCTAAACGGTTTTAATTCCAACATTTATCGGGAGTGTAGTTAATATTTGTGTATACTTGCCCGACAATGTTGTATAATGCTGTAAGCAGACAAACAAACGGTAAGTAAATACAAATGGCAAGTAAATAGTATGTATAATAGTGGGTTTTAAAATTTCAGCATTAATTTATTACTTTCAGTCTTATTATCACACTTTCTTTTCAGCACTAACTTCTTATTTTCAGCTCAATTTCGGGGAGTTTTTCTAACTCCTTGTTCTCTTTTAGCTCAAACGGTGAAGTATAAATATTCTTAAAATTATTATCGTCTTTCAAATTAATAATTATTCGGGGTTAATTTGTAATGTTTAATAACAGCCAACTGGTTTACACGTTACCTATTGTTTGATGTTAGTTTTTAGTTTAATAATTATCATATTCAATGATTTCAGTTTAATTAATCACCTTTTCGGCAGTTTTCCGTGTGTATCCTATTTGAGTCCGCATAACGAGGTAACATTTTATATCATAAAGGTTGTTCTTTAAAAAATTATATTTAAACTGGTTGTGGTAAGGAAAAGGCCTGAACAATTTTCAACGTCTCATGAGTTGGAAATTGTTCAGAGGGGAGTTGGGAGGCCTTTCTTTTTAAGAAACCTCTTCAAGGTTTTTTAAACTTAACTGTTTAGAATAAAATGAAGAACATTATTACATGCTGCTTTGTACTATCAGCAGATTGTTCCTTTTATTTTACTTAAACCAAGACTTCCTTACAGTAGCCTCCGTTATCGAAACGCCAGTCGCGAAAATCGGTTTTCTTGATTAAAGTGACTATATGGCAAACTAAGTGTGTTTGCTAAATTCATCTAGTTTTCGTTATCGTAGATAAATCTGAGTGAATAAGTATCGTAGCAAAATTATACTACCCAAACACCTTGGGTACAACCAGTGTTTGTACAGTGCAGTGTTTCAAAAAGTAATTATTTAACTTCGGGCATCTTAAATTTCTGTGTTCTCGGGAGTGTCGGGTCGGGGTTTCACATCTTCATATGGTTTCTGCACTTAACCTGCTACAGGAAATTCGTAATAAAGGTAGGTGATGGGGTCAGTTACTTTTTAAAATTTATTTGTCATTATTTGATCTGATAGTTCTAGTTTTACATTTTTGAGCTGAAAGACAAATTAATTTTTCTTTTTAATAATTTGAAATCCAAAATCATGCAAATTACTGCCAAGCTATGGTTACTTAAAAAACCTTTTTCTGTTGTTTCAGGTAGGTCCCATCTTCGAGGGATGGCAGTTCCTAGGATGAAAACGGCACCGCAGTGAGTTATATTTATTCTTTTTTTGCTATAGGGATAATTGTAGGGATTACGTTAGGCACTTTCAAACACAAACTATTCTTGAACCATTTTTTTTCTAAAATCAATCTTACATTACAATTACTTTCGTATTCGTGAATTAACTTTCAGGTAAATATTTCTGTTCTAAACGGTTTTAATTCCAACATTTATCGGGAGTGTAGTTAATATTTGTGTATACTTGCCCGACAATGTTGTATAATGCTGTAAGCAGACAAACAAACGGTAAGTAAATACAAATGGCAAGTAAATAGTATGTATAATAGTGGGTTTTAAAATTTCAGCATTAATTTATTACTTTCAGTCTTATTATCACACTTTCTTTTCAGCACTAACTTCTTATTTTCAGCTCAATTTCGGGGAGTTTTTCTAACTCCTTGTTCTCTTTTAGCTCAAACGGTGAAGTATAAATATTCTTAAAATTATTATCGTCTTTCAAATTAATAATTATTCGGGGTTAATTTGTAATGTTTAATAACAGCCAACTGGTTTACACGTTACCTATTGTTTGATGTTAGTTTTTAGTTTAATAATTATCATATTCAATGATTTCAGTTTAATTAATCACCTTTTCGGCAGTTTTCCGTGTGTATCCTATTTGAGTCCGCATAACGAGGTAACATTTTATATCATAAAGGTTGTTCTTTAAAAAATTATATTTAAACTGGTTGTGGTAAGGAAAAGGCCTGAACAATTTTCAACGTCTCATGAGTTGGAAATTGTTCAGAGGGGAGTTGGGAGGCCTTTCTTTTTAAGAAACCTCTTCAAGGTTTTTTAAACTTAACTGTTTAGAATAAAATGAAGAACATTATTACATGCTGCTTTGTACTATCAGCAGATTGTTCCTTTTATTTTACTTAAACCAAGACTTCCTTACAGTAGCCTCCGTTATCGAAACGCCAGTCGCGAAAATCGGTTTTCTTGATTAAAGTGACTATATGGCAAACTAAGTGTGTTTGCTAAATTCATCTAGTTTTCGTTATCGTAGATAAATCTGAGTGAATAAGTATCGTAGCAAAATTATACTACCCAAACACCTTGGGTACAACCAGTGTTTGTACAGTGCAGTGTTTCAAAAAGTAATTATTTAACTTCGGGCATCTTAAATTTCTGTGTTCTCGGGAGTGTCGGGTCGGGGTTTCACATCTTCATATGGTTTCTGCACTTAACCTGCTACAGGAAATTCGTAATAAAGGTAGGTGATGGGGTCAGTTACTTTTTAAAATTTATTTGTCATTATTTGATCTGATAGTTCTAGTTTTACATTTTTGAGCTGAAAGACAAATTAATTTTTCTTTTTAATAATTTGAAATCCAAAATCATGCAAATTACTGCCAAGCTATGGTTACTTAAAAAACCTTTTTCTGTTGTTTCAGGTAGGTCCCATCTTCGAGGGATGGCAGTTCCTAGGATGAAAACGGCACCGCAGTGAGTTATATTTATTCTTTTTTTGCTATAGGGATAATTGTAGGGATTACGTTAGGCACTTTCAAACACAAACTATTCTTGAACCATTTTTTTTCTAAAATCAATCTTACATTACAATTACTTTCGTATTCGTGAATTAACTTTCAGGTAAATATTTCTGTTCTAAACGGTTTTAATTCCAACATTTATCGGGAGTGTAGTTAATATTTGTGTATACTTGCCCGACAATGTTGTATAATGCTGTAAGCAGACAAACAAACGGTAAGTAAATACAAATGGCAAGTAAATAGTATGTATAATAGTGGGTTTTAAAATTTCAGCATTAATTTATTACTTTCAGTCTTATTATCACACTTTCTTTTCAGCACTAACTTCTTATTTTCAGCTCAATTTCGGGGAGTTTTTCTAACTCCTTGTTCTCTTTTAGCTCAAACGGTGAAGTATAAATATTCTTAAAATTATTATCCTCTTTCAAATTAATAATTATTCCGGGTTAATTTGTAATGTTTAATTTCAGCCAACTGGTTTACACGTTACCTATTGTTTGATGTTAGTTTTTAGTTTAATAATTATCATATTCAATGATTTCAGTTTAATTAATCACCTTTTCGGCAGTTTTCCGTGTGTATCCTTTTTGAGTCCGCATAACGAGGTAACATTTTATATCATAAAGGTTGTTCATTAAAAAATTATATTTAAACTGGTTGTGGTAAGGAAAAGGCCTGAACAATTTTCAACGTCGCATGAGTTGGAAATTGTTCAGAGGGGAGTTGGGAGGCCTTTCTTTTTAAGAAACCTCTTCAAGGTTTTTTAAACTTAACTGTTTAGGATAAAATGAAGAACATTATTACATGCTGCTTTGTACTATCAGCAGATTGTTCCTTTTATTTTACTTAAACCAAGACTTCCTTACAGTAGCCTCCGTTATCGAAACGCCAGTCGCGAAAATCGGTTTTCTTGATTAAAGTGACTATATGGCAAACTAAGTGTGTTTGCTAAATTCATCTAGTTTTCGTTATCGTAGATAAATCTGAGTGAATAAGTATCGTAGCAAAATTATACTACCCAAACACCTTGGGTACAACCAGTGTTTGTACAGTGCAGTGTTTCAAAAAGTAATTATTTAACTTCGGGCATCTTAAATTTCTGTGTTCTCGGGAGTGTCGGGTCGGGGTTTCACATCTTCATATGGTTTCTGCACTTAACCTGCTACAGGAAATTCGTAATAAAGGTAGGTGATGGGGTCAGTTACTTTTTAAAATTTATTTGTCATTATTTGATCTGATAGTTCTAGTTTTACATTTTTGAGCTGAAAGACAAATTAATTTTTCTTTTTAATAATTTGAAATCCAAAATCATGCAAATTACTGCCAAGCTATGGTTACTTAAAAAACCTTTTTCTGTTGTTTCAGGTAGGTCCCATCTTCGAGGGATGGCAGTTCCTAGGATGAAAACGGCACCGCAGTGAGTTATATTTATTCTTTTTTTGCTATAGGGATAATTGTAGGGATTACGTTAGGCACTTTCAAACACAAACTATTCTTGAACCATTTTTTTTCTAAAATCAATCTTACATTACAATTACTTTCGTATTCGTGAATTAACTTTCAGGTAAATATTTCTGTTCTAAACGGTTTTAATTCCAACATTTATCGGGAGTGTAGTTAATATTTGTGTATACTTGCCCGACAATGTTGTATAATGCTGTAAGCAGACAAACAAACGGTAAGTAAATACAAATGGCAAGTAAATAGTATGTATAATAGTGGGTTTTAAAATTTCAGCATTAATTTATTACTTTCAGTCTTATTATCACACTTTCTTTTCAGCACTAACTTCTTATTTTCAGCTCAATTTCGGGGAGTTTTTCTAACTCCTTGTTCTCTTTTAGCTCAAACGGTGAAGTATAAATATTCTTAAAATTATTATCGTCTTTCAAATTAATAATTATTCGGGGTTAATTTGTAATGTTTAATAACAGCCAACTGGTTTACACGTTACCTATTGTTTGATGTTAGTTTTTAGTTTAATAATTATCATATTCAATGATTTCAGTTTAATTAATCACCTTTTCGGCAGTTTTCCGTGTGTATCCTATTTGAGTCCGCATAACGAGGTAACATTTTATATCATAAAGGTTGTTCTTTAAAAAATTATATTTAAACTGGTTGTGGTAAGGAAAAGGCCTGAACAATTTTCAACGTCTCATGAGTTGGAAATTGTTCAGAGGGGAGTTGGGAGGCCTTTCTTTTTAAGAAACCTCTTCAAGGTTTTTTAAACTTAACTGTTTAGAATAAAATGAAGAACATTATTACATGCTGCTTTGTACTATCAGCAGATTGTTCCTTTTATTTTACTTAAACCAAGACTTCCTTACAGTAGCCTCCGTTATCGAAACGCCAGTCGCGAAAATCGGTTTTCTTGATTAAAGTGACTATATGGCAAACTAAGTGTGTTTGCTAAATTCATCTAGTTTTCGTTATCGTAGATAAATCTGAGTGAATAAGTATCGTAGCAAAATTATACTACCCAAACACCTTGGGTACAACCAGTGTTTGTACAGTGCAGTGTTTCAAAAAGTAATTATTTAACTTCGGGCATCTTAAATTTCTGTGTTCTCGGGAGTGTCGGGTCGGGGTTTCACATCTTCATATGGTTTCTGCACTTAACCTGCTACAGGAAATTCGTAATAAAGGTAGGTGATGGGGTCAGTTACTTTTTAAAATTTATTTGTCATTATTTGATCTGATAGTTCTAGTTTTACATTTTTGAGCTGAAAGACAAATTAATTTTTCTTTTTAATAATTTGAAATCCAAAATCATGCAAATTACTGCCAAGCTATGGTTACTTAAAAAACCTTTTTCTGTTGTTTCAGGTAGGTCCCATCTTCGAGGGATGGCAGTTCCTAGGATGAAAACGGCACCGCAGTGAGTTATATTTATTCTTTTTTTGCTATAGGGATAATTGTAGGGATTACGTTAGGCACTTTCAAACACAAACTATTCTTGAACCATTTTTTTTCTAAAATCAATCTTACATTACAATTACTTTCGTATTCGTGAATTAACTTTCAGGTAAATATTTCTGTTCTAAACGGTTTTAATTCCAACATTTATCGGGAGTGTAGTTAATATTTGTGTATACTTGCCCGACAATGTTGTATAATGCTGTAAGCAGACAAACAAACGGTAAGTAAATACAAATGGCAAGTAAATAGTATGTATAATAGTGGGTTTTAAAATTTCAGCATTAATTTATTACTTTCAGTCTTATTATCACACTTTCTTTTCAGCACTAACTTCTTATTTTCAGCTCAATTTCGGGGAGTTTTTCTAACTCCTTGTTCTCTTTTAGCTCAAACGGTGAAGTATAAATATTCTTAAAATTATTATCCTCTTTCAAATTAATAATTATTCCGGGTTAATTTGTAATGTTTAATTTCAGCCAACTGGTTTACACGTTACCTATTGTTTGATGTTAGTTTTTAGTTTAATAATTATCATATTCAATGATTTCAGTTTAATTAATCACCTTTTCGGCAGTTTTCCGTGTGTATCCTTTTTGAGTCCGCATAACGAGGTAACATTTTATATCATAAAGGTTGTTCATTAAAAAATTATATTTAAACTGGTTGTGGTAAGGAAAAGGCCTGAACAATTTTCAACGTCGCATGAGTTGGAAATTGTTCAGAGGGGAGTTGGGAGGCCTTTCTTTTTAAGAAACCTCTTCAAGGTTTTTTAAACTTAACTGTTTAGAATAAAATGAAGAACATTATTACATGCTGCTTTGTACTATCAGCAGATTGTTCCTTTTATTTTACTTAAACCAAGACTTCCTTACAGTAGCCTCCGTTATCGAAACGCCAGTCGCGAAAATCGGTTTTCTTGATTAAAGTGACTATATGGCAAACTAAGTGTGTTTGCTAAATTCATCTAGTTTTCGTTATCGTAGATAAATCTGAGTGAATAAGTATCGTAGCAAAATTATACTACCCAAACACCTTGGGTACAACCAGTGTTTGTACAGTGCAGTGTTTCAAAAAGTAATTATTTAACTTCGGGCATCTTAAATTTCTGTGTTCTCGGGAGTGTCGGGTCGGGGTTTCACATCTTCATATGGTTTCTGCACTTAACCTGCTACAGGAAATTCTTAATAAAGGTAGGTGATGGGGTCAGTTACTTTTTAAAATTTATTTGTCATTATTTGATCTGATAGTTCTAGTTTTACATTTTTGAGCTGAAAGACAAATTAATTTTTCTTTTTAATAATTTGAAATCCAAAATCATGCAAATTACTGCCAAGCTATGGTTACTTAAAAAACCTTTTTCTGTTGTTTCAGGTAGGTCCCATCTTCGAGGGATGGCAGTTCCTAGGATGAAAACGGCACCGCAGTGAGTTATATTTATTCTTTTTTTGCTATAGGGATAATTGTAGGGATTACGTTAGGCACTTTCAAACACAAACTATTCTTGAACCATTTTTTTTCTAAAATCAATCTTACATTACAATTACTTTCGTATTCGTGAATTAACTTTCAGGTAAATATTTCTGTTCTAAACGGTTTTAATTCCAACATTTATCGGGAGTGTAGTTAATATTTGTGTATACTTGCCCGACAATGTTGTATAATGCTGTAAGCAGACAAACAAACGGTAAGTAAATACAAATGGCAAGTAAATAGTATGTATAATAGTGGGTTTTAAAATTTCAGCATTAATTTATTACTTTCAGTCTTATTATCACACTTTCTTTTCAGCACTAACTTCTTATTTTCAGCTCAATTTCGGGGAGTTTTTCTAACTCCTTGTTCTCTTTTAGCTCAAACGGTGAAGTATAAATATTCTTAAAATTATTATCCTCTTTCAAATTAATAATTATTCCGGGTTAATTTGTAATGTTTAATTTCAGCCAACTGGTTTACACGTTACCTATTGTTTGATGTTAGTTTTTAGTTTAATAATTATCATATTCAATGATTTCAGTTTAATTAATCACCTTTTCGGCAGTTTTCCGTGTGTATCCTTTTTGAGTCCGCATAACGAGGTAACATTTTATATCATAAAGGTTGTTCATTAAAAAATTATATTTAAACTGGTTGTGGTAAGGAAAAGGCCTGAACAATTTTCAACGTCGCATGAGTTGGAAATTGTTCAGAGGGGAGTTGGGAGGCCTTTCTTTTTAAGAAACCTCTTCAAGGTTTTTTAAACTTAACTGTTTAGAATAAAATGAAGAACATTGTTACATGCTGCTTTGTACTATCAGCAGATTGTTCCTTTTATTTTACTTAAACCAAGACTTCCTTACAGTAGCCTCCGTTATCGAAACGCCAGTCGCGAAAATCGGTTTTCTTGATTAAAGTGACTATATGGCAAACTAAGTGTGTTTGCTAAATTCATCTAGTTTTCGTTATCGTAGATAAATCTGAGTGAATAAGTATCGTAGCAAAATTATACTACCCAAACACCTTGGGTACAACCAGTGTTTGTACAGTGCAGTGTTTCAAAAAGTAATTATTTAACTTCGGGCATCTTAAATTTCTGTGTTCTCGGGAGTGTCGGGTCGGGGTTTCACATCTTCATATGGTTTCTGCACTTAACCTGCTACCGGAAATTCTTCGTAATAAAGGTAGGTGATGGGGTCAGTTACTTTTTAAAATTTATTTGTCATTATTTGATCTGATAGTTCTAGTTTTACATTTTTGAGCTGAAAGACAAATTAATTTTTCTTTTTAATAATTTGAAATCCAAAATCATGCAAATTACTGCCAAGCTATGGTTACTTAAAAAACCTTTTTCTGTTGTTTCAGGTAGGTCCCATCTTCGAGGGATGGCAGTTCCTAGGATGAAAACGGCACCGCAGTGAGTTATATTTATTCTTTTTTTGCTATAGGGATAATTGTAGGGATTACGTTAGGCACTTTCAAACACAAACTATTCTTGAACCATTTTTTTTCTAAAATCAATCTTACATTACAATTACTTTCGTATTCGTGAATTAACTTTCAGGTAAATATTTCTGTTCTAAACGGTTTTAATTCCAACATTTATCGGGAGTGTAGTTAATATTTGTGTATACTTGCCCGACAATGTTGTATAATGCTGTAAGCAGACAAACAAACGGTAAGTAAATACAAATGGCAAGTAAATAGTATGTATAATAGTGGGTTTTAAAATTTCAGCATTAATTTATTACTTTCAGTCTTATTATCACACTTTCTTTTCAGCACTAACTTCTTATTTTCAGCTCAATTTCGGGGAGTTTTTCTAACTCCTTGTTCTCTTTTAGCTCAAACGGTGAAGTATAAATATTCTTAAAATTATTATCCTCTTTCAAATTAATAATTATTCGGGGTTAATTTGTAATGTTTAATTACAGCCAACTGGTTTACACGTTACCTATTGTTTGATGTTAGTTTTTAGTTTAATAATTATCATATTCAATGATTTCAGTTTAATTAATCACCTTTTCGGCAGTTTTCCGTGTGTATCCTTTTTGAGTCCGCATAACGAGGTAACATTTTATATCATAAAGGTTGTTCATTAAAAAATTATATTTAAACTGGTTGTGGTAAGGAAAAGGCCTGAACAATTTTCAACGTCGCATGAGTTGGAAATTGTTCAGAGGGGAGTTGGGAGGCCTTTCTTTTTAAGAAACCTCTTCAAGGTTTTTTAAACTTAACTGTTTAGAATAAAATCAAGAACATTGTTACATGCTGCTTTGTACTATCAGCAGATTGTTCCTTTTATTTTTCTTAAACCAACACTTCCTTACAGTAGCCTCCGTTATCGAAACGCCATTCGCGAAAATCGGTTTTCTTGATTAAAGTGACTATATGGCAAACTAAGTGTGTTTGCTAAATTCATCTAGTTTTCGTTATCGTAGATAAATTTGAGTGAATAAGTATCGTAGCAAAATTATACTACCCAAACACCTTGGGTACAGCCAGTGTTTATTGAGTGCAGTAGTAGTATTCTTATAAATAATATTTTCGGTTAATAAATTTTATAGCGATTTCGGGAGTGTCGCGTCGGTTCGGTTGGGGCTTCGAAGTCTACAAGGAAATTTTTAGAAGAAAGGCACAATTGGGGTGACTTCAATAAAGGTTAGTTATATTTTCTTTTATTATTGTTTTTGTAATATTAGGTTTTGTCCGTATATCTATAGGAGTCTTTTTAAGGAATTGGCATTTTAAAACAATTTAAGAGGTTGTAGGCAGATTATTTTTTGAAATTTCGTAGCATGTTTTGTTTAATTTGTCAAAAATAAAAATTTTTAACAATTTTGAAAATAATTAAAATTGAAATCTTAAGTTACTTTAGCAACGTTAAAGCTTTGAAAGCTGATTTTTAAAAATTCTTTATCGACGATTGCTTTGTATATTTAAAAGCATATCTTACCTTAAATTGTGCTACAGCATTCGACATGACACACTAGTTAGCTGTAAGTATGATAAAATTATTAAACAATGTAAAAAGAAAGTAGTGTACCTAAATTTAAAAATATTAGTGGCAGACTCGCATAATAAATTACAAAGAATAATAAACAAATGGACAGAGATAATAAACGAGATAGAAATGATAATAAATGTAAAGAAAAACAAAGTGACGAGAATAACAGGAAGAACAAATAAGAGCAAACAACCTGAAGAAAGAATAATCTGCAATTGAGAGACACTTTTCCAATACTTGAGTACAATTACAAGTGAGGATGGAAAAATAGACTTGGACGTGGTGAACAGAGTCACGAAGGCAAATCAAATATTTTATCAAATAAATAACTCACTAATGAAAAAAAACAAGAACAATACTATATGGTAGCGAAACATGGCCAGCCCAACAAAAACACGAGAACAGAATAACAGCGATAGCAATACAATTTCTAAGCTATAGGGAAAACGAACTTGATCGATGGAGAAATCAAAAAATAAGAGAAGAAGTAGGGAGAGTAAAATATATAACAAGAAAATTACAAGAAACCCACTAAAATGGTACAGACATACATATAGGATGAATCCACAACGAATGACGAAACAAGTAATAGAAGCCAGAGTACCCGGAACAAGGAAAGTTGGACGACCTAGAAAACTAATGGAAGATAGAATAGAAGAAACAGAGGAACATCACTAGAAGCAATAAAAAAATATGAGATCAAACAGGAAACAATGGAAGACCTGGATGGAATCCACTCCAATGCCGTGAAGGCAGAAAGAGAAATTAGAAAGAAGATGAAGATTTCAATTAAAAAACTTAAACAACTTTATTCACAAGATTTAAACGAAAACCGCAAGTTCTTAAAAGATAAAACTGAATAAATTCACTGGGTTCTCTTTCAACAATTTGTTAACAAATGAATTTATACAAGTACTTAATTAAATTTTATATCCTGTTTGTTTTGAACAATCACACTTCAAAAAGTCATATTATCCAAAAATCTAAATGAATTTGACAATCTTTAAACGACAAAATTAAACCTACTTTCGTACACGATTGTCTTATTAACTTGATCTACCTTAATTTAAATTTTTAATTGCCCTACAAAATTGACTCGATATAATTTGCTTAATTTTTAACAAAAGTAATAACAACATGTACAAAAAATTAAACATTCCACAATGGCGAATAATAAAAGAACTAAAAAAACCAGATATTCTTGTCATGCAGCATAAGCAGTCGCAGTGCATGATTCTAAGGAGGGTAATTATTGTTAAATATTTTCGCTTTCTAATGCTAGTTGTTATCTGCCAAACATTTAAAATTTAGGTTAGTACGAACTCCAACATCTGTGCCAAGAAGTTTTACAGCAAAACATTCTTGTATTGTGCTTATGATTTAGGGCGCTCGTTCTTTTCGCTTTTAAAAACTCATTTTCATCCAAGTCAAGGACGCTATTGTGGCAATTTTTAAGTTCAAATAGGACATTCGGTAGTTTTTGCGAACCGAATTTTCCAGGGCCGTAATTGAACTAAACGTAAATATTTAGATTCCGTTTTAGGATTCTAAACAAATTCGAACTATCTGTGGAATTAATTAGTAATTATTTTTAATTTTCAGAAATACGCAATTAATTTAATCGAATTTAAGTTATTAATTTAAAATTATAACCTCTAAATTTCAAGAAAGCGATAAATTATAAATCAACAAAAGAAAACGAATTAGCTTTTAGTAATGCTTGTTTGCAATCGGTTTCTTAACGAAAGAAGGCTCGATTAATTTGGATAATAAGAATTATTTTGATGAAACATTTTAATAAAATTATCGAATGGGTTAGAAAGTAATCTAATAATAAAAAGGAAATCTGTAACATTATCGAAAGAGTTCCTAATTTAAATATATTACTTATTCACAAACTAACAGTAAATGGAGCGTAAGTGTTAAAATTACTTTTATGTAACAAATTGCAGTAATACACTTTGTTTATGAATTTATAATTTAAATGCAATAAATTAAATGAGATTTTTGGTACACAATTTTTAATTTACGAAAATAAACGTTGAATGTTGAATTACAGTTACTTTACTGCGATTAACAATAATACAATTACTTAGTATTTAACCTTATTGTTTGTTTTTTATTATTATTTTTTGATTTGGCGTAAGTACAAAATAATGTTAATTCCAAGTCTGGGTAAACTTCTCAGTTTTAGTCTTAAAAGCTACTGATATTTACAAAAATTAATTCGTAAACGAAGCTGTTTAACTTTAAAAACCATCAAAAATCAATTTAGTTTAGTAGGTTTCCAAATAAGGGCAAATTACTTAATTTGTAAGTTAACCTAGTAAACCTAGACTCATCGACGTTTGTACAAATTTAGTTCTTCCAGACTAATTGGGAGTCGTAACTTTTTATGCTTTTATTAAGGAAACTTTACGTATATAACTGTGCTTACGCATATAAAGTTAGTTAATTACCTCCATTTTTTATGAAATAATTATAAATAAATTAAAAAACTACAAAGTAGGTAAAATTTTGCCTTCAACCTTCAGCATCCTTGACCTAAATTTGCGTTTAGGAGTCCTATTACTATAGCTTTAAAATTGTATATTCTCTGTGCCTGGGAACTTAAATATATTTTAATGTATATATTTTTATTAATTTTACTTTACACTTTCATATGGAAAATTTGGAAAAGTACTTTAAATTTGATTAAAATAATAAAACCTACATACATACACTTTGTGAAATAACATCTGTTTCTACAGTTTCGGCTTTTCAAAAATTGAAATAAATAAATTAAAAAAATTAGAAAAAAGTACAAAATTATGCTTTTTACATCAATTTAAATTTAGAACTTCGGCAAATAACTGTAAGGAAAACACATATTTTTAGATATTCAACGCACTTGCTCTCCTTTGTTATTAAAAATTGAAAATAATGCAGGAATAATAAAAATAGTGATTTAAAATGTAAAAGTTTATGAGGACTTCGACTTTACTTTTTCTTGGGCGTCTTATTTCAAACTTCTTAGTTTTAAAGTTTAAATTTTCCTTTCGTTTAAAAATGTCGCAATAAAATAAGCAATAAAACAAATTTTTATTAAAATTTCTCCATTTGTAACTACAAATTTCAAAAAAGCTTGATATTTCGATACACTAATATACATTTAAAAAAATTTATAATTATTCAAACACTAAATTTCCATATACGAAAAAAAATTAATTTCTAAAAATGGAAATGCTTTGTTTTAATATTTAATAGTCACAGTCACAGACGGCTATGTTATTATTTAATTAGTAACCTTCGAAATGTTAAGTTATCTTAGAAAATTCTTCTTCTTAGTCGGAATCCTCTTCTACCGGTAATCCAGTGTAGAGGTAACGTTCGATTCACACTTTTCACTAGTCTGCGCCACTTCTTCTTGTCCTTTGCTCTTTATACTCCGTGTTGCCAACTAAAACAGTATTTTCTCCTTGCACTGTAGAATATTCATAGAGATTATTCAAATTGCTTATTTAGTGAAGGAGTAAAATAATTTTATTGCAACAACCAATCACAATAGTCTTTGCATTAGGAATTTGTCAATTACCACGTGCTTTTGTTTACATGCTGGCCCAGTTCTTGAATTAACTTTAAGTATCCAACTGAACAAAAATAGTAGAAGAAAATGAAAATTTCAAGAGTTTCCAATGGCCCATATTTTAACCTCCTGTTTTGAAGTTGTCTTTAACTAAAGTCGTATTTAAAACATCCGCGAAACGATACGGTTTGATACAATTTTATATTTGTAGAAATGTAGAAAAGAAACCCACACTCTTGCCATGACAATGAAAAATAACGTTAAATTTAAACGCAAGGTGAGAATACAACTTCTTTAAAAGTTGCAAGCTAATCTTATTTCTCTCTTTTCCATCTGACTTAAACTTTCAGAATTAAAAATTTAGAGAAAAATATAATTTTCAAGATAATACGTGATGATGCATGCGGTTATTCAGGTGAGAATATCTGCAATGTTTTTATTTTATCAGCAACATTAAACAATTAAATTAGCAAGATGAGGCACGTAGTTATATAGGTACAAATATATTCACTGCTCCTTGCCCTCAACTTGATAACATCTTTCTCCTGCACGACTCA
The DNA here is from genome assembly GCA_963082815.1 of Melanotus villosus. NCBI lineage: Eukaryota > Metazoa > Arthropoda > Insecta > Coleoptera > Elateridae > Melanotus > Melanotus villosus. The sequence continues at coordinate 73,928,473 of OY720420.1, forward strand.
TATTCTTCAAGCTGCTACAACAGTACTGCACCTGCTGAAGCAACTGCAATGGGCGTTACTTGACCATTACTACAAAAGCATATTTCATAAACTTAACAATTACCAGAGGTTTCGACTAAAAAGGCCAAACGAATGTTTTTGTTACTAAAAAAAACCGTACGAGTTTAAAACAAGCCCATTTCTTTCATCTTTAAATTTGACGAAATTAAGAACGCATTTTGCACACCTGAAGGCTTCAACAATGGGTCGAGTAAACAATAAACAATTACATCTACAATTTTGGCGTTTTTTTTTATAAACGTCTCCGTAAAGAACGGAGCATAGTGTAGCAAAGATAAACGCATACAAGGTCTATTTTTGTGTACAAAACAACAATGACAGTGACCCGTTTAAAACGACGTGCGCCACATACTAAATCTCTTGAGATCTTGTTACGAAGACCCAGCCTTTATGAGGACCTTTGACTTTGAATATTTTTACTACGGCTCCGTACAATCTCCACAGCTTGGTGCACTGTTATAAAGGTAGGCAATACATCTCAGTTGAAATCTATTACGGGTTATAAATTTTAAACAGGTATTGTACACTTCGTTTTGGTTTCGTTAGGCTTTTAGTTATTTGGAACCGTGATAATCTTCACTAAAATTAAATTAAGTTTCACGGATTTGAATTTGTAATATTTTAATGCATGACTGGAATTTGGTGGTCAGGAATTTATTTTTTATGTTTTATTAAACAGATCAACTGGAACACAATAAAACTGTTGCTAATTATTTTAAAAACGGATTTCAATTGCAACTTGTCTTAAATGCAACATCTGAAAATCTCATGCAGGTACAGAAACTCGCTGCGCTTGTTTCTGTAACGTCCTGCATTCATTTCGGAATCGCTAACTTCCCGCACTTGTTATGAAAATAACTATTATGACAATTTGAAGTTGATGTTGATTTTATTTTGAAAGTTCGGATTAAAATTTTAATCCCAAAGCAAGCAAACATCAATTGGATTAATGTAAATCTGAAATTACTTTATAACAGCAACGTTTTACAATTTTTGGGAATTTTTGAATTTTAAAATTCAGCGATAGAATTAATCCATCGAAATTTCAAATTTGGACTGAAATTTAATTCTAAAAGTTCCGATTTTTCAATTCGAAATTAACACTTTCATTCAACTAAACAGGGTCAAAATCACTTTAATCTTTGTAGTAAAGTTTCAGACTGGCACATGTCTGAAGAACAATTTTATAAAAGTCTGGAGCTTCAGAATCCCAAGTTAAAAATTTACATATTAAAAATTAGAATTTAGATTTCAACATTTCAAAATTCAAATCTGACCTGAAATGTAATTCAAAACATTCCACATTTGACTTTCATTTTGAGAATAAAGTTTCAACCCACCTAGACTTTAGTCTAAAATAATTTTATAAATAGCTAGAGTTTTGGAGCTTTAAACCTAGGTTTTGCAAAGATTTAGTTTAAAGTTACAAAATTGAAATGAATTTGAAGACTCCCACGGTTAGTGTCAGTGATTTTTTAGTGCTCCATCTTTCCTCCTGATGAAGCCGACGAAACGTTGAGTTCTTCTTTCTCGACAAGGACATCGTCCCAACCAGGAAGACGTTCTTTTAATAAATGATTGAAATTTGAAAAATTAGTTCTTTTAGTCACATTTAAAATTAGAAACTTGTAAACCAAGCTGTGATTTCAACTCACAATAACCTAACAATATAAGTTCCCACATTTTTAATCCAGATTCAAAAAATTCAAATCTAGTTTGGATGTCAAAAAACAAAAAATCAAAAATAATATTTTTTTAAAACTGAAAAATTAACTTTAAACCTTTAACTTGGTAGCACCTCAACTACTTTTCACCTAATATCTTTATAACCTCCATAAATTCAAGCCCATAATATAAATCCACTTCAAGGGAATTGACTTTTAAACCTTGACCACCCCATCCTCAATAAAAAAAGGCCAGGTTTTGAACTAACAAAATATACAGAAGATATATCTATAATAAGAAATACAGATTTAAGTAAAACGGTGCAATAACGTAATAAAGTTTTTATAAAAGGTCATAAAACAGAAAAAAAGCGTACAGTTAAGTAACCGTAAAGGGTTGACCTACATTTTCTTTAAATAGGATCTCATGTATACCTCGAAACGTAACCCCTTATTATAATCCTAAGAAGCCGATGCCTAAATGTACCGTTTGGTGGAATAAGAAAATATCGTTTTAGTTTAATAGTTTTATTATAATGGTGTTTCGTACCCTGATTGCTGTCTGGTTCGATACATGACATATGTTAAATGGTTGTGGGTTATTTGGTTATATAAAAGGAAAATTGCAGATGGTACGGGTTGATTACATGTATGAAGAGTAAAATATGGGGAATTTTTCCATATGTGTATACATGTACATTGGTAGCAATTGTTAAATATACTTTCGATATAAAAATATTTAATTAACTTTCAATTTTATGTTGTTTTTTCCGTGGGGACTTTATTCAGTTCGCAGAAAACCAAAACTACAATTTTTGGTGATTATTAATTATTATGCAGAACAACAATCATTACAGATCTTTAAAAATTAGAATTTGACGCCCCTAAACCTTTTTTGACTAATTGAAATTGTGAAGTACTTAATCACGTCATCTGCTTATGAAATGCCAATTCCGACTAAAGTGAAACAGTGCTATTGTTAGATGATATTGAGGAAAAAAAGAAAAAAAAATGTAGATTTATCTCTTATAGTTTTTTTAAGAACTTCATAGTTAGCATTTCGGTTTTGTCTGTGACTAATCTCATTTGGTAACATTTGAAAAGGAAGGTAAACGAATCATTAGGATGTCAATAGAAAACGTTTATCTTCTTATCTATTAAAGAAATTAAAAAATCGATGGAATTTGTATATTCTAGAAAGTAATTTAAAGAATTTACCTTTTAAGCTCGATTTAACTCTGTTGATGTATTTGATAACGGATAAGCCATTGTTAAGTTGGTATTTTCAGCTTTCAGTTCTTCTGTTTTATTCGCATTCTGACAAGTAGAAAAATTAACTAAAAATCTGGTTGATTACTTTAAAATGCACAAATTATTCTATCAATTTGTTGGTATATATTGTATATTCCCACGTCGCATCCCTTATAAATAGTTGGCGGAATGATCTTCTCCACACAACGCACATTTTGCTGGAGTGCTTTTGGGTTTTCTACATGCGTTAGAATCATGTTGGCCACCACATTTTACACAATTAAAAGGTTTGGTGCAATAAGTTTTCGAATGTTTACTTGAAGATTCTTTAAGTAAAAAGTAAGAAAATAAAACTGATGTTACGTCATCCATGTTTACTGAAAATAGAAACTCCACTGGCTATATTTACGTATAAAATTAAAATTAAAGTTAATAACTGCATCGAATTTGACAACTCATAGGTTTTTCTCTATTTGAAACACTTCAGCATCACTTATGTCATAACAACCGAGTTGACCAATAGTGCAGAAAATTTTACGCATACTCACAAAAGATCAGTGATGCTTCCTCCAACGTCAGTCAGCTCTAATAAAATTAGAAGTCAAGATAAAAATAACGATACAATACTTTTTGATCGGACCTTGTACTATCTTTAGTTTTCCTTACTCCAAGTACTATAATCAAAAAATGTTCCTTTCTCAAAGAACCGTGGTGGGTAAATAATAATTAATAATTGAGCGCGTAAAGAAATAAATCAGAAATTTTTGATTTGATCGATGGAGAAGCCGATGACAGCTGTAAACTTTTTAAGCTTTTTGATAGTCTTCTAAGACGTTCTTCTGTCTAGTTTAATAATTAATTTTAAACTCTGTAAGTGGTGCCAATAGGGCACGGAGGGATTTGTTATGATGGGTGGGGATTGGGAGTACTGTATAACGTTAAAATGCCTGTGACGCCAGCCGCAGGACACCGCTTCTACAGTGCAAGGTAGTTAGTAGATCATATATTCAATGGGAGTTGAATATATGACCGAGATGGTTAGACCATTTTTTTCCATCTTATACTAACACTATTTCTAGTATTACCGCTAGTCTCCTAGGTCTATATTAAAAAAATTCAGAAATTGCTGCAAAAATACATACAAAAAATTGGCAAAAGTAAAGTTCGAATTATAAATGTTATAAAATTATGAAGTTTCAAAGTTTCAAATTATAAGCTAGAAACTTCAAAATTTCTAATAGAAATTCTTAGATAGTTTTTAGAATTGGATTGTCAAATTTATTTACTCAACTTAGGCAAGCCTAAAATTGCAATTTTACAAAAATCTCATATCCAAAATCTTCAAATTCAATTATAACCTCCACTAACCAAACTTCCTACTTATAAATCTACTTTGTACTAATTTTTGAAAGTTAGAACTAAAACCCTTAATCACCGAATATAAATTTTAAAAGACAAAGTTTATTTTTTTAAGTTTTAAATTGCAATTTGAGACTCGAATTAAACGAGGAAAATAAAATTTTGAACCAAGATTTAATTCTAAAAGGTTTGAATTGAGATTTAGACTGGCGATTGAAATTCCACTCAGTGAAAATAAATTTAAAAACAATTTTATAGAAGCTCGAACCATTCTAATTTCAAATACAAAATTTGGAATTTTTACATTTTACATTTACATTTGTAGGCCAAATTTTATTATCAAAATTTCGATTTTGGACTGGAGATTTCGTTTTAAAAAATGACATGAAAAAAGAAGAATTTTGCATTCACATTCAACTCACAATTTGAATAATGAAGATTTCATTCGAGTTCATAAATTTAATCAGTTCTTGTTTATTTCACTTTTAATCGCATATTTTCGAGGTTTCTTTTTTTTAAGACTATTACAGGACCATTCTTTTGAAGGTAATCGTCAAATGGTATCGGTTTTCATAAAGTTTTCATTTGCTTTTCAAATAAATTCACTTGAATTCAAACCACCTTCAACAGTTTCACAATATTATGAAATAGGAGAAGTGCTTTTAATTTAAAAAAATAAATATTTAAATATTAAATATTTTTGAAACTTAGAACTTCTTAACGATTCGTATTGTCTATCTTCTTAAAATTATTATTTCAAAAATTATGAAGCTAAAATTTTCCACTACTACAAAATAATATTTGTTTAAAAGCAAAAATTACAGAAAACTGAAAACATTCTCTCAAGTCGGTCTGAAGTAATTCACGCAGACATTTTGAAGAAATTAAAGTTTGAAGTTTTTATTATTATAAATTCTAAATCTTATATAAAGAAGTTCTGACGAAGTTTTGGAATATTTAAAGCCTCTTTACTTCAGTTTCAGAAGAATTTTTGATATCCCCAAACTTTATCATTTTAAAGTAAACAAACAAATTTTCACTTCGACATTTAAAAAAAAAAAACTCTTTGCGTAAAATAGTTTGATTGTGGAACACACATTCTGTTATTTCCGTGATTCCTCGGGCTTCATCAGTTGTTTGGGCCAAATCCGCCTCGAGACCTACTTACAGGGGACTCGGAATACTAATCGCAGACCATGCGTGCACCACAAAACAAAGCACTTCAACAGCAAATTTGGATATTTCCAAGAATACCGCGAATAATGATAGCCTGCAACATCCTATACTTTATTAAACTGACGTCAGTGAGAGTTATTAATATCAGGGAATTTTGAACATCCTTGAACCTGTTGCTCGTGTGGTTTCAGGAAGTTTACTCTGAATTTAGGACAGTTATGCGGATGTTCGTGAAAAATGAGTCAGATTTGGTTATTTTACTTCTTTCCCTGGGCATTTTTCGGGTGTGGTGTTATTTGATGCTTGAAAGATTTAATCACAAAAATTTTATATGTTTACAACAAACAACAAATGTAATTAGGAAACTACCTGAAAAATATCATGTTGAAGTGAAATTTTAATTACAAAAACAATCCCTAAAGCAACATTTGATCTACTTAAGCAAGGTAACGCAAAAATTCTTTCCCATCATTAGCGAGTTTTTTTTATCACAGATGGCCGTGAAATTATTTTGTTTCGATTAGGTCCATTCCTGGTTCCAAAATTTTCCAATTTTGTCACCGTGTGTTCCTTGAATGTATCCGAGTTTGGTGGCCAAGGTTGTAGCTATTTGGAAAGTTTCGTAAAAACTTGGATGTCGAAATCGCATTTCAAATCGAACAATAATTTGTAGTTAACATTTTTGTGAAGTACGCAAAGTTTACGTTAGATATGGTCAAGATTTTACACTCCAAGGTTGTCAACTTTATTTATAGTAAACGTTGCACATTATCAGTTCACTCTGCGATTCATTCATGTTTATTTTACAAGGCCATCTTTGTTTATAAATCGAAATGTGGTGACGAATTAATTACAATTGTAGGAATGCTTGGTAAAGTTCAGATTGGATCAAAAGCACGCGCTTCTGTTGTGGTTGTTTTTTTCTTCAAAGGATCCTTTTATTGTTAACACGAGTTCAACGACTTAAAATTACGTTATTTGACAAGCGTTAAAAGGCGGCGAGTCGTTTCAAAGATATACAGGTAAACTTGGAAATGGCAAATTACCAAATTGTGGCCACTTAAGGTAACCGAAGTTAATTGGTTTATTCCAGGTGAAATAAATCTTACAAAATGTTTTGACATTTTTATTGAAAAGAAACTTTTTGAAATACACGTTACCAAGCTTGCTGTACCTTCAGAATAAAGCAATCCTGCATACATTTTCAGGTTCAAAAGTAAAAGAATTTTTATATGAAATTAAATTAAATCAGCTGATTATTTAATCTGTCATTACTTAACTTCAAGTTTATATGTGAGTAATTTTGAAAATAAATTAACAATTATTTTATACTTTAATTACTCCTCGTCGAGGATAATTTGTAACCAAATTACAAGCAACTGTTGGTTAGTTTTTTAATGAATCTGAAGATATTCTTATTTTTCCTTTAGAACAATGGCTTGTTATTAGCTTGCTATCAACTCGTAATCTGCTTAAATTTATAATTAAATATGTATCAACAATTCAGGTAGCAATTGGCATTAGAGTTTCTTTTGAAAATGTTTCCGAAGTGTTAGTGGGAAATTTTTACATTGTCACTGAAATACTCATATATGTAGTTTTAATATTTCATATCATAAAATTATAATTCGGTGCGTACTTTCCAGGTTTTAAAAACAGGATATATTTATACATACATAAATTATTAAAAACGTTATTTTCTGCAAGCAACAAAAATTTCCTGCAAAAATAAACAGTTACCCGGATCATTGTACTCTCAAAAACCGAAAGGTGATACGTAATTTGTAATTACATATAAACCTTTGAACTTCTGCGAATCAACTTTCTATCGTTTAAAAGAAGCGATTTTTTTATACATCCTACAGTCCTACCCATTTGGCGCAACTAATTTAAAGTGGTTTTAATTTAATTTCGTTTCAATATAAATAAAATAAAAATATGTATTTAGTTTAGAATTGACGAAAAGAATTTTATAACTTCTGACTGAAAAATTGCTAAACTTGGGCAATAGATTGCATATTTCTAAACATAAATTAAAATATTTGGATTTTGTATAGCTATCAAGTTTGAACTTTTGCTCTTCATTATTAGGATACGATCTACTTGTGTAGATGCTCAGTAAAACAGTTCATAGGAAATTAACAACAAATGTATTACATCATAAACAAATTTCTGTTAGTTTTTTTTATCGTATCTATGTAAACCAAAACTAAAATAAATTAAAGTCAACCATGTGGACTGTACAAAAATGAAAAGAAAACTATGGAATTTTATAAAAACTACACAAAACGATTAGCAGAGAAAAAGTTAAATAAGTAATAGCAATTGAGACTGAAAAAATATGAAGGTATAGCAAAGATTAGTTTAAGTATGTGGAAACTCATTATTTGAACATAAAAATATAAATAGGAACGTAACTACAAGTTGCAAACGGAAGTAGGCCCACCCTTTTTTGTTAGTTTTCTTTGGAGTTGAAAATGAAACTCAGAAGGCTGAATATAAAGGAAAAACGCCATATTTTGAACTTTAAAACTGCACTGCTATCAAATTTCCATTTTTAAACGGTTTATTTTTTAGGCTTTTGGATTCGAGATTTTTGTAGAACTCACAAATAGTGATTCGCGGCTTGACTTGATATTCAAGCTACTTGACTTGAGTCAAGTCAAGTAAATATCAAGTTAAGTCAAGTAGTTTGACAAGACTACTTGATTTTTTATTTAAAAAGCAGAAATTCTGAGTAAATTTTTATTGTAGTTTGACTGCCTTTACTTGTGGTCGTACCAGTGTCACCGAACGTCAAAACGCTTAAAATTATAATTTAATATACTATAGCAATTGCTTAGCTTAGTTAAAATAAATCAATAAATGTATCTGCTATAAAGAGTTTTTTATTATTTATAAAACATAATCTTCCATTCAAATCAGATACATATTTAAAACAGGAAACATAAAAATAAAACATACATAACAGTATAATCTGATATTGTCTTTAAATACTAAATAAAATATGTATTCAGTTCGTCCAATGCATGTTTTGGTCTTCAATTTTATTTAATATTTAAGGACAATGTCAAATTAAAGCTGTTATACATTACATTCATTTAAAAGCAGTCTTTAGTGGCGTCGTTCTTCATCCAAGAGTTAAGGCACATGAGGCTTCTAATGGATTTGTCACCCAATCTGTTACGGATTTTTGCGACAGTTAGTGCTGCCCTGGAAAACTGCATTTCAACAGGAGTTGAAGTTGCTGGCGTTGATAAAAAATACTTTGCCGTTACGGATAAGTTTGGAAAAACCGATTCGTGTCTTTTCCACCAATGTAGGATATCTTCTGAACTGTCAGCTCGTTGATCAGTCAGGTATTTGTCTATTTCCTAACGCCAAGCAATTTAATATTTTCGATTAACAGGTGATTTCTTAAATAAACCCAGTGGGTCAATGTTAAATTCGCTACAGTCACTATTTTCTTGGTCCGGTTTTGAAGATGATTCGGGTGGTGAGTCGGAGTCGGGCCGAAAGTACTTTGCTTTGAAAATTTCTTCAAAATGTTTGACTGCATTCATCTGTAAATCTTTTCCCCAACTTATACTAGAAAATGTTTCCACTTTATGTCGCGGGCCCAAGATTAAAACAACACAGTACATCCAGTTGCTACAAGTGTTTGATAATTTTATCTCTCGCTGCTTGAATGCTACGTATTAATTTCTCATCAGTTTCATCTCTTTGTGGATTATTGTCAAGTCCATGAGCCCATGTTTCTAGTTTATCTAGAAGCATATTTATACCAATTATTACCGTAGGAAGTGTACAATAGGTTTCGCCTTCTAATGTTGTGGAAATAGTTTTGAAAATTGTAAGGTACTTGCAAACTCGTTCTATTAGTGACCATTCCATGTCTGTTAGCTTCAAAGGTTTCATATTTTCTGCATTATCACAAAGGATGTTCAAAGTCCTTTTCAAATTTAAGCTCCATCGTAGTCTTTCGAAGGTGGAGTTCCATCTTGTTATAACATCAAGTTTTGGCATGGTCATTTTTAGGTTCACGATATTGCAAAATTTTTCAAAATCTTTGCGTAAATGTTCAGAATTTTTCAACTTCTTTGCTAAACTATGGATTTTTTACTGGCGAATTTAGTTCTTCAGCCTCTACAAGTTCTGAATCGATTATTCTCATAAAATCTCCCGCACCCAAATTTAAAATGTGAGCAAAACACACAAAGTGCCTACATTCAGGGTCAATGTCACAAATAAAACTTTTCAATTCCTTAATAAAGGTGAAATTGCTGTTTGTGTTGTCGGTCGTAATTCCTTGCACATAATTTGTTAAGTCGTAGAATTGCAATACATCATCGAATAACTTGGCTATTGAACGTCCAGTATGTTACCCATACGCCGGAACAAATCTAAAAGGATGGAATGAAGAATCCAATTATTATCGATGAAATGGGTAGTAATTCCATAGTATCCTTTCATACTAAAAGAAGACCACCCGTCTAGTGTGAATGAGATTTTTGTATTGCATTTTTTGAAGAAAATTTTAAAGCTATTTTGTGCCGCTTCAAACGTGTTCGTTGTCAGGGAATTCATTTGGTTCCTACCAGGTAAAGTTGCTTTTAGGTTTAAATACTTATATACTTTTTCACTTATTTCATCCCCAAAAAAATTAAAAGGAAGGTACTTTCTCACTGTGTATTCCACAAGTATTTTTTTAAATTTTATACACAGCGTGCATTTTCCTTGTTTGCCAGTCTGCTTCGTACTCTTTGGATCTTGCTCGACTATGAAATGATCTGTAATTTTTTTCTTTTCGTCAGATGTACGTTTTTTTACGTGTCGAACGAGTTCGGAAAGTTCAGAATAATCTGTATTTTTATTCTTTTTGCCACTTGTAACTGTATGTTCTTGAACGATTTCGGAATGTTCGGATGAACAGTCTTCCGCCACATATTCTGACCCGCTGCTCTGAAAAGGTTCCGTTTCTATTTCCGTTGAATTGCTCATTGCTTTTTTAATAACTATAGGTATCAACATTCACACATCACACTACTTCATACACTGAGCAAGTCTATCCTACATTTTATACATATGCAAGCGTTTCAGTTAGCTCGGGGCAACCCCCAACTTGTATCTGAATACTAAATGCGCGCATGAGCCTGCGACAATGGAAACGAATGAATGATTCGAGCGTTTTCGCACATAGTCGGTATGTTATCAAGTAATGTCAAGCAGCTTGAAATATCTTGATATCAAGTCAAGTAGTAACGAAAGAAAATCAAGTCAAGTCAAGTAGTGAATTTTTGAAAAGCTTGGTTTTCAAGTCAAGTCAAGCAATTTATGAAAACATCAAGCTACTTGACTTGATGAATCTCTACTCACAAAATGTTTTTAAAATTTTGTTTTGTATTCAGAAGTGTGAAACCAGTGTGGCGCAGTGGTAAGAGCGTCAGGCTAGCATCACGTTAGTTTTTGGTTCGAATCTCCCAATGGATAGAATTTCCTGCAGTCTGGAGGTCGGTGTCGAGTCCAACGACGAATGGACCGAATGGACCGAATGGTCACCAAATTAACAACGCTCTCCTCCGAACACAGGCCTAAGAGGCAGTGTAACAAGCTTCTACACGTACACATACACACACACAATGCACATGGTGCAGTATGTAGGTATAAACGGCGCATATTGTGCATGCATCCGTTAAAACTACATACACTAATGCACCAGCAAAAAGCCATAAACCTTCAGGCCTGAAAGTGCTGTACATACCTACATTACATTCAGAAGTGTGACCCACAAACACAAACACAATATATAAGTACGGTGTCCGAAGTTTTTTATTTCGAATTGCTTTTTTGGGTGTAATTAAATTTTTCCAAATGGAACAATACTGGCTGACTGAGTTATTTGAATGTTTTTACAAATCCAACTATGATTCGGAATGCTGTAAACGTAAGAATCAATTTTAAAAAAAATTGTAACAGTATTAAAAGCATATTTGTTTATTAACTATCAGCAGAATTTCAAAACCAGACACTAAAGACTTGTATAGAAGTAAAACAAGGAGCCAAGCTAGATGTGGATCCCATACTACAATAGAAAAATTAAAAATTTATTTATAGATGCTAGGGTGGCACAGTGGTGGAACGTCAGGCTAGCGTTACATTAGTCCTTGGTTCGAATCTCCCGATGGGCAGGATTTTCCTACAGTCTCGAGGTCGGTACCGAGTCCTGGTGACCATTCGTCATTGGGCACCAAATTAACGATGCTCTCCTCCGAATACAGGCCTAAGAGGTAGAGTAACAACATCCTACACGTACACACACTTACACTATACGCATGGTACAGTATGTGGCTATTAAACGGCGCACCAACACGTAATTGACAGAGACGAACCAGGTTGTAAAAGCCACATACGCTAACACACCAGCCTTGACACCGACATCGACAGACAATATAAAGGACAAGGGAAAAATCGAACAACACACAAAAAAACTATTACTAAAAATATATAGAAAAAATAACAAGCAATCTGAAACGAGAACAGGATATACAAACTGTGGAAGATACCATCGAGAAGTAAATTTGGAAGCTGCAACACATACACATATGTGTATGTGGAAAATAAATAATCGATGCGCATGAAAAAGATAGTATGGATAAAGGTATAATTCGAAGAACTATGCATGTATTCTGATCCAATTGAATGTCAGAACCCTGTAAAAAACACGATAGTAATAAAACAGTCAACTAAGGTGCCATTCTCAGTACAAAGCTGTCTTGGCAATGTTGGTTAGAATCAGCCTGATATTCTCTTCACAAAATTGCAAGAGTAAATTTTGTTTGCTCAATATATTTAAAAGTACAGTCAGAGTATTTAATTTTGTAGATTCCTAATTTCTCCATAATCTTCAGTTCGTGTTTAGGATTGTAAATTATAAAAGCATTATCTTTACCTAAGCAACTAAACTGTTTTGAGAATATTTTTATTTCTAAGAATAAAGACCTCGGACTAACGCCAAAATTCTTGTCACCTGCTTTGCTGAACACACCGTTTGGCGACGCTTTGACACGCTCACTTAGGTCGAAATAGTATATAAAACATAGATTTCCTCTAAAGAGTTGGTGAAGAGTATATCTTCAGGCACGAGATATACTTCGAGGAAAATTACCGATCTGCCTTGAAAGGAAAGTATACGAGCATTGTATGCTACCTACGGTAATGAGAAGTTGACACTTACTCCCCAAAAGTTCAGGAAATAGGCTAAGAGTGGCACAGAAGGGAATGAAGAGGGCTATGCTAGGAACAACCAGAAGAGACAGAATACCAAATACCACCATACGACAAAAAACAAAAGTGACCGATATCATAGAACGAGTCGCTAAAGCTAAATGGAGGTAGGCAGGTCACGTAGCGCGGTCAATAGATAATAGATGGACAAAGAGACTAACAGAGTGGAGGCCTAGGGAAGACATAAGAAGTAGAGGTAGACCACCCACTGGATGGAGTAACGACGTGAGAAGCATAGCAGGAAATTGGATAAACACCGCCCAGAATAGAGAAAGTAAAGGAGGCCTATGTCCAACAGTGGACGCAAGCGGCTGAGGGATGATGATGATATCTTCAAGTATACTATGTCACCCAACTTTACTTTTGTAATTTAGTGAAGACCAACCTCTTTAGAGATTAACTCCAACCAACATGATCACGAAAGCTTTATACTAGGGATGGCAATTTAGTGTCAATAATATTACATATTGTGTTTTTACAGGACTTCTGATATTCGGTATGCAAAAAGGAGATGAAAGCAAAGATAGCACAAGAAGAAGAAACAATCAAAATAAGGGTACCGTAAAAAGAACTCAGAAGATAACTTGAGAAAAATCTGTAACAGAAATAGAACGAAATTATAGAGAAACGAAATTATTTTGATACGTAACTGAAGGAAACAAAAGTGAACAATAACATATAAAAAGATATTGGTAATTGATAAAACCAGTCATGGCGAACTTGGCTATAAATAAAAATGTAGCAATCAAAGGACCTCCATAGAAGTGGTAGACCGGTAATTTTAACGTCTAAAAAGTAAAAACCGTATGTATTGAATGTCTCCCATTCTCAGCAATGCACTTCCCCAAATGGGAGATGAAATTTGCAAAGTTTTGATTTATATTTATGTATCTGATATTTTAAGAACCCTCACAGCTAAACATATGTACCAATAATATTTTAAAGCTACATCTTTTACGTACAAATGGCGTCGCATTTATAACTTGATTGATTTAATTTTTATTCAACTTATAAAATGCTTATATAACGCTTCTTGCCGGACCCGGCATTTAGGGCACACTCTTAAAATAAGAATACATAACCAAGGTACGAATAATCAAATTAGATATTCGAAAAGTTATTACCTAGATTAAAAATCAAAGAAATGCTACAGAGAATCTAAAATTAATCAATGGAACGAGGTATGCTAGACATTAGTGTGGGGATTATTGTGTTCCACATCAACCCTGATTTAATGTATTGTAAATAATATTGTAAATAATTCTTTATAATCTCTTTCTTTATACTATTTCTATCCGTGTTAACTATCATACTTTACGGAATCCCTGTAGTTTTCTAATCTTCTTATGTATGGCTAATTCTTTCGGAAATTGCAGCGTCCGCAGTGCCAGGTAACGTATTAAGATAATGTACCAAAGGCGTCCTGCCTAGAAAAACCCTTCTTAATCCATACTCTGTCTACGCTATTATATTTTACTGGCTACCTAGCTTTCTTCCACAATTTCATTTTAAAAACTATACACTTCGTCTTCCACTCTTGTTAAGAGCATATATCATTGACACGCGCCAAGTGCATAATAAAGATTAATATAAACTCAAGACGCCGCCGTTCTGTTTAAAACAGCACAAAAATACGAAAGAAAACAAAATACCTGGCATTAGAAGCATAATAAACAAAAATAATAAATTGATTACTAACACGAAAAATATAGCTGAAACAGAAAACAATAAAAAGAGAGAATTTTAAGAAGAAGAAATAGATTGACGAGGAGTATTAAAAATATATAACAGTGGAAGAACAATTACACAAAAAAAAGAAGAAAAATCAACAGCCATTAAAAACGTAACATCTGAACTACAAAACTGAATGGCAAACAAATAACGAAATGGATTCTCAGACAGTAAGTTGAAAACTCGCTTTGCAACCACCTTACACAGGTTCTATTCCAGCGGTAGCATGAAAATCGCCGCGAGCCGTTCAGGTTTGAAGCCTCTAAAATAGGACGACCAAAGCAGTTGGTGCCTTGAAATGAAAAAAAACAGAAATGGCTAACAAGATTGTTAAAAAAATATTAAAAAAAAAAACTATTACGAAAGAATGGATGCAAAATAGAACAGTATACCTCTATATAAAAAACAAAAAAAGAGAAACACAAGTATCTTTCGAAATTACAAGGCATCGTATTTATCCCTAGTTTTAACGAAAGTATTCGAAAAAAAGCAAAATCGAAGGAGTGATTAAAGAAAAATCAAGAATATCATTGCAAAAACGATGTTATTAAAAAGAAGAAACAGTTATAGTTATAGATATCTCAAAAAAATAAATATCGGAAACTTTAAATAGACTTAAAATAAGTTGATTGTTATTTGAATCTATAAAAAATCAATGTGGTAAAAAGTGAAGTCAAAAAAAGCAATGTGGTGAATATATGTATAGAAAGATGATATCAAAAGTGAATAAAATTAAGATAGGCCATATATTAAATGCAGGTTAAAGCCCTCGTCTTTGTTGTTATGCTTCAATATAACAATCATATAAAATAAAATAGATTTTTTAGCACTCACATACGAAAAATGACTCTTTTCACACTGATTTCCGTGTGAAAAGTACCACTTTAACGCACTAGTGCGAAAAGTAAGATTACTTTTCGCACTAGTGCGAAAAGTAAAATTACTTATCTATTACTATGGATACGGAAAAATATTCCTACTCAGATAGTTTGATTGTCTTTATCCCTTGATTTTATTTATTTACTTAGAGCTATTTGAACGTTCGTAGCTAAAAAATCTTGTATGATACACGTTCGAAAAGTGTCTTTAAGGCACTTATGTGAATTGCAGAACTCGCTACGCTCGTTCAGCAAACTTTCACATGCGTGCCTTAAAGACTCACTTTTCGAACTTGTATCATAAATAGCTATTATTTACGACCTTGCGTTCTAAACAGGGTGTAAACTTCTACTTTATCGCACTAGTGCGATAATGGAAACCCTTTGTAAAGTAAATGACATAAGTTACTTTACACACTCTTGACTCCGTGTCTGTCTGTGGTAAACAGCTCAAAAAAATACAGAAACGAATAACTTGCCGCAGCTGAAATTAGTATTTAAATAATTACGGTAATTTTTCTTTTCTTGTTTCTTTTTCTTAAGGATGTAGGTAAAACACGTACGTAATGGGTCATTATAAAACTATAGCTCGTGTTAAAATTCACGTGCTTGTTTCATAATCAATCACTTTACGTACTTGCTACGTAATATGCTATTTTATTAGTCAGTTCAGTTCCAAAAATACCTTGGGTTATACTTCTTAAAATTGTCGAAATTATTTACCGATAAGCGAATGAATCTAACCTAAGAAAAAAATAGTTATAATATTTTCTAACAAAATACAAACAAGTTAAATATAAATACATCGATGGTTAAAACATAATAATAATAATAATAGAACAAATACGTATTTGAGATGAAATAGTGGAGAAAATAGATAGCTCCAAATATCTTGGGTCAGTAACGCCAAATAATGAGAAAATGCACAACACAAGGAAATACAAAACAAAATTAGCAATCCAAAACAACATAAACAATTAATACCTCAGCGAGCAAACGTACTACAAAAATACGTGACAAAACAAATATCAGTACGCGGATTCTTTTCTTTGTCTGACACATGAATAAAAAGTGAACTAGGCAGATAAAGTATTTCAAAAAGTAAAAGGAAACACAAAGAAAGCCCGAAGGAACGATGTAATCAGAGAAAAATTAAAGCAGAAGCTATTAAAAACTACGGCAGTGTGATTTTAAATCGAGGCTTTGGGTTTTAGGCTACGAGCAAAATTAAAGCTTTTGTTTTATTTATTAAATTGTGAGTATTAAAAAAGTATGTATGTTACACTTTCTATTAATATTATTATCGTTTGCAGAAGCTTAAACTTCGTTAACCGATACCTAATGGCAATACATATAGTAAATAAAACAAACATTTTTGTTTTTCGCTTCGCGTAAATAAGTACGAAAATTACGAATTAAAATAACAGCTGAAATAATATGAACATCTATGGTGAGCCAAAGCAGGGACGATTCCCAAAAACTTGTAGAAATAGAAGGAAAAGATAAGCAAAACTGTAAAGAACGGCAAGAAATATAACTAAATATAAATACTACATCATGTTGTACCATGTTTTGATCGCAAGCCATCTTCAGACTAATACTGAGCATTGTACTTCCACTTACATTACCGTAATTTCTCTTTTGGAAATTGATTGAGATTTGAGATTGGAGATTTTATTGCGGTTAAAATCTCACATGACGTTGATTAAAAAAAACAAAACGTAAGAAAACGATTTACCTAATTTTTCGTAATGAAATTTATTGCAGAAGCTTTCAGAAAGATTTCCAAAAGTTTTTAGAAATCTACTTGATATAAAAAAAAAACATTTGCACTAGAATCCCTGTATTTGCACTTCTTTTCGAACTTCTTGGATTTTCAACAATTTAATTGCGATACAAAATTCAAAAGTAGCTTTTACATTCAATATAATATCATACAACGCGATCTATGCCAGGTGTTTAATAGCAAAAATATTTAATAATAATCTAACATATGGTTCGACATAATAAACAACATAAAAATTCTTAAGCTTAGTATAAATTCTACGTATAAAATTGCGTGCTAGTTATCGGATAAAGAATCGATGTGTGTGAGTGAAATCGTAGCCTCTGCTAATTATTTAATTGTTATAACAATTCAGAACGCGAGTAAAAGTATATTCAGTAACCGTATCAAAAATATTTCGATATTGTACCGTAGAATTAGATTGTTCTAACTGAAATGTTTAGACGTGCAACCGTGAAGCACTTTTTATATTTTATGAATGAACACGATTTGGTATCTTTGAAGATTTTTTTTCGTTTCTTAATACATGGGAATTAGGCAACTTCCTTTTAAAATTTATAAATGTGATTTCAAATAAGCGACTTCAATTTCAAATATACATTTACAAAATGTGGAGGATTTTTATTTAAACTGCGAACTGCATGTGTAGTCGTAAATTAATAGGGTTTATTCGTCGATCTTATTTTTTAATTTCAATTATCATGGTAATAGGTTTGCTAAGAAACATTCAAAGGTAATTTTATTGCTTACTGAATTTTAAACTACTCGTCAATTACTACGTTTAAAAATAATTTTTGACTCTATCCGTTCGAATGGATCTTATTTAGATTGACTATAAATAAATGCTCCTAGCACCTGATATAAATCCGGCAGATTTTTGACTTTAGGTCTATCTTAAG
The DNA here is from genome assembly GCA_963082815.1 of Melanotus villosus. Lineage (NCBI taxonomy): Eukaryota > Metazoa > Arthropoda > Insecta > Coleoptera > Elateridae > Melanotus > Melanotus villosus. The sequence goes on from OY720420.1 coordinate 73,946,561, forward strand.
GAAGAAGCTTTCCTAAGCAATCAAAGAGTTGAATTGCGCAACAAACTACAGATATTTAACCATTTATTACAAAATGCTGAATGGAAGAATGATCATCTTTTATAGAACAGAAACGTAGCAAACGTATTCGAGTCTGTTTCTATCTTGTGTATGCTTTAATCTTTAAAAAAGTTATGGCAATAAACACTCCTGGTGAATTTTATTTTTATTTAGTTTTCAAAATATAAAAGGCACAAATAAAAATAGTATCTTCTTGCATAGAAGCGTTATGAAAGTGATTTTTCACTTGAACTAAATTTATAACGTTGGTAAATCAAACCTAAACAAATAAATTCTTGGACTAATTCTAATATTCAGCTTAAAAGGCGAAATAGAACATCCTTTTTACATTTCAAACAATCATAAAAGCGAACATTTTTCTTCCTGACAACCGAATTTGATATGGTTTACCTTCCTGAAACAGCTACTTTTTGGTTAAGTTTAAACCGCATTACTGTTGTATTAACGTCAGAACTTGTCGATGTTTTAATATACAACAGGTAAACTAATTTTTCATGGTCTGCTTCCATCAACAACTTCGACCACGATTCCTCAAGACTGCCTTTATATCACCTGGAACTCCCACTGATTTTTACAACACCGAAAGTATTTGGTCCCAAAACATGTCCAAATATTTTAAAATCGTTCAGGTAACCATAATATCAGGTGAATGTATTGTTGTAACACGGGTGTTTTTATGACTTTATGGTTTAATTTTTCTGTAGCGTACGCTTCTGAAGGTGACGGATTGCGCCAAGCTCGGATTTATTACACGTTTTTTTTTTGCGATGGTTGATTTATTTGTGGTCTATTGCAGGGTGAGTGAACTTTTTGCTGGATTTTAGAAGTGTTTGAGGATAACCAATTGTATTTTGTGTGGCTGAATTCTCTGTATTTGTAAAATTTATATTTTCAACACAAAACTTTGCTTTTAACAAATATTAATCGCTATCTACGTATTATTCTATTACAAAAGGTAATGTTAAGCATAGACCTGAGACAAAAGCAGTTCAAATTATATTGGAAATTATTACAACCAACAGAGTTGTCAAAGATTAAAAAATAACTCCACTTATTAAAGATTAATTCACTTCTCATTCTTTCAGTGTGAAAGCAAACACTTAAAAAATCTGATCTCATTTTTGCATTGGCTCAGTAATAACAGTGAAGTTACATATATTTACACCTTTTTATAAAGTCTTTCTGTTCTCATTTGGATCAACAATAGTTTACGTAAGTTTAATACATAACTTCATTAGGAAGAAGAGAACGAATAAGTTCAAAAAATACTCGAAAACATAAATACGAAGTACTGTAATCTGTAATAGAAACTAACATAAATGCGCAATACTATACAAACACAATGCGCAAATATAAAATGTAAGAAGTAAGAATAAACCACCTGAAATAAATAAAGTAATAGCCGTAGTTAGGGGCGTTCAATTTAAATAATGCACTCCATTTGCATACGTATAGCAAGAGTTAAAAGTTTTCATACAATCTTCAAGAAAAATATTTGTAGAAAAACAAACAACAAAAATCGACTTACCAATAATTAACCCCCGTATTTCCATGAATACGACCCTGTTCTTCTGAAAAAATCAAAACTCGTTGTTCATTTGCACTGACTTATTGAATAAAATTGCACATTGTCCATAAATTAGGAATTATTATAGCTCTGTTTTTATGAAGTTTAGCACTTGGTAAATCAATATACTTGGCCAGATTGTTATTTAACATTAACCTATAATAAATTTAAAATGATCTAGAATCTGGTTTGTATATTTATTATTGTTGAATTTACCGAATATATTACACTTGCAGTGGTTTCTGTTCAGGATTTTTGGATTTATATTGAGGAAATAATAATAGGGAAAATGACCCCATTTAACAGTTTAAAGATCACTTTTCATTTTAATGTAAGTAACGAAAGGTATATTTACATTGTTATGTTTGTATGGGTATTTCAGAACCGGTTACTGAAAATTCACCGGCCCAATTAAACAAAAGATAAGATATTCAGCATGAACAGCATTTAAAGAATAAGCTATAATTATTTATGGACACAATCATGCAATTTTCCTGCTGTTATACGTATACATTCGACATTTAAGGAAGGATCATTGATATTGCACATGCTTATATTTAATACATATATGTATACATAATTACCTTAACTCCGACTGCCGTTTGTTAATTATCCAAACTTCGAGGTATCTTAGAAAAACCTCGAAAAGCTCTTCTTAAAAATCACCGTAACTGGTAATTAGGTTTCAATTTAGATCACTCTTTAGCTCATTTTAGAAGTTAAATTTTTAATATTTTACTAAATTCAGCTAATGAGTAAGTGAAGTAAACAAAGGTTGCTAAATTATGTTTGTTTTGAGTATTAATTTTCAGCTACATTTACAATTTACATTGAGCGAATTACAGTGAACGAATCTCAGAGTAAAGCGAATTCTCTTCATTTTGCACAACATCGGTAATTTCAGGAGACTGAATTTTCGTTTTTTATAGGCTTTCACTGATTATGAAGAAAACTTGAATAATGGAACATTTAAGAACACGAATGTTTGCAGAATATAAACGTACGAGGAAACGGCAAAAACTAAAAGCATTGAATACTTATTCCGCGGAAATTCTGCAAAACAGTTGATTCGTTATCATTCGTTCAATGTAAATGCACCTTTTTAAAAAGTTAGAATATTGTTTTACGCCCAGGGGATATTACGTAGGCTACCACCATGTAAACCGGCAGTGCTCTTACAGAGTTTATTTATCTTGTTGTCATATTCCATCTGAATAGATTTTATTTTAACTAAGCACGCAAACAACGTTACAACAGAAATCGCGAAAAGAAAAATGATAACATGGAACAGTGAAATACGAGGATTGTTCATTAGAAATACGTTTGCACTGCGCAGCCACGATTACATCGCCGCGACAACATAATTCAGTTGCTTATATTGATTGTTTAAGTACTAGTGACGCGTCTATCAAAAGTATTTGTTGTTTGCTTCTTTCTAAGCGTTGTGATTAAGTTGGAAAATGGCATTTATGGCAGAAAATTATCCAAAGATAATCTACGTGCTGTTATTCATTTTTTGGCCCCTGAAGGGCGTCAGCCAATGGAAATCTATACGAGAATGAAAGCTGTGTATGGTCACTATTCTCATACGGCAGTAGTTAAATGGTGCAAATAGAATCCACTAAAGGTTTGGGCCGTCCAGGACATGCTCGTGTTGCAGCATCAGATGAAAATGTGAAGCAGTTAGAAATTGCTTTACGCGCAAATAGGGGCTTAAAGTTACAGAACTTCCTGAAATATTGAGCATCAGTGTGGGAACTGTTCATTTCATTACTCATAGTCTTAGCTATCACAAAGTTGCTGCCGAGTGGATTTCACGACTGCTTACTGATGAGCAGAAGAATTAGCGTTCGGCCTTACCACTGCAGCAGCATTATTCATAGTCTTAGCTATCACAGAGTATAAACAATAAGGTAATACCTTTTTACACCAAATTGTTGTTGGTGCTTGGTGTTATGACTATGAACTAGAATCCAAACGCCAGAGTATGCACTGGAAGCATGCAGAATATGCGAAGGAGCAAAAATGTCGATCTCAACCTTCAGTGGGAAAAGTAGTGGTGACCATATTTTTTGATTACCAAGGTGTACTGCTCTTAGATTTTAAAAACCCTGGTGTCAACATCAATGCTGAACGATACGCAGACACTGTTTACGTCCCAGCATTAAGAATAAGCGTCCCGGGAACCCCACAAATGGTGCCATCCTTCTGCACAATAATGCTCGCTCCCCATGTAGCCCGAACGGTTTCACAACATCCATCTTACAGTCCCGACTTGTCCCCGTGCGATTTCCATGTGTTTGGTCCATTAATACAATCGCTAAAAGCGCGGCAGTTCAATTTGGACGCTGAGGTAGAGTTTACTGTTAGAGAATGGTTCCGCAAACAGCCGCAGGAATTTTACCAACAGGAAATCTATAAATTAGTGCACCAGTCGGACTCCTGCATTAATGTTAATGGAGATTTCTTTTAAATTCATTGTATAAAAATTACTTCGCGAACTCTAATTATGATCAAAAAAGCAAGAAACAAAAAAATGTCTAAAGAATATCTGTAAGAAAAAAAAGATATTATCAAGAGGCTGAAAAAATGTAATGAAACATAAATATGAAAGTTAAAAAATAAATTCAAAATCTTCCAAAAGTATAAAAACAAAAGCATAGAACGCGTAAAGACAAAGGAATGTAGTAGAAAAATGAGAATAATACTTCACACGAACCTTAATAGTCCAATCATTAGGTACTTTTTTGGTGCAAAAAGTTGAGGAGTTTTGAAATTTGGCAGGAGTGTAATTTTGCGACCTCGAGGGACCGCCGCTCGCGCCGCCATCTTGAAAAATGGCTGCGAAAGGCAGTTTTTAGCATATATGTAACTCCATTCTTGTAGGTTTCATAGAAAAAGTTTTTTATTGAAAGTTGGAGAGGATAAAATTTGCTACAAATATACATTTTTTTCATCAGACTTTTACCAATTATCCACTAATTAGCGTACCTAAAATAGTTTCATGCAATAAAGTAATAAAACCTGATGCTTCTATCAACTCGTTTTCACACCACCCATGAGGTAGAGTTGAGCGGCGCGTTTTTTTTTAACGTTTTATCCCTGGTAGGCCTAACCCACACTCCAAACTTACATGCGCACTTTCTGTCGTTTTGCACTACGCGATGTTCCTGGTTCACTATGTTCACTATCACTATCTTTAGAATCTTGTTCGTCTCCCGTCTCCTCCAACGAATCAAGCGTCATCAGCATCGTATGGGTCTTCGGGGTTGGAATCCGCTATTAAAAGGAAATAACAAGGAACAACATTAAGGCTTAGAAACATCTGAAAAGGAAAAGTAGGATATTCCTAATGAACAGAACTCCCAAAAGTAGAAATGGGTTGATGTGTCTTTAAATAAAAGGTATTAAGGAAATTATTGCGAAAATGAAGAACAACAAAAACTCCGAAGAAAACAAAGCAAAATAAAAAAAAATGTGTTTCAACAGATAATCAAGAAGCTTGTAAATTCAAAATATTGGCAATTGAGCCAAGAAGAGAAAAATAGAGTATACAGATCGATAAAATACGAAAAATATAACAGTAAAACTGCAAAGTATCAAGAAATGGCAAATCTAAAAGAAGAAGCAATGGTAAACCGAAGAAGAAATAACCGATATTTTTAAGTAACTCGGCAAAGAGGTCAGAAAACAAGAACAAAAAACAAGAGCAGAAGGAGAATAAAATGCAACAGAAGAAGAAAAAGAAGAAATAATACAAGAAAAAGAAGAAATGGTAGAAGAAAAAGAAAAAGTAAAAGAAGGAGGAAAAGTGCAGCAGGAGAAGAAGAACAATGGTTGGAACGACAAGGAAAAGCAGAAGAAGAAGAAAAAATTGAAGATTAGAACAAAAACTTCCAAGAACTTCTGTTACATGAGGGTAAAAATCGTTTCAGTGTACTTATGCCCTCTGACAATTTAATATTAGTAATTCTTTATCAAGAGTAAAAGATCCTGAGAAACAAAATATTAATAAAATTGTAGTAGGTAACTAAAATTAATTCACAGTTTGATGCTTTTAAGAAGCTACTAAAAGAAACTGGGGAACCATCCACTTCTTCATGACCAGATTCGAAGCTTATACAAATTTGAAATTTGTGAGTAACTTTTGAGTTAAAACAAAATTAAAAAGGCATCATAAAATCATTTGCTTGCCAATTTTTTTTATTAAAAAAAAATCCTTACTAAAATGAATGAAGACTGTTAGAAGTTTCCTTAATTTTTCTTACAGTCTTTTCCTATAATATGAAAAAAAAACACTGAATCAAAGTAGGCTATGATAAAAATGTTCATCTTGTTACTTTATCTTTCTTACGTTGTACAACATGCTTTGCATGTTTTTTTATTAGGTGTTTTGTTAATTTTGAGGTGTTACATTAGCATTCTAAGAAACTTCCTTTTTTGATTTCATATCAAAAGTAGAACAAACTCCAACTTAATATAGTTTTATCACTCCTACAAGAGAAAACTGTCATCCACTCCTTTATTTTAGTTAATTTGCATACTTTAAAATTATCAGTACGGATTTCGTAAAGCGGCGAACATAACCATCAATCACTTCTTGGAAATTCGAGACTCTTTCACTTTTTAATTTAAATTTACAGTTCGAACCTCATAAAAATCCGTGGAATTATGTTATGATTAATTAAGGAGCGTCTAAGTGAATACTTAATCAACTGTTTAACCTCACTGGTTTCCGAAATAAAGAAATCTAAATTTTTAATAGATTTGGTTCTAAACAACGTGCGTAACAAATTTTGCAGTCGGTACCTATTAAATAAAAACAAGTAGCGCAACAAATACATACACATATAAATTATAAATAAACATAAATCCTAAATAATAAATTTCTAGTCGTTATCATTATCTTATCAAAGTTTTAATTACATTAAATTAAATTCTGACCGAGAACGAAAAAATCATTAGTACGTCCATCACGTACGCAGCGTATTTTCTTACTTTAACCCGATGTAAATGTTCAGTAAGGATAAAGACGGACAACGTAAGGTGAAAGAACGGAGCCACGTCCTTGCAAGGCCGCGGGACTTCCTAGATTGCAACACACTGACACGCCACATTCACTCAAACACACACAAAGCCTGAAACACAAACACATAATAATCAGCAACCAGCGAGTGTAGTAAACCTTTCGAAATCGGAAACCTCTTTAGTTGGCTTGGCTATTGCTCAACAAAACAGCTCGTTTGTGATGACTGATGAGGACTTAAAATTTTCTTGTGCGTGACTCAGATAATTTTTTAACACACATGTCCCCAAAAGCAAAATGTATTTTTCTTTTCCTGCTACCTGCTACTCTTAAAGTGTATCGAAGTATTTTAAGAATATAAACGGAAAAACCTGAATCTCCAGTTGGCAATTTATAGTTGGAGGCTGACGAAAACCCTTTAAAAACATCAAATTCTTGATTCTATTTGATTCTATTTAGGTTAAAATAGCAAACTTCGCTCCAGAGACTTCAACGATTGCATAAAACGCAAACTTGCAAATTTTTCTTTTCCTGCTGCTCTACAGTGCATCGGCTGATTTTAAAGGCATAAAAGGAAAAAGTGGTAATCTTGAATTGCCAATTGAAAATGTATAGACAGAGGCTGACAAAAACTCTTTAAAAATATTAAAATCCTGATTTTTTTTAGATTATAATAGCAAACTGCACTCCAGAGACTTCAACTATTGCACAATACACAAACCTGCAAATTTTTTTTTGTTTTCCTGCTGCTCTAAAGTAATTTAAAAGTATAAAAGGGAAAAGGAAAATTCTGAATTTCCAGATGAAAACTTTTAAACATCGACTGACAGGGGCCCCTTAAAAATATCGAAGTCATCTTGATGTTAAAAAACATATATCGAAGTCAAAAAAATAAACTTCGCTCCTGAGAGTTCAACGATTGTACAACTCACAAACCCGCACCTATCGAATGATTTTAAAAGCATAAGGAAAAAGAGGAAACCCTGAGTTACTAGATGAACATTTATGGGTGCAGCTGCGGAGTCCGACGAAAAACCCTTAAACATTTCAAAATTATCTTAATTTTAAATAACATAGTATATCGCACTGGCGCTTCACTTGAGTCAAAATTTCAAAACTGCTCAACCATCGCATAAGCCACAACGCCCACAACCCCGGTAATTTTTTTTATCTTACTCTAAAATATACCGAATGAATTTAAAAGCACACCAAAAACAAAAAAAATCCTTAATCATTAAATGAAAATTTATATATGGAAGCTGACGGGAATCCCTTAAAAATATCAAAATTATCTTGATGTTAAAAAACATATATCACGCGCTTTATTTAAGTCAGAATAGTAAACCTCAACGGTTGCATAAGACACAAACCCGCATTTTTTTGTTGCTCTAAAACATATCAAATGATTTTAAAATCATAAAAGGAAAAATGGGAAACTCTGAGTTAACAGATGAAAATTTATAGGCGGTGAGGCAGAGGCCTACAAAAACCCCTACAAAATTTCAAAGTTATCTTAATTTTACATATACATAAATATGTATCACATATATCACAGACTTTTCGCTCCGGTAACAGAAACCCCTAAGTTGTTCTTTTCTTGATACTCTAAAATATATGGAATGATTTTAAAAGCACACCAAGAATATAAATTCTGAATTACCATATCAAAAGTTATGGGTGGAAGCTGACGGAAATACCTTAAAAATATGAAAATGGTCTCGATTTTAAATGATACGTACATATCACGCTAGAGCTTTAGTTAGGTTCAAATAGCAAAATTCGCCCTGGAGACTTTAACGATCGCGTAAGACATAAACCCATAAATTTTTCTTTTCTTGCTACTATAAACTATATCGAATGATTTTAAAAGCATTGCCAGATAAAGATTAATGAGCATAGGATAAGTGCAAATTCTACAAAATAAATGTACAAGCCCAGCCCGAGTTTTTGAAAGTGAAATGTCCTATCTTTGTTAATCCAAGCCTTTACTCATAATTATTACTATCAACTAATTATTAAAGTTTACATTGAACTTAAAGAATCTTAGATTTTTCCAAGAGAAGCAAGGCATTGTGGAAAAATTCAAAAACACTTGAGTACTACCATTTTAGCCAATAAGGATTAATTTTATACCTTAAAAAGGACAAATTTTTAAAATCTTTCAGCATTATGCTGATTTGTTTTAATGTTTAATTTATCCAAGCATGTTACCTTCCTTATAATTAAAAAACCAATAAGAAAGTCTTTCGCCTACCATGAAAACTATTTGAATCAAAACAGAAATAAGAAGGAAATATACTTTTTGTAATAATTTTTTGACGTAAACGTAAACCAAACATAAAATCTGCCTTCCAATAACTCTCAAATAATATCTTGATATACAATGCATTCATTTATTTAAATCACAGTTGACCATGCTGGAGAAATAGTTTTATTAGTTTAAACAAGACTTTACTGTCATGAATCTGCCTCGTCAGTAAAAATCAAACTCTACGAATTTTAAGGTTACAGTTCACAATAAAACCAATTATAAACATAATTATCTTGCAGTATCAGGCATTTTTTACCAAAAAGTAGACCGTTCTTAGGTTGGTAAACATTCCAATATTTACTTATAAAAATAATTTGTCATATTGAGAGTTACTGGCTCTCGTTACTATGTTGATATTTTGTACTAAAATACTGGTAACAGTATTATTAATAATAACCTGAAAAAGAATAACAACATAACTTCAAAAATCTCATTTATATAGGGAAATTTTCCAAATTATAGTTATAGCTAAAAGAATGTACGTAAATATTTTATCTTTCTTACAAGACATATTTAATACTCCCACCTAATTTTTTTTTTTCGTTCGTTCGGAGGGGGGGAACCTTCAAAAGGGTACACCGAGAAGGTCTTCTATTCCGCAGAGGACTGTAAGATTTCTACTCACTAAACACCCCCCCCCCGTGGGTACCCTGAAACAGCCTTAGTATTACTTCAAGGTTTCACTTGAATTCCAGTCATTCCTTTCTCTATAAATTCTTTCTTGCCTTCTCTCCTCTGCCTCTTTCTCAGTTATGATGTGGTGCATCATTTTTTCTTCCATCGTTTTCATTGTAAGATTCTCCACTGTTAATCTTTTCCATATTACCAATTCATATTGTAATCTGTTTACAGCCCATTTATCGCATTTGAAAAGTGTATGATGTGCGTTATCTTATTCTGCATTACAGAACTGGCATCCTTCATTTGCCGTTTCACCTATCCTCTTAGGATATTATTGAAAACATCCGTGCCCAGTCATTGCTTGTGTCAGATGATAATTCATTTCGCCGTGGTTTCTGTTTATCCAATTTTCTATGTTTGCTGGGATCAATTTTCTGGTCCAAACCCCTTTTTTGCACTGATTTCACCTTTCTTGCCATACCCTAATTTATTCTTTAATTTCTTCTTTTTTACATCTAGGTACTCTTCGGGCTTGCCATTCTGTCTGTTTTTTTTTTTTCTCTCTTATCCATAATATTATCCCTAGATATTTGATCTTATTCTGTATTTCAACATCGATACCATTTAGTGCTATCTTAGCGCTTCGCATTCCTATCTTCCAATCAAGGCAGCAGCTTCTGCATGTCTTTTCCGGTACCAGTTTCAATCTTCTATCCTCAAGCCAGCTGTCTATCTTCCTCAAACCTTCGTTTGCCTTGTTTCTTATCTCTTCCTCCTTTTTTGCTACCACGACCAGCCAAATCATCAGCGTACGCGATTAGTTTGACATATTGACACCGTCCGGCATCTCTGTATTTAGTATGCCGTCGTACATCACGTTCCACAGGACCCCCTGTGGCCACCTACCTTCTTGAATGCGCTCTTCTGCTCTTCACGTCCACCGTTATGAGTATACATAAATTTCTTTTCCTCCGGGTCCTCTTTCGTTCCTTATTTGCCATTTTTATTATTTCCCTTGCTGCGTCTGTGATCGCTACCCCTTGTCTGAACCCAAATTGTCTGCTCGCTAACCCGCCCTTTGCGTCTAACTCTTCTGTCAAGCCTTTGAGCCTAACCTAACATTCAACATTTGATAAAGTAATAGGCTGCTCAATTTTCAAATATTTAGTATCAACATAACAATATAAACTCATGGCCTAGGGCATACTGTGGTTTAAAACGATCATGAATGCGTTAGGTTTTACAATACAATTTACAGTTAAGTTAACAATATTGAATATCATTGAAAATCTTTCATATTTTCTAATAATAAAATATTTTACTCGTCAAAACAGACGTTTAAACCAGTTTTTGGAAAAATTATATATAATCCGTAATAGATTTTTCGACTTTAAAAGTACAAATTTATAACAGAAACGTAATTTCTTAGACTTACATGGCCTTTCCGTCCAATAGAAAATTTATTGTATTTATTTATTATTTATTATGATTTTACTACCTCCATATTTTGTAATTATTCAAACATTTTGAAGGTTGAATTAAAAATTCCGTGTTCTACATTTATTTTCAAAGTACTTAATCATTAAAACACATTCAAAATGTTTCTCCAGGGAGTGAACCCTTACAAATTTAACCACCAAAATTCAAGGTACTTAAATTTCAAGCTTTGTATTATCTCACTAAATTAATTACTACAGTCGAAAATATCCCCAGTTTAATTTAGAATACCACCTAAAACATTTAGATTTAACATAAATATTTAAAATTAGTGCTTTTTTCGGGCATATACATACAAGGTTATTTAGTGAAAATTTCTATTTTTCACGGAAAATTGAACATAAATGTAGTTTAAAGCCTTGCAGGTAAAAATCTCAAGGAGCCTTAAATTTACAAACACGTAACCATTATGTTATTGTGCAGCAAGTAATACACAAACAAATTACCCATAACTGAAAAACATCCCATACATACCCGTCTCTGTTTATTGATACATGTTCTTACGAGTAAACGTATGACGTGAAAGAGATGGAGAACTGCGATCAATATGCGCTGGCACCGGCTTACTTAATTGTAAACTAATTAGCTTCACAATGGTGCTTAACCATTAATAAGTATTGCAAATATGGAGATTATCTTTGATAACATTCCTAACAGGTACCTTGCCTCGAGCACTTTCCAAAATTTCGTTCCGCTAGCTCTACATCTACAATTTAATTGTAGCTGTTCTAATAATATACGGTTAAGTCGATGTGTATGTAATTATAACGATATAAATAAAACAAATACTAAAAAATTTAGTACAAGATTAAATCCTTAAAAGAATCTTAGTTTAGTTCTTGGCAGAAATATAATAAAATAGCTTTAAAAAATCAATTAAAAAAAAACTCTAATATTAATTAAAAGTATGCGTAAACAAACAGAAAAATCCCAAAACTTCTTACTAAAAAGGCCAGGCAACCGCCCTACAAATTTCTTAGGAAACTCAATGGGTTTCGGAGTTAGTCGAAAATTTAACAAAAACTTTAAAAAAATCATCTTCGTCCTCTTAATTTTAAAAATAGAAGAATACATGTTTTAATTTACAAATATAATTTTATATTTAAACAATATGTAGGTATGCGCTACTTACATTCATAACAATTCCACATTCCAATGCTCAAGACTTGAATGTTAAAAACAACAGTGGATCTTATTTAACATATCAATAAAGTAATAAACTGCTCTGTTTCTCTGTGAAAATATATACAAAATACAGAGAATATAATTTCAAAATAAAGAATTCATTTATAGTAATAGTAATAAATATTCTGAAGGATTTATTAAGATGCTAAGGAATCGATAAAGGATCATTTTGTTGTTATTTGAAGGTCCTTCCTTTAAATTTGCTTGAATTTCTCCATTCTTTTTGTCTTGATTCTGTGCATGGAAAATAAGAACTAAAAGTTGATTTGGCATTTTCAAAATAATGAGAACTAATTTATAATAAATAAAATATAAGTTTATACTTTTCATTTTAAAATGTAATGCTGTACAATATAAAAACTTTAAGCCCAAAGTTTTAAATAAGGGATGTGCATTGTGCATCTATATCATTCACTCTTTATTTCGTCAATAGTTAACCATAATTTCAGTTTGACAATTAAAAAATTTTTTGTAATTAATTTTAGTTTAATTTTCACAAAGAATCGGGAATCAGCAGTAGCAGTCAATTTACTTATTCGGCAAAATTGTAACCAGGTAGTGCTAATGATAATGGTAGTCGATACGCGTGGGGATCCTTGACACCTACAGGTCTAGATCTCGAATAATTAATATACAGATTGTCTGCAGGTACTAGGTATACACGGTAACTAGATACAGAGACAGTTTAAAATTTTAAGTGGTTGTTAAGCAACACACCCTTGTAATTAATATATTATTTTATTTTTTTTTAATTCCATTTCATTTGTTTGTATATATCTAGTTACCGTGTGTACCTAGTACCTGCAGACAATCTGTATAAATAAATAAAGAATGAATGCGACTTCCATAATAGCTAAAATTGACAGAATCAAAATTACACTGTGGTAGCTTCACCGGAGTCTATTATCAACCTACACAATTCTAGCCTAGTTGTGTCTAATTAAATTAATTGAAAATATTGAAAGTTTGAAAATTGAGTTTTGCATAACATAACACAATGCTGTAAGGTGACGCCACAAAACGTCAAAAATTAAGGCAGCGTTTTGGGCCCAGTCCTGTACTTACTTTTCACTGCTGATACATATCCCAACCACACCGTATACAGAAATGGTACCATTCGCATTCGCGTACAATGAAGACCCGTACATCTATTAGAAGAATGGTTAAACAAATGGAGAATTAAGGTGACTGAAACCAAGTCAGTACACATAATATATGCCCTCCTGTTACCATAAACAACATTGCTGTACCACAATCTGAAGAAGTGACGTACCTGAGATTACGCTGGGACAAAAGGCTAACTTGGAAGCAACACATAAAAAAGAACTGCAAGGCAATGGATCTAAAAACTAGCTACTCCAATATAGGTAGACATTATTCAGAGGTTCCAATCCAAAACATTAAAACTCTTATGAATGCTCCATGGTACGTGACTAACCCAAACTTAAACACTATGGTAGACTTAAAAACGATCCAAATGACATCGTAGAACCACTAACGCTACAACCGATTAAAGCGGAAATGGTCTTAGGACCTACAAACTAACGTGAATCCTCCGGAGTGAATCCATCATCCTCAATCAATAGGTGAAGGAAATGGCGAGGAAGCACCAGTGGGTGCCAATCTCATCCAGTCAACCAACTTTATCAACAAATTAGCTCACAGAATCTCTTGTAATTCTGATTGCTGATACACTACGTTTAAATTTTAAAAAAATCAACAATGAAACAATCAGACATCAATTTAGAATCGTAAGATTCAGCAGATCTTAGTAATCCATGAGTCATAAAATAAGTCAGGTTGTCTACGAACCTTATAGGCTTATTATAATTAATTCCACGCGATTTTTACTAAAAATACAGAACTATAGGTGAATTGCTTACACCAACGAAACCATCTCCCTTACATGACCTATTATGCTTTAAAAAAATCATAAATGCATTAATGCATTATATACCAAGATATTTACGATTTGTATAAAGGTATAATTTATTGTTTCGTGGTTAACTTACATTTATAGACAAAATAAAAAATCCCTTCATATTGGTTCAAAAGCCTTGTTTACACCAACTAAACTTGTAATCATAAAATGGTCTATTGTAATCTGAAAATATCGCGACTGTTGTATAAATGCACTATCACTTTGAAGAAAATTTTTGATTAAATCCTATATATTTTAGAAAGAAACGATTCTTGAAATTGCAGGATTCAAGGGAAAATCTAGAGATTGCCAGGGAAACCTTGTGAGAAATATAAAATAGCAAAAAAGACTTGTAGCATAATTGAAAATTTCCTCTGAAACTTCTAAATATTTTTATTATATTATTTTACAGAATTATATCGAAAGAAATCAATTAAGATGGTGGGGACACATGAGGAGAATGCAGCACAATCGACTTACAAGGACTATATGGGAAATGGGAGTGGACGAAAAAAGAAGTAAAGGGCGACTAAAACACACGTGGAACGACGAAGTGAAAAGGATACTGGAAAAGAGAGGAACCACGTGGAGGGAGGCAGGAAAGCTAGCGGAGGACAGAAAAACTTGGAGAAAATTCTGCGACCAACAAACATCTGACCCACAACTCTAGAAATAACAACCTCGACACCGAAAGGTAGAAGAGGACAGGATTATGTATGTATGTATGTATGTACTTCTAAATATTACTTTATTAAAAACAGTTGAATTCGACTACCTTCAAAGCTCTTTTTCTAAGCATTAGTGTGGCCTACTGTGGTCTGAAAATATCGCAAGTGCAGTGTAAATGTCGTTTCTCCTACAGAAGTAGAAACTAGGCCAAAATTTCGATAAAAACCTAACAAATTCTTGGAAGATCTGTTTACTGCAAATAAATATAAAATAACAAAAAAAACTTTCAGAAAACTCTTTGAAAGATTGGAAGCGTCCTATGAGAATTCTAAAAACTGCAAAGAACTATCTATTAAAAATAGTTTAGTTTTGTTTACAACAACATGGCCAGCTGTGGTGCTAAAATATCGCAAGTGCTGAATAAATATAATTTCACGTTACAGAAAATTTGGGAATAATTGTATGTATTTTAAAAGAAAATTCTGGAACTTCAGAATTCCAGGAAAATCTAAGAAACCTTGGGAAACCTTTTTACTGAATATGAAAATGCTATCAATGGTTAGCTAATTCTATATTAACAAAGTTGAGCTTTGTTTACACCAATGAAATTATTTTTCTAATCATAACATTGCCTACTGCAATCTCAAAATATACGGACGCAGTATAAATGTAGTTTCGCTTTGGTCGATTTTTGACAGATGACATATGAGTTGAATAGTCTTTAAAATTCCAAAATTTGAGAATTCCTAGGAAAATTTCAAGAGAATTCTATAAAAAAAGGTTGACTTTTGTTTACAGTATTTTTCTAATTATAACGTGGCTTACGGGGATCTAAAAATATCGCAAATGTAATATAAATATACTTTCACCTTTCAGAATAATTCTATATTTTTAGACCAAAATAATCTTTGGGACTTCGGAATTCCAAGAAAAAATCTAAGAACTCCCAAAGAAACCTTTTACTACACAGAAATATTAAATAGCAAAAAAAGACTTATAGAAAACTCTTTGGAAGCTTTCTATAAAAATTCTCTCAAATTCTTAGAAGAGTCTATTAAAATAAAATTCTGTTTTAATGGCCTATTTCGGCTTGGAAATATAGGGAGCGCAGTGTAAACGTAGTTTTACATTACAAAAGGAAATTAAACATTTCTTGTATATTTTAGGGAAAAAAATAACACTTGAAGGTTCAGAATTCCAAGAAAGATCTAAGAAATCCTTGAAAACCCTTTTTACCGCATAGAAATATAAAATAGCAAAAAAACATTCAGAAATGTCTTCGCAAAATCGCTCTTTGGAAAGTCCAAAAATATTAGAAAATTCTACAAAAATAAGCTGAGTGTCCATACATATTTGTCTAATCAAAATATGGTGTACCGTGATCTGCAAACATTCCGAGAGCAGTATAAATGTAAGTCGCTCTGGTTTGACTAATTTTAAACTTCACAGTCTGTAGAAACAAAAATGTTAATAATAGCTCTGAACAAAACTCATTTATTAGGTGCTATTCAAATAACTAAATATTTAAATACAATTTTTCTTAGTCGAAATAAAGGCTTATTGTTTTAGATTCAAACTATTGGGTGATCTGTTTAAATTTTTTTTTAATGCCTGTCAAATGAATTAAATAGTATGTCTTAGTTCATACCACATGCAAATTAAAAAACGAATCACGCCATATAATCATAATTCGAAGAACTTCTGGAATTCTGCTCTCTCACACCAACAATTTCATTCCAGAGCTTTAAAACTACAGGAAACATAAAAGCAAAATTAATTGTTGCGCAAATCGAAACTTGCGGACGACAAAAATAATATCCTGAACGGAATAATTTTGATAAACTACCTTAAAATCGTACTGAAGCTTCTCAACAATATTAAAATTGCCCTGATTTTAAATCATATACATCACTTGGCGCTTTATTCGGGTCAAAACAACATACATCGCTCCGGAAACTTCAACGATCGTATACGACACAAACCCGCAAATAAATTTTCTCCCGAATTAATACAATCAAACATTTAAAATACAAAATTTAGAAATCATAACATATTTTTTAAGTTGTTTCGTTTAAAATATGACGTCAAAGCAATCATATTTAGGCATGTAATTTAAAAACTGATAAACATATTTATAAGCTTTCCATTTATAAGACGCTTAAATAGGTAATTTATATACGTTAGAATGAAAAATCGAAGGAGTTTATAAAACTATGCAGACAAATAACAAAGTGCTTTTCACTAAATACACCAATTTACGTGACACCTACGTATTTTACTTGACAAATCATGCGAAAATTACAAAAAACATATTGAAATATGTCCCAGTCAGGCTATGTCACAATCCATCATAACTTTAAAAGTAAACAAAAAAGAAAACATCGTCACTTCCAGCTAACATTATTTATGCTCGTTCTGCAACTTCTGCGTGTAACTCTACAGCATTTCCACCAACGTTTAGGATTTGTTCGTGTAAATTATCATGAATAAAAGCCCTAAATATCGTCTTCGAATTGAAGATTTTAACAAAGATAACGTAACTCAATATCTGAATTTATTTCAGCATCAATAATATAGAAATTTTCAACAAATACTTTTAAAACAACATGTGCACAATGTAGGAATAAACATTTAACCTACCTCGTACAAGAACCAGCTACCATGACGTGTTACCGAGTGGTACAAGTAAGAACCACAAGAAATGCGTTTGTTCTACATTTCTACATCGAAATAAGAACCCGCTTGGTTCTTTAGTGTATTGAACTATGAGACAATGAAAGTGTGAAGGAAAAACACGAACCCCATAATATTTAATTGTTCTTGTTCACAAATCGCATAATCACCGCTATATGCGCGAGCCGTTAGATTTTAACACAGAAATGAAGTTTTTGCTTTCAAAGGAAACAACAAAAACTAAACCAGCAAAAGTATTTTCCTATTTATAACTATTCCTAAGCGTGAAAAAGTCTTTGGTTTAAATCCAAAATTTTAACAAATTATGTATTGTAGAAATTCTAACTCTAACTTAATGCAACTTAATACAACCATTATTTATTTGTTTTTATTTTAATTTCGGAACCTGCTTTTAACCAACTGAACTTTAAATATTTAGAAAAAATCAAAATAGCAATTAGGTAGAAAATTTAAAAAGTTATTCTTCCTGTTAGTTGCTAAGCCTATGACGAAAACAAATGAATTTGGGTTGCTTCTTAAACCGATTAATCAAAATTACTGAATATTTCTAAGTTATAACTGTTCCTAAAAACATTCCGACAATTTTAACTTTTATTATTCAAAACACTAAACAAATTTCTTAGTAAAACCATTTCTCGTAGTTACTCTTTAGTTTTGATTTATATTTGTTCATGATTACTTGTTTCTAACTTTAATAAACCTTTCCTAACAAAACCTATTAAAGTTTATTTATGTTTACGTGAAACAAAGTAGGTATTTGTCAACCCTTACGTAAACTAATTTAACTGCACGAGTGGTTTTACAATTTTATAAACTAAAAATATTTGTTTGTTTGCGGTTATGTGTTTATGCAGTTGGTAGAAAGACACAAACAGACTTACATTTGGTATGATGAGGACACATTATAACACCTGGAACAAAATAAAAACAGTTAGTCACAAATCTTAAATAAATATAAAGTTTGTTGACACAACACAACAACAAAATACGTTACGTAACTTTAAATTAAGCATTAATTACCATCAGAACAAACCATGACTCAAGAGCTTCCAGTAAGAGATAAATGCAAAAAGCGATGACAATTCACAGACTAAATCAATGAAACAGAGAGAACCTATTTATATGACAAAAGAAGCAATAAAAGAATAATAAATCCTCTCACATGAAATAATTTAAACACATTTAAGAAAGTTTCGGGTATTCTCTAAAACCGCTGCAAAATTTATTTATATAAAAATTAAAAACAGCAAATTTAGAAATCTGCCTTACACAACTTTCGAAAATTATTCTGAAGAACTAAAAATGCGTAAGAATATTTTTTTAAATATTTACAAACGATTTATACTGAAAAAATTATTGTATAAATTTGGAATATTAATTTATTTCGTGGTAAATCGTAAGCCACAAATCAAGAAGCTTACTTTTGATTAAACTGGAATCAGAATCTGTGGCCCAATCCAATGCAAATAGTCAAACAGTCAAAAAGAACCTATAAAACAACAACAATATTTAATAATCAAATATGTACTTCGACGAAAATTTTGTTACTTCGAGGAAACCTTTAAAAGATTTGTGCGAAACACAAAACTAAGAAATATGTAATTTGAACATAAATAATAAATTTCAAAAATTTATTTAGAAATCCAAGAAATCTGTGAGACACCTTTTTCCTGCAGAAAAATATGGAGTGGAAAACACTTTTTCTGTTTCTAGAAAATTTCTAAAAATTGATATAAAATTTTATTATAAAAATTAAGTTGAAAACCCCCTGATAAACTACAAAAGGCTTGGAAAAAAATTTAAAATCCATGAAAATAAAAAATAGTCTTGAGAAATCGTTAGCATTTTTGGGACAACTAACAAATCTGAAAAACAACCAAGCCTTATTTTAAAAACGAATACACAAATCTAAGAAATTCCTGTTAGGTCTTTTGTTAAAAATTAAACAAACAACTAATTCGACAACCTCTTCGCTAATTTAAAAAGAACAACAATAATCCATATAAGTTTAAAAACTTTTAGAAAGCAGCGAGAATTTTTTTAAAAAACAAAAATTTAACATTTCCGGGAAATGAGTGGTGCTTGGCCATCGAAACTTTAAGAATATCCTTTTGATGTTTCTTATAAAACAAACTGCAACGGGTGTCTTAATTTGATATGAAAATAAAAACAATAATTATGAAATTTTCAGAGAAAATTCTGAAAACCTTACTTATTACAAAGAAGAAAACTGCTGTAATTTTTTTAACATTGTGCATTTGACGTACAAAATAAATACTGTTGAAATGTAGGAAACCTTTCGTAATTCAAGGAAAACTTGGAAAATTCAGAAAAATGTATAGCCGTTTTTTGGGAACTCTAACATGTTTAAACATCTCCAAGAAACAGAAGCGATGCTTTGAATCCCAAAGACACAAAATTTGATTATCCTTTTGACTGTTTCATACTTGACAATAAGAAGATTTTTAGCGATTTTCAGGAAATTTGCAAGAAATGTTCTAAAAATCGCTACAAATCTTCTTACAAGAAAAAACCGTCAATCTGCTTAAAAGGGTACATTTAATATACAAAGTAATAAAAAGTGTTTCTAAATTCAAATAAAATTATGAAAATGTAAAAAGCAATACAAAAGTTGCCAACATCTATAAGAATGTTAAAAGAAAAATGTCTGAAATGTTTGGAATCTCAAAAATATTTAAGAAATTAAAATTTGAGAATGTTTTGATGGTATTTTATACGGAAATTGGAACAGCTTGTTTATTTTCATTTTGATTTTCGAAGTGCATAACAGCAAGAGACAACAAACCACAAAGAAAGAGAAGAGTAGGACGTCCAGCGAAACAATGGATATCTACTTCAACTGAAAACTAATACGGTCCCAAGCTATAGTTGAAGAGAAAGAGGCATTGCCTAAACAAAAGAAGAAGAACAAGAAGAAGAAGAAGTGAAAACATTTCCAGAAAATGTTCGAAAATCACTAAACAAAACATAAACTGCCAGAAAAACCACCATCAATTTGCTTAAAGTGACACATTAAATTTGACATTCAAACTATTAAAAAGAACTTTTATAAATTCACAAAAAATGATGGAAATGCAGGGAGCATTACCAAAGTCTATAAAAATTTAAAGGGAGAATTGCCAATATGTAGGGATGTCGGTATAAGAATTTTACAAGAAAAAAGTCTGAAATGTTTGGATTCTCAAAAATATTTATTACTTAAAATTTGAGAATATTTTGATGCTATTTTATAAGAAAAATTAAAATGCCAGAAAAAACCACCATCAATTTGTTTAAAGCGACACATTTGACATTCAGACTAATAAAAAGAAGTTTTATAAATTCACAAAAAATTATGGAAATGCAGGGAGCATTACCAAAAGTCCATAAAAATTTAAAGACTTAGAAAAGTCTAAATTTTTGAAATCTTAAAAATTCTTAACAAATTAAAGTTTTGGAAAAAGAATCTTCTTACAACGAAAATCGCTGTCAATTTGTTTTACGCGTCACATCTGACACACAATATAACAAGAAGAAGTGGTCATAAAGTCAAAAAAATTATGAAAATACAGGAAGAATTGGTAAAGTCTATAAGTACGTGGGTGTTCTACATAGTAAATAATAATGACTTGGGTTTATATTAATCTATATTGTGCTCTGTTTTTAAAATGAAATTGCCGAAGAAAGCCAGTAAAGAATAATAGCGTAGACAAAGTATGGATTAAGAAGGATTTTTCTAGGAAGGGTGCCATTGGTGCATTATATTAACAAAGGCGTTACGTTGCACTGCTGATGCTGAAATTTCCGAAAGAATTAGTCATGTAAATATCGTAAGAAGGGTAAAGAAGTACAAGATTTCTAGGGGATTTAGTAAAGTGAAATAGAATAAAGAAAGAGATTATAATGAATTATGTACAATACTATTAGAACTACATTAAATCAGGATTGATGTGGGACGCAAGAGTCCCCACAAGTATTTAAAAAAGAATAAAAAATTTAAAACTCCTAAGAATAATGAAAATGCAAAGAAAAGTTCAAACAAACTCAGAATTATGGAAGAGTCCGGATTTTTTGGGAATCTTAAAAATTCTTTTGATGTTCATTTACAAGAACAACTGGTACAGCTTGTTTAATTCTGATAGACAAAGGGCGGGTTGCACAAACATGATTTAACGACTTCGTCAAATTAATAAATGAATCATTCGTCAAAGTGAACAAAATCTAACCAAAATTTGAATGCATATGGCAAATAACACATTAGTAAACAAAAAATGATGCTTCTTTGTCAGCTTTGATCATTCTTTAATTTAACAAAAGTTTCATGCAACCCGCCCAAAGGAAAAATAATTTACAGGAAAATTTCTGAAAAGCGCCAAAATTCCTTTTACGGTAAAACGGGCATTAAGTTATTTGGCGTATAAATAGAAGTCCACAAAAGTGCAAAGATTTTTAGAAATTCTGATTTTTTTGGAATTCATGCCCGACAATTCTGAGACAATTCCAGAAAGCTAAACTGGAAATCCAAAACTTGGGAATATTTTGGTTGCCTCTTATCGGTAAAACTGGAGCATACACAGATATACACATAACCAAAATAATTCTCAAGAAAATACTAGAAGGTTAACACATTCAAAACGTACTTGGGAAAATTAAGAGACGCATTGAAAATTCATTAAACATCATGAAATAGCCATAAAATTTTCTTAAGCGAATTTAAATTATGGATTCATGAATTTGCAAAGAAATAAACCGAAAATTTCTAAGTTATTTATATAAATAGAAATCCAAAATAAATAAAATATGTGAAGGAATTGATTGAATTTTTATAACTAAACTCCTTTTAAATTAAATTTTATCACATTTATTTCTTAGTATTTAAACCCAAAAACACCTCCTGAAAACTTACATTCCTCAAGGTCATTACTTTTCGGCTTTTGCTGCTTAACGTGGCTTAACCCGCAGTTGGTTAAGCTTCTTGTTTTGTAACATTTGAAAAGGTTCAAATAATAAATGGATTACAAAGGTCTGTTACTTACTCACCTTTCAAATAAAAGAATACTAGTAAATAGTTTACTTATCTCTGAGTAATATCAACAACTACCTAAATATTTAAGTTTGTTTGTTTATACTTCTCATTCTTATTTTCAAAACGCAGGGGGCTTACAGACTGACAACATAATCCTAGTTGTCTCTGCCTTATTTTAAAAGAGTTTTCCGTAAGATAAGCTAAAAAATACTGTAACTGCCAATCAGTTCACAGAAGAATTTTTAAAGCTTCTGTATTTGCAAACCAAACCCAACAAACAAGTGGCCACAAATTCAACTAATTATTTTCTTTAACAACTTAATTTGGAGATATCGACATCTCATTATAAACAGATCCATTTTATAGAGTTTTAATTAATCAACTTTTTTCAAACTCAAAAACTGGGTCACCGGGAGTTTTATACAAATCATTAATTAAACAAACGAAACAGTTTTTCTTTATTTTATCACAGTTGCTCGCATTAATATATCGTTCTTGAAATATCCATTAAATTGACAAAGATAAATGTAGGTAATGACAAGTGTCAAATAAGAAACAAACCATTAATCCAGCTAAATAAATTAATATTTGTTAGGTATCTAAAGTTCGGTTTTCAAACATTGCATAGTTCAAGCTATAAATAATGCATGAAGTAAAATATATAAATTGCAGTGATATAAATTTCAGCAAAATTACAAAAAGATTAAGAAGAATTTCTCTAAATTGGGGAGAAATACGAATATTAAAAATTGTAACTGGTTTCCAGAAGTAAAATAAAAAATTCCCTGTTTGCTGGAAAAATATCAAAATTCAGCTTTATTTCATTTTACTGGCAAACTAGTCTTATTTTCATTAAATTTGTTTAAGATACCTATACATTCCAATTCCTAAAAAATATAATCTATAAACCAACAAAGCCTTTTGTTTTAGCTCTTTCCTTACACATTTAAATGAAAATTGAAAATTAGAATCATTTTTCAATTCCTTTAACTTATGCAGCAATTCAGTTAACTGTTCTATCTACGAAAAATCTTCACGTATGCTACAAACAAATATCTTGTTTAAATCTCGGTGACATAAATAATGACCACACAGTCTTATCAAACCCAAATTGCCAAACCACAACGTCATTTTACATTAAAAAACCGTTCAAGTTTATGCAAAACAGACAAAGTCGTGAAACATTATGCCTAAATTGATGTTAATGTTGACAACGGCAGACAGAGTTAACGCACCGTCCAAGTATTTTGTTTTAAGTAGCCAAAGGAAAAAAAATAAGTCACGCTTTATATACTAACAAGATATAACACATTTAATTTATTACGTAGATTCAATCGGATACTCGATTAGAATATCCAAGTTAACGGCACAAAATAGCACAACTGTAAAGACGTTGACATAGCTGATAAAGTTTTTTCTAAAGGTTAGAAGTTAATCCGTGTCTGCTCTAAAAATTCCTAACGACCAAGCTTAGTTTATTATGTTTTAGTTTTGTAATGTGTGTCCAAAAAAACGTGGATTTCTGAAAAGCATGCCTGAGCTTATTTCACACGTTTTTTGTTTTTTTGGAAACATAGCCTCACTTATAAATTACTTCGCTTTGTTAGTCATGGCAATTAAAAAAAAGGTAGTTTAAGTGTTTGAAATGCTTTCTTTGGTTCGGACAAGATATTTTATACAAATTCACAAAAATAGAAACATGTGACAGCAATTTGACACTTCACAGCGTTTTTGATGTGCTACGACATGCGTTCGTACACAAGTTAATTCAACGCACTCTTAATGACATTTTTCTGAACGAACGAAGAGGACTCATTAGAAACAGTTTGACATAAAATGTAGTTTAAACTGACGCCTTTTTTACTTTAAACGCTAATAAATTGCCCGGAAGCATTTTCCTTAATCCTTATAAAAAAGAGGATGGGGGGACTGCAAAACAACCAATTAATTCGAAAACAAAAAAACCGTAAAAATACTGAAGAAACATTGCAACTGTTAGTTTTCAGGATGAAAAGTTTTAAATGAAGCCAAGACGATTATTTTTATTTATTTTTAAACAAAGCTAACCTAACTCT
The DNA here is from genome assembly GCA_963082815.1 of Melanotus villosus. Lineage (NCBI taxonomy): Eukaryota > Metazoa > Arthropoda > Insecta > Coleoptera > Elateridae > Melanotus > Melanotus villosus. Next base: position 73,971,213 of record OY720420.1, read on the forward strand.
AATCCTTGCTTACTTAACTGATATTCAAGGATGATTCTAAACAAAAACAGGATATTAAAGACAAATCCAGTTTCCTTTAAATGAATAAATAAAAGGAGTTTAATCGCAATGACTTTCAAATTTGTGTAGATTTATGTATTAGGTTAATGCAATTTTATTATTGTCATTATTTACCTTAAGAATGCAATTATGAATTTTTGTTCTTATTATGTCACTAGGCTTTATAACACATTCAGTTTTAATTTAATTAATTGAATAATTAGTCGTTAATAAATTCAGCAACAGGATAAAATAAAGCACGGAAAAATGTAACTTCGTTCCTTGTCCTTTATGAATATTTTATAAAAATTTTCGAAGGAATAATTAATGAATATTTATTGTTCATTGAACCTAGCCAGTTTCGTCAAATAAATTTATTACAAAAGGATTTAAAGCAACCGTGATTAATAAGTTAAAAACCTTTGTTAAAACGAGTTTGTATACGGACCTAACGCTTTTTAAATAATAATTTTTACTTAATCACTTTAATAAATTATCTCTGTAATTTGATTTTGCCAATATAATATTTAATGATTGAATGCCTCGTACTTGTTAAGCTCACAGATTGGAAAAATATTAAACAAGAACGTATTTATACGCAGCTGTTGTCTAAATAGAAATTAATTAATACTTTTAATATTGTTCATTCAATATGAGAATATTAACATAAAATTTTCAAACAGTAACGATAAATTATAAAAATGAATTTAATAAAACAGGTTTGTGTACTGACGCAGCGTTGGAATCTCCGAAAAACACATTACTTTCTCATAGTTGCCGACGAAAACTCTGCATTTTCTTAAAACGCACCAGAAGATAAACTGTGCCAAAGAAGATAATTAAAAACCGATGTGAGTCACACAGCGAGCGGACATTTAAACAATAATCATCTAAATTACAATTAAATTACCCCCCGAGTCTTCCAAGGATTCTTAACACCCACCAAGATCTGTAGTCATCCTCCAGACATCGCGGTGGTCCCCTCCACGATTATGTAGGTTACCGCGGTAAGTCTCTACAACAGGTACAGTTATTCTTCGGCGGGGGAACCAAGGGGTTCTCTGGGTTCTGGTAGGGCTTCACCAGTGTCCAGTAGTGTATCCTCTGCCATTGCCAACACGTTAGTGCTTCCAAAAAATTCGTCGATTCGATCTTTTTTGAGCACCTATCGCTCGCGGCAGTTCGCGCAACACCCCCAACCCCCATTTCTATAATACCATTTGTTACCAGTACGATAGTTGTGGGCACTTTATTATTTGTTATTTTTTCGTATTAGTACATTTAAAAAAAAATTGTGCAATTAAAAAAATAAATTGTGCGAATTGTGCCGGTTATCACAAGAGTTGGAAACCGTACCGCTCCACATTGCAGGCGGCGAAGAAGAAGAATCGCAGAATGACACGGAAACACACTTAAGCGGAAGTTGCAGTTCTACACCTAATACATAAACAAATTTTCGTGGCCTGATATGAATTATTTATATTTGTTTAAGACGTGAACTCGAAAATAATCCGAAGTGATGTATTTCGTGAAAGAAACCAAGATTTTACATAAACCAAAACGGTGACAAAATGTGAACTGGGTTACTATATTGTGTTCTTAATCAGTTTGGATTTTTTTATAAAACTATTTTTTGTGCTATCAACTTTAAATGAACGTTTTAAAATTAAGGATTTAAGTGCTGAAAAAACAATTACACAAGTAGAACGGAGGTACAGTGCTAATTGTTGGATATACAATAGTGACCTACTTCTGTTTTTATATTGGAAAGATAAATCCGTAAGTAGACATTGTTTTTCTAACATTTATTATAAAGTCATTTCCTACTTTACACCTTGGCAATGGCGAAGGACGACTACCTCAGAAATGTAAATAATTTGTCGGCATACTCGGGATAAAATCTGCGTCAGCAAACACCAGATTTCCATCAAGTCAAATTCTCAAAGCTGAAAACCCCTAAAACCCCGAACGATGAAGACCTAATGGCGTAATTATTATTGGCAATAACTCAAGCTCACGGGAAAAAAATTATGGAACCCAATTCAATCTAACCTTATTAACCCGTTTTGGACACAGTGTACTAAATACCAAATTAACCCAGAAACTCCTCGTTTCTGCAAGATCTCAAGATTAGAATGCAGGGGAAAATGCCAAGATGTCCATATAAAGCACGTGTAATTTATGAAAAGAAAACCTTGCTTAACAATGTGACTCATACCTATACGAAAACCTAATTAACTAAATAAAAACATGTAAATACTAAAGTCAATGCATTCATTCATAAGTTAGTTAGATGTTTTACATGAATATTTCACACGTAACTCTATATAGGCATGTCAATGTACTCATCGCAAAGTAGAAATAAACTTTGATCGAACGCAATAAATAAAATGGCCCTTAAAATGACGACCATTTGACCGATATTTCCTTCTAATTATACACTAAACCGGCTGTACTATTAAAACATTAAGTGCCCGTTTTAGAAACAATGAAAATTTACATTAAGGGGCCGACCTATATTTTAACCGGGCGATTTTTTTAGGACACCTGAATCTACGATGTTTCCAATAGCTATTATTTGTCTGGTATTTTAAATAGCGTTAAATAATTGCCCAAATTATACATGTCTAAGTCTAGGTTAGTAATGTTTTGGAATTTGAATTTATAATAAGGAAACGCCCCGAAAAATTATTGAATCCGCAAAATTTTAAAATGACGAAAACTCGACGAAATTAAGAACCTCACCATAGATTTGTAAATCATTTTTAATATGGTAAAATTAATGTGAAAATGATCGATTTTGGCCTTCAACATGCCAATAACTCCTTGGATATTCCTCCTCGTTTATAAAAGAAATTTCCGAATTTGCTTCAGAAACTGGGAACCAATATATATCCGAACCTTTCTTGAAAAGTCACAAGGAAAACATGTTAGTTAGTTATAGATTCCTATTTTGCAAAAAAAAGAAAATGTTAACGAAAATTAACTTTAAAATAACTAAACAACATTACAGGTTTAGTCAGATAAAAACAAAATCAAAGCTGCAATTTCATTGCAGGAAACATGTAATAACATTTCTAATTGCATAGGGTTGGTTTTGACTTCAAATTTCACAGCCCCAAATCGCGATTAAAGTAAACATAAAACGGTATAGCTGCATACATCTTCAGTGTATAGAAAAGAGATAGAATATGTTGCCAAAGCTATTAAAAAATTTAATAGAAAATGTAATGCAGAATTTCTGAACATATAACATAAGGTTTCCACCTATCAGTATTTAAAGGCAAAACCCGACATTTTTCAGAAATCACAACATAAGGACAGACCTAAAACTGCATTGCAGATTTATCCACTCAATTTAATGTAAAGGGTGTTTCAGAGTTTAAATGAAACTTTAATAGGCAACCAGAACTGTTTTGGTAAAGTGAAAAGTGTATTTTGCTAATTTACTGCACTTGTGTTTTAACTGCATTTTTCCTGCCTCAAGCTTAAATTTTCAAAAATACAACGATCTAATCGCTAATGAAGGACAGTTTCCCATTTTTCTAACCTAATAATATTTAAAATAAGACAAAGCCTAGTGACAATTAAATTGTCAAAATTCCAGGGACGCAGCCATGCTTCAATAATTATTGAGTTTTTCTGATCAAATCTAGTTACAGAAAAATACTGATAATATTACCTTAATGTCCGATTTACAACAACAATAATGTTAATTTACGGCCCTGCTAAATCCACCAATCCCCCCCCAAAAAGACAACCTACATAACCTACAAAGTTAATGTATTAAGCAAAACACCAAACATATGTGCTACCTTAAATTCAGGTTGCAGCAAACAAATTTATAGCTGCTTTAACAAAGCCATAAACAACAACAAATAACAAAAATTTGAACAAAGTACTTTTTTTAAGTTTCTCCAGTAAAACCGAGCAAAAGAACTTATTGTTCGTGCAGCTGTATAAGAGTTCCATCACCGATTCTATCTCCTTAATCTTGATTAATCTCATACTTGACTTCTTCGGCACAAAGACAAACACAAGTCAAGTATTCAAGTAAAGTATGCGTCGATGGTAAAGTGGGTCAGTGGACTACTTAGCCCCCCTTTAGTGGCTCCGGGTCCCTCCTGGCCCCCCGGAATCTCCGGACTAAGGCACCGGCTCTTCCGGTTGCTAGCTGCTTCGCGATGGTAACAAAGACGCGGATAGAGTAATGGCTAGGTTTTTCTTTTTGGGATGTTGGTACAACTAACACATAAAATGAAAAAACAAGACAAAAATCGTGATTTTTCCAAGATAAGCGTGCGAAAATCCCAGTTCTGCGGAAAAATTATAAACAGACGGCGTTGAATTTAGTTTACTGGTACAACTGGCAATTATAAGCTCTACTTCTGTTAAAACTGAAACCTTTTGTACGAAAAAAAAAGGAGCAAATCCGTAAAAAACATGACCATTGAGTTATAAACATATTTCACATAAGTAACTGGTTTGAAATATTACAAAAATATGGTTAGAAACAAAAATTTTATTTATGAGGCAAAAATCCAGCTTACAAAATTATTCAGGAAAATTTTGGTGATTCATAAATGCATAACTAAACTTTAAAAAAACACTTACAAAATTTTGGAAATTTGTTTAGATAATTAATGACGTATGAAGTTATATAAAACAAAAGAGTTACATAAAAGTGGTCAGTCTTAATTTCAAAATCGGTTTAGTCACATGTTTTTCACATGACTCACATCAATATTACGCAATATATTATTCAAGTCAAAAGAAATATTTCGGATTTCGAAACAGAATCACTGGCTATATATTGAAAAACAAATTGGGGGTTAACGCAGTTTAATTATTTTTTTTAATCTGATGAGCTTACATTCTTAGAAAGTTTAATTCCAATTTTTCCAAAATTTTAAATTTTTGTTTTAAAATAATAATAATAATAAATGGTTATGTGGGTTATAGGGTTATTAGCTAATAAGTTAATTAAGGGAAAAGGTAGAAAATCATTCTGGAAAACCGTAACAGAGTATCTAAAATTATTTTAAATGATTTTTCAGGGCGCATTCATGTATCACTTGAGTAGAAATTTAAAAAAAAAAATTGAATACAAATATCAATAAATATGTTACATTTTTCACTTAAAACAACAATAAATTTCAATGCATTTTATGAATTGTAATTCACTAAAATACGTTAAAAATATTTCTGTAAAAAAGGAATCCTCACAATTCAGTTTTTAAAGTAAGCATCAAATCAACTTGCTTTCTTATTGAACCTGAATTCTTTCTAACTTTTATTTGTTGATTTTGTTTCCGTTTTGGTTTTTTTACCCTTTATTATTGAACAATCAATCTGTCCTAATTAGATACTAAGTTCTTAGTATGTTTAAACATATTCTTATTCTTAAACATTAAATTATAGTTCCAAAAAGAAACTAAACTGTATATTTTGATAGTGAGAGTCCAATTAGGCCCAAATTTCATTAGTAAATTTAGATTAAGAACAAACATATTTTCAATTTTTTTTTTCAAAATTTCCCAGCAGAACTTTAAACTTACTACGGTTATGTTGTCAAAATTTGTGTTTGTATGCACACAAATATTAATTATTAATCTATTAAGTTAATATATTCTAATCTAAAACAGTTAGAACACCCTCTTCACAGTAAGGTAGAAGAGGGAAGAGGATAAGCTACAGTCAGAACTATTCTTTGATTTGTAGAGAAAGTGCTTAGAGCAGTTATTTATTTTACTTCTTTAATTTGTGATAAAAATGAAAATTGTTACGTGACCGCTGATGAACGTAAAATTTAACATATTTTGAAAATTAAATTATATATAGCTATGCTTATGAGATGTTAACAGGCCGTTGGCCTAGGCTCCAGCCATAAGAGGAAGAAGAAGAAGAAGGTTATAGTTACGACTTAAATTTCGACAAGCAAAAAACAGTATCTAATAATTTGAAGAAATATTGTCAATTGTGAAGTTACTTCGGAGAAAAAAAAACTCTGCTTATTGTGCCTTTATTTTCTTTCTGAATTCATTTTCGTTGCGTTGAAAGTCTTAAACGAAGTGATTACTTACCAGCCATAAAATCATTTCAAAACATAATAAGGCAATAACACAGTTCTTCTAAAAAGAGCACTTTTACTGGCAATTTTCTGACTTTCTTCCAACAATCCGATATGGTTTTAATCAACATTTTACTTCATGTTTTTAACTACTTATTAATAACAGCAAGAACTGGAAAAAATTTAAGCAGTTAAGTCGTTCATTTATTCATTTATACAATAGTTTTTAAGATTTAATAAAACCCATACATCGCATCGTCCAACAAATAAAATAATTTAATTTAGCACAAATTCATAATTTTGCAAATATTTTGGGTTGTTATTACGTATAAATTATTTCAAGCAATATTTAATGAATAAAGGGAACATTACTTTCAATAAATTGGTATTTTTGATCGAGGAATGGAGAATTTTACTTTCTTTCAAATTTCACCCCATAAATTTAGAAACTAAAACTAAAAATTCTAAGTAAAGAATTTCAAATAAGAAGGTCCAAACTCTTAAAAATACTTCTAAATCCAACATTTTAGACTGCTCCTTATTTACTTATACCATGCGATCAACAAAATTTCAGCTTCAAACGGAAATGTATGTGAATCCCCCACCAAGCTAAATGCAACTGTCACGATGAAATTTTGAAGTTATGTTATGGAGTTTTTGTAAATTCTGGTATTTTATACATTTTATATCATAATTCTTTGGGTTGTCCACATTGAAATATTTTAATCACGAAGCATAGAGGCATAAAACTTAATCTCTACAAAAATTTGATGACCTCAAACTAATGATTCCGTTCAACGTGGGAGGATTCACAATGATATACAGTTTGTAAAGCTTAGCTACCTGGAGGTGAAATTTTGTTGAACGTATAGTAGTAACAACAAAAGGTCTTGAGGATTTACTCTTACAAACATATTTCATATTACGTTTGATTAAAATGCTGCAAACAAAATCCTTTTATAAAATTCTGCTCTGACTCTAACCTATGTAGGCATTACCAATATCTCTATAACACATTTTAATTTTTAATAATCATGTTATTTAGCATTGTATATAATTTACTTTTTACCCGCCTCGATGGCATCAAAAGATTTCCCTCCAGTTTGACCGCATGTCCCATGCCAATACGGTGTTTAGCATAATAAAGATTCTTACCAAGGATGGAAGTTCCTTAGGTTCGACAAAGTTCTAGTCATCGTGGTTGATACACGTGGAGAGCCCTAACATCCGCAAGCCTAAACCTCGTCCAATAAATTTCGTTTTGAAACCCTGCAATAAACATGCAGACAATATTTTAAATTAAAAACTGAACCCTAACTGTAAATATTGTATCAAACACTCAAAATACGAAACACAACTTCCAAAAATACCAAATATTCAAATGTAAAATGTTTTCAAACCTAAAAAAACGTCAAACAAAGGTAAACTTAGTTGTCGAGTTGCTAACATGTTTTTGGTGATTTTATGAGTTCAATTGATCAATCTGCCACTATCTTGATATTATTAATCAACTCAATTAAAGAGGCTTCGATACAAAGCCTACTCTGAAGCATCAAAAAAACGAAAGAGATTGTAAGGACAACGAATTCTTGCATGATATATGATATTACAAATTTGTGGTTATTTCAAACATTAAATTGCTGAGGATTCGCTCCTTTGAGGGCATTAAAACTGTAGTCAGTTTCTTGCAAATAAATAATAAAATAATTCTCTCTGCAGTATATCGTTTTTTATATTACAGCAATGTTTTTTGGACAAAACTTCCGTACAGTAAAGATAACAAACCAGAATTATCGCTACAAATAAATATGTATAGCCCGTTCGTTCAGACCCGTCATTTCTGCCTGACTTCTTAAGTTATTACAATGAACAATAAAGGTATTATGACGAGTTAAGGCCCCTACACACGGTCGTACTTGCCTTAATATATGAACGCGCACGCATCAACGCGTAGGCAATAACGTCGGTGTGGATGCAAAATTTCGCCAGATATTTTCAACGCGCGTGCATCAACGTGCATGCAAGTCTTGAGACGTTGACGTGTGGAGGCAAATTCACGTGGTTTACTACAGACTTCAACAGTAGCGTCGGTAAATTAATTTTTTAGAGATGGCAAGTCCTGCCATAAAGGCCCTTGCGAGGAACGGCTTTAAACTGTTGCCCAAACTATTTTGATATTTTATAAAGTAATTCTTCTAGTTTTAAGGCAGCTGTAAAATTTTTCTAATCTGGCCTAGTAGAGATGATTTACAATAGTTGTATTTAAACCTCATAATCCACCACTAAGCTGTAAAATGCTTCCAGTAATTCTACACGGACCTCTGAACAACCAAATATCTAGTAGTAAGGGTTGCTTCAGCTCCGTTTGTGACCTGGCATATACTATCGAAAGTCTCAAATAAGCCTACGGTATCGTTTTAAAATGTAAAAATATGAAGGCAATACAATTTTTATTACGGCTAATAAAATAACCCAAGCTTGGGTGATTTTATTGACATCGATGGTATGCAATGTACTGAAACTGCTTCTGTTAAAGGAACATGTGGACCAAGAGTCCAAGATATCATAAAAAATCTGTTTCTAACGTTCCAGGCAAGTAGAAAAAAAATAGAAAAGATTAAAATAATAAATAAACTGGAAATAAAACTCAACGAATATTTACAAAAAATAACATAAAATAAATTAGAAATAAAACTTAACAGATTTAATAAAATAAAATAAAATAAATCAAAAAGATTTTTTAAAAATAAATAAAATAAAATAAAGGGAATTATAAATAAAACACAACAAAGACTAAAAACTCGACGAGAATTTAAAAAGTAAATAAATTGAAAATAAAAATCAGGGCAGCTTGGGTAGCTCAGTCAGGTAAGGGCCTGCTAGCTAGCCGGCTGATACGGATTCGATTCCAGCGGTGGCCATAGTATTATGGAGCCGATTTGGATCGAATTCGTTAGTAATGGCTTCGATTTAAGGTGTAGGAATGCGCTGTGGATGAAAGTTGGTTGGAATGTGATGCAAGTCCAAAAATGGAACCACCACCTTCACTCCACTGCACACCAGCAAGTGTAAAATGAACCTCGACACTGCATGGCGGTAAAAAGAAGAAATAGATTAAGAAAGAAATACAGAAAGAAAGAAATTAAAAATCAACAAAGATTTAAAACAATTTAAACTTGAAAATACAACCCAAGGATTAGGTACTTTAAAAAAAAATTGAAATGCATCACAATTGAAGAGCATCACTCAGCAGCATACAACCGTGGTTTCGAGGTACTTACTTCATCATCAGGAAACACGCAGTCAATCCATGCTGTTTAGCAGAAAACAAAAATCAGACACAGCTGAATATTAAATACTTTTAAAAAATAAGTAAAAAAGTAGTCCCTAAAGTTTTCAAAGCATGCAGAAACAGAAACACAATATTATTAGCTTCTGCAAATTTACCAACAAAACCACACATGCTTTTCAATCCATGTAAGGAAGTATATAAATTTTCAAAATTGCACTTAAGTCAGGAATTTGCATGCAGATAACCATATTTGCAGGAATTTTCGCCCTAATTGCAACCTGCAACTGCAAATGTCAGGTGGGCTCCCTTAATGGGATCATATTAACTGCACTAATGACCATCATCAATCAATACAAACATTTGAAATCATTAACTCATTAATGGTCAAAACAAACAAACTAATAAAATCACATTAAATTTGCTCAAGTTTTGGTCATTTTATAGTAATTATTCTTAGTAATCTGCATACGTCATACCTGTGTTAAAGTCAAGTATTCTGCTCGAAATTTTGTGACTTAGTCATTACCTTTGAATGGTTGAAGATAGGAATATTAAACGAATTTTTGCGTAACTTGTTAAAGGAAGAAAATAATAAATAAAGGAAAAAATAACAAAAATATTTTAACGGATTCTTCTTCTTCGTCATCTTTTTCTTCTTCTTCTCCTCTTAAGGCTAGCAGATTTCTCGTATTTGCCTATCCTCTTTTATTCGACTGATGAAGAAATCAAGCTTTGAGCGCCTCTCTTGGGCGGTCGTCCAGGTTGACTGTTGCCTGTTAGTCGTTGATTTTTACAGATTGCTGCAAACTTTCCTCATCCATAGGGTCCACGTGATTGCTCCATTCCTTCCTTCTTCACCTCATTAATTTCACAACAGGCTGTACTTCTAACATCTCAAAATATTTACTCCTAATTTTGAAAATTTCAATTCTATATCCTTTTGTTTTAGTCCAAGCAATTGGTAAAAATAACATTCAGACAGAATAGAAATACAGTGACATGAAGATAGATGCAGCATAAAAATACATAGGTCCAAAGACAGCTGCTCATCTTCACTTTGTAGCTAGCTATCTTCAGACACCTGCATTCTTATTCTGAGTGGAGCGTATTTACATTAAACAAATAAATAAAACCATAACCTAAATGCTTCTTATAGAATAAATTTATATATTTAAAGACAAATAATACACCTACAATTTCCACTGCTTATGTCAAAATGGGCTTCCAGGCAAACACAACGTTTGACATAAATATTTTCCAAAATAAGAGTACACAAACCTGAAGATAGTTATAAAGCATGTATAAATCGAAACCTTAGCTTTATAGCAGTCGTGGGGCATAAGAATTCGTATGCCAAACAATTAGTATTAATATATTAATAAACTAAATGAATCTTTAAAGATTACTGAATCCACTACTATATTTTTAATCTTGTATAGTTTTGTTAACTTTATTTAAATCCTTTAAACTTAGAATTCATAACAATAATTAAAAATCACTTCCCGGCACATTTGCAAATGAATTTCAGGAATTTTCAGCTGAAGACCGTTTTTAAAATGACTTCACTATCGGTTACATCACTAATTAAGATCCATTAAATTAAGTAGGTTTTGGTTAGGAAGGGGGACGGAATAGATATATATCGGGGATGTTTTGGACTTTTAATTAGTATTCGTGTGCATTTGCAGTTAAACGAAAGTGACAAGTGTGTTATGTTAGCAAATTTTTGGAAATAGCACGTGTTTTATTCAGGTTAGTAAAAGTGACATCTTGTTTATTTTAATCTCGTTTTTCATTTTATTCGATAGGATTTCCTTTGGTTTGATTGCAATTTTATTTTGTAATTTTAGAAATTGATTTAGAAAAACTTGAATTAAAATACCTTGCATACTTGAATGTCTCTATTGCACTCTATTAGAAATACATTTGAAACCTTTGAAGCTGGGAAGAATTTGTTAATCAGGTTGAAAAATGTGGAATTTAATCACTTGCTATGCAGAAAATATTTTAAAATAAAGTAAAATTCCACTCAACAACAATTTTCTAAATTTTTTGCTTTGAAATACCTACTAATAATTCTATTACTATTTTCGTATAATTTTGAAAATTCTAGTCTACACTTAATATTCAGTATTTAAAAATTACTTTGTACGGCCACAGGTCAGTGGTTCAAATCCCCGCTGAGGTTATTCAGCATACCTACAAAACACTTTCAAAACGAATTATATTAAAACACAACAATTAATATTTTCTAGGAAAAACTAGGAATTTCAAGAAGGAATTTCAGCATCTAAAAGTTATTTTCTTTGGATGACATTAATCGAACACTTTTCAGGTATTTACATAATTCATTTTTAAAGAACTTACGGCAAAATTACTAAAACACTATCTTTAATTTGTTCCAAGAAGTATATTTTTTACATTTGATTGTAACATACGTTCAAATAAAAAATTGGTTAGCATATGTCAAGGTTGACAATGGATAACAGAATATTGTTTTTTTATGCTTTATCATTTATTAGCTGCCACCATTTAAAGATGTCACTAACAAACCTAACCTAAAAATTGTAAACTGAAGCATATGGAACTGGCATTATTTTCCTAATAGAGGTCCAAATTTCATGTATTTTTTATTTGAGCAGTTCTTAAACTGCGGGAATATTTGTATTTCCAGGAATTTTAATTTTCAGTAAATATCCAATAGATGTTCTAATAAAATTGGAAGTTTCTATTAATCGTTTTTCAAAATTTATAGCATTATTTTTTAAAAATCTAGTACAAACTGTCTGCCTTTAAACTTACCAAAAAAATAGAACCAAAAGCGAAATCAGTTCCATTTTATTTACTTTTAAATTAATGTCTCCAACATTGAGCTACTTTTGAGAGATGCCTGATAAAATCTATGAATACATTACCAGCTGTAGATTATACGGATTAGTAGACTTTTATATCAGTAACGTGCAAAATCATCAACTTTCTAAACCAGAATCGGTAATGAAGCAAACATCAATTTTAATTATTAAAGGAAGGAGAGAGATAAATGAGATTTTAACATTAAGATTTCTAACACACAAGAAGAGAAACAGTAATTAGTGTGGCGGTCTTTTATTAATTTTTTGTCAGAATTAGTACTTTCGAACCAGTAAAGAATGCCGATTCAATAAGCTGTGATGGATAAATACTTTTGATTTCATATTGCAATTTGAATACATCGTTACGATTTTTTTACAGAAGTTTTATTCAGAATCAGAAAAGAAAATTGCAGTGGCAATTTGTGAATACGTTTAATTTGTTTATTAATTTGTTTATTCACTTATCATTCAGTTTGATTAGTTTCCCACGGTTATTCTGAGAAGAGATTATTATATCTTTTTGGTTTTCACGGAGGAAGTCTGTTTATTATTTTGCTTTTCTAGTTTTTTATTGCAGCGCTCCTAAATTTCGATTTTAACTGGTACTTTGAATTTTGGTGGTACTGATTTTTTTTTGTTTTTGTTGGTTTTAGGAACACGTGATTGATGAAATGAGAACAATTCGTAATTACACTTGATTAGTTGAGAATTTCTGAAATTCATTTTGTGTAAATTATTAGTAGAATTTTAATGTTAATTTTAGGGCAGTAATTATTTGTTTTTTAGCCGAGATCTAAGGCTTGCGGATTCCAAGTATCTCAAGCGTCATTAATTTAATAAAGCTCCTTAAAACCGACAGTCAGAAATTCGAAAAGAAAGTTATTTCAGGAATTTTTTAATACGTTATTTTGTTAAACCTACAAAAATTAAAATATTAAAATACGGATTTACAATCTTTAGGTGGGTTTTGTGAACAAAGCAATCCAATCTTAACATGTTGGTGACACCAACTGAATCAATTAATTAATAAGATTTTGAAATTAATTCTGATATTCATGAAATATAAAATGCTTTCGTTTCTTAAAACACATTTATGTTTAGCTACTCTGAAAATATTCAGCAGTATTTGCTTTAAAAATCCAGCACCTCATACAAATCTTAAACTATAAATTTTTCCCAAATCCAAATTAATTTCTTGTAGCAACAGTCTTAAGCTGTGAAAAAGATGTACATTTTATTTAATTGTTGTATCGCCACTCTCGTAGCAGAACGATTTAAAAATCCATAATTGTTATTCAAGTAGCACAATAACCCAAATAATACTCGTACATTTAACATTTCCGCATTTCTGCATTTTGTTTGGAACATTCCACTCGTAAAATCAAATCTGACGGGTTTCTGACGCGACTTTTGACATTTATAAAACCGATGCAGGTGCTACAGGTGTTATTTTGCCACATTGTTTCAGTAACTTTACATACTTGCCTGTCTAAAAATTGTTTTTTTTAAGAAAGACCGCTCGAGTTTTATTCCGTAATTTTTGTAACGACACGGACAACACTCTCACTACATTCCATTATATTGTGGATGCAATTTCGTTGTTTATTATATAGGTTTATTGCAGTGTACATTGCAAAAAGGTTAATAAGTATTCCAACAAAACAACAGTTTCTTATTAATACCGAACATCCATTACTGTTACGATGAATTGCCGTTCTACTTACGTCGTAATTGAATTCTCCCGAACGGGCAAAAGCGAGTTAATTTTTTCCAAAATATATTTATTCAACTATTACGGTCAGTGTATCACCGTGTATATCACCAGTTTTTTTCTTTTTTTTTAGTGTTATTAACCAGAACTATAAACACCTGATGCAATAGAAAAAATACCACCGGATATAAATATAATTAGGTCAGTAAAGTAAAAATGCGGTAAAACCCGCAAATACAACAAGAATCTCCTGTTCTTATTTGAATTCTTTGAACCTTTAGAAGTCATTGCCTTCATGATTAATAAATTCTCGAAAAGTCCGACCACTTTCTCCTGCTAGAACTTCAGTTCAATGGCGTAGTAAGTTCTACAACGCCAATATATTGCCTAAGACAACATAAATAAATAGCTGGAAGTAATTAAACGGAGAATGATTTTTGCAAAATCTATTAAAGTTTTTATGGGAATATTGGTTTAGGTTTTTATCACTGTACAAAATTGAAAGGTAAAAGGGTTTTTTATTAACATGCGGTTTAATTACATTGAAGAGAAAAAAGTAACATTAAATTGATAAAATCCTATTTAAAAAATTAAAAGACTTAAAAAGTAACAAAGAATTTTGGAAAAAATTAAAATAGCATTTTTAGGTAAATTTGCTTTGTGTTTTCACTTTTTAAAGACAAAATTAGGTGAGACTAAAAGGAACTCGGAAATATCTTCTAAAACTGCAAGTTCTTTAATGACAGTCTTAGATTAAATATTTTTTAAAATATGGAAAACGTCCCTTATCAACAAAAGACAAAACACAGGCTTTCTTTTGTATCGCTTCAAAATTGCTACAAACTGCATTGGAATCTTTTAAATTGCCTCAAAATACCTCAAACTGTCTCAAAAAAAACCGAAGTACCTCCGAGATTTCCAAATATTGATCGAAGTAATTCAAAAGATACAGAAAATTACTAAAGAATGTACCAGATTCTTCTAAGTTGCCTCGAAATACCTCATAAAAGCCCCCAAAATGCTTCAGAGTTCCCTAACACCCTTCAAAATTCCCCGAAGTGCCTCCAATTGCTCCAAAGCTCTCCATTTTAGCGCATTATTATGAAGCATTGATCAAAGTTCTTTAAAAAAAGATATAAATTGCTAAATATTATCCGATTCTTCTAAGTGGGCTCGAAGTGCCTTAGAATACCCCCACTATGCTTCAGAATACCCTAACGATCCTCAAAACCCCCAAAAATCCAAGAATGCCTCGACGGTCCCTATATTCTCCGAATATTACTAAATATAGGTTAAACTGCTTCAACAAGACAGGACATTGTTAAAAACTGTCGTAGATTCTTCTAAACCAAGTACCTCAACATTTCTCAGGATGCCTCAAACTGCCTCTGATTGCCTTAACGCGACTCAATATCCCCCAAAGTGCTTCAGAATGTCTCAAAGCTCTCCAGATTATCGCAGTATTACTAGATGGTAGTCAAACTACTTTAAGAATAAATTATTGTTACAGACTGTCACAAACACTTTTAAATTGCCTGTCTTAGAATAACTCAAAAGTGCCTTAGAATGACTTTACTTACCTTAAAATGCTCCAAACTGCCTTAGAACATCCCAAAACACCAAGAATGATTCCACTTATTTACTTCTTCTTCTTCTTTTGGCTTTCATAAACCCTGTTGTGGGCCATTACCTGCCTGTCGGCTTTCATGTCCTTGTTGTTTCAGAAGATGGGGTGGCTGGCCTCATACTTCCTTACCTATATTACTTTCTCTGTTTACTTATTTACTTAAGCTACATTAAAAAAAAACCAAAACAAGACTGTCCTAGATTATTTTAAACTATTTCGAAATGCCTCAGAACGCCAGAAAATCCTTCAAATTGCTTTGAAACTACTCAAATTATTCCAATATTACTAGATATCGACCAAACTGGGTAGGAGATCGCTACAAATTCTTCCCAAGTTCCTCGGAGTGCCTCATAATGCTCTAAAGTTCCTGTAACTGTCCCGTTATTCTTAGATATTGATCAAATTGCCTCAGAAAATGCGCTTAATTGCTAGAAACTGTCCCAATTACGTCCCGAAGTGCCTCAAAATGCCACAAAGTGTTTCGAAATGTCCCGATGTGCTTCAGAATAAACTACACTGCCTGAAAAGTTTCTAATAATACCTCTAAACTGCCCCGTTAAGCAACAGAAAACCGTGCATTTATCAAGCACTCGCTCTTTTTATTGATATTAACTTAAAGTAAAAAACGTTCATCAGCTTTATAGGGTTTTTCACGAAAGCGGATCCGAAATTAGAATAACAATAATTTAAAATAAATTATTCTCTAAACTTCTTCCTTAGTTTTCAAATAATTGTGCTTCATAATTGTGTCTCTAAAACCTTGAAAAGTATTTGCTTTTGACTGGATACATAAATTCGTTTTTTCCATATAAGTAAAAATTACTAAAAAGAACTAATTTACAATCGATAATATACGAACTTTAAGTAAACAAGCAAAAATACTTAATGCGTTAATTGAATTTTTCCTTATTTTAATAATTCATGTAAAAACAAGGTTAGAACATCCCATAATTTTAGCTGTGCGTGCTCAAGCTATGATAGAATTCGAAAATCTGGCCATAAATTACATCACTAAAAATGTTTACTCTTGCCACAGTAAATAACTAAATAAAACGAACAAACCTTAAAAAAAAGAGTATTTCTAGAAAACGAAAGTCCTTTCACTTCTTCCATATTTCGGCGAATACAAAGCATTTTGATTAATCTAAACAACCGTAAACAACAGTAATTTAAGTCAACATGGAGATTGGCTAAACTATATAACTAATGTTTAAAAACTTTATTAATCATACGTTAATATTGTTATTTTCTTTCCTTAGGGTGTGTATTTTAGTACCAGCTTAAACAGAAGTTTGCCATAGTTAGTTGCCAAGTTCATTTAAACAGAGCTTAAGTCGTATCACATCTTAAACTTTGCGTAAAACTATACTGAAATACCCACCCTTCTAAAAATAATAGGCCTTCTGGATAAAACTTATCCAACACCAAGGAATATTCTATGCTCTATGCCAAACCGCAGGTTATTTTTATATAAAAAAATATCATACTTCCTGATATAAATATTTACGTAAGTCAATATAAACAGCAGAAGAATTTAAACGTGACTCATTCCACGTAGACTCGAAAGTGTCTATTCTTGTTCCAATTTTGAAAAGCACGTGCCAACTCTTGACACAAAGAAATTTGTCAAAGTATGTCCGTAGTACGTGTGTATGTCAAGTACGTTTGCACTTTTACACAACGAATCAAAAGCACACATTTAATATTATTAATTTTTTAAATTATCAAAATTTCAATCAAAAATCATAAAGAAACAATTTGGATTTGCATAAGACGAAACTTAATACTTCTAAGAATCCTTTATTTTCTACATATTAAAACCGATATTCAAAAACTTTCCGCTTTATTCTCCTTCTTCCTCTCACGATTTTAAGGAGATTCCCTTTATTAAGATCTAAAATTCACAGAAAATAATAAATAACCAAAGATTATTTTAAAAGAGAATCAATCAATGTGCACCGCCGGTACATCACCTGGAAGAGTTATCGTACTAAAGCAGGCGCCTTTACAGTTTAATTCTAAAATTTTTGACCCAAGCTGGCACTTATTCAGCTTGCCTGTAGACCATCGCGTCTACATGTAAAGCTTAACCACTTTTAAACCAAAAATTGTAAATGTTACCTTTTATTAGTTGTAATTAGTTAGGTATATATTGTATGTGTATGTGTTTGTAGTAAAACAGGGAAGATTTTTTCAAAAAAGCAGGTAAGCTAATTGATTTAATAGTAGTAAAAGTATGTTTTTACTGTTTTTTATTCTGCCTTACTGCATAGTGGCATAAGAGACAATTACGTGAACTAATTAAAAATTCGAAGTTGATTGAAGCAATCACTAATTTATCTTCTTGGCATGTTTTGTTAGATCTAAGTTCGATTAACAACATTTTAAATCAAAGCTAGCTTTGGAATTTCTAAACCCAGTAAAAATATCAGAGCAGTAGACGTACGTTGAGATTCTGGGCTAACGCAAGTCTTGGTTTTGCCCCATAGATAAACAAATAAGCCTAAGTTTAAAAGCCTAAAATTCAAGATGACACTGAATTATCCAAACATTTTTTTTATATTAACTTTCAAAAGTTTGGCTCTCTCAAAATGCCCTAAAATAAGCAACATCTTGTTTAAAAACGAATTCATCTGTTTCAAATATAACTAGGCTGAGTCAGCATTCGATAAAAATTATTGCTCGAAAACAAATCGCCCATTTATATCAATCAGTACAGTTAAAAAATACCTACAGCCTAAAACCTCCTAAAAACAAAAACATCTGGAAAAAGAACAAAAAGATTGCTTAACAGAATCTTGCGAAACAGGATATACAAATTACAAAACAAAGGAATTTTATTCGACGTCGTATGCAGTTAAACCAATAAAGTTACCGTTACGGTCCGTTGTCAATTTAGTAAATTCGACTTGAAAATTGTTAGAATTATTTTAATTTTAATAACATTAAATCGCCATTTTTAGTTATGTAAGGTATTTAACCATATAAAACAAAAATGTGGAGGCAATCGCTACAAACACATAAAAAATTATTAAATGGCCGTTTTCAGTGTAACAATCAAAGTAAAACTCGCTCATAAGAATTACTTAAACATTTCAAAAATCTCAAGGACAAAACTAGCGAAAAGGATTTTTTAATTACAAACAAAATTTTAATAGATGCTTGCTCTACTTCAATGACTTGTAAGAACGTTGAAATTCATAAAAAAAGTCTCGAGATTTTATTTTAAGACCTATTTTTATAACACGAAAGTAATTAATTCTTACGGTTAATCTTCTTTAAAATAAGTCCTTGCGGGAGACTGTTTAGAAACCTTAACGACCAACAAATGATTTCAAATTTGTAACTATCCTGTAGGTACAGTTCTAAAAACATCAGAAATAGCAGAAAGGATTTTCTTTAATATTGTGAACTAACCTAACTTAAAGCATGCTTGTCAAAAATTAGGTTTCATTTGAGTAAGGAATGCGCGGCAGTTAAATTACTTATCCTTGAAATTACCTCACAATTGCATCCCTCTAATTGCCCGAAAAGCAAGTCCTTCAGGTTGTATGGCGGACCCTACAACGAATTGTAGAAACTTAATTATCCTGGCATTTTTACAAATATCCTGCTCATTCAAAAATCCTAGAAAGGACGATAGTAATATTTAAGATTGTTTTCAATACTGCGACTTAACTTAACTTCAAGAACCTTTTGACAAAAAATCAAATCATTTTAGGAAAACTTTGAGCAATCGTAAAATGATTTGTCCTTAGCGTTGCACGTCAAAATATTTTCATAATCCTAATTGTCCTAACATTTTCAAAGTTATCCTGCACTTTCAAATATATCAAAAAGGATAATGGTAATATCAATCTGGTAATATAAAGTTTCTTTAATATTGTTTTCTAAACTAACCACCAGCTAACTTACCAAAAATCAAATTTAATTTTACGAGGAAATTCTAGGACAATTTCTTATCCTTGAAATGACAATTATTTTTCTCAAAGCTACCGCTCGAACTTCCTTAGAAATAACTAGTTTTGATCTTGTTAGAGGCCCTACAACCAACAAAGTTTTTAAAAGTCAAAATAATTATCCTTGTGTTTTTAAAGATATCCTATACCTTCAAAAATATTAGAAAAGGAAGTTCATATTGCCATCTAACCTAACTCTTATGATTGCTTAATTTCGGAAACCTTTGTTCAAAAATCAATTTTTGTTCAACAGAGGAATTAAATTGTTTGTCCTTGAAATGACAATCTTTCCTAATAGTGTTTATCCTCAGGATTTTCTCAAAAACAAATCCTTCGGTTTAATTCGAAACTGATCAAGTCTACAAACTATTGCCACAAAGCATTATTATTTTAAAACTGATAATTATCCTGTGGATATCGTCAGAATCCACAGAAATATGATCATCATTCAGCTTTTAACAGGCCATTAAGGCCCATATAGACATTCAAAAATATCAAAAAGGACAACAAATTCTTTAATATGTTGTAATTTAACCAAACTCCTTTAATTCTCAATTTTTATTTTACACGGGAATTCTACAATATTTAATGTACATATCCTTGAAGCATTTTTCCTTCTAATAAAATCCTTCTATGTCCTTTTAATCCTATCACGGGCTATTCAGTAACCCTACAACTTGTGCTAAAACGAATAATTATTCTCACAATCTTGGACAGTTTCAAGACTATCCTCCACAGTCCAAAAAATATTGAAAAGGACACTAGTTTTTTCTTCTTCTTTTCTTTTTCTTTTGTCCTCTTAAAATCTTACTTAACTTTTATAATTGCTTGATTTCCAAAGCCCTTCGTCAAAAATCAATCAAAAATTCTAGTTTAGCAAGGATTTCTAGGGCAGTTAAATTATTTTTTCTTCGAATGACAACAATTGCTTCTCAAAACAGAATGCTTTATACTTTTAGAACGCATTAGGCGTTTAAGCGACTACTGAGAGTTTAAATAACCCTTTGAGAACGAAATATTTTAAAAGTCGCAATTATCCTGCACATATCATATATCATATCAATAATTATTAGGTTTTCCTGAATTTTTAGAATTAGTTTTATTTTATTATGGAATTTCAGGACAGTTAATTTATTTATCCTTAGAGTAGCCATTGTCCTTCATAATCATAGGTTTATGGTCGTCTTTGAAATTAGTCATATTCAGCCTATGAAAAACTTCTTAAACGACTATTCGGATAACAAATATTTTAGAAATCACAACTATCCCCTACATCTTAAAAAATGTATATATTTCCAAAAACATCAGCAAGGACAATGGAGATATGTATTTTTGATATTGGTAATATGGCCTAACTTTTAGAGTTCCCTGATTTTTTCGTTGTTTGTAAAAAAAATGCTTCTTAATTTCTGAAGAAATCATTGACAAGTAAATCATTATCCTTAAAATGCCAGTTATTCCTGACATTAATTACCCTTATAATTTTCTTAAAACTAAGTTTATTTGGTCGTAGTACAAGCTGCTCAAGTTAAAACGTTCAATATTTTCAAAATCCTGTCGAATCTCTAAATCAAAAAGGGTTCTTTTAATATTGTTCGCAATCCCAGAAGTACAGTCTGTTTTATTTGAATAAAAATAAAGACACCTAAATTATTTATCCGTGAATTTTGTCCTTCATAATCGCATTAGAAACTCCTGAAGTTACTCTATATGGAAGAAATATTTTGGAAACTATCGTATAAATTCAAAAATATCTAACTTTTTCGTCAAAATTTACTTTTAATTTTCTTCAGGATTTCTAGGATAATTAGATTATTTGTTCTTGGAATGGGGATTATTCATTCCAATGGTATTACTCCTAATCTCCTTAAAAAATATATTTCCGTAGTATTAAGGATTGTTTAGATGGGCCGAAGACTACCGATTATTGATCATAATTATCCTGCATGTTTTTAAAAATAACCTTTAGATGCAAATATCAGAAAGGATAATCATAAATTAAAAAATTTCTTTAGTAATGTGATTTAAGCTTTTACAATCGTATAATTTCGAAAGTGCTCAACGAAATTTTTGTATTTCTTGTAACTGTTTCAATAAATTAAAAAACCAAGTCCTTTCCAAAATTTTCAAATGCCGGAAGAAACAAAATATACCTACCGCCAGTGTCGTAGGAAGAGGAGGGACAGGTGAAGCAGTTCTAAAACAAACATTATTTATACTACAATGCTATTAATTTTTCTATAATTTTGTAAAATTGATATTGGAATTACTTCAGCAAGCTTGAATACAGAATTAATTAAATATTTGAAAGTAATTAAAAGTACAATAAAACGTTTCCTTTAAATTAGCCCATTTTCGCGGAGCTTCGGGAAGGAAGCTACAAGGCAACAAGTACGTTACGTATGCACACATAAGTGCAACTTTATTTATCAGGAACTGCATGAAAGTGTAAATTTGTAACAGTAACAAGTGCAGTAAACCACATCAAGACAAATGTTCTTCTGCTGTCTTGTTACCAGTGATTTAATGTATTTTCACTACTTCCACATGCTCAACGCACGTCTTCCATATGCTGTCATTGATTGCAACGTTATTTCCCTATAATACTTTCGTATCTGCGTTATTCATCGCTTAATACTCTTATTAATCCAACAAATGGCTTTTAATTTCACGATTAATAATCGACTTTATGTGTATTTCTTTGAAAATCCTAGCGTGCGTGAAGAGTTAACCGAAACGGTCGCAGATGTTAAAGTCCTCGGGTCGCAAAACTAATCTACCATCCCACGAGTATCCATTTTTTTCGTAACAGCACGTTGCACGCATTTGGAGTCATTTACAAACAATGCCTAACAAATCATCAACACGAGAGAGCACATAACGGTTTCGTATAATGCAAAGTATTTAATGATTTGTGATATGGTCTAAATTCAGCACAATCTGTACTACCGTTACGTCGTTTGCGTCAGTCATAAGGGCCACATTAATTTTTTGACTATATTATCATCTAATTTTATCGTCGACAAAACGGTATTTCACACCCGTATGCATTCACGAGTTCCCGTAATCTCACTTTTAAATCGATCGATTCTAGGTTATACCGTATGTCGTCCGTTTTAAAATCAGAAATAGTTTAAAACCCGTGTAAAATGACCCGAAAAAAGCTGGAGTTTTGACCCTGATAACAATTATCGTATTAGTTTTATTATTGTTACCGTTATGCCAAATACTTGTGTGGTGCCTAATATTTTATTTAAATTACTGCCAGAGGAGCGGTCAAATTGCATGCAGTCGGTGATCAATCACCTTAAATCATATAACGTTCTGATATGGATAATAATGGAGTTTAAATTAATTTGAAATTTAAATTTTTGTTATTCGGTCACGCAATTCAAAAAAATTCATTTACAAAAAATCACCGATAAGGCCGTTTCTGACCTATATTTAATTAAAATGTGAATTCCCTCGATTTACATACTGAATAAAGTCACAAAGAAATTTCGTTGTAATTTATTAATGAATGGAAGTTTTATTCCAAATTTACAACAATAAATAGCTGTGATTATTCTTTCTCATATTCCTAAATTTTCAATTTGGAACTGATAAAATTAAGTATCAGAAATTAGAAACAAAAGAAGAAAGCCTAAATAAAACCTTTACTTATTTAGGGGTTTATTTTACCAAACACATCTCGTAAATTATTCACCAAAATATATAAAATATGAAGTTTTGAACACAAGTGTGTTATAACTAATAGTACAAACCAATAATATACGCTCTTTGGATTCGGAAAAATTCTAGTTTTTTCACTGTTGGGTAGCCGCCACACTTTGAGATACTTGGCACCCGCAATCACAAATCTCAACTAATAAATAAACATATGAATATCATTTTACTCTACATTTATAAGTTTTCTCAAATTTTAATTTAGTGATTTATTGAGTGACTATACAACCTGCTTTTTTACAGTTTGTACTGTTGGCACACTAAAAATGGCTTAAAAATTGAAGCTGTTAAGTTTGGCATTCAATTATAAAATACTTGGGACAAACAAAAAACTAAAATAACAAGAGCAGATCCCCATGGGTCAATCCTGCATTACGCCAGGCCCACCCCATGCCAATAGTGTGTGAAGGGATTTGTTATGATAGGTGGGAATTGGGAATTTAAATGCCTGTGACGCCAGCCGCTAGACACCGCTTCTACAGTGCAGGGTAGTTAGTAAGTCACATATCCAATGGGAGTTGGATATATGACCGAAATGGTTAAACATCTTTTGTCATCTTATACTAATAGTATATCCGCTAATTTCCGATATCTATGATATGAAACGCCTTAGCCTTGTTACATGTTACTTTATGTTAGCTTAGTCTAATCATTATTGTTATCATTACTAATATTATTATTTTCATTGTACTTCATAGGTATACGTATTCCTTGTTTCCTTATTTTCATTGTTATTATTATTATGATATTTGTTCCTTCGCTGTTCTGCATTATTCTTCGATATTTATGTCTTTCTTCTTCCTCTACTTCTATTTCGTCATTGTCTGCTTCTTGAGTCATATGTACGGTTTATTTCCCTGTTCATCATAATTTTGTTTTTTGTCCATTCTTCCCAAGTTTGTTGTGGTATTCTCTTCTAGATGCGGTGGCAACTCGCAGCTCTCCTCTGTTTCTTGATGTATTTGTTTCCCAGATTCTTGACTCTGGTGGATGCGGTTGTATTTCTCTGAAGGATATTTCCCGCTTCTCTGCTTCGTGTTCTTCTTGAAGCTATTCCCTGTACCTTATGAACTCGTTGAGTTCTTCCTTACTTTGCGAGGGTGGATTCGTATCTCCCTCCAGAATCCTTTTGTTCCCAAATCTTCTAAATGGGCGTCGATTTGCAAGGCGCGGCCGAGGCTGTGATCCATATGATCGTATTTGGGAACTGAGTCTGCTTGGTTTTCCTTCACATAATTTGCGATTTTCCTTCTGAAGTACAGAGCTTCTTCTTTGTTTCTTCCACCTTCCGTTACTTGATCCGCTTCCATCCGTTTCCATCACCTGCCATTTTCATTTCTTGAATTTTATGGTGGGTGATGTTTCTCGTTCCATCCTGTTGCCTATAATTTCTTGCTGTTTACGTTGATTTCTTGTATTTACGCGTACTTCCTAATTATGAACCCTCAGGCTTGGGCACTTTAAAGGAAAACAAAATTATAAACCATTCGTGTTTTGGCGCACATTCCAATATCTTTACCTGGGGTTCTCCTAGTCAACAATAAACGCCGATTCCTAATAAACCGCCTGTGACTAGTAAAATCAGTAATAATTCTTTCCATAAGAATATCGATTAAGCTAGTTTAAAAGCATTACAACACCAAAGGGCTTGACTGCTAAAGAGCATAATATAGACTATATTGAAAGTCTGGCTTAAACAGCTAAACATGGTTTACTTGACAAACGAGCAAATCCACGTCGATTTAAAACAGCAAATTTTTAATTTTCATTGTTATTTCGCATTCGATAGATACTAAGCTCATTAAAAAGAAAATAACATAAAATCACACAATTTTAACGAATTTATTGGAAAACGTTTGCCAATACATCTAATTTTTTAAACCCCTTGGAATTGATATATTTTTTAAAGATTCTTAATGACTAATCTACATATTCTAAAAGAGACATAAATGTTTTAAACTTCTGATTTCTAAATTATAACCCTAGTTTTTTGATTGTTTAAGTAGTGCCTGTTGCGTTAAACTTTAGCAAACGTTTTGAATGTTTTAAGATCGAAATTGATATTTCAGTGCAGTTTAAGTTAATTAAATTGGGGCTAAAGTGTAGGGAAGCTTGGTTTACAGTAGAAACTTTTATAATTTTTATTATTAGAACATATTTATTGCTTATAATATATTTAATTTCAATTATTAACTATCACTTTACTGATAAAACCAATTATAATCACTATTTTGCAACCTCCCTCCCTTGCCTTAACAACTTGCTTGATTCTGGCAAGTACAATATTTATAGATTTTCTCGTCATAGTCTTAATTTCAGAGTTGTTTTACCATACATTTAGGATTCTGTTCTTCACATTTGTCAAGTTAGTGTTACTAAATCTTTACTTTTAAGTTAAGCCTAACAACAACAAAATTTGTTTTTATAGATTTTGCTGCGTGGCACGGAGCCCCACCTTGCATAAAGATATAATGTCAATCGTTGATGTTAATACTGTTCAGATAGGGTAAACGAGCAGAGTGCAAAACGTGTTTATATTACTTTTTGGTCTATTTTACCCGTAACAAAATATATTTTGAAAGCTTCCAATTCGGTGGCAACCTACTGTAAGTCCTAAATTAAACCAAGCTTCAACTTAAACTTATATTGGACTTTAACAATTTTAAAATTGCAAAAGCAGTAACGTTTTTAAAAAATTTAATATTTTATGCGTCTTTTATCTTTTATCTTTATACTTGGTATCCTTAAAATACCGAAAGTTGTCCATTTCTTCCATTTCTTCTTATAAGAAGAAAATTAGTCTCAAATTCTTGCCAGAATGTCATAAAACTAATTAGGCAAACTGCCAATAAACTACACAATTTTTAAAATTGCTATTATAAATTTAGATTAAAATAATTGAATAGTTTTAATTTATTTGATAAGTATTTTGAAATAAACAAAAGTATATTTAAACTTAAATCATTTTCGAAACAAGACACCTTAAACTAAACCCAAGTAACTCACTATTTTTTTAACTAAATTCTGAGGTTATTTCTATTTTTTTGGCGTTTAATACACAAATTCTTGCCGCTAAAGCCCCGCGAGGGAGCATGACCGGCAACATTATATGTAATTGAGTTTTATCAAAAGATGTTAAAGGTTAAGAAACGCTTTTTGCCTAAATTTTGGCTTTCGTTCTTTTATCAAAAATAAGAAAAAATTCCTAACTTTGCTCAAAAAGGCATTTAGAAAAATAAAATAAGGTGTATTGGTTTTTACGCGCAGAATCTCTAACTTAACTTATCATTGAAATCTCCCACCTTTTAAGGTGTTTAAAGCTTTGAAAAATTGGCGTATAAATTTTGTTTCTTCTTTTTGGAATTTTTACAAAAATGCAACAAAGAAAGCTTGTATGAATTAATTCTTTGGAAATATTTAACTTCAAAACTATGTAATTTTCTCAATTTGGAATTGATTTTTCGTTGTATCACCTAAATAACCAACGTTGGTCAGTCAATTTTATCATACCTACTTAATTACCATAGCAACACTATGCGCCTCTTTTCTATAGACGGACAGCTATGTTTAACACAAGTGATCAAGAAATAACCTTTCAACTGATAACAAAAATCAGTTGAAAATGCAGAACCTCTTCTTTCTATTGTTAACAAAACATTTCACAATACTAATACAAATTTCAAAAATACTTACCAAAGAGCAGTGTACAGTTCGAAAAGTATCTACCAACGATTTTATACTATTTTGCATTTTCAAACATCAAAATGTTGTCTTACCTACCTAAATCTGTGTCATTCGTGCTATTAATTAATTGAGCCGCAATAAAATCGCCAAACTTTTATTGCCAACTCAAACAATATTTCTTGATCACGCTGTATTTTATGAAATTATTTATTTGTTAATCACTGATATTTCTTTCTTTCTTTTCATTTTACCTTCATATACCTTTCAGTGTCGAGGGGGGCGAACACAGGTTCCACTCTGCCGTACTACCGACCAATCACTGACATTGAAATAATTAATGTACCACTGAAAAGATTAACTTTTTATAGGATGCAAGAAATCACTTGCACTCCAAAGAGGTTCTAAGTTTTGCATCGTAACATAAAGGCAATACCCAGCACTTTAATTGTGTACATTTCTTTGATCACTGTGTGCATAGGGCATACATAAATTGAAACAGACTTGTAAATTAAATTTAACAAAAAGGCTTCGAATTAGTTTTGAAAATCTACTCGTAAAATACAATTTCCCAAAACAAACGTGAAAAACCGTAGAAAAATTCAAAATCATTTTTCAAATAAGACTAACACTAAATTTAATGGATTTTTCACACACAAAAAAATACGTAAAACTAAATTGCAACATATCGCGTAATTAATAAAGTAAAGAATCAGAAGAACTTCCAGTAATTTGTTCTAACAACAAGTCTTGAAATAATCCCATCTATTGCACTTTTAAACATTAAAGTGCGTTGAACCGTCTGGCATTGTTGTAAGAGAAATTTGTCCAAACAATTATTAGCTACGTCTACATCTACATACATTTACCACACCCTGTGTATTAGCTTAAATTACCCTGAGTACCTACAATCTTTCGAAACCTTGTTAACTCTGAAAATATTTGAAGAATGGAAAAATTCTGCATTTTTTAGAATCATTCCTAAATTTTGTAAAATTAGGAAAAAATTTTTCTTTCGGTACATTTTCAAGTATGACACCCAAGTATCGTATCTTCAAATAAGAATTAGAAAGAACGTGAGAGGTGGATCGTAGATAACGGAGGGAAATATTATCAATTGTATGTGTTAAATTCGCAAACTCATCATATTATAATTTTATGTCTGATAATATAAGATAGCAGAATGCAATTAGTTTAATCTTAAATTATTATTAATTAAATGTTAAATATGTAATATCAGTCAATAGTGTGGGTTCTGTATAGATATGCTAACAGAGTTCGAACGGAAAGGCGGCAAAGCAATACAACGTTATATTAATCATTATTTCTTATCCGCAGTCAACCCTTATGTATTTTTTATTTGAATATATTATATTATATTAATAGCATTCATTAAATCGCTAGTTACCTACATAAAGACCCGGAATTTTGGATTTGGCATTCCTCGCAATAAAATTTTCGACAATACAAAGTAGGCCGTGCACTTAACAAGAACAATCAAACAACAATAAAACCAAATCGTGGCCATTCTGTTTTCTGACCTTTTCGTGCAATACATTTATGCAATTAACATCGATCTTTCTATAAAGCTCATGCATCATTTCCCTCCGTCCAAATCCTTTTTCCACTGTTCAAAAAGGTTAAGCATTCAAAACCGAGTCCGGAACCCATAATTATAAAATACTCAAAACGAAACATAAACATAAACATTCAGAAGCGCGTAATAAGAAAAATTTATAACATCCTGTATGCTACCGTAGAAAAGTGTGTTATCCCAGATTCTTGAAAGTAAATCTATGCAAATGAAGAACAAACTCAAATTGCAGAACCGTCATTAATTATCAAATTCGCATAATATTTAGAAGAGTAGGCCAGAAGTTGCACAGAATGAGCACAGTCAACTTCGCTTTCAATTAACGGTTTGCAGCATTCGCGGTTCCCATCATGACGTGTTTAGTACCGCTACAGTACAATATGAGGTCCAGGATTGAAAAAGGGGGGGCACGTCTGAGTTCGCGGTCTGACGGAAGTGTGTTAGCAGTGCCTCCCCCCACTTAACAAAACACGTAAATAACGGTATTTATTCACTTCCACAGGTGATGACGACAAGATCTACAGTACAAACATCCTTCCATTGTTCACTCTTTATTTCTTGCTTCAGATAAGCAACCACGCGAGATGTACCCCTTTTTTTGGCAAAAAGTAGTCCGAAGACGTTTATACTTGCCGTTTTTTCCCCAAAAATCAAAAAAATGACCTACATTTATGTAACATTTAACCATTTATTTTTTATAAATTTACCCTTTTTTTATACGAAACAAA
The DNA here is from genome assembly GCA_963082815.1 of Melanotus villosus. Taxonomy (NCBI): domain Eukaryota; kingdom Metazoa; phylum Arthropoda; class Insecta; order Coleoptera; family Elateridae; genus Melanotus; species Melanotus villosus. The sequence continues at coordinate 74,000,492 of OY720420.1, forward strand.
ACACCTGCGAAACACATATTAAACATGCAAATTACTAATGAATATGAACATATGGATAGAGGTTGTAGGTCACACGAAACATAAATAGAAGGAGAAATTCGTCCAAAACGTATCCTACTAAACAAAAGTCTTCGGGCATGATAATAAAAAAAGTCGTACGAAGAGTCGAGACTTCTTTTAAAAAACTTAAGACATATAAACAAACTGCGCATTTCTAACTCGGAGTGATGTTTTTCCAAGGTATCAACTTTCTCTCTTTATATATACTGCCCATAAAAACAAACTGCAATGGTACATAAACCATTGCCATTAAAAAATCATAGCCTGGATCTATACACACCCATTGAAGTTTCAGTTCATCATCATCGAAATAATATTTAGTAGAAATATGTAGTAACCCAAATTAAAGAATTCGACGCCGTAAAATAAAAAACGTGTGATTAAAAACAAAAATACCAGCAAAATCTAAAAATAGACATTAACTTTAAGTTTGTGAGTATCTAAGAATAATTCTTAGCGGGCGAGGGGCTGAGAAAGACACAAGGGGTTAAGCAATTTTCCTTCAGTTTAAATTTTATATAAAAATTATCGTCATTACAGCAACAACACAAGCAATTTCCATGAAAAAATCCAAGAAACACGCCACGTCAAATATTTAAAGAATATAACACAAAAACCCTTAAATAATTGAAAAATACGTTTAATTAAAAATGTAAGTTTTCCTTCAAATGTAAAACTCTATATACTCGTAAATATATAGAGCACACTTAATTAAAATTTAGTTCAATATGCTTTTTCAAATTTTTCATTGCCCAAAGAATGTATTTTCCTACCCTTGAATTCAACACCGACCAGTAGATGTATTTAAAAACCAAAAGAACAAAATATCGAAGTTTATGAATACTACAATCAAGGGTAGCTATGCAAACTCAAAAATTTCTTACTTACTTCATTTGTTTGTACTGTTTGCCTTTTATCCTGACTGATTTTGGAATATGCGTTAAACTACTATCTTCAAGAATTTTTAAGTAGAGTATTTTCAAATTGTGTTAAGCACAATTAAATCTTAAAATGTAAATGAAAATACGATGTAAATATCTCATTAGACCTAATAACAATTTCACTTAAGCTAAATTCTAAAAACGTCATTTTTAAAACTATTTCAAAAAGCAACACAAAAAATAAATAAACTCTGATTTAAACATAAAATTTGAATTATTTAAAATACAAATTTTTAAAAATTACATTTACCCTAATGTTTTATAAATTACAAACATTTTAAGTTTAATTAATGTCCAATAAATTACATTTACCACACATTTTTGTACTCTCAGAATCAATTAAAAGTTTGCATCTTGACCTAGCATTGAAGTCTCGTAAATTTTATTTTAATTTAATATAATTCAGTAAATTAATAAATTTAATTTGGCTTTATGTTTCAAATAAATTCAAAAGATGCGATCTTATTATCTGTAAATTAACAGACTTCATGAATTTCACCTAAAATTACTCAAAGAACAGGGCTTGCTTGCGTGTTTATCTGTCATACAAGTCTCCGTGGATTTATCGTTATCTTGGGTAAAAATCGATTGAATTTTATTGCAATTTACTCTTCAAATTAAAAGAAGGCAAGCTGTTGCTATTCATTGCAAATAATCAACGAAGAATTTTACTGTCCCATAAAAAGTTCCAAATAACCAAGCGTATTAAATTAAAAAAAAGTTGGGTTAAAACTTAACGATTTAATATTAAATTATATAAAATAAATATTAAGTCTTGCAGGCTTCTTGCATTTTTTTGTATAATTCAAGCTTGCTAAATAAATAAAATTCTGAGTATTAATTTATGTGACTAGGTTTGCAGCTTGATCTAACGTTAAAATCTCTTACGCATATCTCGAATATTCACCACTTTTTTAACAATTCTCTTCTACATTAAACAACGAAACAATTGTTATTTATAAAATATGTCTCTTTCTTTCTTTTTTCCTCTTATACCTTTACAGTGTCGAGCAGGCCGGACACACCGAGCCGCAGAGCGGTCACCCATCCAAGTTCTGGCCAAGCAGGCTCTTACTTAACTTGCACTCCCACTTAAAAGTCAAAATTAAGGACTAATTTTACTCAAATCTTGATTAAGTAAAATTAACAAATATGCCTGGAATAACAATAAGTTTCAATTCGCAAAATAAATTATTTTTTGAACTTACAAAACTGATTGTGCTAATAGCAATTACAGTTCAATTTCGTTGTTTACGGAAAGTTATTGTAAAGGAATAAAAGCCGGCCTCGATGGTGTCAAGGTTAGCATACTTACCTTGTAAACCAGAGATCTCGGGTTCGATTCCTGGTCCAGGTCTGTGAGATTTTTAATGCGGAAAAGTATGCCGTCCTTCGGATATGACGTAAAACCGATAAAGATTCCTTTCAGGGTTTGGAATCCCTTGGGTTCGGCAAAATTCTAGTTGCGTAGTGCTATTAATAATCATAGTAGGGAATTTCAATGCCCATCAACATTGAAATCCCTAACACCCGTAAGCCTAGATTTCGCCCATTAAATAAATAAATAAAGGAATAAAACAAAAGGCAGTGCAATTAAAACAAGCATATGTCGGAAATTGGTAGAATAATAAATTTACAGTTAGGGTTGGCTATGACTGGTGATAGGCAATTCATCGCCTTGATTTAAAAAAATAATAAGGTGTAAACAAAAGAATTCTTATTGGTAAAGCAATTGGGTTTGTCTTCGATCGCATTTTTTAAGTGTTGATTACTGAAGCAACTTTGGAAGTCAATTTCAAAATCACCCATCAGTTGCGCTTGGAAGTAAGATTGATTTTACCACTTCGAATAGGTTTGCTTCGGTGTTACTTGCTACGAATGCATCTTTGGCAATTGTATCACAAGCAACAATTTCCTAAAACCCGGCCTGCGCGTTCCCTTAGTTCGAATTCGGTAGATTGTTTGACTTTGGGACTATTTCTACCAAAACAGATTTGTAAGTAATCCTACAACTACCTATCTATTTTCTATTTTGTATGAATTTTGATTAGAAAAGACAAGAAAATGTATCTTAAGAGTAGCCATTTGTAAAATTCGTTTTCCATCCGTGCGTATCATTCTATACAGGGTGTTAATAAACAAATGTATGATATTTGTAGGACATACAGTATAGACCAAAATAAGCCTAAACAGGTGTCCTAAAATTAATCGTTTCAGAGATATGGTTGATTAGAGTATTAGTCTCGGTTATTTAAATTTAATCACTGTAACGTTTATTGGTAAGAGCAAAATGATAGTAGGCTTATCAGTTTTTTGTTCTGACAACTTAACTTAACGTATTATACTTGACATTTGGATGGCCTCCGAGATCACCTGACTTGAATCCCTTAGATTACTTTCTCTGGGGTTACTTGAAGAGCTTAGTCTATGCCACACCTGTTGAGCATCTACAGAATCTAGACGAATTACGTCAGCGAATCGAGCAAGGTTGCCAAACTATTCGACAAATACCGGGAATTCTTGAAAGAGTTCGCGGTTTATTTATTCGGAGGTATAATACACGTGTAACATTTACTTTAGCTACAACTAAAATTTTTCACAATTAATTTAAGTGTTTTGTTACTGAAAACTGACATTTAAAAAAAATAAAATGTAAAAATTAAAATCAACGATATCTCTGAAACGATTAATTTTAGGACGCCTGTTTATTAAGACTTTTAGGCTTATTTTGGTCTGTACTGTATGTCGTACAAATATCATACATTTGTATAATAATGTAATAAATAACAAATTATTTTCATGTTTTCCCAATAAAACCCATTAATAGCCATAGTTAAAACAACCGAAACAAAACACAATATAACAAAGCAACAAACAAATCAAAACAATAACCTGTTATTAGCTTCGCTGTAGCAGTTAATGTACCTGAACAAATTTTATTGCACCTTTATTTGTAAACCTTAAAATCAAAGAAAACATGCTTTACATGCTAACATTCGTTCCGTTTATTCCATAACTCGAGCTTTCTTTTGTTCATTTCATGGTTCAATGGTTTTTTGTTTGTTGCATAGGCTACTGCCAATTTTAAAATATCTACTTGTTTACCCAAAACCATAACTTATTGAATTTTTTTTTTTTGAAAATTTATTGCTTAACTATTTACCTGAATATAAATAAAATTATATATAAAATTTAGAGCTATAAAAATATACCAGTTTCTAGAAATTAAAAAATATTTAAAATAAAATTTTATATAATATATTATAAAAATTAAATATAAAATAATAAACAAAGTGATTCAGTGATTCATTTAGAAGACAAGCAGACAAGCTGTGAATTAAAATTGTAGATTTATGTAAGCTTTCAATGTTCTCACTCCATTAAATTCAATATAACTCATGCATACTGAATTTTATGATAGAATTTCAAAGAAAAGGAGCGGCAGATAAATCACACCGCCTTGAGAAACACACCTTTCAAATATTGTAGATTATTACTATAAACATCAAATTTTCAATTGTTCAAAAATTTTCCTTTTCAATTTTTAACTCAGCCATTTTCGTTATTATCTGAGGACCTTGTGCTTGCAAAGAAGAATCAAACGTTTAACTGTAGTGGTCCCTTTACAACCCTATGAAATCAATAATGTTCAATAAAATAACAATCAGACATAGGTAATTCGTATAATTACATTAAAAAGTAGACGCAACAAATATAAATGGCCAAGATGAAAAAAGCTCTATGCTTCAATAATTTTATGAAAGGAATTGTTTATTTTACTACCTGTCCCAGTTAGTTATTTATTTAAACTGACAAAAAATACACCTAATAAGGAATGCAGTAAATTATGCTTTCAATAATTAGATATATCTTAAAGTAATTGTTGGAGTTTAATTAAACGGTTTAATCAAACCATATCGCTTATAACTCTTTTTAATTTAAATTTTTTACTAAGCAAATTATAGGTTACTATTATATCTAAGACATTTGATTTTTCTTCGGGTTTTCCGGCAAATAGCATAAATATGATTTAACAGCTTTGTTAAAATCAAAGAAATCATATGGGAAATTCACAAGTTTAGCTCTTTTGTACACCTTGATCATTCATTAACTTAACACAAATTGTATGCAACCCAAACATGGCAATGAATAACGAAACAAACTGGAAAATTTTGCCAAAGGCGATTAACATACCGGCGGGTATTTTTCGTAATTCCAAATAATTCCCAAAAATATATTAAGCAAATATGCTAATTGCGAATTTTTGCGTTAATTGCAATTTAACTAAATGGGAGTACACAGCAAGGTTAGGAATTTACTCAAATTGGTTAAATTATTAGTGCAGTTTTTCGTGTGGCAATAAGTCATAAAACTTCGGGCAATATTTTAAGTTTATATACAAAGCTAAATTATAAAAGTTTCGATGGTGCCACGGAAACTATCTTTGTTAAAGTTTAAAAATTCTTCGTGTTTGCTATGGTGAGTTTCTTGACATCTTTTATTTAATTTTTTAGCAGTTGGTGACGAAATACCCATGAAAACATAAAAAGTTTAAAGTAAAACCCCATTTTTTTTTTTTATTGATAAATTGTTTATTTACAAGCTGCTCTATATGGAGTATTTAAGAAGTAAATGTGATGACAGGGCGTAAACATTGAAAAGAGAAACCTTTCACTAACGGAACTCCTGTAGTAATCCTTTCAGGTTAGGGTGCTCTAAGATCAGAAAATTTTGAAGCAATTCTTATCAAACCACGCATTTCGAAAACAGTTAAGAAGTAAAACTTTGATTTGTTTTTAAAAAATATTTTCGTCAAAATGGTAATAGAAAGATTCTCAGCCTGTTTGTATTACACATTTATGGTGGTTTTAAGCGATATTAGGCTTGATTAGGACAACTTGGTTAGTGTAAACAAAACTTTTCCTGATATAAATGTATCTTGTCGAATAAAAATCACATTAAATCAATTTTAAGGTTATATTTCGCTATAAATCGGAGTAACCAGTTGTAAATTCAGTTCGGTTATTCATAGATATCATTATAAACAATTTGCCTTTTTGGGGATATCTTTAATGTCATAATTTAAGTCCCCGGTGAAGGAGGAGGGAGGATTCTGTTATTTCAAGTTGAAGTCATTAAAACCCATATTTGACAAATATACCGCCTACATAATCCCCAATATCCAAGATCTGACAAAATAACAAACTTCAGTTTTCAACTAAATACAGTACCAACATACGAAACAAAAACCATGGCCGACTGAGATCTAAAAGCTCGTTAATGCATTATACTCGTAGGTGTAACCAAAACTATCTCTCGGTTAATTAAGCTTTTAGAGCCATTTGTACCGAATTTGCTGAATATTTTAAGAAGAGTTTTAAATCAAAAAATTCATATCAACACAATGGTAACTAAGGAAAATTTTAGTTTAATCCGTACTTAAAATTTAAGGGCAAGCGGTGTAAATGGCTCTAAATAACCATAAAATTAGCGAAGAACTTGACTTTCTTTTTACATAGTTGCTCAAGCTTGCTCTGCAACTAATTTCTAAATAAAATTATCTTCAGTTCAATTCATAAAATAAATAATGTTTTTAAAGTTTTATTTTATTTAAATGTATTAACCCAGAAAACATGGCTGTTTCTTCATATTTCCCTCCAGTAAATTAACAAACAGGCTTTAGTTTTACTCTGCAAATTAGTACGATCCCAAAAGCTAAATTTCTTGATAATCAAAATAATTGATTGTTTTTTAACGTCTCTCCATTCGTAGCTTCGAAAACTGTGTAATTATACCAAAAAGGTTTTTTGTCTTGGGGTTTGGAGAGAAGTTTATATAATATACTTATATCTTATCTATGTAAAATCATCATAAAAATAGTCTTAAACTGAAAGAATTTTAAGACGCTCGTCGCGTTAATTTAACAATAATGTAAATAAAAGCAAAACATAGGATTCAGCCCCACATAAACATTTTCATAAAACCCCTCATTTCAAGATTACAAACAAATATGTTTGTATATATTTAATTCTCTAGCGAAGACAAGTTAACATTCAGATTAAGTTACCTGTTGGTCCCACACGAAATTTTAGAAAGTCGACGCCTATGCTTAAAAGAGTTTATTTTTTAAATAAATGAGTGCCATATTTAAAGAAAAATTGTTTCAGGGCATCTTTGTTTTAGAATATTAAACTGTGCGAATTATTCACTGAATTAGAATACGAATGGAACTCAAAACCAAAAAAAGCTTAATGAAATTCTTGTTTAATTAAACAAAAACAAGCAAATACGAACATTTTAATGTTATAAAGAACTCTTGTTAATATCAAAAAACGTTGCTGCAAAATCTTTTTTAAGGATCAAAACACTCATTGGAAAGATATTTCGGAATTTTGAAGATTCTATATTTAATGAATTTGAACCACTGATTTCTGGTTGAGCGACAAATAAATTCAAATTCATCAAAAATATCTTTTCTTTTTGGAAATAGCTGCATAACTAAGACAACTTTAAGACTGTTTCTACAAACTTATCCTTATTAATTAAAATAATTTATAAAAAATATACCATATTAACATTACAATTTGTGGTATTTTTAAACGATTTTAGAGCCACGTGTTGCTAGACCAGCTAGCCTTGTCAACTTCAATTCCTAAATTAGTTAAAGCTTTGAAGTAAAATTTGCCAATGTAGTCAGGTTAAAACTTTCTGAATCAGTATAGGAAACGTTAAAACTATAATTTTATCATTTTTCATCAATATTAATTTATAACGGAGTTAGTTAAAATTACAATTCCTACCTCAACATGATTACATTGAACCCAATAGCGTAAATCATCAATTTCGCAATTTTTTACAGTGTCAGTATAGTCTATTGTTCACATTCGCAATTTACAACAAAACTTAAATCGCTTTAGCGAAACGGCTACGAATTTATGCCATAAAATCACAATGCGTAACAGCCACCACTCGTATTGACAAATAATTACGCCATTGTGTTCTGGAAATGACAAAAAAAGGTTCCTTTAATTGAATAAAAACATAATTTTTAGAATAATATCTAAAACGACTGACTTGATGGAAACGAAAAGCCTGAGAACTAACGCAACATTTTGTTCCAGAGGTAATCGAAAATGGTCTATTCGCGTGCAGGAAGTAGAAGAGGATCAGTATAAAAATGTTAACGGTAATAATAAGTATGTGTTAAGTAGTGGCGGTGGCGCAAAACAAAAGTCCTAAATTCGCAGATGGCAACAATGAAATATCCGAACGTATCAGGTGGAAGCAACATGGCGGTCAGTGGGAATGGTTCTCACGTGGACGACGTAGATACTCTATTTTCCTCATCCTGCTGGCAAAACTCAGCGTCTAACGTACAAAGTGACTTTATGGACACACAAAAATTAATATTAGACAGTTCAATAAACAATCTCGGCGCCGATAAACTCCTCTTAGATACCTCTATAAACCAGGACAGTGAAATCGCGACAAAAGCTACGATGGACGCTTTAGATAACTTGTTACTAAATTCGCAGCCCATTAATACAAATTTAGCCGAACTAAAACCGCTGCCACCATTTACAGGGTACACGGGGCACTTAAGCATAAACGGCATTCAAGGTCACCATTACCACGCAATATCCCAGAGAATACCTGAAGAAAATAACAATAATTATAGTAACTTCAATGAACAGAATAGTTTAGTGTCTAGTTCTACTTGCAACGTGAGTTCGGACTCTGCGGAGGAAACTGGCACGAAACCGCTGTACGGCGTCGACGAAGTTGTTGGCAATGTTAAAATCGGGTACACAGACTGCGTAAACCCAGATTCCGTATCTGGCACAAAAATTTACGACGAGTGTGGACAACCGAATGTAGTTTCAGTGGCACACGTTAAAACAGAAATTGCGGAGTACGACATATCTTCGATCGACGATATAGCGACACTCATAGGTTCCGCGATCGCGGACACGACGGTACCCAATAACACCCACGAAGGAGAAGACCCTTCGGGTTCGAGGGACAGCTGGATGGATCTAGACGCATGGATAGAAGGGGCCTGCAGCGATCAACAGAAAAGCCTGATAATCACGCAGGATGGGCTCTCGGAATTCGTCATACAAAATTCACCTCAGAACAACAACGAATTCACCAAGATGGAATACCCAAAAATGCAATCCCAACAAGGAGGTTCGACGCTGCAAACGCTGTTAACCCACGGATACATGCCCCTTTTACACAATAGATTGCAAAACGGTCCCCCTATAAAACAAGAAGCACCCAGTTCGACAAATTATGGGTTGGAGTCGTCTTCGACGTCGAGTCCGCCTTCGGTGGTCTCGACGACAGATAACCTCATACTGAGCGTTAACGGACGCTTCATGCACCACTACAGCGTTCACGGATTACAACCGGACGATAGAATACGAAGCCCAGATATTTTAGGTCAAAATTATCCGCACACCACGACCACGACACCAAATACTACCAAAAAGTCGAGAAGTAGAGCGCAGAAAAAACAACAACAAGCTGCCAGTTCGACTGTGTTTCAAACCGAACAGAATTTAGGTTTGTTGGGCAAAGAGAAACCGGTTCATAGGTGTAGTATTTGTAACAGAGGGTTCTTGAACAAGTCTAATATTAAAGTACACTTGAGGACGCATACCGGCGAAAAGCCTTTCCGATGTGAAACCTGCGCCAAAGCTTTCAGGCAAAAAGCTCACTTGCTAAAACACCAGCAAATTCACAAACGCATCGGACGGGACTGACGCCCGCTTTTGCGACACTTTACTTCGTCGCATTTGCAGCAGAAGGTTTCTGTACAGTAACTTTTTCTTGTACAAACGTACAAATTTACTCTGGCAATAAATAATTAAGTACGGATTTACGGTTTTAAATCGTTAGCTTCTTATTCCAATGACAAGAACCTTCAGAATAACGTTTCGCATGTCAATTTGGTATTTTTAAGTGATTTTTATTTAGGAAAATGCGCTGCCCAACCAGCATTAAGAATGCGACAGCTTAACTGAAAAAATTTTCCGTATCAGTATTTTAAGAGTAAAACTACGAACACCGAAAGCATACATACTGTTGTTTATATTTTAGAAATTTAAATTTGTTTTAAACAAAATAAATAAATGTTTTATGAAATCCAAAAGGATGCGTTATTTCGAATCTTCCAAGATTTAATTGTTGAAAACAAGATTACTTGTTGATGGTTTCTTAAAAGAACACTGTTAGGTTAATAATTAGAAATTTTTTATTAAAAAGAGCTTACTTTATGTAAAAATTTCGTTTTACGTACGTAAATCGGATTTTAGAAAACCCAAAAATTATTAAAGCGTTAGGTTAGAAAACTAACAATGCATTAAATAAAAATAAATAAATAAAACTTTTTTATCTTTCAGAATACATATTTCTACAGCTAGCTGGAGCTTTCAGAACTTTTATGGTTTTCAAAATAACAGACGAGCAGTTAAATAAGTATTCGGAAAGTTAAAAGGGCATTTCTTAAAAGATCCTAGGTCTCAACACGTTTTCAAAATACTTGTTTTACTTGCATTTTTAATCTGAATTCCTACTGTATTTAAAGCTCCGAAGCTTTATTTTACAAAGAACTTACAAATAACAACTGATAAATCATTCATACTTTGAAACTGAAACTGTTAGAAAAGCCCTTAATTTTTGGGTTTATTTTGTAAAATTTTCAGTTAAGCTGTCAAATGCATTTTCATCAAAGATAACAGAAAAGGTGTAACGTCCCAATAACACTCCGAACAAAACAATTCAATGCAAAATTTCCTTAATAAGAAGTTAACGAACCTTCCTAATTCTTTCCGTTTTATATAAATTATTTGCTTAATTTCAAAAGCAACGTCCTGAATATAAAAACCAAAAATTCTAAACAGAAACCACTGCAAGTGTAATCCATTTGGTAAATTAAACAATAATAAATATAATAAAAACCAGATCGCAGATTATTTTTAATTTATTGTACGTTAATGTTAAATAAACGATCTGGGTAAGTACACAGATTTACCAAGTGGAAGTCTTCAAACGTGCTATAAAAAGGTACCTCATAAAAACAGAGCTATAATAATTCCTAATTTATGGACAATGTGCAATTTTATCTAGTGAGTCGGTGCAAATGAACAACGAGTTTTGATTTTTTCAGAAGAACAGGGTCGTATTCGTGAAAATACGAGGGTTAATTATTGGTAAGTCGATCTTTGTTTTTCTACAAATATTTTTCTTGTAAATTGTATGAAAACTTTTAAGTCTTGCCAAACGTATGCAATTATTTAAATTGAACGCCCATAAACAAACGCATGAATACGGCCCTGTCTCTCGTAGGTTTGTAAATTTATAGGCCCTGTTGTACTATACGGCTATTACTTTATTTATTTCAGGTGGTTTATTCTTACTTCTTACTTTTTATATTTGCGCATTGTGTTTATATAGTATTGTGTATTTATGTTAGTTTGTATTATAATATTTCCTATTTATGTTTTCGTGTATTTTTCGAACTTATTCGTTGTTTCTTCTTCCTAATGAAGTTATGTATTAAATGTACATAAAAATATTGTTGATACAAATGACAACAGAAAGACTTAATAAAATGATGTATATATTTCGTAACTTCACTGTTATTACTAAGCCAATGCAAAAATCAGATCAGATTTTTTAAGTGTTTGGTTTCACACTGAAAGAACGAGAAATGAGACTCTTTAATAAGTGGAGTTATTTTTTTAATCTTTGACAACTCTGTTTGTTGTAATAATTTCCAATAATAATTTGAACTGCTTTTGTCTCAGGTCTATACTTAACATTGCCTTTTGTGATAGAATAATACGTAGATAGCGATTAATATCAATATTTGTTAAAAGGAAAACAGTTTTTATGTGTGTTATTTATAAAAGAACTAGAGGCACAACTAGCTTTTCTTTTATGAAAAAAAGACAAACTTGCTCTCTGACGTAACAACGAATACCTTTTGTAAAAATTGTATTATACTTTTTTAATTATTATCGCTTCGTATTTTTTTAAACCTGTACTAAACTTTATAATTTGCTTCTGTCCTGCCACTGTACTTTTTTTGTAGAAAACACAAATGACCTCGGTCGAAGTAGATCTCAACATGTAATTTTTTAATTTGTTCTATTGCACCAAAAAAAAGTGTACTCAAAGAACCGAAAATTTCGCATTATCTGTGACAACGTTCGATTTAAAGACGAAACAGTTAAGGAAGCAATTAGCCACTAAAATGCCCATAAAAATTCCATTGTCTTGTTCAGAAGCAACGTTACTAATAAAAACCTATAAAAGGTGGCAGCAAGAGAAATCTCTCTCTTAAGACGTGATAGTAGCCATTAATCGCGTTTGTCCATTTAGTGCGATTTCCAAATGTCACAGATGATGCTAGAATTTTCTAACCATACATCACGATTTCGACACGAAAGCTAGGATTGGGCTTCAGAGGATTTTTATTTTCTTTCAGTATTCGCGAATATTGCATTAGATAATTATTATGCGTGTGATAATTGACCATTTGTTTGTGTACAGAGAAATGCGTGTATAATTTATAAATAATTCATGAACATTTTATTAGCACACAAGAAACTCGCTTATAGAAAGAAATATACAGTTTAATAGAGAGTAAAGTACCTATAGTTTAATTGAAAATAATTCTTAGTCTACGATAATTAGTATAAATTAATAATTGTTATTATTTTATTGTTGATTATTATTACTTAGTATGTTGTATAATAAATGCCTTATTTTTAATTTATTTCGTTTAAATTCAGTAACGTTAAACAGGAGAAGAAACATAACCCAATTTAAATACCTGCACTCAAAACTTTAAAACAAGTTTGTTGGAAAGTGCATATTTATTGCTAATACCGAAATAATTTCCTGTAATTGGCAGTCATTAGCTTAATGTGTTTAATATATCTATTTAATTTGATGGTACTATTTCCAGTTTACACCAAATAAATTACTTAAATGGACTGTGCCAACGATGCATGAATAACCAACAAGATTAACAAGAAAAAATCGTTAAATGTTATTTATCATCAAGGATATCGAAATTTTAAACGTAATTGCTTAATTGTCCGAGTGCTTTCCATGTTATATTCAAAGTTGCTTAATCATACACAATTATTGTACTAAAATTTTTAAATTGGCCAAATTTTACAAGCAATTAAAGCAAAATACCATAACATTATTTATGTCAACCGCTAATTAATAATGAGAAGTAATTAGGACTACAGAGTGTGGAATAAAAGTGATTCACCAAGCAAACTCGTAAGTATGAAATCTTTTTTTATATAATTTTCCTAGCTAAGAAAATTTTTCCCGAGAACAGCAACAACGAGCACATCTGAAAAGGTAAGATTCTTCAGTTATTTAGAATTTGATTTATTGTTAAGACTACAAAGCACATACAACAAAAAATATTAAATTTAACCTAAAAGAATGTAAGAATTCTGTAAACAACTTCAAATGTGTAAATTTAGTCGGGTTTCTTCATAAAAATGCATTCGTCCTACTTTAATATTATAAAACATCAAGCATAATTCAATTGAATTTCCTACTTACATAATTTAGAGCCAATTTCAATAGGTTTATGTTTTCATTAACACATTTAAAAGCTGGTAATATTCATACAGTAAGCCTAATAACCTTTTTTATAATTTTTAATTAGAGGCAACGTCTACTTATTTAAGGTGTTAGTCATTTAAAACGAAATGCTGAACATTTTATTTGTATGAAAATATTAAATATTTTCAAATCTTCAAACTTTTATTTATATTCGACAAGACATATAGTTTTAACTTGTAAAACTTTTTAATGCCTAAATTTATTTGGAAGTCACTCATTCGAACAAAAGTCTTTTAGGCATTATTTTCAATACTAAAAGTTTCAGTAGGCCGTTAACCTTCCAAAATTTACATCTTAATCTACCATCAGATTCTTCAAAGTCCTAACAGTAGCATATTTAAAATGAAGATTCAATCTGATATTCCAATATTTCTTGAATACATTTGAATATTTAAAATCAAAACTATCCATCCACAATTAATTTAAAGTTGTTCTTAGTTTAACGTTTAACTACGATAAAGAAATCCGAAAGTGATGGAATTTTCTGTTTTGGGGAATTTATTTTATGTGCATTTTTAACCTACATATTTGTTGATTACAATCAAGCTTTGGCTGCAAAGAATTCCATCTTTTTAAGTAATTAATCTCAGCTTAATTAATTATTAATTTAATATTTCAGCTAAATCTAAGGTTTGCATCTTGACCTTGCGTTGAAATCCCCCGGATTTTAAAGTAGTTTAGATGGGTTGACTATTTTAATAAATGTTGGAATGCTACTATATTGTAAATAAAGATTTAAAACATAAAGTGAGCTTTGTTAACTTACACATATTATTGGAATGATTAAATTTTCGGTTGTGGAAATCTTCAATTTTCATGGTATTTATTGATATTGTTTTATATTTATATTTTTTAATTCAGTGGCATTTTTAGATTTTTTTTTATTTTTAGCTAAGAAAATAATGTAATTATTAAAACCTTTTGTATTTTAAAACAAGCAGACTAGTCTAACGATAAAGACTAACGACTAATTCTACTTTAATACAATCTTAAAGCTAACCAGTTAGTGTCTCAGAGTTCATCCCGATGGCAACACTCAGATTTTTATCACACGTGAATCACGATACGCGCACTATACTCTGCTTTGCACCTCACTCAGTCCACTAACTCAAAAGGTATAGGCCTCTTGAGCCGTCGCACTATTCCAACCTGATCCAGCAGCTGGATTGCCTCAGTGTCGGTGTGGTTTTGAAGCCGGTCTTCGTGGATCTTAGCAAATCGTCTCGATGTAGATGACTATTTTTGCCGTACCAAGGAGCGTCTACTAAGCCCCTTAGCACCTTTTTCTAACGTTGTGTTACTTGTATGTTGCTATCGCTAGCACAGCCCTAAAGTTGGCAACCATATATCCAGACAGGTTTTAACATATGCTTGTACAGCATTATCTTGTTGTGTGTTGACATAGCAGATCTTCTGCCCATCAGCCAATACATCTTTTTGAACTTGATGTTTAGTTCTCTCTTTTTTTAAATGTGTTCCTTCCAGCCTCCTCAGCCTAACATCTGGATTCATACCATACCATAAGTATTTCGTGGTGTTAGCATATGGAACCACCTGTCCGCCGATGGTCAACGGTCTCACGATACGTAAAGTTGACATGGACAAATTTATTCTCATTGAGTTCTATCGCCTTTTGTAAACTGTTATTGGCTTCGAGCTCTTCAGCCCCAGTTGCAAAATATCTGTATCGTCTGCGAATGTAGCGAATAGGGTATTAACAGTTTGAGGCATGTCGCAAGCGTACAGCAAGTACAATATGCGACCCAACGCACTGACTTGTGACACACCAGCTCTGATGGGTCTTAACTTTGAGTAAGCGTCTTCTTGTCGAATACGAAAATGTCTGTTGTTAATGTAAGATTTCAGTAACAGGCTATAGTATTTAGGTAGCCATTTATCGATTTATCCATCTTTAGTTTCAATCCTTATCAAATGCTTGGGCTATATTCAAGAATATAGCCGAGCAAAGCTTTTTTTGTTCAATGACGTCAATGATTCGATGAACCTGGTCTAAAGTTGCATGTTTATTCCTAAATCCGAATTTTTTATCAATAATAGGCTTCAGTTTCTTCAGAAGCAGCTTCTCATACAATTAACAGATAACTGGCAGCAGGGAGATAAGTTTGTACAACGCCACATCATTCACTGGTTTTCCGGGTTTGGGGATTATGATAGCCTCTGCGATCTTCCAGCATACTGGCACATGTTTAAGCTGGAATGAAGCGTTAATTAAGTTGCTCAGTTTGACAGTTCTCTTCCTGGAAAGTTGCTTCAGGACCTCTCCATTTATGAGACCGTATCCTGGAGATTTTTTAGGTCTAGGTTTTGTTTAATCTTCGTCGCTACCTCCTTCGGGGAAGTCAGTTCTATTTCCACATCATCTAAACATCTATGGATTTCAAACGTTCCAAACTATTTTCAAAACCAAAATTGGTTAAAAATCAATTTAAAAATAAACAGTGATTAATAAAGCCTTTTGGTGGGGTGGTAGCTAAATGTCCACTTAGAAACCAAAGGGATAGAGGTTCGAATAATAATCATAATCGGTTTTTTTTTAATTCGGAACGTCTAAGCTTCGATTCCTGATAACTAAATTGAATGTCTTAACTTCAGCTGTCTAAGCAAAATTCGAAATTCCTCACAAAATTATTTAAAGCAACGACATATTTTTAATAACATTTTCAGACCTCCAATGGTCAGAATACAATTGTTTTTATTAAATCAAATTTTTAAAGCCCCTTTTTAGTCTTAAGTTTTATATTAACAAAATATTCGAGAAGTATGCTGGCCATAAATCAATTTCCTCGAAAAATATACAAAGCTTCTAAATAAAAACGAATGTAGATTAACGTTGAAATCTTTCGCGTATATCCCGAATGTTCTTCAGTTTTTTAATATTTTCTTTCTGAAAACTGTTGTGCACCTTTTTAAATATATTTTCGACTTTATATGTAGCTCGATTTTGAACCTAATAATTAATTTTAATTAAATGCCTTCGAATAAAACAATAATTTTTGGGATTTTTAAAGTTTCTTTGGTACACCTTGTATAAATATGTATTTAAAAAAAATAGTTATTCTCAATAAGAATTCAGAAAAGTACAATAAAACTGCGAAACTTAAACAAAATTGGACCTTTTCTGTCTTTATACACGAGGTTTGCGGCTTAACTTGGCATTGAAATCACCAAAAATCTTTTAGAGTTTTAAACGATTTTCTTTTAGAATTCCTTCGAAAAATCCTTTATTTATTTATTAAAGGCCCATTACTAAAAAGGGTTGGTTGTCCCAATCGCTGATTAATCGTTGATTATTCGAACAAAAGCATATCAAACTTAAAACATTTATGGAAGTTTGTAAACAAATTTTGATTAGATTTTTCAACATAAATAAAAATAAAACACCCATAAGTTTGTGGTTTTACAAATTTTTCTTAAATTATTTCCCAACATCTTTCGATAAAATCAAATTTAAAACAAGAATTAAATTATTAAAGTTCGGTATTGCTTCAAAAATTAAATTTTTTTTAAATCGATAGATTTTCAGTCTTCTCTAAAAGTTTTTCAAAAAATACTAGAATAGAATCGAATGTATCGATTTCGTACGTAGAGTTTGTAGCTTAACCTAACGTTGAAATCTCATCGATACTTTAAATATTTTAAATATTTTTTTTAAAGGTTTTAATTCCGAAATCAACTTGTAAAAAACGTTTTTAGACATACTTATTAAGTTAATAGCTTAATCTAATCATAAAATTATTCGTATTAATAAATTACAAAAATATTCAACAAAACGTCTCAATTCCATACTAATCCGGGTTCGTGCCTTAATCGGACGTCAGTATTTTTTAAATTTCTATTAAAATATTCATCTTATAGAATCGAAAATTCCGCCAAGACATGAAACAAGACGCGAACCTAATATTAAACAAGGAAACCAGTTTAGCAAGACGTGAGATGAGAGACAAGACTATAGATGATGATGCTCACGGGTGTCCTCATTTGCGGACCAGCGTCCGTCGATGTAGGAAGCAGTTCCGCATAGTTGCCCCCCTCGCACGCCTCTGGCCCAAGGAAGTATGCCATGTGCCACTTACAACCCGCATTTAAATATCAGAGGCGTACATGTTGTTTCGTTTAGGGAACACCTCCACTGTTTAAACGGGGTTATTCTTTAACTTTTTTTTGTGTCGCTTTTATTCAACCTCGATATTAATAATAAAATCTTCATCTTGGTTTTAGATTACCCAATAAACCAACAAATGGCAACAACCTCCTTACATAAAATAAAATAAAAATCAGGCTCGGTTTAAGATTAAAATTTTGTCCTGGTTGTTATTAGACTAAATAAATAACAAAAAAATTGTTAGTTTCCTTCAGTATACTGTTGACACACGCACAATTATTCAAAATAGTAGCTGGAAGTGTGAGATATTTGCCACCTAGAGTTCCCTTGAGAAAATAACGATGTTTCAACAGGTGTTATGACAGATCCAACACGGCTAACAATGCGAGGCATTGACATATTAAACTTTTCTTAAGAGCAGTTCAGGATGGCCTAACAATCGTTTTAAAAATGAATATTCGTATTGTGTTATCCAATTATAAAAGTGTCAGGTTGTGATATCTTTAATCTAAACTTAACAAAAGCTCACGGAAATTAGAAATTATTGAAGAAAAACGAAACTTAATTTAATAAGAATCTCAAACTTCCTTCTTAACTTTTGTGTTATTCTATAAACAAATTTAAAATGCCAAATTCACTGGCTCATCCGTTGCTCCTTTTATATTAAATTTTTTTAACTGATATGAGATTTTTTGTGGGAAATTTGATAAATTCACAGTAAATTTCTATTAAGTATTAATTTTACTAATTTTGAAAATTCTGTATGTGGAAGGATATCAACCAATCTCCTTAGGAATTACACCTCATTTGAATTGTAGATAATAAAATAAAATCATAAAAATTCATTAACAATATTCCGCAAAGAAGTTATTCAATTTGATCCTTAAATTAACTTTTAAGTCAAAATAAATATGTAAGATAAAGAAATTAAATTCTCATAAAAATTTAAAAAATAATCTAAAAATTCGAATTTTTAACCTGAAAACTGGTGCATTGCATTTAATACTAAACAAACACTATGAATACAAATTTTAAAGGATTCCCTTCTGCAGAGATATATTTTAAAAAAATATGAAAATTTCCCTGAAGATATTCTAAGTGCTCCTGTCGCCTGTCAGATTTTACTAAAATTAATTGAAAAGAACTCATTAACAGTTACAAATCGAATACTTAAAAGTTTTCTTGCTAAAGCAGCTTCCTCTTAAAGTATAGAAACTCAATAGAAACAATTATTCAAATTAAAATATTCAGAAAACAATTAACAAAGTATTTGAGAAGTATGCTGGCCATAAATCAATTTTCTAGAAAAATATACAAAGCTTCTAAATAACAACGAATGCAAATTTTGTAGCTTAATCTAGCGTTGAAATCTCTTGCATATCTCTCAGATCTTGTTCAGTTTTTTAATATTTTCTTTCTGAATACTGTTGTGCGTTTTTAAATATATCTTCGACTTTATACGTAATTCGATTTTGAACCTGAAAATTATTTTTAATTAATTTCTCTCGAACAAGCAAGACTTTTTGAGATTTTTAAAGTTCCTTTGGTACAACTTTTATAAATATGTACTAACAAAAATTCCCCATAAGAATTCAAAATAGTACAACTGCGAAGCTTAAACAAAATTGGGCATATTTGCCTTTTCTGGATATATATATGAGGTTTGCCCTCAATAAAAAATTTGTTCAAATTAACTTGATTAAATTAGCATCAAAAGTCAAGAATTTCAGAAAAATAAATTTTCAAATGGCTAAATGTCATAAATTATAGATCTGACTTAAGACCATTTTACAAACTCTCAGCAAATTTCTAAGCAGGAAATTTAACAATTTATCAAAAGCAGAAGTTTTTCAAGTTTTTATTTTATTTTTGTAAACACCTTTTTTTACAGCTGTTACTGAAATATTTCCAATTCAAAAAGAAAAGAAAATTGGCACATTCCGAAGATTTCTATCTTAATTGATCCAATATCTTTAATTAGCAACGTTACATTTGCCTGTAATTATCAAACAAAAAACCTTGAGAACCAATTTATCACTATTATTAACAAGCGTTTGCTTGTTTAATCGTTTGGATTTTGTATTTCTCTGGAAATATAACTGTTCAATAATTCTGTATTTATTTTTTAATAATAATTTACACTGATTTTCACGGATTTACTAACAATCCAATGTCTTCCCTGATGCTTGTTTAACCTGCAATTTTCAGCAACTGCCAAATGCCACAAATAAAACTAAAATTACCTGCGATTTTATTAAACTCTACTGGAAAATTGCAGTCCTTTTTATTAGCTTTCTATAATAAATTGTTATTAAATTTGAGCATATTTTAAACTAAAAAAGACCAAAACACAACGTAACTGGTGGTAATTGGTGGTGTAAACCAATCTTAAATTTGTGTAAGCTCAGTGTAGGGGGGCCAGAATGAATTAAAACAGTAACAAAATCTAGCACACCTCAACAATTCGCATTAAAATCTCCAACATTTTCTGTAAAACGTGATTCTTTACACTGAATTTCGCAGTCCAAAATATTTCAAAAACTCTTGATATTGCCCTTAGATCAATTCAATGCGCCTTTTAATCAGTAACTCAGCCAAAATTTCCTACAAAATCCTAAATTCCAATATTTAAAGTATTTTTAGGTCATTTCAATAAGAGTTTTTTGATTTAAATTATGTACATTTTCTACCTGAAAATAACAGATCAACATTGTCCTATTCTTCAAAATTTCAGAAAATAAAGAATTTTGTCCTTCGTAACTGAAAGCACTAATTACTTATTCAAAATTATGCAATAAATGTAACTCAAAATTCAGTAGCATCTGTCTAAATTCTAAAATATTAGGACAAACATAAATTTTAATTGGAAATGAAATTCTTTAACAACATCTAATATTTTTAATGCGTTTTTTAAAACGCACTTTTTATTTTTGCCGAAGGTTACTATAAAAAATATCCGATAAAATATTTAATAAATGAAGTGTCACATAATTCCTTTTTCGGGTTGTTGTTTATTAAGTTTATGACATTTTAATATATTTGCTTGTTATAAATTATATTTAAATTCTTTTTGGTCTAAGTAAAAAAAGTTTAAGAAAGTTAAACTCATAATTTCTAACATTTACATAATTCATCGTACAAAAAGTTAATTTTGTGTTGTTTGAAAATAAAGTACAAACAAAAATAAAAAATTCAGAAATTTTTTGCTTTTTGAAGTTAAAGCAGCTGTATTTTTGATTATTATCTATCAAATAAAACGTGTTAAGTGCAGTTCACCTGCACATTTTTAACTTTAGGAAAATTAAAAGGCACCTAAAAAATTATCCAATTCGATCTTTTCTACAAAATAAGTTTCACTTCAAGCTTCAAATCCAAAACACTACAAAAATACTAATTAAGTTCCAATGAGTACATGGGGAATAAAAACTAAATGTTTATACATTAGAAATATTAGGAAAATGTCATCACAACATTTGTTTAACTTTTTTATCATTCAAAAACCTTGTTCTTTTTACAAAACTTCCCATAAAAAAATTATATGAAACTAAACCCTATTTCATGCTAAAAACATTAAAACATTTAGAAAACTTCAAAAATATAAAAATGGCAGCACAAACAAAGAAATTTCACCTTAATTTTCTAGCTCTTTATAAAATGTTTGGAATTTTACTTTAAAAAGTTTTAATTTAATCCACGCAATTCAAAAATGCACGATAATGATGTTGATAAGAAGAATAATAAGACCTTTAAACATATTTCAGAAACAAAATTTAACGTTTCTTTCTGATGATTTTCTGATAAAAATCTGAAGGAAACTTCAGAAATATACTACTCGGAAATATACAAATAGTTTGGCATTAGCGAAGGAGTTTGAATTAATTTTCTGGGATTCTATTAAGGATTTGGTATTTTTACTTTGAAAATTCAAAATACTATTCAAATCCGTTTAGAATAAAATTAAAACATAAAATTTAATTGCCGTAAAGTAATCAATAAAAGCAATAATAAAGAATGTTTCCTTTTAAATATAATATAAAACCGAAAATAATCCCGGCACGTGTTCTAACAAGAAGGTAAAAAAATTAAGTGGCAATTTAGTATGTTTTTAGGGTGTTCGAAGTAATTTCATGGCACAAATGTTAGCAGTTAAAAATCATATAACCGTTGTTATAGCAATGCGAATAAAAAGAGTAAAAAATAAGCATTGTTGAATTTTATTTATTACAGTGGTTGAACAGTAATCAGGCCGTAAAAATACAGTGTATAAAACCACAATTTATTACCCAAAAATCTTAGTAACTTTCATCTGGTACGACCTACATTAAAAAAAAGGCTTAGCCAACTGTCAAAAATCATTAAAACGTTTGTATGAAGTGCGTGGTCAACTAATATAACATTAATAACATTAATACTCTAATGGAGAACTACTGTACGAGCCATACACAAGGAGAAATTATTGGCCTTGTTACTTGACCTAGAAATTCGAAGACATACATACGGCAAGGCCGTTAGCATTCAAGAAACGAAAAAACGAGAGCACAGTCACACATGTGCAACGCACATCTCCTCATGGAAACTATTGGACAAAATAACTGGCTACCCCGTCAAATTATGCACTTTCCCTTTTTGTAGGCGGCGATTTATTTGTTGTATCAGTTCTTCTTCGAAATTACAGACTTTTTTTGCTCATCGTTCGCTTGTAAATTACCTTATTTAGATTCGCCTGATTTGGATCAACGATCAAGAATTATACTACGATTTATTTCGAGTTTAAAGTTTGAAAAATAAAGTTCGCACGGCCTCTTTTTACTTGTACTTCCTTTAAACAGAAAACTTGTCTGCACAGGTCAACACCTTACAGACTTGTCTGTATCTTGTTGGTTTTCATTAACCTTAAACCTTGACTGAGAATTTAGAAATCGGACGTTTATGAAACCTATTATTACTAATCACAACGTTAAGTGCTTGAGCTTTTTTGGAGGCAAAAGAACCAAGTCATGTTTTTCCTTTTTTAATACAACTCTTAATCTTTTCTTAAATTACTTATGCAATTTTATAAAATAAATAAAAAACATACAACATAATTTTCAGAAAAATCCCGGTTGATTTCTTGATCTACCGTTGAAATTTCTAAAATTTTGTTCGTATATTCCGCAACCAAACTAACGCAGCGTTGGCCACAGAACTTATTGTGCTAAGTTTGAGCACAAAGAAACCCATTTTATAACTCCAAAATCCATCATACAATAAACTAAAAATTGAATAAATAAGCACAAAAATTAAATTAATTCCTTTTGTGAGTCACACATTATCAAAGTACGTAGTAAAAATTTACAGAAAACTCCAAATAAATTTTAAAATTTGCGCAAAAGCAATTTTACAGAACCACAAGCAAGTTAATTTGGCGTCTTTAGAATTTTCGTGGCTTTAAAATTTTTACATCTACATTAAATCTATGATTAAATCAATTAATTATTTTCGTTGTCACTAGCAATTTGTGTTTCTTAGTTGACAGAAAAACATAATAAACAAAATAAACCTGAATACTACAAATAAAACAACAAAAATTGTTATTTACACAGCAAGGGAGGTAAGTGAGATTTACTCTGTTGCCAAGCGTGTTATGTTTTTCCACTGTTGACATATTAATAGTTATACAAGACGATAAAATTGTATTTTATCTTCGAGGGCGTATTTTAGCGTCGAGACGCCAGTCAAGACGCTAATTACGCTCGAGAAGATAATTAAATTTTATCGTCGTGTATAATACTCTATTTTTGTATAGCATTTATTTTAAACGAAAAAAATTATAAAATAAATTTTATTTGGCATTTATTTGACATTGACGTTTAAAAAATTACAAATCGAGTCACGTTTCAAAATGTTATTAGTATGGGCGTACAGTCGTTAAAGTAGTACTTTATCTACCCTTGCTGTTAAAGTAGTACTTTATCTACCCCTGCTGTTAAAGTGCTACTTTATCTCCTCAAATTAATAGATAAAATAGCACTTTAATAGTTGCTATAGAAAAAATGTTTTTGACATAATAATTTGAAGCTAATCATCAACTAAATTAATTTAACAAAAACACAAACATAGTTACATACACAGGTTTTAGGTTTTAGGAGACTGAGCTCATAAATAAAACAGCAAGTATGGTAATTTTTTTTGTTGCTAATTATTCTACACACGACCCTTGTAAAGCTATAATATCGTTTGGAGTGTTCCGCCAGTCGCTACAGATCGTGCTGGAAATCCGCTGCTGGAATGCTTCGTAGCTCCCCCGTTACGTTAATTTGGATCATCTTGATGTCCTCAAGTCGCTGTCCTTTTAACTTCAATTTCAGTTTTGGACAGAAGAAGTAATCTGCTGGTGCCTAGTCCGGTGAGTACGGCGGATGGTGTAGCACAGTAACACTTTGTTATGCTATAAACTGACGAATTACTGCTGCATTATGAGATGGCAGATTATCGTCAAGAAAGAATCCATTTTTGTTTGCGTGCAAATCAGGGCGCACACGCGCCATGCGCTTCAATAGCCGATCCATTACACCCGCATAGAACACTGTATTCACTGTTTGTCCTTCAAGAACGAATTTCTTGTGAATGATTACCCTAGACCTAGAAAGAGTCAAGAAAAGCCACCAACAGTGGCTTCGCTCGTGATTTTTGGAAGCGTATTTT
Organism: Melanotus villosus; assembly: GCA_963082815.1. Classification (NCBI taxonomy): domain Eukaryota; kingdom Metazoa; phylum Arthropoda; class Insecta; order Coleoptera; family Elateridae; genus Melanotus; species Melanotus villosus. Next base: position 74,024,963 of record OY720420.1, read on the forward strand.
CTTTGCTCTTGGCAAGTTCGGACCAACCCACTCCACACTCCACCTCTTCATTTTCAGATCGTAGGATTTGTCACCGGTGATGATTTTGTTAAGAAACATTGGATCGTGTTTTCGCATTTGAAGAAGATCCTGACACGCAGCCACGCATTCCTCCTTTTGTACCACTGTCAGCGTGTGCGGAATGAAACGTGCACATAACTTCCTTTTTTCTAAACCCTCGTTGATAATCGTACGGACAGTTTCTTTATTGATGTTTAATTGCTCTGCAGTCTGATTCGGTTGATGCGGGGACGCCCCGTTCTTCCGTCGCGTGTCGCGTCGTCCTGAATGTGCTGTCTACCATCTTGAAATTTTCCAAACTACACAAACACATTCCATCGAGACAAACACTCCACCCCACATGTGTTCTGCATCATTTGGTAAGTTGTGACAGTATTTTACCACTTTTAAAACAAAACTTGATTGCACAACTCTGTTCCAAATGCGGTTCGATGACAACCGCAAATAACACACGACGCGCAAAACGTTGTATCTCGGAGGGAACTCAACAGAAGCTGATGCAACTTGGCAATCCTATTCAGAAGACTTTGGACTGTATTTTTTCCTTTGTCGCACACAAATAGCACCGTTTACAATTTTTCTATTACATCAGTCCTAAAACTTTTTAAGCCATACTGTGTATACTTGAGTTGTAGGGTAGTTGTTACTTCTCTAGAAAAGCAGATTCACGCTTGCTTCTTTCTCTGTTGTCATGACAACCAACAAACAAATGATAAAATAAGCCTCTTCTTCTTCTTCAGCAGCAGCCTTTTACTGTCCACTCCTGGACATAGGCCCCCCTTGCCTTTTCCATTCCTATCGATCTCTTGCCACCTGGTGTCTCTCTTATATCGTCCATCCACCTTTTGGAAGGTCGCCCAACACTTCTCTTGTATAATCTTAGTCTCCATTGTGTGTCGCGTCCACCTTGTATCATCTTGTTTGGCGATGTGACCTGCCCAAGTCCATTGATGTAGCAATGCGTTTTATTACATCCTCTACTTTCGTTCGTATCTCTTCATTCCGTATATGATTCCTAAGACTTACACCAAGCATTAGTCTTTCGATTGCACGTTGTGTGGTTCAGAGTTTATTAGGGGCTTTAATTGTAAGTGTGGATGTTCCAAGTCCATAGGTCATCACCGGTAGTATGCAAGAGTTAAAGACCCTGGCCTTTAAATTGATAGGAATCTTGCTGTTTCTAAGTACGGTTCCAAGCCTTTCGGTAGCCGCCCAAGTCGTTCGAATTCTTCTACTGATCTCGGCTTGATTTTCTTTTCCCAGTTTTATTAGGTGACCGAAGTATATTCGATTTTTTCAACTAATTCATCTCCAATGTGAATTGGTGTTTCATCTTCGATTAGAATTTTGGTCAGACCTACCTTTTCCGAAACTGATGTCAAATCTGGGAGCATCCCTTGCAGTTCTGTTAAATTATGATTATGACTAATGAATACCACGTTTTCCGCAAAGCGGAGATGGTTTATATGTCGACCATCGATATTGATACCTCTATGCTTCCAGTTTAGTTGTTTAAACAGATTTACTAGTGCGAATGTAAACAGTTTCGGAGAGATTGTGTCTCCTTGTCGTCTTCGAGTTTTAATTATAATGTCGGTTTTTCATATATATCTTTAATTAGGTCTCTATATCGTGAGTCCAGTTTTGCGTTGTCCAATGCTTGGCATATGGCCCATAATTCGATAGAATCAACAAATTCATTATAGTCGACGAAGGCCAAGTGTAAAGGTAAAGGTAACGGCACTTACACTCCGCGAGGGAGTATGTCCGGCAACATAAAGCGTTTTCGAGATATTAAAAAAAAACTTATTTCTTGGACACCCTGTATCTCGAAAAGGAAGTACTTTCGGACCCTTATTTATAGGAACTTTTTTTCTTAAAATGACCTCAGGAACATATTCCCAAAGTTTTGCAGGTTCCTGCCGGGACACCCTGTATAAATCCTCTTGTTGGAGTAGATTAGTCTCCTGATTTTCCATCTTTTCTTTTCCTCTAGAGTTTCTCGTGTGTTTTTGTTTCTTCCACTATCTTCCTCCATATCTTCCTATTTCTTATTTTCTCCTCCAATCCCTAATTTTCATTTTCCTTAGATCTTCTATTATATCTTCGTACTATCCGTTCCTTGGTCTTCCTTTCGGCCTATTCATTTATGAATATCGGAATAACATTGTCCATGTTTTATCTGGAAGTACTTGTCAGATAAATAAGACTTGATAAGTAGATAAAATTGGAAGAGGTATCTTAATTTTGCATAACAGGTCATCGTCTCAGACCTTGTCAAAGGCCTGCTTAATATCTGCTCTACAGTACGACTTGTTCTCGAAAGCCATGGTAATTACATTTATGACACGTTGGCACTGCTGTATGGTGGAATAATACTTCCTGAATCCGAATTGATGATGAAACAAAGTTTATAACCTTAACAAAAAAGTGAGGGTTTTCACTTGACCACCACCTCATATTCTGTGAATTGACATATCCAGAAAGATAAAACCAGGCCTCATCAGAAAAAAATACAGTGTTCAGAGCTGCTTCATTGTTGAGATTATTTTGAAACCAATTGCAGAATTCTATTCGTCTTGGAGGGTTTATTGGTAAAAGTTCATGAAAACATTGCAGTTTATATGCATGACGTTTTTATCTTTTTTTAGGATTGTTCGAGTTGTGCCATAAGATAAATTTATTTGTTGAGCCAATAGGCCAATACTCCAATGGAAGTTTTTGGCTGTTCATCCATAATCTGCCCGCTGAATTAATATTACATATAAGGCCGCCCACTTCATTTAGCCAAGACGCAATTAGAAAGGACACAAGCGCCATTTGAGGTGAACTATACATTTGTCGGACAAATGTATCAAGACCCGCTGAATTAATGGGCGTATTCAGGGACGCTCAGCTGCTTAGCTAAGCGGTAATTTAGTCAGCTTATGCTAAGTGACAGCAAACGGTATTTCCCTGAATGAAACGTCTGATAGTAAGCTGTTTTGACAGTTTATTATTTGTTTTGTAAGGTTAGGTGCCACTTTCACTATTATGTAATAAATCAAAAATTAACGAAATTATGGCTAATGATCTTCAAATTATGGACTATGTGTACCAGCTTCCTCCAATTAATATGTTTTTATTCAAAGTATTAAGTTTGTTTCTTTTTTTTTGACACCGCTGATAAAATCAGCTAACAAATTATACGCTGAGCGAATTTCTCAGCGGCTTACTTCAAGCTTTTTCACAGCGTGTCTGTTCAGGGACTTTGCTAACTTAGCGCATCAGCCGCTGAGCGTCCCTGAATGCGCCCAATATTACATATAAGGCCTGCCCACTTCATTTAGCGAAGACGCAATTAGCAAGGACGATGGCGCCATTTGCGGTGAACTATACATTTTTTAAGGGAGAAATATATAGTTCACCTCAAATGGCGCTATCATCCTTTCTAATTTCGTCTTGGCAAAATGAAGTGGTAAGGCCTTATATGCATTATTAATTCAGCGGGCCTTGAAATGTATATGTATAGTTCACTTAAAATAGCGCCTGTGTCCTTGCTAATTGCGTCTTGGCTAAATGAAGAGGGTAGGCCTTATATGTAATATTAATTCAGCGGGCCTTGCTAATACTAGCATACGTAAAATTAAACGGAGATTCCAAAAATGTATAAATATACAGGGTGTTTCATTTAAAATAACAAAGTTAATTCTGCTGAAACTGGAAGTGCTACAAAGTTGTGCTCTACCTGTATGCCAAAAAATGCAGTTTCAAGAGTGTATTACATATAGCAAATTTCATTTTGATATCTTAAAAAATAAAAACATTATAGGAGTGTGGAGTGGCCCAGGTTTCATTGACTCCCTGTATATGTTAATAATAAAAAAAGTATTTATGTATTTTTAAAATTTAATTTCCTTATACACCGATATAATAGCTAAAATTTATTATTTTTTATTAATGAAAGTGTCACAAGTTGAAACTGTATTAAGCTAAAATTCCTTTTTTTTTTCGACTGAAGTGTCACAAGTCGGAATCCTAAGGGTTGGTATTAGGGGTAGAAAGAAAAAAACACTTACCAAAGTTAACTCGTAGTATGTATCTACTTTAATCAAGATTAAACAGATTATTAATATAATTCAGTGATATTCAATAATTCAATAGAGGATTCACGCATACGCCAGCGTTCATTAAATTAACTAATTTCTGCATACACATTTGTGGTGAAATGTCGATAACAGTGGCCATATTAAATGCTGGTATGTCATGTGACCAGGGGCTAGATGACATAATATCGAAGAAAATTGTTTGAAAAAGTTGCTTAGAATTTAATTTTAGACCCATATGCAAAATTTAAAGTATTTATTTTAAAAAATTTCAAAATCGCAATGAAATGTCGATAATAGCGGTTACAGAATTCAATGGTTTACTTCTATATGTCTTAATGTGACCGCTATTATCAACATTTCACCACAAATATGTAGGTATGCAAAAATTAGTTCATTTAATGAGCGCTGGCGAATGCGTGAATCCTCGATTCAATTTCTGAAAGGCGTTTTTCTCTAAACTGCACCTTTTGAGTTGGGCCGGTTTTCTTCCAAAGTAGCGAATTATATATGAATATAAGTATAAATAAAAGTTTTTAGGATGCTATTTCTGCTGACCCCGCGATCAGCGATAATCACATTGCACACACTTCTCAGTTCGTTCCGAACACTTCCTTGCTGCATGAAAGTCACAGGCGAAATTTAATACACAAATAAACCAACGAAAGTTAAATTCAGTTGAATTGGTCGCAAAATATGTAAAAGACAGGTTACATAATAGATAGGTACATAAAACTTCATATAAATGTTTGTTTTGAATAGCTAGCTTCACTGCAGTAATAGTAAAACTGAGGCTTCCATAAAAACTTCTAAATTATATTTAAATAACCGTAATATCCTACCTTTCAGCTTTCTTGCCAAGAAAAGTTTCAAAGTCTTACTTCCACTTTGTTCAAGTTTTTACACAAAAATAACAGAAACACACACGACAAAGTTTAAAATGTCTCTCTTAAAAAACTTCATACATTATAAACCACCTCATCAATCATTTAATGCATTTATAATTAGTTCTTAATGTAACAACAGGAATAAACCTACATTAAGACCATACATGTGCAGAAACATAGTAACACTTTATCACTACATGTAAATCATAATTATACACGTAGAAGATTAACCCCCCATCTAAATTTGTAAGTAATAACAAGCAAATTGGCCTAAACTTCAGTCAGACGAAGAATAATGAAGTCGTCGACAGACACCTATAAAACCATTTATTTTGGTCTTTATACGTCTTACTGTTAAAAGAAAAACGAAAATAGTAACTAACAACCTTTATTACACTGACCATACACGAATTCTGGAATGTACGCATACAGTTCTTAGAAAATGCCCACTACCTAAAGTACTTAGCATCGATTTGTACACGGTTAAAATCAATATGGTCAGAGATAAAATTAAAAATGTTGTCGATAAAAAAATACTATAAAGAGAAGTAGTACTTAATTATTAATACAAAAGATTAACGATAAAAATTTTAAAAGACAACCAGTTCCCTTATACCATAAAACAACAAAATAACGATAAATAAATAAATAAACGGAAAACATTTGTTATTTAATTAAATTTACATAGTATTTAGATATCGTCGCAGTTCCTCCTGAGTATCGAATATCATAACATGGAAGGCTGATCCTGGTACGTGTTCAGCTGCCCATTTTACTTCAACTCTATAATCGCCAGGTTCTGTTGGGTCGAACTGCAAGAAAAATAATTTAAAATCACAGGATGTAACATTCAGTCAAACCCATAAAAAAGTAAAGCTTACTTTGCATAAAATTGTTCGATCTTTCTGACTTTCTCTTTGCATTTCAACACGGAAGGCACCTTTGGGACCTCGAACCCTTACAGTAAGTTGACCAGCACCAGCACCACGAGTATCACAAATAAATCTTGATTGGAAGGTCGCTAATACTCCATGCTCTACTCCTGGTCCATAAACTCTTACCTATAAAACAGATTATATTAAATTTAAATTTAATAAAATGTAAATCTAAACCTACTTTGCTAGCATCCGGTGCACCAGCAACCCTTAACACAAATGGAGACCCAGGTACATGCTGTCCAGCGTATTTAATTGTAAGTGCATGTCGACCAGATTCTTGCGGTTTAACATTAAGAGTAAAAGTGGCATCTCCATGGTCATACAACTCACAATATGCAACTTTTCGAGGTCCAGTACAATGTGCTGTTAATTCTCCAGGTCCAGCACGTCTTGTATCTATCCAAGAACGTATTTCTTTACCTACTATACCTTGGCGAAGACCTTCACCTGAACACAACACCTACGAAAAATAATAATCATTAGGATTAATATTAATAAGCAAGGAATCGCTCTGGCCTTCAAATACACTAACCTTAGAAGCATCAGCACCTCCTTTTGCTTCAACCATTAACGGACAACCTTTTACGGGACGACCGGCCCAAAGTACTGATAATAAATAATTTCCAGGGCTGTTAATTGTGTAGGTTGCTCGCCAAATCTTCTCACCGGCTAAACTTATCATTACTGGAATTGGTAAGTTTGTGTCTGAGGCATGCAAAGTTACCTCAGGATTTCCTATAATTTATACCAAAATTAGCAATAATTTTTTGTTTATAAGTCAATTCAAAATTGCTTCAACCTTAATATTCAAAGTTCAATCTTACCTGATCCAGCCCTCGATCCATCAATGGTAAAAGCAGAAGGTTCACCACACTGTGCCTGCGCTAAACCTCGACCCGTTAAAACAACTTGATCTCCTGAACTAAGAACAACTTTAGGGGCTTCAGGTAACGAAATATTTGCAAATCTAATCTCAAAATCGTGATCTCCTGCGTTAAGTCCTTCAGAAGACAATTCGATCCTAACTCGACTACCACTCTTTTCGGTATTTACTTTACGACCTGCTATTTTACATTCCAAAGTTCCTGGACCTGCACTACTAATATCAAATGCTAATTTTGCTGGCAATTTTATTCGCCCTGAATCATCCAAGTACTGCGTCCAACCTCCCACTAAACGAACTGCAGATGGATCTACCACACTTGGTCTAAATGGTGATCCTGGTAACTAAAAACACCAAATTATTGCTTTGGATTAATTATTCAGATTTGGGGAACTAGAGGATGAGGCAGGCCCAAAATGAAGTGGTTGGATGGAATACCCAGAGTGGGAAGACAAACGCGAAAGAATGAAGGAGAAACGAATGACTGAAAGGACGCTTTAAAGACATAACAAATAAATAACTTACGTCATTAGCACCAACTGCGATAATGATGTCGTAAGTCCCAACCCAACGAGGAGTGTATGAAATTATATATTCGCCAGGTTTTGGACTCTGTAGATGGGAATCGATATTTCCTTCAGCTGCTTCTATTTGAATTCTAGGCTGAATGGCACTTGTTACAGTAAAACTAGTGCGTTCTCCGACTTGTGCGCTTTCTAAACCTTTACCGACAGCTCTTGGTGGAGGAGTAGGTCCTATCGGCCCTACGCCAAGTGCCAAAGGAGAGCCTTTTACCGGTACTCCACCATAGGTAACAGCCACCTGATATAAACCAGGTAAATTTGGTAAAAATGACACTTGCTGAAGATTGTCGTCCAACTGTATCTGTTGTACAGCAATCGTTTGTCCTATTGGATTTGTAACGATTATTTCTAATTCTGCGGAGCCACTATTCTTTGATGTTACTACAATTAAATATTACTTTAAACTTTAACACCCATGAAATCGCTTCTGCTACTTACCATTGAATGTAATTCTTTCCCCAACATTACTTTGCGACTGTGGAATGTCATGTATTCGGACATTTTCAGGATCGAACACTTGACAAGTAAATGGGCTACCGTTAAGCGCCTTAGCTTGATGTAAAACTTCAACCTTGTGAGGCCCAACATCACGTGCACTAAATTCAGCTTGCAATTTACCGGTTTTAGTTTGATAACACCTAACCGGCAAAGCAAAACCGGTTGGTCCGCTTATAACAACATCAAATTCTCTGGCTGGCCTTCCGAAAGTATCGATATGAAACGAAGTAACTTTCGCAAGTCGAGCTTGAAATAGTCCAAGCCCACCAGCCCACGGCTCATTCCCTGGAGCTTTAATTGGCACTTCGAGCGCACCCAGTTTTGGTATATCGTTGTAAAATAACATAATTCTGTGTGGTGCCGCATTAACAGGATGAAATACAATTTCCCACATATTTGGATTATTGTTGTTTTGACGTACACTATGTGGCACATCTTTATTGCCAACTTTAACTGTTGCTGTTAACTGCCCGGGGCCTGCTTTGTTAATATTAACACCAACTACTGCAGGGCGATGACAAACTGCTTCGGGCACATTTATAATGTCAATTTTGGATGTGTTAAATACATGAATCGTACGTGTTGTAATAACTTCATGTGATCGTAAAATTTGAACATGATACGTGCCTATATGGCTTACAGAAAATTCGGCCTTAGAATTATGTACGACGTACTTCACTAAATGATTACTGGGATCCATAATTTCAAGGTGATGTTGATCACTTGGCAAATCTATGTAAACTAAATTTCCAGTCTGTATGTACTGCGTCGGTTCAACAACAGCACAATGGAAAGGACTACCAGGTACTGACATATCGTTAAAGGTAATATTAACATAGTGATCTTCGTTAGCTTGCGGCACAAATGTTACATCATACAGCCCTCTGGCACATGCCACCACTTCTGCTTTTACTGTTGTATGTTGCGTCGATACTACCAACTCCAAAGTACCCTCACCCGCTTGCGCAGCATCTACACTAAACGTAACCGCCTTCCCAACTTCAGCAGAAGGTTTATCGTGTAAGCTTAAATCGTGTAAAGCATTTATGTCATTTTTATGACCAGGAAGACCGGATACTAAGACTTTACTAACATCGTACACATTGCAGCTAAATGGTGATCCTATTACGTGTTGATCGTTAATAAGAATCGCAACAGAATATCGACCAACAACATCAGGTATAAATGTAGCAGAATAAGCATCTCCCATTGAGGTAATCTTTGTGTTTAGTATTTTTCCGGACGGAGCTGTTGTAATTACTTGTGGCTCACCTCCTATTTAAAAATAATAATCAAACAATGCGGTTTTAGTAAATTAAAATAATACCTGTAACACCTTCAATTTTTATTTCGGCGGGATGTCCGACGGCAGCTAATTCAATTCCCGTGCCTGACACAGGAACCCTCGGCTGAGTATTACCAGGGCTAACTTTACAACTAAATGGTGATCCAGGCACAGGTTGTCCATTAAACCTAACCATAAAATTATTAATTAATAAGAACTGAAAAGTATGTAGAAAATAAATACATACCGCACACTTAAGGTATGTGTAGCAGCTTCGGTAGGTTTAAAATTAACTTTAAACCTAGCGTTTCCTTCACTTTGTACAAAATTAGGTACGTTTCTGCCTGCGACTGCCACTATAATTTCTAGATTTCCAGCACCAGCTTGTGAAGCATTAATACTAAATGATACAGGTTTTCCGACAATGCCGTCGGTTATATCTGTTACGCTAACACGACTGGCATCATAAGCTTTTACAAGGAATGGACTACCTTCTATATGACCAGCTGGCAGACGTACCTACATATAAAATAATAAATAAATAAATAATAAATGAAGCAACAAGTAAGTTATTTATTTACCTCAACACTATGGTCTCCTACATCTATCGGTGTAAATGTTATGTCGAATTTTCCAGGGTTGTCTGGTTGAGGAGTAATCTACGGAATATTAAACAATTAATTAGAAATATCTGAAATAGTATGTCTACGATGCAGGGTCCGACAAAAAGCACTGAACAGTTTTAATTATTTAATTGCGACGAATTATTTGTACATAATCGTAAACCTAACCGTTGGGAAATGTTTAAAAACAGAATGTTACTCGTTACTCGTCTACATATATGTGGACGGATGACGAGCCATGGACCAAGCTGGACGAGTCGTTCAAGTCAGTGACTTGTAGTGCTCCGTCCATTGTCGGTACATCAAAGAAAAGCTCATGGAACCTACGAGCATTGTGGATGAAAAATAATCTTTCTAATACACTCATTGAGCTCGTCTTGACATTGAATCCTACAAACCGTAGTAGTGAACAGTTGACTTTCAAATCTAGCTAGTCTCACGGTCCTGAGTATAAGTACAAATAATGCAGACGCGGCTTTAAATGTCTCCCATTCTCAAGAATGCACTCTTCCAAAAGGGAAATGAAATTTACAAATGTAGCATGCAATACTCTTGGTGGATATCTCGAAATTAATCTTCTGTGATCCTCCTCAAGTCGTCTAAAGTTTCTTTGTGGTTCATATTTGTAAACCCGGTGGTTTAAAATCAAAAAGAAAATTAGACACAGAAATATCACCAGAACAGGGTGTCATTTAGTAAAAGCAATTTATTGGGAAAATGTTCTTGCAAAATTTCCACAATTGCTCTTACACTTTAATCGTTAAACTTGTATATCAACAACATTCTCAAGCCTCCTCTTTTACTGAAAAATGGTACCGCATTTGTAACTTAATTGGTTTAATTTTTATTCAACTTACAAGATGCTCAGTGCTTTTTGCCGGTCTCTGTATATCATTTCAGAATGGACGTAGAGGAATGATATCAATAAATTAAATCTGATTTACAAATAATCACCTGAGTAATGGTAATTCAAATCAAAATTTGGTCTTGAATTGTAAGAATGAGAAGCAATATTTAATGACTTTTCTTTTTTTTCACTCCCCTTATTACTACTCAAATGCTTGTTCCTTAATACTTGATGGGCAAAAATTACCAAAATCATACACATAGTTGAGGATAAAGGTAGATCCATTAGTTTTTGCTGTTGCAACCGTAACCGCATTGAACAGAATACACAAAGTGATAGACCGAGCAGCCTTAACTGTGGCACCGCCAACCACACATTTTTTAAATAAAATTGCATCGCACAATCTAAATGCATAATAAAAACTTTTTAAAATGCTTTCATAAAATCAAGACGAAGGTGTAGAAGTGCAGCTTTCAGTTTTGTTACCATCTGATGAATATGAAATATCAAAATATAATAATCAAATCAGTCGCCAATAAAGGATAAGAAAAGAGGCATACAGGTGGACACTTACAGAAAGCCTAGAGGACTTAGATTTCGCAGACAATATATGCTTATTCACACATCAAACCAGCCGCATGCAAGAGAAAGTAGTCGATCTAACAAATGAATCCTGAAAAATGGGAGACAGCGTTCAGAGTGAGCAAAGAAAACATAGAATCAGTAGAAGAGTTCACATACTTGGGGAGTGTGGTAACTACTGAAAATGAAGTACAAAAGGGTGTAATAAAAAAAGAAAGAAAAAGTAAAAAGTGCATTCCTGAGACTCAAAATATAGAGAACAAAAAATATCAGAGAAGATATGAACATCAAAGTATTCAATGCTATGATCAAGCCATAGAACAGAATCCTAGACCATAACAGAGGACACCAAAAACAAACTTCAGGTCTTCATAAACAAGCAAAAGAAGAAAAAATAGAGGTAGGTACAAATCAAAAGAAGGAAACTCAGATGGCTGAAACACACTCTACAAAAAAAAGAGAAAGAAGAAATTCCAAGGAGAGCATTACAATGGAACCCCCAGGGAGGAAGAAAGAAGTGATGCCCAAAAGAGACATGGAATAGAAGCATATAAAAAAGACGCAAGTATGTCCTTGGTACAAATGGGTCAACTAGCACAGCTTATGGCATAATTTGTGCTGTTTTGGCCCAACGATAGCAGATAAAAATAATTAGGTGTACTGACATTTGATAAAGATAATCCTTTTTTATAAAAGAAAGAATTTTTCTTTCTTTATTCTTAGACCACTTTGTCTTACGGCTTTAGGTTTTCTAGCCATTTCTTAAAATCTGGTCTATTGGTAGCCAGTTTTCTCAGTTCCTGCTCCATTTCCCTCTATTTCTTCCTAGTTTATAAATAAAGTCTATCCAGTTCATATGTGGTCGTCCTCTTTCTTATTTACCCTCCATCACTTGTTTTGCTAGTCTTCTATCATCCATCCTATGGACATGTCCAAACCATTGCAGCTGTTTTTATTCTATTAGTTTGTCTAATGGTGTCATCTATAGAGTGTCTGTTACTCTTCTGTTTTTAATCCGATTCAGTCTAGTTTTTCCCGCCACTTTTCTAAGATATCTCAATTCTGATGTTTGGATCTTATTTTTGTTTCTTTCACTGAGTGTCCAGCTTTCTGCTGCATAATATAGGCATAAAAATGTATTTATGCATATGTAGTTTGGTCTTCTTCACCACTTCCCTTTTCCCGATGACTGTTGCATTTAGTTGGTAATACAGTAGAGTCTCAATATAGTGAACTAATTAGTGAACGGCATGTCCACTCCACTGAGGTTGTTCGCTATTTAGAGTTTTAACTAAAAACTTTAAAAATGACCACAAAGCAGAACTTAAAATGTGTTTATTTAAGATTAATACAATAAAGTGGTTATATATGAAACTTTTTTAATTAAAAAAAAAAAAACAACAAAAATAACTAAAGTAAAACTTAAATAATGTAAGATTAATACAGTAAACTGTTATACATACAAATATTTTAAGTGCAAAAATTAGTTGAGTGGAATGAAAAAACTGGTCAACTTAGTTTGTTTTGTTTGTTTATTATAACACTTTTGAATCAGTTTAGCTCTTAGGTCTTGAAGAACGACTATATTAGAAAATTCGATTTCATCTGCGTTTTCTTCAGCCCATTGCAGAACATTATTCAAGGATTTCAATGCTTCACTTCTAGGGATTAACCTGTCTGTCACAACTTGATCTTGAGTATCATTATCTTCATCATTCACTTCAATGATTTCCTCAGATTCTTCATTTTCAGGCTGAATATCTTCATTCCAGGTTACAACGTCGTTGCTTTCATATGTGCTCGGACTAATAAGGTTTAAAAATTTTTTTACGATAAAAAAGCTTTGTAATTCGTATAGCATTCTGGTCCATGGGCTGGATTAACGGTGTCACGTTTGGTGGCATGTACATGACGGTAATGCATTCATCAATGCTGTTTAGTTCATCTGCTGGTGGATGACTCGGTGCATTATCTAACAGCAATAATGCTCTCATTGGTAGACCACGATTTTGTAAAAATTCTTTTACATCTGGAATGAATCTATTTTTATACCATTCCTTAAAAATTGGAGCAGTCATCCATGCTGTTTTTGAGTGTAGGTAATTAACAGGACAATTAAAGTTTTTGAAGCTTCGGGGATTTTTGGCTTTACCAATTACCAGTAACTTCACTTTATGGTTACCAGTAGCATTACTGCAAGCCATAAAAGTGATTCTCTGTTTTTCGGTTTTCCTGCCGGGAGCTGTCTTTTCTGATGAAGAAACGTAAGTCTTATCGGGGAGCAACTTCCAGTATAAACCGGACTCGTCCGCATTGTAAATTTGTTCTAAACTAAGTTGGAGTTCTGTCATTTTATTTTACAATTTTTCTTTAAACGGAGCAACTAGTTCAGGTTGTGATGATAGTTTTTCCCCAGAAATTTTTAAAAACCGAATGCCTTAGCGTTTTTAAAATTTTTGTAACCAGCCATTACTAGCATTAAAAGAAGATGTGTAAAATTTTGCGTGTAGACTCTTAGCCTTCTCTTTAATCATCTCTCCATTAATAACTGCATGTTTTAAACGTTGTTTTAAAAACCATTTATATAGAGCTTTTTCCATTTTTGGATACACTGACATTTTTAATGTTTTTCTTTTTCCAGGTCCGGTAAATGTACAATCAACAGTTTTTAAAATTTCTTTTCGTTTATTTTTTATTGAAGTAATAGTCGATTTAGCAACCCCATATTTTCTTGATAACACTATAGGTGCTATGCCTTTTTTTAAACATTCTAAGATTTCTGATTTTTCCTGTAATTTTAGGTGTTTTCTTTTAGGCGACATTTGTGATAAACTGATAAACAATGTTAAAAAAAATAAAGTCACTCCAAATGTACGAAATTACGTATTCTGTATTGAGTATTTACACAAACACGCATCCAGTTCAAATATCACTGCTAAAGTAGAATTGCATAAATATAAAACGCATGCCTTGCACTGGGTAAGTCCCTGCTTAACCTGGGGAAGTCCCTATGCAAGCAGCAATGCTGACTCACTGCAATTCTGTTTGTGTTCTACTGCACTGTTCATTCTAGTGAGGCTCAATTTGTTCACTGTATGGAGTTCAATGTATTTATTTTTGCGTTCATTGCAGTGGATAGTTCACTATACAGTAAGTTCACTATATCGAGACTCTACTATGTTATTTGCTTTTGTTATTTTGTTGTGTATTTTGTTATCTATCTTTCCATCTTGGCTTATTATTGCACCTAGGTATTCATATTTCTTCTTCTTCTTCTTTTTTGTTAATATCCATTAGCTTTTATCTTCATTATTATTATACCTTGTTTCTTAAAAAGATTGTTCCAGATATTTATCAATTCTTGTCCTTTTTGTTTTTCGTTTGTGATTAGGGCAATATCGTCTGTATAGCTCAAAGATTGGACTTTCACAGGCCTCATTCTCCAATTTCCAATTTGTGTTCTTGTTTTACTCTCCTTTATAATATTGTATTCATTACGATGAAACATAATATGGGACTAAGGCTGTTTATACCTCTTTCTAACAGGAAAGTGTCTGAGGTTTGTCCATTAAACCTCACTTCTGCTTTTACTTCCTTGAAAACACCCTTAACCCTCCGCCGCTCGCGCTAAATTTTGAGACATTTGTGCTCGCGCACGGACTGCTACTCCGTGATGCTTAATTAGTCTGATTGTTTAAATTTTAGTTGAAAGTTTGACACAACTGGTCATAGTTTGTTGTATTTATTTGTAAACTTACATTCAAGACGTGTTAAAATTGTTTTTGACGGCCTTTAAGGCAGAAAAATGAAATTATGTAAGTATACACTATTTGTTACTTATACAAATAACTGCCATAAAGTACGCCATACTAATATTATTATATATTTTTTAACTATTACAGTGGTTAATGAAAGTGCAAAAACAGTAGTATTTTCTTAAGTTCAGATTAATAATTAGTCAATTAAAACTTTTCCGATTCTGTTGTTCTCACTGATTTCAAAACAGTCCCTGCACATTATAACAGAATGTTCTAAACATAAATATCTTGCCCATGATTTCCAAAGTATTTTGTGCCCCCATTTTTCTTCCAATTACATTTAGAACAACGCCCTTTTCCACCGGAATTAGGATATACAGGAGTTGTTTACTGCACAAAAAGTAAAACGCAAGTGCTCGCACACGGAGTAGCAGTCCGTGTTCTTAAATATTCTGGTTATTGTCTACCATAGACAATAGATTTTGCCACCTGATGCTAAATGACATCCCGTCGAAAGGTACATAAAGGGCCATTGTTCTTAAACCAATAGTTACGGAAATAAACAAAAATTCTGCAGCGCCCGGACTGTGAGTCCGTGCGCGAGCGGCGGAGGGTTAACAGCTTTTAGGAGTTCTCTAGGAATGTTCAATTCTTGTAGTGCTTTCCGTACACTTTGTCTTGGGACTATATCGAAAGCCGCTATTGGGTCGAAGAATGCTAAATATACTGTTTTGTTCACTTCTAAAAGTTTCTCTATTATCGTTCTTAGTATGAATATTTGGTCCTGGGTCTGTCTATTTTTTGTAAATGCCGCCTGTTCTTGTTTTCACTTATCCTCTATCAGATCTCTTAATTTATCCTCCAGTATCCTTGTGTTTTTCTTACCATTTACAAAAAAACTTCAACTTTTACTTGTCACATCAGGAAAAATTAAATTTGACTGGCAAAAATTACGTTCTGAACATATGCATGCGCACAATAGCACATACAACTACAGTCGAACTTCAATAAGTTGAACTTCAATAACTCGAAACAAATTGGTTAGCGTTAGCGTCAAGAGTGAGAATTATGTGTAATTTTTCCTTGATAACTCGAACTTCTATTACTCTAATAGAATATTTGGCGCCACCTTCGATAAGTCGAATTTTCTGGGAATCGTTGAACATTTTGCATTCGTATTTAAAAACCAATGAACATACAACCGATTCTTTGTATAATAGTTCAAATGACATTGAACCGTTAACCACAATATGTCCCCTCCCCTGCCCGTCTTATTGTTACACCGATTAAGAAATCGTAGCTTTTATTTTAGTTTCTTTGCCGTCACCAGCGAACTAATTTATTGTTTAATTATTAAATTGCCCTGCCAAGAGTAGACAAAACAGTAATGCATTCGTTCAGAAATTTGTTTACGGATCCTAAATTCTCGGTAATTAATTAGTCATGGACATCAAATTTTTTGAATCCGGGGTGTTAATTATTTTCAACGTAAAATATTTTTAATAATTCAGTAGTATATGTTTCAGACGGGAAAATTTAGAAAAAGGCTACAAACTTTTTTGGTATTTTTTAAGCAAACTTGAAATGAAAGAAGTTAGATTTACCTTCAAATAAGTAGTCATGAATGATAAATTTAAATAAAGTCAGCGAAATATTCGGCATAATGGCCGAATATTACGACTGCCGAATAGTTAACCGTTAACCAAATATTCGTTTCACCTCTATAAAATAATACACACATATTATGTATTTTATTTAATAACCCGAAGTCTTGATAACTCGAACTTTTTTTCTGGCAAGTCATGGTTCGAGTTATCGAAGTTCAACTGTATATCATTTTTTAATGTTGTCTAAGCTAGTGTTCATTTTGTTTAATAATTACTTGGTTGCTTTAATGTTAGTTTTGCCAATTACTTATACATGTATAAAAACAGACGTATATACAACAATAAAAAAGGTCACTCAAAATATTGCTTTCATTGTTATAGTTCTTACCATTATAAAAGTGAAAAAAATGTAATTTTTCCCAATCATGATTTTTTCCGGTATGACCTTTAAAAGTAAATTATCTTGTCAACAGAAAAACAAATTCGTTCTATTATGAAAAAGGATTATCTTTATCAGATGCCATTACACCTAATTATCTTTATCTACTGTTGCTGGGCTGAAACAGCACAAATATCATCATCAGCCGAAATCACAAGAGCCAGAACTGCACATAACCCTAACATCTCCTCATAATGACATCCACATCTGATAAAAATAATTCCTTCCCAGTCAAATTTAAATTTTTCTGGTATGAGGTTTAAAAGACGAATTCTTTTATAAACAGAAAGAAAATTTTCTTTTACGAAAAGAGATTTAGTATGAGTCCAAATGACTTGAGAAGAAAGTATACCAACAACATGTTTGATGTTATGAGTCGAAATTGCATGGGCCAAAACAGCAGAATACCCTCATGGTGTAAATAATATTACAATAACATGTTGAAGCAATAGCCACCACGGTTGCAGCAGCAACAAAAACTGCTTTGTCTGTTAAATGTCAAATTAGAGCTGTGATTTGAACGTAAAATACTTTAATGTTACATTAACAATGAGTTCAGATAAATGAGCAACTAGTACTGTTAAGCACTGAATCACAAAAAGATCAATCGAGTTCAAATCAAGTATCCATGTTAACTCAATAATCAAGTAATTGTTTATATTTTAGTTTATGTCCAATGTAAACACATACATGACTTAGGTTACAGCCTGCCATTGGTTAATGATAGGAGAATACTTTATTGTGTCAAGGCCAACACGCACTTATCCACGCCACGCCACGGAGCGTTATTCCATAACAACCAATGTAATTTAAAAATTGCCGACCGGCGTGGCGCGCCGTGGCGTGGTTAAATGCGTGTTGGCCTTTATACTTATCTAACTGAAACAAATTACGATTGCTACTCACTACAAATTATATATAAATTGGCATAGTGCAAACACACAGTGTTGTCAAAATGTTGCTTTAAATTACAGTGAAAACAATGTACTTTTACTCATTTTTATGTAATATTAGTAATTAGTAATATTCCAAAATATTTCAGAATACGTAATAGGACAAAAATGCTAAAAATCTGTTTGATAAAAAGGTTAAGCAAGTCATTTGCAATTTAAATATATTTGTTTTAGAGTGGGTTGCACAAAGCTTTTGTTTACTAAAATATTATTTGCTGTATGAATTTGATTTTGTACATGATTAATTTAATGAATGTTTGTTGTGCAATTTTAACATCTACTTAGCATACCTGTGTAGGTACAGATCTCCTTGCAGGCCCCAAAACTTCAACAACAGGTGGATTGGGGCTTTCAACCGCAAATAAACATGGTCGACCCACAGATATCTTATCAAGTGCATCTGGAGCAATAATTCTAGCTGCAGGTGCAACGTTACACTTAAATGGACTACCAGGTACATCCTGCCCGTTAAACCTTAAATCGACGGAATGTGGAGTTGCTTCTCTTGGTGTGAACGAAATGGCATACGTATGTGGACCTTGTGCTTGTGCTGATGTAGGAACTCGTCCTCCGTTAACTGTAACTTCAAGATTTCCCGGACCAGCCTGACTGGTTTCGACTAAAAGCGAATTTATATAATTTGTGTGTTAACATATTTGATTTATGTTTTACCTAAAAATGTTACAGGTTTTCCGACAACTCCGGTAGGAGATTCTTTAACTTTAATGGCTTGAACATCGTAAACTTTTGCTGCGTAAGGACTTCCCGCAGTGGGTGCATCATTAACACTAACAGCAATCCGATGTTCGCCTACTGCTCTTGGTACAAATTCTGCTCGAAACTGTCCATTTCCGAGAGGTTGTACTTGGGTAGGAACTGCTTGGCCGCCGGGGCCTAATCAATTTGTAAAGTGTACGTCAACGTCGTAGGTATAGGAAAAAATTTTGCCTAACTGGTAAAAAAGGAACTGGATTTCATTATGGAAACCGTTTCTAATAATAAATAAATCTTATTATTACTGTTAATACTGTTTTAATCAATTTTAGTAGTTTAAGTCGTAATTTTTATGCTTACTGTTTTGGTTTTCATGGAATGTTATGCAATTACTTGTGGGCATCGTAACACATTTCCTGTATTATTATTCAATTGAATATAATTTTGAACGATCAACAATAACAATTAACTTTTTACTTCGTTGTCTAAGCACCTATTAATCACAGTTTCATTTTCATATAGCTCTTCTCAATAAATAAAAACTTTCACTTCAAACTAAATTAATTTTACATATCTGCTGAATAAAGCATCCATGCTTAAGCTATAATTTATGTATCAAGCATTATTTTCAAATCGTAAATACCGTTTTTAAAAATCTTAAAACAATACTTAACTAATTACAAGTCATGGTTGATGGAGGTCAAATTAAATTTGAATAGATTCAATAGGCAATTGCTAGAATAAAATATAAAATGATTGCGGCCAAAGGGAAGTAGCATCTTTACAACGGCAATTTAGTAATCAACGATGCTAACTTTAAAAACCAATAATTGATAACAATTACTATTATTATGGTACATCATTACATGTGAAACTTCAAGGTAAGCCCATGTACTGTTGAATTATTTTTATTTATTTTGGCGCAATTAAAATTAATTAGCTCATTTACAGATTTTTTAGACTGTTAAAGTCTATCACTGCAAAAAAGAAATTTATCACATTCCAATCAACATATGGAGACTTGCTATTTTCTCTTTTCCTTACTTAGCAAGCCATTTAAATTCATTTTATAGAAATCACATTACAATTTCTTTGTAATAAGTTATTTTGCTTTTCGCACAGTTTTTTTTAATTAGAATTTTAAACAAGTATCAAAACATAAGCAACGAATTGGTATAAGAAAAAATCATGAAATATCAAAAATTTCCTTAAAATCGTTTTAGTGAAAGTATGTTTATATCAAATAGTTAACTGTACTAAAGCACGACTGTTTACTGCGTACTTTAAATATTCATGAGACTAATAATATTCCATAAGCGGCAGTTATATTAAGTTCAATAAACGTGTAAGTACTCTTTTATACTCTGTTTGTGATCATTTATCTTATGGCAAGTCTATTTGGTTTTGTTACAATTACTACAAGGAATGATGTTAATATTAAAAATAAAATAATTTACTTCACAGTATTATTTAATTTAGTAATGTTTGTTAGTAATCAAGTGTTTAGTAAAACAAATCCAACTATAATTAATATTATAAATTATTTCCCAAATATCTAACTTTAGTCAACAATTACCGAGCCATTTTTTTGTTTAAAACAAAATCCTTTCTTTAAAAAAGGGTATTAAGTCACACATAAAAATGAATAATTTATATAAAATTTACATTCAAAGCACTAAGTGATACACCACACTAAGCATATAAATTGTAAACAAGGCCTCAATGTATTCTTTGTAGGTATATTACTTAATTTGTTATTTATTTATTTAGTTTTAATTCTTGGATTAACGGCACATAAAAAACCACAGTTATTTTTGCATTATTTATCCTTAATAAAATAACTGTGAAGTAAATTTAAGAACTTGCCAGAAAACAAATTTTGGGGGAAACCAAGAGAATGCCCTATTAAACTACATCCCTGCACCATCACCACTTTTAGAAGTATGTGTATGATTGCTGTATATACATGAGTGATAATAATAAGAAATAAGAAAAGAGAATCGTGCAATTAAGTTCTTAGAAAATACTTCCATGTCAATGAATTATGTAGTTTCTAATTATTCATCATAAATATAAAAGCAAAAGCACCATACGATAAATGTATTTTATTACTGATTAGCTTTCTAAAAATACTAAGAAATTAAAATAATAGCTTTAAGGTTATTTCATTATTTATTTAACAGTTAAATTTGCTATAACTGTCTTCGAAACGTGACCACTTTCAAAGGAAGTATTTATCGTCGGCCAATTAGCAAATTATATTCATGTCAGTAAGCAACTTTTTAATTAGTTAAAACAATGACGTTTTCTTGTAGTATCAGATCAGTGAAATAAATGTTTATGAAGTAGAATACTGTACATTCTGTAGTAAATAGTTTCGACATAAATCAAAGCCAAAGTGGAAAATCCCACATTCCATGAAAAAAATTGTAAGCATATTATTTATTTACTTCTATTATTTTACACATAAAAAACAATAAAAGGCAAGGCAGGTTAGTTAGTACAAGTTGTAAATGTTAAGTGAAAAAGTCTGTCTAATATAAAGATCTCCGGTGACCTGAAAAATGAAAAGTGTGCAAAAGAGAGCCAATTATACAGAAAAATATAAAACGCAGTGGACAGAAAACATGCATGTATTTACAAATATAAGACACAAACAAGAGTACAAAAGAGTACATCATAAATAAACATAACTATTTACATAAAAACATACATAAACTAAAACAAATACAATAACTACAACAAAAAAAATAAACGCTGCATACACAGAGAGATCAAAAATATCGCACATTAAACATGTGCTTTAATCCCTCTGTAAATTAATAATCTGAGTTTGGTAATTTGCTTCAGGCATTTCCTTTTCGAATCATTAAAACTGTTCATAAAGACAGAAAAACATCTAGAAATACAAGTTCGTAAACCTACATTCCTTGTATTTTAATCACAACTTTTCTTTTTTTTTCAGTAATTTAATGAGGTTCTTAAGTAAAGATTTAATTAACCAAAAAATTTAATTAGTATTTACGATTACACAATTTGTCACGAAAATTTATGCTGCCTGTCTACCTACCTTTTGCTAGTTCAAGTTCAATTATTCACGAGTCTTACACAATCCCCTTTTCTATTTTTATTACCAAACTCAAATCATAATAAGCAAAGCACCAAAGCTCGAAGATGTGTAAAAATTCTCACCCTCAACATTCACTTCAATGTCTTCCAAACGTCCAGGATGATTTATTAATAAAGTACTGGGTTTATGAATTGGTCCCGGGCCAGGTAACGTAACACTAGGTCCACTGCCCCCTCCGCCAACTCCAACGATTAAGGGGCAACCCACGACAGGTCGTTTATTAAAAGCAACATTAATAACATGATCACAAGCCTCTGCAGGCACAAAACTAACAGCAAATCTAGCATTTCCTTGCGGATGTACTTGTGTAGGTATATTAAGTCCTCTTGCTGATATTGTAATTTCTAAATTTCCTTCACCGGCCTCACTAGCATCAACAGAAAATGTAACAGGTCTACCGACTGTACCTCGAGCTACGTGTCCCACGGTTACTCTCGTAGAATCGAACGCTTTCGCAATAAACGGAGTGCCTTGTACCGGTCTTCCGTTATAATCGACATTAATTTGATGAGCACCAACTTGTGTAGGAGTAAATTCAGCAGTGAAACCGGAATGTATATCTCCTGTTACTTTCACGGGTAATTCTCCAGTGGGACCTCGAACGGCTACTGCTAATTCTGCAGCTCCACCACCAGCTACGCCCATATGAAAGGAACTCGGTTGATTTACGGGCACTAATTCTAAGTGCGACAGACTTAAAGTTACACGACTTGTGTCTGCTATGGGACAAACAAATGGACAACCACGAACGGTTTCTCCATTGAATTTAATGTCTATTAGGTGAGATTTAGCAACATCGGGAGTGAAAGAAACCAGACATCGTCCTCCGCCGACTACTTGAACATGATTTGGAACTTCCCCTTCATTTATTGAAATTTCTAACTGTCCTTCGCCTGCTTGACTGGCATCCACTAAAATAAATAATGTGTTTCAATAAGCGTATCGTGCTTAAATAATGCATTATGGAAACAAGTGAAAATAAAATTTGGTATGCAATAATTTTGTTAATATCTATTAAGAAAGTTATATGAACTGGCATATAAACAACCTTTCGAGGTGTTTAGTTAGATTGCAAAAAATAGTTGACAAATGACGAAAGTAATTAAACAAATTTTATATTTCCTTGTTTCTGTATGTCAAAATTTCATATTATCACATTTACTTACCTCTAAATTGTACTGGTTGGCCAACAACGCCACCACTAACATCAGCTACTTGTATTAATCCAGCATCGTAAACTTTTGCAACTAATGGTGCGGCGAGTTTTTCGCCTCCAACGGCAACTTCGACGATATGTGTTCCTACTTCCGTAGGCACAAATTCAACACTTTGTACTCCAGTTCTTGATCCAGGCAAGACTTTGGCCTGCACAGCTCTTTTGCTGGGTGATATTACATGTACCGTGATTTCCTCTGGTAGTACGGAAGCACTATTCGTAATTATTTCAAATACCGCAGGTGAATTTGCTGGTACAAGGCGAGTAGATTCGCCTAGTACGGATAACGATGAGTTGGACATGATGTTAACATGCCAGGGGCTCCCTTAAAGGTAAAAAGTTGGATGTTACGAAAAGGTATTTAAAATAACAAACGTGCACGTCTACACTCGACTTTATGTTACCGTACCTGGCACCTGTTGATAAAAACTTCCAATACAATAGGTAATTTTAATTAAACCACGTTTAAATTGCACTTAGATAATCGAAATTGCAACTGCAGTTTATTTAAATAACACACGAAATATAAGGTAACTTTCTAGAAAGCGCCTTGTACTAAAAAATACGTTTGCTTGCAGCTTCACGACACGAACTGGTAGCTGGAGGATGGGGGGAATCAGGGGCATTCAACATTCCTTCGTTAAGCGCTAAACCACGCAAAGACCGCTCGACCGCAATGGGCGTAACTTTTTGCGGTATTTCCTGCTTGAATGCGCCTAGCATGCAATGAGTCCTTCACGCGAACCCTTCTTACTTCGCGGTACCATAACATCAACAATACCATTCATCAAAATCCTGCTTAAAGTTACAGAACTTCCTAACGCAGAATATTTAAGTGGGCCATTGACCACCTTACGTAGGTTCCGCATTTGAAAGTTTCAAAAACTCACAAGTAGTGGGAGGAAATGAATTTGTATAGCCCGTTATAGACGAATCAAATTTATTCGCCCTCATTTATTCGTATTGATGTAATATAATCTGTTTTAAACGATCTTTATTTAAGCAAAAACAAACAAATATTTGGTTTTTGACTTAAAAATGGGATTAGAATAAATGAATACTAATTTTTCTACAGTAATAATTTTTCAATTTTTTTAGGCGGATATTAATTTAAGATTCGAATTTTTACTAGTGATGGGCGAATTCGAATGAAAAAAATCGGATAATTCGATTGTCGTCGGTATTCGAAATGTTTCGATTGTTGACAAATCATTCAATGATTTTTCATTCGGAAACTCTGAAACGATTAGCGAATACCGAATGAAGAATGCGAATGCGAATGAATTTCCATCCACATAGAGTTAGTTTTGTACGGCATTAACGACGTCTGGGACGTGCGGGTTGTCGCTGTTGCAAGGCAAGCGTTAGACAAAGACAAAATATTATACCAAACTGCACAACGTATTACTTTAATTTTGAAAGGTTTCGTTTATTATAAGCGCAGAATGAGTTTGCGCATGCAACTCGAGTGATCATTCGCATTCCGATTGCGAATTACGAATGATCATTCGGAAACTTTGAAACGAATAACGAATGAAAAATCATTCGAATGATTTTTCACTCGGAAACTAATGACGAATGAAAAATCATTCGAATGATTTTTCACTCGAATGAAATATCATTCGAATGATTTTTCACTCGAATGATCATTCGATTGTAGAAGTTATCCGATTGCCGATTATTCGATTCTGAAAATCATTCGATTGTGCCCATCACTAATTTTTACTAAAAGACGAGGTTCAACTTCAAATCTGAGCCCCAGTTTCAAACTTCAAATGTTGATTCCAAATGTGGGTTCCAAATTTTTAGGGCAAATGAAATACGAGCCTCATATCGGTAATCACTCACTTAAGCTTAACTACCAGGATTCAAACATCAATTATAGAAATTTTTTACACAACCATTGACATTTGAACCTATGTGAGTCAATCTACGGCATCACCAAGTCTTCCGAATTTAATTTTTATATTTTGAATCGCACCAGCTTCGACACTGAGAGGTACAAGAGGTAAACGATATAGATACAAATCTTAAATCCAAACCATAACATTGAAATTCAGTGTTGAAATTACGATCTACTATATTAAAATAGAAATTTCAAAATGGTACATACATTTTAGATATAGGTACTCAAGCTGCCTGTTCATATTTAAAAAATATAAAGATTTCTTCTTCTTTTACAAGAAAAAACAAAATATGCCATACTAGACATAGTAATAAGAGGGGCTGAACTAAACACTGACCATAGACTCCTAATAGCGGATACAAGATTCAACAGCAGACAACCTGGAAAGCCGAAAAAATATGAACAAATAAAAATAAATGAGCTGAGAAAACCGGAACTTGCAGAAAAACATAAAAATGAATTAGAAGAACAGGAAACCGAATAACTAACACAAAATATAAAACAGAAAGAATACTTAAAACAGAACTGTTGGAAAAAACAAAAGGTGTACGTGGACAAATCACAGTGAACACAAGACAAAAACGAACCAGGTGGTGGAATACCTAATGAAGTGAAATGGAAAATAAAAAAGAACGATGCATGGAAAAAATATTTTATAAATAAGATAGAGGAAAATAGACAGGAATACATAGTAAAGAGAGAAAGAGCTAAAGGTGCTGTACTAGCAGCATAACAAGAAAGTTGGGATAACTTTGGTAGGAAACTGGAAGAGAAGTTTAAAGAGGACAATGTGAAAAACCTTAGAGGGAAATATGGAAAGCAAGTCTGTGCTATCAAAAACAGGCATGGAGGTATAGAAATAAAAGAAGCAAAAATACTAGAAGTATAGAAAAAATAGGTACCTTGAGCAAAAATTTAAAGACAACAACAGAAGAAGACCGGGAGAAGGAATTTGTAATCAGAAGAAAACGAGGAAGAAACAAGAAATATCACAATTGAAGAAGTGGAAGAAGCAATAAAAAGATCAAACTTGGAAAGGCATCAGGAAGAGATCAGGTAACTTCTGAAATTGTGAAGTACAGCGGAGGCGAAGTTAAACAATGGATCAAAGATATATGTCAATTGGTCAAAAAATACTGGAAGATTAGGACAAAAATATAATTGTGCCAAGAAAGGTAGTTTGAATGACTGTAAGAATTACTGAGCAATATGCCTCTCCTCAGTTATAATGGCAAAAGAACAAGCAGTGTTCAGACCCCAAAGGCAGACACAGAACCATATATTCACAACTGCCAATAGCAATGGAAAAAAGATTAGAAAGAGGAAAGACACTGTACTTGGTCTTCATAGACATCGAATTTACTTTTGATAAAGTACCACGAGAAAGCATATAGAAAGCACCGAGACAACTGGAAGTAACAAATAAACTATACAAAAGCAAATTTACACTATGCACATGGAGCAGTATACAGGGTGTCTCAGACATGACTCCCCAGGCCTATAACTTTGTTATTTTTAAAAATAACTATAATAAAGTATATATATTCGTAAATGGGAGAAAATTCTCTATAAGATGGGGAAAGAAAAAGTTAGAAAATCTGTACTCATATTATGGCAGCGATATTCAACTTTTTTTTTCAAAGTGCACACTATGCTTTTTTTCGGTCATTCTGATAGCACTCTTTATTCTCTTTGTAACCATGTAAACCAATATGGGTCTTACATTAGAAACTTCTCGAAAAAAATACGATTGAAAGTTGAAGTCTAGGTTTGCCATGGAAACAACTGATTTTTGTAATTTGTACTCGTCGGCGATGAAAACAACAGCGTATGGCTGTAAAACAATTGCAATTTACGTTACAAAAAATGACAGGCGTTCTTTTTGTATTAATTTGTATGTTCTTGTTTAAAATCATAGAAATATTAGAAATGAATATTACACTAATTCTGAAAAGGAATGTTGCGCAACTGAAAACCGAGAGAATTTTGAACAATTTTTGTAATTATAATTAATTTGTTATTAGCATTCAGTTAATTAAGGTAATATTGTTTAAAAATAAGAAATAGGTAATTTTTTTAAATTGCAGTATTGTTTTCATAGCCAGCTAGATAAAAATTACAAAAATCAGTTATTTCCATTTTTCTCAAAAATTTTCTTATGTAAGACCCATATTAGTTTACATGATTATAAAGAGAATAAAGAGTACTATCAGAATGAGCGAAAAAAAGCATAGTGTGCAATTTGAAAAAAAAAGTTGACTATCGCTGCCATAATATGAGTACAGAATTTCTAACATTTTCTTTTCCATCTTATAGAGAATTTACTCCCATTTACGAATATATATAGTTTATTAGAGTTATTTTTGAAAATATCAAAGTTATAGGCCTGGGGAGTCATGTCTGAGACACCCTGTATTGGTATTAGCAAATATATAGGCATCAACCCCGTGACCCGCATAGATGCGCCGGGTTGTGCATTGCACCCGTAAGCCACATATGCTAACGCAGCAGCCTTGAGACTGAAAGGTAAAAGAGGTTACGATGACAGATACAGACAAAAGAACCAAAGGCATAGTTAGGATAAAACGGGAGAGAATCGGAGACATTTAAGATTGAAAACGGTATGGTTTGGACAATGTAGAATGCCAAATTCAAGGCTAACTAAAAAAGTCTGGAAAATGGGTAAAACGAAAAAGAACATGAAAGGCAGACCAAAGGCTGTAGAACTGGCAAGGGATAGAACTAAATGGAGAAATAAAATAAAAGAAGAGTGACAGTAATAGTTAGAGACAGTAATTGAAAATTTATAACTCAACACTGGCTCGGATGCCGGTAAAAGAGTGTTACACTATGTTATGTTATAAAGCAAGGAAACTCACTGAGCCCACTATTGTTCAGTTTTGTGATGAACCAAATAATGTATGAAAGCAAAGAGGACAGACACAACATAAGAATAGGCTACTGGAATTTAGAGGCCATCAACATCCAATGTTTAATACGAGTATATGCAGACGATATAGTTTTATTGTCAAACTCGACACAGAGATTACAACAGATAATTAACAAACAAATGAAACAGAACAATAAGAAGATGGAATATGACAATTAATGCAAATAAGTGTAAGGTACTGGAGGTACCAAGGAAAGACAACCAACAAACATACAAATAAGATGTGATGGGAAAGAACTAGAATGGGTCGATAACTACGAATATCTTGAAGTAGTAATAAACAAAAATGGGAATAGAGCAGGAACTGTTAAACAAAACAAACAAATATATGCCTACCCTAACATACCTACGCATTGGAAAGCTAAATCATGCAAGACAAGACGGAAGGAAAAAATAGCAGATGGGCAAATGAAGTATTTAAGAAGAATGGTTGTAAGAACGAAACAAGATAGAATAAGCAACATAGAGATTAGAGAAGACCTACTTAGCAACAGAACCATTAGTGGAAGAAGTAGAGAGAAGGCAGTTCAAATTGTACTGCATGTTATGAGGATGGGAAACAGAAGAGACTCGAGAAGAATATTGGAAGCAAGGCCAGATGGAAAAAGATATGTAGAAAGGCCTAGGGAAACATGGGAGGAAAGAATGGAGAAAATGGCTTTGGCAAGAGGGAAGAAGCAGCCAATCGTAAACAATACCAGAAATGGACAGCAACCCGACGACAATGGCATAAGGGATGGGAAAAGAAGAAGAAGAAAGATTTCTTAAATTTGTTCTATTTCTAACACTAAAAATTATGTGTTGTTTGGATAATATTGCAACTAATTTTTTGATGTCTCACAATTGAATATAGGTATATTTAAAAATTAAATTCGCAGCTGCAACTTGAATACATGTCTCATGAATTGCAAGATAAAGTTTTTACTCCATTATACTGCCGATTGCACCAGAATCAATTCTCTGTAGTATTATTTTTTTTTAATTTGAACTTAGCAGCATCATTAGCCTTCTAAATTCTAATCTGGATTTGACTGCCAAATTCGAATATGGGTCTAATCCAAGGGCCTCAAACAATCGTCAAAACTGGGTGAACCTTTTTATACTACCAAAACATTAATTATAAATTTAGAGGGTTAAAGTATTCGCAAGAACTTTCCAGCACATAAAAGTATGCTCCTCATAGGTAATAAAAATAACAAACAACATTGGTAGCCCTATTACAACGTTCGAAACAAGTTTCTGTATGCTAATCGACAAAATCATTAATGCTACAAGGTCAACATGTGCACTAAAAGCGCATCTTGATTATTCTAATTTCAGTCCGTGACTAATTTTTAATACGTTTAAAGGTAACCAGAAAATATTTACTTTCAAGCATAAAAGGTTTAACCTTTAAATAGGTATGAAAATGTTACACATTCTAAATCGTGCTTGTAAATGAATACAGAATACACAAACAAAAACTTTTATCTTAAAAGCAGACAAAAATCTGATCTTTCCAAATTAAAAACAAAGCTGCAACAATCTGTATTTTATAATCAAAGTACTTTCTCTAACTGGTTTTATAATCAAGATCATTATCATTGGCCATTTAACCAGTTCAATCCGGTACATACATTTTACAGCTTATTTTTCCATCAATGCATAATTTCTTTTTTATCGAAATAAATTTTGATGTGAACATAAACCAAAATTTTCCTAAAGCGTATCCGTCTTACTAATCCCATTTTTAAGTAATAAACATACAAATAAAACCGCTTTGTACTTGCTTTAAATAAATAACAAACCACACATGCAGAATACAAGTAGTCGTAAAACGTTTTTAATAAAATCGACGTAGTTTCTCTTTTTATGTTCCCACTTTCAGAGTAAATATGATGCATGTTAATTTGTTTTCCCTTGTACTTTAACTTCGGTTGTATGTTTACAACTTATTAGCTAAGGTAATTACATGGAAACATTTTTCTCTTCAATTAACCGTTTTCAATTTTATTTTTATTGATCGCCTTTTACTCTCGTTGTTTTATATTTACATGCATATTTAAGTTGGATTTATTACTATTAGTTTGTAATTTAACATTTAACTAATGTAGTTTTCTAATTCTGAAAGTAATAACAGCTCTCTTCCTACTCTTAATTATATGGTTTTTTTAATTTAATTATCACTTGGAGTAGGTACTTTGGATGAAGCCATCCGTTCAATGTAATCGTCAGCTAATTCATAAAATTATTTGAATGTAATTTATAACTTGTTAAGTCTGTCGGTATATAATTTATGTTATTTATAGAAAGAGACTTTACTAAGAGATGCGTGAAACATGTAATACATTTTAAATAAATTATAGTAAGAAAAGGAGGCACTTACCTGGTGATGAAAATCGTAGGTAAATATTTTTTAAAAAATTGTGGGCATAAACATTTTTACTAAGAAATGTTGGTGAACTAAACTGATTAATAGGTAACTTTGCATGAAGCCTGTTTATGGAAAAATTATATTCGATCGCTTTCTAATCCACTAGCGTTTGTTTTTATATGTGTATAATCAAAATGGAAAAATGTTACATAAAGTTATTATTCATTTTAATAAGAAACACGCCCTTGTATGTTGTTACGCTGTTGAACAACACTTGCACCTTTCTTTAAACTAAGTAATTTGCATAGTATTAAATTACAGGTGTTTACTACAATTTACATATTCATCAGTTTAAAAGTCTTTTGTTGTATTTTTAAGCTACGAATTAAACCTTCAAATTACATGTTTTCATTTCTGAAATACAACTAAGTACAAATAAAGCCCTATACATTTATCTTTTTTTTTATATTTATTAAATTGTTGATTTAATCAACGATTAAACATAAATTATAATCCTTTTTTTATACAAGGGAAAACAGAAAGTCATCAGAATTAACTTATTTTGCCTAGTTCTGCATTAACTTTAAAATAATATCAATTTTAAATTAAAAAATCACAATTTAAATTGTTGGCATCATTTCTGAAAGTGGGTTGATATCCCCAAAAAATAAGAAAGCAACCCAATACCACGAAAGCGAATTTCAAAATAACTTACCAGGCACTGTGTCGCCGTTGAAACGGATGTCAACCCGATGAGACAAAGCCTGATGTGGTGTAAAGGCCGCTTTGAATCTTTGCCCACCTAAACTTCGAACGCTTGAAGTTACCTTACCGCCTTCGACCAGTATTTCTAAGTCACCCGAACCAGCTCCGCCTCCGTCGACTAATCCAAGCAACAAAATGTTTTAGTATATTTTTAAAATTCGATAAACAGGAGAAAGCATAATGTTAAAAATATGTAGAATTGCCTGGATACTAAAGCAAATACCCAAGGACTGGGAAGTGGCAATAATCGTTCCAGTACTGAAGGGAGGTATATTAACGTTCCTGGAAAGGTATATGAGAGGATCTTAGAGAAAACAATTAAGAACGAAGAAAAACACCTAGATGAATCACAGAGTGGGTTTAGACCAGGACGCAGCATCCAGGGTAATGTATTCTTAATCAGACTGTGTGTTTTTTATATTTGGAAAAAGCCTTTGACAGTGTGGATAGAAACGAGATATCGAAGAACTTAGAAGAAAGGAAGATAGATAAAACTAGAAATAAGGTAAGAATGGACAATCAAAAATCGAAAGAATTTACAACTAAATATAAGGTCAGACAGGGAGGAATAATAACTCCGCCTGATGGACGATGTAATTAATGTGACACAAAAAGAAATAAAGGGTGTATGTATAGGATGTTAAGGTGGGAACACGTCAAACATATGAAAAAAACTCGAATATCCAGCATTATATATAACTGGCAACATACATATACGAGAACCAGAGGAAGACCGAAGAAAAAGTGGAAAGACAGCATCATAAAAGTATTACAAGTGAAAAACTATACAGAAAAAGTTGAAAACAGAAAAGCATGGACAAACATTTGCAGTAAACCTAAAAGCCACCCACAGCTGTAGTGCAGTGTAGATTAACAGAAAGAAGGACTAAGTGGAGGCTGACAACCTCCATAAAACTAATAATGTCGAGAATGTGTTAAACAGGCCATATCCCACGAAAGGAATGGAGAGCCAGAAGAAGATGTATAGGATGCAGAAATATCAAACAAATTAAAATAAGTAAATGAGTGCGCATTTGCAGACGACGGCAATTTTTGCAGAAACGGAAAAAGCTTTAAAAGAGAATCTGGTAAGATGGCAAACGGGTCTAGCAAAAAGGAACTTAAAGATAAACAAGGAAAAAACAAAAATAATGGTACTAACAACTAAAGGAGAGTAAAAGGCGAATGTGCAACTACAAAGGGTTAAATTAGGAAATCCAGGAGTAGGAACTGCCATAGATGGAGAAGGAAAGCTCAACAAAGATATAAACAATAAACTGGCAGCAGCAGCAATAAGAAACTCATTCATTAACAAAAAGGAAACATCAGAAAGAACGAAATTGATAGTAGGTATTTAAAATAGTATACATCTCAGTAATAACTTATGGAAGTAAGACATGGGAAAGGAAAGTACTAAGGAAGATATATGGAGGGCAAAAAATAGGGGATTTTTGGAAGAGAAGAACTAATGCCGAACTAAGAGAGTTGTACAATGAACCAAGCATAACAAATGTAATTAGAACATAGAGGATAAGGTGGTTAGGCCATGTGTATAGACTTCCAATAGAGAGAGCAACAAGACAGGTATGTACTAACAAGAGGTATTGAGGGTAAACGGAACAGAGGAAGATCCAGAACCAAATGGATAGAAGCGGTAGAACGGGATTTGGATGAACTAGGGATTGGAAATTGGAAACAGGCAGCTGAGGAAAGGAAGAGATGGAGAAAAATCTGTGCAGAAGCCATGGGCCTTCTAGGCTCGCAGAGCTGAAATTATATATATAATAGATCTTTTAACCACCAGCTATTTGCTTCGCCTTTTAAAACAATCAAAAGTCCTATCACTCAAAGGGATAACAAAAAACAGTAGGTAAAACTGTTATAAAAAAATTATGTTTACACATATGTTTTTTAAAATTCAGTTCAAGGCCCCAATTACTAAGATCTTTCAGCCACCCTAACAAGATTAAAACATTGATGGTTTGCAGTTGCAGTCTGGGTCCCCCACGGCTTTAATCAATTACTGTTTTATAAGTAGATTGTAACTTTAATTTTGTTTCAAAAACAAAAGAAACTAAGCAAATGGCACATAAAAAAAAGTAAATCTCTATGCAATCGAAGACCCGGTTAAGCATTGCACCCATAGGGCCTCATATGTTAACATGTCAACTGCGACACCGAACGGTATAAGAGGTTACAGATAATACAATCATAAAAAGAGAAAATACCATAAATATTTTACATACTTTCGAATTCAACTGGTTGTCCTAATACACCATCAGGAACAGGTTGAACTTTTATAGCAGCAGCGCCACCTCCTTTTCCATTTCTCTGAAGGCTGTCGTACGATCTTTCACCAACGGCATAATTTTGCAAGTTTGATGAATAATTCTGCGAATAACTCTGTGAACTGTAATTTTGTTCATGTTTTAGAGCTCTTTCATTTTCTTCGATTCTTCTTTGCTGAAGTTCTTTATCCAATTGGGAGTCTGTTAAATTAGCAACAGATTCAAGACTGCGATGAGATAAAATATTTCGTGTTTTAGCGATTGCATCCCATGAATCGCGCCTAGCTGAAGCACGATCGTTTACACTTGAGACTTTTATTATTGGAGTAGTATCAACCCCTGCATCTGTACGATCATAACTGTTGCTGTTGTATGTTCTTGTTTCGGTAGTTTTCTTGTCGTAACGCGAACTCGATGTGTAACCCAAGTTTGGGCTGCTGCGTTCTACGAAATTTGGGCTTTGGGAATCAGCAACACGTAAGGAAGACATTTTGTTAGCGTAAGTAGAATCATAGTCTGTTTTTTTGGCAAAATTTGGGCTACTACGTTCTACAAAATTTGGACTTTGGGAACCAGAAACACGTAAGGAAGACTTCTTATTGGCGTAAGTAGAATCATATTCTGTTTTCTTAGCAAAATTGGGGTTACTATGTTCTACAAAATTTGGACTTTGGGAACCAGCAACACGTGTGGAAGACATTTTGTTAGCGTAAATAGAATCATATTCTGTTTTCTTAGCAAAATTTGGACCCAAATTTGGGCTGCTACGTTCTACAAAATTTGGACTTTGGGAACCAGAAACACGTAAGGAAGACTTCTTATTGGCGTAAGTAGAATCATATTCTGTTTTCTTAGCAAAATTTGGGCTACTATGTTCTACAAAATTTGGACTTTGGGAACCAGCAACACGTGAGGAAGACATCTTATTAGAGTAAGTAGAATCATATTCTGTTTTCTTAGCGAAACTTTGACCCAAATTTGGGCTGCTACGTTCTACAAAATTTGGACTTTGGGAACCAGAAACACGTAAGGAAGACATCTTATTGGCGTAAGTAGAATCATATTCTGTTTTCTTAGCAAAACTTGGACTGGAACTTTCATATCTTCGTTCGTTAAGTTTTTTACTTGTAATGTAATCCGGACTTTGGGGACGGTTATAACTAGGACTTATTGCACGAGGTGCAAGTGATGGACTACTAATCCGAGGAATAGGACCAGGACTACTTGGTCTCAAACGCTCGTCAAAACTGGGTGAACTTGCTGATAATCGATTTTCAGATACGGTCAGTTTATGGTAATCTTGTGCGTATTTATGTGTACTGCTACCAAAATTAGGACTAGCATTTTCCCGGTATTTTGAATAACTTGAATTTTTATTTGAATTATACGAATTCAAATGTGACGTGTGGTTTATAGGACTTGGTGTATTGAGACGACTAGATGAAGTGGGACTCTGTCTATATGTTGCATTTGGGCTATTATTTGACGATTTTGATCTTCTTTGTGTACCAACTCTCATCATAAATGGCGAGCCTTTAACATCGTATCCATTGAAGTAAACATATACCTATAAGAAGTGGTATTTTTAAAATTGTCTAAAGTAAAATAAGTATAAGCTCACTCTGTGTTTGCCGGCACTTTTCGGTGTAAAATGGATCCTGTGTGAAAAACCGACTTCGTCTGCTTTTTCAACACGGCAATGAATCGATCTTTTATCATGAACTATATCTGCATGTACTTCACCTGGAACGCCGACATTTGTACAGTCTACATCAATAATATGTGGCACTAAGGGCAAAGCTGATTCTAAGCCAGATACTTGTACCCCATTTGGGTCAAAAACGGAACAAGTAAAGGGTCCTCCCTGTAAAAAAAGAAACCCTATTATTTATATATACAATAGGTCCACGGATTGAGTTACAAAGAGGTATGATTGACAAAAAAATTTTTAATTTAAATTGCATATTTGGAGATTAAACCCTGCTTGGCTTTAAACTAATTTTAAGTATATTTTTGATTGTTTCAAATCAAGGAGGCCTTGGTGGTAGATAAAATAGTTATTTTCATAACAAGTGAGGAAAGTTAGCGATTCCGAAACGAATGCAGGACATTACAGAAACGAGCGAAGCGAACAACGTTTTTCCTACAAACGTTTAGGAATCGTCCTAAACTATCATTTTGTAAGTTTTCAAGTTGTCAAATTTGACATTTCCTTTTAAAGTAATAATCTAGGAAGGATGGTTGCTATGCGATTTTCTGATTTTTCACTTTCCCGCACGCAAAATGAGTGCGGATAAGTAACATTTTTAAACGTTTGTCGGAAAAAGTATTTTGTATTTAGTTAAAGTAGCTTTTTTGTACTAACTATGGCAAAACGTCATTAAGAAAAGTTTTTCGCAATGTAAAATCATCGATCCATGCAAAATTTCAGAAATATCGGCTTACCTACTTTTATGAAATCGTGTCTGCTTATTGTTAGACTTAATCAGTTTACAAAACGTTTAATTTCAAATTTTATTTACAAAAAATTATAAAAAAACAATTTATTCAAATAAACCACCTCCTAAATTAGCGATGATGTGAATTTGAAAATAAAATTTGCCTAATAAAGTTTTTCATGATTTTTAAGTCTAAGTCCAAAATTTCGAGATAAATGTGAATAAAAAAGGAACTGTAACAGTTAGCCCAAAAATGAAAACTGCTTTAGGGACCCGAAAACAAGCAGACAACTTTGTCAAGAGTGACTTTTTCTGAAAAATTAAAAATAAAAAATTTTTTCCTCTTTGTAACTCAATCCGTGGACATACTGTATAATATATAATATTCCTAGTTTTAATTTTAGTGATGTAATAGTTCGTTTTACTAGGCATATTAATGTTGTTTAAGGTTGGCCCACTTTAGAGTTGTGATACAGAATCATTCAATATTCTACTGCGGGTAATGTGACTAGCTTTATGTTTCAAGCAGTAAATATTTTGAGGTAATAACAGTATTTATTATTATATTCACCAATACATTTGATTTAAGATTGAAAATTTGAAAAAGTTAAAATATTTCGGCATATTTAAAAAATGACCATTCAATTTACTTTGTCCTGAAAACTGTCCGCTTTGTTTACTTTCAACCGAAAAGTTCCATTTTTGATTTTGGGAGCATGTTACTTTGAAACGAAACATCATCCAATCTAAACTAAAAAACCATGTAAAATTAGTATTTACGTTTTTGTAACGACAAACAGCATAAAAGCTTTAATTTTTAACAAATCCAGTTAGTTTATTTATATTCTAATTTTTAAAAATGTAACACAAACCGTAGAACGTAAAATGCCTATCCAAAATACTAAAAGGCAGTGGTAGATACTATCAACGTAAATTTTTTAAAAATAAATTTCAAAGCCTTCTAGATAATTTTTTTTTAAATCTTATTGTAGATTACATACTGCTCGTTATATTTGAATGTCCCGTTTTTTAGTGTTTAACATCTCACTTTACACATGCAAACTCTTCTGTCATTATAGACAAAACTGGAGATGCAACGAATATTCGGTTAACTATTCGGCAGTCATAATATTCAGTCCTTTTACCACATATTCGTGACAAATGTTCAGCAGAACCGGATAATTTCGCTACATCTTTATTTAAATTTTTCGTTCTTCTTCTACCTTAGATGTAGAGGTGATTAACTTCCTCCATCCTTTTCCGTCTTTGGTGTCCTTTCTTGCTTGGACCAAGGTAAGTCCTCTTGCCTTAAGTATACCAGCCATTTTTTTGTTCCAAGTCCTAGGCCAACCTCGTTTCCTTTTGCTGCCTGTCTTTGTTTCCCAAATTATTTTCACCGCCCTGTCGTCATTCATTCTAACAATATGGCCAAACCATCTAAGTTGTTGTTCTTCAATTTTTTCACATACACTTTTCGCACCTAGCCTTTTCCTTAATACCTCGCTTCTTATCTTATCCATTTTTGTCACTCCTATTTTTCTTAATATTTTCATTTCTCACGCTTCTATATTACTCTTCAATTTAGTTAATAGAACCCATGATTCACTATCGTACATAAGCATCAGTACTAAAACTGTCTCATATACTTGGCTTTAGTTGCTTTGGATACTTCTCTCTTATTATGGTATATACGTCTCCATACAGGGATGTTACCTTTCGGATCCAATTTGCGATTTCCCCATCAAAGTTGCCTGATTCATCCATTATTGCCCCCAGATATTTTAGTTATTTGGTTTCTGGTATACTTTCTCCTTGTATATTTATTGTAATTTTTTCGAGTACGTTTGCTATGTTCATTATTTCTTTCTTTGTGCTAACGACGCCTTCCACTTACCAATTCTTATTTGCAATTTCTTCTTGTTTTTAGCAAAAAGGTTTAGGTCATCTGCATTCAAATAATTCGTTTATTGCCATGGGTTGTAGTTCACTATAACCTAATGTACTCCCTTTGCCTCTTGATTTATTTCTCTTACTATTTTGTCCATTAACATAACAAAAAGTGAGCTCAAAATACTTCCTTGCCTCACCCCCCTTGTGGTGGAAAATCGGTTAGTTACGGTACCCCCTATTCGTACCACATTTCTGGTATCACTGTATATAAGCTACGAGTTATATTTATCATTTTAATGCTGATCTGTCTATTTTCCATCGTTTTCCAAATTTCCTCTCTCTGTATACTGTCAAAAGCTTTTTCTAAGTCTATTGCACAGCAGTAAAGCTTTTCATCAGTGGCTAAAAATTTTTCAGCTATCTGTCTGATAGCAAAAATCCAATCCTGGGTCGACCTTCCTGGTCTGAAACCAGCCTGCATATCCTTCAAAGAATTTTCTATTTTTGGTCTTAGCCGTTTTTCTCATGCCTATACCTTATATCACATATGGGCAACCCCCGCCCCACGGGCCGGATCCGGCCCACTACTTCTTTTGATCCGGCCCTAATCCATCTCAGTGAATTTTCATAAAATCATAAAAATAAGACGCGAAGTAGCTCATAGCAATTTTATGACAATAATCAGGACTTTAGCGTTTAGCATAGCATTTAAGGCACCTGCCAACCTAGAGCTTTTATAGTTGGTTCGGAGGTCCGCATAAAATTGCTGGAAGCATTTTACAGCTTAGTGGTGGAACTATCCTAAATCATCTCTATTATGCCGGATTAGAAAAATTTTACAGCTGCCTTAAAATAGAAGAATTCCTTTATAAAATGTCAAAATATTTTGGGCAACAGTTTAAAGCCGTCCCTGGTAGGATTTTATGGCAGGACTTACCACCTCTAACTCATCATAAATACTTTTATTGCCCGTTGTAATAACTTAAGAAGTCAGGTAGAAATGACGGGTCTGAACGAACGGGCTATACCAGCTATGACATATGGAACCCAAACATGGAGTCTAACACAATGTAACATTAAACAATTGGAATCGAATAATTGCTAAAAATTGTAATTTTTCTAATGTGGTTAATGAAATGGCCAAAAAAATCACATGTTTAAATAAATACGTATAATGACGCAATCAATATATGTTTTTTTTGAATACCTACTGTTATTTTTACCTTTGAAAAAAAATTTTTAGAGCCCCAAAAAGTTTCTTGCACCTGGGCCACTTTATAGAGAAGGCCGGCTCTGGTTGGATTGCTAAGTTAATAATTGTCGCTGTTAATAGATATTTTAGTTTAGTTGCACTTGTGGTTTCTGGGACTCACCTTTACCTTTGTACTTGTAGCTTTAGGTTAGTTACAGCGGTTATAGACATACATTTATTCAATAAAAGTTCGTGCAATTAATTTAATTACTAATTGTTGATAAAGTCGAGATTTGAACCTGTGATTTTAATTTTATCAATTCTTCTTACAAATAAATTGGCAAGGCCTTACCTGAATCTGTTTGCCTTGATACGTAATTTCAATTCTCCATTCACCAGGTTCATCAGGCTTAAATGTAGCACTGTTAGTACCATCTACTGTTGTTAAAGGACAATTCAGAGGACGACCATGGGGGCTATATGCTATTACTCGAATGTCTTCTCGTCTGGGTGCTCCTACAAATTTTAATAGTAACAAAATAAAATAGAAATATAATTTCTGACTAACCTGTTGCATTAACAAGAACCTGAACGAGTGATCCAAGAGCGCACGGAGCCATTCCAGGAGGGGCAACTTCAACAAGTGGTGGTAAAACTCTAAAGTAATGTCTTGATGAAACTTCTTGCGAATCGTACAGAACAATAATTTCATGCATTCCCACTTTCTGTGGTACAAAAGCGCCGAAGCCCTGTTTTAGATTCCTGACCGAATATAATTTATGATCAGGAGCTTTTACGTCTGCTGCGACATGTTTATATGACAAAGAAGAATCTAATAATGTTATTTGGAAATGTGTCTGGAATAAAATTGATTAGTCAGTAACGAGTGGTTTTTATTTAAACAATTAAGGCAACGAAGGACAAATTTAAGTAAATAATAATAGTACTTACTGGTTCCCCAACTCGACCAGAGGTACTTTCAAGTTTAACGTTAATAAGATCATGCAGTGGTGGCCGCTCTGGTATCCACTGATAATGAGCGGCATAAGCCATTACACCAAGGTGTTCGACGTTTGTATCAGCCATGTCCTTTGCAGATAGTATAGGCTGAACACCTGAATGAGTCACAGGATACAATAAGTATATGATAATAATATTAACTAACAAGGTCAAATTATCATATATGAAGTACCTACTTGTTCATGAACTTTGTGACTTAATACTATTTGAAAAATATTAATTGTTATAAAATGAAAGTAATAAATAAATTTATGTTAGTAAATGCTGCGACATTTTTTTTAAACGCTTGTATTAAAATTCAAGGTTGTACCGTTATATGTACTATAACAATTTTTATTGTATTATAAATGCATCTATCAAAATTTATTATTTTGTTTTTTAATGTAAATTTTGCTTATATCCATATTCCTTAGGCTCGTAGAAGAATCGTTACATCTTCTTAGCTGTAATTATTATAATCGATATTCAAGGTCAGTTTATGTAAATGAAACACGTACATGATGAAGTTTTGTTGTTTACATGTACTTATAAATGCAAGCCTCACTTTAAAAAAATGTACACAAATATTTCAGGAATGTTGTAGCATAAGCTGGTTTATATCTAAATCATGCAAACTTTTTATGTAACACTGATAAGGACACCATAAAAAAACTTTTATTACCTATTCGTTTTCCTGCCTCAAGAGCTTGATAAAGATTAGACTCCCAATAACTTGGGTCACTTCTAAGTTTATCAGGTGAAGGGGCAGCTCCTCCTAAAGATCTAACAATTTCACAAATTGCTTTTCCGTCGTTCCAGTCTGACTACAATTATAATAAACTAATAATATTATGAACACTTCGATAAATATTAATGCACTTACTGTAAAATTATTAACAGGTCTTTCGACCCTTGAATTAACCCAACGCAACGTCGCATAGAATCCTGGCGAT
This sequence comes from Melanotus villosus, assembly GCA_963082815.1. Taxonomy (NCBI): domain Eukaryota; kingdom Metazoa; phylum Arthropoda; class Insecta; order Coleoptera; family Elateridae; genus Melanotus; species Melanotus villosus. The sequence goes on from OY720420.1 coordinate 74,065,786, forward strand.
CCTGGTTTCATAAAGTATGACAAATATGTCATCCCAGAGAGTTCATCCAGCCATGGTGAAGCCAGATATTCTGGTTCAAGTACGGCTGGAATACCCAAGTCTTTCTGTGCAATGCCCATGGCTCGACGACAATTTTCGATTCCATTACTTTTATCTACAATTCAAGAGGAGATTGATTTAATTATTGAAATTGCTTTATAAACAAAAGACTCATTTCGACATGTATTCCTATATTGTTTAACTATTTGGCGCTGCATGAGATCAAGGTGTTAACACAATTCTAATTTGCATCTGGGGGTTTAATTAGTTTACATTTAATTACCTAATTTTCTCCAGTGTGAGAACAATCCAGGTCTACAATAATCGATAAGGGCTGAAAGTAGAATGCCCGAATTCCAATCGGTAGTGAAGTTGTTAACTTTACATTCAGGTAACACCGCTTGTAACCATGCAAGCATTAACTTGCGTGGTGGGAATTTAGAGCGGCCAATTTGATATCGAACGATTAAAGACCAAATTAATCCAAGAATGAGCTTTAAGTTGCCATTAACGATATCCACGTTACCTAGAAACAAACAATTATTACATTCAAAGAAAGTTAGAAGTTAGAATGTTAAACAACTTAAGAATAATAAAACACTTGTGTGAAAGTTAACACCTAAAAGAAGATATACCATGAGATCGAAAAAAAGATGATTCTGAGCAGGTCTTGACTAGTACAACACGATTGGCAAGACTGATTTCAAAATGTGGCAGTAGGTTAGAGGTTAATAAATGTCAAATAAATTAAAACACAAAACAGTATTTATTTAGGGAACAAACTGAAAACTAAGATGAATACATGTTAGAGTAGGTGTTCAAAATGTGATCCTTCACTAGTATTACAACGATAAACTTAAATAATTCTGGAAACAAGATTGCAAGACTGACTTACATTTGAAATGTCACTGTCACATTATAATTCATAGGCATTCTAGAACCAGTGTAACCAATCGCGTTGTACTAGTCAAGGCCTGCTCAGAATCATCTTTTTTTCGATCTCATGGTATTTAAAATTTAAACAAATTACTTAAGGAATTTTGCTTAACTGCTTAACATCAAGTAATTGCTAAAGAGTTGTGTGAGAACACTGAAAGTAATTTATTTATTAATTAGTCTTCATAGTTCAACTGGTGTTATTCTAATTAAGTAAAGTACAATCAGTAGGTTACCCAGTTACGTTATATAATGGCATTGTAAAAATGGACTCTGTATAATCTAAATCCCACGCCACTAACAAGCTTTAAATATCTTGAGAAACTCTGACGTTAGTAGATCTAGTTCCTTACATGGTTAAATGTATGTCTACATATACATATGACATATTCTTGTCACACTTTTTCGTGGTAAACAAGCAGTAACTTAGATCATACTCTGAATGAGAAATAACGTAATGTTTTACTACTATTAAATGCTTTAGAATGTTACTATATACGACATAAATGGGTTTGTCTTATGTTGTAGTTTTTCTAGTTTACCAAAACGAGCCACAATTAATAATTTTTAATTTGCAGTCTTTAAAAAGGTTTTACTCTGGTAATGTTTATAATTTACAAAAAATTTCTTTTTACACATATTAATTATACATCCGTTATACAATTTTATACAAATAAAATACCAAGCTTATGGGATAATTTTTTACAGTTTTTCACATAAGAAAAAATCTGTAATGGGAAAAAACGAATACTAGATATTTTAGGTCAAGCAAATAATTTATTTTTGGTTTTTACATAAAACAAATTGATTTTCAATACAGGTGTAAAATTAACAAAAGATAATCGAGTGGAATGCGTATCGTGACTCCAATGATTTCGAAACAAAAACAAAAGACAATTTAGTCATGGCATTCGTTAACAATGTAATTGTTACTTATCATTAAACATTGAAGTGTAAAGGTTCATATCAAAGTGGGAAAATTAAACTGAAACTGGGATTTTCGGGCAATTCTGACTGGATTAACAAAGCAATATACCTATAATGTGTGTAATGATTAATTACTAGACTTAAACCGAACACTTTATATTGTTTAGACTTAACATTATATCCAAGACTACTTAGAGGTCACCATTTATCTTATTGTTGGGATACATACAAGGCTGGTCTAGAAACTAAGTTCCAATCACCTATAGATTCCATACAAGTTATAGTCGGATTCGATCTAATTTGGCATGTACTGAACCGTTCTGAACACAGTAAATGCTATCTCTTTTCGTTTCACAAGTCATTTCATAAATTTCAAAGCGGCCATCTGCAAGACTTGCGCTCGCTCTAATTAATGGAGTAACCTTAGGTTTATATCTCGGAACCGGTCAAAACTACTCCGATTTGAATGATTTTTTTTTAAAACGTCGTAAATATAAAATATTACAACCTTTATGGGTTAAAAATTGACGCTCATTTTTCATTAATAAATTTATTAATTTTATACAGGGTGCTCCATAAGTAATGGGACAAATACCAACAGTAGATTCGTGAGGCCAAAATACTGCGATTTACCTAAAATTACCTTAGTCCAAAAGTTAATATTTAGGGAGATACAGGGTGTCAAAGGCGAAATTAAAATTTTAATTTTTTGCTATAATTTCAAAAGTTTTCGAAATATTTATATGAAAATTGGGGAAACTACGTCTATTGCAACGAGAAACGATAATCCGTCCTCAATTTTAATGTAGCTCTTAAAAGAACCCTATTTTTGCTACAGAGGTATAGGTGTAGCAAAAATAAGGTTCTTTAAAGAGCTGTGTTAAAATTGAGGGCGGATTATTGTTCCTCAGCCCAAAACCCACATGCCAAATTAAATCGAATCCGACCTTAACAGACTGTAACAGATCTATACATGAAAATCATACCACTAATCAGGTCATCACTGGACAAAAGAATAAGGTTATATCAGTCTTTTAGTCAATGTGTCAGGTTACTTCAAATTGAATAAAGTTATTCAAAATCTGTTCAGTTGCGAGGTATGGTCAGTGTGATTAGGTTGCTGGATGCAAGAAACGATCCACCGGCAGAAATTCGTAGACAATGACAACCCAGGGTGAGTTTTGGCCTGTGCGATCAGAGTTCTCCATTTAGTTCTATCTTTCAGTTCTTGATTTTCATTATTTTTATGTCTTCCACAACTTGGTCTATCCATTGCGTTCTTGGTCTACCTTTTGGTCTTTTGTTTGGCTGAATCCACTCGGGCATTATTTTGAAATATCTTCACTTATCGATTCTTTGAAGATGTCCAAACCATCTTAGTCTTTGAAATTTTATGATATTCTGGTTATTTATTAGGTTGTAATCACTTTATTATTCGTTCTTCTGCGCCAGGTACCGTCATTGTGTTTTATTATAACCCTATATATTTTTCGTATTGTTTTCTTTTCAAGTCTCCAAAGTACCTAGTAACTGCTTTTCATATTCATTTAAAGTCCAGGATTCACAACCATAAGTTACTAGACAATGGCACAGAGTGATGAAATAGTAAGAAGATGGCGCAAACAATCTAAGGCTAAAGCAGAGCAAAACAGATGTGTATGATGAAGGATAAAGTAGTGAGAAACTTGGAACCAACTGAAATCCAAATAGGAACTTCTACGTTTCAGAGGTGGGAATTTTTAGTTTTTTCTAAGCTCAGTTGCACTCAGAGAAAATTCGGAACACGTTTGGCTCCGAGCGGCTCCGAGTAAATGTCAAATATTCTCAGCTCGGCTTAGTTACAGAGTTTCGAGCTTTTACCGAACATCGAGCTTTTCCCGAGTTTGAGCTTTTATCAAATTTTGAGCCTTTGACGAGCTTTATTAGCTTTTATCGAACTTTGAACCTTTATCAAGCTTTGGGCCTTTACCGAGAAGCATGAAGAAAGACAGAAATGCGCACTCGACCAATTTTTTAAATTTAAATTAATGTCGAGCATTTACCAAACTTGAAGCCTCCGCCAAGTTTCTAGACTTTACGGACTTTACTGAACTTCGAGCCTGCAACTAGCTCCAAAGTTCGGCTCGGCTTAGTTCGAAAAATCTCGATTTCGCCTAAAGTTCGGGCCGAGCCGAGCCTAGCCGAGTTTGAGCTTCGAGGTGTTGTCACAGATTAGTAATCTGTGGTGTTGTTCCCACCTTTACTACGGACCATGCAACATCTGACCAGTGTTGCCAACCCTACGGAAATTTCGCTAGATCTAACGATTTTGACTTCAATCTACCAATCTACCGATTTTGGACCCATTTCTATCGATTTTTTTTTAAGTTTATTAAATAACCTTCAAAAAATTCTGTCTTGCTTATCTTGATAACACAAAATGCACCTAACTCAGCAACAACACGAGTGTTTAGCAGATATGAGGGAAGTACTGCTCATTAGCTCATAATATAAAAGTTCATGAGAAAAATGGATCAAAGAAGATATATAAAAACATGAGGATAGAAGAAATTGGGAACCTTCTTAGGGAAAGAAAAATTGACCAAGCATATAAAGATTAAAACGTGGTTCGGTGAACAGAAAAAGAGAGCTATGTGCATAAAAGACGAGAAAGGAAATGTACTTCTTGATCAAAATGAGATCGCCGAAAGATAGGGATAAAAACATGACAGAAATTTTCTCAAAACCAGAATATCAGACAAAAAGGGACGAGAAAGAAGAAAATATAACATGGTCGGAATATAACAAAGCAATGCAAGATCTAAAACCAAATAAAACACCAGGGACAGACGAAATTTTGGCAGAAATTACAAAGAACTTGGACGAGAAAAATCAGGAGCAATTCCCGAAGATTTTAAGACAAACATAATAATTCCTATCCCCAAAAAAAGCCACTGGAGTAAATTTGAAGACTTTCGAATAATGACATTGACAACTCATGCCTCTAAAATACTCACCAAAATAATATACCAAAGGATAGAAAAAACATAGAACAAAACATAACGGAAGCCTTATTTAAAAAAGGGTTATGAAGGACAAACCAACACAGAAAGACAAATGATGACATAAGACAACGATGCGACATCACAGACGTAGTAAAATGGACCGCATGGACGGAGAAAGACTAGCCAACATCTACAAAAATAGACGGCCAACAGAGAACCGACCATTAGGACGACCTCCCAAGGGATGGGCTGAAAGTTAGGTATCTTCCTCCATGGAATAACGAGGCAGGACAAACAGGAATTAATTCCTAGTCGATCGCAGAAGATGAAGAAGAAATCAGCATACCTATATTTCTTTCGTAGATCTGGAGAAAGCCTTTGACAATGTGAAGTGGGTAGATCTGTTCCAGATTTTGAAAGAAATACCAATTAACTATAGAAATAGGCGAATTCTGAAGCTACTGTATGAAGATCAAACAGCAGTAATAAATATCTGAGAAGTAAGTAAACAAGTGAAGATCCATAAAGGAGCCAGACAGGGATGCCCATTGTCACCACTTCTATTCAATGTGTTTATTCAGAAGACCTTAGACCATCTATACGATAAAAGTAATAGTGGAATCAAAATACAAATACAAGGGAAAAAAATAATGATGCTGAGATACGCGGACGATATAGCCTTATTGGCAGAGAATGAACAAAACCTAGGTGAAACTTTATCAGAAATGAATAGATTCTCACAACAGTCAAACATAAATATAAACGCGAAGAAAACTAAAATCTTTATATGTAGCAAATCGGTATTACCCCGTACATGCATCTCAGCAGAACAAGAAATAGAAGAAATAAAAGAATATTATTATCTAATAATAATAACCAAAGACGCAAGGAGTAATGCAGAAATCAGATGTAGGGAACAACAACCGAAATTGGCATTCATCAAGAAGAAAAACATATTAACGACAAATAAACTTTCACACGACAAAATGAAACAATTTTTGAAAACTTTCATCTGGGGCATCCCACTGGACGGATGTGAATTATGGAATGGACGATAGCCAAAAATAAAGAGATGTGGCGCTACAGATGAATGTTAAGAATCAGCTGGGTCGATAGAATCACAAACACAAAGGTGTTAGAGAGAGTTCAAGAGCAATGTGCCATTCTGACCCCTAAAAAGACAGGGGGGGGGGAGAGAGAAATGTGCGCATCGGATCAAAAGATGTAAAAACAAACTAAGATAATAATAATGATAATTAATTGTGTGAATAAATTTTTTCTCCTTTCTAACTGGAGCCCTAGCAACGCCCTTGGTTAGAAAAATATTTTGCCCACTTTTGATAGGACTTCCATTTAGACTTGTCATCCATATAAAAAGCAAAACCCATATAGGACGGCCAGCCCTTTTTCCTTGTTTTTAAGAAAGTTTCGCCTCTTGTTGGGTTGACATGCTAAATTGCCGTACTCTTTTAGTCATTTCAACCTGATAAGGTTCTTTACGGCTGCAGACAAAAAATTGAATTTTGCCTCAACAATGACAAAGTATTAACGCATAACAAAATATTTCATTTGAATACATTGAAAACAACCATTAATAACATACATAAAAATTTCATTCTAGTTACGATAAATGTAAAAACAGACACGCCTAGAATTAGATAACAAATTTTGAATGTCAAAATCAAGAACTTTCTTTTTGTGTAGGATTGAAATTGCTTATAGGCCTAGTTTAAATCTAACATCTAATATACTTAAATAGTTTAGCATACAACTTTTGCTTAGTGATTCTATTAAGATATTTCTGTAAACATAAAATTTAATAAAAATAAAAATTTCAGCTAAAACTTTAGTCTAAACAATAACAAAGCATATAAACAGGTAAATAAATACAGCAAGTAATAAAGTAAGTGTTATACTCCTTGACCTTTTATATAAGCTTTGTTCTATGCTACAATAGTAAAAAATACACTGAGTAATGCAATAAAATTCAGTAGTAAATTTAAATTACATTCACATTAGGAAATCCAGCCTTAAATATTTCAGTTGTTACGGTTGGCATAAAACACTAATATTTTTTTCTAACACTAATATCTTATACTGTTTGTATGGTGCATAAGAGCTCACTTGTTATGTTGCCTTTAAAATACGTTTTCTCTATAAAATACGTCGTCAATGACAACGTATTTTATAGGCCTTTAAAATACGCGTTTCTCTATAAAATACGTCGTTGCCTAGCAATCTTCGCATTTTGTGTATCGTGACGCGTCTCAAATAATAATTTATTAAAATTTCTAATGATATATTAGTGAAAGATATTAGTGTTAGAAAAAATCTTGAAGACAACTCATGTTTTATAGTTTAAAAATCTCGGTCTATCAAATCCTCGACTCACTTCGTTCGCTCGGATTTGAACTACGACCTTGATTTTTAAACCTTCTATAAAACACTTGTTGTCTTAATAGCTATAAAAGCTCTCGGTAAACTTCTTAATACTTTTGTGGACTAATTTTAGACTTTAAATAAACTTTTTTCTAACACTAATATCTTATACTGTTTCTATGGTGCATAAGAGCTCACTTGTTATGTTTCCTTTAAAATACGCTTTCTCTATAAAATACGCCGTCAATGACAACGTATTTTATAGCCCTTTAAATACGTCGTTGCCTAGCAATCTTCGCATTTTGTGTATTATGACACGTCTCAAATAATAATTTATTAAAATTTCTAATAATATATTAGTGAAAGAAAATGTTTGATATTAGTGTTAGAAAAAATCTTGAAGATAACTCGTGTTTTATAGTTTAAAAATCTCGGTCTATCAAATCCTCGACTCACTTCGTTCGCTCGGATTTGAACTACGACCTTGATTTTTAAACCTTGTATAAAACACTTGTTGTCTTAATAGCTATAACGTTACTACAGGTAGCTACACAAAATTAATATCATAATAAATTATGCAAAGTCATACAATTTAAGAACAGTCTAAACTCCTAGACTACTGACGACAAGAAATTACTTCTAACTTCTGTATTGATAATCACAACTATCTTTGTTTTACTATTTAAGCTTCCCATATAGCAATACTAAATTTAAAGGTATTTGCATTAAAAATAGGCTGTAAATAATTACTGTAAACAAAAACATTGATAGAAATTTTATAAAATCATCCGGCTTCAATTGTCATGTAAAACCACTGCGAAAGTCTGGAACACTCTGGATAGCTTTAAAACTTATAAAAAATATACGAAGTATGAGCCATTTTAAAAAAAAAATGCGATATACGAGTATCTAGACCGATTTTATGTTCGTGTATTCACGACAATCCGCCTAGAATATAAACCTTCACGAAATTACTGTTGTAAAAACAATATAGTTGCTTTATGTATGTATCGCAACATAAGCACTACAAGCAGCTAAGATTGGCCAACACGATAGTACATAAACTACGTGTGTTACCAATTTAATGCATTATTATGGAAACAAATGACGTTGACCACTGCGTAATTTCCCTTTTATGTGAAATGACCTGTACATCAGTTTAAGTATCTACATAACACATCTGGTATTTATCCTAATTAAGTTGGCAGCAAAGTATTTTTTTATTTCAATTTAAGGCACTGAATTAAATACACAAATAAGCGAAGATGTCGATGCGGAATATGAAATCATAAAAAATGCAATACATAAAGCCCCAACAGAAAGAAGCCTTGGGAAAGCATGAAAATAGAAAAAGTAAAAAAGACCGGTGTGGTTAACGGACAAAATTCAACAATTAATAACTGAAAACAATAAGTTGTAAAATGTATCAACAAAACGTCTTCCGGGTTGGGACCGTGTCATTGCTGAGACAGAAGAATTTTTAAGGGGCTTCATCAGGAGGAAAAAGGGGGCAGTAAAAGAGCAAAATAACTCAATGTGACAACCACGCCAGAAGCGAAACTCGTTTAGTAAAAGATGGAAGGGTAACGGTAACGCCAGAGGCAATACCCTTCTGAAGAAAAACAGAAAAGGCAGCGAGTTTATACCAGCTGTAACCGGTTAAGTGTATCGGACGAAAACTACAATTGGTCAGAAGTGAAGGGGGCGGAGCCAGTAGCGATGGTGGCAGACTTCCATATGTCCGACAGATGATAATCAATGTCACGATCCAAGTTGTTAGGGGTTTCGATGACTTCAATGGCCTCGCGGATTTTCCTGTTGAAAAAATAAGGGGCATTGGCGATGATCGGAGATTTTTCAATCAGTATCTTATGGCCAGTGTCGTGATGATGCCCAGCAACAGCTGAGTGTAAGAGAAGACCTAATTTCAAGCAACGTGCGTATACTGAGCGACCAGTTTTTCCAATGAACACTAAACCACAAGAGCAAGGGATGCTATAGACGCCCCTTGATGGCAAGGGTTGAGGCCTATCTTTTACTGAAGGGAATATCTGTGACGCTTTTGGAAGGAGGTTTGAAGAAAATTTTGATGTTGTGTTTTTTTGAGAATCCTACCTGTGCATCTACAGCAACCCTCCATGAAGAAGACCAAATACATGTAACTCAGGAGGAAGTTAGAAGATGTGTAAGCCAAATGAAAAATGGGAGATCGCCAGGGCCGGGAAATATTTCTGCTGAATCAATAAAATACGGAGGAAATAGAATGATACAAGGAATCACAGAATTGATGAGGAAATGTTGCCAATTGAATAAAATCCCAACAGAATGAAAGATATCGTATTTCTGTTTAAAAAAGGTGATAGAAAAAACTCTAAATGCTATAGAGTATACAGATTGTCCGAAATCTAAACATACAAAAATTAATGAGTGCAACAAGGAAGACATAAACAATATGGGTAGCACAACAAAGATAGAATGAAATCATGGCTAGGTAAATTTTTAAATTAAAGATCTCTCACCAATAACAAGCAAGGAAGCAAAAACATCTGTTATAGAACCGCCAAATCTATGAATAGATAGATAAAACGAATAGTACAATGAAGACCCAAATTACACAAGAGAAGCGTCGGAAGAGCACAAAACAGATGGATTGGTGACATTAAGAAAAGAGTTGGCAGAAATTGGAATCAGCTGGCCTTAGACAGACATCAAAAATTGAAGGGGAGGCCTATGTCCAGGAGTGGACGAAAAAGGGCTGAAGAAGAAGAAGAAGCCGGTGACAGGATAGAAAGAAAAGGTCTGAAATGATTTGGTCACTTAATGCGGATGCCGGAATACAGATGACCTAAAAGAGTTTTCCAATGGACTCCACCATGGAAAAATAAACAAGAAAGATCATGGAACGAAGATTAACAGACAAGCAATAGCGGATAGAAACTTGGATGAGCAACAAGCGCTAAACAGGGAGGCTTAGAGAAAGTGAATGGGAATACAGCATTTAGCTGTATTTTATGATTTACTAACCCGAAATATATGTGTATAATAATAATGCCTCCAGTGGGATTTAAACTTGTGTGAGCAGGGCTCATAATCTACTGCGCCATCGAGTAATAACATCACAATATTTTATTATTCCATTGCATAAAATCTTTCGCTAAACAAATATCTTGTGAAGCGATTACTACTACACAGTACACAGCCAAAAAAATATAATTTCAAAGCCTACAAAAATTTTCTACCAACTAATCTTGATAATTTTAATCTTGCTCAGAAAATCAAGTTTTATAAATCTAAAAAAACTTATGCAATTAGTTTTACAGTCGCTGAGTTTAAACAAATTGCTATAAATTTAAGTAACTAATTATGTAATTCTGTTTTTATATCACTTTAACATGGTTTGTTTGTCATATTTATATCATGCAAAACAGATGTTCAAAAGTGGTTGTTTATTTGCTAAGTTTTTGCAGTAATTAAATATAGCTCGTACAGTTGTACAATACAATGCAACCTTCTGAAGCGTTACAGTAAAGTGCTCAGAAACATTATACTTTAGTAAAGACTAATAAATAAATAACCAACTAATTTAAAACACTCCACTTATGGACTTACGGGTACAACCCCATAACACACAAATACAAAAAAGGTTATTAATAAACCGTTCATGTTATTCAAAAAGATATAAAAAAATTTAAACATTCGACCACTTAAGTAACATAAAAGCTTTAATTTTTATATAACTTATAAAAAACCATTACTGTGCATTTAAACAAAAACCAAACTCTTTCCGTTCATTGATTATATTTATGTATGAGAACACAGTTAAAATGCAAGCAGCCGGTATTAATTCTTTTATCCATTTTTCATTAAGAGATATTTTAAGTGTTTATTAAATTTATATTCTCTTTAAATTACATCATTTATGCTAATACAATGAGAAACACACAAATTTATAATTAAGACGAAGCTAATCAGACATCTAATTATAAGACTTCCTTAATATGATTGTTTGGTATAATAACAAAGGACAAATTTAATAATAAAACCAAGGTTATTCACAAAACTGGGAATAAATGTGAAACTAGAAAACAATTTTTAACTCAACCACTTATTATAACTTTACATAAACTGATGTCTCAATAACATTTTTCCTTTTTTTTCTGTAAAAGTGAAAGCCATGTTCTCATTATAATACGTCTGTACTTAACAGATAATTAAACGAGTTTTAATTTAAGCAATATGTTTTTTAACATCCTAGTGACTTCCTGAATTGCATGTGTCAAATATAAAATAAATATCATGGTTCCTACTCTATATCCTAAAGTAACAAGATACGTATTAAGAATATCATGTTTTTTAGAAATTAATACGGCTCCCGACAGACTAATATGACATTTTAGAATCGTTGTCTAAAATATGCCACTTATCTATGCTACGAACATGAGTACCTACGTTAGTTTTTAGTAATTAAAATGTTTATTCAACATTTGGCCAAAAACAGTAGCGCATGTTAGTTTACACTTTAAATTAAGATTTGCAGTTACTTCAACTGAATTTTAATTATTAAATCGGTCATAATAATTACTTGGGTGACAAATTGTTTGTTTAACATTATTCGAATACCGTATTGCATACTGCATATAAAATTGTTATAACTGTTAATTTAAATAATGTGACAATCTCATAATAATACAATGAAAGAAAATGTAGAAGTAAAGCTTAGAGAGTAAAATAATAAGTATAATCTAAACAAATAGCTCTCTGGGTTACGAATTTAGGTCTTTTTGTTGTGTTCTGTGATTTAGTTCAGCAATTGAAGGCACATTGAAGGGGACATGTGTTCGTATTCTGCTTCTAGTAAAAGTTTTAAGAAATATGGAACATAAGATTTAAGGTCAAATATAGTTAAGTACCTTGATTTTATAAAAGATCTTGATTTTGTAAAAGATCTTTTTTTTTTTAAATATAGGGAAACTCGGCTAATTTCGTGATATTAAGAACTATTTTGATTGGGACATTGTTAACAAACAGGAACAAAACGAAGCTTGTGTTCTGAAAAAGGTACGGCCTTCATCTGACAAACTATGAATTGTACCTCTCGATTTTATCGGCATTACCCTTATCACAGAATTAGTCGAGTTTCTCCTATATAATTTTTCAAGCATGATCTACACTAAATTCAATAATTAATGTAAATCAGTGTGCGAAAATAAAAAGCCTGTAAAGCACCTTAAGGAATCAAACATACGAAAAAATACAAAAAGACTGATTTAATTAAAACAGTTGCTCATATGTAAGAATTTTTAGACCGCAAACAGAGAGCACTTCAAACTGCTATCAACCACTACAACGATGAATTTAAGAAAACAGTTTTAACTTTATAACTGGAAACATGCTCTTAGGCGAACAAAAAACAATTAGTGAACAGAAAAAGACCAATGAAAAGCTTTTTAAGCCGTAAAAACTGTTAAAAACCATTTGAACCCAACTACTGGTGTAAAAGTTGATCTCCTTAATAGAGAAAATCTGATAAACGCATGCTGCAGGGTATAGAGCATTCATTCCTTTCCGTAAAATAGCTGGAAGCATTTTACAACTTAGTGGTGGATTATGAGGGTTAAATACAACTATCGTAAATCATTCCTACTAGGCCGGACTCGAAACATTTTACAGCTGTCTCAAAATAGAAGAATTAATTGAAATGTTATTTAAAATATTTTGGGGATCAGTTTTAAGCCGTCCCTGGTAGGGCATTTATGGTAGGACTTGCCACTTCTAACTTGTAATAATACTTTTATTGCCCGTTATAATAACCTGAGAAGTCAAGAAAAAATTTCGCAAGCGCCGGAACGGACTATACATTAGGTACTGCAATGTTTTACACTACCTGAAGAAAGTAGACACGACACTATTAAACTGATTCATTCATTGTCTTACAAGATCCAGATAAGCTCACACCTGCAGAAGAAATCACAACTATTTACCATACACCAAATGAAAAACAGTAAAGGAATTGATTGAATCCTAGCCCTTTTAGGCCGAAGCCTAGGCTAATGGCTTGTTACTTATGAATTATGTGAGCTCTCTTTGCACGTATAGCAATCAGAAGGCCAACTTTACCCATCGAAAAAGGCAAAAAAGATCGACCGACAGTGCGTGAAGTTAAAATTACCAAAGGAATATGTATGATAATCGAGACCTCTCCCTCCAAAGCACGGTGAAGCGTACGACCTTCTATAAATTCTGGTGAAGATATCGTCGATCTTGGGAATCGAACCCAAGGTGCCGACGTGAGAGACTCAGACCTTTTAGACATGACTAATATGACTATCCGCCCCGCAGTTTCACCGAAGAAGAACTAATCATTTGAATAAAGCTCAATAGTAAATAGAAAACTGTGAGAGTTCCTCCACATAATGCTGATGTAGTTATAGGACAAAACAAGCACCTCTTTACTTTAACAGCTACAGAGGTGTCTTGTTACTGGCCATTGGCTTTTTGCCTTATTTTCGACCGTACCACATGTCCCGAAGATCTTTAAACGTTGTCTTAAAACACCTCGTAGAATGCAACAAAAATACTTGTGAAAATATACCGGTATCCATTACATATAAAACAGTGAAGCTTGTTTGAAATATTGATGACGAAAACATGTTTGCACTGAACAGAACAAACCATATATGGATGACAACCACCTACCCAAATAATATACTGCAGCTGAACTCTTAAGTCTTAACATTGCAGGAGACTAAGCAAAAGGAAGTCACAATAACAAATATACAGCGATACATTTTATTTAACAGCGGCGACGCAAATAGATATTCTGGGGTAGGACCAAACAAATAAAAAAACTGTACTACATTTTCAAAAATATTACATGTTTGTAGCTTAAGAAAAATGAGCGGAAAATACAGAAAAATAAGTTAATGCGCACATTCCAATGGAAGATAAGGAAATTGAAGTAAAATAAAATGAGTATTACAAAAAGTTGGAATAAATACTTGGAAATATAACAACATTTGACATAAATTATACAATAATTTAATAACTAATATGAAGAGATGAGATTATACATAATATGTATGAGAAATGAGAACATCACGGGAGACAAAAGTAAACTTTTGGAATCAGGTTCGTAGCCAGAACCAAAGACAAAAGAAATATTATGATGGGCAATTAAAAAAAAAAACAAAATTATCTATTTATATTAATGTTTTACCTCTACACCGTAAGGTAGATGAGGATGGATTAAGTAAGTAAGTATTAATAATATTTTAAACTATTATCAGAATTTGAGAATTAAGTATAGGTATATAATTTTCATAAATGATTTATAATCCTTCGAGGTAGAAGATCATTGGAGAAATAACGTAAAAAAGTTCAAAGATATCTTCGCAAAACCCCTAAGAATGTCGAGATAACAGAGCAACAGAAACCGTTTGCATTATCCCACAAAGCAAAGTGGCAAAAATTCATTTACAGATATGCAGGTAAGATGACAACAAGAAGAAAAATCAAACGTTTAAATTTGTCCCGAACAAAAAAGACAAATATTATTAAACATAGGACGTTTACCCATCGGTGCACACACCATCAACCATAGACTTTCTATAAAATCTACGAATATTATTAGGTGTAACATAAATAAACATTGTCAAACAATTACAAAATTAAATATTTTATGCATATCCTGGTAGATTGATACACCCAACAGTGTCCATAACATGGCCTGCTCATTCACCATACCTCAATATACGAGATTTTTAGGTTGTTACTTTTAAAGCTACTTAAAACCGTGGGTTTACTCCAAATTCGTTGTTTAATTGTTCGCTTTTTGCGTGCATATCCCTTAGCGTTTGTGTTATTAGACAAATGTCATCTGCAAATTCTAGGTCTTGAAATTTCTCAAACATTCTCCATTGTATGTATCTATGCCTTTGGTTTCTATGTCCATTTTACTCATCGCCCAGTCCACCAACTTAACAACGAAGCCAATAAAATAGAATTACAAATAAATGGTAAAAAAAAACAAATATTAATGATGAAAATGCAGTGCGAATGCGATTCAGAAAGCAAATGAATTCGCATATCTGGGTAGTATAATTGATAATCGAGGATCAGTGGAGAAATACGTGAGGGCAAGAATAACTAAATTACAACACGCATTCATGGTATTAAACAAATTATGGGACTCAAGAAAATTAACGATTAAAACGAAACTAATGCTATTCAACTCAAACGTTAAGACAGTGTACGGAGCAGAAACATGGAACGTAACGAAAGAAATAATGAAAAATATACAGATCTTTGTAGACAAATGTCTGAGGACGATATTAGGAGTAAGGTCGCCAGAAACGATCACGAACTTTGTGGGGGAGAACAGATCAAGAAAGAGTGGACATTACAATATTAAGAAGAAAATAGAGATGGATAGGTCACACGATAAGGCAGGAAGAAGGAAAGATCGCGAAAACAGCCTTAGACTGGAATCCCATAGGCACAAGAAGGAGAGGAAGGCCACAAAAAAGCATGGAGAAGGACAATGACATACAACAGAAGACACACAACATACTGGAATATCATGGAATGAAATAAAAAGAATGGCTCAGAACAGAGATGAATGGAGAACGTTCGTTGAAGAATTATGCAAAACACGTAACGAAGAAAATACGAGCAAATGAAAGAATCAAAATACATACTACATAGCAAAACAACAAGATATACTAAGACTAGTGACCTAATCGATATTAATCGCTAAAGAAACTTCAATATGAAACCCTATGCTCCGCATGGAGCGAAGAAACATGAAGAAGAAGAAGTTCCAAATCAAAATATTATTTGCCATAGAATCAGGGTAAACTATCAACAAGTGGGTAAAACTAAAGAAAGTTTGAATCTTGCTAAAAGATTTACGAAAAGACAATTGTGGCCTTTTGATTATCTTTTATGATTTATCTTCAGAAACACATCTACCCTTATGGTTTCTAAAAAATTGTTGTTTTTGTGTTGTATATGTCACGGGCAATGTGGGAAATCCGGGCAGTGTTCACAATGCCCGGACAAAGTCGATAATGTACTTTTATTTAAAAAAAAAAAACTGTTCTTTCTCTACCTCTAACCTCCAATAAACACCTCTACTGTTTTGGCAGAGGCATTTACTGGAGGTTAGAGCCGTTAGAGGTAGAGTAAGGTAAGTTTAAAAAAAAAAGATAAAAGTGTTATACCTACTAAGTACATTATCCACATTGCCCGGGCATTGTGAACACTGCCCGGATTTCCCACATTGCCCGTAACATATACATATACAGTGTGTCCCCAGATGGAGTTGACAAGAGGACCAAAATCATTATTTTCGATTTTACAACAAAAAGTCATTCTTTATAAAAAATTATGCTTGTCGAATTAACGAGTTTGCTATTAAACAAAATTAGATTAGATATACAGGGTATTAATAAACTAACAAAACATGAAAATGCTTCAAGAGAGAAGTTCGAAAATAAAGTTTTTGTCAACTCCATCCGGGGACACACTGTACCTATGTAATCAACATACAATAATTTCTCCTATGTAATTACTGACGGTTTCACAGAATTTTTGTTAGTTATACACACTTGTCTCCTGAACTTTTTTATCAATTTGATGTGTCATAAGTCAATCAATTCTAAAAATAGCAGTCGACTATTATTTATTTTGATACCCTGTTAAACATTTAATTGTGGATAATATTACCGATTGCTGTTCGAAAAACAAATGAACAACTAATTAATCGGCAATTAAGTAAAACTATACCGATTTCACTAAAATTAATTTAAAATAAAAATATGCAACGATGTAAATTAATGGACGTCAAATAATTAATTTTTTAAATTTTAAACTATTTTCCGGGTTTTTAGTATGATAAAGTCATAAAAATACTTTTCTAGAAAATAGAAGTACAGTGGAGTAATTTAAATGTTGCTTTATGGTTTATATCCGCTATTTCTCGAGGTTAATTTTTTTAAATTTCCTTTGTGAATTTTATTAATATGACCGGGAAGTATAAAACATTAATAAGTAGAAACTGTTTTAAGTAGAAAGTAAATCTGTTAGGTTAAAATTTAAAACACATATCTTTCACTAAATTCTTTTATCTTTTAAACACGCGAATGTTTGGTATGACATCATTTTGACGTGTTCTAAGTATGAAAATTAAAAGTAGGATAATCCTTAAGTCATCATTCAGTCGTTTTTTCCAAGAGAAAAATTAAAACCATCCAATGTCGAATTTCTACAATAAATTTGAGGTCAAAATACTAAAACGACTATGCAACTAACGAAGATGATATCATACTTGCTTTTGGTACAAAAAATATACCGAAATGCTTTTAAAGAAGCGCACTTTATTTGATTGGTAGGTATTTTTCATATTTATTTAACACTTATATATCGGTGATGTCACCTCTACCTGTACTATAAACATCACCATATTGATATGTGGGTTAATTTAGTCTAGAAGTACTAAATAGAATTGTAAATGAAACTAAATACCAACGTGAATTACCTAAATTGTGGCAATAAACCCACATACTACTTATGAAAATCAAGGCTTTTCCTCTTATTTATTTGTACATTTTTACATCGTTGAATGGGCTGCATTCCAAATGTAATAATTTTCACAAAAAAAAAGACTTTGTCGAATTATTTGCGCCCAATTTGCTGGATTACAATATAACAAAGCCTTCGTTCATCTCATCGTTAAACACATTTGTTAAATGAGAATTTCGTTTGTAATTTTTAGTGAGGCTGAGATGGTTATTTACTAATTATTCAATTAGAAACTACCGTTTTAAAGTGCAATTTCTAATTGTCCTCTTATTGTTCAAATTAACTAGCTTGCCTGCAACGCTTTGTCTAACTGTAATTAATTCGAGAAGAAAGAGATTAATTAAAAAAATGAAATTACTTTTTCCAGTTATTTAAAAATTGATATTTTCTAGCAGGTTGAAGAATAATATTAAAAAGGTTTAGATTAGTTGTTAGGTATTCTTTGGTATAATTTAGAATTGAGAAAGCAAATTACTGGTTGTATATTTTACTATAAACTAAATTTCAGGACAGGTCACCGACTAAGGTTATATCGTGTCATTTGTTTTCTTATTACATCAAGGTCTACGTAAATAAAAAATATGAAGGTTGTAATTACGTATTTTTAATTCAAATTTTTATCAGCAAATTTAATTTTTTTCCTTTAGTTTAAAACTTGGTTTGTACAAACTAATGTAAGTCATAGTTTTATGTATATTTTTAGAAAATTAATACAATATAATAATGCAAAATTAAGGAGTTTCAAGGTCGATGAAAATAACAGGTAGCAAACAAAAATTTGGGCAGTCTATAATTAGAACAACTCAACTAAAATAGAAGCAGTAAAAAACTAAAACTACCTACCTGTTGTAAGTCACCCTCTTTTGAATTCTTTTCTTGCTATATTATATAGCAAACAATAATTTTATATTCAGGAAAAATAAGCCTAATACATTTTAAAGGATTTTGCCATGTTTTATTAAGAAAAAAAATGTAATTTGTGTATGACTGCATCATTGATTGCTTTTCTTTAATTAATTCTGGTAGTCTGTGTGTCATTTAATAGCCAGACAGTTTTAAAATTTTTAAAAAACATTATTGAGAAAACGGGCAGGTTTTGAAATATCAATTTTGATCATTAATCCTTAATCATTCAATCTACGATCTTTAAAGCTAGTTTCTACATTTTTAGAGATTCATCCTACTCTTCACCCTGTTATTTGTATAAATAATCAATGGGAAAATTAAAAATTTTCTTAAAATTATTACCAATATTGACAAGTTTAACTCCATCCTGTTCAATAGCATTTAAGGCTGCAGTAACATTTTCCAAATAATGATGCTGATTAACAGGCCTTCGATTCCAGGAAGGTTTAAGAGGATGTCCCTGTAGGGCTTCGACAAGAGCACATAATGTAACACCCGAACACAAATCTTGTGATAAATCAGCCACCCTCAGATTAGCAGGAAGGTGTTCATTAACCCAGTTTCGAAACGTGTTTGCTTGTATCTCCACCCACACATCTTCGTTTCCTTTTATTTGCATGCCATGTGCAGCATGTCCTTCAGGACTTCTCGCTAGAAGTCCACTGTGTGAGATTTTTCCTTCCATTTTTGGTCAGTCGTCAGGCACACATTTGTGATTTCAATGGCACTTGTTTTCGCTTTTTAAAAAATTTTATTGTTTAAAAAGTACGCGAAGGTATTTACGACATCGTAGTTATTGTAACAAAGGATTATAATGAAGGAGTTAAGTTAAGGCACAGTCGTTAAAGTCGAAAATCACGTAAAAATTCGTAAATCGCGTTCAGCGTATATTCGTTAATCGCAGGCTGCGAGTATACTGAGTATAAAACTTGAGCGTACTTCAAAGGCGGTGTTGCGCAAGAATGGTACCTGTATGGCAATCTACCTGTAGAAAGTGGTTTTGATAGAAAGCCGGCAATACAATACTTCACATGTCACTTGAATCAACAAAATCCATACATGGATAATTTTTTAATTGTGGTTTATCGTATCAAATTACAACCAGCAATAGTAAACAATTCAAAAATGAAAAAACCACTTCAAACTCGCCAAATTCCTCGTATTTATAAGGATTATTCCCTTATCTGTAAACTACGACTCTTATTTAATACTAAGAAAGCCAAAAGTAGTTTAGATGTAACTGGTAATAATCGGAAAAAAATACATCGGTGACTTCAACGATCGGTCAGAAGAGAAACTTTCCCTTATCTATGCTTCTACACATCTGTCTGAATTTTTTTAAATTAAATTACGCCCAATATCAGCCCAAATGGGTTTTTAATGTAAATGGAAATACAACATTAAATTTATCAGGGGTTAACGCAAATTTTTAAAAACGTAGTAAAAATCCTACAATCAAACTTTTATTCCATCCACAGGAGCCGCCTTTTTCTCACTTAATCAATTCACACACAAGACTAATTACGTAAGTATCCTAATAAGGTACTTCCAGCAGCTGTTTAGTACATTATTTTCGATGAATGATTTGAAGTACAACCGCGTTGTTTGATCTTACACATATTTCTAAAAAAATGCAGCTAGTTATTTCCCAATGCATACTTCACTCAAATCTTTTATTAAACATTACCACACCATTTGCGACAATAGATTTCTCTTAATATCTAATTCAAGGACTGTTTTGATTATTGTTAATCTTTTAAAATTGATTTGACCTATTTTTGTAAAAATAAATCTTGTATTTTCAAAGATAAAAATGTGCCTATTTTTTAATTCTCCTAAGAATAAATTAGTGTTAATATTTTATTAAAACCACACGGGATTTATATATTATCAAATGTATAAAATTCTGCATATCAATAAAAAAAAATCAACTTTTTTGATTTCAGATATGTTGTGTTGTAATATATTTACTTCAAGAAATTGCAACAATTATTTTAGCTCATATGTTTTGCTTATTAATTAATTCAATTGTGATAAACTTCACCATATTAAAAACCTGCAACTTCAAACTCAGTCCTGATCAAATATTTTAATCAGGACTGAACTAACATTACAACCGAAAAAGTTTTCTTAAATCAGAATATATTCGACACCCTAAGGGTGTAAGGATTCGCGAAAAAGAAGAAGAAATCAGAATATAAATTAGGTTGCCACAATCCTTTACAAAGCATATTGGTCCAAATCCAGTTCAAAGTAAACGAAACTGTATTTCATGGATTGCTCCGAATACAACTCATTCTATGTTGCAATCAAATTCGACTTATGTGATTCATTATAACTGATTTTCTCAAGCGATTCATAGGCTACTCTACTGGAATATAGCTCATTAGTTACATAGATCATAGATCTGAATAATAAAAATTACTACTAATGTTCATGCTCGTACTTAACTAGAATACTAGCACACCACACCATTACACTAAATTGCTGGAAACTTGTATCATCAACACCACAACTGCTTTAATTATTTGAGGAAACTTATCTAACGAGTCGAACGTTTCAGCTGCTCTGAAATACTTTCAGCTAAGACTGGGTTAGAAAACTGCAACTTTGATACACAACGATTGCATATCTTTACATTCACTATGAAGCAAAAAAATTAATATATCGAAAATAGGTATGCTGAAAACAGATATGTATTGAAAATCAACAAACCGATACAAATCGATGTGATATCAACATAAATCGATGCACCGATACAATCGATACACTGTGATCAT
Organism: Melanotus villosus; assembly: GCA_963082815.1. NCBI lineage: Eukaryota > Metazoa > Arthropoda > Insecta > Coleoptera > Elateridae > Melanotus > Melanotus villosus. Next base: position 74,087,318 of record OY720420.1, read on the forward strand.
AGCAGTATCAAGAAATTATTTATTTTACCTAACAGGCTCACATACACACAATATAAATTTTAAAAACTCTGACAAATTTAAAAGCATTTTTAACGCATATCAAAGGTCAACAAAATCGATGTAACAATATTGTTATCACTGTATCGATTCAGTGATGTAAATACCAATTCATGACAGATCAATATTGATGATTCGGTACATATTGATACACCGAGAGGTATCAATTTGTGATATATAGAGTATATCAATACACTCTTCTTATCAAAAATTGATACAACATTTTTGGTATCAAATTAATACTGTAAAAAGGTAAAGATATCGGTACTTACCCTTAAGTCGCTTTCATACCCTGTTGCCTCGACATTGGGTGATGTGGTAAGTACCACGCTTTCGTCTTCTCTACTCCACCACTGTGGTTCGGTTCCCAATCATTTTCAGTGACTGGGTAGGCCAACCGCGGAGCATCTGACTTAAGTTCAACCCTGAGACTGTTCATGCTGTAATCGAATGTCTTAACCACTAGGCTACTCCAGCGATTATTAATACTGTACAACAAGTAAAATCCCCTAGAACAACAGAATGAAATTAGAAATCTTGAAGACCTTACAGCTTATTTAGCCATTAGCGAATTATTTTGAATAAAATCACGTTAAATTTTAAGCGTTTATGACAATTATTGCGGTCTCCTTTTGGTGGAGGTTGGCAACAATCTCAACGAATATTCTTCCACCACGCCTTCCATTATTAGTTTTAATAGGGCAAAATTCAAATGTTTGATGGTGCGGCCTAAGATTACACTTTTTCTTTTCTTTATTGTAATAACGCTCGTTCCCTATTACAACGTCTTCATTGGTAACATGATCGGTCCATGGAATACGTAATATCCTTCTAAATGTCCATAGCTCAAAAGCCTCCAGTTTATTCAGCATATCAACCTTCAAAGTCCATGATTCACATCCATATAATAATACAGAATACACGCAACATTGTACAAGGCGATATCTCAGATCTAGGTTAAGGGGTGCGTTGCACAGTAGAGGTCGCATTTTATTGTTCAATTCGATTTCTGATTTCAATGCTAAGATCAAGGTCAGAGGTAATCCAAGATTCAAGGTACTTAAATTTTTTAACTACTTCAATAGGGGTTCCATACACATTTATTATCGGCTGAAAATTAGTTCCATTATTTTGGTTTTGTCTATATTTATTTTTAAAGCAATTTGGTCACCTACAGATGTCAGTTTATTTAGTAAGATTTGTAAAGCCTCCGATTTATCAGCTATTATAACGGTATCATTTGCTTAACGAAGATTACTGATCACTTTTTCATTGATTTTTGATTCCTTCTTCTGTGTTACGCAATGCTTCATCGAAAATATGTTCTGAATGTAAGTTAAATAGTAAGGGAGACAGCACACATTCTTGCTGCACACCCCTTTCTATCAACACTATTTGATCGTTTGTTGCCAATATAAGGTCTTAATTAATTCAATATAATTTCTGTCTAGGTCTTTATTTTGTAGGATGTTAATGTATTAATTATTGCATACGTAATCAAAATATATAGCAATTTTTTCAAAAACACCAACAGTATGACTGAAAATAATCAGAAGAATCGTGTATAAGTCTTACGTTATTTTTTTGAAATAAAAAGCATTAAAATCGGTATTATAACCCAAATTTTATTTCAGTATTAAATATTGTACATTATTATGTAACAAATGCTTATCAATTAAAATGCCAGGCTACCATCCATGGTCTGCGGATTGAATCCCATGCTTGATGCCTAATGGGCAGTCTATTCAATTGTATTATAAATTAGGACATTTCTTTGTGAATAAGGAAAGGTAAACCAACCATCTAAGACATAGCGTTCACCACATTGTTCTGTATTGGAAAGGTATGAAATAGTCGGATGCATCTAACACGCTTTGATGCTTTCATGTAACATTAAAATAATTACAAACTTGATGATCGAATCAATCAAATAAGAAAATTGTCATAGCTTAAAAAAGCTTAGTAGGCGTATAACAAATGCTTTT